>CM062815.1:285804618-287218458 GCA_031772625.1 Pinus tabuliformis
GAGGTGGATCAATGGGATCCATCAGTTCTTCAACATCGGGCATCGGTTCATTTATCCTAGATTCATCTTATTTTCCTGCAACATCATCATTGTCCTTCCTTGGAGTAGGGATATATCTAGCTATTCCAAGGGTAGAATATTCATCAAAAGTGACATCATGATGTATTTCCACTTCTCTTTGACTAGGCACATAGATTTTATATGCCTTTGAAGTTTCACTATAGTCCACAAATGTTCCTTTCTTCCCATATGATTCTAACTTGTTTCGTTTCTCTTCAGGCACATGAAAATATATGAGACATCCAAATATTCTAAAATGAGAAACATCAGGTTTCTTACTAGTTAAAACTTCTTTAGATGTCTTGAAATCCAATGCTGATGTGGGCTTCTATTTTGAACATATATCATAGTGTTTGAAACTTCTCCCCATAAGAAATTTGGTAGGCCTTGGTCATGAAGCATGGCATAGGTGGCTACTATGATTGTTTGATTCTTCCTTTAAGCAACACCATTTTTCTCAGGAGTGTATGCAAGAATTGTCTCCTTCTTATTGCCAACCTCTCTACAAAATTCATTGAATTCATTTGATTCATATTTGGTTCCATTATCGATCCTCAAAATTTGATCATCTTCCCTATTTTATTTTCAATGAAGTCTTTGAAATAACAAAACCATTTGAACACTTCATCCTTCTTCTTCAAGAAATAGATCCATGTTTGCGAGAGAAGTCATCCATAAAAATTGTGTAGTATAAGTATCCTCCAAGTGATGTTACAGGAAACATACCAGATAGAACATAATGGACCACTTGAATAATGTTGGCTAGTTTTCATTTCACGTGAAGGGAATAATCCCCTTATATGATTTCCAACTGCACAACCGTAACAAACACCTTCACGATCTATGTTGAATTTGGGCATACATGTGACCATCTTCCTTACCCTAGGTAAGCATTTGTAATGAAGGTAAGCAAATATTGGGTGCTTGTTGACGGTGTTGAGCCCACTAACATTCAGGGGTTCACCATGGTATGACGTCCCAACTAGACCTCAAACTGTTTGGTGTGGGAGTCCCATCCAGTATGATGGCCCGGTTGCCATTATCTTAAATATTTGCCTCAACTCTTATTTTTTAGCATAGGAGAGTGGTCTGCTTTGTCATTCGAGAAGTGAGGTCCGCATTCTTGGTGATTGTAAGTGTCACTTTGTCAATGGTTCTTTAACCATAGAGGGAGAGGGTGGGAGTCATTCCCAAGTTGGTTAGGAGTAATCCCAACTCTACTAGGAACACACAACACAATAGGACATGCACAACTTCTGATGGAATAGTCCACATGGATGCGGTAGTCACAACACACAAGGGAAGATAATACGTATAACACCTAGTGGATTAGTCTGCATGAGTGCAACGATTTTTATTACATGTTTTATGTGAAATATATGTCTGATGTCTGTGAGAGTAGTCAACACGAGTGAGACAACATTAACATCATTTACAACACATCTTCATTAACATATATGTATTATAACAAGTGAATTAGTTCAATGTTAAACACAGGTTAAAGAAACATGCATTACAAGTTTTCAATATTAGTCTTACAACATTTACAATACATGTGTGAAAACCTGATGGCCTGTTAATGGGATTTTGAATTAAGCGAAAGTTCCAGGACACATCGTTACACCATACATCACCCCATGAGCGGGGCATTGGAGCCACTACTTACTCTTCAAAGAAAATATTACAGACTCTCAAGGCTATGTGGGTGGAGTTGCGGTGAAAAGTCCTTTCAATATACAAATGAGGGGTATTTATAGCCAAGGGTGAAACTGACCCTTGTGGCTGTTCGAGTACACTCATGACTATTTGAATTCCATGAATTTTTGACTTTACATGACTCTTCATACAACAAGTGGGTCTCTCGGACTAATACATTACATTACATTGCTTGACAGTATGGTCCACAGTAGAGACGTGGACGATATGAATCATGACAAGACTTGACATGACAATGTTGGTACGTAATGTTGTTGCTGGTGTGCATGTCAAGCTGCAGTGTTGTTGAGTGATGGATGTCCTCATGGTGTGTCATGACCTCACCTCTACATGGAAAAGTGTGTGGATTCTTTGATGGTTATTGGTTCACTTGATGTTGCATTCACACATTACTCCTTGCTTATATGTTGGTAATCTTGACAGGGTCATTTGTTCACGAAAGGTGCATGTTCGTCCGTCCATCTATCCGTGAACACATCTTGCATGTTTTCTCATCTGTCTGTCCACAAACACATCTTTACATGATCATCCATTTTTGAACGCATCCCTTTGCAGGCATCTCTTGTTCGTCCATTGGCAAATATGTCCTTCTGCATGTGCTTCCCATTGTTCATCCCATCCGTCGTCGTGCCATGTTTGTTTGTGTACCTATATTTGTAGTCACTCATGACGAGACAACATAAAATACATAAAAATCATAGTCTACCATGATGCATTATCATTTATGTAGGTAACCAGGAGAGGAGGCAAGGTTGCGTTGTGTGATCGAATCTCCCGACACTGCTGATGAAAAATGCACAGCAGTCACAGGTTGATGGATATGGGAAATCTGGGTTGACAGTGAATGTCCGCGGGGTATGGCTCATCTGGAGGAAAATACTACATAGTTTTTGAGAGGAATGGTCTAGGCTGTGGGAAGGCTGGGCAGGAAAAATTGCATAATTTCCGGAAGGAGCGAGTAACAAGAGCTTGGCAGCTAAGATTGTGCAATTCATGGAGGAATCTTTCAGTTGGCTGGTGGGTAACTGGTAGGAAAAAATATGCAATTCCTGAGGTGAACTGGTAGTCAGCTGCTGCCGATATTGGCAAAAAAAATTGTTTAGTTCTTGGAGGGAATTGGTAGTGAGCTGTTGGACCTTCGCAGCAAAAACTGTGCAATTCCTGGAGGGAAATGGAAGTCGGTTGTTGGGAGCTGCTAGCAGGAAAAACTATGCTGATGATGGGAGGTTGGCCTTCTGATCACCTATGCACAATTTCTAATCTGAGTGGACTGTTAGGTAGCAAAGGGATTGCTCATGAAAACTACAAAGTTTTCCGGTTGAGCAACCAGTCGACTGACTTGAGGGCTGAATGGAAAAACTACTAAATTTTTTGAGGGAGACAATGATGGGCACTAGGTGTCTATCCAACCTGTCTGTGTAGTTTTTCTCAGTGAGTGGAGGTGGTAACATCTGCAACCTCTGTGCAATTTACGGGAGTCCATCCCTGGGTTGTTTTTGGGTCAAACTCTCTGGTTGACAAGCATGAAGGTTGATTGATCTACTTGCTTGTAGCACAACTCGAAATGGCTTGCTTGTTGCTTTTGTGTTGTTCTGAGTGAAAATCGATTGAGTCGATGGTGGGGTGATGGTCTGGATGTCAGAGGGGAATCTGATCACCATAACTTCAATAAAGTGAGTAAGTGTGTTAACAAGTGAAAGATGCATACGTGATCTTGCAAACACAAACTTACATGACTTGACGACGAAACGAATCGAAGCATCCAGACACACATGCTCAACATGATTGACTGACGGTGTGAGCAACAAGTAGGACACTTTTGATTGATCATCGGTTGAACGTGATGATGCTTGCACGATAGTGTATGTGACTCTGTGTGTGAGCATGGCGAATGTTTACGTAGTGAACACAACATGTACACACGAAGCGAAGACCATGAGTATGACCGGAACATGGTTGCAAGCATGACATTGACATCAACATGCAAAAGATATCGATGGAATGATCAAGCAAGGTGGGTGCGAGGACTCACACAAGGTCATGGAGTGAACCTGAGTGTGTGCAATCATCAAGTAAAAATCTCAAAAGAGGCTCCAAAATTGAATGCAGGCCAAAATTTTGGAGGGTGGTTATTTTTGCTACAACAATTGGTGACATGCTGGCAGAACTCCAGCTTCTCTGTTTTGGTTCATTGTCAGCAGAGGGCCTTGGTATTTCAGGAAGTATTGAATCGTTATGCAGGTTACATTGGCTTCCCCACTTACCCCATGGACATACATGGTTCACCTTTTGCCAACTCAGTTAAACACAATCAAAAGTTCATCTTGATCATTGTGTTTCAAAATCCGGAAGGGTAGTTTAGCTCGCGATTCGAATATTTTCAGAGTATAAGTTTTCATCTTTGGTGTTTCTCCTCTACCAATAGGCCTCGACAGTACTCCTATGGAGTAACATAGGAACCCATGCATTTCTCCACTGCCAGCGATCTTGGTCATTACCCCGGTGGAGCTGCATTCTTCACCTCTCTGTGCAGGAAGCCTTTCTCTTCTTTCGCCTTTGTATTTTTTCAGAGGACTTTGCATAGGCACTTATTTATTTTTAAAGTGGAAGAGGGATCTTGACTTATTGATATAAGAAGAGGTCATTCCTCCAAGAAGAATGTAAGACCTCTAACAAAGGTTTTCTTGTTTAGATTTTCCTTTCCTCTGTTTCCACCAGTTGGATGAGCTTGAACACATAGAGCAGAAGGTTGAGTACAGGCATGGGGCTTCCTAGAGTGGACATAGGTTCATGGTTGGAAAAAGACATCCCTTGCAGATGGCTCATATTTTCCATCAAGACTTCATTGGCCGAAGGTTATAACAAATCACAGAGAAGATGAACATAAGACTAACCAAGTGTTGCAGTCTCACAAGCCTCTTCATATCTCAACTACATACTCATTCAAAAGCTAGAATGCAGTAGTTGGCATCACTTATTTCTAGAAAGAAAAATACTAAGGTACTAAGAAAACCAAACAAATAAAAACAAATAGTAAGAAAAAGAAATAAAGTGAATAAAACAACAAGCAAGCAAAGCAACCAAGTCATCAAGCAAACAAACATGCAAACCAGAAAGAAAAGACAAGCAAAAAGTGAAGACTACTCCTAATTCTACAGTAAATGATCAAGGTTACGTGAAATGAAATTTCCAGTGAATCCACCATAGACGTACCCAACCTGCGGTCACAAAGGTACGAGCAATTAAAACAGATAAAAAATAGTGTGCAACCAAAAATGAAAAAACTTGAAAAACTTGTGAATGAGAGAGAAGGTATCAATTGTGAGTGGAAGAATGTGTCACAACCACCCAACACAGACACTTACCTGTTCCATGACTACCATTTTTCAACAAACCTTGGAGGCCTCTTGCGAGTGTGTGTTGTTCCGCACCATGTTTCTTAGCGAGTGCGAGGAAGGACTGAAGCGTGTTATCTGCAACACAACTCAGGAAGTAAGATTGTTCCAGGCATTCAGTGTGATGGTTGTTTTGAAGGATTCGTGATCTTTGAGAAGATGGATTCTTGATTTGAGTGAGGGGATCATGATGGAAATCTAACACGGATAGATATATTTGGTCATTCTCATCAGTCATGTCAAGACAGTGAGGGACTGGCATAGCCATCAGCGTAGGAAAGAGTGCCTCACTTGCTTGACAAAAATATAAGAAACAGATGTTACACAGTGAAAATCATAGTGTGCAAAGTGACTGTCATTAGATGTAATGTTGGGAAAATGATAAACTACATGACAACCACCCAAGGTAGAGGAAAAATAATACCAATCGATCGAGATGGAAGATTCCCAGTTTCACACGAACAAAGAAAATTTTTGAACAATAATGTCAACGCTTTGAATGAGGGAACCACTTTCGCTATCTGCTAGACATGATAGAACACCCACCTAAAACTGGTGAAAAATTGCACAGGCATCACGGTAATCACATAAATGTAGAAAGGATGCCAGCACTGTGAATGTGTGAAACCAGTTGGGGTGTGCTGAAATGACAGTAACTTGATTTGCGCAATAGTGTGTGCAGTCATCATTGCATAAGGAGGTTGTTGGTGTGATGAATGGGAAGATTTAATGTGCGAAATTTGAAAAAATACCAAGGAGTTGATTATGAGAGAGAACATCTGATAAGTATGATTCCAGATAAAGATAGTCTTTGAGGTGATCAACTTCACCGTCCCATGATTGAATGAGGGATGAACACTCCAAACTCAAATTAGATGTAAGAGAGGTGCATGAATATGGACATGATGTAACAAACTCATGAATTCGATCATTAGTGAAAATATGAAATTTTGAAATATCACACTGATAATAGTAAATATTATTTACAAAAGGATACATGTCGAGGGAAACCATGCAGATATATGGATTGTGCATGAGAAATGAGATCTATTTGGTTTGGCAGGCTTACCGGAGTCATGAGGTCCTAACATAACCATCAGCGGATGTTGAAGTGCCTCAACACCCTAGGACGTGCCTAAACTTTCAAGAATTGAAAATTGTATTTTGATATGTGAACTGGATCATGAATGGCTTGAGGATGGTTGTTGTTACTAATTTCAAAACTTCTTTCAAGATGATAGCCATCTCTGTCACAGGCTTCATCAAAATTTTCAGCAAGCTGACTTGACAAGCTGTCTTCATGCACCACACAAGATGATGATGACTGGGAAGAGTCCTATGTGTTGAGACTATTTCATCGTGGACAACCTCATTGCCTTGTGTCAATCGAGGAGATGAATCATGCGATAAAGAAGCGAGGGAACATGGAATATCTCTAACACATGTTGATGTGTTGTGAATGATAGGACACATGAGAAAGTAAGGTGTAGAGAAAGATTCAATATAGATGTCTGCTTTGATTGGTGCAGACTCCAAATCTGAGTTAGAGTGTACATGATATGACAGTAGGTCATATGATGTGCTTGGGTGTTAATCACAACATACAAAAGTGTGGGAGTGATGATAGCCCAAGACTGGAGGTTGATCGAAAGAATTGATTGTGCATGATGTTTCACCAAGATTCGTGGATCGAGAATCAATCAAGAGTGGAGGCTCAATGTTTTGAGAGGAATTGATTATGTCTTCACCATACTACTCCTCCATTTGTATGATGAGACTTCCTTGCACATGACTACAACTTGCGCTAGCAACTCGAGAATCAAGACAATGTGTGCAACTAGCTTGTGAAGAAGAACACTCAAGCAAGTCATGGTGCAAGGAGTCATGGCTTGTACATTATGGAGGATGGCAGAGAAGCAGATTAGACTCAAGACTTGGGTTATGAATGGTGATGTCCTCTTGCGAAATGGAGGGATGAATTTTCAGCATAGGATTTCTGAACCATTCTAGAATTTCCTCTGTTGGGGAAGGAGACAGCTGAGCATATGGGTTGGGAATATGCTGCATAGATTTCTCAGCTTTGCAACCCCTACAATGGGGTACCAACTGTGTAGATTTATAGATTTGTAGTTACTGCAAGGGGGCACACTCTTCAATACATGAGGTATCTCGTGATCTACAAGAGTTGAGGAACAAGGAAAATTAGGAGGTTCGTTGTTTTGGGAGACATGAACCAAGCATTTCAGCTCTTGGCTCATGAAGTCAAGTTCCACAAACTGTTTAGGAATTTCGTGACATAGGTGAAGGAGGCGGGTAGAAAATTCCTCAACTAATTTGGTAGGATTCATTCTTAAATGAGAGATTCTTTCATAGACATCCTAGTGGTCACACTCATCAAAGGCTTGATGGAGCTCCTTGAGGAAGCTGAGAAGGGAATGGATGGAAGCAGGTGGCAGGGTATGACACCACCAATTAGCACAACCTTCAAGGGTGAGCAAGAAGGGTACACAAATAATATCATCACTATTAGTTTCATGAGATTCACAGAAATGAAGAAAATCAGAAATGTGCTCGGTTACAGACGTATTGTCCTGACTGTCAAACTTTAACAAGGACAAGTCCTCGAGAAGCTCATCGGGGATTGATAGCTAATTAAGGGAGAAATGAGAGAAACGCCTCGGGAGCATGAATTATGTATCATTCATTGGGTAAGAGATTCAACCCAAATGTACGGGCTTAGCTTGTCATATGGCCCTCCTTCTAGCGCCAAAATGTTGACGGTGCTGGACCCGCCAACATTCAAGGGATCAACTGGGTATGAAGTCCCAACTAGACCTCACACTGTTTGGTGTGGAAGTCACATCTAGTATGATGGCCCGGTTGCCATTATCTTAAAGATTTGCCTCAACTCTTACTTGTGAGCACATGAGAGTGGTTTGCTTTGTCATTCAAGAAGTGAGGTTCGTGTGCTTGGTGATTGTAAGTGTCACTTGTGTCAATGGTTCTTTCACCATAGAGGGAGAGGGTGGGAGTGAGTCCCAAGTCAGTTGGGAGTAGTCCCAACTCTGGTAGAAACACAGAACACAACAGAACATGCACATCTTGTGACGAAATAGTCCACACGGATGTGGTAGTGACAAGATGCAAGGGAAGATAACACCTATAACACCCAGTGGATTAGTCTGCACAAGTGCAATGGTTGTTATAGAAAGTTTTATGTGAAAGGCATGTCTAATGTTCGAGAGAGTAGTCAACATGGGCGAGACACCATTAACAACATATACAACACATTTTCATTAACATATATGTATTACAACAAGTGAATTAGTTTAAGTCTTAAACACATGTTAAAGCAATATCCATTACAACTGTTCAAGATTAGTCTTACAATATTTACAATACATGTGTGACAACGTGTTGGCCTATTAGCAGGCTTTTGAATTAAGTGCTAGTTCCAAGACACATCGTTACACCATACATCACTAACCCCATGAGCTGGGCGTTGGAGCCACTGCTTACTCCTCAAAGAAAAGATTACAGACTCTCAAGGCTATGTAGGAGGAGCTGAGGTGAAAATTCCTTTGCATGTACAAATGAGGAATATTTATAGCCAAGGGTGAAACCGACCATTGTGGTTGTTTGACTACCCTTAAAATTGCTTGACTTTCATGACTTTTCGACTTTACCTGACTCTTCATACAACAAGTGGGTCTCTTGGAGTTCCACGTTACATTACATTGATTGACAATATGGCCCACAATAGAGATGTGGATTACATGGATCATGACAAAAATCGACATGACAGTGCTGGTACATTAGTGTTGCGGTTGGTGTGCATATCGAGATGTAGTGTTGCTCAGTGATGGATGTCCTCATGGTGTGTCAAAGCTTCACCTCCGTATGGAAAAGTGCACGGAGTATTTGATGGTTATTGGTTCGCTTGATGTTGCATTCACACATTTCTCCATTCTTGTATGTTGGTAAGCTTGACAGGTTCTTCTATTCATGAAAGGTGCATGTTCATTCGTTTTTCTATCTGTGAACTCATCTTTCATGTTTTCTCATGCGTTCATCCATGAACACATCTTTGCAAGATCATCTATTCGTGAACACATCCCTTTGCATACATCTCTTGTTCGTCCATTGGTGGACATGTCCTTTTGCATGTGCTCTCATTGTTCATCCAATCCGTCATCATGCCATGTTTGTTTGTGTACCTATATCTTTAGTCACTCATGATGAGATTACATAAAATCCATAAACCTCCTAGTCTACCATGATGCATGATCATTTCAGATGCAGGTGACTGGGAGAGGAGGCAAGGTTGCATTGTGGGATGGAAGCTCCCAACACTACTAACAAAAACGACACAGCATTCACTAGGTGATGGATATGTGAAATCCAAGTTGACCGCGACTGTTTGGGGGATCTGGCTCAGCAGGAGGACAAAAATATGCAATTTTTGAGAGGAACGCTCCAGGTTGTGGGAAGGCTGGGGAAGAAAACTATGCGTAATTTATGGAAGGAGTGAGTAGCGGGAGCTTGGTAGCCAAAACTGTGCAATTCCTGGAGGAAACTGTTAGCTCACTACTAGGTCACTGGCAGCAAAAACTATGCAATTCCTGAGATGAACTAGCAGTCAACTGCTGAGAGCTTGGCAAAAAAAACTGAACAATTCCTCAAGGGAACTGACAGTGAGCTGCTGGAGCTTGGCAGCAAAAACTACACAATTCTTGGAGGGAACTAGAAGTCGGCTATTGGGAGTTGCTGGCGGGAAAAAATGTGCTAATGATGGGAGGCTGGGTTGGTGATCACCTCTGCGCAGTTTCTGAGCTGAACAAACTGCTAGGTAGTAGAGCACTTTCTTATGAAAACTACAAAGTTTTCCAATTGAATAGCCGGTCAACTGAATCGAGGGCTAAATGGAAAAACTACTCAATTTTCTGAGTGAGACAAGGATGGGCATTGGGTGTCTATCCGACTTGTCTGTGCAATTTTCTCAGTAAGTGGAGGCGGAAAGGTTTGCAGCCTCTGTGTAATTTTTGAGGGGTGTCAGTCTCAGGTTTGTTTCTGGGTCAAACTCTCTGGTTGACCATCATGAAGGATGCTTCATCTTCTTGCATGCAACGCAACTTGAAATGGCTTGCTTCGTGCTTCTACGTTGTTCTCGGTGATAATTGATTGATTCAATGGTGGGGTGATGGTCTGGCTGTTAGAGGGGAATCCAATCATCAGAACTTCAACAAAGTGACTAAGAGTGTGAACTAGTGAAAAGTTCATACGTGATCTTTCAAGCACACACTTACATGACTTGACGACGAGATGACTCAAACCATCTAGACACACATGCTTAACATGGTTGACTGATGATGTGAGAAACAAGCATGACACTTTTGATTGATTGTTGGTTGAGTGTGATGATGCTTGCACGACAGTGTATGTGACTCTGTGTGAGCGTGAAGGATGTTTACATAGTGAACACAACATGTACACATGAAGCGAAGACCTTGAGTATGATCAGAACATGGTCACAAGCATGACGTTGACATCAAAATGCAAAAGCTATCGGTGGAATGATCAAGAAAGGTGGGTGCGAGGACTCACACGATCTCACTGAGTGAACTCAAGTGTGTGCAATCATCAAGTAAAACTCTCAAGGGAGGCTCCAAAATTGAATGCAGGCCAAAATTTCGGAGGGTGGTTGTAGCTACTACAACACTTGGTGACACACTGGCAAAACTCTAGCTTATCTATTTTAGTTCATTGTCAGCACAGGGCCTCGGTATTTTAGGGAGTATTTAATTGTTATGTGAGTTACATTAGCTTCACTACTTACCCCATGGACATACATGGTTCACCTTTTTCCAACTTAGTTAAACACAATCGACAGTTCATCTTGATTACAGTGTTTCAAAATCCAGAAGGGTAGTTTAGCTCACGATTTGAATATTTTCAGAGTATAAGTTTTCATCTATGGTGTTTATCCTCTACCAACAGGCCTTGATAGTACCTTGATGGAGTCACATAGGAATCCACACATTTCTCCACTGCCAGCGACCTTGGTCATTACCTCGGTGGAGCTGCATGCTTCACCTCTCTACATAGGAAGCCTTTCTCTTCTTTCGCCTTTGTAAATTTTAAAAGGACTTTGCATAGGCACTTATTTATTTATGGGGTAGAAGAGGGATCTTGACTTATTGAGAGAATAAGAGGTTGTTCCTTCAGAGAAGCATGTAATACCTCTGACAGAGGTTTTCTAGTTTATATTTTCCCCTTCTCCATTTCTACTAGTTGGATGAGCTTGATCACAGAGCAAAAGGCTGAGTACATGCATGGGGCTTCTTGGTGTGGACACAGGTTCATGGTTGTACCAAAAATTCCCTTGCATATGGCTCATATTTTTCATCGAGACTTCATCAGCCGAAGGTTATAACCAATCACAGAGAAGACAAACACAAGACTGGCCAAGTGTTGCAGTGTCAAAAGTCTCTTCATATCTCAGCCACATACTCATTCAAAAGCTAGAAAATAGTGGTTGGAAACACTTATTTCCAAAAAGAGAAATAGTAATGTATTAAGAAAACCAAACAAATGAAAACAAAAATAGTAAGCAAAGCAAACAAAGTGAAAGAAAAAACAAGCAAACAAAGCAACCAAGTCATCAAGCAAACAAACATGCAAAGCAAAAAGCAAAGACAAGCAAAAATGTCAACACTACTCCTACTCCTACGTTAAACGGTCGAGGTTACATGAAATGAAATTTCCAGTGAAGCCATCGTAGGCGTTCCCGACCTACAGTCACAAAGATACGAGCGATTAAAACAAATGAAAAATTGTGTGCAACAAAAAATGAAAAAACCTAAAAAACTTGTGCACGAGAGAGAAGGTCTTTTCTGTGAGTGGAAGAATGTGTCAAAACAACCCAACACACATGCTTACTTCTTTCGTGACTACCAATTTTCAAAAAACCTCTGAGGCATTTTCTGAGTGTGTGTTGTCCTGTACCAAGTTTCTTAGCGAGTACGTGGAACGACTGAAGCTTGTTACCCGCAACACGACTCAACAAGTAAGATTGTTCCATGCATTCAATGATTGGATCATAAAATTCGTGATGGTTGTTTTTAAAGATTCATGATCTTTGAGAAGATGGATTCTTGATTTGAGTGAGGGGATCATGATGGGAATCTGACACGGATAGATAGGTCTTGTCATTCTGATTAGTCATGTCAAGACAGTGAGGGCCTACCATAGCCATCAGCGTAAGGCAAGGTTCCTCACTTGCTTGACAAAAATCTAAGAATACAGATGTTACATAGTCAAAATCATAGTGTGCAAAGTGACTGCCATTAGACGTAATGTTGGGAAAATGATAAGCTGCATGAAAACCACCCAAGGTAGAGGAAAAATCATACTAGTCGATTGAGATGGCAGATTCCCAGTTTCATATGAACAAAGAAAATTTTTGAACAATCATGTGAATGCTCTTAATGAGGGAACCAAGTTCTCTATCCGCTAGACATGATAGAACACCCACCTGCAACTATTGAAAAAGTGCATAGGCATCATGGTAATCACATAAATGTAGAAAGGATGTCAGCACTCTAAATGTATGAAAGTAGTTGGGGTGTCGTGAAATGAGAGTAACTTGATTCGCACGATAGGTTGTGCGCTCGTCATCACACAAGGAGATTGCTGGTGTGATGAGTGGGAAGATTTGACGTGTGAAATTTGAAAAAGGACAAAGAATTTTATTACGAGAGAGAAAATTCAATAAGTATGATTCCAGATAAATATAACGTTTGAGATGATCAAATTCGTTGTCCCATGATTGAATGAGGGACAGACACTCCCAACCCGAATTACATGTAAGAAAGGTGCATTAAGATGGACATGCTGTAATAGACTCGTGGATTCGATCATTAGCAAAAGTTTGAAATTTTGAAATATCACACCCATAATATTACATATTATTTACATGGGGATCCACGTTGAGTGAAACCATGCAAATATATGAATTGTGCATGAGAAACGAGATCTTATTTGGTTTGGTAGGCTTACCAGAGTCACGAGGTCTTGACATAATCATCAATGGACATTGAAGTGCCTCAACTCGCTGGAACATCCCTAAAATTTCAAGAATTTAAAATTTCCATTTTGAGATGTGAACCGGATCATGCATGGGTTGAGGATGGTTGTTGTTACGAATTTCAAAACTACTCTTAGGATGATAGCCATCTCTGTCACAGGCTTCATCAAAATTTTTCAGCAAGCTGACTTGACGAGCTGTCTTCATGCAACACACAAGATGATGATGAGTGGGAAGAGTCCTGTGTGTTGAGACTATTTTCATCATGGACAACCTCATTGCCTTGTGTCAATCGAGGAGATAACTCATGCGATGAAGAAGCAAGATAACGTGGAATATCTCCAATGCATGTTGATGCATTGTGAATGATATGACACACAGGAAAGTGAGGTGCAAAGGAAGCTTCGATATGGATGTCTGCTTTGACTCATGCACATTCCAAAGCTGAGCTAGAGTGTGCATTAGATGACAGTAGATCATATGATGTGCTTGGGTGTTCATCACAACATACGGAAGCATGGGGGTGATGACAGCCCAAGACCAAAGGTTGATCGAAAGAGTTGTTTGCGCATGATGTTTCACAAAGATTCGCGGATCGAGAATCGATAAAGAGTGGAGGCTCAATGTTTTGAGAGGAATTGATTATGTCTTCATTGTACTTCTCCTCTATTTATATGATGAGACTTCCTTGCACATGACTGCAACTTGTGCCCGCAGCTTGAGAATCAAGAGAGTGTGTGCAACTAGCTTGTGAAGAAGATCACTCAATTGAGTCATGGTGCAAGGAGTCATGGCTCGTAAATTATGGAGGATGGCAGAGATGTAGATTAGACTCAAGACTTGGGTTATGAATGGTGATGTCCTCTTATGAAATGGAGGGATGAGTTTTCACCATAGGATTTCTGAACCATTATAGAATTTCCTCCGTCGGGGTAGGAGACAGCCGAGCATATGGGTTGGGAATATGCTGCATAGATTTATCATCTTTGCAACCACTATGAGAGGGTACCTGCTATGCAGATATATTAGATTTGTGGTTACTGCGAGGGGGCATCCTCTTCAATACATGAGGTGTCTTGCGATCTGCAATAGTCGAGGAACAAGGAAAATTAGGAGGTTCACCATTTCAGGAGACATGAACCAAGCGTTTTACCTCTTGGCTCATGAAGTCAAGGTCCAGAAACCGTTCAAGAATTTTGTTACACAAGTGAAGGAAGCGGGTATAAAATTCCTCAACTAATTCACCAAGGTTCATTCTTAAACAAGAGATTCTTTCATAGTCATCTTGGTGGTCACAATCATCGAAGGCTTGATGGAGCTCCATGAGGAAAGTGAGAAGGGGATTGACAAAAGTAGGTGGTAGGGTATGACACCACTAATTGGCATGACCTTCAAGGGTGAGGAAGAAGGGTATGCAAAAAATATCATCACTATCGGTTTCATGAGATTCACAGAAATGAAGAAAATAAAAAATGTGCTCAGTTACAGACATTTTGTCCTCACCATCAAACTTTAACAAGGACAAGTGCTCGAGAAGCTAATTGGTGATTGATAATTGATTAAGGGAGAAATGAGAGAAACACTCCGGGAGCATGAATTGTGTATTATTCATTGGGTAAGAGATTCAACCCAAATGTACGGGCTCAGATTTTCATATGGTCCTCCTTCTAGCATGAAAATGTTGAGGGTGCTAGACCCGCCAACATTCAAGGGATCCCCACGGTATGAAGCCCCAACTAGACCTTACACTATTTAGTGTGGGAGTCACATCTGATATGATGGCCTAGTTTCCATTATCTTAAAGATTTTTCTCAAATCTTACCTGTCAGCATAGGAGAGTGGTCTGCTTTGTCTTTCTAGAAGTGAGGTTCGCGTGCCTGGTGATTGTAAGTGTCACTTGTGTCAATGGCTCTTTCACTGTAGAGGGAGAGGCTGGGAGTGAGTCACAAGTCAGTTGGGAGTAGTCCCAACTCTACTAGTAACACACAACATGACAAGACATGCATAACTTCTGATGGAATAGTCCACACAGATGTGGTAGTCACAAGACAAAAGGGAAGATAACACGAATAAAACCCAACAGATTAGTCTGTGTGAGTGCAACGGTTGTTATAGCAAGTTTTATGTGAAATGTCTATCTGATGTCCAGGAGAGTAGTCAACACGGGTGAGACACCATTAACAGCATATAAAACAAATTTTCATTAACATATATGTATTACAACAAGTGAATTAGTTCAAGTCTTAAATACATGTTAAAGAAACATCCATTAAAAGTGTTCAATATTAGTCTTACAACAATTACAATACATGTGTGAAAACGTGCTGGCCTGTTAGCAGGCTTTTGAATTAAGAAAAAGTTCCAAGGCACATCATTACACCATACATCACTAACCCTGTGAGTGGGGCATTGGAGCCACTACTTACTCCTGAAAGAAAAGATTATAGACTCAAGGGTATGTGGGAGGAGCTTAGGTGAAAATTCCTTTGCATGTAAAAATGAGGGGTATTTATGGCCAAGGGTGAAACCAAGCCTTATGGTTGTTTGAATACCCTCAAGATTGTTTGACTTCCATGACTTATCGACTTTACCTGACTCTTCATACAACAAGTGTGTCTCTTGGAGTTCCACGTTACATTACATTGATTGATATTATGGCCCATAGTAGAGATGCAGATAACATGACTCATGACAAGATTCGACATGATAGTGCTGGTACATTAGCGTTGTTATTGGTGTGCATGTCGAGATGATGTGTTGCTCAGTGATGGATTTCCTCATGGTGTGTCATAGCTTCACCTCCACATGGCAAAGTGTGTGGAGTCTTCGACAGTTACTGGTTCGCTGAATGTTGCATTCACACATTTCTCCTTGCTTGTATGTTGGTAAGCTTGACAGGTTCATCTGTTCACGAAAGGTGCATGTTCATCTGTCCGTCCATCCATGAAAACATCTTGCATGTTTAATCATCCATACTTCCGCGAACACATATTTTCATGATCATCCATTTGCGAACACATCCCTTTGAATGCATCTCTTGTTCGTTCATTGGTGAACATGTCCTTCTGGATGTGCTCCCATTGGTCATCCCATCTGTCGTCGTGCCATGTTTGTTTGTGTACCTGTATCTGCAGTCACTCATGATGAGACAACATCAAATCCATAAACCTCCTAGTATACCATGATGCCTGATTATTTCATATGCAGGTGACCGAGGGAGGAGGCAAGGTTGCGAGGTGGTATGGAAGCTCCAAGCATTGCTAGGGAAAACTGCACAGTAGTCAGTAGGTGATGGAGATGGGAAATACGGGTCAACAATGACTCTCTGGGGGGTCTAGCTTGGCTCAAGGATAAAGCTGCACAAATTTTGAGAGGAACAGTCTAGGCTACGGGAAGGTTGAGCAGGAAAAATCTATGCAATTTTCGAAAGGAGCGGGCAATGGGAGCTTGGTAGCCAAAACTACACAATTCTTAGAGGGAGCTATGAGTTGGATGCTGGGTCACTAGCAGAAAAAAATATGCAATTCCTTAGGGGAACCGACAGTTAGGTGCCAGGAGCTTGGCAGCAAAAACTGCATAGTTCTTGGAGCGAACTGGAAGTGAGCTGATGGAGTTTGGCAGCAAAAACTGTGTAATTCCTAGAGGGAACTGGCAGTCGGCTGTTGAGAGCTGCTAGGGACAAAAACTGCGCTAATGCCTAGAGGTTGTCCTGCTGATCACCTTTGTGCAGTTTCTGAGCTGAGTGGACTACTGGGCAGCAGAGGGCTTGCTCATGAAAACTGCATAGTTTTCTGGGTGAGCAGCCAGTTGACTAATGATGGCTGACTAGAAAAACTGCACAATTTTCTGAGGGAGACAAGATGGGCACTAAGTGTCTATTTGACTTGTTTGCACAATTTTCTCAGTGAGCGGAGCAGGCAAGGTATATAGCCTCTGCACAATTTTTGAGGGGACTCAAGCCCAAGGTTGCTGTCGTGTCAAAATCTCTAGTTGACTAGCATGAAGTTTGATTGATCTTCTTGCAGGCAGTGCAACTTGTAATGGCTTGCTTGGTGCTTCTGCACTGTTCTGGGTCACAGTCCATCGAGTCGATGGAGGGGTGATGGTCTGGCTGTCAAAGGGGAATATGATCATCAGAACTTCAGCAAAATGACTAAGTGTGTGAATGAGTGAAAGATGCATACATGATCTTGCAAAAGCACACTTACATGACTTGGTGACGAGACGACTCAAACCAGGCAGACATGCATGCTTAACTTGACTGATTGACGGTGTGAGAGACAAGAATGACACTCGTGATTGATCGTTGGTTGACCGTGACGATGCTTGTGTGACAGTGCATGTAACTCCATGTGTGAGAGCGATAGATGCTTACATAGCAAGCCAAACATGTACACATGAAGTCAAGACCTTGAGTATGACCAGAACATGGTCGCAAGCAGGACATTGACATCAATATGCAAAAGATATCAGTGGAATGATCAAGAAA
Organism: Pinus tabuliformis; assembly: GCA_031772625.1. NCBI lineage: Eukaryota > Viridiplantae > Streptophyta > Pinopsida > Pinales > Pinaceae > Pinus > Pinus tabuliformis. The sequence goes on from CM062815.1 coordinate 285,822,365, forward strand.
GGTGGGCGCGAGGACTCGCACGAGCTCACGGAGTGAACCCGAGTGTGTGAAGTCATCAAGTAAAATCTCGAAGGAGGCTCTGAAATTGAATGCAGGCCAAAATTTTGGAGGGTGGTTGTAGTTGCTACAACAATGCCATAATTTGGATTGAAGAGAATTATCCCAAATCATACCTCGTAAAGGAATTCCTCCAACTTGATAGAGACCTTCAACCCTAAATCCAAGCGTAAATGCATCTTTAGATTTTCTTTTCCAAATATGTACCTTTCAATCAATGAATGCTACCTGCAAGCCTTTATATTCCATCGCATAAATAAACACCAGGTTCTTCTTCAAATCAGGTAGATACGATACTTCTTGTAGATGAAGGATTTGACCTTGATTTAAGTGAATATTGACAATCTCTATCCCTTTCATGGGGTAGGTGGCATTGTCTCCAAGTATGATATCCAAATTAGTCTTATTTTCAATGAAATTTGAGAGGGAATCCTTATATCCAGTGAGGTGCCTTGAGGAACCAGTGTCAATCAAAAAATGATCAAAAGTGTCCAGAGGAGAGGTAGTAGTGAGGGTGGAAAGAAGATAAATAATTTTTGTTTTTCTACAACATTAGTTTCCTCATACCTAGAATTTATTGTCCTTTTGGGTGGTTGACCATTACCATGTCGAGCAGTGAGAGCATTCCTCTTTCCTTTGTTCTTGAACTTGTTGTTCCTTTGATTTCCATTAGCTTTGAAATTATTGTGATTGTTTTTTTTGTTGTGGTCATCCAGTGGAGTATCCTTCTTGTGAGGACACTCTCTAACATAGTGGAAAAGCCTGCTACAATTGTAGCACCTTCGTTTTCTTCCTTCTTTGAATCCTTACTTGAATCCTTGACCTTGTCTCTTTGGATCAACATTGTTCTTCCTTTTTGTATGAGTGGGAAAAGAAGTAGGTTTATTTTGATTTGAAGGCTTGCGTTTCTACATCATCCTTGTCTCTTCTTGTGTGCATCTAGCAAATAATTCATCAAAACTAGGAACCTTATCATTGTTAAGAATAGTGGTGTTAATCACATCCCATGCTCTTGTGAGACCTCCAAGAGCCATGAAAGCTCTCTCTCTCTTAGCAACAACTTCTCCAATAGATAGAAGATCACTCTTGATTTTTTTAATCCTCATGAAGTAGGATTGGATAGTCTCCCATTTATCCATTTTGATGTCCTTCAACTTGTTTTCAAGAAAGAGGATTTGATTTGCGTTGTATAATTTGAACATCCCAAGTAGCTTATCATGCATCCCCTTATACGTTTCCAAATAAAAAATATAGGTAACCAAATTCTTTTGAATGGAATCAATGATAATTCTTTAGCTTTGACCTCACCTTTATTCTATTTCATCTTAGTAGTAGGAGGTGAATTTGAAGGAGGCTCCACTACTCTTCCCTTTACATAGTCCATAACATCATTCTCTTCCAAAGTCAAATCCAAAGTCATCTTCCATGCATGATAGTCAGATTTGTCCTTGAGATTATCCTCGGATTTGAAGTATGATGTAGTTGTCATTGAAGCTAGACCAATATTCTTGTCCAACAACTCTTTTCTTATTTATTTATTTTATGTATCTTGTTTGGGCTTTGTCATCACCTAGGCTTTGATACCATGTTAATTTTAGTCAACAATGGTATGCTCTATGCTAGCACAATTACTTCAATGTTCCTTAAGAAACTCAATAGCAATTTAAATTTATATTTCCAGTATAAATCACATTAATCATTAATCAAATTGACAGTAAAGGTATTTATAACATAAAACAATATGCAGAAGACAAGCCAAGGTAAGAGGACACTAGATTTAGTAGATACTAGGGAAAAACTCCAATGTGGGGAAAACCATTTCATCAATTCTTCATATTATTATATCAAAAGTTCAAAAGAGAGAGAGAGAGAGAGTACAAAAATCAAATTGACTTTCCCAATTAAAAGTCAGAATATTCATGTCAATTTTTATAGTCAACTGCAGTCAAACTTCAACCCTAACAAAAAAGTCAACACTAGTCAAATTAGCGATATATCATCCTCAAAATAGCTCGGTCTTCCCTAGTCAAACTCAGCCTGATTAGGAGGTCAAAGTTACCCCAAAACATCTCCGTCAAACTTGGTCAAAGGAGAGAGAGAAAATATTGCAATTTTTTGTGGTCATCCTGAAGTCAACACTCGTCAAAATTCCTAGATTCCCTTGATTTCTATGCCCAGAAATGCAGACTAGAGAGACAGAAAATATCCTCCAAAAATCACAGTCAAAGCTGGTCAATAATCCCTTTCTCAACGCTTGTCAAACGTGGTATGTTGTGTGAAATTTTGGTCCCGCAATTCAGCCCAGAAAATGCGTCCTTATTGCTACACATCAAAGAGAGAGAATTTGTCCAATAGTTGTATGAACCAATGAGAGAAGGAGAGAAAAGAATGTGTGAGTGATGATGGTGCCAAATGAGGTGTGAGGTAAGTTTTATTTATAGAATTGGATATGGGTGAAGAGACACGTCCATTGGGCTTCTTGAGCTTACATGTTGATGTGGCCCACCTGAACAATTGACATATGTGTGGGCGTAAATTCAAAATCATACTTTCTCTTGTCCAAATTATATTATATTTATATCGATTTTGGTCCTCTCGAAAAGAGGAATTTAATGCAATCATCATCTCGATGAAATGAGATGTCCCAAGGTGGAATTTGGACCTAGTTGCCAATTTTAACACCCTTGAACACACAACCATTAGACCCCTCCTCTCATTGCATCCACTATTGAAATAACTAGTACTTCATCCACTATATCTACACCTAAAATGGTTGAGTATACAGTTGCTACAACTACATCCACTTTGACCCCCATAATTATCTCAAAGTAGATTGTTCATCCTAGTGTTCCACCTCCTATCTATGCATCAACTATTATAACAAGATGTATCACGTCTATATATATATATATATATATATATATATATATATATATATATATATATATATATATATATATATATATATATATATATAATGGTTGTACATATTATTGTTGTAAATACATCCTTCCCAACCGCATCATTTCGTTGAGATAAGTTATCCAGCAACTTGCTTTGTTGTTGAGCATGGAACTCCATTGCCTTAAATTTTCATGATGAGAACAATTATTTGATCAAAATATTATGAAACACGAGTTGATTTTGTACACATTTTATCTTCTTCAATTAATTTATCATTGTAATTATCGGAAGTAGGCATTAGACGCATTCATGTATGATATATGTTTTAATTTCAATTATAATTGTATTTATTAAGTTTGTTAACTAATTGACTATGGGTAAATAAATGAATATGTTTTATCCCTTTTAGAGGGAGAAGAGGTATAGTAATCTAAGACCAAAGAAGGTAGAAGGTTCACCATTGTTGGGCCGCCAAATTAGCGTACACTTTCACTCCATTTTCACCTTTATCCTCATTTTGTCACCTCATTTAATCACATTATCATTATATTTCCATTACCATATTGGTTCATATTTTCTTTTTCCAAAGTTATTTATTTATGTATTTAAAGTGAATTTAGGATTAAAAGTTAGAAAAATAACATGTATTTGCTTATACCTAAAGGTATAATGAGTTTGGTGACATGTGTAGGTGATTTGGAAGGTTCCAAGACACTCTTATGTGGCCTCCAAGACTAAAATTCGAATTCTCTTGAAGATTTAAAGGAGATTTGGGATAGGGGTCAAGCATATCTCATGGAGAAAAATCATGGATAAAGGAATATGTGTCTCAGATTGGTTGTAACCATATGAAGGATTTGTGGATCTAGGAGCGATTAGTGGATCTCCATTAATGAGTTAGTTTCTTATATTTTTGTTTAAATAAGGGTACCTCCTCCATTCCAAAGGGGAGGACTCTTAGAGCATGTATCCTAACTTATGATGGAATAGAATAAAGTTTTATTTCTACAATTTTAGATATAAATTGTCTTAATGTAGTATCAAATTTTATGGAATAGTTTGTCACTTTGTTCTTAATAGAATTGAGCTCACTCTAAAAGGATCAAAGAAACATTTTATTTCAACATAGATTTTATTTCATTATAGATTTTATTTTCATTTAATTACTTAGACATCTGAAGATTTTTCATTATTAATGAATGAATTTTAATTGAAATCTTATCAGCATATGAAAGTACAAACAAGTGTCTATGTTAGGTTCTCTTCCATTTGATATGAATTCTTGATTTTTGATGCTTATGAATGAATTTCAGTTGATCTCTAATCAGCATATGAGGGGACAACCAAGATTCTAAGTTAGGCTCTCCATCTATTTGGTCTAAACAATAATTAAAGTTCATTTCCTTTTCTTTATTTCAAGTTATTTTTGAATTTATGCAATGGTAATGTTGTTGGAAAAGAACTATGAGGAAGGACAACCAGGACCTCCTAAGTTAGAAGCCTATTCTCTTTCTTTCTATGCATCACATACTACTGCTCTTTAGTTTCTCTTCTTGAGGATAGTACTGTGGGGAAGGACAACCAGGTCCTCCTGAATTGGGAGTCTCTTCCTTTGCTTGCTGCATCTTGAACTAGAAACTTTTTAGTTTTAGAAGTTATTTATAATATGCCTTTCCATTCTAAACAAACTTCCTCCAACAATCTCATCTGAGGTCCCATACATTTTGTCTTGCTTCTAAGTTTATGAAACCTTCGGGTTGACAAATTAAATGTTAGGGATTTAACAGACAATTAAATCACCCAACATTTCGGCACGATTGCTGGGGAAGCAAACATAGATGTAACTAAGTTAGGAGGATTGTTTAGGAAACATTTTCCTTTAAGGTCATTTTCATTTGGGGTTAGATGCATTTAGGCATTTTATTTTTATTTTTAAGTTTATTTGCATTTGCATATATAAAACATATAACATTAAAATCAAGGACCCCCATCATTAAAAAAAACAACCAAAATAAAAATCGAATTGCAAACACAAGATCTGAAGAGCTTCGTGCTATGAGAATTGAAGAAAATAAAAAAACTAAAGATCACATTCAAATTTGGTTTCAACTAGTCAGTCTTCATGATCGTGTCCAAGAACTCAATAGGGTTTAATTTTCAAACTTGGATATGAGTCTACTCATGATCTTGTTGCGCAAATGGATGCATTGGAAATTCTCTTATACTTAAGAGAATGTTTGATTTATTTTTCAATAAAATAGGACTAACAAATAAAAAACAAGTTTTTGTGATTTTTAGGATAAATTTGTGATTTTGTGGTGTAGTAAGAACCACTGATTTACTAACCCTTGGCAGGAAAAATTTGCAATAAAACAAACGATTGTGAACAAAGAGCACAAGCAAAGGTGGAAGAATGATAGTTTCAGGTAAGAGATCGATTCTTTTCATTTTTTTTTTGCATCCAAATTTTTAAGAGAGGAATCAACTAATAAAAACTTGAGTATGCTCTCCTCCTGCGCTTTGTGTGACCTGGAGGATTAGAAAAAGAATTTTCATGTTAGTATATCTTTTGTTAAAAAAAAAAAAAAAATCTCTTTCATTATTTGTTTCTTTAAAAAAACAAAAGAGATTTTCTTATTTAAACAAATTTGAAAAAAAAAAACCAAAACAACATTAAAAAAATAATAATAATAATAAATAAATAAAAACACAAAAACTAAAATGAGAATAAAGTAAACAAATAAAAAAAATTCATGGAAGCCAAGGAAACGAATCGCTGCAAATGTTATGTGTGATTTTGAAAAACTGAAAGATAGTTGTGCATTCTCTTGATTAAAAAAAAAAAAAAAATTCAACGACAGTTATCTGAGGACAAATTCGCAAAGGTTAAAAACATCATTTTTAAAATATATTTTGTGAGCAAACGAAAATGAATCTCAAAGATCTAAAACATAGGTTCTTCTTTGAATGGGGTGAGTTATGATTATCGTGAGATATTTCCTCAAAATTCGTAAACGTTTGAGAGATTTTTAAGGTTCTATGGAGCCTTATTTTCCAAGTTGCATGAAAAAACCCAATTTTCAATTAAATGTAGCCAGGACCATCCAATGGCCCAGCCAGAGAGCCATGGCTAGCCACCAAGCACTGTTGCCAAGATGTAGAGAAAAAAATCAATCAATAAATTTAAAAAAAAATTGATAAAAATGAAAAAAATTAATAATTAAATATCAAAAAAATATTAATTATTAAAAAAAAATTCTTACTGAAGAACTTTTCAGAAATGATATTTTCTCCATGCTTACAACCTGCAACAAATATATATATATATATCATAAACATTTGCCAAACTTTTATAGAATAAAAATTGGTTAAAAAAAATCCACTTTCTTGGCAAAAAGGATGAGTTCAAAAGATATGAAAAATGGTTTGGCATATATTTTGGAATTCCATTTTCCTAAAAATATTGGAAATGATGAAATCAAAAGATATGAAAAATTATTTGGAAAATATTTTGGAATCATATTTACCTACAAATGTTGGATTTAGATTGGCCACTTGTCAAGTTGTTGTTTAAATTTAAATTTTTAAAATAATTAAAGTTTCCAAAATTCCATTAAATTAATAAATGTGATTTGTGGGCTATTGGTAAGTCATTCAAATTGTGTAATGGAGGTCATGAGTTCAAATTTTGTGGGGATTGGAATTTGTTAATTATTCTAAAGTTTTGACACAACATTAATTAAACAACAACTTTTCCACCACATGGTAGCACAACATTGGCCAATATTGCACATTCATTACCACATCATCAGTCAAACAATCAACATGTCACATCATCCATTTGCCATGTCACCCACTGCCACATCACTATTACACACTAACCCTCCATCTGCCAGTTCATTTTTCAACACTGAAAATGGATCAAGAAGAAGAACGATAAGGGTGTTTCATCTACAGGATTATTGTTTTGTGAAATGAATTGAAGTGAATTGTGTAGATGGAAGATTGAATCCTGTAGACATGTGTTTTCATTTCATAAAGTATTTTTATATGATCATGTTTCTTTGAGTCTTGCAGGTACAAAAGCCAACGACATCACAAACTGGAAAATTTTATGTCATGGCTCAGCCAAAGAAGATAGAAAAGATTTTTAGATGCAGGAAGGGTGCAATCCTGCAACTGAGAAACCTTATGACAATCTTCATTGTTTCACCCAAATTTCAAATAAGCACAACTTTCTCATACGACATTGGATTTCGACGATTCAAGCATTGTTGGAAAGATCTCAATGAGATATACATAATGATCAAGATATAATTAAAATTTCAAATAGTTAAAGAATGAAGAAATTGATGACAAGATATAACAAGTAAAATGAGGTACTAGTTTCGACACGTATAAATTATTTCAGTTTTTCTTTCATGAATTTGTTTTATTAGTAAAAATTCTCAGTTTTTTTTGTAAATGTCATAAATATAGAGATTTATTACCTCTCTCTTATGATAAACTTACATTTCATTGCATAAAAATTACTAAGTTTTTGCAGGTTCCAGGAAGATAAACAAATGACCACAAGTAAACATTATCTTTTAAAGACCCCATTTCAAGCATGAGGACATGCTTTTGGGTCAGTCAAGGGGGATAATGTCATCATATCTATCAAATCATTGAAAAGTCTCTCAAAGACCATATTTCTTTCACAAGAAAATGATCAAAGAAGCAACAAATATGAAACATCAATGCATGAGCACATGATGTCAAATCAGATCCATGACTTGCAAGCCTTTCAGATGGAAGTATCTTTATTAAATTCTCAATTTTTGAGTCAATAAATTTTTCATTCGATATTACTTTTCATTTTTTGAAATAAAACTTTGATCCATTGTTCATTTTCCTTCATAGTCATTTTCCTGCCTCACTCTCACTAACGTGTAACCCATCAATAAAAAAATTAAGCTCCTCTACAAAGCTGACTCATTCGATTTCCTTTTCATTTTTCCAAATAAACCTTGATCCACTGTAAAATTTCTCGTCCATAATCCTTCAAAATTATTGTTTCATGCTCGAGTTAGATGATGGAGGATTCCTTAAGGTCTCCCTTCTAACAAGTCTTGGCCTATCGACATCAGTACATTATCTAGGTTCAAGGCTAGAGTCCTTAGTAGTATCTTGAGGCTTGTATGCCTTAATGACAGGCTCTCTCACCAACAATCATGGGAATACACCAATGTCCCTTGATCATTGGATCTTGCAAGTGGCTCAACATTATCTCATCTATTCGCCCTTTGCAAGATGTACTTAGGTACCTTGGCACTCATTGACATTAATGGTGAGTTGCCTCGCATTGGTTAATGACATGCATTAATGGTTGGTAATCCAATGACTTCTCTTCATGCTCAACATCGACACATTTATTTGCATGATTAGAATTGTACCATTGGGTGCTATAATGGTTGAAGACTACATCATTTTATAGGTTTGCAGCGGATCAATTTGTCATAATAGCAATAAAGATTCAAACCTTGTTATCAGCAAAGAGAACACAAAAGAAGATCCAAATTCCTTTGTTTACATACTCCATGATCCGACAGCATCAACAACCACACTCTTCAGCATCCACAACTCATGTACATTGAGGGTAAGTGAAGGTATGTGGTTTTCTAATTTTTAGTCATGCAATTCCTTAAAATGCTTAAAATTGTAACTTTGGAAAGTTCCTCACTTCCTTTTTCACATTGTCATATCTCTAGTTGTAGGGGGAATTCATGTTCATACCTAATATTCACATTTCGTGATATATATCACATTCATATTCCATTATCACCTTTCATATGTCATATATGTCCTTTATACACATTCCATCCTAACCACCATACTTTTCCAAACAACTATTATTGCATTATGATTCAAAAAACTACATGTTTTGTGAATGATGATCATAGAATGAATCGCTGATTAAATGTTTTCAAAGTCTTTTGATGCAACACAAAAATAAAAAAAGTATTGTTACACAAGAACCAATACTAATAAAATTTGGTTGCCACCCAAGGACCAACCAAAGTAATATGTTACAGTCAAATATTTTCCAAAATGACACTTTGCAAAAGGAAGAAAGTTATCAAATGGTTATGCGAAGATGAAAGAAGAATTAACATCAACCAAAGTTCATATAAAAGGAAGACAATTCAAAAACTCAAATCATGATTAAAGTAAATCAATGCAATAGATTGCATGAGGACATGCAATAACTTAAGTTGGGGGGTATTTTGGGCTGCCAAATTAGCATACACTTTCACTCCATTTTCACCTTTATCCTCATTTTGTCACCTCATTTCATCACATTATCATTGTATTCCCATTACCATATGGGTTCATATTTTCATTTTCCAAAGTTATTTATTTTATGTATTAAAGTGAATTTATCATTAAAAGTTAGAAAAATAGCATGTATTTACTTATACCTAAAGGTGGAATGAGTTTGGTGACATGTGTAGGTGATTTGGAAGGCTCCAAGACACTCTTATGATGCCTCCAAGACTCAAATTCGAATTCTCTTGAAGATTAGAAGGATATTTGCGATAGGGGTTAGGCATATCTCATGGAGAAAAATCATGGATAAAGGAATGTGTCTTATATTGGCTGTAACCATATGAAGGATTTGTGGATCTAGGAGGGATTAGTGGATCTCCATTAATGAGTTAGTTTATTATGTTATTGTATAAATAGGAGTACCTACTCCATACCAAAAAGGAGGGCTCTTGGAGCATGTATCCTAACTTATGATGGAGTAGAATAAAGTTTTCTTTCTACAATTTTAGATATAAATTGTCTTAATGTTGTATATGAATTTATGGAATAGATTGTCACTTTGTTCATAAGAGAATTGAGCTCACTGTAAAAGGATGAAAGAAACATTTTATTTCATTGTAGATTTTATTTCATTATAGATTTTATTTTCATTTAATTACTTAGATGTTTGAAGATTTTTCATTATTAATGAATGAATTTTAGTTTAAATCTTATCAGCATATGAAAGGAAAAACAAGGGCCTAAGTTAGTCTCCCTTCCATTTGATAAGAGTAATAATTGAAATTCATTCTCTTTTTTTAGTTTCAAGTCATTTATGGATTCTTGATTTTTGATGCTTATGGATGAATTTTAGTTGAGTTCTAATCAGCATATGAGGGGAAAACCAAGAGTCTAAGTTAGGCTCTCCTTCAATTTGGTCTGAACAATAATTAAAGTTCATTTCCTTTTCTTTATTTCAAGTTATTTTTGAGTTTATGCAATGGTAATGTTGTTGGAAAAGAACTATGAGGAAGGAAAACCATGACCTCCTAAGTTAGGATCCTCTTCTCTTTCTTTATATACATCACATACTGCTGCTCTTTAATTTCTCTCTTGAGGATAGTACTGTGGGGAAGGACATCCATGACCCCCTGAATTTGGAGTCTCTTCCTTTTCTTGCTGCATCTTGAACTAGAAACTTTTTAGTTTTACAAGTTATTTATAATATTCATTTCCATTCTTCATTTCCTTTCTAAACAAACCTCCTACAATAGTCTCATCTAAGGTCCCATATATTTTGGTTTGCTTCTAAGTTTACGAAACCACCAAGTTGACAAATTAAATGACAGGGATTTAATAGACAATTAAATCACCCAACAAGCATGCCAAAGAGGAGGAATATCTGTTGTGGAGATGCATCTGCGAATTTCAAGGGTGGAAATGGTGATTGAGAGAAATTATGTACTTTAGCTATGATGTGGATTTTTTGGCAAGACATTTCACTTTTTATTTAGGTAACTAGTTTCCATTCTCCCATTATTGGGAATGAGTTTCCATTATGTATGTTAGCAACAAGATTCCATTTTGAACTAAACACATGAATTTATTTTGAATTTCCCTTATTTTAATAAGGGATGTATTATTTCTTATAGCATAAGTTCACTAATTTTAATGACATTGTCACATGGAGTGGTACTCTATAAATAAATGCTTCAATTTCACCTTAATTTTACATCGACTTTATATTGAGAGATAAACTAACTGAAAATAAAATGAAACAAAATTAGTTTTTAGTACGAGGTAGTTATGTACTTTCTTCACTACTTAATATGGAGTTGACATAGAACAATATTTTCCATATTGTATGATGTGTATTTCAGTATATATTTAATTTACATACTAAAATAGTTCCATCCTTTGGATCTATCAAGAGCCCACATGGATCAATTCTCTCAAGGTGAAAACACCCTTTTTGAGTAGAAAACTTCAAGAAATATTTTCATCTTAAGAGATTTGATCCCTCCCAAGGCTTAGTAAATGAAGAGTTAAGATGGATCTTAGTAAATGAAGAGTTAAGATGGATCTAGGTTCGTTTGTAATATCTATACATTATGAACCTGATATGTTATATATTATTATTATACTTTTATTTATCTCTCTTATGATTATAAAAGTGAAGAAAAGGTCTTCTAATTCTATGTCCATCCAATTTTTTTTTTCTTCAATTTATCATTTTTCAATTATTAATTACAATATGAGAATATTTTATTGTTATTCATATATTTTATTTTCATAGGATATATTGTAAATCTACTTAATATTATTTTTTATGAATTAATATATCGATATGCAATCCTGTATTAATGGAAATTTGATATGCATTGATGACTGTGTATAATATTTATTATGTTGCTTTCCTTTATATCTATGTATTTATAATGAATGTTGATGACATATTATATGTAATTTAAAATAGAAGGTGGGGTTTGGGGAGTGACAAGTGTAGTGTAACTATAGGCTAGAAGTGAGGGGGGAGGCCAGATGAGCTTCCACCTTCACGTGGTTGGCCTCGTTAGTAGAGAATTTATGATTCTTGAAGCTAAGAGAAGCTCTCTATGTAAATACACACACAAGCATTAGAACCCAATTTTTATCATTCCCCAATGTGTGTGTGTGTGTGTGTATATATATATATATATATATATGACAAAATAATATAATAAAGAGTTTACATTTTAAATTTTAACGGTTCTATTAATATTTATAAAATTCTTTGAAAACATTAATAATCTAGACAAAATAATCTTATTAAATCTTATTTACATTTATAATAAAAAATCAAATTGGTCAATTTTAACTTTATATTTAAATTGATAACTTTTAAATTTATAATTTTTTTTTCATTACAGGTTACAGTGAACTTAGCAAATTAGAAAAATTTATAAAAATAGAAAAATGTTTAACCTTAAACCTTCTTCACATATTAGTAAGTGGTAACATTCTTTCTATATTCGTAAAACTACAAAATTAAATGATATCATTTTGAATAGAAACATGATTATGAGTCTAGATCAAAGAAACTAAGACGCAAAAACCATTACATAAATATGCTAGAAATTGAACCTAAATCTTATTCCAAATATGCCCAAAAATATTAGAGAAGAAGTTTAAAGAGTAAAAAGCATGGTAAAAAGGTGAAATAATGTGGTAAAGAGTTTATATTTAAATTTTGATGGATCTATTAACGTGTAAATCTCTTTAAACAAATTCGCAACCTAAGTATAATAATATTATAAAATCTCATTTACATTAATAATTAAAAGAGATTATCACTCATGAATTTTATATTTAAATTTATAGCTTTTTTTTAGGTTGCAATTGAGAACTTAGTCACTCATAAAAGCATACAAAAGGATAAAATGTTTAAACTTAAATTTTCCTCGTATATTTGTAATGTTGTTCATATATTAGTAATGCTACATAATTTAATAGTTATCACTTTGAATAAACGCTAGTCTTCATTGATTCAAAACTTGATTATGAGCTTGAATGCTTTGTACAAAAAAATGAAATAGCCAGTATTTATGATGTCTTACTGAAGATGATTTATTGGGTAAATTAAAACAATACACGCACAAGCTAAACCAAAAAAACATTCAATAAAGATGCCCAAAATTTAACCCTAAATCCTATTCCAAATATGCCCAAAGTGAAACAATACACGCACAAGCTAAACCCAAAAAATCATTCCACAAATATGCCCAAAATTTAACCCTAAATCCTATTCCAAATATGCCCAATGATTTAGGAGAAGAAGTCTAAAAGGAGAGTAAAAGCATGTTGAATACAAAAATGATTGATTGCTACTAAACTTTGTCCGTAAAATAATTTCCAACTGACAGAAAATTTTGTCCATTCTATGTATCCTATTGAGCTTGAAAGCACATATTGCTTTTCCTCGTGGCCATTTTGATATTTTAGACCTAATTTACAGTACTTTAACGCTAATGTGTAGGTGTAAAATATATATTATAATAAACATTTTATATATTAAATGAGATTAACCATATAATAGTTGTAAATTATAAAATATTATATTAAGAAATATATTATCGTATGTCTTGTGGTTTAACTGTAAATAAATCATATTAACTTTTTTTTATGTATATTGAATTTTGTTAAGTGTAGATATAAATTTTATAATGCTATATTAAGATATATATTATTATGAGTAGGTAGGTGCTTCAAATGGAATTTATAGTGTTTTAAACCTAACATGTGGTTATAAACTATATAATATAATAAATGTTATGTATCTAAATTATCATATTTATAGTATTTTAAATCTCACTTTAAAATAATAAAAATGGGTAAGAAAAAATGTAGATTATAAAAAAGTATGTTAGTAATATTAAATTAAGAATATTATAATTTTAAGCCACTAAGAAAGATGATAGAAAATATTGACATATACAGGTTCTTACTTTCTTACATTACACGTATACATCTGCCCATACTAGGTTGTAGAGTAACTACACATATCCCCATATTGCTCAATAAAGAAATGAAATTCTACATGTTAAACATGTTATCTAAACATGCCAAGTTTTAGATTATTTGGGCCAATATTTTTTTGTTACCATTTAAAATGGGAATTTGAACGGATATATGGATTTGGAAACTTAAAAACCCCATTGGGCAGTGAGGTTGTGGATATTTTACAACTCAAACTTGTGAATCGAATAAATCCCTACAATATTTTCAGAAAATTAGACTATGAAATATGTAGGAAAACTATCCAAAATCTAGAATAGATAAATTAGACAAATTTTGGGTAGTAACCACTAGTAAACATATTCATTTAAATTTTTACTCCTACAAAAATGTTGAGGAAAAGATAAATGGTGGTGAAAGTAACTTTTGGTAGTTCTATTTTTTGACAGGTTGTTCCTATCCATTTCTTATGCAAATAATTGCTTAAATTATCATGAAAAGTAAATAATGGTAAATATATTATTTCCTGAGTATGAGTTATTTTCAAGATTTTTTTTTTTCTTTTTTATGTTTTTTATACAAAGTTTAATAATAATATATATATATATATATATATATATATATATTGTTGTGGCTTATATTTTATATTATTAGTCAAATTTCAAGTGTAAGCATGCATCATCTACATACTTTTCAGTAGATCCACTGAAAAAATTGAAAATGCATAAAAAAATATTTCTTGAAAGAAACACTTTTTTCTTTTATTTTCAATTTTTCAAGTATTGGTCTATGAAAAAGTATGTATAGTGGGTACTTATTGGATATATAATTTTTTTTTCATCAAACAAGTGGTTAAAATTTAAATTTAAGTAAACCCATAAAGAGATAATTCAAAAGTATATTCTTCTTTTCCCTCCAAAAATGTATATCCTTCAAGATGACATCATCATCTTGAAACTTATTGGTTCCTTTAAAGGTCATTTTGTTAGCACTTTTTTTTAATTGAGGCCCATTTCTAACATCAAATTTCCCTTAAAATTCCCCACCATGGAGTTGATCCTCTTTGAGAATGATGGCTAGGACACGGTATTTCTTCTTAGGACTTCCATATCTGCATTGTAATGGATCGAGAGACCCCTTTGTTAGCTAACATGTTTGCTAGTGCATTGCCAAATTATTTGGTGTGTTGTGAAATAATGATAAGAAGAGTGTTTAATATATTTTCCAACTTTCATTAGGCTAACATCAAGGTATAAAACGGGCCTCCTAAGGAAAATAATAAAATAATAATTAAAATGATAAAATAATAGTTTATGAATTTTCAAAAGAAATGAACAAATACCACCATTTTAAATTTTATTTTTGACTTATCTCATTATACGTTTGCTCAAATTTCAAGTGAGGACACTCATTGGATGTAGAATTATATTCCTTATCCAATGATTACCCACTCTATATAATTTTGAGTAGAGCCACAACAAGAAAAAATGAAAATATGTTTTGTTCATGTATTTTCTATTTTTCTTATAGTTGGTTTATTCAAAAGTATGCAAAGTGGGTATGCATTGGATGTTGAATATATCAAGCATCCTAGATTATCAAGCACAAACGTTATTCAACTATGACTGAGGTAAATCTCCAATAAGTAGCTAAACATAATCCATTGAGAATACATATGAGTTCCAATCCATTATTGTTGTTGTATTAACTAACATGCATAGAACTTGGGCTTTGTGATTTCCAAAATATTCTCTCAACCCAACCTTTCATGGGTTACCTTTATATTTCCTAACATAATTCAATTTTATTTCATAATATAAATGGGGTGCCATCCTTTTAGAGACTATATACCTTTATCTTATATTAGTGAGGAACCCATTGAGTAAATACCATAATATTGAGCTTCTATAGATTTAGCAACTCTAGATATCATATTTTTTGGGCTCGCAACTTCCAATAACTCAATCTAATCCATATTCTAATTGTTTTAAGTATGATATCCTAGAATGGATCTTCCTTGAGAGATTTGAAATTGAACATCCACCCACTTCTTTCCTTCTAGGCATTCCATTGTATAAAGTATGGAACATTATTCTAAATAGATACTATACTTTGCAAATTCAAAGACTAAAGACACAGAAATATGGGAGACAAATATATTATGTGGTAGTTAGAAATAAATGAGACTTAGAGAAACTTTAGGTAGCATGTTGATTACACTCAAGTTGAGTTAGTGTTGGTAGTTTAGCTCTATTGTCATTTAATTAGAGTTGAATTTGATCGAGCTGTAGAAAAACTTCTTCCTTGACATTGTAGGTTTTAACCCTATAAGTAAGTTCCCTACAAACAAAGTCATAAAATAAAACATAAAAATATACAATGGGAAGAGCATAAAAAAATATACATAGAGGTTTTCTCCTAGAACCCAAAACTGGGAATACTAGATTAATTTTTCATTTTAGTCCTTTCAATATTACAATACACCAACCTTGATCAATTTAGTTCTCAATCCATAATGTGTCGTGAGGAATCAAATCCCTCTATGTGAAAACCTTCTTTTTGGAGTGATAACTTGAGGAAATGTTTGTACCTTGGGGGATTTGATCCCTCTTGACACATGAAAGATCTAGAGTTAGATGGCTCTAGGTTAGTTCTGATTGAGGGAAGCAATGCCACATTTTTAAATTATCATTATTATGTATATGTTTGAGATAAATTCCATACTTCAAAGTTTACATGTTTATTATTATCCATTTATTTGAGGATTTAAGGAAATGAATTTTCAATGCAATCTTCATTGTACTCGGGTTAAGACTAGTGAGTACATAAATTTGAATTTGGCCATTATATACAAAGATTGTAGGTGTTTTTCTGCATTAAGCCATTCTTAAAAATATCTATTGTTAGCATGGATTTTAATAAAATTTTTTCTTTTCTTTTTCTCATTTGGTTGTTGTTAAAAAGCTTTGTCATAGATTTACATCATGTTTTATTTTCTCATTGTTAAATACCTCTGTGGTGGCTTTACATTTTGCTTTCTTTGGCTCACATGACCATATAATTCTCTTCTTTAATTTAGTTTTTGTTGGATGACTTGAATGTTTGTACATCTATGTTTGGATGCTTTGAGTGGTTTGTTTGTTTGTGCGTATGGATTTGGATGGTAATGTTTCTCGATATTACACTTGTTATGTTGTATTTCTATAGGTATCTGTAATTGTGTGCAAGTACAAATTGGTTGTTTATGAAGATGTGAGGTGATCCTGCAAATAATTAATTTGAAGTTTGGAGGGGGGTTGATTCTACACATCTATATCATTTAATTCTAGGTATCACATCTTTTGATGGCCAAATAATTCTTAATAGTGTCCCTCTAGGTATTAGTAAATATATATTGCAGAATACCTTTTAATAATTTGTTGCCTCATGTTTACTCTTGAAATCATTATTTTCAATGTTTATAAATATATATTGTTCTCTAATAAACATTTTGAATATGTTGTGTTGTGAAATTGTGGGTTAGTAATTTTGAATATATGTAATTGTTTTGAATGTTTATAAATATATCTTTTACTCTATTAAATATTTTGAGTACATATAATTGTATTTTAGTAATTAGTTATATGTTACTCTAATAAATATATTGAGTACATATAATTATATGTTAGTAATTAGTTGTTGATGAAGCAGGGAGATGATCTTGTGAATAATTAATTTGCAGTTTGCATTTTTTATCTATAGTTTATTTTGCAAAGTCAAGAAATAATGTATTTATTTATTTATTTTTTAATGTTTATAAATACATATTTTCTTCTATAAATATTTTGAATATGTTGTATATAATTGTGGGTTAGTAATTTTTAACATATAAAATTGTTTTGGATTCTTATAAATATATATTTTCCTCTAATAAATATTTTGAATATATTTTTGTGTGCAACGTGTTTAAAGTTTTATATTGATTAAATTTTGGGTCAATGCTAAGAAAAATTATACATGAGGAATCATGTTAATATTTCAATTAAAATTAAGCTATAAACTAAAATGATGTAGTTTAGGGACATTTATATTTTAATTTGTATAACCCATCAAATTAATTTTCTAATAAGGATTTAATCATTCTTGTAGAATTTAATCTTGTGAATTTTATTATATTTCTTGGACTATTAAGTAGGTGAGGTGTAAAAATGTAAAATTTTCAAATTTATGTAGGAGATCGACACTATATTTACTAAAATTGTACAATATTTGAAATTGAAATTATCAGTCAAAAATTACATGTAGTGTATATTCACTATATTTACTAAAATTGCACAATATTCAAAATTAGAAATATGAGTGATAAATTACATGTAGTGTATGTTTACTATATTTACTAAAATTGTACAATAATCCAAAATTGGAATTATGAGTGAGAAATTACTTCAATTATTTAACTACCTCTGTCATTCAATCTTTTTAGGTTATATTAATTATATTTACTTTGGGATAAAAGTTCACAATATTGTTGTTGTAATTCTCTTTATTTAATAAAAAAATGCATAATTGGAATGGATGGCTTGAAAATCCCACTGGGCACCTATATTGTGTATACCTTAATCTTAAGAAATGCCAAGCTTACAAAATAGTAAGTTAAATTGGAATTCAATCAATGCGGATTTAAGAGTCTACCAACACTTTACTTATTTATTTCATTCTAGCTAGCCCCTTTTATCTAACACTAGTTACTCTCAATTTCAATTTCTTTATTACAAAAACACTTAAAGTAAGACACCACTCCATTTTAAAAATTATAAAATTCATTCGAAACCAAATTATTTTTCATTTTTAGCATATTAAAATTAACATAACTATTTTAATTTTTGGAGATGTGTTCAAATTTACCTAAAATTTGTTTTATTGTATTGTGATTATTTTGTTATTTGAAATGTAATTTTTAAATATAGAAATGAATTTAACATCCACCAAAACCCTACCACGGAGTTCAACAAAAAGAATGGGTGATTGAATATCCAAAACCTGGTGGCCTTATGAATACCTTCTACAATCTCGATCATATTGACCACAAGTGCCACCCCCATGAGTCATGCGTGCGACATGTGACGAGTTGGGGCGACATGCCCTCGGTTAAACGTGACAAGCTAGTGTGATGAGTCGGTGGGCAACGAGCCGGGTGTGATGAGTTGGTGAGCGGGCAAGTCAGTTGCGACAAAAGTTTGTGATGATGGGACGAGTTGGTATGCAACAAGTTGAGCAGTTGGTTAAACACACCTGGTACACGAGTTGCAACGAGCCAACACAAAGGGTCGAAGAACTAAAGAGTCGAAAAAATGGCTAAGTATGGAACACTGTGATGGTGAGCTCATATGATGCACAATTAGGTAAGTGGACTTGACGAGCCATTGTATGGGGGCGAGCCAACATGAAGTTGGGGCATGGACAACTGAATTGAGAGATCAGCTTGGGTAGGCTGACCCACATGATAACCGTGACGAAGTGTATAAGTGGAGGACGCATGAGTAGAAGAAAGGAAATAAGTTCAAGCTTAAAAAGCAAGTTCAAGGCATACTCTAAACTTGGACAAGCAAGAAGGGCGAACAAACAAGAGGGCTAAAAGTGCAGGCGAACCGAGGGTTAGAGCACTTGGCCCAAAATAGAAAACTGAACCGGTGAGTTGGGAAGGGGTAACCCTGTCTAGACGAGTTGCAGGAGGGAAAATAGCGGAGGGTGTCACGGCATGGTGGGGCATGTCTTCTAGGCAGGAGAACTGCTGAGGGCATCACTGCATGGAGGGGCACGTCTGACCGACGGCCAAACCATTGAAGGCGTCGTTGCATAGAGGGGTGTTGTTGAATGACGAGGGTGACCCTGAATGACGAAGGGGCACGGACGAACAAGGGCCACCCTAAACAAACCGAGGGGCAAGGGTAAATCAAGGGTAACCTTAGGTGGGGTGACCCTGAACGACAACCTGAATTGAAAATTGGTGGAATTGTAAAGGTGACTTGTAGTTTCCTAGAAAAGGATGCGATTACATAAAAATAGTTGTAAAATATTATTATTATTATTATTTGGGCAGACTCTAACCAGGAAGTTTCCCCTCCCGTTAAAGATTGTATCCATTTTGCATATGTTTATAGATGATGATGATGATGAATGTATTTCCACTCTATTAAAAATATGAATTCTTAGCAAAAGTTGAAAAATAATCTAAGTGCTGAATGTTAGATGTAATCTGTACTTGAAAGTATTGGTGAAAATAAATCGGGTAGTGGTGCCGCGCTTACCTATGTGTGTTTGAAAGACTACCACCAGGATAGGGGTGTGACAGATGGTATCAGAGGCCTTGATTTTCTGCAGGGCTTTGTTGAAGATTTGAAGAGAAGATGATCCCACTATCACTTCATGATAGATGGTATCAGACGCTTGATTCAGAGAACAAGTTGAAGCTTATCTCATTGCACTTCGTGACAAGGATCAAAGGCTTGATTCAGAGAATCGAGGTTTGCATATTGAAGTGTTACTACTACACTTCATGATAGGTTTAGCAGAGGTGAAGCATTGTTCTTGGGCCAAGATGAACAATGAGACAAGGAAAGTTGGGAATAATGCTAAGGGATGCTCTTGCTGACCTTATATAGGTTGAAGCCAATGAAAGAAGAGAACCCACATATTCGAGATGAACTTGAAGTCTTGGAGAAAAATGTTGGAGATGAACTTCTTCGACTTGGTTGGGCAATGGAGCACGAAGTTGCTACAGGTTGCGATGATGAAGAAGAGGAAGTTGTGATGTATGTATATGTTGCAGTGATGACAATGATGGAGGAGGAACTTGAAGCACTTCCAATTGCTCAAGTTGGACCAGGATCGTACATTTTGCAGATATTGATGGATGAGGACACTCACATGGAGGAACCTCATGATGAAGTAAATATTCTTATTACTACTTATGTTACATTGGAGCTTTTGGAAGATGGGCCACATGCAGTGAAGGGGAAAGTCATTTTTTCGATGCGATGGAAAAACTTAACATGGATTTCTAGGATGAGACCTTGCGTGGAGAAGCAAGGAATATTGACTATTGGAGAGCTTATTGGAGAAATTTGTTACCTCTTGGTAGGGGGTTCAAATGCTCATGACAAGGGTGGAACATGATGATCATTGCGGCAGATGGGACATGCTTTAGCCATATGGAGAATTGGCTAAGTGCCAAGCATGACTCATGGACTGATTGGAGAAGGGCACACACTTGGGTTATGATGATACTTGGGTGGACTTCTTCATCACCAAGACTAAGAGGAAGTCTTTGTGGACCCTTTAGTGGGGAAGCTATGATGGAAGGAACCTATAGGATATGATATGACTGGATGATATATATGCTTTGGGTGACCGAGGGCACTAAACCAGATTAAAGACTAGGATGAGATGACCAATTTTGTGATGGGTCTACTTAGTTTGACAACATGGGAAACCTGAGTCATGGACATCAATTTGGACAGATGGAGCATGGCAGGCACTATGAAGGGACATTATGAAGGAGCACTTGTAGAGATTCTACTTATGGGCATCTAATGAGGAGTTCCAAGGCAGTGATGTTGTGTAAATGGATTTGTTGATGTGACATGGAGACAATTTTACTTATGACTTGATGGATATGTTGTGCACATTTGTACAACAAGGCCATGGAATGGTTGGATTTGTGAGCAGTCTATGAGAGCATTCCTACTACATGGAGAGCTAAGGCATCTTGCAGTGACCTTTGAGGCCGAGACATGTATGCTTTCTGAGATGTTGGATGGAGATGATTCATGGAGCTCATGATGACATGAGATTGTTGCAACCATTGGAGAATTCATATTATAGTGGGTTTGGAGGATTTGATGCATTGAGGAGTTGAGGTCAGTGGTGTACCTGACTTTGATGTAGTTTGGGGTGCATACTTTTGAGCACATTTATGGGTGTGCTTGGGACAACGACTTGATGGGGATGATCGATATGAGACACTTTGGAGGTGATGGAGTTGCAACGACAATGGTGCCTTGGTGGAAACACTTAGGCATGGGTTGAGCCGAGACTTAACCACTTTTGATACATGGTGGTTGATTGGTTTATGACCATGGGCAGCACATGGATGATGAGACAGGTGTATACTTCTTTCTTTGGTAGACATGAGGTATGACATATTACAAATGTGATGGAGGTTGCTTCATGGACCTAGATGTGGCACATTGAGAGTTGGTTTGATGAGGGGATCTTTTCACTTTGAGGAGATGGATCTTACACATATATGGATGATGATGTTGGGATAGATGCAAATGATTGACATGAAACACATTGACACCAACATCATGGACAACATGTTACGGATGAGATGGAAATTATTTGATGGACCTGGGCATGGCTTACTTAAATTTTGATGGAGATGGGATGGGCTCTTGATTGATTTGATGTTGTGACACAGTGATGAGAGAAACGACTGATGATGGGGCTATACGATTGTACTGAGCGATGTTAGAGTTGGGTTGGAGTATCACGATAGCAGCTCATACGATGACGATACATGATGAGGTTGACACGATATATGTTGTAGTGATAGCATGTATCTTGAGTTGGAGGGACCGACCTTCCACAGTGGGGTAGCATGTGGATATTGCGATAGATGTGGTTGATGATCATGGATTGAGGAGACTTTCTTATTCATGGAGACATGAACCTTTACAGTTTGTGCTATGGAAGAGCATAGGTGGGCAGCATGGACATTTTGGATGTTGGTGCTAGCGACACTTTGCGATGTCATATGATGGTGTTATCGAGGACGACAACCATTTAGAGTGGGGGAGTATGTCACGCCCATGAGTTGCGCATGCAATGTGCGATGAGTTGGAGCGATGCGCCCTTAGTTAAACATGATGAGCTGGTGCGACAAGTCTGTAGGTGACAAGTCGGTGAGCGGGTGAGTTGGTTGCGACAAAAGTTTGTAATGATGGGATGAGTTGGTGTGAAACGAGCCAACACAGAGGGTCGAAAAACCGAAGAGTCGAAAAAATGGCTAAGTATGGAACATTGTGATGGTGAGCTTATATGGTGCACGGTTGGGTAAGTGGACCCAACAAGCCATTGTATGGGGGCAAGCTGACATGAATTTGGGGGATGGACAACCAAATTGAGAGGTCGTCTTGACAACCAAATTGAGAGGTTGGCTTGGGCAGGCTGACCCACATTAGAACCATGGCGAAGTGTATAAGTGGAGGATGCATGGGTGGAAGAAAGACAAGAAGTTCAAGCTTCAAAGCAAGTTCAAGGCGTACTCTAGACTTGGACAAGCAAGAAGGGTAAACAAACAAGAGCGCCGAAAGTGCAGGCAGACCGAGGGCTGCAACACTTGGCAGAAAATAGAAAACTGAACCAGAGAGTTGCAGAGGGGCGACCCTGCCCAGAAGAGCTGCAAGCAGGCAAACAGTGGAGGGCATCACTGCACGGTGGGGCATGTCTCCCTGGTGGGTGAACCACTGAGGGTGTCATTGCACGGAGTGGCACGTTTGCCCAGTGGGCGAACCCCTTAGGGCATCGCTGCACGAAGGGGCACATCTGCCCTATGGGTGAACCACTGAGGGCATCGCTGCACGCAGGGGCGTTACTGAACAATGAGGGTGACCTTGAGTGACGGAGGGGCGTGGTCGAACAAGGGCCAGCCTAAACGGACTGACGGGCAAGGTTGAACGAAGGGCGACCCGGGGTGGGGCGACCCTAAACGAGAGCGCGAACTGAAAATTGACAGAATTGTAAAGGTGACTTGGAGTTTCCTAGCAAAGGGTGTGATTGTATAAAAATACTTGTAAGAGATTATTATTATTATTATTATTTGGGCAGACTCTAACCACAAAGTTTCCACTGGCATTAAAGGTTGTATCCGTTGTGCATAAGTTTATAAATGACGATGATGAATGTATTTTCGGTTTGTTAAAAAGATGAATGCTTAGTAAAAGTTGAAAAATAATCTAAGTGTTGAATGTTAGGGATAGTCATACTTGAGAGTGTTGGTGAAAAGAAATCTGGTTGCCTATGTGCAGTTGAAAGACTACCACCAAGATAAGGGCATGACAACAAAGATGTCGATATGTCATATTAATGCCATTCTTAACTTGAGAATTTAAAAAAAAACCTAAATATTTTTCTAAAATTAATTATATTTTTGTTTTTTTATATATTTATCAAAGAAAACTCAATCATAACGACCACACGGAGGCCGATGTGGCCTATTGACCCCATTGTTAGCCTTAGGATTTAAAAAATTCTAAATATTCTTCTCAGATTAAGTCTATTTTGTGTTTTTATATATCTATCCTTTTGTTGGGATAGATTCGACTTTTCTTTTTACTCAATATAGATTATATTAAAAATGAAAACAAAAACTAATCATCTTCATTATATAATTATATTTTTTTCATTTCTTTTTCACAATAATTAGTAGTTTTGGTTTAGCATTATTTCTCACAGTTCATAGTTTAATATTATTCAGTGGAAGAATATTTTGAATAGTGATTTTAGGTATGATTTAGAGAATGAGTGAAGAGAAAATTTTACCTCACTACAAATTTTGTTAATATTATTTTTTGTGTGGTTTGATTTTCTTTGCTGCAAAATTATAAAAGAAAAATAGTTTCTTTATAAATATATTTTACAGATTTAGATTTTTCGAACATAAAGTTTCAATTTACATTTTTTCACTATGTCCCTTCAAAATATATTCAAAGCTTTTCCATTCATGATTACTGACAAAAGGTTTTAAAAAAAATACTAATGTAAAAAAGTGAAGAACCTTTCCATTCATTACTACAGACGAGAAGTTTTAAAAAAAATATTAATATAAAAAAGTGAAGGATTCCATCCCAATCTTTTGAATAATAAATCTTTTATATGGCTGTTGAACTGGCTCGAACCTTTCCCATTGCGGTTTATATGCACATCAAACTATTTACATGCATATAATTACATTTTTATATCTATGATTATCAGTTTTTTTTTAAGATAGCGTAGGTTGAAAACATGTTTGGAAATGGAGCCATCTCTAACCTGGAGAATGCCAATAAAATCAAATCCCAGGACAACTAACTACGTGAGAAATTTAAATGATTACGTAAATGAGTTTTTATTTTTTTATTTATATTTTTATTTAGGCCTGTATTATTTATTATTTATATGGTTATTTACATATTTGTTATTTAAAATTTTTTGTTTTTATTTATGAAGCACATATCAACTCTACAATATTAAACATGAAAATTCATATTATACTATAAAATTAGCTCCTCAAGTTAATAAAATTTAATACTAAGATTTAAAAACCAGTATGATATAGTGAGGTTTAAAAACTACTATGGTACTCCCTGCCGTGAAACTAATTAAAACATTATGCGACCGCTACATAACTAAACTATGGTAAAAGGCTAAAAAAAACTTATTACAATTTTGCGTTTCCTCGCCATTAACTAATAGATTTAATGAAACCTATGGCTGATCTGGGCAAAGGACTCACAAAGTTTAGTGATAGTTTTTATGGCTGGTATTGAGAAAAAAAATATATTTTTATTTTTTTATAATTTTTTTATGGGTTAGCTAGTAAATGAAATTGTTTAAAATTAGTTTAGATTCATTTAAGTCAGGATTTATCATCAGTTTAAAAATATCAAATAACTTCACATTATTAATCTAAAATTATTAAATCTACTACTATTAATATTATAATATATTAATATTAATATTAATATTAGATTTAATAATATTAATATTAATTTTTTAATATTTATATTAGATTTAATGATATAATTTACATTACATAATAACAAAAATTATAATAAAATTTTATTAAAGTCTTTAAACATTTTAATATATGTATAGTATATAGTTTTTTATTTATTTTATAAATATTTAATTGAAACAAATATTAAAATATTTTAGAATAGTATTTTAGATTCTTTGTGTTGAATTTTATTATTTTATTGGAGATGTAAAACACTTACAAGTCCCTCTGACTTAGTTGTAAAATAAAACTCTAAAAACAATCAAATCTAATACTCCAATTTTTCCAAATCCTACCAAATAAAAATGAAAAATATATTATTAGTAAGAGAACATAACTCATAAATTGACACCTCTGAACCTTCATTAAACCAATGAAATTCTAGTAGATTTGCTTGTCACTTGAAAATTACGTCGACAAAATCAAGGCTAAATGGCACATGGAAACAACTAAGCATGCAAAAATGTTGAGTAAAGAAGCCTTTATAATATAGAGAAAGGAGTTGTCTTTAGTGTGACTTTTTGGAGTTTCTAGTGTCCTAATCGCACTCAAAAAATTGTGGTGAAATCTTGATTTGTGTTATTTAAACTAGTTTTTTGACTGTATATATGGATTCAGAAAAACCCCAGGTCACTTCTATTGCGCAGTTTTACCATCAAACTTGTGATTTCAATATATAAAAAATTAGATTGAAAATTTCTATCAGAAAAAATTTCCAAAAAAATCATACTAAAACCAATTCCATAGATAAATATGACCGTATCATAGTTCCCTCTCCATATTCAATATACAACATGCACACACTTTGGTTGGGTATGGGGCACCAAAATCTTTCCATCATTGAAAGAGTAGGCTAATCTTTTAGGGTTCCATTATATCTAATGGCGTCCGATGGGCTACGTATATTTGGAGCTGGTTAGCGATTTGAGGTCGTATGAAGTTTGTGGATTCCACTCTTTGGCGGGAAAATATGTACAGAAAGGACAATCTAACCCTTTACAGTCCGGCGGAGAATGTTATTCGATAATTATTGCGTAGTACAAGACAGCGAGATTCTACATCCTCATTTCTTGTTTGGCAGAATTTGGCAATTCCAATACCAAAGGACTTCGGAAACCTGAAAGCTATTCCCCTTTCTATATTCCTTCGTCTACCCATTGGGATGGATGGGTTTTCAGTAGATGGCATGATCTGATCCAGAACAATAATCAATCCCATAACGGAAGCTTGGTCGTAGCCAGGCAACACTGTCAGATTGAACACATCTCCTCCCAACGTTATATCTGATCTGACCTGCTTTGGCTTTACCTACAAAATCCCAAGTATTTTCAGAACTTGGAATGAAACCAATCCAATAAACTACTCTGAATATTGATATAAAAGGTAAACAAGACGTCCGGCAACATACAGACCTCTGCAACGACTTCATTAAAGCGGTTGAGAATGGTGAAGGAACGCTTGGCATAACATCCTTCAACACGGTAGTCAAAGTGTCGTTTATCATTCTTCTTGCTTTTAGCCGATGAACGCACGTACACCTCAGCAAAACACTTTGATAATATCAGCAGAGATGGCGCTCTTCTCACGACGAACAATGGTTTTCGGCCATCCCTGAACTCTCCTAGGAATCCTTGCCATTCATTCTGCAGACTCAGTCTCTGTTTCACATACGATTATACAATTTAATTCACTTTCAAGCGTTACAGAGATTTTATTTTTCGACATTACAGGAATGTAAGGTGATGGAGTCCCAACTAGAAGATATAACATATGTTAGTATACCTTGCGTCGCATAGTAAAAAGGGCCATTCCTGCAGCGTCCATGAGAAGGATTTCGTCCATGGGATCTGAAGGGTAGTTGTCAACTCTAAACGCAAGGTTCCCACTCGAGTTGAACACTGTAAAGCCATTGCAGCTGTAAACAAGAGATTTCTTCCATACTGTCAGAGATGTGGCAGACACCTTGGAGAGCTTATCATCAATCGCAGAATGCCTGGCGCACT
Source organism: Pinus tabuliformis (assembly GCA_031772625.1). Classification (NCBI taxonomy): domain Eukaryota; kingdom Viridiplantae; phylum Streptophyta; class Pinopsida; order Pinales; family Pinaceae; genus Pinus; species Pinus tabuliformis. The sequence continues at coordinate 285,849,911 of CM062815.1, forward strand.
GTGGATCGTGTGGATGAATCTTGGCGAGCATTGTTCCAGAGAATATGAGACAACGGAGGCTAAGGATGGACGAAATAACAGGGAATGTGTATATTAGTCAACAAGGCGATCTCGAAGGCTAATGGCTCTTTGTGTATTTAATGTGGTCATTCCTCGTCCAGGTCATCCCTTTCCTGTATCCGTCTGGCCATTTCTTTGCATTTGGTCCCCGCTTGTATTCTTTAAAAACAAAAATGCGTCCCTTAAATTAAGATTTCTGGGACTGAGTGGTCTTTAAACTTCCTTAAATCACTCCAATACCATAACATTACAAGCTTCGCCATCAATTGGACCACCTAAAAACTTTATTAGCGGCGCTGTTCAACATTAACTTTTACATGCCACACTGCGACAGCCACGAGGCATGAAGCTGAGTAGCTTACTTTTGAGTTAGTGGAATTAATATTCCATCCCATAATGATGTTGATATCTAAAATTTTCTAAAATGAATTAGTTACGCATTTTAACAATTTTTAAACCCAAAGAAAATAATTAACCCATCAAAATCAGTATAGTAATATTTTCTTTTAAATATTAGTGTGTTGTGAGGGAGATGTGTAGGTGTAATGTGAATGAATAATTCTAAGTGAATTAAAATGATATTATTCTTAATTTAATATTCCTAATATTTTATACTTTGTAATTTATCTAATTTAACATACATAATATTTATGGTAAATACAATTTATATTGTATTTTTTAATATAATATTTTTTAGTTTACTATTATCATAGAGTTAATCTCATTTAATATATAAAATGTTTATTATAATATATAATTTATACCAACAAATTAGTCATAACGTACTATAAATTAGGTTTAAAATATCAAACACTTGCCGAAAACGCTGCATAGAATGCATGAAGGATTATATGTGGTCACACTACTACACGAATGACACTTTTAAGATATTTTTTTAAGACAAAAGTCACTTTTTATTTTAGTTATTTTACCTTAAAATTTAATATCAATTGAATTGTCTTAAATATAAACATTAAGACAAATAGTTTGACACAAAAATATTTTAAGTCAGAACTTTATATTTAAGACAAAATAGTTTATGAAAAAAAATATTTTAAGACAAAACTTTATATTTAATACAAAAATAGTTTAAGACAAAAATATTTTAAGATAGAACTTTATATTTATGACAATGGCCACTTAAGACAAAACATATTTAACACAAATCAATTAAGACAATATTATCTAACAACTGCAAAATTGGTTGTGATAGTGCATCCTAAGTCTTTCACCTTGCAGACTATTACTGTCTTGCGCCTACACCGAGGTTGTTATTTCACTTATCATTCAAGTTATCTTATATAAATACAATGACTTGTTGTGCTCTTCATTTTGTGGGGGTAACTACATAATAAGAACGCAACAAATTTTCCTCACAATATTTCTCATACAACATTTCCTCATTTGTCCTTTTGATCCCTGTTGATACAATTAGAGACATCTTGTCTATCGTTGCATTCAACACTACTACACGGATGAGGTTTTTAAGGCAATTTTTTAAGACAAAAGAAATATTTTGTCTTAAATTTTTAATATGAGGTGCTAGTAAAAAGGGTAAAGGATTAGGTGTTCGTCTTTACATTGTTGATGGTTTCTTTAGGAAGTGAAGTGATGGAGGTCATCAAAAACTGATCAGATTTAGGGTGATGGAGGTCGACAATAGAGGTGTGCTTCATGAGAGGATCAATTGAGACAGTTTCACTGAACATGGATAAGCAGTATCATATTTGGAGTACTTTTCGGGGTCTCCATCAATTTTTTTTTAATATGTGTTCTTTTGTTGTTTCATTTATTTTGAATGCTACTTCTATATGTTGGTTTATATTATCAACAAATTATTGTGCTGGAACTCCTCATTGCCATCGACAACATGGATTAGATTCACCAGAAGGATTGTTGAAAAATGCAGAAAGAAATTCATAATTTTATTTTGCCTTCATTAAATTGAGAAAAAATGAATTTCCACATCAACATACAACTTGGATGCAATTAACTTGTGTGACATGGGTTGTGCCACCCAAATTACTTAGTAAATTTTAGCTAGAGGAGTTAGAGTTTATTTAATCATTTGTGTTTGCTAATTTGTAGCGATCCAGGTCAGTTATCTCAAGTTGTATTCAATTAAACTAGGTATAATTGTTGGAGGAACTAGTGGAAGGTTAGTTTTGCAGTAGGACTTTAGTCGAACTCAGTGATCATCTAGTTAACTGATCAACCATCCGAAAATAGTTAGTCCATGCAAAGAATTCGAGTTCCCCTATTGTGGTGGAGATTCCAAGGAAGTGTAAAATCAGTTGTAGACTAGTCTTGAGTGTATAGATGTTGCATGCAGTTAAACAATCAACCTTGGGAATTGCGAAATCAATTTTGGAAAATAATCCTAAATAATAGGGGCATAATTTCTCGAGTAATTGCACAAGGAAATAGGGGCAAAAGAAAAGGCAGAAATTGGCTAAGTCTGGGTCATATCTTCTCAGTGAGTAGAGGGATAGGTTATTCACTTACAGGTTGTGCTCAGTTGAGGAAAGAAATTGTAATAAATCTATGTTCATTAGATTAATCCAAGCATACATTGTGATATTTACAATATTTCTTTCCCCAGGAAAAATATTGTGTGCATGAGTGTTATTTCTTATTGTGTGTCTAAAATTTTTGTTCTAAATTGGCAATTAACTTCCATAGAGAAGTAGAGTAGGTTTGTGTCTGTGATTTTGATTAAAACTTCATGAGTAGTTGCAAATCTACACCATAATTTCTACATGGTATTAGAGAAGGATTCATTAGAGTAGGAATTTTGAAGTTGTTTCTCGCGAGGTTCAAATTTACAGTTTAGTGTATCAGGATCTCTTTAGAGTTGAGAAGATGACATTCAAGGGGTTGAGGCTAGAGTATGCCTTGGAACACAACTCTAATTTCATCACATGGAAGGATCACATGTAGGATGTATTTAATGATAATGGAATTCTAGAATACATCAAGGAAGATGTTGCAAAACTAGTGAAATCGGATGCCCAAAAACTTTCTCCGTGGAAGAAAGATGTAACCAAGGCGAGTAGAATAATATTGGAGGGACTATGAGACCTATTGGAGGGAGTAAGGGACCAGACTGTAACCAATCTCCATAGGAAATAAAATCCTTATGGAATGTCTAGAAACTGCTAAATCTATTCGAGAATAGTAGTGACCACGAGAAGTTGGAGCTCAATGATAAACTTTGAAATATCAAGATGTAGAAGAATGACACTATCCCACAGTATCTCAGTAGGTTCACACAAGTTCGTGATGAGCTTGTAATATTTGGTGTTATTGTTTCATAGGATGACTTAGTAAGCCTATCCCTTTTGGGCCTTTCGAAGAGCTGGCATAACCATCAAGATTTAGTGAACGAGAGGGAGAAACTATCTAATTAGGAACACTTATGGTCTGATTTGTTATAGGAGGAAATAAGGCAGAACACTAGAGATGGGACCTCATTCAAGGGCAAGGATGAAGAAAAATTTGCATTGGTTGGAAAGGGTAAGAAGGGAACATGGAAGAAATCTCAAACCAAACTAGAATATAGCCAAGGAGGAAAGCATAAATATCTGTCAAAAAATAAATGCTTCCATTGTCATGAATACATGTATTTTTCCATGAATTGTCCAAACAAAAATGCACAAAAGAATAACTTAGGAGGAGAAACAACTCAAACCTTGGCTTCATAGTTCGAGCTTGAATATACCCTTATCACATGCATGTCCAACACAATGATGGGGTGTGTGTGTTACTTGGACTCAAGTCCATCGTTCCAAATGACAAGGTGTAAATATTTTTTCAGTGACCTCAAGGAGAAATATGTCTAGATGAACATCAAGCTAGGGGAAAACATAAGGTACAACATGACTTGTATTGGTACAATCACCTTTCAGAGGGAGTCAGGCTCCCCTCTCAGGCTCAAGGATGTCATGTTTAGGCTTAAAGAAAAATCTCATCTATGTCACAGTTTTGGAAGACCATGGTTATGATGTTATCTTCAGCAAAGGAAAAGTATTCTTGAGACACATAACCGCAGGACAGGTGAAGTAGATCAGGGTTCCTGCGAAGAACCTGTATAAGCTAGATACAAAAGTTTGTGCCGCAATTAAGCACTAAGGTGGAGAAAGTGCAGACATCTATGTCTATAAAATTTGGCACAAAATACTTGGCCATTTGCATCATGATACCTCGAATATTATACAACAAATAACTAATGGCCTCCCTAAAGGAGCACTTAAGCAGTAGGATGCATGCAAAGGATGTATGTTGGGGAAGTACATAAAATCCACCTTCGATGATCGAGACAACAAAGCACATGCATTCCTAGAAAGGATACATTGTGATGTTTGTGGACATTTCTTGACAAACTCCACTATGAGACACAAATATTTTGTAATTTTTATTAATGACTTCTCACAGAAGTGTTGGATCTTCTTCATGTGGAAGAAAGATGAGACATTCTCCAAGTTCATAGCATTTAAGACATTGGTTGAGTATGAAACTCGAAATAAGGTGAAGTCTCTCATGAGTGATAATGGAGGTGAGTACATGTCGAATGAATTTAAAATGTTATGTGCAAAAGAAGGCATTCGATGAGAGTTGAAAACACCTGGCAACGCATAACAGAGTAGGGTGGATGAGAGAAGGAAGTGTAGAATTATTGGAGAAGTGAGGCTGATGTTGCATGACAAAGTCCTACCTCTACATTTGGGGGCTCAGGCATGCAGCACAATAGTCTATTTACAGAATCATATTCCTCATCAGATTCTTGGCATGATTACACTGGAGGAGGATTTCTCGAGGAGAAAGTGGGATGTGTCACACTTCAATATTTTTGGAGCCTCTCTTTACTGCCATGTCTCCAAATAATCAAGGAATAATCTTGATTTGACCAAAAAATTGGGGTAGTTATGGGTTACACGGAGACTCCCCACAACTACCATGCTTACTTTCCATTAATCAGAATGAATGTTTTGGGAATGGATGTAAAGTTTGACAAGGAGAAAGTGATATGGTGCTATCTTTACAGGGAGATTTAGATCCCACCATAAGAGGATATTTTAGCTCCAAAGGAGGAACCTTTGGAAGTTGTGGAGCAAACACAAATTGAGGAGTAGAGAGTGGAGAAATGCACTCAAGCAGAACCATCTAGAGAAGGCAGAAAAAGAACCAAGGACATTAATAGACTTGTGCAAGATGTGAGGGAGAATGTGGGACCTCCTTCAAATTTGCGTAGGCAAAGGAGGACACCTTAGAGTTACACTTCCTACATGGATCTAATGACTGAGCTTATAGAGACTCAACCATGTTATTTGGAAGAAGTAGTAGAGAAACCTATATGGGCTGATGTAATGGTGGAGGAATATGAATCCATTGTAAAGAACCGTGTTTGGGAAGTGGTCCCAAGACCATCAGATAAATAAATAATGGGTTCGAGATGGATCTTCAAGGTGAATCAGGCAACAGACAAAAGCATTGAGAAGTATAAGGCCATAGTTGTTGCCAAGGGGTACTCTCAAGTTGCGGGAATTGACTATGAGGAAATGTTTTCTCCTGTAGTAAAGTACTCATCCAATAGATCAATTATTTCTTTAGCTACCAAGAAGAAAATATTTGTGGCACTTAGCTCGACAGAAGAGAAATACATGATTTCATGTCAAGGAACACGTGAGGTCATATGGATGAGAAAGATACTTGTTGGATTGTTTGGTAATATGATGGATCCAACTATGATCTATTGTGATAATCAGAGTTGCATCAAGATATCTGAGAATGTTGTATTTCACAATTGATCCAAGCATATATATATCTGGTATCACCATTTATAGGATTGTGTGCAGAGGCGAATAATGTTGCAACACTACATTCCTATAAAGGAACAAGATTCTAACATTTTGTCAAAAGATTTTTCAAGAGGGAAGTTTGATTTCCACAGGTGAAAGATAGTAGTGGTTGATAATCTCTTTCTTGATGAGAGAGAGTATTGAAAAGTGTAGCAAGGAATTCTCAATTTGATTTTGCCTTTGATTAAATTGAGAAAAATTGAATTTCCACATCAGCAGACGACTTGGATGTAGTTAACTTGCTTGACATGGATTTTTTCACTTGGTTTACTTAGTATATTCGAGTTGGAGGAGTTAGAGTTCAGTTAAGCATGTGCGATTCATAATTTGTAGCAATCAAAGTAGTTATCTCAAGTTGTTTTCAGTGAAACTAGTTCCAACTGTTGAAGGAGTTAACAGAAGATTAGTTGTGTAGTGGGGCTTCATTCAAACTCAGTCATCATCCAGTTAACTAATCAATCAACATAAAATAGCTATTTCATGGAGATAATTTGAGTTCCCCAGCTGTGGTGGAGATTCCAAGGTAGTGTAACGTTAGTTGTAGAATATTCTTGAGTGCACATGTGGTTCATGTAGTGAGATGATCAACCTTGGGAATTGCGCACTCCATTTTGTAGAAATTCCTAAATAATAAGGGCCTAATTTCTCAAGGAATTGCATAAGTAAATATGGGCTCAAGCAATGGTAGAAATTTACTAAGTATGGGTTAAAGCTTCTCAGTGAGAAGAGAGATGGTTATTAACTTGCAGGTTGTGCTCAATTAAGCAAATAAATTGTAATGCATCTTTATTCATCATATTAATGCGAGAAGGCATTATGCTTTTTAGTAGATTTCTCTCCACAAGAATAATATTGTGTGCATGTGTGTAATATTATTAAGGTAGTTCAAAGGATAGGGAAAAATTCCCACCAAACAATCAACAAATGGCCTATCGATAATTTTGATGGGGAAAAAATAATTCAGAAAAGTTTCCATCTTACTCAGACTGGCTAGGTTGAAATATTGAGTAATTCATGTTCAACAAATGGATGAGACTTAATCATGGACATTAATTAGAGATGATGTGCAAAGAGAACTCACCATGGATTCCATCTTGATAAGGATGGGGACAAAGTCCATATTCTTGATTAAACATAGCTTATAAGATGAAGAGTATTGCAACTTGTTTATTGAAGCTACGGAGGTTGTGACCAACTTGATCTTATGACAAAGCAGGAAAAATGAAAGGAAACCTAAGTGGAATGAAAGATGTTTGATGATATGGATATAGTCATTACCCTCCTTTGCATTAAGCCTTGCTTTGTATCTTGCATGTACCCTCACTACTTGTTAGATTTGGCTTCTTGTTGCCAGTAGTCTCTTAGCTCTTTCCTGAAAAAACAGGGAAAGGAATTTCCTTCAATCTAATTTCTTCAAGGCTCTTCATAGTAGGTAAATAGCTAAGAGAAGGAGATGCAGGATCTCACTATCAAACACTTGAAAAGAATTCGAATGTTCGAATCTATCCAAGAGATCAAGTTGCCGTTCAACAATATTCTCACTGTTGGAAGATTCAAGAAAGATCAGATCTCTAGGTATTATAAATTTCTTATTCACTTCATCATAGAGATGGTATGCTTTGGAGGTATGAGTGCCCTAAGAAGATACATTTATGACTCCTTTCACTAAACTTTTTCCTTTGTTCCTTAGGTATGAAGGCATAACAGGTGGAACCAAACACTCTGATATGCCTCATCTAAGAAATGTGGCCATACCACATTTCGTAGGGAGTTTTGTTTTTGATAGCATGAGATGGACACCTATTATTTATATACAGAACACATAGAACCACATCATCCCAAAATATAATGAACTTAATAGGTGAACTATGCCAAGTTCATAGGGAAAGTGATACATTCAAGTGAATTATGTGTTGAAAAATGTAGCAAGAAATTCTCAATTTGATTTTTCCTTGATTAAATTGAGAAAATTCGAAATTCCACATCAACAGACAACTTGGATGATGTTAACTTGTGTGACATGGCTTGTGTCACTGAGTTTACTTAGTAAATTTGAGTTGGAGGAGTTACAGTTCAACTTTTCATGTGTGATTGCTAATTTGTAGCAATAAAGGTCAATTATCTCACGTTGTTGTTAGTTAAACTAATTCCAACTTTTGGGGGAACTAGTGGAAGGCCATTTAAGGAGTGGGAATTCAATCAAACTCGTTGATCATCCAATTGACTAATCAAACAACCTAAAATAGTTGGTGCATGCAGAGAAGTTGAGTTCCCTAATATTGGTGGATATTGTGAAGAAGTTTTAATTTCTTGTAGCTCACAGAGTTGCAAGAACTTACTATAACCATAGTGGAGCACGTAGTTTGAGTAAGAGGTTCTTGTGAAATTGAAGAGGGAATGATTTTTGTAGCATTAATAGCCTACCATCAATTTATTTTGCACCACATTTCAATGTTTTGGGCAGGGTTTTTAACGGTGGATAATTTTTTCTGATGCTTTTTGGTAATGCATGTGGTCACTAACTATCTTGGGAGGTTTGTACTAGTTCGTTGCATGAACATCCTCACCAACTATGTTTTGAGAGGTTTGTACTAGTTCCTTGCAAATTTATGTTTGTCAAGACTTTACAAATGATCTTAGGTTCTCACAATAGTCCGACGATTTATCTCACTCTCCAAATCACCATTCCTGAAAGGATCCAACAAAATGACTTAAGAGGAAGATGAGAAGGGCACACTCATATTGGAACTGGCCTAGAACTAGTGGATTTGGATGCTTCAAATGGTTTTAGAGTTGCATCGGTCTAGTTTGGTGGTTTAGATTGGCTAAGGTTAGTCTTGTATTGAACTGACCTTAAAACACCAAAGTGACTAGTTCTCTACTAAACTGACCAATTCCGAAGAATGTAGTGCAACATAGCTAATTACCACCGGATATTAATTTTTTAATAAATTAAAAGGAAAAAAAATATCTTAACCATAGGGCCCTACAAAACCTAACCCTGGTAATTAATGGTAATATTTAATTTTTAAAGTTAAAGTAATAGTTGACATTCTCCTTATCTTTCCTTTCTGAAAAGGAAGGATAAGGATAATGTCAACTTTACCTTAATTTTTAATATTAACATTAATCGTTTCAAGTTGTTTCATAGTGGTTCCAACTTCATTCCATTTGGAGAAAGTTAAGTTTTAGATCCCATTCAGAATTCAGCATGGTTAAACAATTTTCAGGATTTCAGGATTGGTAGGATTGCAAGGTCTCCACTGGATTCCATGATATATGGTGGTATCGAATTGGAATTAAATCAAGAGAAATAGACCAATGTACCTTGATGTTGGTTGCATTCATTATTGAATTCCTTTGTCATGGCACGAGTGTCTCCATGGCTTAAGTGAAGGTGTACATTTTGACTAGAGTCATGACAGAGGAGTTCAATAATCAATGCAACCACAACCAAACACTAGTACCATATGGTAAGATTGTAAATTCTAGACTCTCAACTATGTCACTATAGTTTTATTTTTTGGAAAGCACTCACGAGGGATTTGAACCAGTGACCTATCGCAAGGAGTTCCTTAACAGTGCACCCATTCACCATCAATCCAAAGCCCCATGGGAAACTATGTCATTATAGTTACTTATTAGTAGTATGCTTATTTTTTGACTCTAGAGTTCATTTAGAGCCCCTTTGTTGGTGTATTATGGTTCAAAGATGTCTGTAGTTGGTGTTTTTTTTTATATGCACTCCTACTTACTATAAAAATGAGACACATTATATATTTGTATATAAGTAAGTTGCATTCACATGGATGCATATGAATATATATGTTTTTCCCTAAAACTTGAATGTTTTATGTATTTTTTGAATAACCTTTTTCTCAGTTTTTTTTTTTTTTTTTTTTTGGCTCCACTCTCATTCACATTTTGGGGTTGACCATATGGATGTCAATAAATGTGAATGAGTTTACCAAAAAATTTAATTTTTTATGTATTTTTTGAATAATCATTTTTTGGTCTAGTTTTGTTAGCTTTAGTGTGGTTCAAATTTTGGGGTTGACCTGTTTGATGACTAGTCTGGTTTTGATGACATTGGAATAAAAGGCCCATTACTATACCTCTTAATGACTAATGCTTTTTCCTTATAAATCCTGTCAAACATACCATACCTTCGTGGAGAAAAAACTGTGGTGAATTAGGAACAAAAGTGTAATTAGTTTCTTATTCAAAAGTATCAAACATATTTTGGGGCTTGTTTTTATTTTCATTCTTTGGTAAATAAAATACTTTTTATTCACAAAATTTTACATCAATACGTTATGATATGTCATGTTATACCACCTTTACTTTCCTCAATTTCAAGCCCATATGAAAAATTCTTGGTCCTGATTACTAATTGCATAAAAAATAATTTCTTTTAAGAATTCAAAATTTATGTAGATACCCTTCAACAAAATACTATAAAATATCCCAACTATCACATTTTATACTATTTCTACAATATATTCCTCAAATATATAATATCATTGATATGCTTATCTATGAAGCTTAGTGTTCGTGTTGCCTGCCCCAGGCGCTTGTGGTGACTATTTGAACTGCTTCTTGCTAATGAGTCTTAGACTTTGACTTTCAATTTTTCATGTACATTTATCACAAAATCATCTTCCCCGTGAGACTTTACAACACAAGTTGATCTTTAATCCATTGTAAAAACTTGGCCTAGCTTATGGAACCTTCAACTACCCCTCCCAAGTTGCTCTTGAACATTGAAATTTTCTTTGGAAGCAGACATTCATTTTATACATTAGATCATTTTTTCCACTGTCACAATCCAACAACAGCCCTACTATCATATGTTTGACAACCCATCACATCTTTATTGCTGCCTTATAAGCACTCTTAAATCTTGTGTCTTTAGTCTCAAAGTGGAAGAACTAGAAAGGGCCTTCTTGGCCCTCTTTAAAAGTTGTCATTCTCCTTACCTTTCCTTTTTGAAAAGGAAAGATAAGGATAATGTCAACTTTTACTTTAATTCTTGCATTAACATTAATGGTTTCAGGTCGTTTATGAGTGGTTCCAACTTCATTTGATTTGGAGAAAGTTAAATTTTAGATCCCATTCAAAATTCAACATGGTTAAACAATTTTCAGGATTTCAATATTGGCAGTATTGTAAGATCTCTACTAGATTCTATGATGTATGATGGTATGGAATTGGAATTGAATCAAGAGAAATAGACCAATGTACCTTGATGTTGGTTGCATTGATTGTTGAACTCCCTTGACATGACACGAGTGTCTCCATGGCTTGAGTGAAGGTGTACATTTTCACTAGGGTCATGATAGAGGAGTTCAATAATCAGTGCAACCACAACTAGACACTAGTACCATATGATAAGATTGTAAATTGTAAATTCTAAACTCTCAACTATGTTAGTATAGTTACTCATTAGTACTATGCTTATTTTTGGACTCTAGAGTTCATTTAGAGCCCCTTTGTTGATGTATTATGGTTCAAAGATGTATGTAGTTGGTGTTTATTTTTCATATGCACTCCTACTTACTATAAAAATGAGAAACATTATATATTTGTGTATAAATAATTTGTATTCACATGGATGTAGATGAATATATATGTTTTCCCCTAAAATTTGAATGCTTTATGTATTTTTTGAATAACATTTTTCTCAGTTTCTATTTTTATTTTTTGGCTTCACTCTGGTTCACATTTTGGGGTTGACCATGTGGATGTAGATGAATGTACATGATTTTACCAAAAAATTGAATTTTTTATGTATTTTTTGAACAATCAATTTTTTGGTCTAGTTTTGTTGGCTCTTGTCTGGTTCAAATTTTGGGGTTGACTAGTTTGATGACCGGTTTGGTTTTTATAACATTGAAAAAAACGCCCATTATTGTACCTCTTCATGAGTAATATTGTTGCCTTATAAATCCTGTCAAACATACCTTATCTTCAGGAAGAAAAAATTGTGGTGAATTAAGAACAAAAGTGTAATTAGTTTCTCATTCGAAAGTATCAACAATATTTTGGGGCTTGTTTTTCTTTTCGTTCTCTGATAAATACAATAATTTATATTCACAAAATTTTACATTAGTACATTCTGATATGTCTGGTTATACCACCTATACTTTCCTCAATTTCAAGCCCATATGACAATTCTTGGCCCTGATTACTGATTCCATAAAAAATAAGTTCTTTTAAGAATTCAAAATTTATGTAGATACCCTTCAACAAAAGACTGTCAAATATTCCAGCTATCCCATTGTAAACTATAACATTTTTTACTATTTCTACAATATCTTCCTCAAATATGTAATATCATTGATATGATTACCTTTGAAGCTCAGTGTTGGTGCTGCCTTCCCTAGGTGCTTATAGTGAATATTTGAACCACTTCTTTGTAATAAGTCTTAGACATTAACTTCCAAATATTCATGTACATTTATTGCAGAATCATCTTCCCCGTAAGACTTTGTAGCACAAGTTGATATTTAATCCATTGCAATAAATTTACCTAGCATAGGGAACTCTTAGCTACCCCTCCCTAGTTGCTCTTGAACATTGAAATTTTCTTTGGAAGTAGAGATTCATTTTATCGGTTATATCATTTTTTCAATTGTGACAGTTCAATAACACCCCTACCAGCATATGCTTTACATTCCATCACATCTTTATTGTTTCCTTATAAACACTCGTAAATATTGTGTCTCCATTCTCAAAGAGGAAGAACCAAAAAGGTCCTTCTTGGCCCTCTTCTCAACCCACAGTATGTTTAGCTTCTCTCTTATGCTTACACTCTATTCTTCTAGCAACTTTAAAATGGAAAATCTTAAACATAGTCTCATGACGTGCATTATTCAATGAGGCACAATTCACCCTTGCTTTGCATAAAATTCCCCCCTAGCATTCCCTTTACCTTTACATGCAAGCATATATTTTCCTTATGGAGGGTTGTGAAGCTTCCCATCCCCATTCTACCTCACTCTCCTCCCCTCATGAACCTGATAAGCTAAATTTAACTAATATCACTGTATCTAAGATTAAAAAACCCATCCAACTCGGTAGACTGAGTTGAGACCATTTTAGAAACTAAATCCCTCCCTCCACAATGATATGGATCTCTCCAACAACATCATCATGTTTTCTTCGATATTTATCATTCCCTTGATCACCATAGATTTTCCAAGTCCTTCACTTACACCTTCGGTAATGTCATCATTCATGTCACTTATAGCTTATTGTATTGTTGCTTGCGTTATGATTTCTTTTAATGGAAATATCTCCACAGTAGGCACGAGTAACAAAATTCAAGTGCTTATTGAACTCTTATGTTAACATACTTAATTTTTGGTTTGACCTATTCGGTTTCAAATTCTAGTGTGGTTGGTTTACTGATTGACTACTAGCATTCACCAAGTGGTTATTGATGATAGTAGTTTAGATTAGAGTGAAAGTTTGACTTTATCTTGAAAATCAATTCCCAAGAATATGTAGTTATCATTGATAATTTCAAAGCTCATGCTTTTCTATAAAGGAATACATTGTTTTCATTAATCAAGAAAATTTATATAAGAAAGAACCAAATGGTTATGATTGTCAACATTTTCACTTACATTTCCTATTTATTGTTTTATTATTGAATGGGAAAGTTGGTTTTTGGGGAGTTTCAAATTAAAGTTCTACGCTAGTGTTGTTCATATGGAATTTTGGTCTCCTTCTAAAATCTTGTTTGGTATGTGAAAAATGAGAATTGGTGTAGATTTTAGTGGTGCAATTTTTAAAGATATGCAAATTCTATACTGATTTAAGACATGAAATGTTCAATATCTACATGATACCTTTTCTTGACATGCCATTCATAAATTTGAAATTTGTAACAAGTATAAATTTTACTAATTAATTATTATATTGATTATTACAAAATTGAAGAGGTTGCTAGTCAAAATTATCTATTGTTTATACTGCACAGGCTCCCTAAAACATTCTGAAATTAAAATATATTAAATGAATGTTCTATAATATGATTATAGGAAACATGTTTCCTTATGTTTTTTGGAACAAAGGTTGCACTCTTTTAGCTTTTCTTGAAAATCATAGAAAATAAGTGTCTTCAATGTGACACCTTGTTGTGTGCTTAGCTACAAAAGAATATTAGTGAAATAATTTTTCATATTGAGCACCATTTATTTTGAATGTAGACTGGTGTTTATTGATTGCATCTCTGATTCTTTGGAGACATCATTTGTTTCCTCACATTGTCCTTGCCTATAATTACTTGATTGGGGTGTTTACAAACTTTTGAGATTTTAATTTCTTAAAATTATAATATTTTAATTATAATCTAATTTTAATCATATTATTTTGATGTCTCTCAGGTGTTTCTTAAATATGATCAATCAACAATGAGTCACGAAGAATTGTTTAGAAAAACACTAAGCAAAACAACATATGCATGGAGACTCATTGTAGATCTCTGAATTTCAGATTTGTTTTGACTAGGGTTGTGATTTGATTAATGCACATTAGAGAAAATAACACATAAATTTGACACTCATCCTAGGCTTCCAACTTTTAAAGTATCCCCATAATGCTAGTTGTTATTTGCATTGTACATGTCATGTTTGGAGGGAACATGGTTCACATCCAAGCTAGTCATGTTGGGAGGGAAACACTTTAAATAGGCTCATTTTTCATTACTACACAAAAGGGTGTTTTAAGACATACATTTAAAATGATAACTATCATTTAGTCCTATTTTTTTTTGTCTCAACTAATTTACTTTTTAATTATTTTAAATAAAAAATATTGTGCAAACCCTTTTGAAGACTGCTTGACGAGTAAAAATTCCATAGAATTTGACATCTGCGAGAGAGAATGCTTGCAGTATTGATTCAACACAAGTTGAATGATTGAATGGATTTATCATTCACACAAAGGTTATTAGGGCATGCACTGTTATGAGGAGAAAGAAACAAGGCCACCCATTTCCATGGCCACCCCACAGTTCCAAATGTTGCACTTTTGAAGAAGAAACCCACAGTCCCTCCATCAAGAGCCCGAGGATGGTTGAAGCTTTGTCTCTTCTATGGATTGGTGATTTTTTCTGCTCTGGAATGAAACCCACAGTCAGTTACCTTGCGGTAGCACCATAGGAACATGGGTGGATATTAATCGAACCAGGATCCCACTAGTGGAATCAGTGTCCCTAACCCTACACAGGGATAGAGTTAACAAGGAATCGGCCAAGGCCACTTATGTGAGCACAGACAATGTTCAAAACACTAGACTTTGGATTTTGAGATCTGATATGATGAAGAAACCTTGTTTCTTGGTGGTGCCATGGAGAGGCTGGAACAAGGGTTTGATCATTTGGGGGTATGAAAATGTACCAAAAGTAGGGGTAGAATCCCAATTTATGATAGATCGGCACATAATTTAGGGCCTATAGATAAGGTAAATATCTGGTAATGGAGTCAAACAAAGGCTTCAAAAATAATGAGGGTGTGCTTATCATGGGTTGTTATTGTTTTAAATACATTCTCTTGAATGAAGGAAATTATTGGCTTGGATGAGGGGTTCTTACCATTAGCAATAGTGATTGGTCTCCCCAAGTCCTGTAAGTACCTATTTTATTTTCCCTATAATTTCCATGTTTTACTTCTTAAAAGTGTGACCTCTTAAGGTTTTACAAAATGTGGGTCATCCTTTGGCATGGAAAATCAGCATAGTTGGTAGATGTTGAGCTTCTATTCATTCATTATGTGATTAATGGATAACAAAGTAACAATATATGGGGGTAAGACACCATATGGAAGAGCATCAAATAATATGTAAGTGAAAATTTCCTAAAAAAGTGTCTTTCTTAGACAATTGTTTAGCCCTACTGACTATGTGTGAATCTTTTGTTTCTTAAATAAAAATGTCAAGGCATTGATTTTTACAACTCTTTGGGCTGCAAAGATGTATTGGATGTGTTTTTCCTATGAGGTGGAGTTCCAGGGAAGCCCTAAAAACTAATATGATGTAGAGAGAAGAAATAAGCCATGGCAAAGTTTCTATTAAAGATCTTGAGTTGGAGGATGTGGATGGAGCTTGTAAGTCCTATTTATTTAGTCTAAGAGTCTTTCTTAGACAATTTCTTAATCCTGGAACCTATTGAGGAATCATTTATTTCTTAAATAAAATATTTAGGACACTGATTTTACAACTCTTTTGGTTGCAGACATGTACTGGATATGTATTCTATGGGAGATGGAGCTCCAGGGCACCCTTGACCAATAATACGATATATGGAGTAGAAATAAGCCATGGGAAAGTGTTTATCAAGGATCATGGGTTGGTTACGCCTCAACACCCTTGTTGGGAATGGAAATTCTAGCAACCACTACTTCATCAGAACAAAGATTATGGATGGAGCTTATAAGTCTTATTTATCTGCTCATTGTATTAATTATTAGGTGTAAGCATATTATTCGTATGAAATTAATTTATTGTGTTCAGAAAAAAATAGTACTTGTATGGGATTTATGAGAGATTAAAGTTTGAGCACACCCTTTGCTGAATTAATATATGTTAAATTACTTCAACTAGGAAAACATTGCCACAAGTGGAATATCATTGTTGAATTTGAATTTTCATGCTTTGGCTTCATTCTTGGATCAAAAAAGGAATTTTATCTATGTACATTGGATAGGGACCTAAAATAGGGTTTCATTATAATTCCTTAGGAGAAACTTAGCCTCCCAAAATGGTACCCTCATATCTTTCTATGCATGGGAAAAGACCACATTTTCTGATTTGGTTGTAAAAGGTTAGGGCTCAAAACATGACTCCATGCTTACTAGTCACCCATGTGTTCACCTTGGCTTGGGATGCCTACACCATCTCTATATGCAATTTTGATCATGATCATCTAGCCACATACAATTTCACTCATAGTGGTCCTTCCAGTGACCTAGGGAACTCTCCAATTCACTATCCCTAAAAGGATCCTAGACTTTTGAGAATGACATATTATGAAAAGTTATAAGATCCGAAGTTGGAAGACCAACAAGCTAGGGATATTCAGACTTTGGATTAATTGGACTTATCATATTTCTACCCTTAAAATTGGAGTTCACCATATGTAGAATAATATTAGAAGATAGATAGACTTTCCAGTATATCATTATCCTACTACACATAAGACACCCTTTGTGGAGGTAAAAATTTATTAAAATTTATATTGAGATGATGTTGTAAGATTTACTTGAGTCCAAGGCTAACTTCACTTCGTAATCATTATTATTGTGTTACTAGGTTTATATTAAAGAAAACCTAGTCAACACTCAATTATTTTATATTTAGATAGTTAATGTTGACCTAGTCATCATAGTGGGTCCATATCCTCTCTTGAGGAAAGGGCCTTTGAGTTGTGTATAAACTCAGCTATCATTTGTAATATCATTTTGATCAATGATACAAGTTCCTTATTCTTTAGGCTATGGGCACATATATCATGTGTTGGGATCTCTTTTGATGGTTAATCTATCTCCTTTTATGGATATCGACATGACTCTCTCTCTATCTCTCTTTCTCTCTCTCTTGTTCTTTTTTCTCCTTTAGCTTGCACACTAGTTGTGGTTCATCTTCTAATTGTACAAATGTAGGGCTTATGGATCAAATTTTTTCTTCTAGTTTTGTTTGATCCTCTCCTTTTTTTCTATGGATCTCTAACATTGTATTAGAGAAGTTGTGAACTTCCTTCATTTTACTTAGTGCACCTCATTTTAAGATTTTTGGCTAGAGACATTAAGCCAATGGTTATTGATCTAGGGTTTTTATATTTGTTTCTTTGTTTGTGGTTTCCTACTATTTTCCATATGGTATAAACCATTCTCCAAGGTTCACCTTAGTGGCTGATTTTTTTTTTTTTTACTAGTAGCAATCGATTATGAGTTGTTGAAAATTTTGTTTTGGATAATCCCTTATTTCTAGGTTTTCTCTAGCATTGTTTTATTTCTAGTAATTTTGTGGAGTTAAGCTAGTAGCTATAGGGCACTAATATGAGCCCATGTTCACCGTCTACTAGTGTTTCTTTCTGAGACGATTTTGGTGGTATTTTTTTAAAAACTAGAATGATTATAATATGTATTAAAACGTTGTTGCAGTCGCACCATACAACATAATAATGCAAACAAAAAAGGGCTTTCCATAAAGGCAGTCTTTCAAAAAGTTTCCAAAATTTTAAATTTTTTCTTATATATTGGGTCCTTGTAACTTCCATAAAGATATGGCATAGAGTTCTGCTAGTTTAGATCCTAAGAAATTCGCTTAGTATCAAATATACCTTACAAAACATATATAAACCTAGAATAAAAAAAAATGTATGTTATTGGCTTCTTTCTTGATATCTGTCAATAACTTAAGTCCACATGTTTTATGTGCAAATATCCTAGAGCTTGATGAAGAATTTTTTCATATTTTCGAATCACTGGAACATACTAGTTGATATCCTTAGGTGAACCCAAAGACTGGGAAATATGAGGCCTAATACCAATGGGTAAAGCATACTCTACCTAGCTTCAAGCTTTTCATTTTTCCTTTTCCAATTTTTCACAATCTCTTTTATTTTTTCATGTTTGGAATGTTGAGCTTCAACGTCATTAGAAATGCTATTACTCATATTTGATACAGGTGCCTAATTTAATGAGGAGACATTCATTATCCGTCAAATCATGATGTGAATCTGATGGCTCATAGGAAAATCACTGACTTGAATGATTGTGCCCAACCATCCTCCAAACGCTCTAGAAATTGCATGAAATGAGCTTGAAAAGGTATAGTTCCAGACCTGAAATTATTACAAAATGGTAGATCCTATATTTAGCAGCGACTTTTTCAAAACACACGCATATAAAAGATCCTAGTGACCCAATAAATAGAAACTAAAGGGGGGAGTCTAGTCTCTGAACGACATTATCGTCCTTTAACCCAAAACATTCTAGAACAAAACAAACAAGAATAATTGTACTTCCAATATCTAGAAACACTTTATGCCATTTAAGGTCCTTAAATTCCATTTTAAATGATATATTAGAGAGTAATCAAGGATTGTGGTTTGTCAATTCCAATCATTTCTGATTTTATGCACTATGCCACCTTTTCTCCACTTATGTTCTTCATTGCAATTTGACATTTTCTATTGAACTGTGGCTAATATTAGTTACTCTATGGGATATACGATGAATATATTATCCCCCCTTTTATCTTTAAATTTTCCTCAACAAGATGAGTTGAATGATTAGCCAATCAATCCACTTGGCTATCTCATGCCCTTAGCACTTGAAAAAACTCTATCAATTGCAACCTCCTTGCTTCCTTTTGATTTTCAAGCATGAGCCTTGCTAAGTTTTTGTCCTTGGGTGTTTTAAAGTATTGCATATCCTTGATAATGATTTTTTAGTATCTTACAACCAAAATGTTCCTGATCCTTATTGAGTCTTGTGTTTGAAGGCCTTAACAAAGTGCCAATGTCTCAACTTGATTATTAGTATCTTCCCTAATCCCCACTCAAATTTAGTTTCATGATTTATTTCTAGATTGAAGATGATCCACTCCCACCTGTTCCAGTACTATTTGTTGTGATGTTATTAGCCAAATATGGCATTGATGTCAATATCATTATCTGCTAACTTTCTGGGACTAGTTTTGACAGATACAAACTATGATATAGGGCTAATTTTATGCATTTTATATATTTTTTGGAAGAATCTTATTTTTCATGGTGATTTTATTAGCTAGAATATGGTGTATTATTTGAGGCTATTTAAGACTATTTTGTGCATATACTTAGGAAATATTGGACTCTGGAGTGCCCTGCATCAGGGTTTACTGCTATTTTATTTTAGGAAAATTTCTAACAACAAACCTATGATTTTTCACTAGTGGAATCATTGTTTTGTGATTGTGGAAGCATGGTTTTAAAACCTTTTTATTCCTTGATTTTTAACAAGCACATTAAGCTTTTGGATGGTGGCATCATAGATTTTTTGTGACTAAGGAATTGGGGCTTCTAATCACCTTATTTTGTGGTTGATCTAAAGATTATTTGCTAATAGCATTTCCCTTCGGTTGGGGAACTATGGTTTTTGGATCATCTATCTTCTAGGGTTTAAAACCTTTCTTTAGATACATTTTTCCTTAGTTCTTTCAAAAAATATTTTGTAGACTTTATGAAGGATTCCTCTATGATGTTCCTCTACATTGTTCTTGGACCTGATATAATATTTTTATAATGAAATTATGATGGTGTATTTTGTATATTGGGCCTTGTTCCATGTTGTGATAATATCATTATTAACCCCACCATAATTGGATTTTTTATGTTATGGGAGTAGGTGGTTTTGCAATGGATGCATTGCTTCATTGTTATGGGAGGAATGATTATTGACTATTGACTCATGTGGACATATGTGAGCCTATGAACACTTATTCTCGAGGGGGAACTACATGATTCCTACCCCTATAGGTCCATAGGATCTATCCCCACTAGTTTTTGATAGATAGTTCTTCCATGAAAAACTCTCAACCCATTATAATGGATTATGTTTTTCCACATTATGAAGTTAGCGCTATTTGCTTGCCAACTCTATTTTCAAGCAAAATTTGATCCACTCTTTTTACTTTTAGTCGATCAACATGTTTTAGTGGATCTTTCTTCCTTACTTCTACTCAAGGTCACCTTTGTTAGGTTATGAACTGTTGATGTAGGAAATAAGGTGTTTTGGCGGGGGTTTATATGACATATTCATTACATGGCCCATGGACCATGCCTAGAATTAGGGGGTAAAGTTGTTATGTAATGCTCTCTCTTTGAGGCCTCCTATTCATATTAGGGGAATGTTGTGCATAAAACCAACTTGATTTTGAGATAAGTCACTTTTGTGCACTGGCCATGACCAACCTATATCGAGCTACAAATTCACATAAACTCACTCTTAGTATTTGGGTTCTCTAGATACTCACATTGAATTATGATTATGATCAAACCATCCAACCTCCTGGTAAACAACTTTTTGAAATGTCAATGATTGAATGTGTCTCACAGGCTTGCCACCAACAACAACAATGAAATGCAATTGTAATGATGTCATGAGGAGGGATGTAGCTGCCAAAGATACAATAATGAGTGACCAAAAACTGACATCTTTACAAATATTATTTGGAGGCTTATAGAAGCTACCCATCATACTTGAAAACAAGAGATAAAAAGCAAGAAATAATCACCCATTTACAATTGTTGGAATAGATCCCAATATGAGCACTCGATCCTCTTGTTTGTTGAAAGACAACAAGCATAAAAGAGGAACATTTTTTTGAGATTTTGTTGACCATCTTCCACATCTTGGAGACTCTTTTCAGCAGGGAAGGTAGATGGAAACAAAATGGAGCAGTGACTGCCACCAACTCGAGATGACTCACCGATTATAGACCTAAGAGTTGACATTTTAATCTAAACCCTGCTAATATATTTTGAATTAACCAAATATAGTTTGAGTTGACCACGATCATTTGATGGCTCGTATTTTGATTGATCATTGATGCACCTTATGAAGATGTATAAGCTATGAATATGCACCATAAGGATTCATGATGAGTTCGGACTGTGGACTTGAATATCATATTTCTCATATTCATCAATAGATTGTCATGGGGAACCAAGAATAATCCCGTCAGTAAACTTGTCACCAAACCTAAGTTAAAAAATAAAAATAGTGATATGATAAGTTTAGAAGAGCTATTTTACAAATTTCATAGCCACACATGTTAAAATCACTAGCACAAGACAGGAATAACTCATTTAGTTACTAGATTATTGATCTATTCTCCATTTAGAAAGGTGAAAAAATTGATGCAATGGAAAATTTTACCCTTTCAACAATGGTACCATGCTTAACCATAGAAATCATATCAACATTTCTTACAGTGGTAAGATGATAAGAAACAATAAATATTTTTCTATTTATCATAGTTCTATTTAGAGCTTCTTGAATCATTTTTTCAGACTCTATATCAAAGGCATTAATATCTTTTTCAATGAGAATAATTCAAGGATATTTTAAAATATCCCTTACAAATTGCACTCCTTTCTTTTTGGCCTCTAGATAATTGGGTGCCATGCTCGCCTACCATTGTATCAAAACCCTGGAAATAAGACTATAAATGTCAACATATGCAATATCCATCTACAAAGAAATACATATTACACAATGAGGAAAGTTAGAGATAATAAACATCTATACAGAGAAAAACAAACATGTGGCTTCTTTCTTATCACTTTTTCTACATTAGCGAGCTTGAAAGAAATAATGTATTTCCTCTAGCACAGATCCATCTTTACTATACTCAACATTATCTTTAATAGTGCATGTAAAGAGGACATGTTCTTGGTTTACAAGTCTAATTTTTTTCTTATACATTGAAGTTGAAATTGGCTGATATTGAAACTATCTATAAGCACTTCACCACCTCATGGATCCTAAAATCTCTCTATGACACTTAAGCCACTGGGGAATTTCCACTTCCACTATCTCCAAGTAAAGATAGAATGGTACCTCTGGGTATTCTAAGTGAGAACCCAAAAATTATTTCAACATGAGGTCATTTTGAAGACCTCAAGTATACATCTTTAAATTCAATATCACCATGAATATCCTTGAAGACCAAGCCATTTGTATGATAGGTATCAATCTCTAGCTTCCTATTAATTGTCTCAAACATTTTGTAAGTTGCAGCTTGTCTTGCTTCAAATGCATTTAAACATGGTGATGTTTGGGTTATTGACCTGAGATCCAACAAAATATTTGTAATTTCCCCGATTAATCAAGATGAGTTTATCTACATGAATAAGTGAAAGGCCAATTAGTTGAATTTATTTAATCTTCATGAATAAGTGAGTCCATTTAAATGAATTTCTTTATCTAATGATAATATTGCATTTGGAAATGTTGTTGAAAATAACTACAAATATGACATTAAGCACATAGACACATGATTACTCTTCATTGATAATTAACAATGTTCCATATGAAAGATCCAATGCATAGGTGTAATATATAATAAAGAGGGTGGTTCCCATGCTAAAAATAGTGTCCAACCCTTATAGAGGAACAACTTTTGAAGCAATCTTCAATCACTTATCATATTTAGTCACAACTTTGTTCTCCATTGTATAAGACACAACTAGAGTGGAAACGTTTAGTGGAGGGAAACTCACACACCATACGTTGATTTCTCTATAATACGAGTATGCTAATGGAATGAAAAATACAAGATGATGAATGTACATGCAAAAAAACAATAACCTGCAATCTCATTGATTATCTCTAAAAAATATGTTAAGACCATCAAAGAGGGGATATAATCCAAATCCCATAGAAAAGATGATTTACAGATGTTATGTGTAGGAAATCAAAAAATGGTCGATTAGATCATTTTTACCTACTCTAATACTTAATTTTGTTGGTTCTTCAAGGAGAAATTCTAGTAGCAGAGTAGGCATTGGACTTGATGAGGTATCTACAGGAAACAAGAAGGCAGGTCAATGGTTCTCTATGTTTGGAACACAGACATGGGCACCAATAATATAGTATAGTTGCTTCCCCTCAAGAAAAAGATACATTATTCTTTAGCTACATGGATTTACCACCTATTCATTGAAGGGGGGATTCATCATTCATATATCAAGATCAATTTCATTTAGTGGGTTCTATGCACTGCCTGTGAAGACATCCTAAATAAAAGAAATGGATATTAACATCCCTCTGGAGGAGGTGACACATATAAGGATCTCCCCAAATATTTAGCTTCACCGTATCCAAAGAAAAGGAAACAAATTTACTGACGAACTAGTGAATATTGCATTAGATGCAGGATGGGGAGAAGAACCCTTGACCTCCAATTGGACTAAGGTGGAAATAAGTGAAATAGGGAAAAAATTAGGAAGAATAATTGAAGATTATAGGACAATGCATGGAATTAAGATGATTTATTCTATGGTGCATGGGATCCCTTAAAACATTGACTAAAACACCATAAATTATCAAGGTCTGGGATATGATCAAAGAGTAAACATAATGGCTAGGATCTAACACCACAACAAGCAAGCTAAATCTCCAGATGCATGACTTTAAAGGATGTTACCTCCCTCATGTCTTTGACAGAAATCCAAGTGAAAATGTTTTTAGGTTTGCTAAATGAAGTTATGTTTTATTTGTTTTTAAGTGTATAGGAAACCATATGATAGATGTAAATCAATGTTATTGATTTGGAAAACTATCACAAGATCTACTTTTGAAAATGGCAATATTGTATTCAAGTTTTATAAGGACTCCCCCCCCTGATTCCGTGTTAAACATGAGCTTGTACATCAATCTATTATTAGAGTGATCATATATAGCGAATTATTTAAGCTCATTTATGACCATATGATACTCAAGAGAGAGCTAAAAGAGGGCCAAAGTATAGGATTTTATCTAGCATTGTAATGTGATATTTGGAGTCTTGACTGTACTACAACAAATGTTATTGATTTACCAAAGAAAAAAAATTCATTAATGCACCTAAGCAAGAAGTTTGGTAGGGTTTCCATTTATTTAGCAAAGGAAAAAATAGTTTCATTGATGCACCTTAGCAAGTAGGTTGGTCGGGCTACATTGGCCAAATGCTCATGTTCCTATTCCAAAGAGGTGGTTGATGCAATTTATGAGATGATAAATGTAATGGATTTCTAGCTGGAGAAATGTTCTTTTATTTTAAATGTATATCTGTTCTATTTTTTTCATTACCAATGAAAATTTTAATTCTAAATCTCGTGTAATGTTACCCAGGCTACATTGGAGTTACTTAAATGATTGTTTCTTAATCGCAGTTATTGACTAAGCTTTCCACCTATAGCCTCTTGAATTAGTATGGTGTCTACTGACATCCATTCAGTAACCTCTTATGTTAATGTCTCACAGTAAAAAAATGCAATGTCTTGTCATAGAATAGTTTTTAGGTAGACACTTCTGATAAACTAACCTACCTTTCACCTGTGTAAAACCAAAAAGCCACCTCTACCAAGTGAAATTTATGAAGTTAGATGTTACAGTATCACAATGTACAAGGAAAATTCACCTTTATTTTGATTCACATTTAACTACCTTGTTATAAATGAAATTCATTAAAAAAGAAGAACCAAACAATAAGGATTGAAACAATCATCATGACCATAAAAAGAACAAAACACAAGGTTAAGTCGCTAGTTTTGTAATAATGATGAAATCTTTTGTGTTACATAGAATGTAAGTTGTGGTATTTGGTAGTGTATTAGAATTACTTAATAATTGATACTATGGTCAAATTGGTAGTGCATTATTTAAAAATATTTTAATTTATTCATTATGTGAAACTCCCTTCAAAGAGTATAAAAAAATCCACATGTAGTTTGAATTGGAATATAAATAATTTTTTACATTGAAGGTCTCGAGATGGATTTATGGTTTTAATGTCCATTAACTTGTTTAGTTTGGTTCATTTTCTCCATCATCATTCATTCAATTGCAACAACAACAAGGAATTATGGAGTGTCAGTGAGGATGCATTGATATGAATTCCAGAAGGCAAGCGACATGACTCCTCATGCTTGGTGATGTCTCATAAAAAATCTAGCCAAACTATTAAGCTCGCTCATTTCAGCTTCATTGTTAGCCAATACAAGTGTGGATATTCAACTTAAATAATTTGGCTTGATTTATGTTTTGGTTGATTTCATTTTATATGATATTTTCCTTGCCATAATGTAGTATTGTTGTCTATAGGGTCTTCTGTAGGCGATTTAGAGGTTTTCCTACTGGCGTGGTGGTTTCCATTGATTAGGTTTGATGCTTCTTGCTAATCCTTAATTCAAATTGAGGTGCATAGACAATATAGTAGTGATATTGAGAGTCATGCAACAAGTGTGCTAAATATTGGATCAAACAGAAAAGATCTTGTCAATGATGTAAAATATTACCATGCCTTGTTTGTAGGCTATTGTAAATGGTGTAGACATTTTGAGCCTTTTCTTTGGAAGAAATACTCAAACTTCAAGTGGTAAACTGCTACATTTCTCAATCCTTTTGATGTTTCCCTTATTTCTACTATCAAAGTAGGTTTTTTTTAGAATAAACTTGAGGAAATGGTGGTCCATGGCTCAAAATAATGGTATTGTTTAGTCCATCAATAAATTCTGTAGAAGGTCGTGTAGATGATTATAGATACAAAAGTACACTAGCATCCACTAATTGTTGTAGTCAATTCGTGACATGTGAAAATGGATACTATGTGCAACCCTGATATGCAAAGGTCGTTCTTATTCTCTCATTGTAGGAAATGATGCAATGCTAAATTATTTTTATGTGATATCAAGCTCAACTGCCAAAACCCCAAATATTTTAACATGAATATGATTCAAGGTAGTGTTATTGTTTGTGGATATTCATACAACTTTGAATATGGTGTTGCATTTGTAAGACACATATCATAAATTTCAAATAGTTTAGATGTGGTTGGGTTCATCTTGGCTATGGAGTCTCTGATACTAGGAGCTAAATTTCATCCAGTTCCAATGATAATTCTAGGAATTATTATCAATGAATTATATCAAACATAGGTATAATGTACAATATCAAAACTTTTGAGTTGAACTGTTACATGTTTTTCTGGAGTCCCTAGTAAATATTTTCTAGTAGTTTTCCTTTGATTGAAGGAAATATTATCTTAAGGTAAAATAGTTGATCATTTTAACACAATGAGGAGTGATTTTCATTAGACTAATGCTTTTATATATTTATGAGTTCTTCTTTTCTTGTAGCTAAAGGTTCTTTTAGATTATGGACATTCACCTTGATACCATTGTTTAAGCATGTTTTTATAGTTGTAAGAGCTAATGAGAATGGAGAAGGTACCTTCACAATTCTCAATTTCTAAATTAATATATTTAAATAGTTATTTCAATTTTCATATGTGGAAATCAAATGATTTTTTTTTATGATTTTGGGGTTAAGATTGATACCTCTACAATTATGTCTTTGAAATATATAGGGAATTTTATCCTCTGGCATCTTAATATGACACAAGGATTTATAGTTCTTTGTGGCCTTTTTAATCCTATAGATTCATATGGGAGGAACTTTTACATTGTGTACTCTATTATGCAGACATGAAAATATTCGTCTGAGCCAAGTAGTTGATGAGGAGCTCTCAACTTACAACTTTCATGATTTCCATTAGAAAAAAACTAGATCAAGTGCGAAAAGTGTTCTTGAAAAATCTAGACTCTTTGCCACTCTGTTGCCTATTGTTTCTCTAGTTGGCATATGCATGTCTGATAGGGTCCTGAATCCAACCATTTCTAGTATGTTGTGATCATTTGATATATAATCATGAAATCTGACTAATTATATTTCCTTTGCATAAAATACACTAATGTTAATGGACATATTTACGAGTATTTACTAAAACAAAAAACTTACTTTACAATTATTCTACAATCTCAGGCCTCAAACTCTCAATGTCACACCATGAGAGGATTCTTACCCATGAGAAGATGCTTCTGAGGAAAATATCATGCAGAAATCCAAAGGATGCTTACCCACATTTATGGATGATATGCCCTACGAACTTGTTGACATAGACTTGTGTGCTTAACTTAGGGGGTTTTGGTTTTGAGCTTAAAATCCAAATGACATACTGTTGCAATGAGCCATTTGAGGAGTTTTGAGCTTTGTTAAGGGAGTGGAGGCATAATTCTTTCTATTTCTTTATCTTTTCAGAATCATGTGATCGCTTCTGGTTTGGATTTGGTAGGCATGTGTGCTTGGGTCATTCTCTTGATTTAGGATCATGTGATACATTTTTTTTGTGTATTCCCATGTCCTTAGCTTTGAGTGTGAAGGAGATAGGTGTGGAGCTTGGGTTTGGTCTATGGACATCATATATTGTACATCTATAGCAGTGGTATCCATTTTTCTACATTTGCTCTTTTTTCTTTGACAAATAGTGTGGGTGTTGCACAAGATGTTTGTTACATGATTATCCTCTATAGGGTCACTAGTGGGAAAAATGATATGTTGGTTTAGGATATTATGAGAGATGATTTATGTGCTTCCTTTACTTCAATGAAAAATGGAAATTCCTCGAGATTGGATGGTTTTCCTTATTAAGTCTATAAGTTCATGTGGGACTTCATTGGGGATCATATTTGTTGTCTAGATGTAGAAAATTTTTTCTTCTAGCTTCCTCTTTGAGTTTCTCAAGTCTCAATTATGGCTTAATGAAGCCTATTAATTGGAATGCAATGAGAGAGTTTATAGGTGGTTGGAAACCTATTAATTTTCTTACCATTTCTTACATAATTGTGACAAAGGTTGTGGCTTTGAGGATTTGGTTAGTTACCAAGTATGTAGTGCAACTGAAGCATACTAGGTTTGTCCAAGGGGGATTCATCCTTGATATTGTGGTTTCTGCTTGGGAGGCAACATAGTGGGATAAAGAGATCAGGAAAGAATGCCTTAAGTTGAAGTCTAACTTTAAAAATCATATGATTGAGTTGATTGTTATTTCATCTTTAAGATAGGTTGATGTGATTAGGTTGTGATTCACTGTTTGAGGTATAATGAGTGATATTTTCACCAATGCATTGGGCTTAGTTTTTGTCACAAAGCCTTATACCTATGGATAGTGTTACATTAGTTGATTCAATAGGGCCATCCTTTGTTTCCTTTTTATATTTGTGGACTGTTGATGCGTTGGGTTACTTGTTGGAGGAAACTTTCATTATAAGGTATATCAACATTATTATGCTTTTAGATGGTTCAAAGAGGTTAATAACTATTTTTAGGATGAATCATACCTTCTTGGACACCTTTTGTAGTGTATTTAGTGACATTTTCAGTCCCCACAAAATTTACTTTTGGATTTTTGGGTTAGATTTGTCTTTGGAGTGGACTCCTACTACCTAGTATATATTCGTCATGGAGCGATTGTCAGATTTGATATTCTTTTTGGGACTGGGTTATCACCTGTGGAATTGTGACATGCAAAAAATTATCTATTTTATTTCATTTATCGAAACTCTAGATTTTATTCATGTTATTTTCTTATATGTGACATCTCAAAGACTTGATTTGTCCCTGGTCTAGGAATTGAGCATAAATTAAATATAATGTTACCAGGTTTTCAAATGGAAACTTGTGAATCTTCTTATCTAGTTTCCTTACTACAAATTACATGGGTTGTTGACTTAAATAATTTATTTGCTTGTTTCTAGAGAAATGATATTTTGGAAGATCTATTTCAAGATTAGATGATGTCAATATTGGTATGGTCCTCATAAAATGCTTAGATATTCTAGAAATAGAGTAGAAAAAATAACTTGAATTGTTCAAAGTTTTAGCCTCCTTGAAGCCATGGCAATGAATTCAAGTGCATTTGAAATGGAGGGAGGATATGGTGTCACATGGGAACATATTCAGCTAAAATGCTAAATTCTTTTCAAGATTGAAAACAACTAATAACTCCATGGTCTACTGTTTGAGGTGAAAGTTTAGGATACCATATTTGGGGTTGGATTTTTGGACCTATATGAATGTAGGTAGAGAATATGTTTTGGGTGTTAGTGGAGGAATAAACAATGTTCATCCAAATTTCAAATGTCATTTAAATGGCTTTCACTTCTGTGTAAGATGAGAAAAGCCTTTTCAAAAGAAATGGAGGCACTAAAAATGTAGGTTTCCTTAACACATTTATAATTCATGGCCTTCATTTTTGTACATAATAACATCAATTAGAAGTCAATTTATGTTTACTTTTTAATTCATTAAATGGAGTCCTTATAAGAGAATTCATTGTGATATGCCACTTATTTTTGCAAATGACAGTTTAGGTGTATACTCATATGATTCTAAAATTTCAACCCAATTGACATAGCGAATGAGATCTTACACGATATATTCCATTCTCATAGGTTATAAGTGGAATGGTAATCAATTTGAAACACTGTAAATAATTTTGAGGTTATAGAGGTTTACAGTTTGACGATCCCAAGAGTTGGTCCATGTAAGGAATTTGTAAATCCTATCTTGACTCAGTTGAACAAGATAGAAAATTCATAAAATGATTGTCACTTGTGAGGTTCTGTCAATTTCCATTTTACAGTGAGTGCATTGATTAAGCAAAGAAGTATAAATTTTTGAAAAGTATAAATATGCAATAGCTTTTATTGACTTGCATGGAGAATATAATCAATGCATTTATTAAATGTTATGAACAATGCATAGATGATGAATTGAAACAATGGAAATGGGCTTAGTGAGAGTGATGTTTTTTCAAACTATTTTTGTTCCACACAAACAATTAGGAAATGTTGAGTTGTATGGAAAGCTACATTTTCAAATGAATAGTAATTTTGTCTTATAATAAATATTTATTGTCATCTCATAGGAAATTAATGACTTCTTGCACACTTAGGATGCTAATGGTATCGCAATCATTTTTTCTTTTTGATATAATTTAGCACCATATTTTGTCATACCTTGTTCTTTAATACAAACTTTTATTGAATCTTTGTTTACCAAGAATGGAAATTAATATTTCCACCTAGAACCAAACTATTACAAAATATTTCTACAAAATGTTAATTCACTATCACCATATTATTTATTATGTTACTTATTTAGCTAGGGTTTTTCAAATCCATAGTAAGGAATGCAAATGCACCATTTCTAAAATGAATTAAGGAGTTGCACTATTCACAAAAATTGAAATATACATGTTTCTTCTTTTATTGTTGCAAAAATTTGATTTCATCTAATAGATTCAATTTTATAGATTATAACAGGATGTCGTAATTTGAATACTATATCTTGTGCTCTCCAGGTGGTATAACCTGATTCAAAAACCCTTCGAGGAACGTGATGATTGTGGCTTGAAATTATTTCAAGCTAACTTGAGGCAGTTAAAGTTGTGAAGGCCAAAAGAGAAAAATCAAAAGAGGGAAGGTATGAATGTAGAATTGGGCTTTCATCTGCCTTTTGATGTCTAGACCCTTTGAGTGATTTCTAATATTTGTTCATGAATATTCAAAATTTCATTTGAGTTTGATGTCTAGTCATCTTCACAATTATGTATCTATTATGGAATTTCTTTTGAGGTTGTGCCAATTGTGAACGTACTTTTCTTGTCATGAGGTAGTTCTACTTTAGAATTTCCTTCGTAAAATGATTTTTATTGTCCTTTGTAAAATGATTTTTATTGAAAAGCATTATGTTGAGCCACAAAGATCAGAATTTTTTTAAATTGTTTTATGAGTAGTTATATGTTGGAATTTTTTCTAATTACTAAGTTATCAACAATTGGGGTGATAGACAACAATGTTCTAATTAGAATAAGATGGCGTGGAATTTGTTCTAATTGCTACTTTATCAACAACTGGGGTGATACACAACAGTCATCTGATATCTAGTCCCTTTGATTGATTTCAACTAGGGCTTTCATCTGGCTTTTGATGTCTAGTCCCTTTGAGTGATTTCTAATATTTGTTCATGAATATTCATACCCATTCTTGTTCTTCCTCCTATTGATGTACACATTAATACAAAATATCTACCCATTCTTGTCATGATAACAATTTGGGTGATACACAATAATGTTATAATTCAAATAAGATGGCATGGAATTTGCTCTAATTTCTAATTTATCAAGAACTAGGGTGATAGTCAACAATCATTTGATATCCACTCCCTCTGAGTGATTTCAATTGGGGCTTTCATTTGGATTTTGATGCCTAGTCCCTTAAGTGATTTCTAATATTTGTTCATGAATATTCAGACCCATTCTTATTTTTCCCTCTACTGATATACAAGTGATTAGTGTGAGTTTAATAAAGCTAAGAACGAGTTTTATACAACTTTTCATATAAGGTCTAAAGAAAGAACTTATATGATCCATGGAAAAGAGATATCATAATAGTTTTGGTTCATTTTTTTTGTTGTGATTTTGGTTTGACTTAAAAAATCTATGGTGTTTATTTCTATTTACAGGTCCAGTTTGATCAGTTTGTTGAACAAGGAAAAGTTCTTCACAATTATGCATCTATTATGGAATTTCTTTTGAGGTTGTGCCAATTGTGAACTTCCTTTTCTTGCCATGAGGTAAGCTCTACTCTAGAATGTCCTTTGTAAAATTATTTTTATTGAAAAACATTATGGTGAGCCCCAAATATTAAGAGTGAGGTATGTTCTACTTTAAGATGTCTTTTGTAAAATTATTTTTATTGAAAAAACATTATGTTGATACCCAAAGATGAAGAGTTTTTTTAATTGTCTTATGAGTAGTTATATGTTGGAATTAGTTCTAATTGATAATTTATCAACAACTGGGGTAATACACAATGATAACAATAGGGATGATACACAATAGTGTTCTAATTTGAATAAGATGGCATAGAATTTGTTCTAAATGCTACTTTATCAACAACTGGGGTGACACACACCAACCATCTAAAAAAACTGGGTAGCCTATGTGAAGGATGTATCTTGGGAAAGCAACATAGAGAGACATTTCTAGCAAGAAAGTCAATAAGGCCAAATACACGTTTGAAGATTTTCCACTCAGATTTATTTGGACCAATGCTGACACCATCAATTGGTGGCAGCCACTATTTATTGACCTTCATAGATGACTACACAGGGAATACATGGGTCTATCTCCTAAAATATAAAATTGAAGTGTTTGTGCACTTTTGCCAATACAAATTCGTTGTAGAGAATCAAAGTGGACAGTACATCAAAGTCCTTAGGACTGAAAATGGTGGCGAATACAACTCAAATGAATTCCTTCAATTTTGCAGGGAGCATGGAATTCACAAGCAATTTACAAGAAGGTATACACCTGAGCAAAATGGTGTGGTAGAAAGGAAGAATAAGACCATTTTGGAAATGCAAGGAGTATGTTGAAGGCAAAGAATTTTCCAAGTGATTATTGGGCTAAAGCTATCACATGTGTGGCATATATCTTAAATAGATGTCCAACAAAAAGCGTCCAGAACATAGTTCCTGAAGAGACATGGAGTGGAAGGAAGCATAGTGTCACTCACATGAGAGTCTTTGTATGTGTGGTGTATGCACATGTCCCAGATGAATTGAGGAAGAAGTTGGATAGCAAGGGGGAGAAATGTATATTTGTTGGAAAAAGTGGTGAATCCAAGGCATACAAACTCCATAATCCATTAACCAAGAAGATCATAATCAACAGAGATGTGCAGTTCATAGAAGAAGAAGCATGGGATGGAAGTTTAGAGAAGACTGTCAATGTGAAAGCATATATACAACATGAAGACAAAGAGGAATTGATAGCAGCAAGTAATTCCTCAACAATGACTCCCTCTACTCCTGTTCAATCACAATAAAGAAGGCATCAAGTAATACCATCAACAAATAATAGGACATCGTGACACGGTCAAGAAAGTGCTCCTCCAAGCACGTCTCAAAGCGCAATAGCAAGTGACATGTCAAGCCCATATTCAAGAAACACAAGAAGACCAAAATTCAGAAATTTAAAGGAAATTTATGAGCAAGATGAAGGCGAAAGTAGCACTGGTCTGAATTCCTTATTTGCATTATTTTGTCATACAGATGGCTCAATCCATTGTGAGGATGCAGTCAAAGAAGAAAAATGGGATGTGGCAATGGATGAAGAAAAAGAAGCAATATAAAATAATGAGAAATGGGAGTTAGTGAACCTTCCACGAGGAAAACACTTCATTGGAGTGAAGTGGGTCTACAAGACTAAGAGCAATGTCAACAGTAAGATTGAAAGGCATAAAGCGAGGCTAGTTGTCAAAGGATACAAGTAGCAACATGGAAGAGATTATGCAGAGATGTTTGCACTAGTCACGACGATGGAGACAATACATACAATTACGGTGATTGTCGTGCAACATAAAAGGAAAGTGTATAAAATCAGTGTTCTTCAATGGAGTGTTGAAAGAGGTAGTGTATGTTGTGCAGCCGCATAGTTATGAGGTAGAAGGAAAATAAGACAAAGTGTATCCGTTGAGGAAAACTCTTTATGGGTTGAAGCAAGCACTGCGTGCATGGTATAGTAGGATAGATTCCTACTCGTTGGACAATGGTTTCAACAAATGTGATGGTGAACCCACTCTCTAGATGATTTTATCTTTACAGGTAGTTATGATTTTGTCATCGCTGATTTCAAACGAGTCATGAAGAATGAATTCGAAATGACTGACTTGGGGTTGTTAAGATATTTTTTGGGCATAGAAGTGAAGCAAATAGAAAATGACATTTTTATCTCTCAAGAAAAGTATGTAGAAGACATTTTGGAGAGGTTTAAGATGCATACCACCAAGCCCGCACTAACTCCAACTATAATGGGGTTGAAGTTGAGCAAAGAAGATTGCAGCAGAAATGCCAATCTGACATTATACAAAAGCATGATAGGGAGCTTGATGTATTTGACTTCCACAAGGCCGGATATAATGTATGTAATAAGATTGGTGTCTAGGTTCATGGAGACACCCAAGGAGACACATTGGCAAGTAGCAAAAATGATTCTAAGGTATGTCAATGTAACAAAATAGTATGGAATTTTGTACATGTAACAAGTGATTCCACGTTGGTTGGTTACACTGACAGTGATTGGGCAAGAAGTGTCAATGACAGAAGGAGAACGTTAGGATATGTTTTTCATTTGTGTTCTAGAACCATTTCATGGGCCTCCAAGAAGCAGCCAATAGTGTCACTTTCAATAGCAAAAGTTGAATATGTCGTCGCAACAACAGCAACATGTTAGGTAGTTTGGATGAGAAGGATGTTGAGGGATCTTCACCACAACCAAGAGGGAATGACAACCATTTTCTGCGTCAACACATCCGCAATTGCATTATCAAAGAATTTTGTTTTTTACAAGAGGGTCAGGAATATTGATGCTAACTATCATTTTATCAGAGAATTACTTTACAATGATGAAATTGTGTTACAGAACTGCAGGTCACAGGAACAATTTGTTGATATTTTCACAAAGCCATTGGCAAGTGAAAGTTTTGTTTATCTCAGGGGCTGTTTGGGAATTCTCAATGGTGGTATTTTTTATTAAGGGGGAGTGTTGGAAATATTAATCCCAACCATCGCCTTAAACACACTTACAAACACCATGCTTTCCTAGTCAACTACTACACGATTGCATTTTTGAGTGAAGACGGAATGACTAAAGTCAGAACAGAAGTGTAGCGCAGACCATTCTGCAACACATCAGAAAAGTTAAGGAATTTAATGAAGTTTGGTAAATAAATATGGGCAAGCATTCACTGTGCGATTATTTCCCACTCCACAACACCTGCATATTAATTATTTTTGTTGTCATGCATTAATATCAAATTTGTATGTTGAGATAAATATGGATATAAAAATAATTTGTAATATCATAGAAGTTGGGCAAGTTAGAGAGCGAGAGTCTGTGAGGTAGTGAGGAGAAAATTGTGGCGCAGATTTTGGTGGGCGCGTGGAAACAACAATTATTATGTTTTACTCTGCAACCCTTGGTGAAGTATAAATCATCGTAAACCTTTTTTTTTAACTTGGTGAATGAGCTGCAGTCTCATATGAATGTATTTTTGATGAATTAGAATTTAATCTTAAGTTTTATTGTGTTGCTCCAAGATTTACTCTATTTTACTGTGTTTCGTCGTGAGAAAATTCTTTGTTTTATTAAGCCTTTGTGCACTTGTGATTTACATGCCGCAACATAAGACTTACCTTGCCACAACTGAATCGTTTAGCCAGACTCCTCTCCCCGACATCTACGTAAAACCATTTTTTTCTAACATGAGGAAGGTCTATCTAGGGAAATCATTCTCCTCCTCTATTGCCGGGATTTGCTTATAGAAAATTGTTATTCAACATTGGATTTGTTTTACAGGAACTGTTGTTTGGTGTCATCCCTGAATCCTTTTTGTTTTGGTTTCTATTAGGTGTTTCACAAGCTCCTAATAGAGTTACCAAGACTAGAAACAAGGGTTTTCTATACTTGTTGTCTTGAGCGGGTCTTATTCCTCGTTTACTGCACAAGGTACAAATTTCTCCATAAATTTATTGTGTTTCCAAATCTGCACAAAGATTCCAAATTTAAGTCATTTTTTCTTTCTTCTATTGGGAGGGTTTTCCCATGGACTACCTTTGAGGCCACCTTCAGCTAATTCTTATTTATTTATTTTTAATTTTTGAGGAGTTTGTATTGCCTCCTAATTATTTCCATTGATAGTATACACAGGCACTCACTCCGCTCCACACTAAGAGAAAATACCATGAAATCTTGCAATTATTTCCAAGTTTATCTCACACTGAATTCCTCTTTTCTAAACCGGATTTTTTTTGGTTCATAGTTGAATTAATGTTTCCTTCCTAAGCATGTAATTAGAGTTCTTGCGAAGTTTCGATTTGATTCAACTACTGCCTTCATTTCATGCATTTAATAGCTCTGGGTTTCGACCCTTTTATGGGTTGTGTATTTTTTATCAAGTTCCCCACTGGCTTACAATGCCTCATCTTACGACACATTGTCAATTGTGCTCTACACAGTCTAGCATATTTACCTGGATGTTTTTGTTGTCACGTACCTTTGTCTATCCCACATTCTGAAAACTAATATAAAATTGCCCTTATACTTATTTTGCAATTTCCATATTATATAAGTCCCTTTTATGACATGCGCATTGTCATGTTTTGTTTATGGAATCTCATTCTTGTAGCCAATATTAATGAAATTTTAGCTCAATTCACTCTCTCATTCATATCTATATCTATCTATATATATATATATATATATATATATATATATATATATATATATATATATATATATATATATATATATATATATATATATATATATATAATTGTGTACATGAGTATTAAATTGGAAACTTTTGGTCCACCGAGCAACTTACCTCAGTTCCTAGGTTTTATTAGAGAAGTCTACTCTATCTTAATGGGTCAAGCCTCTACGGGCTAGACTAAGATAGCCCATGCCCTAGTTATGAGTAACATGTAATCTTCAACTCATATACCATGTTGAATCATTATTTCTTCATAAGGAAAAATTGTTCATAACTAATTTTAACTGTCCATCATTCAAAAAAGAAACATTGAAAACATGGAAAGAGTTCTTCACAAGCTAATAGAACCCTATCACATAA
Organism: Pinus tabuliformis; assembly: GCA_031772625.1. Taxonomy (NCBI): domain Eukaryota; kingdom Viridiplantae; phylum Streptophyta; class Pinopsida; order Pinales; family Pinaceae; genus Pinus; species Pinus tabuliformis. The sequence continues at coordinate 285,887,123 of CM062815.1, forward strand.
TTGACCATATTTTTACTGTTACTCTTGTACCTACTACAAGAATTTACCATTTATTTTGTAATTCCATTGTATTTACTCTAGAAAATGTATTTTACTATTATGGTTACTGTTTCTTTTAATAATCAAGACATTAGTTAAATTTATAGAATGTACGTTATTAAAGACATTAGTTAAATTTATAAAATGTACACTATTGTAATTGCAGAAACATTACATATCGTGGAAAGTAAGAAACACTTATCTAATTTTGTTTTAAGCTACCAAAGAAAACATCATGGATTGAAGTTCACTCCACTCAACCAACGATAATGGTCATCCCTACCAATTCTCCCCTGTGCTAGTTTCATTTCTACAACAAATGTTAACAACAACCTGACCATGTTTGTTATAGGGCATCAGAACTATAACATCCAACCCAAGTACTCACAGACTCATATGTTTGGCTTCAGGTACTCACAGAATCATATGTCTAGTTTTAGATTCATATGTCTAACTTGAGGATTCCACTAGCTCCAACTAGCTCCAGAGTTTCCTAATGGAACCACCCTGCCTTCCCTTGATGATGTCTTATACAAGGAACTAATTTATTTCTCTCTCCCACAGATTCCTCAAGCTTTCTCCCATGCTCTCCTTGGATTTTGTTTCCCCAACTTAGTGAGCTTTTCCCTAAATTCCTTCGTTGGACATAACTAAATTTTAAATAAAATCAAAATAAACTTTAAACATTGAATTTTCAATCAGGCTTTCACACCGCCCAAAGTTTACTAAGTGACTACAAGAAAAGTGAATTAATTATTCATTGTTCACTTACGGGTGTTACAATTACTCTATTATATTAAATTTAAAAATTTTGATATGTTGATTTATAAAAAAAAAATCATTTACTTCATCTCTCAATATAAATTTGATGTAAAATTACGGTAAAATTGAAGTATTTATTTATGAATGGCATTATTTTTTTTATATTAATATTTTCAGTTTGTTAACATGACAACAACTTCCTTATATTAGGATGTAGAATAACAGAGGTAATTAAAATTAGTGAAGTTATAGTATATAGACAACATCCTTTTACTAAAAATAAGATAAATTGAAAAAAAATAGTTTAAATGGAATCTTGTTTCCAACATAGCTAATGGAAATTCATTCCCAACAATGGGAGAATGGAAACTAGCTCCCTAGATTAAAAGTTAAATTTCGTACCAAAAATCCACATCATGGCTAATGTACATAATTTCTCTCAATCACCATTTCTACCTTTGGAATTCCCAGGTGCATTTCCACAATAGATCTTCCTCCTCTTTGACATGGAGGAACCTTGAGCCTTCTTTGGTCATGGAGTGCTATGCCTCTCCTCCCTTTAAAAGAAAAACAACATATTCATTGATTTACCTATATTCCAATAGTTCAAAAACTTAATAAATACAATTACAATTGAAATTAAAACTCATCTCATACATGAATGCAAATTTTTGGGGAATTTTCCTCTTTTATGTTTCAAGCTTCTCATGCCTACTTGCAATAATTACAACAATAAATTAATTGAAGAAGATAAAAATGTGTACACAATCAACTCATGTTCTCGATAAGGTTGTGATCAAATAATTAGTCTCATCATGAAAATCTAAGGTAATGGAGATGATTTCCTTTTGTGATCAACAGTGAAGCTGACTCAAGTTGCAACTGCCTACAAATTGTAATCTACAAATTCAAAAACCCACTCAACAATTACACTCAAAAATCAAATCTATTTCATTAAAGATCAATATATTTACATTATAATATTGGCCCAATTGTTATTAACCATTTACTCATACTCCACCCATCTCACACACTCACACACACTTTATCATTATATATTTCATGACTAATATATATGAATATTACTTTCAATGGACCTCATGGGTCTACTAGATTTGTATAAAGGAAACATCCACAATGTTGGATTTTTATGACATGTTCCAAAACTAATACTCTCCTAACAACCTCTCTTTTTTAGAGATTCTTTATATGAGCTTTCATAAAATCATAGGGAAGTGAATCTAATGAATAATACAATCAATTATAAATACCCCTACTCTAGTTAAAATACACTTTTGACCTGAAAGTTTGGATGCTTCTGCATTAGAATCCCAAGGTGAAAAAGAAATCATATTCTCCTAACCATGTGTTTATGAAGCATATCTTCCTTGATCGTAGACTTTATTTTTCAGCTTATCCTTAACCATGTAAGATCCTCAATGAAGGCTCCACATTGAATTTCACATGTAGCTTGAACCACATTGGTTTTCAAACATAGATTTAAAGGAAATTGAATTCCAATTCTATGCACAACTATCGTGTTGAAAATTCCTTGAAGGCTATAATAAATTCTCTCACTTGGACAACAAAACTCTATCATGTAGTTGGTCCTCACTTCCTCACATAGGACTCCATGAATGAAGTGGTCCAAATGCACTTTGTATGCATTACACAATTACTACCAGCGTAATAGAAGTTGAACAATGTTGCAACACTCTTTGCATACATCACACAACTCTTCGCATACAACGCACACATATCCAATGATTGAGATACCATGTTGCAACTTCAAATTTTCTCAACTTCACTCTAATACAAAAAATGACGCAAGTTACAACTTCTTGCACATTCTAATCCACATATTAAAAAACCCACTCAACAATTACACTCAAAATGAAAATATTTTTCTTTAATGAGCAAAATATTTACAATATAATATTGGCCTAATTGTCATTGGTCATTTAGTCATATTACACCCCTCTCACACATTCAAACACACTTTATCATTATAAATTTTATGACTAGTATATATTGATATTACATTAAATTAATATCATGGGTTAATATCCACTAAATCAAGATCGAATCCACTTTTATAAAGGAAAAATCCACAAAGCTAGATTTTATGACACCTCCCATATTTCCAAAACTAATCCTATCCTCAAAACCATGCTTTTATAGAGATTTTTTTATATGCGTTTCCATAAAATCGTATGGAAATACTCTAATCAATAATACAATTAATTAGAAAGACCCCTAGCCTTGTCAAAATACACTTTTTGACCTAGAAGTTTGGATCTAGCTTTGTCCCTTCATTATCTTCTTCTACAACCTTATCTATAATTTCTTTTAGTATCTATGATTTAGACACAAAAGATTCTTCTAATGTATTAATATATTGCAATATGTTTCTTCCCTTTTAATTGTACTTCATCTCTAGAGTATCCCAAAATACTTTTGAGTTGTTTGCTTAATGAAATTCATATAAAATACTTGATAGAACGTTATCATCCACTATTAATATAATAAGAAATAATGATAATGAATAGCTTCTCTTATGATGGGGAGCTATAAAACCTTGATGAAGAAAATTCCATAAATGAGTTGAATAAGGTAACTGTTCAATTTTTCTTTCCCAAAGTTCATAATTCATACATGTGAAGTATGGAAAAATCGACATTAATTTCCTCAATTCTTTACATGTCTCATCTTAATATTTATTGAGCTTGATTTTCTCGTGACATTTGTTTCTCTATTCCAAATAAACATTATGATTATTGTCTTCATTAGTTATGGTGTGCTTATCTACAACTAAAAACACTCCATATTTTTCTGCAAAATATATTGCCTCTTCCCCTTAATACTTTCTCCTAATATGTTTGAGTTCTCTTCGGAATTGTTCGAGTCTCCTTTGCCAACCCATGACTAATATGCATTCTCATTTTATCTTCTTCATCCACAATCAACTAAAAATTCACACCAATTAGCAATGGAAACAAATGACTAGATTAAATTTACCAGATCCAATTATTTTTGAAATTATGATTTCACCACACTTCCACTGCTCCTATTGTATTTTATTTTCTCTCTTTTTTTAACAAGCAAAACAATTTTAATAAACCCAGTAAAAAAACCCACTCTAAAATTTCTCCAAAACATTATCACATAAGGTTTTTTAATCCAAATATCTTTTGGTATTTCTAATATATTAATTAAAATAACTTAAAATATATTCAAAATAAAAGCTTCCAAACATTGTTGATAAATAACCACCCATGCATGTAAAAGGATTTAATTCAAAAATTTTAAAATGTCAAACTTGTTAACTTGAAGACATCTCAAACTTGCATGACATTCGATATTAGAAGTATTAAACCTCATATGCTCGATGATTAGAAATTGTAGATGAAGGTTCCACTTTCAAATGACCACTACAATCTTACACTCTCAACAAAGAGAACACACACAACAACCAGAACAATATATAAATACGAACTTAAATAAATAATGACACCAACAAAGCTATTTACTTAAAAAATAAGAAGAATAGAATTTTTTTACTAATCCAGGCCTTAACCGAGTCATATAACTATAAGAGAATGTAATTAGCTTTTAGGCATCTAAATACCTCAACAATTCACATGATATTCCTTGACAAGCAAAAAAATAAGTGAAAGGTACTCACAAGGTGGCAACAATCGACAACTTTCTCACTGACTTTGATCTTTGTACAAGACTTTCACTTACTTTCTAGTCATTATGCACATTTATCTAACAGAACTGAAGATTTTGTTAATTAGTGCCATCATCCAGATCTACATCAGCCACAACATGATTGTAAAGAGTCATAGGTAGGTCCAAACATTGTAGGAGCCACACAGAAAATTATTTTTCATATTTAACCAATCTCAACCACATATATCCCATTGATCCAACATGGTTCCACCTGTTATCACTTTGTAATTCCCTTTAGGCTGAGGAAAGGGTCACGAGGTAACCACAAACTCCTATGAGCTAGAAAACTGGCCATTCTAGCCAAAGGGGTCTCCCTCTATTGAGATTGTAAGATTTGAAATCTTAAGGAACAATCTATACAGAGAGCAGTTCTGGAAAAGTGAAATTGAATATGCTGGGTTGAAGTGCCACTGATTTAGAAGGTGATAAAATGTGATCAATTATCCTTTAGTTCATTTACTTATGCAAGTAAACCGACGTCTAATACAAGGGTTGTAGGCATGACTTTGGACACGATGACATATTGTAGCATAGAGGAGGAAAGTTAAAAAGAAAACAGATTCCTTTCTCAGCAATAAACAAAATCATTCATTCATAAGAAAGAGAGCTAGTTAGAATAAATAACATGTATGAGCATATGGAATTTCATTTGCAATTGAAAAACATGAAGACACTCAAAATAAAGAAGCTTTCCTGAATTCCAAATTAATTGAGTCATAACACTCATAAACACAGAAAGATATTAGAATTTCTTAGAAATAAACACAAAAATCCAAACATCATACAATGAGAATCCTTATAAAGTGTATCGGTAATCCTCAAGTCACAAGTACTCTATCATGAATTGATCAGAAGAAAACAACTATGAAAACTATAACATAGAATGTTTTGCCAACAACAACCTTCTTTGTCTTCATTCATCAAAATATATAGTAAGAACATGGAGGAAAATCCTTTCAAGTTCATTGCATCTTCAATCCTTCAAAGGATCAATTCAAAACCAGGAAAAGATAGTAAACTATTGTTTTTACATGATTTTCACCTAAACATAAAGCATAAAGAATCATTTTATCTTATTTAATGAAAAAACAACCTAATTAAATACAAATTATCTTTAAAAATATCTTCAGACTGATAAAACTGACTAAAATAGAAAAAAGTCTAAAAGGTGCTTTTGCGTCTACTGAAAAGCCTGCATAGTGTCCAAATCCTCATGCTTCTAGAACTAACACGTGTTAAGAAATTGGAGTGGTGAGCTGGAAACCTTATGTACGCCACGCCAGCATCTGCAAAACCTAACAGGTGTCCATCATACTTTGTATGTGAAATGGTCAGAGCATGGGCTGTGTAGCGAGTGCACAGTGCTTGATTTTGTCAGTAGAAACCACAAACAAAGGCCACCATTTGACGCATGTAACTCAAAACATATAGCACATGTGTAAAATATGAGATAGGTTTCTGTATATGCTATTGGTTTTAAGAAACACTTATCACAGTTTCTTCAAATGCTTCTCCAGAGCCTCAGAAACGTCTCTGTAAAGACATTACTAAAACAAAGTATTTGTGCAGTCCAAAAAATGGGCTTTGAAGATGTAATAAAATGTCCAGATCTATGACAGTTATGAAAAATATGGAAAATTTTATTGTGCAGTGATATTTTCTAGATAAAACCTACCTTCCGTTTCCCGAAATTCACTTCCATGTGGTTGGAAACCGTTCTAAAATATGGTGGCTAAAACAAAGTGTTTTTTGTACTTTCCAAAATATATGTTTTGAAGATGCAATAAAATATCTCGATCCTTGATACTTGTGTAAAATATCGAAGAGGTTATTGTGCTTTGGTTTGTTCTTAAGGAAAACCTCTTTATGTTTTCGAAAATTCTCTCTCATGTTGTTGGAAACCGTTCTGAAAAATGGTGACTAAAACAAAGTCCTTCATTTGTTGTATTGTTATGAAACCAGTTCACAAAAGGAGAGAAAAGATAGATCAACGCCTTAGAAAGAAGCCTCTTCAAGGGGGCAACCTCCTTCACATTACACAAATGAACAATTCTTGGATGATACAAATGACAATACCTGCTTTCTGTATATTGGAGTCTAAGGGGTCATAATATAATCAGAGCTGACATAACAATAATAATGTAAGGGCACAATAATAACAATAATAGGCTTCTATGGGGCACAATAATAACAATATGGGGACTACATGGGTATAACAATATAATAAGGGGATTGTACTAATAACAATAAGGGGTTACACTAGTAGTATAGGTGGCTAACATGCCCCTCTCCTTCAAAAAGTGTTGTCCTCAACGCTTCAGTAGTTCTTGATGCTTCTGTATAAAATTATTGTCCTCCCATGTGGAATATTCGGCAGGTACATTCTTCCACTTGATGAGATACTCTGAAATTGATTAATTTCATAGCTGTCGTGTTCTTGTTTTTGTGACTTCTCAAGGTTCCAATATGACTTTTCCTTCCTCTTCAAGTTCTGGAAATATTGTTTGAATTGGGATCTTCTACAACTTTTGAATGAGTGGTCACGCTTCTTCATCCTTGTTCCATTCATCCCATGATTTGTTTATCCAATCTGGTTTGATAATAGAAATAACAGAAAACAATGCTTCCACATCCTAATCCTTTCTTGAGAGTGCATATGCAACAAAATGTTGCTTCCCTTTTATGTAGATGATGTCAAAGTCATAACCAAACGTATTTGTGACCCATATTTTCTTTCCTTCTAAAGATAATATTTGTTCTAAAACGTATTTAAGGCTATCATGATCCATTTTTACCTTGAAGAGTCTTCCCATTGGGTAACTTTGCCATTTCTTAAGTGCATGTAGTATTGTCAACATTTCCTTGTCATAAATAGCTTTCTTGAGAGGTAGCCGTAAACATACCCAATCACCTACATGGAGACTCTTTTCACTGTGATGTTGATCTACCTGTTGTTTTATTTGATTCTGCACCAAAGTGGTGTTATCCTTTAAAAGTTGGAGAACTTGTTGTTGACGCTTGATGTGATCTTTCACTGCTTGAATCTTTTTGTTCTTGATATGCCCTTCTATCTTGAGAGTTTGAGGAGTGGTAATTTATTCCAGTGCATTACAAGATATGGTCAGATTCATTTTTTGATGCTCTATGTGATATTTCACTTCTTGAACATTTTTCTTTTTGATATGTTCTTCTATCTTAATAGTTTGAGGAGTGGTAATTATTGGCAATGAATTACAAGATATGGTCGGATTCATTTCTTCTTTCTTGATGTGGTCTTTCACTTCTCGAACCTTTTTCTTCTTGATATGTCCTTCTATCTTAAGAGTTTGAGGAGTAGTAATTCTTTCCAATTCTTTACAAGATATGGTCCGATTCATTTCTTCTTTCTCTCAGGTTCGTTCCTAGTGTCTAACCTCTCCTTTTTACATTTATTGATATTTTTCTTCCTCCTCTCCACAATGAATGTAAAATAATTTCTTCTCAGCACACTTATGACCTTTAATGTATTTGTTATCACAATTGTAACAAAGCCCTTTTTCTCTTTTTTTTTCCAATTGTTGTGGTGTGACCCCTATAGGTTATGGAAGGCTAGGAGAAACAACACTTCCATCTTTATAGTTGTGAGGGGTAGACTTCCTTGTTGCCATAATTTTTCTCTCCACTTTGTTACAAAACCCTTTTTCTCTTTTTTCTTCCAACTGTTGTGGTGTCACTCTAGAGAAGGTGTTGCTCCTTGTATCCTCATAATGTGCTATCATTTCCTCCATGAAAATTGACCACGTAACAAATTGTTTATGAGAACAAAGCCCTTTATACAATAAAAATTGATCCGGTTATAAATATGAAGATAAAAATATTGCTCCACCTGTAGTATCCAATTTACCGGATCCCTACCATCAAACATCCTCATATCATTTTTTCTTGATTTTAGGAGCTCGATCTTGAAAATATTGTAACTTTGTAATTTAGAATCTTCCAGTTCTGAAAATACGACCCATAGTAGCCCTATGTGTCCTTTTTCTAATGCTGCCTGTCTGATCTAAATTGGATTATCCAACGAAGAGTTATGCACAATCTCCCAAGATGACCTGATTATATACCTTTTCAGAAGAGCAAACTTGTATAAAGTGCCACGTATCACTGTTTTGACCTTCATATTAGAGAAATATACACAGAACACTACAGTCCATGCTCTTTCTACAAATTCTAATGAAATTTCAATTTCATGCTCAAAGAGACAGTTATGACAATTTTCCCCAGGTCACCTGTTTGGGATGTAATTCGGGAGCTTGCAGAAACCCTAAATTCCTTCGCCTATATGTCCAAAAATATAGTGAAACAAGATCTAAAATTTGGGCCCGAGCTTCCCCATGATTTTGATTCAAATGTGTTTTACTTCCAGAGTCTTAGCCTTCATAGAAAAAAAATTATTGCGGCAATTCCACGATGACCTGTTTGAGATGAAATTATGGGGCTTGCAAAAACCCTAACTTCCTCAGATCATATCTCTGAAAATATAGCGAGAAAAGATCTGAAATTCGGGGCGAGGTTCAGCGTGATTTTGTCTCAAATGCTTTTTTTTTTAAGCTTTTGAAACTTCGCAAAACAAAAGTTATAGTGAAAATTCCATGATCACCTGTTTGGAGCAGAGAAACCCTAGAATCCAAAGCTCTGATACCAAATGTTATGAAACCAGCTCACAAAAAGAGAGAAAAGATAGATCAACACCTTAGAAATAAGCCTCTTTGAGGGGGCAACCTGCTTCACATTACATAAATGAACAATTCTTGGATGATACAAATGACAAGACCTCCTTTCTATATATAGGAGTCTAAGGGGTCATAATATAATTAGAGCTTAAATGACAATAATAATGTAAGGGCACAATAATAACAATAGTGGGCTTCTATGGGGCACGATAATAACAATATGGGGACTACTTGGGCACAAAATTATAATAAGGGGGTTGTATTAATAACAATAAGGGGTTACACTAGTAGTATAGGGACCTAACATGTATCTATCCGTGTTTCAACTTTGTTGCTCTTGTAGTAGGCCCGCTAGACTCCATCTCAAGCTTCTTGGGTTGTTCCTTAACTACAACCTGCTTACATTTTTCTTGCTATGTGATTTCATACAGTGCCTTCTGTAATGATTTTGAAAATAATTCAAAATTCTACTAACAAAATATGAATTGATGTTTGATCTGCACTCCATATGAAAACACTTGAAAGCAATGATTTGGAGTGTGGTGGCATAGCAGAATCTAAGGAAATTATGTGGTATCATGAATTATTAATATCTAATGGGTATGGGTAGGGATTAATAAACATTTGAAGTGATGTTTAGGCAATGGAAATTTAGGCCTAGGAACTTACACATAGGATAAAATGGGGGTATAGTCCTAAATCATAAAATAGGGATGATGTGAATTTTTAGGAATAGGGGAATTTAAGATAACAAGGGAATAAGGGGATGAGAAGGATGAAATAAGGGAATGAGAATAGAGGGAAAAGTTTGGAATATTAATGACTATATTACTTTAGCATCATTCCTTTGACTACAAACACATCACCAAGTAGACATTCTAACCAACTGTCAGTACCCTAACTCAGTAGTCATAATAAAAACTCTCAATACTTAAACATCCCTTCCCATGGTTAGACTTTAATGATCAAGGTGATGACCAAGCTAAAAATGACTTTCTAGACAATACAAGGTCAAACTTATAACGATGATAATGTTTATGAATTTTACCACCTTTAAGACAAAAAACTAATATTTCAAAGACCTTCGACTAATAAATTAAAGTACTCTAACATTAGATCCATTGGGGATGGCAGCCTCCCTATGAGGTGCCAAGAACAAAAATGAAGACTATGTGCCTAAACATTGGGCAATGGAGTCAAAAATTAAAAACTGAAACTTAACTCATAGACTGAAAATTAATTACTAACTGAACTTACTTATGGTAGCAGATCACTGGAACCTCAGAGCCTTCTCCTCGCGCTTAAAATTCCAACTCCTCCTTCCCACACTTGCCATATTGAAGGTAACACGATATGTACAGTGGAATATTGCATATGTTGAAAGTATGCACACTAAGCAATCACCTTTTTCCAATGTACCCAATCAAGTAGAAGGCTACTTGACTGAATTCTTCTCATAATTACCTTGAAGAGGTAAAAAAAATGTAGGACTGGAAACTCAAAACTAAATTGATCCTGAAAACAAACATCGATGAAGAGTACAAGCTCCCAAAACTCCTGCAACATACTAGCCATGGGGTGACAAAACTCTCCTTTCATAGGCTCCAAGAGACCAACAAAAGAATCTTCAAAAATATAATTGGTTACCTTCACTTGATGATCAGTAAAAGGACTCTATTCTGGAGGAAAGAGAACATCCAGTTCATTGCTCTTGCCCTCTTCAATTGAGGCAACCACCCTATCCACAGAAATAATGTGCACATCCATAGGATCCGAGACAATATTCTCTTCTTCAACATCTCCTTGGAACTCAATGATAAAATTATCTTGTATTGAATTGTTGATTAACAAAATTTGTTTGGCTATTATGATTATCCTCATGTGACTTTATTTGAATATTGTCATGTGCAAGTTCACTATCTAAATTTTCTGTACATACTTCAGAAATTTGAACTTGACAAGTTTTTTTTAAATGAAAATTCAGAAAATGAAAAGTCTGCAGAAAAACTCGAAAGACAATCCTCTTCCATATGTTTGTCTCTTAAAATATGAACATTTTCATTAGACCCAAGGGACAAAACATGAGTTTCCACATCAAGATCCTGACTATCTTCATCCTTATCATGATCATACAAAAAATTACAAACCTGCTACAAATTTTCATCAATTTCAGAAAATAGAACTTGACTATCATCATTTAAATTCTTCTTAGCTTCCTTTTCATCTTCAACCAAGGGAATTAGTACCTCCTAGAATTTCTCTTCAATTTCGTGGAAACTAACTTCTATTTCTTGTTCTTGATATTGAGATAAAAACTCATAAATGGCTTCCTTAATTTCATCATACATATGCTCTTCATCACCATAAATAGTTTCCAGATATTGAATGAAATATTATAAATATACACAACATATTTTAACCAAAAGCATGAAAGGGTAAATTTATTTAAAATTCTCATATAAAACTACGTAAAAATCTATAAGAGAACATAAACTAGTATGTTGCAAACCTTCATACCAAGATCTAGATTTTCCTTCTAAAGTTTCCATGAAAATTTTCATTAAACAGTCCTCATGAAATTAAACCTTTAACTTACATGCATGCATGTGAAATTTTACCAATTGCATAGCAACATCATGTCTGTCCTCATCTTTGAATCTTGGCAGATAAGTTTTCCAATCTTCATAAGGCATGTAGATAGGGAAGCTATGAATACGAGGTCTATCCATAGGACCATACTTGATATTCGTTCTTGCAGAACCCATTTTGAAAACAATCACTACTAATTCTCACAACTACTGACCTGTAACCAATGAAGTGTTTGTGAATTTTTGATCTTCTGGATCCTTTGAATTCCAAAGTTGCCAGGTGAATGATTCATCCTTTCCTGTGTCTTCTTGTTGTTCACCATCAGCAACTAGAGTTGCAACTTTTATAACCTTTCCCAGGGAAAATGAAACCTCCAATCCATGGCAACGACGCCACTATGTTATCACCATGTATTTCCCATGAGGCCGAGGAAAGGGCCACAGAGGTAACCACAAATTGCTATGGGCTAGAAAACTAGCCTTTCTAGTTGTAGGGGTCTTCCTCACTTGAGATTGTAAGATTTGAAAGCTGAAACTACAATCTATATAGAGACTGGTTCTGGAAAAGTGAAACTGGATATGATGGATTGAAGTGCCATGGATTTAGAAGGTGTAAAATGTGATCAAATATCCTTTAGCTCATTTACTTATGAAAGTAAACCGACATATAATACAAAGTCTGTAGGCATGACTTTAGGCATGATGACATATTGTAGCATAAAGGAGGAAAGTTAAAAAGAAAATAGATTCCTTTCTCAATGATAAACAAAATTTCTCATTCATAACAAAGGGATCTAGTTAGAAAGGATAACAAGCATGAGCATATGGAATTTCATTTGCAACTGAAAAACATGAAGACATTCGAAATAGTGCAGTTTTACTGCATTCTAAATCAACTGATTCATAATACTCATAAACATAGAGAGATATTATTATTTCTGAGACATAAACACAAAAAATTAAAACATCATACGATGATAATCCTTGTAAAGTGTATCAGTAACCCTCAAGTCACAAGTACTCTCTCATGAACTGATCACAATAAAAAAACTATGAAAACTACAACAACAATGTTTGTCCAACAACAAACTTTTTTTTTTTTCGTTCATCAAAATATATAGTAAAAACATGGAGGAAAATCCTTTCAAGTTCACTACATCTTCAAGCCTTCAAAGGATCAATTCAAAACTGGGAAAAGATAGTAAACTATTATTTTTCCATGATTTTCACCCAAACATAAAGCATAAATCATCCTCTTGTCTTCTTGAAAGAAAAAACAACCTAATTAAATACAAATTATCTTTAAAAAGATCTTCAGACAGATAAAACTAAATGAAATAGAAAAAAGTCTAAAACTTGGTTTTGTGTCTGCTAAAAAGCATGCGTAGTGTGCAAATATTCATGCTTCTAGAACCAACATGTGGAAAGAAATTGGAGTGGTGATCTGGACACTATATTTACCCTATGCCAGCATCTTCAAAACCTGATAGGTGGCCATTGTACTATGTACATGAAATGGTCCTAGCATCGAATGCGTAGTGAGTGCGCAACACCTGATTCTGTCAGCAGAAACTACGATAATAGGCCACCATTTGACGCATGTAACTCCAAAAATATAGAAACTGTGTAAAATATGAGATAGGGTTTTCTAGATACAATTTTTTTTAATGAAAACCTCTCTAATTTTCTTCAAATTCTTCCCTTGAGCCTCAGAAACCTCTCTGTAAAACCATGACAAAAATAGAGTATTTGTGTAGTCTGAAACATGGGCTTTCAACATGCAATCAAATCTCCAAATCCATGACGCCTGTGCAAAATATGGAAGAGGTTATTGTGCCATGGTTTATGTTGGATAAAAACTCCTTAAGTTTCCAAAAATTATCTTTCGTGTGGTTGGAAACCATTCTGAAAAATGGTGACTAAAAAAAAATTTGTTCTAAACAGTTCAAAAAATATTCTTTTAAGATGCAATCAAATCTCCCAATCCTTGAAACTTGTGTAAAATATGGAAGAGTTTATTCTTTTGTGTTTTTTTATTAAGAAAAAACCTCTTTTAGTTTTCCAAAATTCTCTTTCATGTGGTTGGAAACCATTATGCAAAATGGTGACTAAAAGAAAGTCCTTCATTTATTGTATCCATCCCTATTTCAACTTTGTTTCTCTTGTAGTAGGCCTGCTAGACTCAATCTCAAGATTATTAGGCTTTTCTTCAAGTGAAACCTTCTTACCTTTGCTTTGTTGTTTGATTTCATACAACACCTTCTGTAATGATTTTGAAAATAATTCAAAATTTTGCTGACGAAATTTGACTTGATGTTTGATCAACGCTCCATATGAAAACACTTGAAAAACAATGATTTGGAGTTTGGGGGCATAGCAGAATCTAGGGAAATGATGTGGTATGATGAATGATTGATATATAATGGATATGGGCAGGGATTAATCATCATTTGAAATGATGTTTAGGCAAGGGAAATTTAGGCCTAGGAACTTATACTTAGGATAAAATGGGGGTATAGGCCTAAATCAAAAAATAGGGATGATGTGAATGTTTAGGATAGGGAAATTTAAGATAACAAGGGAATAAGGGGATGAGAAGGAGGGAATAAGGGGATGATAATAGAGGGAAAATATTGGGATATTAATGACTATATTTCTTTAACATCATTCCTTTGTCTGTAGCCATGTGACCAAGTAGACATCCTAATCAACTCTCAATACCCTGACTCAATAGTCGTCATAACAACTCTCAGTACTTAGACACCCCTCCCCATGGTTGGGCTTTAATGATCAAGGTGATGACCAGGCTCAAAATGACGTTCTATACAGTACAAATTAAAACTTATAACAATGATAATTTTTATGAATTTGACCCCTCCAAGACAACAAACTAATATTTTGAAGACCTTCAACTAATAAATTAACCTAATATAACACCACCCTCATCCCCCAAACATATTTGACCTTTAAAACTCCTTATCACTGAGCAAAGAACATAAAAGGATCTCAGATCTAGATCGCACACCTCACAACTACTTTTGGTTCTTCTAATACACACTCCCATTATTCGAACAACACAAGGCTTAACAGGATAAGAATATATGCCTCTTTCCAAATATCCAACCTACGCTCTTATAAAATTGTATTGTAGCCACTCAAGAAACCCAGATATGGATCAGACCTCTCAAACCTCAACTTTGTAGCTTTGATACAAACTTTGAAAAGTAGAGATAACAAAATAACTCTTTTATTAAATTAGGTTCATGCCTACTCACACCCAAATAGATCACAATGTCTCATTGTATAACGATGGGATATATTAAGTAGATAGCACAACAACTCTGAGGATAAATATTTTGTGTCAATTACAGATCACATACATTGAAGACACACTTACATTGGGAAGCAATGACTTCTAGAACAACACCTCGTAACTCACACAACTTTATAGCATTCATTTCTCTATTATCTCCAAGTCCTGTTGCACCAAATATGGGGAGCATCTCCATTGACCTATTCCTAACATTTGTTTCTCTACTCAAAAAAAGTAAAAAGAACATTCCCATATAAAAAATAAAAAATATTAGTAATATAAGATATTATTTTAAATATAAATAAAAAGTGAAAATAAAATTATACGAATATATATATTTTTGTGTTCATTTTAAATTTATAAATTAACATCTAATGTATTATAATTATAATAATATAAAAACTGAAATCTAATAAAAAACATTAAAAAATTATGCATTCTTAAAAGTTATTTCTTACACTTTATATTAATAAACTTCTCATTAGTTGTATTAATTTTGAGCTTAAAACCTGCCTAGATCCATCTTAACATCAGATCTATCAAGCACCGATATGGGTCAAAGATCTTGAGGTGCAAACTTCTTTTTTGAGTCCAAAACTTTAGGAAAGGTTTGCACGTTAAGAGGTTTGATCCCTCTTGACACTTGATAGATCAAGAGTTAAGATGGATCTAGATTGGTTTCAATCATGTGCGGCCAAGGAAAATCTACTGAACATATGATTAATTTTATCAATAATATGTAAATACATCAAATATTAATATAATCATTTTAAATATGCTAAATATATCTCAAATTTATCTTGTCATTTTAATTTTAAATTTTCTTAGTTTCCTCATTTTTTGAGATGATAAATATTTTTAATAACTTTAATGATGAGAAATAATGAAATACAAATTTTGAATGCAAAGTGACAATGTAATACTATTTAATCATAGAAAATGTGAATAATAAGAATGTAGTCAATTACAAATAGTCTTCATTGTTATTAATCTCAAACTATTTTGTTGTACTATTCTTATTGTCACCCTTGTTAGTTTTGCCATATTTTCATATCTATTACATGAAAATGACAGTTGAAATCGTAAACTATTTAAATATTTAGCTCGATTTGTTGTAGTAAATATCATACCTTGTCTCTCTTGCTCTCCAATAATAATAGGTTGAATTACAATGACACAAAAATCAATGTACATTGTCAATAATTTTTTGTTCTTACACTAAAATCGATGCACACTATTAATCCAATCACTTTAAAATTAATGTAACATCATACATATAATTACATCAAATAAAAAATCAACATGTACACTGAAATTAATGCATCTAATACAAATAATCAAATAGGATAAGAAATCAACATATACACCCAAATCAATGCATCGAGTGCAAGGAAGCAAATATGATTAGAAACCAACATTTACACTGAAATCAATGCATATAGTGAAATAAATCAAACAGGTTTGGAAATAATCTACATTAAATTAAATTCATCTAGTTCAAGCAATCAAATATAATTAGAAATAAACATCTACATTGAAATTAATGCATCTAGCGAAAGTAATCAAATAGGATTAGAAATCACCATCTACACTGAAATCAATTTATTTAGTGCAAGAAATCAAATATGATTAGAAATCATCCACATTGAAATCAATGCATCCAGTGCATGTAATCAAATGTCATTAGAGATCAACATCTACACTAAAATAAATTCATCTAATGCAAGCAATAAAATAGGATTAGAAATGACCATCTACACTCAAATCAATGCATCTAGTGCAATAGATATTCTTCACTTTCTCCCCCTTCCATATCTATATATATATATATATATATCTATATGTATATCTATCTTCCTCCATCTCTCCTTCTTTGTCTCTCTATCTCACCCCCCAAATATCACATGCTCTCTCACTCCATATCTATCAATCTCTTTTTCCCTTCCTCGTTATCTCCATCTTTCTCTTCTTCCCTCTCTTTAGCTTCCATCGATATCTCTATCTCCCTTTGTCTCTCTACATCACACCCAAAACATACACTCTCTTTCTCAAATTTATTTATCTATCACTACCTCCTCCTATCCCTCCCTCTCTCTCTCTCTTTGCTTTCTCTCCCTCTCTCCCGCTTCTATCTCTCTTCCCTCCTGTTATCCTCTCTCCCTCTCTCCACATTTCTTATCACTCCCTCTCTCTCTCTCTCCACATTTCTCTCTCTATGTCTTTCATATTACCTCCCTCTCTCTCCCTCTCCCTCTCCATCTCTCTTTCCCTACCTCTCTCCACTCTCTCACATATTCTCTCTCTCTCTTCCTCTCTCTACCTTTATCTCCCACGTCTCTCTCTCTCTCTCTCTCTCTCTCTCTCTCTCTCTCTCTCTCTCCAGCTATGTTACTATACCCCTCTCTCTCCTTATTTATCTAATTATCTCACCCCCAAACATACACACTCTCTATCCATATCTCCCTTGTCACTCCATCACTCTCTCTATTTCTCACTCTTTGTGTCTTTCTTCATCCCTCCCTCTCTCCCCCTCCAAATCCATCTCTATATACCTCACTCTCTCCTCCTCTCTCTCATCCTTCATCTCTCCCCCTTCCTCTCCTACCACCCTCTCTCTTCCTTCATCACACTCTCTCTCTCTCTTTATCTCTCCCCTCAAATCCTCTCTCTTCCCCCATCACTCTCTTCCTCTCTCTCATCATTCCCCTCTCTCCCTTTCTCTCCTGCCTTCCTCTATCTTCCTTTATCACTCTCTCTCCCTCTTTTCCATTTAATCCTCTCTCTCTCTCTCTCTCTCTCTCTCTCTCTCTCTCTCCATCTGTGTTATTATATCCCTCCCTTTCTCCTTCTCTCTCCTTCCCTTCCCCTTGTCTCCATCTCTCCTTCTTTGTCTCTTTATCTCACCCCAAAACATACACTCTCTCCATCTCTCCCTGGTCATTCCCTCTCTCTCTCGACTTCTCACTCTCTATGTCTTTCTTCTTCCCTCCCTCTCTCTCGCTCTAACTCCATATCTATATCCCTCCCTCTCTCCTCCTCTCTCTCTCAAGTCCTCTCTCTCATCCTTCCTCTCTCCCCCTTTCTCTTCTACCTCTCTCTCTCTCTCTTTCTCTCTCCCCTCCAATCCTCTCATTATATCCCTCCATCTCTCCTTCTCTCTCTCCCACCTCCATCTTTATGTCTCCCCCTCACTCTCTAACCCTTCTCTACCTATCTCACTCCTCTCCCTCTCTCTCTCTTCATTCGTCCTCTCCCCTTTCCTTCTGTTTATCTCCATTTCTCCCTTGTCACCCACCCTATCTCTCCACCAAAATCTCTTTGTTCCCCTCCCATATATATCTAGAGTTTATATATATATATATAAATTAATGTTGTATTAATCCAAAGTTATTAAATTTATTAATATTAATATTATAATATATTAATATGAATATTCAATTTAATAATAAAAATAATATTAGTCTTTTAATATTAATATGATGGTTAATAATGTTTTTTTGCATGGTGTTAATAATAATTTGATCCATGGTATTTGATCGATAGGCTTCGTATATAATTAGATGTTGATTTTCAATCCTATTTGATAAATTTTTATTTATTTACCATACCTCTTTATACCTCTTTTATATTTATTTATTTACCATATATTTTTTAGAAAGTTTGGCCCATGGTATCAATAATTATTTTCTATATAGTATTCGGCCCATAGAATTCACCAAAATAAAACTTTTTTTTGAGCTTTTCCAAATATAAAGATGTTTATGGAGTAAATATAAAAATAGATTTTATTTATTCATCATACTTCTAGTTTATTTATATTTTTAGTTATTTACCATATCTCTCAAGTAAGTATAAAAAGAGAAAGATGTTTTATTTATTTGCTATAGCTCTATTTTGAGTATTGGTAAGCCTCTATACAGCTTGAGTGGGCCTAATGGTTAAGAGCATGTGTTTCCTCCTAAGAGGTCACAGGTTCAAAACCAGAGGGGGGTAGAGTATGTATGCCTTTGTAGACTTAGCAATCAAATCGCTGCGCAGAGGTGGGTCTCTCGTCCCACAAACAAGGGGGTCTCATACACCAATTTGGTGGGGTCTCTTGTCCCACAAACAAGGGGGTCTCATACACCAATTTGATGTCTAGCTTGGCTCTGGCCTTAAAAATGGATATTATTATTATTATTATCATCATTATCAGGTTTTAAATTTATATTGTGTTTCATACACCAATTTGGTGGGGTCTCTTGTCCCACAAACAAGGGGGTCTCATACACCAATTTGGTGTCTAGCTTGGCTCTGACCTTAAAAATGGATATTATTATTATTATTATTATCATTATCAGGTTTTAAATTTATCAAGGGGGTCTCATACACCAATTTGGTGTCTAGCTTGGCTCTGACCTTAAAAATGGATATTATTATTATTATCATCATCATTATCAGGTTTTAAATTTATATTGTGTTTCATACACCAATTTGGTGGGGTCTCTTGTCCCACAAACAAGAGGGTCTCATACACCAATTTGGTGTCTAGCTTGGCTCTAACCTTAAAAATGGATATTATTATTATTATTATCATTATCAGATTTTAAATTTATATTGTGTTTATACATAATAATAATTAGATTTAATTTTTAAAAAACTGACATTAAATTAAAAATATTAAAGGCTAAATATTAAACCTCACACGTTAAATGTTAAATTATACAGCATAATAAATCATAATATTTTAAATTAAATAAAAATTACAGATGTATAGTTTCCATATTGTTTCCAAAACCAATCAAGTGGATTCACGTTGATGTAGATATTGACCGTCATAAATATGCAATATGAGAAATTAATTATTCTAAAATGTGATTGTTATTTACAAAATAAAACACCCGCAATAAAATATTAAGGAGCTCAGCGAGAAGCAAGATAAATGGTGGCCGTGTTGGTATAGTAAAGATAAATGGTAAGGACCTATGTAACGTTGTCTAATTTATTGGTGTTTATGAATGATGTATAAAGAGACTGGTGTGATGAGTATCTATCGAAAAAATTATAAAATTAAAAATAAAATAAATTTTATTATTAAAAATGATGGTTTTTCGTTTGATTTATTTTTAAAATAGTTAAAATTAATTAATTTAAATATACTGATATTTCATAATAATATAAATGAGTTTTTAGTTGTAATAATTAATAATTAATATTAATGTTTTCTTAATTATTATTACTATTTAATAGTAAACCTCAATGATGTTGAAGTTTTATTATTTATTTTTATATTTTCTTTGAATTAGTCAATTATTACTTATAGATTAATAATAAAAATTTTCTATAGTTTTTTTCCAAATGACTATATTTGTTTGAAATTTTTTATTATTTTTTTACTTTTATATTAAACCACTCTATCCTTTTCCTTTTTGATTCCCTTTAGTTAACAAGTTTCCTCCCTCATATATTCATTGCGATTGATTATATTTTCTTCAATATTTTATATTAAAGATGAAAATCTCAATCCCATGGATCTCCAAAATAAATTTTAAATCATTTCTAATCACAAAAACGTCTCAAAGAATTTAAATATAGTTCTTTAATTTCACATTAATATAACAAAAATTATAGTTCTTTAATTTCACACTTTGAATATAGTTCTTTAATTTCACATTAATATAACAAAAATTATAGAATTATTGATTATAAAAGTTTTATCATTAGATAAATCAATCATTCTCGAATGTTGAAAAAACTTTACTTTGGGAAACTAAGCTTTACACTAAGTCCATATTGACATAGAAAAAGGCACAATTGAAACCATTCAAAAGTAGTAATGTATAGACAACAAAAAATATATATATTTATGCCTAGGGTAGAAAAAAAAAATCCATATACATAAGTAGAAAAGGTAAAACGATAGGTCTTACGTTAATGAGGGTTCTAATGTTAACTCCTTTTTAATTGAACTTGCAATTTGTGAGTTAGGAGTATTAGCTAGAATAGATGAGGTTGAAACATCTTATTTTGACTAGAATGGGGTTGTCTTAAGATCCTGTGGAGCCCCACAATCTTTCTTTTTCATTTGAATGTTCTCCACTTCATGTTGGGACTTTTGTTGATTTGGTTGATATTGAAAGTAGTTTATTAGAGCCCCACAATCCGTCTTTGTAGGTTTTAGTTCAGGTATGCCTAAAAACAATTGTTCATCATGAGAAGAGTGTCATTGTCGTTGATCTCCTCAAAGAGTGTTGCGAAGGTGTACATTTGTTCTTGGGTAAAAGAAAGAGGAATAGAAAAACAAACTTTGACTATCATGTTGAAGGATGTTATGCAAAGTGGTCCTTCACCATTCTCAACCACTTTAACGAAGTCATTGCCAAAGTTGTATGCTATTGGATGTCTTGTTTACCTTGCATATGAATATTCAAAGTAGTTTATTAGAGCCCCAAAATTCGTATTTTTCATTTTCATGCTCTTCACTTCATGTTGGTACTTCATTGAGGTTGTATTGCACTACAAATGTGAGGAAAGACATCAAATTGGGATCCCATACTCGGCATGCCCTTAAGTGTTATAGCATGCCTCCACTACATCCATTCACTTCGCCACACGTCGCTCCTACATAGGCACTTGTGCACCCACCCTTTCAAGTTATTCAAGATGTTAGTTTTCATTGGGGGAATTTTGAGGTATGAAATGGAGTTCGTTAGGAAAATAATAAAATAATAGTTTTTTCTTCCATGAAAAATGTACTTATATTGCATTTAATGAATATACATCTTTCGATCATTAAGGGAATCCTCAAACTCAACAACAAGCCTTGAAACCATTACAAAAATTCTCAATATGTCACTTGCTGGAATTAAATAAGGGTGGAGAAGATAACAATCATTCCTCCCAATAAAATTGAGATAATTACAACTAAAATATAATAATTTAACTAATAAAATAAGATTTATGGATTTCTAAAGGGAAAGGAATATATATATATATATATATATCTATATATATCTATATATATATATATATATATATATATATATCTATATATATCTATATATATATATATATATATATAGTTGGGTTATCTCCTTATAGGTTTACTAATTTTTCAAGTGTATGCATTCATTCGATATACAATTTAGATATTTTTTAGTAGATGGAAACTGAAAAAATGGAAATACATATAAAAAAAATGTGTTTTTTGAAAGAAATCTCATGTATTTTCAATAATTTTTGTTATGAGTATACTCAAAAGTATGTAGAGTAGGTATTTATTGTATGAGAAATTAGTATTGCATAAAACAAGTGGTTAAACATGAAATTTGAGTAAAACCATAAAGATATAATCCAAAAGTGCAGTTAAAAAAAGTAGCTTTCTTCCTTTACCTTCAAAAATTTTTAATCTTGAGGATGAAATCATCATATTGAAATTTATTGATTATTTTCAAGTTGATTTTATTAACATGTCTTTTGATTTGAGGCCCATGTCTAACATGAAACTTATCTTCATGTGTCCCATAATGGAGTTCATTGTCTTTAAGGAGATAGCGAGGGCATGGACTTTCTTCCTACGAATTCAATATATGCGTAGGATTGGATTGAGTGACCCCTTCATTGGCTAACATGCTTTCCAGTGCATTGGAAAATTGCTTGATGTGTTCTGGAAAAATGATAATAAGAGTTTTTAACAAAAAAATTTCCTTACATCAGGATAATTTTGTGATATAAAATGAGCCTCGTAAGAAAAATAATAAAATAAAAATAAAAATAATAAAATCATAATTATGAATTTTACAAGGAAAAGAACTAAAAGGATTATTTTAAACTGTATTGTCGAGTTACCTTACTATAAGTTTACTAAAATTTCATGTGAGGACACTTATTGGATGTGGAATTATGTTCACCATCCAATGATTACCCACCGTACATACTTTTGAGTAAAGCCACATCAAGATAAAAAAATGAAACTATGTATTTTGATTTATTTTCGATTTTTCTTAGGTCTCTTCAAAAGTATGCAAAAGTTATTACACATTGGATGCATAATTTAATTCCTCATATAATGAGTGTCTACACTTGAAATTTGAGTAAACATATCAAGATATAAGTTTAAAATATGATTATAAAAATAAATTTCTCCTTCTCCATCCAAAAATACTTTCTCATCATCATCTTGAATCATCTTGGTTCTTTTAAGGTTGATTTCAATGCCACATTTTTCATTTTGAGACCCACTTTTACCTCAAATTTCCCATGATGGAATATCTTTTCTTGAGTTGCCAATAAGTTGATATTTTTAGTTCTTTTGTTTCATATTTGATGTTGTGAACCACCTGGATTATCAAGACAAGTTGTCTTCAACTATGAGAGAGGTAAATACCATATTAGTATCCAAACAGAATCCCTTGATGAGACCTATGAGCTGAACTCCACTATTGGTGCTGTATCTCAACTGTTCAACTAACATGCATAGAACCTAGCCTTTTAAATTTCTAAAATATCCTCTAGACCTAGCCTTTCATGGCTTCCCTTTACTTTCCTTGACAAAATCAATTTTATTAGATGGGGATTCCATTTTTCTAAAAATGATATAGCTTTTAGGTTATACTAGTGAGGAACCCATTGAATAGATCCCATGATATTGAAGTCTATAACATTAAAAACTCTAGATGAGATATTTTTTGAGCTCCCTGATTCCACTATCTCACCATAATCCATTTCCTACTATTTTTAAGAATGGGTTCCACCTATTTCTTTCCTTCCAAGCATTCCATAGCACAAATGATGGAAAAATATTCTCAATAGGTCCTATATTTTTTAAATTCAAAGAATAATGGGATATAAACTATGGAAGATGAAAATATTATGTGGTAGTTAACACTAAAAGATCCTTATAGAAACACTAACTAGCATGGTGATTGTGCTCTCCTTGAGTTAGTGTTGCTATTTTAGCACTAGTATCCTTTACTTGGTGTTGAATTTGGTCTAGTTGAAGCAAAATTTCTTGTTTGGATTTTATCCTCCCAATCAGTAGCTTCCCCACTAGTGTTTTCTAATGACAATATAAGTCTATAATATTTTAGTATTTTGTTTCTCTCAGCTTGTTATCCCTTATATTAGGAACCCAATTCTATAATTTAGTGTTAATATCCTAATTACAAATCACTCGATGCTCACCCTAGATCTCCCATTCAACAATATCAATTTCTTTTGTGATATGGGTTGAAGCTCATGCTCCTATAATTCATTCACTGATTCTATAGCTTGCTCCCAGAGTCGTGAAGGGACATTGCCATTATGTCCTCCCAGAATGGAGAGTTCCCTTTGTTCATTTGAGGAACTAGAGGAAGCATTTTCCCCTTAGTATCGAGACCTAGTGCCTAGAGTGTGAATATCATTCCCTTGTCATGCTAAGGCTTACTGTGCATGACTAAAATCAAAGAGTAGCAATTTCCCACCTAGAAGAAAATGAGGCTCTGTCCACCACTCATAAAAGAAAGTGTAGATGACAAGCCGAGAGCTAGAAGAAAATGAGTCTATGCCCACCACTCATAAAATATATGGAGACAAACACAAAAAATACATTAGATAGTTGACATAACATACCTCCCACACTAAACATAAGACAAAAAATAAAAAAGGTAGTATAATCATTCCTCCCACTCCTCCCCATGAATGTGTAATAAATATTTTTTTTTATTTCCATAAATTCCTCAAATATAATATTTACTATTTATAAAATTTAATACGAATATTTAAGAACCACTATGATACTCCCTCTCAACATTATTTAGGCCTACCATAACTAAACTATGGTAAAAAGGGTTAAAAAAAATATTAGAATCTTCTTTAAGATCTTCTAGCTCTTAAAATAGATGCATAAGACTCACAAACCATTGTGACAGATTTTATTTCTTAGTTGGGTTTAATGGAGTTGTTTAAGATCACATCAAGTCATCCTCCACTTTTTCCAAAACAAGAAGATTGAAAGTAACCTACTGTATAGAAATGAAAAATAAATGGCTATTGAAAAACATAATGATATAACTGAGTCATAATTTGGCACCATGACAGTATGCAAACCTTCATTAAACCAATGAAATTATAGTAGATTTGCTTGTCACTTGAGCTAAGGCTAAATTACACATGGAAATAACTAAGCATGCAAGCAAATTGGAAAAAACAAGCCTCAGTAACATAAACATATATGACCATCTTATATTTCCCTCTACAAATTCAATATACAACATGCACATAATTTGGTGGGGCCCGAGTCACTAAATTCATCAGATAACCATATCACACTTCGATGCACACACTTTTATTGGGTAGTATCGGCACCAAAATGTTTCCATAATAGAAATATACAAAAATTTATATTTAAAACAATGGCCACTTAGATGAAACTCATTTAAGAAAATTGACGATTAAGACAAAAATATATGAATTTAAGACAATATTATCTAGAAATTACAAAATTGACTGTCACAATGTGCCCTAACTCCACTAGCTTGCAGGCTACTATTGTCCCTCACCTATACCAAGGTTTATATTTCACTTACCATTCTATAAAGAAAATGATTTGTTGGGCTCTTTTTTTTTTCTGGGGGTAGATGACTGTGAAGAATGCGATAATTTTTCCTAGCAAGATTTCATGGACATCAATTCCTCTTTTGTCCCTTCAATATTTGTTGATACAATTAGAGACAACTTCTTTGTTGTTGCTTTTGACACTAATACACTGTTGGAAATAATACTGAGAGGGGGGGTGAATCAGTATTATCAAATTCTTTTCAATATGCCTTCCAGATTTATACTTTAGTTTATTCTTCAGATATTGATCATTAATTTGTATGTCAATGCCATATAATGATGAACAAGAACAAGAAAAATAGATAAGCACACCAAAGAACACCAGATATAAGGTGGAAACCCAATGTGGGTGAAAACCACCTGCTGCAATATGTCTTTATCTTCTTTAAATTAGAAACTTCTTTTACAAGGATTTTGTACTGGTGCAGTCCTTTACCAGTACGTAGGCTGCAACCTGCAGAGAGCTACAACTCTCTCTCGTTTTCCAGTCTCTCCTGGAAGGGAGCTACAACCCCCTTTGCTCTTTTACTTCTTTAAGGACCACGTTTCATTAATTTTCAAACTGGATCCAAGAAGATCAAATAATCATCAAGTACATGAAAATCACCCAATCTCCTTATACAATCAACCAATGAATCACCAAACTTCTCAGAATGTTGTAAATAGAAAAGTAATACCAAAAATCTAAACCCAGAACTCTGTAGCAATAGATAAAAGACAGCCAACAAATGTTTCAAGATAGGTCCACAACTTCACCAATAGTGGCCTGCGAATACCCGCAGCTCTTCTGTGTCTAAACTGCATAGATCCGCACCCGGTCGGTCTACTGCTCTGGGTATCTCTGCACCACTCGTTTTGCTGCCCTGCGTACCTCTGCTTAGATCCGCACCTGCACTGCCCGCCTGACAGCGTACCTCTGCAACTTATTCTTCTGTTTCTCGGTGTGCCTCCGCACTATGCCTTCTCCTGCGTTGCGTACCTCGCACTGCGCCTTCTGCTGCGCTGTGTACCCCCGCACTGCACCTTCTCCTGTGCTACGTACCCCCGCACTCATGCCGTGGATCGCTTGCGAACCTCTGATTAGGGCCAAATTAACAATCCTCCAATGTGCCACAGTCAGTCAGATCCACAGATCTAATCATGTGCCCGAGAGATCACGACTTCTCAATATATTCGCCTTAAATTTTCTCCTTGATTTAGATCTAGCTTTTAAAACTAATCACCCAAAATTTCAGATCTTAAGATATTCAAATTTCACAAGTGTCTGCCCAAGTGATCTCTTTTCCTTTTTATAGGAAAGCCCTTATTCAAACCATGGGACAAAACCATCGAAAACCAATACAAGGGATCCAAACAGGGATTCAATTAATTTAGATCCTAAACCACGGGCCAAAACCATAGGATCATGAACGATGGGCTAAATACCAAGGGCCAAACATAAGAAACCCCACGTGAGCACGCTTCTCTGCATTGGAGTGAGTGAACTAGGTGACCGCACCTTATGAACGGATAACCTGCGGATATGTCCGCACTTCCTAGACGATGAACCTGCGGGTCTGCACCTTTTGAACGATGCACCTGCGAACCTCTTATTTTCCATCATTTTGAGAGCCTGAACAGAATTTTGCCAGTTGAGTGAGTTGCCATCAAGTACAACACCTGTACCATAGAGCCAAACCAGAATCATAATGCAACCAATCTCCCCCTTTGGACTTGATGGAAACCTCAAGATCCTCAACGTCATTCTCCCCCTTTCACATCAAGGGCAAAGGGTTATGCTCCCCCTGAGAACATGCTCCCCCTGACTATAAACTAGATCTGCAAAAGGAAAGAAATTTCTTCAAGAAGAACCATAATCCAGCAAACACCATAATTGACCATGAAAGAGATAGAGACATATTGCAGCAATATTCAGATCAGCATCCATGATCTCCTTTTGTACTTCCTCCAAGATCTTCTACCATAATGCCAACAATGCGTTATATGCTCCCCCTGAACCTGTGTCATTCAATCTTCGACCAATCCGCAACCCAGCAAATGTACGCATATACCCCATATGAAACTTGCGTATAACCAACAATCTCTGAAACAGATGAGATTCAACAACAAGATGATGCATCAACAACCCCCAGCTTTTGCCTAAGGTATTCAAAGGTCTCCCTGGGCAATGATTTGGTGATTATATCAAAAACTTGTTCCTTAGAAGGAACATACTCCAACTTGACCTTTTGTTCAAGCACTTGTTCCCTGAGAAAGTGATACTTGATCGGTATGTGCTTGGTCTTTGAATGCATGACAGGGTTCTTTGAAATGCTGATTGCACTTGTATTATCACATAAGATGGAGATAGGTGGAGTACAAGTGATCTGAAAATCCTGCATGGTCTGCATCATCCGAAGGAGTTGAGTGCAACAAGATGCAACAGCCACATATTCCACTTCAGCTGTAGATAAAGCAATCGAACTTTGTTTCTCGCTGAACCAAGATACTAATCTGGAACCCATAAAGAATGCACCACCACTTGTGCTCTTCCTGTCGTCCACACTTCCGGCCCAATCTGCATCTATATAAGCATGAAGTGTGAGATCTGTATCTCTAGGATACCATAAGCCATAGTTTTGAGTTCCTTGAAGGTACTTGAAAATTCTCTTCACTACCTGAAGATGAGTTTCCTTTGGATTTGCCTGAAATCTTCCAACTATTCCCACTGCATGCATGATGTCTGGTCAGGTACCTGTCAAATAAAGTAGACTTCCAATCATAGATCTGTAGGTTGGTTGATGCACTACTGCTGATTCATCATTTGCACTGAAGCTACATCCTGTGACCATGGGGGTACATACTGGTTTTGCATCTTCCATGCCATATTTCTTCAAAATCTGCTTGAGATACTTGGTTTGAGACAAGAAGATCCCGCTTTCATTTTGTTGGATTTGCAATCCAAGAAAATATGCCAGCTCTCCAAGCAAAGACATTTCGAATTCTTTCTGCATCACCACGGCAAAGCTTTGACTCATAGCTTCTTCATTGCTGCCAAAGATAATATCATCTACATACAAAACAAGTATTAGCAATTTGTCATTTTCAATTTTTATATAAATATTGCTATCTGCTAATCCCTTTGAAAAACCTCGTTGATGAAGATATTTGTCCAAACGGTAGTACCAATCCCTTGGAGTCTGTTTAAGACCATAGAGAGCCTTTTTTAGTCTGCATAAAAGATTTGGATCATTCCCAAGGATGAACCCATCTGGTTGCCTAATGTACACTTCTTCTTCTAAGTCTCCATTCAGAAAGGTTGATTTTACGTCCATTTGAAATACTTTGAACTTCTGAAAGCTTGAGAGAGCAAGGAACATTCAGATGGCCTCAAGTCTAGCAATGGGAGCAAAAGTTTCTTCAAATTCTATTCCTTCTTGTTGAGCATACCCTTTACAAACAAGTCTGGCCTTGTTTCTAATTACTTCCCCATTTTCATTCAACTTATTTTTGAAGATCCATTTTGTCCCTATGACATTCTTAGCTTTTGGTCTAGGAACTAAATCCCAAGTGTTTTTCTTTTCGATCTGCTCAAGTTCTTCATCCATCGCCTTGACCCAGCATTCATCTTTGCATGCCTCTCTTACATTTTGTGGTTCAGGGGAGGAGAGTAATGCCAAATAGCTTGAGGCTTCTGCAATTGTTCTTCTTGTTTATACACCTGCCTCTTTCTGCCCCAAAAGCTGAGATTTTGGATGATTCTTCTGAACGTACTTGGATGGAGTCTTCTCTTCTATCCTTATATGTTCCTCTGGTGCCTCTTGAGGTTCTTCTTCATCATTAATATGATTTGGAGAGTAGTCTTCATCCTCTTCGATATTTTCATAATTCACTTTCCTATGAATGTATCCTTTTTCATCAACCACTACATCAATGCTGTCAACAATTCTTCCAAGTCTTTTATTGTAACACTTATATGCTTTGCTGTGGGGAGAATAGCCAAGGAGAATGCCTTCATCTGCTCTAGGTTCAAGTTTGCCAAGCTGTTCATCATTATTCTTAATATAGCATTTGCTTCCAAAAATTTTGAAGTGTTTTACCGAAGGAGTCTCACCATACCAGAGCTCATAAGGAGTTTGAGTGTTTTTCACTCGGACATTTGTTTTGTTGAGAATAACAACCACAGCAAAAGCAGCTTCAACCTAGAAGGTTGCGGGAGTCCCATACACATCAAGCATAGCACGAGCCATTTGTTGGACCGTTCTGTTCATCCTTTCCACCACTCCGTTTTGCTGAGGAGTCCTAGTTGTAGAGAATTCCCTTCTTATTCCACGTTCTTCAGAGAAATCGAAAAATTTATTTGAGGTAAACTCCCCACCTCTGTCAGACCTGAGGCACTTAATTTTGTGATCTGATTCGTTTTCAGCCAAGGCTTTGAAAGATTTGAACTTTTCGAATGCTTCGTCCTTGTGTTTCATAAGTCCGTACCAAACCATCCCGGAGAAGTCGTCAATGAATAATATAAAGTATTCTTCTCCTCGAGGTGACCTTGTCCTAAATGGACCACATACATCTGTATGGACTAGTCCAAGAGGCCTACTGGCTGATCCTTCCTTCTTAGGGAAGTTAGTTCTAGTTTTCTTACCAAGCTGACATGATTTGCATATGGTGTTGTCTAGAATTTTGATATCTGGAAGACCATGAACTGCCTGGTATTTGCATGCTTTCCTTATTTGTGAAAAGCTTAGATGCCCCAACCTCCAGTGCCGTAACCAATGTTCATCATCTTTACTCAAATAGCATTGTTGTTGTCCTTCTTCAAATATGTATAGATTATTTGGAGTTCTTCTGCCTTTGATCACCGTTTTTCCTGTATCAAGATCACGAACACTACATCCATTTGATCGAAATATTACCTTTGTTCCTTGATCGCACATCTGACTGACACTTAGTAGATTATGCTTCAAGCCATCAACATACAAAACATTTCTAGCTTTGACCCTTTCTTTCAACTGAGCAGTGCCTTTTACTTTTATGGCTGCAAGGGTATCATTTCCAAATGAAACTTTCTTTCCCTTTTCCAAAGAAGTATATGATTCAAGTTTTTCTTTATCACCTGTCATATGCTTCGAACATCTGCTGTCGATGTACCATAGATTTTCTTGTCCTACTGCATAAAATGCTATCCCACATCTTTCTATTTATGCTTCCTTTATTATCCATTTTCTAGTGCTTGAGGCTTGTTCCTTTGTCTGCTGAAACCTGCTCCTGCATTCAGAATCTTCAATGTTCATGACCAAAGTTATTACAAATAGAACATTCAATTTCATTTTCAAGGGCATAAACGTTGTTATAGGTCCTTTTCGTAATCCCAGTCATACTTCTTTATTTTTGAGCTTCTCTAGTCATGATTTTCTTATAAGCAACACATTGAGCTGCTTTGTGACAAAATTTATGGCAAAAGAAACATTGGCCATTGAAGAAACTTCTGCGATTATCAAATCTACCAGACAAATGATTGTAATTTCTATTTTCATCCATTCTTGAAGCAAATTGAGAAGTTTTTACCTGTGGCTGGTTGTAGCTTTTGTTCACCCTTAAGATGGATTGCCCCTGGTTTACCTAGTAGTCTTTGTTTGTTCTTGATGTAATTCATCCTTGCCGTACCTGGCAATCTCCATTGGGCTTTTGCTCATTCCTCCTTGCGGCATCAAGATAACTCTTTGAGGTGGATGCTTGAGATGTTTCTCCATTATAACCTAGACCTGTCTTGATTAATGGAGAACATTGTACATTGATAATCTCATCCAGAGTTTCAGATCCTTTAACAAATTTAAGATAAAGAGCCTTTGTTTTCTCAATTTCTTTTCTAAGGCCAACAATTTCACATTCTAAATTCTTAAGAGATTTTTCTTTTTCATCAAGTTGGAATTGCAGAGTATCAATGATCATATTTTTTTCTTCTAAACATATTTTGAGTCAAGAAATATCTTCACAAAAACCATCTACATCTATAACGTCCATGTAATCATCATCTTCAAAGGCCATTAAAAGTCTATAATCATTACCTCGTTCATCTTCGTCACTATTTGATAGGCCATCACTGTCTTTTTGAGTGTAGTAACTTTTCTTAGTTGCATTCTGTTTCTTGTTCCATCTAACAGGTTCCTTCCCTTTGTCAATCTTATCCTTGTGAAGACATTTGGTAGCATAGTGACCGACTCTTCCACAAGCAAAGCATTTGAAAGGTAACTTACCTCGGAAACGACCAGTACCCCGTTGAAGATTTCTAACAAAATTTGATTCTTCTTGTTCTTCTGACACGTGTCCTAACTCATAGTACTCTCCTTTGCCTGAAGCCTTGAAGGTAGCTTCTCTCCTATCTGATGGACCTCCTTTCCTCATTTCATACGCAGATAGAATTCCGTGCAGCTGTGACATTTTAAGGCTTTGTAGATTCTCTTTTTCTTCTATTGTAGAAACTTTAGATTCAAACCTAGGGAACAAAGATCTTAGAACTTTTTCAACCACAACAACCTCTTTTATTTCTTCACCCAAATTTTTCATACAATTAACAATCTCATCTACATGAAGAAAGTAGTTAGCCACACTTTCATCATTATACATTCTGAGATTTTCATACTGAATTCTAAGGGTTTGAAGTTTTGTTCGTTTTACCTGATCATCTCCTTCATAGCTCAAAAAGATCTTGTCCCATATCTCTTTTGTAGATTTAAACTGCATTACCTTAACAAATTCTGATTGAGATAGGCATCCTAATAGAGTATTAACCGCCTTTGCATTTGTTTCATATTTCTTCTTCTTAGCCGGATCTGTAGGAGTTTCTGATGGAAAAGTATACCCTGTATCTATGATATCCCAGACTTCTGTACCAAGAGATTGAAGATAGGCAGTAACTCTTACCTTCCAATAAACGAAGTTTGTCCCATCAAAAATCGGTGGCCTGATTGATGCTTCCCTCTCGTAGTTGCTCATGATGAAAGATCTTTCTTCAAGCGATCAAGCTTCTTCTAAAGAACCTGCTCTGATACCAATTGTTGCAAATAATACTCAGAGGGGGGGTGAATCAGTATTATCAAATTCTTTTCAATATGCCTTCCAGATTTATACTTTAATTTATTCTTCAGATATTGATCATTAATTTGTATGTCAGTGCCATATAATGATGAACAAGAACAAGAAAAATAGATAAGCACACCAAAGAACACCAGATATAAGGTGGAAACCCAATGTGGGTGAAAACCACCTGCTGCAATATGTCTCTATCTTCTTTCAATTAGAAACTTCTTTTACAAGGATTTTGTACTGGTGCAGTCCTTTACCAGTACGCAGGCTGCAACCTGCAGAGAGCTACAACTCTCTCTCGTTTTCCAGTCTCTCCTGGAAGGGAGCTACAAACCCCTTTGCCCTTTTACTTCTTTAAGGACCACATTTCATTAATTTTCAAACTAGATCCAAGAAGATCAAATAATCATCAAGTACATGCAAATCACCCAATCTCCTTATACAATCAACCAATGAGTCACCCAACTTCTCAGAATGCTGTAAACAGAAAAGTAATATCTTAAATCTAAACCTAGAACTCTGTAGCAATAGATAAAAGACAGCCAACAAATGTTTCAAGATAGGTCCGCAACTTCACCAATAGTGGCCTACGAATACCCGCAACTCTTCTGTGTCTAAACTGCATAGATCTGCACCCGGTCGGTCTACTGCTCTGCGTATCTCCGCACCACTCGTTCTGCTGCCCTGCGTACCTCTGCTCCGATCCGCACCTACACTGCCCGCTTGACAGCATACCTCCGCAACTTGTTCTTTTGTTTCCTGGCGTACCTCCGCACTGCGCCTTCTCCTGCGTTGCGTACCTCGCACTGCGCCTTCTGCTGCGCTGTGTACTCCCGCACTGCGCCTTCTCCTGTGCTGTGTACCCCCGTACTCACGCCGTGGATCACCTGCGAACCTCTGATTAGGGACAAATTAACAGTCCTCCAATGTGCCACAGTCAGTTAGATCCATAGATCTGATCATGCACCTGAGAGATCACGACTTATCAATAGATTCACCTTAAATTTTCTCCTGGATTTAGATCTACCTTTCAAAACCAATCACCCAAAATTTCAGATCTTAAGATATTCAAATTTCACAAGTGTCTACCCAAGTGATCTCTTTTCCTTTTTATAGGCAAGCCCTTATTCAAACCATGGGACAAAACCATCGAAAACCAATACAAGGGATCCAAACAGGGGTTCAAATAATTTAGATCCTAAACCACGGGCCAAAATCATAGGATCATGAACGACGGGGTAAATACCAAGGGCCAAACATAAGAAACCCCACGTGAGTGTGCTTCTCTACATTAGAGTGAGTGAACTGGGGGACGCACCTTATGAATGGATAACTTGCGAGTATGTCTGCACTTCTTGGACGGTGAACCTGCGGGTCCACACCTTTTGAACGATGCACCTGCGAACCCCTTATTTTCCATCATTTTGAGAGCCTGAATAGAATTTTGCCACTTGAGTGAGTTGCCATCAAGTACAACACCTATACCATAGAGCCAAACTAGAATCATAATGCCAGCATACACACAGGAGTATTTTAAGACAATTTTTTAAGAAAAATAAATCTTTTGTCTGAAAATTTAATTTGTCTTAAAATTTTCAATACAAGGTGATAGTAAAAAAGGTAATGGTAAAGGGTTAGTAGTCTATCTTTACGTTGTTGATGATTTGTTTAGGAAGCAAAGAAATGGATGCCGACAATAACTGATGTGAATTAGGGCAATGGAGGCTGACAACATAGGTGTGTTTCGTGAGAGGACTGATGGAGGCACTTCCACTAAACGTGGATAGGCAGTAACATAGTTGGAGTAATTTTCATGGTCTCCATCGATTGTGTTTTAATATGTGTTTTTTGACTATTTCATTTATTTTGAATGTTATTTTTATTTTTATTTTTTTATCACAAAGAAAAAAATATATATTTGTATTAAAATATAAGGATGGTACCTAATTCAAATTTCATTTATTATATTATCCTTTCATACTTCTCCTATCATTCTTATGACCATAAATTTCTATTTTATTGTTAAAAAAATTGTATTTCTTAACATCAAACTGTAGCTTATAGCCATTAATTTTCATAAATGAACACTCCCATTTTCTAAAGATAAAAAAATTCCATCAAAATCAGGTCTGTATTAAAATGGCTCCTAAGATCAGTTGATGTTTCCCTCATTTACCATGATACCTTGGTTGAAGACCTAAAAAATAATTTACATGTTTCCTTCAAAATACCTCTTTTAGATAGGAAGTTTATTGTCCAATTCTATTCTCTGTATATATGCTAGAAATATATATGATTAAAAGTCCTTACTAGGTTTTGAATCCCAATCATTCAATTTGAAAGTATGCAGGGAATGAAGTTAATATGCTTTTTTACCTGGTCAATGTTTCCTTTTGCATCTCCATATACCTGAATTTTTTCTAATATTAGCCATTTTGTTGCAATAAGGACTATGCATAATGTTTTAATCTTCATTTTGTTGTTTTATCCCATTCCTCGCTCCCAAGAAAAGTCGAAGAAATTACTAGGCTCAGTAACTATGATTGCACCACATCCACATTTCCTTTTGTTGTTGGCTCCATCTAAAAACCCAACCGGATATGGTTTCCAAATATCAATCAATTTCCATTTCTTGTTTTTGTTATATTTTATCACCATCCCCATCTCATTGAAAAAAGCAACTATCTTGATAATGTCTTCTCTAACAATCGCATTTTTTTGATAAAAAAAATTTAGTGCTCCTACTTCGCCATATAATCCAAATGATATATAATGGGAGGAGCTTGTACTTCTTGTATGAAGTGAATCATGGCATAAGACATATGAAAAGGGGTTAATTAGTGAGAGTGAAAGGAAGCTTCATTTCCTCCATAACCCCATCCTAAATCAGCCTCGGATATGAGCATTTGATCAACAAATGATTCGTATCCCCCCCCCTCCAAAGCATAGAGGGCATATTCCAAGACCAATTAACCCAGGCTTTCGTAAGGTGTTCCATGTCAATATACAATCATGTGCTGTTAGCCAGCAAAAACATTTTAATTTGTTCGGGGGATTCCATCTCCATATATCGTGTAGATGCTTATTATGGTCATTGATCCTCTCGGCCTTGAAAACTTCAAGTAGATGTCTTGGACCATCAGATTGTTCTTTTTCATTTTACCAGCCATATCTTACAATCCTTCTTATCACCAAGAGTGACACCAACAGATCAAAGTTTCTCTATGTACGATCCCCATTCCTCATGATATGTCTTTGGTATGCCAAGATATTTAGACCTTCTCCAAATATGTTGATCAATGTTTTGATTCCCCAAAAGTTATATCTATTGCAAGCAGATAATGTCCTTTATGTGAAGGATTTTCATCAATTGAAAGGATAATGAATGATTTCTAGCCATCCCCTTGATGGCATCTAATCCAATTTTGTTCTTGGATCCATCGCCATCTCTCGAACGGACAAACTCCAAAATTCAGTGTAGAGTGTGCATCATAATTATCCATATGTGTGATATAACATATTTTTTTTGGCACCATTTCTAATCCATGAGGATAAAGTTTGACCGAACATATATTTTTCCTTAATGATATGTTACGACACACCATTTCCAAACACTTCCCTCCACATCCAATATTAGTCTCTCTGGCAGCCTCGATGGGATAGAACATCCTCCAAATGGATGTCAAGACATCATTTATGAATGCCACAATAGATGAAGAAGTCTATATAGAGAAACCCTTGGGATTCAAAGTCAAAGATAGAAAACATATGTTTGGAGATTGAAGAAAGCATTATATGGCCTCAAGCAAGCACCAAGGGCATGGTGTGCTATAATGGATGCATACCTACAAAGAATATGCTTCGCAAAAAGATTTGCTGACTCAAATATGTATATTAAGGTTGTAAATGGCGAACTTGTAATTATTCATCTCTATGTATATGATATTCTCTTGACAGGTGTAGAAGGTCTAATTGAAAAATGTAAGAATCAACTAGCATCGAAATTTGACATGAAGGATCTTGGGTTGATGCATTACTACTTGGGACTACAAGTCTTGCAAGGACCTAATTAATTTTATTTGGGTCAAGGAAAGTACCTGATAGAGATAATAAAAATATTTTACATCATGGACTACAAAATTATGACTACTCTGATAATCACAAGCTTCAAGAGACTAAAAAGTGTTGAATCTATCCCTATGGATCCTTCCAAGTATACAAAACTCATTCGCTGATAGGTGTACTTGGTAAATACACAACTCGACATATTCTTTGAAATAAATGTTCTCTGTCAATTCCAAGTGGAGCCAAAGCATGATCATTGGGTAGAAATGAAACATATTCTGAGATATCTGTAAGGAACCATCAACTATTGTCTGAAATATCACTGAAGAAATCATGTCCAACTGATTGGATATATAGATTCCAACTAAGGAGGAAGTGAGCAAGATGGAAGGAGAATTATGGGAGGATGTTTCAGTTTGGGATACTCCATGATCTCATGGATGAGAAAAAATCAAGACACAGTTGCTTTGAGTAGTGCTGAAGATGAATACATTGCAGCCTGTGGAGTAAGCAAAGGAGAAATATGGTTGATGACGTTGCTATTCGACTTGTTTGAAGGACCGATTAACCCTAGACTAATACTTTTTTATAACAACAATTGTATAAGTTTGTTTGAAGATCTAGTGGTTCATGGAAATACAAAGCATATAAACAACAAGTATCACTATATTCGAGAGTTTGTGCAAAATGGTGTGTTGTAGGTACAATATATCTCCACTCATGAGAAAGTAGATGACATATTGACAAAATTACTTCCGAACAATAAGCTTGTATACTTGAGAGACAGGCTTGGTTTGGTTGATATATCCTCCCTAATTGAGATGGATAGATAGTTACTACATTCTTGTCTTCACTTGGGAAGAAAGAATGGAGGATTTGGTAACCATTCGGCATTCAATACTCTTTTAGAATGTGGTAGGGAATTCAAGACAAGAGTAGTTGTGGACCGATATTCTTTGAGTATCAGCTACCCAAGATAATAATATTCCAATGGAAGGTCATACTATGTGAATACTTGGGTGTAGTACGTACCTTAAGAGAAAATGATTTTGGTGTATATGAATCATTGGTCTTGCTAGAATTGTGCTTTGATCATGTGGATATAGTTGTTAGTCAAGGCCTTTCTATGTAACAATGTTGATTGATATGATGCTAGATAGTTGGGTTACTAATCCGACTCTTTTTATGATATTTCTTAAGATTGAGAATGACCATGTACCTCTTTTGAATACCTCCCTAGTTAAGAGGGAGTGTTTAAAATTTTTTAACTAGGTTCGGTCTTCATAAGTATGAAATTTACTCTTGTAACTATTAAAATGAAAAAAAAAATATGATTATTGGAGCATGGGTTTCATGCTCAAGTTCCTTTATTTTATAGGTCAAGCACCCATTGAGTGCTACTAGGGTTTTTCTGAGGTTTAAAGTCATTTTAATATATTGATTACCCTATGGGCACACTATATCTTGTAAAGAAAAAATTATTTTGTCTTTAAAGTGTCAAAATACCTCAAAGATCAAGTTGGCCTAAAAGAGTTGTCAATTCGGCCTACATGAAGAGCGACGATCACCCTTGGAAGAGCATATATATACAGAGGAACTCATCATCCATTAGAAACCCTCACGCATATCATTATTTTAAGCAAGAAGAACAAAGAGGAAGTCAAAGAAGTCAAAGTGATTGGGATAGTTCTCTCTCTCTTGTGAGCGTTGAAGTTAGGGTTTCTGCGCTAGGACTATCTCTGGTTCGATATTGGAAGAATAAGAAGAGAAGCGAAGGCAAGAAAAGGTCTCTTAGGGTCTATCATTAGCCCTAAGACTTAAGGAAATGAAATAAAAGGAAGGAGAATTCTATTTGAGGGAGATCAAAATCTCGAAGAGAAGAAACTACAATTGCCGGGAGGTAGAATTTTGGATCTACACTGGGAGGTCAAAGTTAGTGCAACAGGAGGCCAAATTGATATTGATCTTTGAGGGTATTTATCTCAGTCTCTAGGTTATCGTATTCTTCAATTGAAATATCTAAAAGAAGATAAGAGATTAAAGGATTTTCCCCTAAAGAGGAGGGGTTTTGGCCTTGACTTGCAGCTTATATACTGTGTCATTCTTCTTATTGTTTTAGTAGATGTTTTATGTATCTCACAATATAATAATAAGCAACCACGCTAATAATGGAAAGGTATCAAAAACATTTATCAAGCTGAAGAGAATTAACATACTTACTTCATTATTAAATTTTCAACACCCATGTGAGAAGACTACCCAAAATCACTCTAGTTAATGTTTTTGAAAATTGACCCCCTTGTGAAAAAATTGGATTGATGTTTAAAACATGAAACCGTATCACTGAATATCCTCAAATAAATCAATTTTGGACTGATGGAGTCCTAGCAAGGGGGTGTCAATATATGTAACCTAGTGCTAGGAGACCAATCGAATTGGCGGTTTTCCCATGTGAGTCCGAATTTTAACTTTATGGGGAGTTACAAGTCACTTCCAAAAGATAGTTACAAACATATTGTGATTTATTTTCAGGGTTATAAAAACCAAAAAGAGTATGAAAAAGGAATTTCATAAGATTTAACAATTCTTTTTACTAGGTGCACATGACCATGCTACCCACAATTTCTTTAGCTATTCTTTTTCAAAATCATCATCCCTATGCAAAATTTGCATTGATATTAACTAAAAAAAGCCTAAATATAAGGATCCTCAAATAAATACATTTTTGACTTATGGAATCCTATGTGGGGGTTGTCCCTAGATCTAAACTCATGCCAAGAGTCTAATGGAATTAACAATTCTTCTACCAGAGTCTTGGTTTCAATTTTATGGTGAGATACACGTTACTTCTAAAATCCATTTAGGGACATGTTTTAATTTCTTCTGAGTGTATAAAAATCAAGTTTAGCAACAAGAAGGAGTTATGAAAGCTTCAATATTCTTGTTTTTCCAAGGACCATTTTAGAAACTATCCATAATCATTCCCAAGAGTGTTTTTCAAAATCAATCTCCTTATGCAAAAAATTCATTGATATTTACTCACCAAAGCCTTAGTTTTGACGATCTTCAAATAAATCAATTTTCAACCTACGAAACCCTAGGATAGGTTTGTGGCTATTTGTAATCTAGTTGCAGAGTCAGAAAAAATCGATATATCTATAGTTGCAAGTTGAAAATTGTTTCAAAAATCAATTTAGGGATACGTTATGATACTTGGGGGGGAATAAACATAAAATTGAATAGAAAAAGTGAGTTTTTCAAGCTTTAGCATTTGCTTTTGTCCAAGACCCATGGGAGAATTGTATAATGGATATGGATGGAATTGTTGTTTATACCATTGTGACATACAAAATTCAAAATTGACCACATAATTAGACAATGTATGTTGATGTATATTGACATGGAATTTGGAAAACTGTAGTTTTGTGTAATTAAATGTCCATCGATTTATGTTAATATGTAATTTGGAAAACCATATTTTTGTGCAATTTGAAAACCATAGGATTTATGGAATTTCAAAACCCTAGTAATGTTGAATCTGATCATGCTAGTTTTTTACAATTAGAAAAGCATATTTGGTGGCTAAGGTTTCTTATTTTGGTGGATATCATATCAAGAGTTTGTAGAGTCTCACTTATGCTAACTTGTATTAAGCTATGGTGACTAAGGTTGAGTGTGGAAAACCTAGTTGATCACTAATGTGAAGTATGGATTACATCATTTTTCCCTAATATATCAACATAATATTTCTCGATCCATAATATTTGAAAGAATAACTTCGGCATAAATCACATGTAGACATACATTTGTCGACGCGTTTCGAACCAACTAGTGTGGTTCATCGTCAGGACAAGTTGAAGAAACAGATCGAGCTTAGCATGATAAATAGTCTTAGCAGAGTCTCCAACGGCTAAATTGACTAACGGCTAATTTTGACCTTAGGACCCAGGTCAAATTCTTATTTATTAATTTAATATTATTATTATAATTATCATTATTATTATTTTCCTTATGGAAGTAAGTTAAATTAGGTAAAATGGTTGGTTTTAAAAGGGAATATATTTATTTGTTTAAATTAAAATTAATATATATATATATATATATATATATATATATATATATATATATATATATATATATATAATTAAAGTTATAATATTAGGTTATTAATTTTTTTTTTTTTTTTATATTTGATTATTATTAAATATATTATTAAATTACTTTTTTAAATTACATATATATTTGATTATTAATAAATAAATATTTAATTAATTTCTCAACCTATGATTAATTTATATTTATATATATTTATCTATATATATATCTATATATATATATATATATATATATATATATATATATAGATATATATAATTTTAATAATAATTATTAAATAATTTAAATAAATAAATAAATTATCTTTTTAATCTAACCATTAATCCTAACTTTTACCTTAATAACCTAATATTATAATTATAATTATAGAATATATATATATATATATATATATATATATATATATATATATATATATATATATATATATATAATTGTTAATAAATAAGTTAAATAAATAAATAATTACATCTTTAACCTTAAAATTATTTTATTTTTATATTTTAACTAACTTCCATAAAAATAAACTAACCATTAAATTATTATTGAATAAAAATACTAGTCAACCTAATATTATGATTTTAATATATATATATATATATATATATATATATATATATATATATATATATATATATATATAATAATTATTTAATAATTTGAATAAATAAATAAATTATCGTTTCAAACCAACCTTTGAAATTATTAATCCTAACTTTTACCTTAATAACCTAATATATATATATATATATATATATATATATATATTAATTTTAATTTAAATAAATAAATATATTCCCTTTTAAAACCAACCATTTTAACTAATTTAACTTATTTCCATAAGAAAAATAATAATAATAATTATTATAATAATAATATTAAATTAATAAATAAGAGTTTGACCTGGGTCCTAAGGTCAAAATTAGCCGTTAGTCAATTTAGCCGTTGGAGACTCTGCTAAGACTATTTATCATGCTAAGCTGGATCTGTTTCTTCAACTTGTCCTGACGATGAACCACACTAGTTGGTTCGAAACGCGTCGACAAATGTATGTCTACATGTGATTTACGCCGAAGTGATTCTTTCAAATAATATTTCTCTTTAGGAACATTCCTTGGGTTGTTATCTTCGTTCATTATGTTTATGAATGTTATGAATCCATGTAATACTATATGCATGAATTTTCTTATTTATACTATTGTGACTAACTTATAACTAACACACCATACAAGACTCCCATAAGTGAAACACTTAAGAAACGCATATATAAGTGGTATAATTTTAATTAATGCCACATAGTAAATGCACATATAAGTGATATTATTAAAAGTGATACACACTGTTGACATGACATGTAATATATGTAGCATAATTGACATAATTAAACATCAATTCTCTAAATCAATACACACTTGAGCCATGGTACACCATATTAGGTGTCACATATAAGTGATGCACCTTAACCAATGACACATAAGTGGTGCACATAAGCAATGAAGGATGAGAATCATAGTGAGTTCAATTTGAGTGCATAATTAGGAAATGTAAGTAAACATAAAATATTGACCTCCCTGTTAAGTTTTCCTAGGGATGTACTGTTCTTTGCTTAATTTAATTGCATTACATAATTTATGCATTGAGTTCAACCCGCAAAATTATAACATAATTATATCATATTAATTTATGTAGAAATAAAAACATCACAAGGAATGCAATGGAATAGTAAATGGAACTTCAGAAGAAAAGGATGCACAGAAAGAGACACCGAAATTTGGTGAGAGACCAGGGCGAAACCGTACAAGGGGGAAAACCCGAAACTAAATTATTCTTATTCTATTAGATATTCATTAATTTTTCAGTTAAGATAAAAAATACATACATCATGAGATACATCATTAAATCAGACCCCTTAGTGTCATCCAGGGTCATTTCACAACTTCATTAGCGAATTGAATGAATCTAATACAAGAGAGATGCAAACATATTTGTCATCACTGAATCATGAGAATATTTTCATCACTATCAGATATTATATTTTATAAGAACACCATCAGATTCT
This sequence comes from Pinus tabuliformis, assembly GCA_031772625.1. NCBI lineage: Eukaryota > Viridiplantae > Streptophyta > Pinopsida > Pinales > Pinaceae > Pinus > Pinus tabuliformis. The sequence goes on from CM062815.1 coordinate 285,930,152, forward strand.
TTCACTATGATACATTGATTATCATGGATCTGTCATTGCTCAGACTAGCTTACTGAAGCATGGGTGCTATTCAAGTGCCATTGATCTACATACCTATTGTAGCGGCTACAACCACCCTCCAAAATTTTTTGTTATCTTGTTTTGGAGCCTCCCTACGGACCTTACATAGCACTTTGTCTTGGTTCATGAAGTATTAAAGCTTAAGCATTTTCCTCGCACAAAGGCAGCCTGTCGATCACAGTTGATCCCTTCCCCTCACAGGATACTCACCCGCACTTGGTCCAGCTGCAAGATGAGAAGCTTCCCCTAGAAAATTGCACATTTCTTTAGGGCAACTAGCCTTCCCTCTAGGGATTGTGCAATCCTCTCTGACAGCTTACTGGGCTCCAGGATTACGCAATCCTACCAGCCAACCCTCCGAGAAGGATTTGCGCAATTTTTCCCAGCAGCAAGCTGTTCAGCCCAAGATTTGTGCAAATTTGGGTAGGATTCAGCTTCTCTGCCAAGAAATTGCAACATATCCAGGGCAGTGAGCCCAGCTCCCAGCCAGAAATGTGCATTTTTCTCTAGTAGTCAAGTAGTTTCCTGCATGTACAGCTGAGTTGACTAGTTCCCTCTGGGACCGAGAAAAACAGACTTACATGCCTGGGCTACTTCTCCCAAGGGAGCATGCAAAGGCATCCCTTGTTCCAGTGACCTATGCTTAGAAGTTGGAAGTTACATGCAAGGAGAAATTCTGAAACCTCCCACCAAGTGTCGCTTCTCTAGATTCGTTGCTTGCTCGTAACAACCTCGATGTTATCAAAACTCATCAACCAAAAGCTGCAGAGCTCATTCCTCATATCGACCTTCCATCTATGACATCCCATAATGAATCTAGGAGCAATCGGTACATTTAGCTCAGCTGTTTTTGGGTAAGCCCACTTCCCATGCCTTGTGCTGCATTTCTGTTGCTTTTTGTGTTTTCACTTGTGGGAGTACTTTTTTCTTGATTTATTTGAGCACTTGCTATCATTTACATGTATACTAGCTTGTCCTAGCTTTGTTTCAGTTTTCGTTACTATCTCACTGCTATCGCATGCATGAAATTGTTCTGCATAGACATTCACCCAACCGATGAAATGCCTAACCCACATGCATGTTGATCTATTTGTTGAATCATTCATTCATGTCTCGAATTCACTGTCAGTCACTTCTGTTATCACTTAGTGTCACCATGCATTCACTGACTTATTTGCTTTCATTTTCTTGTTGGTGAGTCGAGCCAACGATGGCCCGGGTTGTGCCGTCACTAAGGCTGCATTACACAATCTGGGGAAGGAAGGCTCACCTTCCTCTCCATATTTACAAATTCTTGCCCAACACTAGCCTCTAGGACTGTTTTGCAAATTTCTAGAGGATAGTGGTTACTTGACCCAAGGAATTGTGCAAATCTATCCCTGGGCCAGGTGTCCTTCCCAACTGGAATTATCCATTGCGTAATCCGAGAAGTTAGCAACCAGACTGGACTATGCATTACACAGTTCTAGTAGTCATTTAGTCTCCCAATAGCTGAGACTATGCCTTGTGTAGTCTTGGCAGTTGGTCTCCCGACCTCTCGGCCGAAATTGCACAACCTTCATGATAATTCACCCAAGTATGTTGCAAGTCAGTTCTCATTTTCATTTTGGTTTTCGACTGACAGATTGATTTCCATGAGTGTTTCCATGTCTCCAAGTGTCACAGGTGTTCTTCTACCTCTCAGCAATATAGGTACAATGGTTTTCAGGAGAGCAGATATGGAGACACAGTTCAGAGCACACTTGGGGATGCAGTTGATCAAGTGTGTATTGCCTTGCCTACCCACAAAGAGATCAAGTTGTTTGTAGGCAAGGACATGAAGATATGACAGCAGTAGCATCACAGTGAGTAGTATCATGAACAACAACTGAAGATAGAACACCCACAAAGAGATCAAGTTGCTTGTAGACAAGGACATGAAGATATGACAGCAGCAGCATCACAGTGAGTAGTATCATGAACAACAACTGAATATAGAATACCAAATGAAACGAATGCAAGAGGAGGGTTGTTGAAAATATGTAGGCAGAACAAGTTTGCAAGCTCAAGCAAGTCCATTGATGATGAAAGCAACATTGGAGACTCCAGCTATGAAGTGACGGTGTGACATGAAGATCGCACGAAGGTAGAAGATGGAATAATGAAGGAGTTGCATGTGTTGAAGCAACAACATAGGAAGAACATTAAGTTGCACAGACAGACGAATGAGTAGCAATAGGAACAGGAACAACAATGGGTAGAACATGCACTCACGGATGAAACTGCACTTGTACAAGTTAAGGATCCATCCTAGCAGCTAACATAGAGCAGACATGGTGAGCAATGTTGTTGATCACATGCAAGGGATTCAACAACATTCATTTCATTGAGCACATGCATGCAATCCAACCCATTCAACACACTCACCAAAGAGAAGACAAGAAGCAAGTCCAACTTGAGTTGAACATGTACTTCGGTAAGTTGTTGTGCATGACCACCAGCACACACTTGAAGATCAGCACAAACACTAAGCATCAGTGTGTTTTCAGTTCAACCATACCCAATAATACCATGCATATGTTAGGAGACGAGTTAGATGAAGGGGCTGAACCAATGTGCCGGTTGCAACGTAGGAAAGAGTTCGCTTCAGCAAGATGACACCATGAGGTGCATGGACACCATCACGGGTGAAAAAGCTTGCCATCAACTCACCATCTTCACCCTCACAAACCTGTCATAGATTTGGCCTCACCACACTGGACTGAGAGTCAGTAATTTCTTTGTTGGGTTTCTCAAGCCATGTTGTCTCACATGAGTACATGTGCATTGCAACGTTGAGTCATGTCAAGTGTAAGTCAAGTGTCCATAGTTGGACGTAACAGTCATAGAGTACTTGAAGAGTCAGGAGGGTAGTTGAACTATCAGAAAGGGGAATGTCAAGGGTCACCCCAACCTTTGTTATAAATAGTCCCTCATAACTCATTGTATAGGCTTTTGGTCAGCTAAGCTTCTACTAAGAATATTTTGAAGAAGGCTTGGACTGTATTGTAATGCGCCTTGGCTTCTCCACTACACAGAGCTAGTACATCTCTTTGGAGAAGCAGGTGGATGTACCTGTAATGTTCCACTATTGGGGCTAGCAAGTTTACATGGATGTATTGTATGATTATGAATTACACTTCTTTATACAATAAGAGCCAACACATTTTCATGCATATGTTGTTTTTGTAGTTGGACTCCTCTCCTTGCTTTAATGATATGTGTTGTTTAACTTACATACTTGTGTATGAACTGATTCACATGCAATTATATGAATCTTGTTGTTAATGTGTTGTATACGTTGTTAATGTTGCCGTCATCCATGTCGACTGCTTTGTCGGACTTCAGACAGACCTCTCACATGAACCTTGTTATAACAACCATCGCACTTGTCTCGGACTGATCCCTGAGTGTTGTACGTGTTATCTTACCTTGTATGATGTGACTGCTGTATCCAACTGGACTTCTCCACTGGAAGGTGTGCATGTCCTTTTGTGTTGTGGGTTCCTAGTTAACTTGGGACTGATCTGTTTTTACCTAGAACTCACCTTCACCTTCTTCTCCCTTCGAAGTGTTAGAACCTCTCATACATCTTCCTTGACTCACTACATTAGTCACACCCTTGCTACTGACAGAGTTATCTTACTTGCCCCTGTGTGACATCACGGTTAAGGAATTACCTTACGACCCACTGTTGGGACTCCTACACCAAATGGTCTGAGGTCTAATTGGAAGTTCTTACTAGGGAGATCCCCTTGACATGTTGGTGGGCCCAACACCATCAACATTCTTGGAACTAGGAGGGCTTGATGACAAGTTGTGTCCTCTCATCCAGTTTTGAACCTTTGCATATCTTTCACGGAGTCTTGCACTCTTCTTTCCCTAAGGTGTTTTTTGAATCATGAGGATGTCTGCATCTCGGGGAATCTTTTTGATTTCTTGTTCACTCACATGTATGATGGTGAAGGTGAAGTGGCCTATCCTAAGAAATTATATAGCTTTCTTTTCATGATTTATGAGGAAGATGAGTTTTCTAATGAACATGCCGGTTACACACTTCATGAATCTCCATTTTGTTGGGTCCTCAGCCTACCGGCTAACACCATGCACTCATTTAAGCACTTGTTTGATCTCATTGAAAACACGTTCTATCATTTTGATCCAAACTATATTGACCTGAAACTGTTACAACAACGGAGGGTTTCACATCAATCCATTATTAATTTTTGGTAGTGCTTCCGTGACTTGTAGTTTCAAGCTCTGAAGAGCTAGATGAAATTTGCTTATCTTTGGGACTGGTTTGAGTATTTCCTTAAGAAATCTTCCCGTCCCAAGAGGAAGCTTGATATCAAGCCTCGCTCAACATTCTTCATTGATGGAACTGTGCAATCTCATGTGGGAGCAAGCACTGTCTCAGCTAACAGTTCGTCTCCCTCTCATTCAGCAGCTCCACCACTGCCCAGTGATATTGAGGATCATTCTCACACACCTGTTCATCCTTCACACTCTCCCAACATCACTCCACTCGATTTTTGCATAGATTTGGTTATGAGTCCTTTGAGTTCTCATATGCATTCTTTTCTTCAAACTTTCATCTTCGCACTCAGGTGTTCCTTCAGATGATGTTGCCTTGTGTTCATCCATTCCGAACTCTTCACTTGTGGGGAACAAGGAATAACCCACCGACGGAGTTGGCATTGCACAACCAACATGCACTGTCATTCATGAAGAGTATGAATGGTATCTTGAACATCAGCACTTCGCAAAGGATGACTACCTTCTATCTGAGTCCCCTCCGTTCTTTCCTAACCTCTTTGGTGAATCTTTCATCCATGGAGGCACCCATTCTCGATCACTCGTAGGACTCACCGAATGTTAGTCCATCATTCGACAATGGAGAGGATAATTTACTTGTTGAAAATCCACTTGATCCTTCATATGTATTTTCCAAAAACATAGAGGATGAGTTTGTTCACCTTTCATCTACCCCTCTATGTGATTCATCTAACCATGAGGATGCTGACCAAGATCCTGAATTTTCTGATCTTGGTTGTCATGATCTCTTCACCTTATCATCCAATCACAATGTTGATTCACTCATTATTAATCCATCTAAGCCACTGGTCTATGAAGATCCATCTAACAATGAAGTCGAAACCCCATAGACTATCAAGGCACTTCAGCCCGAACTGATGGTTATGTTAGGCCCTCACTGCCTTGAGGTTGGTTTCACTTCCGATCATGAAATTGTTCAAACACTCAAGGCTCCTCATCACTCATTTGTATACACTCCAAATCAATCCAACACTGAGATTTTACTTCCTCCACTCGAACTACACGATCCCATTTCTCATTCATTAGAGGAGTCTTACATTGCAAGCACTCGTGCACGACATGAGTTATCCTTGTTTCTTTCATTTGCTTGCATGTCACAGTCAGGAGTGTGCTTATGCTTCAAAGTTGCATTTAGTGTCACGAAACACAATCATTAGTTTGTGGACTGCCCATCATGCACATGCACTCACTTATGTCCAATGGGCACTTTGAATCACGAAGTGTGGTTGTATTCATTGTTATATCTTTCTTGCTTGCTGGTTCACACAACTGGGTTGCTCACGAACCAAGCCTTCACCAAAATGGGTCTACCAATGCGCTGGTGGCTACATTGGAAGTATCACTTCACGTGATCAGGCCCACGTACCATTAGTGTAGGAGTAGGAGTAGTGTTTTCTTCCAGTTGTTTTCTTGCATGCTTGTTTTCTTACGTGATTGGTTTGCCTGTTTGTTTGCTTGCTTTTCTTTCATTTTTCTTCTGCTCTTATTTTTATTTCATTCACTTGTTTCTTTCATAGGTTAGACCATGTATGACACTTGAAGTGAGTTGGGTAAAGTACAAGAGGGCTTCTACAACTATCACTACTTGGTTATCTATCCTCTTGCCTATGTATGATGAGCTTGTTACTTTTAGTCCATGATACGTCAAAGGAAAATACGTAATGTTCGAAGTGAACCTTGCTGTAAACACAAAGCTTTCACGCTAACTAGGTCACGTTCTCTAGTTGATTGTTTTTGGGTTAACCCTTGTCAGCTTAGTCAAGTAGACTAAGGTAAGGGGGAAAACCTTAATAGGCACGTCAGAGATACAATTAACTACTTCTCTATTAGAACAAGCTCTTCTGCTCCCAATAAGTTAGGATCCATCTTCCACCTCTGAAATGAATAAGTGTTATGCAGAGTGAAAAATGAAAAAAAAATGAAAAGTCAAAAAATTAAAAATAAAAAAATAATAAGGCGAAAGAAGATAAAGGCTTCTTACGTAGGGAGGTGATGCAAGTAACTCCACTAGGGTACTGACCAGGCTTGCTAGTAGTGAAGCCATGCTTGTCCTCTTATGTGACTCCACCATGGTACTATCCAAGCCTGCTGGCAGTGGAGCAACACTAGAGATGAAACTAAGACTGTGACGACTATACTGCTTGTGCACCTATATACCTTTCAACCCCAATCAACAATTGTGTTTCCTTGGCTTGGAATGTGTGTCAATCGACCAAGGGTTTGACAAGTGCTATATCTTTCCATCAAGTTAGTGTGAAACCAAGATGAGCTAAGAACTGAAAAATACTTCCAGAGGTATTAGACTTGCTTTTCATGAACAGGGTCCAAGCAGAGAGCTGGAGTTCTACCAGTGTGTCACCAAGTGTTGGAGTGGCTACAACAACCCTCCAAAAATTTTCCTTAGCCTATTTTGGAGCCTCCCTACCAACCTTACATACAACTTTGTCTTTCTTCATCAAGTACTCAAGTTTGAGAGTTTTCTTCGCACAAGGGCAGCCTCTTAATCATAGCTGATCCATTCCCCTCATAGGGTGCTCACCTGAACTTGGTCTAGTTGTAGGCTGAGTAGGTTCCCCTTGAAAATTGTCCATTTCAGGAGGGAAACTAGCCTTCCCTCATTGGATTGCGCAATCCTCTCTCACAGCTTGCTAGGTTCTAGGATTGTGCAACCCTACCAGCCAACCCTCCCTGTAGGATTTGTGCAATTTTTCCCAGCAGCAAGTTGTTCAGCCTATGATTTTCACAAATCTGGGCAGCAGCCAGCTTCTCTCCCCAGAAATTGAGTAAATCTCCTCTGTAGTTGGCCCAACCCCCAGCTAGAAATGCACATTTTTCTGTAGTAATCGAGCAATCTCTTGCATGTGCAACTGAGTTGACTAGTTCCCTCCAAGACCAAGAAAAAAAGAATTCCATTCATGGGCAACCTCTCCCAAGGCAACATCTAAAGATATCCCTTGTTTCAGGGATCTATGTTTAGCAGTTGGAGGTGACATGCAAGGAGCAAATTTGAAACCTCACACCAAGTGTCGCTTCCCCTAGATTCGTGGCATGCCCATCACAACCTCGATGTTTTCAAAACTCATTAATCAGACACTGCAGAGCTCATTCCTCACATCAACCTTGTAGATCTGACATACCACATCGCATCTACAAGAAGTCGGCGCATTTAGTTTAGTTGCTTTTGGGTAAGCTCACTTCCCATGCCCTGTGGTACATTTTTGTCTCCTTTTTTTTCGCTTGTGGGAGTACTTTTTTCTTGATTTCTTTGAACGCTCGTAGCCATTTACATGTATACTGTCTTTTCCTAGCTCTATTTCAATTTTTGTTGCTATCTCACAACCGTCGCATGCATGAAACTATTTTGCACGGACGTTCGCCCAACCTGCAAACTGCCTTGCCCACATGCATGATGAGCTATTTGTTGAATCTTTCATTCATGTTTTTCATGCACTCTTAATCACTTCTTCTATCACTTAGTGTCACCATGCATTCATTGACTTATTTGCTTTCAATTTCTCATCGGCAAGTTGAGCCAACCTTCATCAGGGTTATGCCTTCACCAAGGATGCATTACATAATCTAGGGAAGGAAGGCTCACCTTCCTCTCTACATTTGCGCGTTCCTACCCAGCACTGGCCTCCAGGGATGTTTTGCACATTTTTGGAGGATAGTGGCTGCTTGGCCCATGAAATTGAGTAATTTTGTCCCTCGGCTAGCAGTCCTTCCTAGATGGAATTGCACATTGCATGTTAGTAGCCAGACTAGACTATGCATTATGTAGTTCCAATAGTTATCCAGTCTCCCAAAATCCTAGGCTGTGCCTTGTATAGTCTTGGCAATTAGTCTCCCAACCTCTCGGCCGAAATTGCGTAAACTTCATTATCATTCACCTTGGTATGTTGCAACTCAGTTCTCATGCTCATTTTGGTTTTCGACTGACGAATTGGTTGCCATGAGTGTTTCAATGTCTCTAGGTATCACAGGTGTTCATCTGCCTCTCAGTAGTATAGGTACAATGGTTTTCAGGAGAGCAGATACGAAGACACTGTTTAGAGCACACTTGGGGATGTAGTCAATCTAGTGTCTATGGAATTGCCTACCCACGAAGACATCAATTTGTTCATAGACAAGGGCATCAAGATATGAGAACAACAGGATCACAACGAGAAACATCATGAACAACATCTAAATACAACATACCAAGTGCAACGAATGCAAGAGGAGGGTTATTGACAACACAAAGGCAAAGCAAGGTTGCAAGCTTAAGTAGGTCCATTGATGATGAAAGCAACTTGGGAGACTCCGGCTATGAAGTGACAGTGTGCATGAAGATCGTGTGAAGTCAGAAGATGGAACAAAGAAGGAGTTTCATGTGTTGAAGCAACAACTCAGGAAGAATGTGAAGCTGCACATATAGACGAGTGAGTTGAAATAGCAACAGGAATAGTAGTGGGCACACCATGCACTCACAGACGAAACTGTGGCCATACAAGTTAAGGATCCATCACAGTAGCTGACATAGAGTAGACATGGTGAGCAGTGTTGTTGATCGCATGCAAGGGATTCAACAACTTGCATGTCATTAAGCACAAACATGCAATCTAACCCATTCAACACACTCACCAAGGTGAAGACAAGAAGCAAGTCCAACTAGGACTAAAAGTGTGCTTCGACAAGTTGATGCTTATGACCACCAACACACACTTGGAGATCAGCACGGACATTATGCATCATTGTGTTTCTGGTTCAAATATACCCAAGAAGAGCATGTGCATGTTAGCAGATTAATTGGATGAAGGAGCCGAACCAATGCACCAGTTGCAATGGAGGCAAGAGTTCGCTTTAGCAATATGTCACCATGAGGTGCATGCACACCATCACAGATGACCAAGCTTGGCATTAGCTCACTACCTTCACTATCACAAGCATGTCATAGAGTTGGTCTCACCACAACAGACCAAGTGTTAGTGATGTCTTGCTTGGCTTGGTCAAGCCATCTTGTCTCACATGAGCACATGTGCATTGTAACATTGACTCATGTCAAGTGTAAGTCAAGTGGCCATAGTTGGACATAACAGTCATAGAGTAGGTGAAGAGTCATGAGGGTAGTTGCACTGTCACAAGGGGGAATGTCAAGTGTCACCACACCCTTTTCTATAAATAGTCCCTCATAACTCATCGTATATGATTTTGGTCAGCCAAGATTCTACTAAGACTACATTCAAGAATGCTTCGATATTATTGTAATGCCCCTTGGCTTCTCCAGTGCACGAAGCTAGTACATATTTTTGGAGGAGCAGGCGGACGTGGCTGTAACATTCCACTATTGGGGCTAGCAAGTTTACATGGATGTATTACATGATTGTGACTTACACTTCTTTATATAATAAGAGCCAACACATTTTCATGCATATGTTTTAATTGTATTTGGACTGCTCTTGTTGCTTTAAGGATATGTGTTGTTCAACTTACGTACTTTTGTATGAACAGATTCACATGCAATTATATGAGTATTATTGTTAATGTGTTGTATACATTGTTAGTGTTGTCACTGTCCCTATCGACTGCTCTGCCAGACATTAGACAGACTTTTCACATGAACCTTGTTGTATCAACCATCACACTCGTATCAGACTAATTCGTGAGTGCTATATGTGTTATCTTACCTTGTATGATGTGACTTCCACATTCGAGTGGACTTCTTTGCCGGAAGCTGTGTATGTCCTTTTGTTTTATGTGTTCCTAAAGGAGTTGGGATTAATCCCTTTCAACCTGGAACACACCTTCACCTTCTTCTCCCTTCGAAGTGTTAGAACCTCTCATACATATTCCTTGATTCACTGCATCAGTCACACCGTTACTACTAACAAAGTTATCTTACTTGCCTCTGTCTGAGATTGCGGTCATGGAATTACCTTACAACCCATTGTTGGGACTCCTACACCAAACGATATGAGGTCTAATTGGGAATTCTTACCGAGGAGATCCTCGTCACATGTTGGCGGGTCCAACAGTGTCAACAATACCCTAACTAATCATCTATTAGGGTTTGATACTTTCACTGAAAACACTCACATAAAGGCACTAATCTATAGCTGCACAACACTGCCACATGATATATATATATATATATATATATTTGTTGATTACTACACATACGAACAAACTTTTTCAATGAATATAATATACCACTATTCCATCATACATATAACTCAAAGAGACTATGCCATATGTATATACCAGAAGAGCGAGATCATTTATGAGAATACATTTCCATGAACTATGTATGAACTATGGAGGAGATATCATACGAACTGATTCATGTCATATGTGTTGTGAAAAAATACCATACCATTGTGCCTTACCGACTGTACAAAAGATACCATATCATTGTGCCATATGAACGATATGTTTGTGCCATATGAACAATATCTTTGTGCCATATGAACCATATATCTATGCCATAAAAACCATATCATTATGCCATACGAACCATGTGTTTGTGCTATACAAACCATATCAATGTGCCATATGAACCATATCTCTATGAAATACAAACCATATCATTGTGACATTAGACTAATGCCTTAGGATAGATATCATGATCCAAACAAAGAGAAAAAGTCTTGAAGAAATAATCTAAAAGTGTGAATCCTCAAGCTATAATGCGAGTAATGTATATGAGATCAAACTGTGAGAGAATATGTCCAGTGGTAAGAAGGTAGTCTTGTAGTCAATGTAAATTTAGGAACATAAATGTGATGCTAAAAATCATAGAAGTGATGCCTCGATCATCATGTATGTTGATATAACAATGCCTCCATCCATATGTAAATATAACATATGAGACAACAAATATGATGTGAATGCCATCAGGAAATAGACCAAATATATGAGCCAATCATTCATAAAGGAATAGTACATATGACTTGAGATGATGAAATATCCTTTATATATATCCTCATGAGACCAAATGGATATAATAATTATTAGAGACAACTTGAAAATATTTGGAGGGAGAAATTCAAATTTAAATTTCTCTCTTAATATTTTTCTTTGACATTATTAATGTAATTCCTTTAACCAATTGAATTCCTGATTAGGGAAATTGGGCCTCCTTTAGGAATTTATCCTCAACTTCCAATTTCAACACTCCCTCATACATAGGGAGGAATTCCAATTACATCATAAGTCTTATCTCATCTTTGCTCTTCTCTGCTCCCTCCTGAAACAATTTCATCTCAGATGTATGTCACAACATAAGGAGGTAAGAAACAATATCATCATTACATCTCATTTCATAGAATAAGAATAATGCACAATCAACGATATGGGAGATAAATCTTCAAACCTTGTCTTTTGGTTAAGTCACATGACTTCCATCTCAATTTTCTTTGATCATTAGCTGAACAATTTTGATTTAGTGGAAGAAGAAGAAGAATCATCGTAGGAGATGTTGTAACTTATTTTTACCCTAGTTTGTTTTCCACCTTTCCCTTTATGTCCAACAAATAAAATAAAAGAAATAATAGAAATTGTAATTTAAAAAAATGAAAAAATTAGAAAAGTAAATAAAATATAAAAATCAGAAGAAAAGAATGAAAGGGATAACAAAAAATATATATTTGAAAAATAAATAGAAATATATCCCTAAGTTAGCGTGTTAGTTAAAATTCCACTTGACTTGTTGGTTTTTTTATTACTTTAATCCTTATATTTTTCCAAGGATTATTAAATTTATAAATAAAGTGATTTAATGTTTTGTCGGAGAGTGATAAATCTAGATTTGAAAGCAATGGATGAGATCAGGCCCGCTTGGATCAATGACCCCTAATCCATTGTTCCCCCCCGCATCTTTGGCATTTATCGGGGGGGTTTGCAAAATTGTTAACCTGATCTCATCATTGGATATGCGTACAAACAACATGCATTGTGATACCCCTTCAATAAAACTACATACTGCCCATATCTGCCCCCCCACAAACCATTCTCCCATTACTACTTCTCTCCCTCCATTCTCTCGCCATTCCTCCTCTCGTTTTGTCCACCCGCCATCATTTCACCAACTTTAACTACCACCAACTCCTCCCGCTAAAGTGACAGATGAGCATTCGTGCCACATTCACTCCCACCAACATCTCATTTCATCAAATCATACATGACAATAACGGTTAACTCATTCAAACAATTATTCCACCCCTAATAAAACATTGGCATCTATTTAAATCAAATTAGTTGCATTCTTTCAATTTCTGCAGCTCGAACAACACCTTTGTCAGAGAAATTCCAATGAACAATGACCTTTGAAATTTTTTTTTAGCCTGCAATCATCCTATATCCAGGAAAATCGTTGTCAATTCTATCAATGTTTTCTTCCCCAATGTATTCACATAAATGAAAGTCTCTATAGCCTTAGTTATATTTCCCAAAAACCTACCATTTCCCAAAGTTTGTTCCTTGGTGCGGAGCTCAATATTTACCTAGCCAAAAAGTTGTAATAACTTAGAACAATGAAAGCCTTTTCTATGTGACTTATGAAACAATTTTCCCAGCCCTCCAACTGAATCTTCAAGAACCTTTGCATCCATTTTCTACTAATGCATTAATGGAAATTTACCATAAATTATCATTTTCAGACAAATCTCATATCTTTGAATCTTTCTTGCCTGAGAATTATGAATTACCGAGGACCATTCGTCCCTATTCTGTTGCTATATTCCCTAAATTGTCTAGGCACATAATTTCCTTAGTGTCATGTCTATTAGGATACCCCAATGACCAATGGGTTGATGAAGTCATATTAGGTTTCCTGATATTTTTCTCTTCTAGTAAATAACCCTCAATAATATTCAACTACAACAATTTTTTGTTCGATGCCATTCATGATCAATTCCTAAATTTCAATGCAGAAGGTTCCTTCAAATATAAATTAGTTCTAGTGTGGTTGTTTCTATGTCATAAAGATGAAACTTTTAAGTTCCCTATGCAAAAGTTGGCTGTTGTAGGTGTCCCAAAGTCAGCCATTCAGTTGACATTATTAGTGATACATACCTCTGAAGAATTCTCATTTAGTGATTTTGTTAATTAATTCCTATATATGGCTAATTGTTTATTCAATAGTGATGTTGTTTCTAGAATTTCAACTGAAATTAAGAGAATTTTACACCTGAGTCAGCAGACTAAATTGTGAGATTGGTATCTATACAAGATTTTCAATGAGATTAGGATTTATGGATGTGAAATACAACCACACAAGTTTCTTGAATTCCTCCAAATGATAATTTCTTCTCTTGAGTGTATTGGGAAAATGATGAATGTAGATGATGTTCACTTTGTTACTACGAAACAAAAAGAACAGTTTAAGTTGAAAGCAGAGGCAAGTCCTTTTATGTTCAATATTGTTAGAGTCTAGATCCACCTTAGGCTGAAGGGAGGCAATCCTAGGATAACCACAAACCACGCTTAACTTGGTAGCTAGCCCTACCAGGTCGGGAGACGGCTCTCTCCTTGTCAATCTCGGTTAAGATGACTACAATTACAGCTTGAGATGACTGAAATGAAATTAGATTTTAGGCTAGGTATAGTAGCTCAAGGGTTTCTGGTTGATTTTGATGATTGGATGCTGGATCAAATGGAGCAGGCATATTGGGTCCAGGAAATCAACTCAGGGATACAGTCATGTTTTGTGGGGCAAGGTAGACAAGGGTTTATGTACTATAAATTGATTGAGATGGTAGTTTAAGACAGTTGAGGAGTTGAGGAGGGCATGAAGAAACCATGAATCCTCTTCAAACTGTTGAAAACATAGAAAACCAAATGCATTCCCTAGACAAAGCACTGTAATTTAGTGTATTTTTCCTTTTCACCTTGATCCATTTAGTTTTAGAAGAGAAAGAGAGATTTTGGACACATATACAACATAAGAAAAACTCATTACAAAGAAGAAACAATACATAAACTCACTGTCACAAGAATCCCACAAAATAGCTATAAAACCTGGTTTTATTCCTTACCCAGCTGCAGATACAAATGTACAATGAGTGCTACCACTTCCACAAAAGTCCAACCTTTACAAATGACTGAAACAGTACATCATATAGGCAATAGAACTACTCAAGCTAGATATCAGGGGTCGAAACCATGAGAAGAGGGGTGGTTTCGACCATATCTAAAATAGGAACACAAAAGTAGGCAGTTGAACAACTTGCCTCTAAAACTTAGGAAACGAATTCATTTAGCACCAAAACCACTTTTAACTTGATGTATCTACCCTATCAAGTGTTTTTCATCCATAATTACATCAATTTACATCATTTACCATGCCACATTTACAAAGAGAATAAGAAAAAGTCAAATGTAGAGAAGACTAGTAAAAATTTGGCTTTTGTAGCAAAACTGGCAGAATTCATTTAATGCACAGCAGCACTTTAGGGGTAGTCTTGGAGGCCTTCCCGGTGTCCAAATCGGGCCCAAGATGGATTTTTGGAAATCCATGCCTATCTAGTTTCTGGAACGATTTGAATTCCCTGATTTCGATGTTATTTACCCCTCCAAAAGTTGATTCTCCCAAGACTTCTTCTTGTGGGTTAAAAATGTGGCAGAGAAGGCATTTTTTGGGTGTAATTTTCCCTTTTGGTGGCCAAGTTCTTGTCCAAATCTTCTCAAACTTTTTGGGTTTTCTTATTTTTTCGTGCTGATTCTAAATATGCAAGCCATTTTGTAATAAGGTGTCCCTATCAAAATCGCAGCACCAGTGGCGCTGTGCACCTATTGGAAATCCTTGTGAAAAAAATTTAATGCGCAACGCCACTGATTCTATGCATAGTGCACTTTCAAACCACATTTTGAAGGCCTTCGTAGTGTCCAAATTCAGTGTAGGATAGCTTGTTGGAAATATTATCGAGTCTACCTTCCATATCATCTTGAATGTTTCATTTTGGAGTTCATTTGCCCTATCAAAAGTCAAATATCCCAAGACTAGTCAAAATGTGCAAAATGAGGCTGCCTAAATGCAGAGTTCTATTGCAGTAAACTTTTGAAGGTATTTCTCAACTCCAAATTGAGCTCATGATATCTCTTTGGAAATATATTTTTGTCTCACTATCATTTGACTCATCAAGCAAGTCATTTGGCCAACCAGGCTATGAGAGATCTTGATTTTCCCAAGGCCACTCAAGAGGTGCAACAACCCCCCTGAGGAAACTTTATTTTTGTCATTTCTATAAAACCGTGACACTTGTGTAAAAAGTGTAGGATGTTTTTCATCAATGGCCTGTTATGGACAAAAAATGCTCTCACTTTTTTCCAATTCATCTTCTATTTCTCAGAAACATCATTTGAGCAAAACCTACCCCGATGTGTGGAACAGGGGTTTTGTAGAAATGAAGGGAAATGAAGGGGATAAGGGGCTGATAAATTCTTGAGAAGATTTTTTAAAATAGGGAGGTATGTTAGGAAGGAAGGGAAAGTTTAATTTCAAATATTGAGTGAGGGGAAGGGGTCCAAAAGGGCAAAACACAGGCCTAGCCTAGAAAATTGTCAAATTGTAGCAAGAAGCTAGGGTTTGTGGGAAAATGATGAATTTGAAGGATATCAGTGATGGGAACTGCTTAAGAAGGTACATTAAGGATAGTGGAACGTGTATGAGCATCAGGATACAATTTTTGTTGATGATTTGACCATCCAAGAGAAATTACCTTCAAAACCCTAGGAGAGGGAAATGAGCCTTACCTAGGTACACCTGAAGCACGAACAAGGTGTAAGATGACCCATTGGAACCTGAAATGATGATGAAATTTTTTTGAATGATGGTACGCTTTCCCGAATGGTGACATGGATTGAAACTTGGAAAACTTTGAAATGAGTGAAAACAAATCCTAGACCTAATACCTAGTGACCAAATTTTACTTCAAGACTCACCGAAAGGACAGAATTCGACCTTGACATGTTAAAATCACTTTGTAAGAGCATGTTTTATCACTGGAGGAAGGCTTCAAAGACTGACACTAACATTGGCTCCAATGGGGATGGTAGCTCCTTGGAGGTGCCAAGAACACCGTAGACCTAGTAGCCTTATCCATTGGGAAATGGAGTCAAAAACTCAAACTGAAATGCATGACTGAAAACTAATGACTTGATGACACAAACTGACTTTTAATCAACTAAAAGCTGACTCGATACTAAAATGCAACTGACAAACTGGAAAAATACTCAAAATGGAACTTATTCAATAAAACCTACTCTAACTGTTCCATTCATCACCTGATCATGTGAAATGAAACAACCAATGAAACCAAGTTATCATTCTGGTTGTTGTTTGAATTCTCCACAAGCACTTTCTTATGAACAATAAGAGAGAACTACTAAATGGAAACTTCTATGAAAATTTGTAAACATGTCCATTAAATAATATGGATTCTCCATCTGACTCCAAAAATATGGCATAAGGATCTTGAAATTCATGTGCACTAGGACTCTGCTCATCCAATTGATTACTTTGCTTCTCCTCATACCATGAATGCAAACTTTCATCTAAGCTTTGTGATGAGACTCCTGCTGAAATTGAAAAAGAAACGGGCTGCCGGATCAAGTTTGTATCAATACTTATTTCAATCTCATGGTTATCTAGCGGAGCAGGACTTTGACTATAGACATCATCCAACACATCAGCTATTGGATCGCGAAAAACTTGAAAAGACTGTTGCAACCCATTTTCAATTGGTTCTAATGAGATTGCATGATTTTCTACAGGCTTCTCATCTGAAGATATACTATGCAAATTTCCCTTCAAAATCTAAAATGATTCAAAACCGAAAGGTACAGAATCATCTTGCATCATTTGATCATATGTTCTAGATTCCAAGTCTTTATCTACAACTTGACAATCAATGTCATTCGGTGGCTGCAAATCTCGATATGAGATGTCTTGAACAAGGATTCCATTTCCCTCAAAATGATCCAAATGAAAACTTGTTGAAAGTTGATTTCTGATTGCATGAAAGTTGTCTCTAATGAACTGAAATGAAGTAAAACAAAAAGGAAAAAATCCTTCACTTACTTCAAAGCTCGATGCACTTTCCTCCTCACTTCCATAGTTGATATGCATTAGATGATCACTGTATTCAAATTGTTAAAAGTGAACTTCCTCCTTCCACAAACCAGCTGCTTATTTATCTGCAAAACTAGCTTTTGTTTGGAGGACATAATCATCATCATACTAATCAAACTGAAGCAAATCATGAGTATAAAACACATCATCAAGCATACATGTCATATCAATAGATCTCTCTTCTCCAAGATGATCTTTAAGACTATCATTATCTGATCTATGACAACTGCGATAAGAAACAAAATGTTTTGGAGTAGCCATTTGTTCTTCTTCAATTAGTGAGCCATGCTCTTGAACATTATACTCTTTCCTTGTGGTGATCCTTTGCATCATCTCTTCCACTGCACTTTCCAAAATGTCGAGCTTTACCTATAAAGATGTCAATTCCTCTCAATCTATGCTCTTCATCTCTTTTCCCTTCAACTTTTCCCATATGATCAGCAAATTATCCTCTACATCTACTGCATTGTTCTACATCTATTCAAGTGTTGCAAGGTTCCTTTCTCTCACATAAAACTCCATTTCTGGCTCAAAGGAATCCAGGTAATGTAATAGAGCGGATCCAGGAGGAGGTCTTATATTAAGAGGCTTTGAATAATAAATTTGGTTAAATCTGGTAGAAAATTGTTGTACTGTCTCCCCTAGCAGTCTTTTCAGCTGGTTATACTCTTCTATAATCAGGAAAGGGTTTTGTCTGACCACCCACTTGTCGAGGAAAACTTTGATGAACTACTGGAAATCTAAGATGCTCGCATCAGGCAGGGTTTTGAACCAACTCTTGACTTTGGCTTGCAAAGAAAGAGCAAAAAGCCTAACACTGACATCCTCTTCATCAACTTCAAAAATGCCAAGAAAAGACTCAAAATTCAGTACATGCCTCTCAACAGTGATGTTGCCACAGTCACCATCAAATCTTGGTAGATGTAGGTAATGATTTTTGGGGAAAGCGTGGAATATAGGAGGTAAAATCGGAGGCTTGTATCGATTGGGAGTTTTACAAGGTATAGAAGTATGTAAAGAAGGTGTAGAATTAGTGTTGGTCTTTTGAGGCTCATCAATTTGAAGATGGTCATTACAAGATTCAGAAGAAGGGTCTTGATCAAGATCAAAGGCATACGAACATTTTGTATTCACAATCTTCAAAGGGAAGGAATCAAATGCAGGTCTAAGATCTTCTCTCAGATACAGTATACTTCGTAAAGCCTTCTTGACATTCTCGAGAAAAGAGAAGAAATAATTTATCACAAAGAACATAATGTCTTGGATGAAATTCCAACATGAATACCTGATCTTTCCATATTGTCCTTTCATGTTTCTGTTGCTCAGGTTCATCCTCCAGTGGAGTACTTGGATCTGATCTCGAAACTGATTTGGAGTCTCCAAGTGAATGATTTCAACTTTCTAATGTCTGATAGTTGTCCACCATCAACAATCAGATCTGAACTTGATACAATTTGCTGAGGAACATAACGTTACGTTCCCCAGTATGGTTTCCACTATGTTAGAGCGTGGATCCACCTCAGGCTGAAGGGAGGCAATCTTAGGATAACCACAAACCATGCTTAACCTGGTAGCTAGCCCTACCAGGTTGGGAGAGGGATCTCTCCTTGTCAATCTCAACTAAGGTGACTGCAATTACAGCTTGAGATGACTGAAATGAAATTTTGTTTTAGGCTAGGTATAGTAGCTCAAGGGTTTTTGGTTGATTTTGATGATTGGTTGTTGGATCAAATGGAGCAGGCAGATTGGGTTCGGGAAATCAACTCAGTGATACAGTCATGTTCTGTGGGGCGAGGTAGACAAGGGTTTATGTACTAAAAATGGATTGAGATGGTAGTTTAAGACAACTGAGGAGTTGAGGAGGGCATAAAGAAACCATGAATCCTCTTCAAACTATTGAAAACATAGAAAACCAAATGCATTCCCTAGACAAAGCACAATAATTTAGTGTATTTTGACTTTTCACCTTGATTCATTTAGTTTTAGAAGAGAAAGAGAGATTTTGGATACATATAGAACATAAGAAAAACTCATTACAAAGAAGAAACAATACATAAACTCACTGTCACAAGAATCCCACAAAAATAGCTGTAAAACCTAGTTTTATTCCTTGCCCAGCTACAGATAGAAATGTACAATGAGTGCTACCACTTCAACAAAAGTCCAACCTTTACAAATGACTGAAAGAGTACATCATATAAGCAAGAAAACTACTCAACCTAGCTATCAGGGGTCGAAACCATGAGAAGAGGGGTGGTTTCAACCATATCTAAACTAGGAACACAAAAGTAGGCAGTGGAACAACTTGCCTCTAAAACTTAGGGAACCAATTCTTTCAGCATCAAAACCACTTTTAACTTGATGTATCTACCCTATCAAGTGTTTTTCATCGATAATTACATCAATTTAGTTCACTTAGCATGCCATATTTACCAAGAGAACAAGAAAAAGTCAACTCTAGAGAAAGCTAGGAAAAATTTGGCTTTTCTAGCAAAACTGCAAAGTTCATTTAATGTGCAACGCCACTGATCTAATGGGCACTGCCACTTTAGGGGCAGTTTTGGAGGCCTTCCCAGTGTCCAAATCAGGCCGAAGATGGCTTGTTGGAAAACCCTACCTATCTAGTTTTTGGAACAATTTGAATTCCATGATTTGGAGGTAATTTTTCCCTCCAAATGTTGATTCTCCCAAGACTTCTTCTTGTGGGTTAAGAAAGTGGCAAAGAGGGAATTTTTTGGGTGTTTTTTGCCCATTTGGTGGCCAAGATCTTGTCCAAATCTTATAAAACATTTTGGGTTTTCTTATTTTTTCGTGCTGATTCCAAATGTACAATCCATTTCATAAGAAGGTGTCCCTATCAATAGTGCAATGCCAGTGGCGATGCGCACCTATTGGAAATCCATGTGCAAACAATTTAATGCACAGTGTTGCTTTCAGACTGCGTTTTGGAGACCTTCTCGGTGTCCAAATTGTGTGTAGGATATCTCATTGGAAATCCTGTTGAGTCTACTTTCCAAATCATCTTTAATTTTTTAATTTGGAGTTCATTTGCCTGTCAAATGTCAAATCTGCCAAGACTGGTGAAAATGTGCAAATTGAGGATCTAAATGTAGAGTTCTATTGCATTTAACTGTTGGAGGTCTTTCTCAACTCCAAATTGAGCTCATGATAGCTCATTGGAAAGATATTTGTGTCTAGCTATCATTTGAAGCATTAAGAAACTCATTTGGCCAACCAGGATAGGAGAAATCTTGATTTTCCCAAGGCCACTCTAGAGGTGTAGCAACCCTCTTGAGGAAACTTTCTTTTTGACATTTCTCTAAAACCATGACACCTTTGTAAAAAGTGAAGGAGGTTTTTCGTCCTTGTGCTATTATGGACAAAACTCACTCTCACTTTTGTCAACTTCATCTTCTATTTCTCAAAAAAATCATTTGAGTAAAACCTACCCTATTGTGTGGAACACGGGTTTTGTGGAAATGAAGGGAAATGAGGGGGATAAGGGGCTGATAAATTCTTGAGAAGATTTTAGAAAATAGGGAGGGCTGTTAGGAAGGAAGGGAAAGTGGAATTTCAAAGATTGAGTGAGGGCAAGGGATCTAAAAGGGCAAAACACAGGCCTAGCCTAGAAAATTGTCAAATTGTAGCAAGAAGCTAGGATTTGTGGGAAAATGATGAATTTAAAGGATATCAATGATAGGAAGTTTTTAAGAAGGTACATTAAGGGTAGGGGAAGGTGTATGAGCATCAGGATACAAGTTTTTTTGATGATTTGACAATCCAAGAGAAATTACCTTCAAAACCCTAGGAGAGAGAAATGAGCCTTACCCAGGTACAACTGAAGCACGAACAAGGTGTAAAATGATCCAATGGAACCTGAAATGATGATGAAAACTTTTTGAATGATGGTACACTCGCTCGAATGGTGATATGGACCGAAACTTGGAAAACTTTTAAATGAGTGAAAACAAATCCTAGACTTAATACCTAGTGGCCAAATTTAATTGAAGACTCACTGAAATGACAAAATTTGACCTCGACACCTTAAAATCACTTTGTAAGAGCATGTTTGATCACTGGAGGAAGGCTTCAAAGACTGACACTAACAAATACAAGAGTTGCAACAAAAGAGGTTGATGTTTTGTTAAAACAAATGAATTTCAAATTTAGTTTCAGTTGGTCTTATGACCCATAGGGAATTATATCTTCAATAAGAATTGCATAGAAATCATCTCCTTATCCTCATGTGCCTAAAACTAAAATTGAGCAGTATGAAAATAAAGATGACTGGGATGAAAATACTTTACAGGAAATTCAGGAGCTAGTATCTATTCAAAAAAGACTAGAAACTCCAAGGATGACAGAGAAAGAACAAAAGAGGCCAAGATAAAATGTATCACTAGCAGGTTCAATGTTGAAAGGTTCATAGGTGCAGGAATCAAAATTTCAAGTGGTTAAAAGGAAGAAAATTATAAATATTCATGAAGAATCTTCAGACGATCGAACTTCTTAAGTGATTACTACTACTGTGTTGCCAAAACACTCTCCTTTTTCACAACAATAGTGTTATAGACATTTTTGTGCCTTACAACTCCAAGCATGAAATGTCCATAAACTAAGGGCTCCTAAGTCCCTAAAAGTGTTTTTCTAACCCCTAAACGAACAAGGTCAACAGATTACAGCTTCTCCCAGAAGTTCTGCACCAGAAACTGCTCAAAATTGGTCAAAACAGGATCATTTCAGCTGCTCCACTAGCTAAGTGCGTTGCATTGCACCTAAATACACTGTGGGGGTGCGTTGAATTTCAAAACTCCCTTATGTAGGGTGCGATGGGCGAGAAATGACAAATGGCAGTGTCATTCCGCGAGGTGGAGAGACAATGGAAGCTTCTAGAATCTTCTCCTGTGACACTTGCCTCACTGAATTCGACCAAGGATGAGTAAGAGGCCCTCAGTCTCCAAGTGGAAGCAAGAACTGACAAAGAGAAGACACTAATCAAATCACAAGCTGACTCATCCTCCTTGCACATATCTATATATGGATCCCTCATCCCAGAGATCCAGAGGCTGGAATTTTGCATATTGTAAGGAATTGCTGTTGGTTTTTGAGGCAAAACATCAGAGTATTGGGTGATCTATGCTTTGTTTGAGGTGAAGAGGGGCTTCTCTTCTGGGAGGTTGATGTTGGGTCAAGAACCACCGGTTGTAACTCCTCCTGGATCTTTTCTTGTTTATTAATAAAAACTATTCGAGTTTTTCCTCCATGCTTTTGTATCATTGATGCTTGTTACATTTATATGGTTAACTTAAATCTGATCCTAAGTTGTTTATGAATATACATCCATGTCTTTGTATAGTGTTCTTCTTCTATGATCTTACAGGTACTTTGTGAAGCTGGGCAAGCAAGGGAGCAGGTAGCTGGAGACTATCAAAGAAGAGAGGGATTGGATCAAAGGACTATCGCAAGACACAGGTTGGTTCTTTCTATTTCTCTCTATCTATAGTTCATAAAGGAAATACAAAAGTAGTTTTTCTCTGTTTGTTTCTAAGGCAGTTGTCACACCTTAGTGGGATAGAGCAGTTCTAAATAGACACTTTTCCCTGTAACAAAATGGCGACTCCATTGGGGAATGTCTAATTAGTTTGTTTGTGTATCTCTTTGTTGCTTGTTTCATAAACTTATCAGTAGCTTTCGAACTGCATTTGCCATAAAAAATGCAAAGTAGACATCTGCTGCTTCAATCCATTCACTGGATCTGTTTATGATTTGAACAGCTGATTCACAAACTATCTGATTGCCCTTGTGATAGCTCTTAGATCCTCCTTAGATCTACCCCTGATTGTGCATTACTGATTGCCTTTACTCGGCCAAAAACCAAAGACTGAACTGCAAACTGTGACCCAGAACCCAAACAGATTCTCATTTCTGGGCCAGCGTAGGTACTGTTAAGAGATCCTGAATTTCAGCACACTTCCTGAAAGGGCAACCTGCGCTGCATTTCAGTTTCTCTGTGTTACAGGTGCGCTGATCAGACTAGCCCTGTGCAGCTGTGGTTCTTGTGCTTCATTCTTTCCAGTTCTGTCTCTGAATTTTGCTGCCTGTGATCAGTATATGTCTGTTTAAAACCCCATTTCCCTGTAACAAAATGGCGACTCCACTGGGGAGGTTGATGATGGGTCAAGAACCACCGGTTGTAACTCCTCCTGGATCTTTTCTTGTTTATCAATAAAAACTATTTGAGTTTTTCCTCCATGCTTTTGTATCATTGATGCTTGTTACATTTGTATGGTTAACTTAAATCTGATCCTAAGTTGTTTATGAATATAAATCCATGTCTTTGTATAGTGTTCTTCTTCTGTGATCTTACAGGTACTTTGTGAAGCTGGGCAAGTAAGGCAGCAGGTAGCTGGAGACTGTCAAAGAAGAGAGGGATTGGATCAAAGGACTAGCGCAAGACACAGGTTGGTTCTTTCTATTTCTCTCTATCTATAGTTCATAAAGGAAATACAAAAGTAGTTTTTCTCTGTTTGTTTCTAAGGCAGCTGTCACACCTTAGTGGGATAGAGCAGTTCTAAATAGACACTTTTCCCTGTAACAAATAGGTAGACAAAATCATAGCTTCTTCTTCTTCTCCTTCCTCTCCTTCTTCAAGGCAACGGAGTATATTTTCTAAAGTTTTAGAAATGAAAAAGAAAAATTAAGCACTCAAGACTTCTACCTATGTAGAGTTTTGGAAGAAGTCCTCCTCAACATACACATTGTGACTTTTAGCATTAGACAATGAGAAGGGAAAATTTCAATTTACATTTCTAGAGAAAATGTTCCTTATATAAAGAATGACTGAGGATTACAAAACTTCTCTGTTTTCTTTTGACACCACAAAGATTCATCCCATATATAAAATTGATCTACACAATTAAGTAGGGGAGATAATTTACATTTCCTTGACAAGTTCTTCTATGACAGCTTCTAAACCGCAAGCATCACTCGTTAATATTGATTCTCAACTAAAACTAGAAAATTGTCTTCTTTAGTTAAAGATACCAAATCAAAGGGCTTGAAGATGTAGTTTTCAAATTAGGATTTTATCCTAAGGATGTTAAGGCAGTAGAAGAAATAATTAAGAATATAAATGTTGATATTCAAACATTAATGAAATAGTTAAAATTGCCCACCTCTCAACATCCACAAGCACAAGAAGTTGGCCAATTAGAAAATGAAAAGGAAAATATCCTTAAAATGATTGTTGAAGAGAACATGTTGATTCAGAAGACGAGAGCTTAAATGGAGAAGTTGATTAAAGAAAGAGAGTAAAAAGTCAGTATTTTAATTTCCACGCCCATAATGACAACTTCTATAGCATGTACTTCTTTAGTAGGCACATCAAAAGTAGTAACAATCACAATATGAACATAGTTGTTTTATT
This sequence comes from Pinus tabuliformis, assembly GCA_031772625.1. NCBI lineage: Eukaryota > Viridiplantae > Streptophyta > Pinopsida > Pinales > Pinaceae > Pinus > Pinus tabuliformis. The sequence continues at coordinate 285,955,099 of CM062815.1, forward strand.
CAGAAGAGAAATTGTCGAAGGCCATGGGAGACTTATCTTTGAAAGATTAATAAATTGAGAAAATTAATATGTCACTCGAAAAGTTTTAATAACGAAAAATTAAGTCTGATAATGCATATTTGGATGAGATTCAAAAGAATTATAAGTTTACTCATCAATTAGAAATTTATGAGAATGAACCATTGACTGCACAAACTATAGCTCAGGACAAATAAAAAATTTGGATTGATATTAATGCATCCATGACTATGTTATGGCCTTCCATTGAAATTATTTTTGGACAAGACTATTTATTGTGAAGATCAAAAGCAATAGTAGTACAAATAAAAGAATAGCTGGACCACAAACCAAGAGATTTCATAAGAGTAATTAAAGTCTTAAAGTCCATAACAAAGAATGAACTTGAAGAATTTAATATTGAAGATAGAACTGAAGTTGTCTTGGAGGTAAGAAAATTTTTAACCAAGAGGAACTTGATGTTACATCTAGAAAATAAGCGTTAGAACTTAGAAGCGCAAATCAAAAAATTTCACAGAAACTTCAATGCTCTACATCAGAAAGGACTTCCAGGTTTGCAAGTTATAGGTGGAAACTTGATTCCACTTGAATATTATCAACATAGGTTCCACGAGATAGCAATGGACAAGACTAAGATTGCCAAAGTTAGAGGAATCATAACTGGAAAAGCTTTCATCGAAGGCTTAAGTTAATATTTTCTCATTCAGCATGAAATTAAGAATTTCTTTCTAACTAGACGTACTTTTGAAAAATATAATGAAGTTGATGAGTCATACAAAAAATTGTCAAATTTTTCTATCCTTGATGAAAAGAGATGGGATAAATTATGTGACCTCATCGAATAGAACATAATGTTAAATTTCAAGAGAAGACAGTAGATAAGTAGGAATAGAGAAAAGATAAGTAGGAGCAAACAATAGATTAATAGGGGCAATGAACAGAAAAGTAGATTTATAGATACAATTATCAAATAATCACCCTCGAAATCTATGCAAAGTTGTCAAATCATTTCAGATTTACTACTTTTCCATACTATTTTTGTAATATCCTAATTATTTTGCATGATATTGTATTTTGTAATAAATTTTAACTCAAGTATAAATATTTTGATTCAAACTCCTTAAGTATTTTGTAATTCAAAGGTGAAAGGGTTGAACACTTCTCATGAACTAGTGACATGCTTGTAATTTTCTAATATATTTCGGAAACTAATAGAATGATTCTAGATTCATTCTGAGTAGCTTGTGTATCTCTGCGAGTTCTATTTGTTATTCAATTATGTTTCTATTTTTATTTTCTTTGCACATGTTCAAGGTAACATGGACGATTGGGTAGCACTAGACTGAATGTCAATCTCTCTGAAAGCCCCTGCAAAGTTATAATTAATAAAAGAGATTAATTAACTAAAAGTCTTTGTCTTGGTTAATTCCTCTAACTATTTTAATTGTTGTTTTTTGTAATCTCTTACACATGTATTGTTTCACTGTATAAAACTTATGTATGCATATGTTGTATATAACAAATTAGATATTCAGTATGAGTGTTTAAGGAATTATAAATCTTACTAAATTCTACTTTCCAAATCATTTTAAATATTATTTCTCTCAAGAGTGAACAATCAACCCTTATGTTTTCTCAGAAATACTTAGGATTTACATATGTTTTAAACTTTAAGGTATTGGTCATCCATTTTAAATTAAAAACCATACTTTAGATGGTTTGGTATAGTTCCTTAGCCTAGAATTGTCTACAAAGGACAACCTTAGATTGGTGTTTTTACTGGGGAATAGAAATTGAAGTTTTTTTCCTTGGGAAAATGATCATACTTTCTTCTTAACAGTGAATAACAGGTCAGTTGGCTAAAATCCTTCATCTGGTGACTCTACTTGTTAAACATGGCTTCACGTAGACATACCAGATCTCAGTCAGATCCAAAGAGATTAGTTAGAATTTCATCTATTAGAGATAGGTTAGAAGCCTCTCTTACTAATGCCTATGTTCTATCTTAAGTACCTTCATAATCTAACCCTTTGTGGTCAACTCCAATACCTGCTGAATTATCAGATCTTTCTCCAAAAGTTTAGAACTCCTTTCTATGGGAGTAGATATTCAAAATTAACATTTATTCCATCAACCTTAGGCTTTTGAACTTCCTTATTCCCATTTGGAAACTTCTGACATTGAAGAAGATCCTAAACTTTCTCTTTCTTTGATTTTAAATCTTCTTTTGTACATACTTATCCATCAAATTCTACTAAATCTAAAGAGGACATTAGTATTTATACTAATTCTATAGCTTTTGAGGATCCTGAAAAAGGTTTTACCTGAAGTTCAGAAGTTAGTTATCAATCATTAATTATTCCAGAAACCAAAACCTTCATTCCCCCCTTCTTCTAGTAAAGTTGTTTCTCCTAAAAATACAACTCCATCACAACATCAAATGACTTGTATTCAACCAATTGTGGTAGCGCATTATGTAGCCATAGTCCTTCCACCAATAGCCCAACTTAATGCTTTTCCTCATCGGTATTTAAAAAATTTATATAGATTTAATGGGGAGAGAGGGCCATTTGCTGAAGATCACTTAGCTGCATTCCTACACTTTGCTGGTAACATGAATATTGACCATGAAGATGACTACACAAGACTTTTTTTTTTCAATCACTTGAATTAAATGTTAGAATATGGTTTAGAAAACTTCAAGATAATTAAACTTCTCGTGGGTCATGGTGGCTCGGAGGAAAAAAAATATGTTGCTAGAGTCAAAAGAATCAAGAGACTGCCCTGTCATTCTGATTCAGAGCTTGTTGGTGATGGTATGAAATGGGTTAACCATATTAGAAAAGCGGGAAGGACGGTGCCTATAGGGGAATGGAGAAAGCAACCTAGGGTTTGCAGCTGCAACCTGTAACCTCAGCAACAGTTTTGGCAGCACAAAGGGATAGATTAGCAGATCTACTCCACAGAGGTCGAGGACTGACCCGACAAATGGTAAACGAGGGGTCCACTGGGACCCCAACCTTCAAGCAGGTCATCATGCACAAGCAGAAAATGTTAGAAGGGTTCAAAATCAATGGCTCTGGAGACCGTAAGGATGGCAGTGGCAGTAGAGGAGAAAGGACACAACCGTTGCAGAAAGAAACAAGAAAAAACCCCTCGATGAAGGGCAAAGTCAATAATGAACAGGAGACAGAGGGTAAAATACCGGAAGCAGAGCGAAGGAACACAGTACCAATAACAGCCCACAATGAAGGCGAGAACGAAAATAGTAAAGAGCCGCAATCACAAGCGGAAAAGGAGCAAGCAAAAACAGACAACCCCGGCTCCAAACAACCAACTCAAGGGGCTTGCAAACCTAAGAAAAAGGAAACCCTCCGAGTTGTTTTCTCAGATCCAGATATTCAGGCCTACAGAGACCACATGATGGAGCACGCAGTTATCTGCAAATTTATGGGACTATGGCCAACAGAACGCACCCTTTGCCAATGGATAAAATAGCACTGGAAGCCAAAAGGGGACGTTAAACTTCACCTTGGAGCTAAAGGCTTCTTCACGGTTGTCTTCACAAACCTAGAAGACAAGGATAGAATCTTTGATGGCGGCCCTTACTTCTTTGCCTCCGCTGGAATCTATATGAGGCCATGGAAGGCAAACTTTGTACCTGAACAAGAGACATTCACACAAGTTCCAGTGTGGATCAGGCTATTTTCTCTACCCATAGACTATTGGGGACTGGCAACGCTCAAGCAGATTGGAGAACGGCTCGAAACCTTCATCAAGGCATCTGAAGCCACAGTGCAATGAAGATATACCTCCTGTGTGCGCATTTGTGTTGAGATGGACGTCTTGGGGGCCCTGCATGAAGGGCTGTGGCTGGAATTTAGAGATGAAGACTACTATCAGGCCATCGAGTACGAACAGATCCCCTTCCGTTGCAGGAAGTGCCATGAGCATAGACACCTAGTTAGAGAATGCCCTCTCAACAAAACAGGGGATGAACACAAACTGGAACAAGCAACAAAGAATAAAGAGGCTTTCATAAGGACAAAACTACGACAGAGAGCCAACAGGAAACGAATACACAGAGCAGAGACAGGACATGGCATCATCACTAACAGCTTCAGCATCCTGGAAATGGACACTGACTCAGAAGGCACTAACAGAGACACAAAACGCATTGAAGCACCAAACAACCAGACAGAACATACTATTCAGGATGGGGAAGAAAATACACTCAGAACAGAAGAGCAAATGCAAGAGCACGACGAGGTACATGATGAAGACACTGATATGTTAACCAGCAATGGGGGAAGCGAGGATCTAGAGCTCAATGCAATCCTAGAAAAAGAAGGAGTCAACCTACCAGCTCTGGAAAAAAGCTGGAAATCCCAAGGGCTAGACAACATACCTGAAGAAGAAATCAGGAAAATCAGTGATCTCTTTATAGAAAGACAAAAAGTGGAAATAGAAAGGCAAAACAGAAGATTAGGCATCGCAAAAGGTACAAGTAAGCAATCAAAACTCATAGCTCTCAACCCTACAGGCCGAAAGCCAAATAAAAGAAGATTCAGAAGAACCAGCGGAGAGGTATTGCATGACCTAGGGGTTCTAATGATTAACTCTGGGAAAATGAAGGCTCTTCATGCCTTCCAGACCTACCAATAAGTCTTTAGTTACCAATGAAGGTCATCTCATGGAATGCAAGAGGGCTAAATAGCTAAGCTAAGCAGAGACTACTCAAGCGAAAGTTCCAACAGGAAAAGCCAGATATCATGTTCATCCAGGAGACCAAATGCGCCACCAACCAAATAGAGATCATCAGCAAGAAACTTCGCAAACCAATCAAATATATAGAGGTAGCCAATCATGGATGGGAAGGAGGCATAGCTACATTTTGGGACACCTGAGCAATAAACATCATCTCAATGGAGGCTGCATGCTCGTTTATTGCCACTGAAGTTCAAATAACAGGTAACTCTGATACCTACCTATGCATTAATGTCTATAGCCCGCAAAGAGTAGAGGACAAATTTTCTTTTCTTAATTCTCTTATGAATTTAAAGTTAAGATACCCCACCTCTAAGATCATCATGGGGGGAGACTTTAACATGATAACATCCCTGCTGGAGAAGAAGGGAGGTCTCAGAAAGCTCAACAAAGATTCAGAGCTATTTGTTGATTTAATAGAAGCTGCAAAGCTCGTAGACATACTCCCCAAAAATGGTTCCTACACATGGAACAATAGAAGAGGAGGAGACAATAGGATTGCCTCCCGGCTTGATCAATTTCTGATCTCGGAAAGCATCCTACTCGGAGGAGCTACTGTGGATTCTGATATCCTCCCCAGTGGAGGATTGGATCACTGGCCCATAGCTTTGGAAGCAACCATTCTTGGCACCCCCAGAAACAAGCCATTCCGATTTGAAAAGTTTTGGTTAACTCATCCCGACTTCCCAAATCTGCTGAAGGAATGGTGGCACGAACCATTGAATCTAACAGGTACCAAAATGTTCAAGTTCCAAAGCAAGCTAAAACACATCAAGCACAGAATCAAGGAATGGAACACTGAAAAGTTTGGAAACATCTTCCAGGAAAAGAACATTATTGAAGGAAATTTAAATCAAATTCATACAGAATGGGCTTCCGGGACCTACAAAGAAGACTCAAAAGAACAGGAGAAGGTTCTGATGCAGTAATGGCAACTTCGCTGCCAACAGGAAGAAACCTTGTGGAAACAAAAATCAAGAATCCATTGGCTGAAGGAGGGAGAGCAAAATACAAAATTCTTCCACAGATCAACTATGGACTACAGGGGAGCAAACAAAATCCTTAGACTCAAAAATGAAACAGGGGAAATCCTTCAAAACCACAAGGACATATCAACGCTACTCACCAGGCACTTTCAGCACATAGCTAAGGAAACGCAAGAAGATAGATCCGAGGCCATAGGGGAACTAACTAAAGAAATACCACTCACCATAACCTCAGAACAAAACTCTGCATTGCTCAGAAAAGTTTCAATGGAGGAAGTGGAGGAAGCGGTCAAAAGCATGCCAATGGATAAAGCACCGGGACCGGATGGCTTTACAATCAACTTCTACAAAGCTTGCTAGTCAGCCATCAAAACAGAGGTTTGGGAAATTGTTGAAGACTCAAGACGCTCAGGCTCTATTCTCAAATCCCTGAACGCCACCTTCATAGCACTCGTCCCCAAGGAAGAAGAAGCCAATTCCCCTAACAAGTTTCGGCCTATAGCCCTTTGCAATGTGATCTACAAAATCATTTCTAAAGTCATTGCAAACAGACTTAAGCCTGTTCTTCCTAACCTTATCTCAGAAGAACAATCAGGGTATGTGGAAGGCAGGCAGATTCTAGACAATATCCTCTTAGCTCAGGAGATGATCCACACCCTGCAGACAAGGAAACTTCCAGGTATGCTAATGCAACTAGACCTCTCAAAAGCATTCGACAAAGTAAACTGGAATTACTTGGAGGCCATTTTAAAGGCCTTCGGTTTTGACTCGCAATGGATCAAATGGATCCTCGCTCTAATCAAGTCTTCCAACTTTTCCATCCTTGTAAACGGATCCCCCTCTGCTCCTTTCTCCCCATCCCGTGGTATTCGTCAAGGAGACCCTCTCTCCCCTTTCCTTTTTGTAATCCTCATGGAAGGGATCAGTAGGCTCATTCACAAAGCTAGAGAGGAGAGAAAGCTTTCTGGCCTACGACCTTTCCCCTCCATTCCTGCCACTACGCACCAGCAATTTGTTGACGACACAATGTTACATGGCTCCCCTACTGTCAAAGAGGCTACGACCTTCAAAAGTATCCTCCATCTCTTTAGTAAAGCTTCAGGTATGGAGATAAACCAGGCCAAATCGACCATTTTCTTCTTCAACACTCATCCTGCCATCCAGATTCATCTTTCCAATATCCTGGGGTTTCGAAAAAGCTCTCTCCCTTCTAAGTATCTGGGAGCCCCTCTCACCACCAAACCTTGGCAAAAAATTCACTGGGAAAACATCTTAGCAAAACTGGAGAAAAAATGCAAGCATTGGACTCATAGGGCGCTTAACCTGGCAGGGAGACTGGTCCTAACCAAAGCTGTTTTGCAGGCCATCCCACAGTATTTGCTGTCCATAATGCCAGCCCCTAGCGGCATCATGCAGAAGATTAGAAACATCCAATGATCCTTTCTATGGAGTGGTAATGCGGAAAAAAGAAAATGGGCACCAGTGGCCTGGAGCAAGCTTTTCACCTCGAAAGCAGTTGGAGGTTTAAACTTAATTGACCCCCATACAGTCAACAAGACATGTGGAGCCAAGTTATGGTGGCGTTGGCTGAAGGAAACCAACCTACCGTGGGCCAGACACTGGAAGGAGAAATACACTCCCCACTACAACAATCAGGACCTAATCAGGATACAAGAAACTCCGGAGGGCTCTCCAATATGGAACTTAGCCAGAAGAAACCGCAACTTAATTCAGGACCATAGCTTTTGGGAGATACGCAATGGAGAAACTGCCCTCTTTTGGGAAGATGCATGGCAGCAGCTCCCAAAACTAGAACAACCAGAGCTAGAAGAGTTCAAAATAGATTGCCAGAACAGGGGAAAATTCACAGTCCACCACTACTGGAACCCAAACAGTTGCGACCAGGAATGGAGGCAGTGGGCTGTACAGGATGAGGGGAACCCAATTGAAGAAAATAACAGCACAAAAAATCTCCTGAAAGGCCTAAATAACCGCACTATCAGGAAAACCACAGAAAACGACATCCTGAGATGGGGTATGAAAGGCAGTGGGAACTTCACCCTCAAAGAAGCCAGAGAGCAACTTGAACTCTCGGAGCAACTGGAAGTGCCTCAGTGGAGCAGCAAGGTTTGGGACGCCACATTTTGGCCTAAAATAAAAACATTCTTATGGCTTCTCATGAACAGAAAAACCCTAACGTGGGAGAACTTGCGCAGAAAAGGTTTCGAAGGCCCCTCCATTTGCCCCATGTGCAAACAGGCAGAAGAAACCATGAATCACCTTTTCAACTCCTGTAACTGGGCCGATCAATTATGGCAAAAAATGGAAACTACATTGAAGCAAACAAACAGAGACAGGGAATCCATACACAATACCATCATGCACTGGCCTACCAATTACTCCAACAACACAAGAATCAACAACATATGGAAAATTCTACCAGGCTTCATCACTTGGACCCTCTGGAAAGAAAGAAACCGCAGAATTTTTCAGGATGAGCATAGAAGCATAGAATACCTGCACAACATCTTAATCCAAAACATGCGCCAACTAATCCTCGTGAAATGCAAGGTAGAACCTGACAATCATCCTTCGGCCGAGGACCAACGAATACTGGAAGCCTTCAACCTGCTCAATGCTCCTCAACAGGGCTCATCCGGTCAACAGCAACACTTCAACATAGAACCAAAGAGCTGGAGGCCACCACCGGAAGGGTTTTTAAAACTAAACTTTGACGGTGCCTCGAGAGGCAACCCCGGCCAAGCAGGGATCGGAGGAGTCATCAGAAATCATGAAGGAGACATACTCTACATCTACAGCAAAGCTCTGGGGGAAGGCACCAATAACGAAATGGAGTTTGCAGCGCTGGAAAAAGGGTTGAGGATCCTCCAAACTATTCAAACAGGCAAGGCAGTAATTGAAGGAGACTCAGAGGTGGCCATTAACGTCGCCAGGAGAATCCAAGGAGAAACGCCAGCTAGCAAGGTAACTAAACATTGGCGACTGTCCAAAGTCACAGATAACATTGCCAAAATGATCGGGGAAATGAAAGGACTCATCTTTCAAGCAGTAAGGCGTAATGCCAATGCAATCGCTGACCACTTGGCTAATCATGGGATTGAACACCCCAACGAAATTTGGGACAGCTGTTGGCAGCAGGTCGACAACCCGCAGTTAAAGAGCAAGTGCATCCAGCTCTCACAATTGGATATGGTGACGACAGTGGAGCCCGTCCGGAGGGTCGAATAGACCTTCTCCATAATGGAATGAACAGGCTGACTAGGCGTATAACATTTATTCCAAGCAGCATGCGAAGGACATATAGGATGAGGGCAACCATGAACGCAGCAGATGACAAAGATTTGGGCAGAGCCATAATCTGGAATGATATGAGCCACCGAATCATTTCAACGAACAGGGACAGATGGCACATTTTGGGGCATGCAGGGCATGACGAGCGTAGGCGGGCTCAATTATCCCAAATCCCAAACAAAATTCCTTCATGTCGCAATAATGTTGAGCAGACGTGCAAGTTGCACAAATTTATCCAATCACACGCCGGAAACCTCACCAATTTTGATTATATAATCACTCTCAATCACCCAACGAAATACATCGTTTCTGTAGATAGCATTCTCATCCCTCCTCTTTCAGCAATTAACGAGCGAGGTTCTGCTAGGCAAGCAAGCAGCACTATGGATGGGGAGACTAGCCGCAATCAATCTGCCAACAGAGATCTGCAGCAGGCCAAGGAGATGTTCGAGAGGCGAACCTCGCAGCGAAACAAGTGCAGAATTATTGATTTAGAGGCCGCGGTCAAGGATGAGGAAATCAAACTCTCTGATCAGCAAATCAAAAACGAGGTCGACTGGATTCAGGACCCGGGAACTCCCAGCACCAGAGCCACTCAGTTCGTAAGAACTCAGGCAGAAGCTTGGCAAATGAAGACCCTCCTTGCCAAAGCCATGGACGTCCAGGGGGAGCACACGGACCAGCTGCGTAAACTCAAGTAGTTTGCTGAAACTATTGCGCATGATCACATGGCAGTGGTGGAAAGCAGCGAGTTTAAGCTGAGTGCAATCCAACAGCAGGTCGACACCATAACGAAGAAGCTCGCAGTGCTGATCAAGATTCTGCAGCAATTCATGGGGAAAGACAACAAGCTTGCTGGCGAGCAGAAAACTGAATCTCCAGGTGACCAGCAGGGTGCCTCTTCCAGGCCAGGGCAAAGCTACATGGAAAAACCCAACCCGACTCTGGAAATGTTCAAACGACTTTGATTCAGCAGTCCTCCCAGCCTCCCCTGCTCTTCTCTTCTCTGCGGGTTTTATGTCATTGCTCCAGGTTTCTTTTGTATGTGTCTACTGTCCACTTGTGCTTATTGCCGCCCTGCGTGGTGTGCATGTTATCAGTCCTCAGTCTTGTAGTTTTTTTCAATCTTCTGTCATTTTAGACACTTCTGTTATCATAGGGCAAGGCCTACAGTTCAGCGGCCTGTAATCTGCTTCTGCAGATTTTTGTACTATATTTTTGTTAATACAAAGCTTACTTACACAAAAAAAACTTCAAGATAATTACATTAATTCACGAGCTGAAATAGTCAACATTTTCAAAATTCAACGGGGAAAAAAAAGGATGTTGTTTACTACTTAATAGAATTTTAAGACTTCAAAAGAAACCCTAGTGAACATGTAGCTAATTTCATTGAAATATTCAATAAAATTTATAACAAGATGCCTCCATATTGTAAACTGCCGGTTATTGTTGCTAAAGTTGTGTTTTCCAAAGCATTTGAAGATGAATTTGTTTTAATTCTTAGTGAGAGGAAATCCAAAACTTTAGCAGACATGCAAACTAATGCAAAAAAAATTGAGGCTAATAGATCAACATTTGGTAAACTGAAAGCTAAAACATAAAAAGTTTAAAAGAGAATGAAAGCTATAGAAGAAGGTACCTCATCATCAAAAGCTAAATATGAAGAACGTAAAATTTATGAAATAAGCTCTTAGAAATCTACCTATTAAAATCTCAATAATGGAAACTCAAGCTAGAGTAACCCAACAAGTTGCAAACAAAACACAAGTTCAATATAGAAGACCTTTTCAACCTCAAGTTTTGCAAATACCAAACATTGATCAACAAATTCAACCTCACCTAATGATTTATGATCAAGATCCTGAAGAAACTATTCATATCAGTACACATGATATCAAATATTTTGAAGATCCATCATCACATAATGTTATTCTTCCAATCAACCATGATCAGTCTCTGATTCAAATCAAGGAAATTCTCAAATTTCCAAGTATCAAGCCTTTTCTGAGTTCCTCATTATTGAATAAAATAGAAGGTATAACCTTCAATCAAGAATAGGACCTTGTAGACTAGTAAAAATTGTTACTTTTTATGAACCTTAAGTAAAATCAGTTGAAAAAAAGGTATCACCAATTCAATCACCGAATCAGTTACAAGACCATAATATTGTTGAAAAATATGTTCCAACTATTTTTAATGATGAAAAAGAGTTAGAGAGAGTTAAAATTCCAATCCCATTATATGAAGTATCTAAATATCTATCCTATAAACGTCAAGTCTCTAAATGGAGTCAATCTTCAAGTGTTTGTATAGAGGGGGATGTCATTGGTTTACAAGATGAAAAACCTCAAATTGTTTATTGTCCTAGTTCAGATATGATTGATAAAAGTTTGCCTCCCTTTCATGTCACCTTGAAAATTCATGATTACCTTCTATATAAATTGCATGTTAGATGTTGGTGCTTCCCATAATCTAATGCCTAAAGTAATGAGGGATCAACTTCAATTAAAAATCACTAGACCATATCATGATTTGTATACTTCTGATTCCAAGAAAGTACCTTGCCTTAGATTAATTAAGGATTTAGTGTTAACACTTTCTCAGATCCATGTAAAGAGTGTAGCCATGGACATTGTTGTTATAGATATTCCCCTAAAATTTATAATGTTATTGTCAAGATGTTGTTGTGCCAAGTTAGGGGATGTCTAAAAATGGACATGCCTTATTCTACAATCCCAGTCTATGGAGGAGAGCATTTAATACTATATAGAGAAGTAAGATTCATCAATACATATTGTAAAGGATATCAAGCAATTAATCATACCATTTATTGAATTGATCAAGATTTTGGATGATTTACTTTGGTTTCCAATTATCTTCCAAATGCTCAAATCCACATTGAAGAAATTGTCAATACCCCTCAACTTCTAAATACTGACATTTGGAAAATGTATTTTGACAGGGAAGTTTCGAAAGGTGGGGTTGGGGCTCGAATTGTACTCATCTCTCCTGATACGAAAAACATAACCCAATATTTTAAATTATATTTTGAAGTCACAAACAATGTGGCAAAATATGAAGCCCTAATTTTAGAATTGGATTTAGCTAAGACTGTGAAAGTTCAAAACTTTGCAGTATATGGTGATTTAGAGTTGATTGTACTACAAACCAGAAATATTTTTCAAACTAAGCATCCTAGTCTTAGAGCTTATAGGAATGAAGTTTGAGATTGTGTAGATAATTATTTTCAAGCCTCCAATATCACATCAATACTAGTTCAAAATACCCGATCCTCTGCAATTTCCTTGTCAAATTGAAGTAAAATATAGAACTTCCATTCTTGACAATCTCAAACATTGTAAGATTTTTGAAGATGATGAACAATTAATTTTTTTTTACAAGAAAAAAATGAATTTTCTCCTTTACATCTTGAAGAAGAACACATTTATGAAATCAAATCAGATGAGGATGATCAAGATTCACATTTTAAACATAAACTTCTTGATCATGATATCATTCAGTTATCAAATATCTACATTCAAAAATGATTAGTTCCCCTAGAAAAATGTTTTGATCATAATGATCTCTCAAAAAAATCATTGCTAAATTCACAACAAGAAGATGTTCAGGACTATAATATCGATACTTCTTAAGAAAAGAGAAATGTTAAAACCTCAACATCATTGCCTCAATAAATCAAAGACAAATATATAAATATTTTCAAACATTATAGAGATGTATTTGCATGGTCATATGAATAATGGAAAACCTATGACTCAACCATTATTGAGCATAAAATTCCTCTCAAATTAGAAGCCAAACCATTTCAGCAAAAAATAAGAATAATAAATCTAGTCTTGCTCCAATAACTACGAAAGAAATAAAAAAGTTATTGGATGCAAAAATAATTTTTCCCTTAAGATATTTTGAATGGATAGCCAACCTAGTACCTGTTAAGAAGAAAAATGGAGAGATACGAATAAGTGCTGACTTTAGGAATCTGAAAAAAATTGTCTTTAAAGGATAATTATCCATTACCAAAAATGGACCAATTACTTTAGAGAGTATTAAGTTCAAATAGGATTTCAATGTTAGGTGGTTTTTCTAGATAGAACTAGATTTTGGTTAGTCCAGAAGACAGAGAAAAGACAACATTTACAACTATATGGGGTGCGATTATGTATGCCAATATGTCATTTGGTATAATCAATGTTGGAGAAACATTTCAAAGATTAATGGATATGGAACTTGTTGGTAAGATAAACAAGTTTATTGTCATTTATATTGATGATTTAACTGTATTTTCTGATTATGATGGTAAACATTTGAAACACTTGAGAATTGTTTTTAAAAGAGGCAGGAAATATGGGATTTCTCTTAATCCCAAAAAGTCACTTTTTGCAATAAAAGAAGGAAAGCTATTCGGACATATAATTTCAAAGGAAGGAGTTGTAATTCGTCCAAAAAGAGTCTCAAAAATTTAGTTAACCATTTTACATAGAAAGAAAACAAAAATTCAATCATTTTTACAAAAATAAATTTCTTGCAAATATTTATACCTATTTATGTTGAGATAGTCAAAGATATTACTAATATGATTAAAAAGTATCATGAAGTCAAATGGATAGTATATTTTAGGTATTATTTTTCACAGATCAAGAAGGCCATTTTAGAAGCCCCGGTACTAGCTAGTCTAGATTATTCAAAACTTTTTAGTATCTTCTCCTTCACCTTAGATACTACCATAGTAGTTGTTTTACTAGAAAGGAATGATGATGGATATGAGAAATCAATTTCCTTTTTCAATAAGGTGATGAGATATTTTTAACTAAGATATGACATCATAGAGAAAAAATCTTATTCCCTTGTGAAATATCTAAAAGCTTTTACGATTTATGTCTTACATTCTCCTATAATTTCTTATGTCCCCAACAATGGAGTAAAAACAGTTCTAACTCAAATTCATACAGATAGAACGAGGGGAAGATGGAATGCTAGGATACTTGAGTTTGATCTAGATATCAGACCTACCAAATTGTTGAAAGGATAGAGTTTAGCTAATCTTTTAGCTAAATCAAATTGTAAGATACTTGGTATTAACACCATCATGCAGATTGTAGGTGAGAAGAATCCACAAGAGCCTTCTCTAATTTTGAGTGATAATAATCCACAATAAACGTCTCACACTTCAAGTGAGAAGAATCCACATGAACCATCTCAAATTTTGAGTGAGAGGAATCCACAAGAACCTTCTCAAATTTCAAGTGAAAAGAATCTACAACACCCTTCTCATATTTCAAGTGAGAAGAATCCACAATAGCCTTCTTAGGTTTTAGGTGAGAATATCCACAAGAACCTACTTCTAGTACAAATATTGTTCCTCTTCCTTTACATTTGATGACAAATTTTTAATTTTAGATTGGTCTAAAGACATAGTGCATTTTCTTCGAGATTTAGAGTACCCTCCTAAATTCACAAAGAATCAATCCAGATCTCTTAGACTCAAGGCTATGAAGAATTGCATCATAAATATAAATTTGTATTGGAAGGATCCTTTGAATATCATTTTATTATGTTTAAATGAAAGTGAAACAGATGGTGTAATTGAATGGTTTCATTAAGGCATTTGTGGAGGAAATTATGCATGGAAGGAAATTGCATATAAAATTTTGAGAGCGGGTTTCTATTGGCCCAAATTGTTTGCACATGTTGGAGAAAAGGTGAGGAGTTGTATCCCATGTCAAATATTTGTTGGAAAACAGAGGCTAGTAGAGCTTCCCCTTGTTCCAGTTTTAACTGAAGCACCTTTCTTACAATGGGATTAGATTTTATAGGTGAAATAATTCCAGCTTCCAACAACCAACATAGATGGATTTTAACTTCCACTGATTACTTCACCAAGTGGGTGGAAGCAATCCCTATTAAGAATATAACTGATACGGTAGTGATGAAATTCATTGAAGAAAATATATTACCTAGAATTGGGTTTCCAAAGAAAATAGTTAAAGATGATTCACAGGGTTTCACCAGCATTAAAATGATAGAAGTTTGTCAGAAATATCATATTTAATCACATCATTCTACACCATATTACCCACAAGGTAATGGGTTAGCATAATCATCAAATAAAGTTATGGTTAAGGTTACCAAGAAAGTATTGGTAGGTCACAATAAAAGTTGGGATAGTCATCTCAAATATGCATTTTGGGAAAAAATAGTATCATCGAAAAGATATACTAGAAAATCCCCTTTCCAATATTTATATGGGATTGAAGAAATTTTCCCTACTCAGTTAGAATTTCCAATCATGATACTTTTTTAGGAATAATATGAATAGGCTGATTATTTTTTAAGGAGAATCAATCAGATTATTGAGCTAAAGCAAGACAGAGATGAATTTTAGAACAAAAATCATCAATATGAAAACAAAATGAAAATTTTGTTTGACAAGAAGGCTGAGAAAAAGATTTTAGATAAGGATATTTGATTCTAAGATGGTGTGCGAGAAGAGAGGAAATAGGCAATCATGGAAAGTTTGATAATTTGTGGTAGGGACCATTCAACATTGCAGAAGTAAAGCGTAATAATACATTCATTCTATGCAATTGGGATGGATAATATTCTTCATTGCCATTCAATGGGAAATATCTCAAACACTATATTCAGTATTAAATGCTTGCAACTATGATCATTATAAATTTTCGATTTTCTTTAAATTTCAACATCAAAGTGTGTTTTTCATAGTAAACTTTCCATAGCTAGGGGAGAAGCCACATGGATCTGAAATTTCTCGGCATCCCATAGGGTGAAGCAGTGGCGAGATAGAGTCGATGTTGTAACTTATTTTTACCCTAGTATGTTTTCCATTTTTTCCTTTCTGTTCAAAAAATAAAAAATAGAAATAAAGATAGAAAAGAGAATAAAAAAAAGGAAAAACAAAGAAACAAATAAAAGAATAAAAAAATAGAGAAAAAATAAAATACAAAAAAAGGGAATGAATGAAAAAGGGATAATATATATATATATATATATATATATATATATATATATATATATATATATATATATATAGAGAGAGAGAGAGAGAGAGAGAGAGAGAGAGAGAGAGACATATATCCCTAAGTTAGTGTGCTAGTTAAATTGTCCTTTGACTTATTTGTTTTTTTTATTATTTTAATCCTTATATTTTTCCAAGGATTACTAAATATATAAATAAAGTGATTATATGTTTCATCGGATAACGATATAGTGGGATTTGAAAGCAATGGATGAGATTAGGCTTGCCCAAATCAACAACCCCCGATCCATTGCACCCGCCGCCCGCATCTTGGGAATTTACAAGGGGGGTCCACAAAGCAATTTTACTGATCCCTTTCTTGGATACATGGAAAAACCACATGCATTATAGTTACACCCTCAATAAAACCACATACCACCCAATCCCCCCCACAAACCATTCTTCCTCCATTCCCCCTCTCGATTTTTCCACCCTTCATTATTATGCGAAGTTTAACTATCACCAACTCCTCCTGCTAAACTGGTTGATGACCGTTGGCACTACATTTTCTCTTGCCAATGTCTCATTCCATTAAATCATATGTGTCAATAAAGGTTAACCCATTCAAACCATTATTGTGCCCCTAATAAAATATTTCCATGTATTAAAATCAAATCAGTCGTGTTCTAGTAGTTGCTACAACTCGAAGAACGCCTCTGTGCGAGAAATTCCAGTGAACGATGACCTTTGACCAATTTTTTCAGCCTACAATCGTCCTATATCTAGGTAAATCCTTATAAAATGTCTCATTCTTTTGTTTTCCCCAATGTCTTCACATAAACAAACGTAAAAAATTGTTCCAGATAATCCCCTCTCACCCCCTGTAATCAACCTTGATGAACCGTCATTAGTAGATACTCCTTTTAAAATTGGAGAAACTAACTGTGAATTTGATTAATATGAACTTCACAATCATGATTTTCAAAAGTACCAAGACACCAATGATGAATTTTATTTTTTGGAGTCCCTATTGCCTCAATTTTGTTTCCCACAAACCTACCATTTTCCATAGTTTGTTTCTTGGTGTGGAGCTCGATATTTACCTAGCCAAAGAGTTGTAATAGCTAAAAACAATGAAACCCTTTTCTATGCGACTTTTAAATTAATTTGCCAATGCCTCCAACTAAATCCCCAAGACCCATTGCATCCAGTTTTTACTAATGCATTAATTGAAATTGATCACAAATTATCATTTTCATACAGAGTTCATGTATTTGAATCTTTATTTCATGACAATTCTAAATTACCTAGGACTAATCCTCCCTATTTTTCTGCTATGATCCTTGAATTTTCTATGCAGGTAATTTCCTTAGTGTCATGTCTATTAAGAAATCATAATGACCAATGGGTTGATGAGGTAATCTTGGGCTTCGTGACAGTTTTCACTTCTCATAACAAACACTCCATAATATTCAACTAAAATCAGTTTATGTCTGATTCCATTCATGATAAATTCTTGAAGTTTATTGTAGAAGGTTCCTTCAAATATCAATCTGTTCTAGTGTACTTGTTTCTATATCATGAGGGTGAAAGAACTAAGTTCCCTATGAAAAAGTTTGATGTTGCAAGTACCCCATAGTCAATCATTCATTGGAAATCATTAGTGAGAAATATATATGAAGAATTCTCATTTAGTGATTTTGTTAATCAATTCCTATACATGGACAATTATTTATTAAATAGTGATGTTGTTCCTAGAATTTCAACTGAAATTAAGAGAATTTTACACCTGAGTGAGCATACTAAAGTGGGAGACTTGTATATATACCATAATTTCACTGAGATTGGGATTTATGGATGTGAACTACAGCCATAGAATTTGCTTGTATTCCTCCCAATGAGATTTTTTTCTCTTGAGTATATTGGGCAAATGATGAATGTAGATGATGTTCACTTTGTTGCTAGGAAACAAAAAACACAGTTTAAGTTGAAATCACATGTCAGTCCTTTTATATCCAATACGAAAGATTCAATAGAAGATGTTGATTTTTTCTTAAAACAAATGAATTTCAAATTCAGTTTCAATTGCTCTTATAACTCATTGGGAATTATATCTTCAACAAGAGTTGCACAGAAATCAGCTCCTTATTCTCATGTGCCTAAACGTGAAATTAAGTAGTATACAAATAAAGATGATTAGAATGAGAATACTTTACAAGACATTCAAGAGCTAGTATCTAGTCAAAAAATACTAGAGACTCCAAGAATGATAGCGCAAAATCTAAAGAGGCCAAGAGAAAATGTATCACTAGCAGGTCTAGAGTTGCAAGGTTCAGAGTTGCAGGAATCAAAATTTCAAGTGATTAAAAGGAAGAAAATTATAAATATTAATGAAGAATCTTCATAAGTTCAAACTTCTGAAGAGTTTACTATTGTTATATTTTTACACTGGCTCGTTTTTCACTACAACATGTAGAATAAACTAGAGCTTATTATTCTCCTCCTTCTTCAAGGCAACAGATTATATTTTCTAAATTCTTAGAAATGAAAAAGAAGAATGAAGCAATCAAGGCTTACACATATGGAGAGTTTTGAAAGCAATCTTCACCAACACGGACAAGGTTACTTTCATCATTAGGCAGTGAGAAGGGATGGTCTCAATTGGAATTTCTAGAGACAAAGATCCTTGTACCAAGAACAACTAAGGATTACAAAACTTATCTGTTTTCTTTTGAGACCAAACAGATTCGTCCCATAGATCAAATTGATCTACATAAGAAAACATGGGAGATGATTTACTCATCCTTGACAATTTCTACCATGACAACTTCTAAGCTACAAAGCATCAATCAATAATATCCATTCTCAATTAAAACTATAAAAAACGTCTTCTTTAGCTAAAGATACAAGAATCAAAGGGCTTGAATATATAGTTTTAAAATTAGGATTATATCCTAAAGATTTTAAGGTAGTAGAATAAATAATTAAGAATAGTAATGCTAATATTCAAGAATTAAGGAAACAGTTAAAACTGCTCACCTCTTAACATCCACAAGCACAAGAAGTTGACCAATTGGAAAAGGAAAATGGAAATATGCTTAAAATGATTGTTGAATAGAAGATGTAGATTCAAAAGATGGAAGAAGAAATGGAGAAGTTGATTATGGAAAGAGAGAAACAACTCAGTATTGCAGTTGCCACGCCCATAGTGACAACTTCTATAGAAGGTACTTCTATAGTATGCACATCTATAGGGGAAAAAATAACAGTGGAAAGACAGTGTACTGATTCAACAGAGAAATTGTTAAAGGCCATGGGACACTTATCTTTGAAAGATAAAGAAATTGAGAAACTTAACATGCAACTCGAAAAGATTCAAGAACATAAAATTAAGTTTGATAATGCATATTTGGCTAAGATTCAAAAGAATTATAAGTTAACTCAAAAATTAGAAATTTATGAGAATGAATCATTGGTTGCACAAACTATAGCTCATGCCAAAGAAAACATCTGGATTGATATTAATGCATCAAAGACTGAGTTATGGCCTTCCATTGGAATTATTTTTCAATAACAAGATTTGTTGTAGAGATCAAAAGAAATAGTAGCATAAATTAAAGAAGACCTAAACCACAAACCAAGAGATTCCACAAGAATAATTAAAGTATTAAACTCCAAAGCAAAGGATGAACTTGAAGAATTCAGGATTGAAGACAAAACTAAAGTTGCCTTGGAGGTAAGAAAAGTTTTAACCAATAGAAACTTTATGTTACAAGTTGAAAGTAAGTGTCAGAACTTAGAAACTTAGATCAAACAATTTCATTAGAAAATTCAATGTGCTACCTCAAAAAGGACTTCCAGGTTTGCCAGGTATAGGTGGAAAATTGATTCCACTTGAAGATTATCAGCACAGGTTGGATGAGGTAGTAGTGGACAAGACTAAGTTTTCGAAAATCAGAGGAATCATAATTGGCAAAACTTTCATTTAAGGCTTAAGTTGTGATTTTCTCATTGAGCATGCAATTAAGCATTTGTTTCTAACTAAGCATACTTTTGAAAAATATACTGAAGTTGATGAACCATACAGAAATTTTCTAAATATTTCTACCCCTGATGAAAGGAGATGGGATAAATTATGCGAGCTCACCGAATAGAACATAATGCTAAATTTCAGGACTAGACAACAGATAACTAGTAACAAACAACATATTAACAGGGGCAGTGAACAAAAAACACATTTCTAGCTACAATCATTAAACCACAACTCTTGAAATTTGTGCAAAGTTTTCAATCAGTTCATATTTAATATTTTTCAGTACTTTTTTTGTAATATTCCAATTATTTTGGATGATGTTATATTTTATAATAAATTTTAATTCAAGTTTAGATATTTTGAGTTGAACTCTATAAGTATTTTTCAATTCAAAAGTCAAACGGTTGAACCCTAGTGATGAACTAGTTACATGCTTGTAATTTTCTAACCTATTTCTGAATCTAATAGAAGGACTATGGATTCATTCTCAACAACTTGTGTATCTCTGTAAGTTCTTCTAGTTATTGAATTACATCTCCATTTTTATTTTCTTTACACATGTTCATGGTAACATAGAATTTTGGGTAGGACTAGATTGAATTTCAATCTCTCTGAAAACCTGTATAAAGTTATAATTAATAAAATAGATTAATTAACTGAAACTATCTATCTTGGTTAACTCCTCCAAATATTTTAATTGTTGTCTTTTGTCATCTCTTTCACATATATTGTTTGGATATAGAAAACTTCTATACACATCTATTGTATAAAATGAATTAGATATTCAATATGAATATTTAAGGAATTATATAGCTTCTTAAATTCTTCTTTCCAAATCATTTTAAAGATTAATTATGTCAAGAATGAAGAATCACCCCTTATGTTTTCTCAGAAATACTTAGGATTTACATATGTTTTAAAGTTTAAATCATTGTTCATCCATTTAAAATCAAAAACCTTGAGATGGACTCCCCTATTGTCATTTCTAGATGAGTGGGAAAGATAGATGCCAACTAGTGTATATTATGTCACATCCCAAGGTCCCTCAACCCTAGGAACTCTAAGGTTTAATTCCTCACCCTGGGAGCTCCAATAGGGGGGAAGAGAATAGATGAGTGTCCTTGATCATCCTAGGGCCTTACCCAATAGGGTCACATCAACCAATCCAGGTTGCTATCTAAAGATAAAAAAGACATCAAAGTGATCATATATCATACTAGCGCAAACAACTCATTGAAGAGGACTAAGAATAAAAATTATTTGGTCTTTCCTATCCATTAGTACATCAAACATTAGAGAAAACACATGTCATAAATAAAATAATTCCATATTAATCCTTTCTCCCTCTCACACAAGGAGGAAACATTCACAAGCCTAATCTTGTCTCATACGACAACATTCTCTCAATCCATGAAGATGACTCTATCTAGCTTAGGGTGCATACGAGGGTCCATCTGATATATTAATAATATTAATCCATCAATGCATTTTAGCATGACATAAAAATTATTCTATATGAGAGGTGGATCCTGACACTTCATGGTATAAACTGGTCATGTTAGCGAAGAATGGTTAGCTCATCAAATCAATAATCAAATAAATATTTTAAATAAAATTGGATGTTCATTATTTCATTTTACAATCATGGGACTTCTAATTATCCACCACAAATCATTATTCGGTGTCAATATGTCATTAAGGGTCTCTCCCTTTGAATGGGAAGCACCTTTAATCATCATCAATCAATACATCAACCTCTCTATCATATGTCATGCATCAACGAAACTATCATACCACAAAGTGAAACTATATCAAGTTCTCATATGTACATACATTATAGCCATGATAGCTCACCATCAACTATTTCATTGTCACATATAAAAATTTTATGAAACACCCATCAGAGGTTAATGGTCACATCATCACTTCTTTATTATACAAATATTTAATCAAAGTCCTAACATCATCAATTTAGGGTATCCATTTTGTCACATTGTCAAATTTACCATGTTGTTAGGACACCACAACAATTAAATATTATCAAGGCCTTATCGATGTAGCAAGAAAATATTGAGTAGATCAATATTACAACCACACTATTTCCTTCAAGGTTACCATACTCTTTACACACATTGAAAACAATATCAAGTTACCACACATCAAAATCATATGACATGTATCCAAATTCCATATATCAAGGAGATCATTTTAACTATTACTATAAAGTGTATGAATATATCACATTTACTAGAAATCAAACACACTTTCATATGCATGTGACTAACATGCATGAATTAAGTCATTCATGAGGGTGATATTCTTGTCATACACCAGGGTTCAACTTGTCATCCAACATTGTAGCTAAATCATAATACTAAAATAATATACTATACATACCTTGTAATATTTAGATACGTTTAGAAACTTGTAGCACTTATATGCCATTGATAGCTATAACACTTTCATACTATAGTTGCTTTGTCAACTTGCATATCTACTCCAACTTCCTTTTTTTTCTACACCAACTTCTTCCAGTACTAGCTTTTCTCTTGCAGTATTATTTGTATTAGTTCACTTTTCCTGCACTATTTAGAATCTATATGATCCTCAAGAAGGATCTTCTTATCATATGTTTATCAGGAAGTTAGAAGTAAATACTCAAATATTTGTGTAGGAGGAATAAGAAATGATCAAAACAGTAAATTTAGAAAAAAGTATGTCATATAGAAACAACATAAATCCGAAAGATATTTATCGTTAACAATATTTGAATGATGTAATTAGCTCCCTCTTGATCCAGTCTCTAAGAGTGAATGTTTCCCGCAAAAGAAATGTTTTAGAAATAACCTATCATGGGGTGCCACAAGTCATCAATCATATATCCGTAAAAGAGGGGATCCCTCACCTTTGCATCATCAATTGACTTTATCATGACCAAAAGAGACTAGCCCATCTAAGGTTACACTGAATCTTCAAAATAACATCTAGTGAAACCAACCAAACAATCAAGAGATGAGCCCAAAAGACACATAAAACCCAGATTAACATTTTCAAGCCTATGGTCAACAATTAAATTCAACGGTCAATTGTACCAAATATCTCAGGTCATAACTGCACAAAGATAGTGACAATGAGTGTGGCTATGGCTATCCACATGCAAGGGTCACTTTATCAAGTGTGGGGCCCCAATCGAAAATTATACATTCCAACCCTGCAATAATAAACACAATTCTTCTTTTTGCCTATGCGGGCTTGGACCCTACAATTTCACAATTCCACAAACCAGCGTCACGAACCAACATCACACCTTTATCATATCCGGGCTCTTATCCCAATCATATTTCAGGGGTTTCTTCAAATTCGTAGCCTTGTGATATGTACCAAACCCTAATACCTCTTATTAGAACAAGTTTTCCTAGGGTTTCCTTCAAACCATAGAACTATTTTAGATCTCTACCCTCTTTGATTTCTTTTGTCAATGGTGTATTCATAACGGTGATATCCATGTATTTTCCTGCACCCATCTTCGAAACCATGTTATTTTCTCTTAGGATTGTATTGTTCTTTGCTAAAGATAATTGAATTACATCATGTAAACATTGAATTCACCCCACATAATTATAACATCATTACATCATATGAAATTATGTGAAAGAACAACATCATCACGACTACAACATAATAAAAAAGTGGTCATTAGAAGAAAAGAATGCACACGAAGAGACAACACAATTTTTGTCAAACACGAGAAGGGGAAATCCAAATTCAATTATTCTTATTCTATTAGATATTCATTAATTGTTCACCTGAGATACAATGTACATCCATCATGAGATGCATCATTACATAGAGACTCCTAGGGCCAACTAGGCTCAGTTCATAAATTCATTTGTCAAATAAACGAAGTTAATCCAAGAGAGTTGCAAATAAATTTGTCATCATTGGATCATATAAATATTGTCATCCATATCAGATATGATACTATAGAAGAATACCATTAGATTATTACCATTAGATTCTTGCACTGTGATACATTTATTATCATGGACATGTCATTATTCATAATAGGTCATTGAAGCATGGGCACTATTCAATCTCACTGATATGCAAACCCTAACAGGTCATGTATGGGTTTAATCATTTCACTAAGAAACCTCACATAAAGGAACTACTCGATAACCACACAACACTGACATATGATACATATATATAGACTACTAATTTCCCATACGAACACACTTGTTCAATGCATATATTGTACCATTCTTCCATCATACATATAACTCAGCGAGACTATGCCATAGGTATATGTCAGAAGAGCAAGATCATATATGAGAATACATTGCCATGAACTATGTATGAACTATGCAAGACATATGGTATGAACTGAGTCATGTCATACGTGATGTGCAAAAATACCATACGATTGTGCCATAAAACCTATACAAAGGATACATATCACTGTGCCATATGAGCCAGACCTTTGTGCCATACAATCCATAACATTGTGCCATATCAACCATATCTTCGTGCCATACAAACCATATCATTGTGCCATACGAACCATAACATTTTTCCATACAAACCATATCATTGTACCATTACAGTGATGCATTAAGAGAGAGATCATGAACCAAACAAAGAGTGAAATAGTATAAGCGATAATATTGAAGTGTGAATCCTCAAGCTATAATGAAAGTCATGTGGATGAGATTAGACTGCGAGAGAAGACGTCTGGTTGCAAGAGGCAGGTCATGTAGTCAATGTAAATTTAGGAACATGAATTCGATTCCACAGATCATAGAAGTAATTCCTCTGTCGAGATGTAAATATATCATGTGAGCCAACAAATAGGATTTATGTACCACCAGGAAACAGATTAAATATCTAAGCCAATAAATCACAGAGGAATAGTCCATATGACTTCGGATGCTGAAATCTCCTTTATATATATCCTCATGAGACTGCATGGATATGACCATTATTAGAGCTGACTCGATTATATTCAGAAGAAGAAATTCAAATTCAGATTTTGCTCTTAATATTTTTCTTTGACGTTATTAATGTAATTCCTTTGACCAATTGAATTCTTAATTGGGGAAATTGGGCTTCAATTAGGAATTTCTACCTGGAGATCCAATTTAAACGCTTTCACCACAAGCTGGAAATATTTGTTGATTTATATTAATGTGGAATCCAAGAAACCATAGTTTTGTGCAATTTGAAAACCCTACATTTGTAGAACTTGAAATGCCTAGTAATGCGGACATTCCTAATGCTATTTTTTTTTAATTTGAAAAATCGTATTTGGTGGCTAACATTTATTATTTTAGTGGATGTCATATCAATGTTTTGGAGAGTATCCCTTGTGAAAAATTTTATTAAGCTATGGTGACTAAGGCTAAGTTAAAGAAAACCTAGATGATGGCTAAGGTGAAATGTGGATAAGTTCATTTTTTCCTAATAGGTCAACATCAACATTTTCTTTATAACTTTCATTGGGATGTTATCTTTGTTCATTATACTTATGAATATTGGGATGTTATCTTTGTTCATTATACTTATGAATGTTATAAAGAGATGACATGTTATATGGATGGAATTTTTTCGTAATGAATCTTATGACGAGATGACATATTATATGGATGGAATTTTTTTGTTTATACCATTCAGAGTAATTTGTACTAAAAAACTATAGAAGGCTCCCATAAGTAACACACTTAAGAAAAATACATATAAGTGACATAATTTTAATTGATACCTCATGAGAAATTTACATACAATTGATATGCTTCAAAATGAGACACATAATTGACCTGCCATACAGGATATGTATGATACATGAAAAATTTAAAGGTTAATGTACTAAATCAAAAACACAATACCCCTAATACACAAGTCAAAAGTCAAATCTATTTATATTCAATTTCATCAAAATTAAAATTTTCACATAAAATATAATCTTGTTTGAAACTTTCAAATACCAACTGTGTGGAATTTTTCCCTGTCTTAAGGAAAGAATAAAAATATGTTTCTGGTAGACACTCCACCCATCTTTAGGGACTATAAAACAAATAGATATTAAGCATGACAATTGCTCAACCTTATAAATAATTAAACCATGAACACCATAATAATGATCATTAGGGTGAAAATATTAAAGTTATAAATGGTTAAATGGATGAAGGATCAATAAGATTTAAGGGAAATGATTGAGATTAATTGTCAAACAAATACTTACTAGAATAACTAAATAAATAAATCAATGAAAAATTACTTACCAGAATAACTAAATAAATAAATCAATGAAAAATTAACGAAAGTTAACTTAGAATAAAATATTTTATTGATGATTATTATTAAATGGTAAAAGGTTTTGGAACATGATTATTACTATTAAGTGGAATGGTATAGAATTTTTAATTTTAATTCTTGAAAAATTAAGCCAAATCTTGATAATAGAATAATATATTTATTTAATTGACTTTTTTCGTTAATTTTAATAAATAAAGAGTATTTTTATATATTAAATATTATTTTATTGGTAATAGTTTAGAGTTTATATAGATAAATTATTATAAATAGACTAAATGCTAGGGGACTAAAGAGAGAGCATTATTTTAATATAAATAAATTTATTTATAGTTAATCTAAAAATATATATTTAGAATAATGATCTAAATTATATACAAACACACACACACACACGAAAATGATTAAATGAAATGATTGAGTCAAGGCTTACAATAATTTTAATTTATTTAATGCTATTTTCAGAGTTTTACTATTCGTATATATAAATAATTTTAATTAATTTATTTATTTTGGCTATAATTATCAAGATATTAGGTAAAAGAAAATATTATTTATAAGATTATTAGCATAAATTATTTTAGGAATAATGTTATATTCATATCCAAAAGTTTCAAACAATAACAATATGAATAATTCTAGAAGTGTCTACTCTCAAAATAGAATCCTGTTGTTGAAATCCATAATGGAAATTCATTTTGAGCAATGAGAGAATGACAGCTAGTTCCCTAGATATAAAACACAGTGCCAAAAATTCCACATCATGGCTAGAGTACAAAATGTTTCTCAATCACCATTTCAAGCCTTCCTAGGTGCATCTCCAAAATAGCTCTTCTTCGTCTCCTACATGGAGTAACATCAAGCCTTCTTTGGTATTGGACTATTATGCCTCTCTAGCCTAATGAACCTATCCTTCAATGTTAGGAATGACTCAATACATGACCTCGAGAATGAGAACTTGATAGTGTTCCATGGTGGATCTAGTGGAATATTAAGCATGTGAGGCATGTAGAGTGAATGGGGTAGGAGAAAGGGGCTAAGTCGGTATCCCTCAGTGGAAAATCAGAATGGAGGTAGCAGTGAAACATCAAACCATTTTTTAATGAGAGTTGTGGGGGGGAAATATTGTTGTTCAGAGAAATAATGACATTAGAAGTAAGAATAAACAAGGGAGGGATTGACCCTTATGACTGAAAGTAATGGGAAAGGATTAAAATTTTGAGGAGCTATATTTGAGGGAAACTATGAAAAAAACCAAGCCAAGCAAGGGCATAGAGAGGTGGGAGATGATATTATGAATCAGAGTAAGAAGAGAGGTTAGAAAAAGGAGCTAGTCCTGAAATGTACTGTAGGGAGTGTGAAGAAGGAGACAAAACCTAATTGGTAGAGATCCCTGCAGTGGAAAAAGGTGGATTATAATAGAAATTAAATATCCTAAAAGGTTGATGGCATTTGTGAATGACACGGATTGCATGACATTTTTTGGCAATAGTCATTGTTGGCTGCAACCCAACTTGGTTATATTTTGGGCAAGAAATCCGAGTTTATTGGAACGTGTAGTAGAATAGATGTCGCAGAGTATGAATTAGACCACATAGTAGAGAAGTGGAGCACAACGAATACCACATAGCAAAGTCACCATGGAGCATAGGGGCTTCGCAGTGAAGCCCCTCCCTTTTTTTAAAAGCATAAAATATTGTAAAAGTTGATGGTTTTGGACCATAGCTCCTTGTATTTTGGAAATTGTGGTATCTGGTCCATGGTACCATAGCGATGTAATCCAACATGTAATAGTATATATAGGGAGGAATAATAAATAAGGAGGGCATCGAATTGATCCAGATCTACGTTTATGGTGATATTTTTGTGATTTGTACTTTGGAGGAAGGGCAATGCTCGACAATTGATTGTGTGGATGCATGAGTCTACATCTTAGTGTGCAGACCATTAGTAGCTTAGTGTGCAGACAACTTATAGATGTGTGCACAAGAAATAACTATTTGTTATGCCAATTCTCTATTATAAGCAATAGTTATCGTGGACATAGTCCCACATTGGGATGAACCACAGTAGAATTGGTGTCTCAAGTGTTGATTTTCTTATTATATGCATTTTATTTTAGTACTTTGAAGTTTATGGATGTTTATGTTATGTTTAAGTGATGAATGTAATTATACAAAGTATCCATTTGTTTGAGGGGGCTTGACACAGGTTCAGAGTGTGCTGTGAACCAAAAAAATCCTCAACTACTATCCCTTTCGATGATAAATTGTAAGTAGATCGCAATCTCACCCAAAGCAGCTATGGGATGTTGTAGAACCATGCTTCCATAATGTTGGGTCCCTATAATACTAGTGATTACCCCATTACTATTGTAGTTATACCCCTTATTTATATTGTTGTGCCCCTATTACCCCCATATTGTTATTTCTGTGCCCCATAGAATCCCTCTATTGTTATTTTTGTGGCTTTATATTATTATTGTTAGGTCGGCTGGATTATATTGTGACTCCCTAGACTCCTATATATAGAAAGGAGGTTTTGTCATTTGTATCATCCAAGAATTGTTCATTTATGTAATGTAAAGGAGGTTGCCCCCTCGAAGAGGCTGAATTCTAAGGCGTGGATCTCTCTTTTCTATCTTTGTGTGAGCTGGTTTCATAACATTTGGTATCAGAGCTTTGGATTCTAGGGTTTCGCTGCTCCAAACAGGTCATCGTGGAATTTTCGCTATAACTTTCTTTCTGTGATGTTTCAGAAGTCGCAAAAAAAACCCATTTGAGAAGAATTGGCGCTGAACCTTGGGTCCGAATTTCAGAGCTTTTCTCGAGATATTTTCGGAGATATGATCTGAGGAAGTTGGTCTTTTTGCAGACTCCTGAATTACATTCAAAACAGGTGACCTGGGGAAAATCGTCATAACTCTCTCTCTGAGGATCGGATTGAAATTTCATAAAAAGGTACAGAAAGAGGACGGACTGTAGTTTCTTGTGCGTGTGTTTCAGATTCAAAGGTTGAAACAGTGACTCGTGGCATGTCGTACAAGTTTGCTCTACTGAACCTGTCTAAAAGCAAGTCACTGTGGGAGATTTCACATAACTCTTCCTTGGAGAATCCAATTTGGCTCAGACTTGTGGCATTGGAAAGAGGACGCAGAAGGCTACTATAGGTAGCAATTTCAGAATTGGATGATCCAAAATTACAGAGATACATCAGATTCAATATCAGGCTTCTATAAAGTGAAAAAAGGTGTGTAGTTTTTTTTTAATTTTTGTGTAAGCTTGGTTTAACGGAATTCAAAGGGCATAGTAAAGCATTATTATCGGTAACTGATGCCCCGAGGAAAGAAAATGCAAACACCTAGTAAGGAACCTGAAAGCTCTAGCATGACTCATGAAGAAGAGGAAGAAATGCTACATGATATATCAAAATTACAAGAACAAGTGCAACAAATGTCACGCTCACAAAAGCTAACAGAAGCTAAGATAAGTGGCGTGGAATCTAAGATAAAGGGAATGGAAGCTAAGATGGATGGCATGGAAGCTAAGATTGACGCTAAATTTGATGGCATGGATGATAAGATGGATGAATTGAAGAAGTTGCTACAAGAAAGGGTCACTAATGGTGAAAAGGTAGTAAAGGAAACTCATGATGAGAATAAAAGAAATGTTAATCATGATTCCATAGACTCTAATGTTGGATCGAAGACTCACCATGTTCCAAAAATCGATGTGAGGAAGTTTGATGGCAAGGATCCCGCCACATGGATATTACAGATGGAGCAATTCTTCGATCTCAATAATGTGCAAAACACACAAAAGGTACGTATGGCAACTTTATATTTGGAACCAAATCAGTTTGTATGGTATCAATGGCTTTGTTCTCGTAAACAATTTATCACTTGGGCAATTTTTACGGAAGAATTGATAGCACATTATGAGGATACAAAAAGCAACACTTTTTTTAGCCAATTGATAAGTCTCAAACAAAAGGGTTCAATAATGGAGCACATTGAGGAGTTCCAAAAATTGAACATAAGGGTAAAAGATATTCCAGAGGAGCATAGGATTGATGTGTTCATAGGGTCTTTAAAGGATAATATCCAACATGATGTGCGCCTTTGGGAACCTGATTCATTAGAGAAGGCATTCAGGTTAGCAAGAAAAATGGAAAGCAAAATTATGGCAACTAGGAAGCATACCGTTCACAACTATAAAGACGGAAGTGTTGTTGCCCATAGTCTTCCACAACCTACAAGGTTGACACCACAACAATTGGAAGAAAAAAGAGCAAAAGGGCTTTGTTACAATTGTGATAGCAAATACACAAAAGGTCATAAGTGTGCTGAGAAGAAATTATTCTACATAGATTGTGAAGAGGAAGAAGAAAAGGAGCAAGAAAGGTCAAAAGAAGAGGATATATTCCAGGAACAAAGCCTAGATGAAGAACAAATAAATCCGACCATATCTTGTAATGCATTGGCGGGAATTACCACTCCTCAAACCATCAAGATAGAAGGACAAATCAAGAAGAAAAAGGTAATAGTGTTGATTGATTCAGGAAGCACCCACAATTTTATTCATTGTAGGGTAGCAAAAGAATTGAATTGCTTCCTATATCCAGCACCAGAGTGTCAAGTGATGATTGCAAATGGAGGAACAATAAATTGTTCTGGAAAGTGCCATAATATCAAGCTATCCATGGGAGAATATGTATTGACTAGCCCAATGCTTTCCATTCCAATGGGAGGTGCTGATGTTGTACTAGGAGTCCAATGGCTACAATCCTTGGGTACAATAGCTTTTAATTTTCAAGAACTTTTCATGAAATTTTCTGTGGAAGGAAAGGAAGTTGAATTAAGGGGTATTGCAGGGAAACCAGGAAAGATAATCAGCTCTAATGGCATGACAAAGCTTCTAAAAAAGGAGCAAAGAGGTGTAATTGCACAATTATGTTCGCTAGATGTTTCCACATTGGAATCATCTATTTCTCCAGATCTCCAAAAAGTCCTGGACAATCATTCCAAGGTATTTGAGACTCCCAAAGGTCTCCCACCTATGCGTGATCATGATCATGCTATTCATCTGATTCCAGGAAGTGTTCCTCCAAACATCAGGCCGTACAGATATCCCTATGTCCAAAAAAGTGAAATTGAACGTATGGTTGCAGAAATGCTAGAGGCTGGTATAATTCAACCGAGTCAAAGTTCTTTCTCAGCTCCAGTAGTATTGGTGCACAAGAAGGATGGATCATGGCGCATGTGTCCGGATTATAGGGAGCTCAACAAGCTCACTATTAAAGATAAGTTCCCCATTCCTGTTATTGATGAATTACTGGATGAATTGCATGGATCAATTTACTTCACCAAGTTGGATCTTCGTTCAGGATATCATCAAATCAGAATGAAGATTGAAGACATTCCGAAAACGGCATTTAGAACTCATGAGGGTCATTATGAATTTTTGGTCATGCCTTTTGGCCTTACCAATGCACCTTCAACATTTCAAGGTTTGATGAATTCAATTTTCAAACCATTCCTTAGAAAATTTGTGTTAGTATTTTTTGATGATATACTAATCTACAGCAAGTCTTGGAAGGATCATGTTGAACATGTTGACAGGGTGCTACAACTATTGGAGGAGAAACAATTATATGCAAAAAGATCCAAATGTTTCTTTGGAGTCCAGGAGGTGGAATATTTGGGTCATATTGTATCTCATGAAGGAGTTAAGGTAGACCCTAGCAAAATTAAAGCCATTAAGGAATGGAAAATCCCCACATCCATAAAGCATCTGCGAGGATTTCTTGGGTTGACAGGGTATTATCGCAAGTTTGTTAAGAATTATGGGAGAATAGCAGCACCTCTAACAACATTATTGAAGAAAGATTCATTTTCATGGACTCCGGAAGCAACAAAGGCCTTTGAACATCTTAAAGAGGCAATGTGCCAAGCACCGGTCTTAGCTACACCGGACTTCACAAAAACCTTTATTGTGGAATGTGATGCTTCAGGAAATGGAATTGGTGCTGTTCTAATGCAAGATGAAAGACCCATTGCTTTTGAAAGTCGTCCAATCAAGGGAAAGTTTTTAAGCAAAGCTATTTATGAGAAGGAAATGTTGGCAATACTCCATGCACTTAAGAAATGGCGACCCTACCTAATGGGAAGACACTTCAAGGTAAAAACGGATCATGATAGCCTTAAATACTTTTTAGAACAAAGATTATCCTCTGAAGAGCAACAAAAGTGGGTCACAAAGATGTTGGGTTATGACTTTGAAATCATCTACAAAAAAGGGAAGCAAAATGTGGTGGCAGATGCACTCTCAAGAAAGGATGAGGATGTGGAAGCATTGTTGTGTGCCATTTCTATTATCCAACCAGATTGGATAAACGAAGCAAGGGAGGAATGGAAGAATGACGAAGAAGTGTGGGCACTTATTCGAAAGCTACAACAAGATTCCAGTACTTCTGATACATTTAGCTGGCAAAATGATTCGTTATGGTACAAAGATCGCTTATACCTCTGTAAGAATTCCCAGCTAAAACAAAAGATTCTTATGGAATTGCACACTTCTCCCTTAGGAGGGCACTCAGGATTTTTAAAAACTTACCACAGGGTTAAGAAGGAATTTTTTTGGGATGGCCTTAAATCAGATATTCAAAAGTTTGTGGCGGAATGTTTGGTTTGCCAGCAAAATAAAGTTGAAACAATTAAGACACCGGGTCTATTACAACCTTTATCCATTCCAAGCCAACGTTGGGAGGAGGTTTCAATGGATTTTATCACAGGTTTACCCAAGTCTGAGGGAAAGAGTGTCATCATGGTGGTAGTTGACAGACTTACCAAGTATGCACACTTTTGTGCATTATCACATCCATTTAAAGCCAGTACAGTTTCTACTGCATTTATGGAAACAGTTCAAAAGCTACATGGAAACCCAAAGATTATTGTAAGTGACAGAGATCCCATTTTCACTGGAAATTTTTGGACAGAATTATTTTCTTGTCTTGGTACTCAGTTAGCTCATAGCTCATCTTATCATCCTCAATCTGATGGGCAAACTGAGATAGTAAACAAATGTTTGGAAGGATATCTTCGTTGCTTTGTATCTGATAAACAGACACAATGGGTCAAATGGTTGCCTCTGGCTGAATGGTGGTATAACACTTCCTTCCATACAGCAACAAAAATGACCCCATTTATGGCACTTTATGGGTATCAACCACCATCCATCACATCATATTTAAGAGAAAATTCTAAGGTTCAGGCAGTGGAACATCACATCGAACATCAACAACAAGTCCTCCAACTCTTAAAGGATAACCTCGTGTTGGCACAAAATAGAATGAAACAACAGGCAGATCAACATCGCAGTGAAAGAAGTTTTGATGTAGGTGATTGGGTATTCCTACGGCTACAACCATATAAGCAAATGTCCCTAAAGCAAGCTAAGAAGGATAATAAATTATCACCAAAGTATTATGGTCCGTACAAGGTGTTGCAAAAGATTGGTACTATGGCATACAAATTGGAGCTTCCTGCAGCTTCTCGATTGCACCCAGTTTTCCATGTTTCATGTTTAAAGAAGGTTATAGGTGACAAGCTCCCAATTCAAACAATATTGCCAGAACTTGACGAGGAAGGAAAAATTATATTGGAACCGGAAGCAGTCACAGAAACAAGAACTCGACAGCTACGAAATCGATCAATTTCAGAGTATCTTATCAAGTGGAAGAACTTATCCGCTGAAGATTCCACATGGGAGGATGAGAATTTTATGCAGAAGTATCCAGAACTACTCAAGCGTTGAGGACAACACTTTTTTGAAGGAGAGGGGCATGTTGGGTCCCTATAATACTAGTGATTACCCCATTACTATTGTAGTTATACCCCTTATTTATATTGTTGTGCCCCTATTACCCCCATATTGTTATTTCTGTGCCCCATAGAATCCCTCTATTGTTATTTTTGTGGCTTTATATTATTATTGTTAGGTCGGCTGGATTATATTGTGACTCCCTAGACTCCTATATATAGAAAGGAGGTTTTGTCATTTGTATCATCCAAGAATTGTTCATTTATGTAATGTAAAGGAGGTTGCCCCCTCGAAGAGGCTGAATTCTAAGGCGTGGATCTCTCTTTTCTATCTTTGTGTGAGCTGGTTTCATAACACATAACCAAAGGGATATCGGCACAGTGGCATCATGTATTTACTTCTACTCGCTATTGATATTATAACTTCACACAGATGGTTACTTTCATAGAATGACATTAAACCCATAAATTCTCATAATTAACAATATATCTTATAGTTCTTTAGATAATTAAGTGCAAAACATACATAACAATATTAACAACAAAAAATACTAAACACATGAATATATACAGTCACTCGCCAAAAAAATTCTTTATTGATATAGATATTCAGTACATACATGTCTTCAACCTAGGCACCTAACTACAGGTGGTCTGTGCACTCAGTTGCAAACTCTTCCAGGCCTCCATGCACCCAGCTATGGAGCCTTCCCCAAAACTACAGACTACAGATGTGAATACATAGATTTAATTCACTTGTGATAGGCCTTATCTTTTGATTACGAAGTATTAAATATGCTTATATATATTTCATATTTACACAAACAATGGTCCACATACCATGGATCAAGAAAATGACTAATAATTGATACCCATTACAAAATAAGGGCCTTATCCCATCCCCGAAAGCCCTAAAAGTCTGAACAATGAGTACATCTTCACTAGCTCCACGCGGTTTGCTCCTTATTTTGCAGGGCCTTTTACCCAAAACTTAGACCAAGTTGGGCCATGCCCAATAGGCCCCCAACACTCACCCGTGACTTGTCCTGATTCAGTCAGCTTCGAACCCTTGATCTTTACCGCGATCCCATTGTACACTACATTGTACTGTTGAAGCATTTCTACCATCAATTTTCTTCCTCGCACGCTTCCTTCAGTAAAGCTTCTGTAGCCAGCCCATCAGTTTTCTTCAGTGTCTCCACTTCCCTTTTCTTCAATTCCTTCAGCCTCTCATCTACTACCTGCAAAAGTTGCAGGGCTTCCTCCTGCCATGGTTGATTCCTTTCCTGCAAGATATGTTCTTTCCTTCGAAGATCATCTATTTTCATCTCGAGGTTCTTCCCTTCAGAAATGATGGAAAACCTCTGCAAGACTCGTAAGGTCTTCACAACTACCAGGATCTTAGCACAACACTTCTTCTTGGGCTGTAGTTCCACCTCAATATTCAGGACATTTGGATCGTCTGACAATGAAGTCCAAATCCTCATTGTATCATTGAGCACTTTTCCACAATCTCCCACTATATCAGATGTGCCTTTCAATGTTGTGTTTAGGTCCCCTTGTCTCTACTCCCAAACCTCTGGTGGTTTCACTGGCTACAACCTTATATCCAACTCTAATATCTACACTTCATATTGAAATTTTAACTTAGCCATAGAATGTTTTGAGTCTTTGATCGTGAGGGCAAGCTTCATGACCTTTTCTGGTGGTGGTTCATCCTCTCATACCTACACATCTAGAACAATTCTACAAGTCTCAACAATTTCCTTTTCTAGTTGTTCTCATTGTTTCCTTTTTTCCTCCCTGTCCTTGGCCAATTCCTTTAGTTCCTTCTACATCATTGCTTTTTCTGACTCCATGGTTTTTTTAACAGTGACATATGATGCTCTCTTTCCTACAATTCTGTAGGGGTACCTTGGTGAAATTCATGCAGTATCTGGAGGGGTAGCACATAGACATTCATCTAGATTTTGCTCCATGATTTAGCTTGCTCTTTTTCTACTACTGCTTCAAACTTAAATGCCCCAACTAGCACGTATACCATCCTATCTTCGTAGGCTCTTTCTAGTATTTGTTGTAGCTACAATGGCTGGGTTACTTACTTTGGTTGCCTCACTTCTTGCGGCGACACCTTCATCTTTGAGATGCCCTGCAACACCTCATCCAAGGTCACTTTGCATCAATCATTAATCTTGTCCCAAGTTTCTGTGTTGACCTCCTAGATCTTTTCTGCTATCGCATCGATGTTCCCATCAGTGAGGACAAGCAGAACTGCTACCTTACTCTTATCCACCTTCTTCTTTCTTAGCCACATTTTCACCATAAAGGGAAAATATTCTCATCCCTATGCATCACTGAGGTGTTCTTCATGTTCCTTTCCTCACCTTGTTTCTTCTATCTCTTCATCAACATATTTTCTGCTTGTACTCGCACCCTACGAAGTACCCTTCTCTATTACAACTACTCCAACTGTTCCACTGAGTGGAGTCAACCATTCCTTCAGCCAATCCTACACTACTGCGATGAGATCATATTCTGTTGCGGTTCCAATATTGTAACTCCATTGTCTAGGTAGTATACTTTTTTCAGGTACCTACTGAGCTCAAACGACAGGTATTTTCTTCTATCATTGAAATCCCAGTCTTCCATTTTGAGCTGGGGGATCTTTCCCAATGCTTTTCCTTCAAAAGGCACCTCCTCTCGCAATAATGGCATATACGTAGAAAATTTTCCTTCATTTGGCTCCTTAACCAGCTTTGTGCCCAACTTTCTTGGTGGCATGTATGCTGGGAGCACAAATGGAATATCCACATCCTATGTCTCCTTCTACTAAAACTTAGCTTCTTCCTTACTTTCATGGACTTGCTGAGGTCCCTCTAGCTACATCAGTTTCTTTCCTTTCTGCATGGTATTTTTTCTTTTATCCTCCATGTTCTGCGGTTGTACTTCCTTGTTCAACTTCTTGCATGGTGATGTTCTTAATTCTATTACAAAGACCTCAGCTAGTCTCTTCACCTTTTTCTTCTATGGCTGTGATTGTGGTTGTGCTTGCGGTTTTACAGACACATTCCTTGGTGACCTTAAGCACGTTAGGGATATGGGTACATTTACCACTCCGGTCTTTCCTGCTTGTGAATCCATGATACCATATAGACCTTTATTTGTAAATATCGTCACCAATTCTTCCTAGGTTCTCTTAGACATGCAATATCTCTTCTTCACTTAGGTGCAATTTCTAATCTCTATAGGAAGCAAAGTGTAAAATGTGGTGTGGGATACAGTTTTTGTAACAATTTTGAATTCCCAGGCTCATGATTGGCTTAGATTTGGCTCATTTAATGCATGTATGGGCTAGATATAGCCATTTGTGCTTCATAAATTCTTTTCTCCCACACCACTCAATGGTAATTTCCTTTTAACTATGCCCTTTTTCCTTCCAACGATCTTATTTCCAGCCAAGTTCGACAAATTTCCATTTTTGCGCAGTCACCTCTTCTTCATCGTAGCTCCTTCAGACTTCATCATACTCCTGAGTATGTAATATTTCTTCTCATCATGACCTACTCATCTACATAAGTTACAAAATAGCTTCTTCAGGGTTTGTATATATTTCTGTAATAGGTAGCAGTCTTCAGAGAGATATTGGTCTCAGGTTCTATAGATCTTGCACTGCAGATCTGGGTTTACTAGATTAGTCACTCCAGTTGCAATATAATATCTAAACACAAGGCATTGATCCTTATAATGACCCTTTTCTTTTCATTTCGTACACGACACTTTTTATCTTTCTGGTATGACTTCTTTACCCTTCTTCCAATCGTACAATGCCAAGGTCAATGTAGCTAGCTAATTCAGTATCTACTGTACCCTTGTGTGAGTATCTCAAACTAGCAAAGCTTCGAGCTTCATCACAATCCCCAATGATTCATCTTATGTCGCTATCTTCTGCTACATTAATGGTAACATAATATGTGGTAATAGCATGGATATGAACCATTCGTTATGTTATTGTGGGCATATATCAAAGCTCACTTGACCCATCAATACCTTGAATCATTGATCCAACTCCCATACAGATTCAATTGGTGCTTGCTTTATCTCTTTTAGCTTCGTGATACACTGCGATTCTGAGTTTGGCTTCTTGAACTCTACTACCAAGGCTTTCTTAATTTCATCAAATGTGCATTCATCTTACTCATGGAGTATTCCATTTACCATGTCAATTCTCTCTGCCTTAGCGATGTGACTAGTTGTGCCTTCTTTACATCATCATTATTAATCTATATTGTCCTCCATACTACATCATCTATGAACCGAAACTAGTGAGGGTCATTCGATCTAAGTCCTCTAAAGATAATTAGCTTAATGTCATCAGCCATTCTTATTCTCAAGGGGCTAGGTGGGGTTGGAAGTAGAGGTGGAGGTGTAGGGGAAGTATGGCGGGTGATGGGGTGTGAGGGCAGTAGATGGGTAAGGAATCCCAAAGATTCCATGATTCCTCTCAGTTCCTGACTTCGACGTGCCTTAAGGATGGGTGGGGAAATATCACGGGGTTGTAGGGTTACTTATTTCTTATTCACTCTTAGATCCTAATAAAGGGCTATACTCAGTCTCAATTTAGTTCTTTGGTTTTGTTCTATATCACTTTCCAGTTCGCATAGCTCCTAGCTTCGACTTATTTTTTCTTTGCCCAAACATTAATCTCACTGCATCTGCAAAAACCCCTTTTCACACAATAACATCATAATCAAGAGCTTCAAAGAGTTTAAGAACTTACTTTGTGGTCCTTTGAATAATGTTTGTTCAGCTTCACTATAGGAAAAGGTCGTGTCGATCGTGAACTCAATCATAAATCATCCCAAAATGCTATCGATCCAGAAATCCACAGTTGTTGAGATACTGTTATCAATTCTCTTGAGTTGTTGAATGAAATCAAGATTCCACTCCTTAGGTTTGTCGCCTTTCAAATAGCTCTTATGCTCGATCAACTTAGATACCAATTCATATAATTCAATGTGGACTGGACCAAAGAAGATTTCATATTGCTCTTCATAAATGTATTTCTACAACTAGTCTTCAGTCAATAATCAGGGGTTCTTGTTTTTTTTACATACAAATTCTCTTTCTTTTTGTTCAACCCATTCTTGAATATATTTCTTCAATGGAGGCTAAAAATATCCCTTAATCAAATCTTGGTCTCGGCAACAGAACCATCTATTGGCTTGAGGGGGCTTGACCCAGATTCAGAGTGTGTTGCGCACCAAAAAATCCCTCAACTACTAGCCCTTAAGGCAACGACCTAGAAGAAGATCGCAATCTCACCTGAAGCAGTTATGTGAGGCTATAGAACTAGGCTTCTACAACCAAAGGGATGCCTGTGCAGTGGCGTCACGTATTTACTTATACTCTATATTGATCTTATAACTTTATGAAGATGATTAATTTAACATAATTCCATTAAACCCATACACTCTAAAAATTAACATTATGTGTTACAGTTCTTCACATAATTCAGTGCAAAATAAACATAATGATATTAACAACAACAAATATTGAACATAGAAAGATATACAATTATTCACCAAAAATTCTTCTTTATTGATATAAATCTTCAGTACATACACGTCTTCGACTTGCACAACCAACTATAGGTGGTCTATGCACTTAGCTACAGACTCTTCCAGGCCTTCATGCACTCAGCTGCAGAGCCTTCCCCAAAACCAATGACTAAAAATGTGAATACAAAGATTTAATTCACTTTTGATATGTCTTATATTTTGATTACAAAGTATTACATCTCCTTATATATATTTCATCTTTACAAAAACCATTGTCCACATACCAAGGACTAATACTCTATACTTGTTACAAAGTGAGGAATTTATCCCATCCCCAAAATCCCAAAAATTCCACGCGATGAATATATCTTTGAAAACTCTTCGTGGTGTGCTCCTTATTTTGCAGGGCCTTTTACCCAAAACTTGGACCAAGTTGGGCCATGCCCAACAGTAATATATAAGTGTGAAGTAGTTGATTTATGGGAAGTAGTTTATAAGTATTAAAGAATAAAGAAAATACAAAAGTGCCACATTGCAACATCCCTCAGGCTACAGAAACATGGTTCTGCAACCTCCCATAGTCACTTCAAGTGATACTATGACCTACTTATAGGTCATTTCAGAAAGGGCCCATGATTGAGGGTTTTGTTGGTGCACAGTAAAGTTTGAACTTGGGTCAGCCCAACCTAAGCCAGCAAATGGTTATGTTGTCAGGACCAGGATCTATTTGAGGGATGCTTATGTGGCATCTGTCAAAGAAAGAGATCCAAGAGTGGGTAGAGCGAACGGAATGAGGTATTTATAGAAAAATAAAATACAAACCCTTATCTATCAACTAGGATATGGTTTGAGATGTATATTGACGAAGATCAATACAAAATCTTCTTTGGCTCATTCCATGTGGATTTATATGAGTCGATATTAAGGATTACTAAGAGAAAAGGTTGCTTTAAAGGAGACGAACCTAAGGAGTGGACTCCTGAACAGATTCAACAGTTCGAGAACACTAACAACATGATCTTAAGAGTTGTTGACTTTTGGATTGACATCACCGCGGGAGGATTCATTATTGGGTTTGCGGTAGACTCCATTATTTCATATAGCGAAGCAGAACATAAATGTTTCAAAGGACCATGAGGTAAGTTCTTGAAATCTCCAAAAACTTGGATTAAGATTCTTTTGTGCGAAAAGGGAATTTTATGAATGCCATCAGATTATTAGTTACTTACGTTTGGGAAAGTATCCAAAGGAGAAGCTAGAACAATGCGAAGTGGAAAAATATATAGAGTAGACACTAGGAAGAGATATCCTAGAAAAGATCCAAACACTTTTATAGAAGCTAACTATATACCCCTTCGTGAGTGCCAGTATTGCAACAAGAATGCTACAACTCCTAGGCTGCCAACTTTACTTTTATCAACTCGGTAGTTCGTAACAAACTTCGAAGCGTCGGTGCTATATGCACAAGTACTAGTTCTCACTGCAGGTTGTCACTTGGTCAACCGATGCAAGATCACTAGGATCTCAAGCCAAATTCTATCGATATCAGAAGAAGCTCTATGTGTGATGAAAGAAAGATTACTCTACAGAAGCTATTCTAATTGCAGAAAGGAA
Organism: Pinus tabuliformis; assembly: GCA_031772625.1. Classification (NCBI taxonomy): domain Eukaryota; kingdom Viridiplantae; phylum Streptophyta; class Pinopsida; order Pinales; family Pinaceae; genus Pinus; species Pinus tabuliformis. Next base: position 285,996,518 of record CM062815.1, read on the forward strand.
AAAGATTGGAATGTAAAGCAAGACCTAGTAAACCCTAATTAACAAGCTAATTCTACTTTTTCCAAAAACACTATGATAACCATGAAATAAAGGAAATTACCTACTCAAGAAAGTAAACAACATATAACCATGCTATTTCTGGAAGTAAATAAGCAAAAAACATATTTTTGGATTTTTATGTGTTTTTATGTGAATTTGACATGTATCTAATTTATTGTGTGTGAGTGTGGCAGCGAACAGGTGGCATTGGAGGGTCGTTTTGGAGCTTGGGAGGATGTAGGATGGTGAGGATGGGTACTAGGAGGTCTTATGTGGCCTTCCGGAGGGTTTTCCCACACTCGGCCTTCAAAAGAAATCCTACAGGAAAAACTACAGGAGGACACAGGGGAACTACAGGAGGAAAACAAGGAAACTATAGGAGGTCTATAGGAGGAGGCCGAGAGTAATTTCCGCTATTTTGAGGGTGTGAGAGTGGGTGAAAAAGGTGGATGAAGGTTGGAATGAGGTGCTAGGGCACCTGAGGTCTACCATGAAGCACTAGGAGAGAGAAAGATGATTGGGTTTGCTCAAGGAGAGAGGAAGAAGTTCTATGAACAATGAAGGAGACTACGACAGAATTGGGGTGAGGTTTGGGAGACCTATAGGGCATGGATCAGATGGAATATGTGATTGCTGATAAGCTAGCCTAATGTTGGAAGGGATCTATTGTAAAGGAACTGACAGTCAACCAAGAAAATCAAGCAACAAATGAAATGAGTGCATTTAGGAAAAAGAGAGTTTTGCATTAAAATGGTCCAAACTATGATCTATGAAAGGAAATGCTGAGAAATGATACAAGAAAGGAAATAATGTAAGAGGACTATTGCAAATCAGGAAGTGAACATGATAAAGGAGATCCGAAGCAAAGCAAGACTGTACTATCAACCTACTAAAGAGCTGCAAACATTAGAAGTCCTATGAGTGAGGAAAATCTCTGTTTTTGGGGCAGCAAGAGGGTCTTTGCCTTAGATCATGGTCCCAGAGAGACGAAGAGAGGCTGAGGCACTATTTATAGCCTTTTGAATCTTTTCTAATCATTGTTTGACCTGCTACAGAAAGCACAAATGGAAGCAAATTACTAAATCATCAAAAGCAACCTATTCTTAACCATAGAAGAAATACATCTAACAACAGATTAATCTAAAAACTGAAGTAAAGCATACAAATACAAGTAAAGAGAATATTGGCTACCTGGATTAGGCCCTAACCCAAGAGATTTAGCCCTTTGAGGTAACTCAATGCTAGCCCAAAAAGGATTCCATCTTCATTATAAAAAAATAGCAAGATTACATGAAACTGTCACAAAATAATAAGCTCTAAATTTGAGCAAAGTTTACATAAGCAAAAAATCCCACCCTAGTGAGGCCGTAGGCCTCTCTACTTATACATCTGAAGCTACCAACAACTTCCTTAAAATCAGGGAGGCTTGGCTCCCAAAATTTGAGATAACTCTCAATCATCCTCCACTTGCTCGGTTGCTTTCTAGTGCATGATTCGGCTGCTTGTACTCCGAGCTGAATGAAGGGGAATTCAAAGTGAGGAGTAATAAATGAGGGGGATTCCCTCCTATAAGTCCTCTCCTATGTCTACTTCGAGTTATTGCTACCATTTGACCACTGGATCCTTGGCTTTGACCTCGAAATCCATCAATAATCTCCATTAAATACATGTTAGACCACATGGCATCATAACTAACTCAACTCACTCTATAAGCATAAATATAATAAGAAAATCATACAATAAGCTAAGGGAATGGTTGATTTGACTAGGTTAGGAGGTAAAATGAGCCCATATAATTACCAATTTATGAGGCTCATCATCACCCCCCTAGTGAAGGTGTTGCTCATCCTCTGAGAAACCTAGTCAATCTCCTCATCTTTTATGGCCCTTGTGGCCTCCCTAGCATCCCAGGATTATGATGTGGTCTACTCCTATTTGCCATAAGATATTGCCTTTCTGTCTAAGTCCTTCCACTGCTCCTCCTCTTCTTCTTCTCTTCTGCCTTCCAGCATGCCTAATAGGAGTGGGGGACTTAGTTTGAGGCCAATCTAGTTGACCTTCAGCCTTTGCATGGAGCACTTGTACATTGGCACTCTTTTCAATGCCTCATTTAGCGTTATGGGGGAATGATATTCCCTGATCTGCAAAATGTGAGCTAAGGTGTTCCATCTTCTCATGCATGCATGAACACAGTCATCTCCAAGTAGCCTTTGCATATCTTCAAAGTGTGCAATGGCTAGTTCATGATTGGTTAGATATTTAAGGGAAAATTAAGGGTCATTGGAAAGCAGGTTGTGTGTGCTGATGAGTGCCATAGGATTTGATGGCTTAGCTCTTATCATTAATGGTTCATTCTGCTCTTTTATCATCAATATTTTCATTTCTTCTACCCTCAATTCTTCATGGTTCATCCATGAGGCCATGGCCATTAATTGCATGTCCCCTAGCTTGGCATTGGGGTCCCACACATTCATTTATGTGAGGGCCATGTTGTGCAGGTAAAAATCTGCCATCTTTGCTTTATCCTCCAAGCTTCTTTGGTCATAGAAGTTCATGAACTGCTTGTAGTCTTGGAAAGGCATCATGCTTGTTTGTGCCAAGGTCTTTATTTGGAATTGACGCCATTGGTCCTTCAAATAGAGGCAATAAGATTTTGCTGGTGTTCTGCATTGTAATGCCTCCATGGATAAGCTGGCCATGTATGCCAGCTAAGTCTCTTTCGCAGCGGCCTCCTTAGGATTTCATTCTCATTTTCAAGGTGGTTTCTTGTGATGGCTTCTCTATCTCTGAGAGCAGTCAATTCTCTGCCCATTTCCCTGAGTTTGTTTTCCATATGGAAAACATAATCAACTCCTTTTGATTTGGCTATCTGCATCCACCTATGTGCTCTTACTCTTTCTTTCTCCAATTCGAAAAACAGTGGAATTGCAAATTTCTGTGGGATTATCCTGCCTCCCTCAAGTAGATTGTAATAGGAGGCAAGACTAGGCTGGGGGTTAGGTTCTTGTAGCTCTTGTGCTTTCTCTTTCACCTGCGGCTGTCCTTCTATCCTTTTCTAAAGATTTTGGGTCTCTTGTAGTTTGGACAATGTCTCCTATAGGACTGTCTAAGCCTCCTATAGGTCTGGTTTTGGGTCCTGTATTACTACTTTTCCCTTCCATGTGGAAGATCTTGGAGTCCCCCTTTCATATGTTATAGGTGTCTTGGAAAGAGATTCTTCCACCTTGGCAGATGGTGAATATTCAATGGTAATGGGAACCTTTGGAGAGGGCTGAGGTTTGCCTGTTTTAATTCTTGTGCTCTTCCTTTCCCAGAAATACATGGAGGCCTGTGTTTTCCTCTTCTACTTTGGCTTGATTGGTGTAGTGAGGGCAGTGTGGGTAGCTGCCGCCTCTCTTTCCAAAGTCTCAAGGGACTCTTCTGCTTGCTTTGCCTTCTCTGCCGCTTTCTCTCCTTCTTCTGTCTCGTTTTCTGTCTCTTCACCTTTTCCCTTCTCTGTTTCTTTTCCTTCCTCCCTTTCTTGCTCTGCTGTGTCACCACTAGCCTCATCTTCTCCTCCTTTCTATTCCTCCTCCTCACTACTAGTAGGAATGACATCAGAGGTTAATTCCTTTATGTCATCCTCAGCTGTCATATTTTGGAAAAGTTCCCATGCTATAGGGAGTGTAAAGGTATGGAGGGCTTCCTCTACTAGGATTTTGATTAATCCATGGTGAGATAACTGCCCTGAATTTCCTACTTGTACCTTGGTGCTGGAGTCAATGAGGGATTGAAGGAGAAAGTAAGGGATATTAAGCTTTTCAGGTGCAGGAGTACCCATGCCATACCTCAAGTCATGGAGGGTTCTAAAGTGGTATCCATAAACAATGTTGTGCCTTCCCTCATAGAAAATGTATTTGATTATTTGGTAACTAGCTTCATCCCAGGGATATGGTATACTAGCCCTTCTAATTCCATTCTTATCTTCAACAGGGGTTTCATTATTTTGGAAAAATTTCTTCTTGGCAGCCTCGCCAATTGGTTTCTCATCTTTACTCCAAGGTAGCCCAAGAGGAAGGGTAGTGACCCTACTAATGAATTTAGGGGTTATTTCAATGGAGAGGCCTCTAATGGTTACAGTGGCATGTGTTCTTCTGTTAGGGACTAGAGAGAGAGAAAATTCTTAGGCAATTTCATGATCATACCACTGAAATTTCTCAAAGAAATTCATTGAGTTTGCCCTTGTGAATATGTCCACCACTTGAGGATGTGCATTGAGCCTAATGGAGTTAGTGGGCTCCTTTCTCATAAACCCTCTTGTCATACTACCTTTTCTTTTTTAAAACCCAAATATGGAGGTGGAGAAAAAGAATTTTGAGGAAAATAGAGAAATAGAGGAGATTGTGTTTTTTTACATAAAATGATTTTTTTTTGTTGCTTTCCTAGAGACTTATTTCATGCTCAAATTGAGATCACTTCCTTAATATATTGATATTCAACAGGGGGAATGCATGAACCCTACCTCTTCAGACTGAAATTCGTGCAAAAAACCATGTTTTCTCCCTTCAAAATGACTCACTACCCCTCCTGTAGAAGCCCGTTGTCCCTCGTGTAGATTTATTGTAGGTGCTCCTGTAGATTTCCTATAGGTGCTCCTATAGACAATGCCGAGAGCAAAGATAGGGAGGAAATCGATGGAGGATGGTGGTTACAAGGCTATGGGGGCACAAGAAGACTGCTATGGGTGAGTTACGAGGCTATGGGGGCACAAGAAGACTGCTATGGGTGAGTTACGAGGAGAGAATGAAGAAAAGGTGGTGAGAATGCACAAGGAGGAGTGTTCATTAGCCTTTACGGATATTTTTGGTTATGAGTGCTGAGTTGGCAAGGTATAGGTTTCCCATATTTAGACCGTTGGTTCCCACTTGCTTGGTCGTCATGGCTTCTCCTCGTAATCATCCCTCATTATTGTATCAGAGTTCACACTTCCTCCCACTACATGTCCTTGGCATGTTGTGCTTGAGTTGACTGTGCGCACATGTGGGTGACATCTCGGATAAGTGGAGTCAACTAAATGAAGGTGGCCAACTTAACTGGCCACTTTTCCCTCGTTCAATCTCAACCATCTCGTTTCCTTCGTGTGATCTCTAATTACACAAATGCAAATAGATGAGTAACTTAGATACTTACCTGTGATCTGAGTGTATTTATTGTGAGGTGTCGTGGCTTCTTTGCTACATGCCTACACTTTCCTTCATGCATGCTATTTCTACTTGCTGATGTGTGGTTGTGTTCTTGTGTAGGTTATTCTTTTTTAGAGCTGGGCTACATGTGCCTTTCCAATCCTTCATGTGTGCACTCTCTTGCTGCTGGTGTTGGACTTCTATGGGATTAGCTGCTACAAGAATTCCTATAGGAGCTCCTGTGGCTACTTCTCCCCTTGAAACTACAGCTTTCTCCTATGCTTGGAGCTCAAGAATAATGCTACAGGTGTCATGAATGATGGAGGGATGGTAGGTAAGCTTCAGGTAAGGTTATTGGTACCTTTTCCTCTTTTTATTCTTTTGTTTTTTTTTTCAAAACTGAAAAACTGTTTTTCTGTGTTTTTTTCTTGGACGGGAAAAAAAATAATCATGCATGGGGTGTGATGCAGGCTTGGAAATGATGGCAAGGAGGTTTGAAGATGGTAGGAAGGATCATAGGTTCCTCATGAAGCTTTTTTGTCCCTAAAACTTCCTTCTGTAGACACTTTTGGCTCTCTGTAATTCCTACAGAAGCCTCCTGTAGAAAACACAGAGCCTCCTATAGAAAACACAGATTTGGAAGGAAAAGGTGCAGTGGGGTGAAAGGGATGCCAAAAATGGTGGATGAAGGTGTGGAGAACATGAGATGGGTGCTGGTATGAATGTTAGGGTTCCTCTGGAACCTTCTTCTACTCCCTGTAGTCCTCCTGCAAACCTGCAATGCAACAAAAATTTATTTTTCTTTCTCCTTTTTTTTATTTCTTTTTATTTATTTATTTATTTTTATTGAAAACAACTAGGGTGCCTCATAGAGGTTTTCACCCTAATTGCCTACCCTGGGCACCTCCAAGGGAGGTTTTCAGCCAGGGATCTTCTTATACTTTCCCCCTTTTTTTTGACGTCACTGGGCTGCCTCAAAATACGTTTTCAACCCAATGATGGGACTCAAGCACCTCATGGAGGTTTTCACTTGAGTCCTTATCTTTTTGTTTTTTTTTCTTCAGTGAGTGGGTGAAGTGGAAACTAGGACATGCTCCACTACCATCACTGTTTTATTCAAATCTTCAATAAACTCTTGCTTGGAGAGGGGTTTCTTGTAGACTTTCAAATGATGTCCATTGAAAAGCATGGGGATGGCTTCATCATCAATGGTTTTGATCAGAACTGAACCATTGTCATTGCATTTCTCTAGAGTGTAGGGTCCCAACCATCTTGTCCTCAGCTTGCCTTTGAAATCTTTGTATCTTGAATCATAGAGTAGTACCCAATCTCCCTCGTGGAATTGCTTCTCCCTGATATTTTTTTCATGCCATATCTTTCTCTGAAGCTGAACTACCTCTGTATGGAGAAGGGCTTGAAATCTGTATTCATCCAATCCATTGACTTGAAGTAGTCTTTCCTTCTATGCATGGCTAAGGTCTATGTCCAACTGAGCTACCATCCTTAGGGTATTGAATTCAAACTCTATTGACAATAAAGCCTTCTTCCCATAGACCAGCTCATAGGGTGTGAACTTGGTGGTGGTCTTCCATGTTGTGTTGTAGGCCCAAGTGGCCTCAACTAATCTATCCACCCAGTATTTTCTGTTGCTGCTCACTACCTTGGTTATGATCCCTTCCAATTCTCTATTAGTGACCTCCACTTGCCCATTGGCTTATGGATGGTAAGGGGTGGAAGTCCCGTGCTTGATCTTATGATGTGTGAGAAGGTCTTCAATCAGGCTGGAAGTGAACTAACTGCCCTGGTCTGTAACCAACTCTCTTGGATACCTGAACTTGTAGAATATGTTTTCTCTCGAAAACTCGACTACTTTTTCTTCTATGGCTACTTTGATTTCTTTTGTCTCTGCCCACTTTCTCAGGTAGTCGGTGCACACAATGATGTACTGCTTCTACTTTGAAGGGGGGCTGATAGGCCCCACAAAGTCCACACCCCACTTCTCAAATGGCTCAAAGATCACTTGAGGTTGCATGGGAATTTCATCCTTTGGAGTGGGTTTCCCCATCCTCTGACACCGATCACATTGGCTCGTGTATCGCCTCACATCCTGATGAATAGTGGGCTAGTAGTAGCCTCCTTGCAATATCTTGAAGGCGGTTCTTTTTGCTGCAAAATGACCTCCACAAGGCCCGTCATTACAGGTCAGGAAGATGTCAAATAATTCCTCCTCCCTGACACATCTTCTCAAGATCTGATTTGGGCCAATTTTGAAGATATTTTCTCCAATCCAAGTGAAAGGGGCGCTTTTCCTTACTATCTTGCTCTTCTCTTTTGAGGATATGTGTGGTGGGAATTGTGTTGAAACCAAGTAGTTTGCTATATCAGCAAACCATGGAGAGAGTACTAATATAGCAAACATATGTTCATCTAGCATTTGGTCATCCACCATTCCTTCTTCACTTGCAGGCAAACTTACTCTAGATAAAAAGTCAGCAACAACATTTTCTTTACCAGGCTTATAGATAATGGTCAGGTCAAACTGCTGCAGTAAAAGCAACCATCTAATAATGCAAACATTTACATCTGGTTTGTTCATTAAATATCTAATTGCAACATGATCAGTGTGCACAAAGGTTTGATAGACTGTGATATAATGTCTGAATTTCTTCAAGGAATTCACGACAGCTAGGAGTTCCTTCTCGGTCACTGTATAGTTTAACTCTGCCTTTGACAAGTTTTTGCTTATAAAGTATATGGCATAAGGTAAATTTTCATTAATTTGTCCTAAGGCTACTCCTTTTGCTTTGTTTGAGGCATCTGCGTGAATGTCAAAGGGTAGGGCCCAGTTTGGGCCTCTGAGAATTGGGGCAGTCACTAGCTTGATCTTCAAGGTATCTAAGGCTTCTTGACCGTTTTTCGGCCATATGAACTCAACATCTTTGCCTAAGAGGCCAAACAAAGGAGAGGTTATCTTTCTGAAGTCTTTAATGAATCTCCTGTAACATTCAACTAAGCCTAGGAAAATTCTGACATCTCTCACCTTTTGAGGAGGTGGGACCCTTTGGATGATGGCAATTTTGTTGGGGTCCACCTGCAGTCCTTGTTGGGATATTGCATGACCTAGCACTGTCCCAGCAGTCAGCAAACACTCACATTTTTCCAAACTGAGGGACAAGTTCATCTAAATACAGTTATCTAGAACTTTTCCTAGGTTAGATAAAGCTTCTTGAAAGTCAGAGCCATAAGGAGTAAAATAATCCATGTATATTTCTACTGCATCATGAACTAGTTCAGAAAATATACTCAATACCGCTCTTTGGAAAGTGGCTGGAGCATTGCACAATCCAAAAGAAAGGACCCAATATGCAAAGGTACCCGAAGGACAAGTGAAAATGGTCTTATCTTGGTCTTCCGGGCTAATTTGAATTTGATTGTACCCAATAAACCCATCTAGGAAGGAGAAAAAAATTTTCCCTGCCAGACCATCTAACACTTGATCTATGAAAGGTAAAGGAAAGTAGTCCTTTTTAGTGGCTTTGTTTAGTTCCAGATAGTCGACACAGATTCTCCACTTACCATTTTTCTTTGGCACCAGCACGAGAGGAGAGACCCATTCATTGTTAGAAATGGGATAGATGAATCCTGCATCCAACAATTTTTGCAGTTCTTCCTTAACAATATCTTTAAGTGTTGGGTTCATCCTCCTTTGAGGCTGCCTGACTAGCTTGCAATCCTCCTTGATGTATATATGATGAGTACATACTGAAGGGTGCACTCCCTTCATCTCCTTATAACTCCAGGCGAAGGCATCTAGATGTTTTCTCAGTAGGCTGCATAGCTCCTTCTCCTGGGACGTAGATAGGGATGGATTAATTTTCAATGTTCGTTCTAGGCCAAACTCTATATTTTTGACACGGAGAGTAGGGTCGGCCACACAGGGATCAGTTGAGGGGTTGTTTTGGGTTTCTCTTACTATGTCTTCTAATGGGGATACAATGAGAGGTCGATTCTGAATCAAATTTTCAATCACATCATCCTCATCCTGCGGTTTTCCCCCCATGGTAATTTCTAATGCACAAAGTGGTGTAGAATAAACTTCATCCTCATCCTCCTCCTCCAACCAGAGAGGTAAATCATGTTCTAGCAAGGGTTGGGCAGGAGGATATAGGGTTAACTTCTTGGACATGTGCCCATTCTTTATGGTCATGTTCCCAACTCAGTAGCTGATGTAGGCATCGGCTATAGCCAACCAGGGTCTTCCGAGAATGAGAGGATACCCAGTGAGCTTTGCCTTTTGCTGGAGAACTAATAAATCTGCAGGGTACTCCAAAGAATCAATGGAGACCGTCACCTCTTCCGCAATCCCCTCAGGGGTCATGGTGGAGCGGTATGCCAACTACAACACTGTTATGATCTTCCTCAAGGAGCCCTAGAGGTTAAGTTTGAGCATTGTGTCCTTTGTCATCACATTAATGGTAGCTCCCTGATCAATCAAGGTATGTGGAACAATTGTTCCATTGATGTGGACATCAAGTACTAGGCCTCTAGGATCTCGATATTTTGGACAGATTATCTGCCCCAGCATCAGGTTAGACAATTGTCCTATGACACTGATGTTTGGGGCTTCTCTCTTTCACCTTCCTAGATGCCTAAAGCACTTCTCTTTGATCAACCTATTGTAGATAGGCACATATTTTATGGCTTGGAGAAGTGGTATCTTTACACATAAATGTTTCAATTCTCCCAGGAGTTCATTCTCTTCTAGGTTAGGCTGGATTGTCATGGATAGTCTCTCAGGAAAGGGTGGATTTACCTTAAGTTCGCTTTCATATTTATCTTCCTCAGCTTCCCTGGGTGGAGGCTGGCTATCTGGGAGAAATTTCCCAGATCGCAAGTTGATTTCTTGAATCTCCATAGCATAAGTTGGGCATGATGTTTCCCCACTATACACTTACTACACCTGTCTGTTGTTCGGGTTCTGATTTGGCTGGGTAGGAATTTGGGGTTTCCTTGGTGGAGCAAAACCTAACGGTTATGGTTGGGCAGGTGGTGGAGATAGAAGAGTGGGAAAAGAGTTGTATTGGGGCCTCCACCCCTGATGAGGTGCATTCCACTGAGGTTACAGCTGAGCATAGGGTTGAAATGAAGGGGTGGCTGGTTGGGCATGATATTGAGATGTGAAGGACCAAAGAGGAGGTGTAGACCAGGAAGGATGAGCAGGGGGCCCCCAAGAAGGTATGGATGTGACTTGGTTGGGGTTGTAGTATGCCTGAGATGTCCCTTGCATCCCCTACTAGTATGGTCTAGGTCCATGTGGCCTCCTTTGGTTTATATAATAGATCTGTTCAGTGACTCCTTCGGCCCCTTTATATATGGCTTTAAGTCTGGGCAAGGAAGGGAACTTATTTGTAGAATGATTTTCTTCACAGACTGAACAAAACTCTATAGAGTTCAATGGGCATTCATTCCTAGGATGCCTCTTGGTGCATCTAGGGAAGAAAATGGCCAAAGCCCTCTCTGCTTCCTCTTGTTTTCTTTTGATATGTAAGGTATCCATTTCCATGGCAAGAGTCTATAACATCTCACTTTTGAAGTTTTCCAACATGTTTCCAGTTTCAGCTTTAATGGATGAATTGGAAGAAGAGGCATTAGCTGTGGGTTGACTCCCCCTACCTTTCTTTCTGGCTATTCTAGAATGGTTTCTAAAAATAGTCTTTATGCATAGGATATTTGGTAGATGTCTCCCCCAGCGAGCAAATAGAGGGTGTCTAAAAGGTCTTCCCAAATTCCCCTGAGCAAGACCAACTTCAGAGATTCAAGGTCAAGTGTACACCCAACCCTTTTGTAATTAAGTTGGAACCTCTCTTCATAGTCTTCCAGGGACTCATCACTTCCCATGGTCATTCGGAAGATTTCTTCTTTAGTATCTTTTGACCTACAATAGTCTCGATACTTGTTGTTAAAGACCTGTTGCATCTGAGCCCAAGTTGTGATGCTATTTCCAGGTAATCCCATGAACCAGTATGGTGCTGCATCCTTGAGGATAGAAGGGAACAATTTCAACTTTTACTTGTCTTCTGCATAGTCATAAGTTCAACAGATGACAACAAACGTGAACAAGAAGGTGTCAGGATCTTCTGTAGTGAAGCCATGGAAGTGAGGTAGGGCTGAAGGGCTTATATTCTTCATTTTGGTGTCCCCATTGGTCTCCCGAATGGGAAAGGTACCCTCTATTCTCTCTCCATTCCCCCTAGCATTTCTGTTTTCGGCCATTGGCTCCAGAGGAATGTTTTCTTCTTCTTCTTCCCCTATAGGTTCTTCAAATATGTCTGGCTATTCACCTAAGGGTTCTTCTTGATCGCAGCCACCGAAGAAGAGAGAAGGTTGGCTGTGTGAAGCAGTGGGGGTGTTGGGTAGAAATTTTCCTGAGTTATCTCTATTCCTACAAGGCATGAAAGGAAATCTTTTTGGTTGGTTTTTTTGTTTCTTTTCCCCACACTGATAGTACCTGCAGAAATTGAAATTGATAAAACAAATTGCAACTAGCTAAAATGAACTTATCGAATGGAAATTTTCCAAATTGAAAAGGAATGAAAGGAAATGTCGAATGGAAAGAAAGGAGATGACTAGTCTACTTTTTCCTAAATGAAATTTGTAGAATTGGAAAGGATAGTAAGGAAATGCAGAACTGAAAGCAAGGAAATGACTAGTCTACTTTTGCTGAAATGAAGTATTAGCAGAATGTTGCAAGAAGAAATAGAAGAAAGAAGTGATCACAGAATACTCTGATGCTTCCCTAGAAATGGTGCCAAAAAGTGGTGAGTGCCAGTATTGCAACAAGAATGCTACAACTCCTAGACTGCCAACTTTACTTCTATCAATCTAGTAGTTCGTAACAAACATGGAAGCATCGGTGCTATATGCACAAGTACTAGTTCTCACTGCAGGTTGTCACTTGGTTAGCTAGTGCAAGATCACTAGGAGCTCAAGACAACTTCTATATATCTCAGAAGAAGCTCTATGTGTGATGAAAGAAAGATTACTCTACAGAAGCTATTCTAATTGCAGAAAGGAAAAAGACTGGAATGTAAAGCAAGTCCTAGTAAACCTTAATTAACAAGCTAATTCTACTTTTTCCAAAAACACTATGATAACCATGAAAGAAAGGCCATTACCTACTCAAGAAAGTAATCAACATCTAACCATGCTATTTCAGTAAGTAAATAAGCAAAAAACATATTTTTGGATTTTTATGTGTTTTTATGTGAATTTGACATGTATCTAATTTACTGTGTGTGAGTGTGGAAGCGAACAGGTGGCGTTGGAGGGTGGTTTTGGAGCTTAGGAGGATGTAGGATGGTGAGGATGGGTCCTAGGAGCTCATAGGTGGCCTTATGGAGGCTTTTCCCACACTCGGCCTTCAAAAGAAAGCCTACAGGAAAAACTACTTTAGGACACAGGGGAACTACAAGAGGAAAACAAGGAAACTACAGGAGGCCTAGAGGAGGAGGTCAAAAGTAATTTCGCTATTTTGAGGGTGTCAGAATGGGTGAAAAAGGTGGATGAAGGTTGGAATGAGGTGCTAGGGCACCTAAGATCTACGATGAACCACCAGGAGAGAGAAAGATGATTGGGTTTGCTCAAGGAGAGAGGAAGAAGTTCTATGAAAAATGAAGGAGACTAAGGGAGAATTGAGGTGAGGTTTGGGAAACTTGTAGGGAATGGATCAGATGGAAGATGTGATTACTGATAAGTTAGCCTACTACTAGAAGGGATCTGTTACAAAGGAATTGACAGTCAACCAAGAAAATCAAGCAACAAATGAAATGAGTGCATTTAGGAAAAACAAAGTTTTGCATTAAAATGGTCTAAAGTATGATCTATGAAAGGAAATAGTGAGAAATGTCGCAAGAAAGGAAAGCATGAAATAGGACTATTGCAAATTAGGAAGTGAACATGATAAAGGAGATCTGAAGCAAAGCAAAACTGGACTATCAACCTACTAAAGGGCTCCGGACACTAGAAGTCCTATGAATGAGGAAAATCTGTGTTTTTGGGGCAGCAAGAGGGTCTTTTCCTCATATCATGGTCCCAGAGGGAGGAAGAAAGGCCCAGGCACTATTTATAGCCTTTTGAATCTTTTCTAATCATTGTTTGACCTACTACAGAAAGCATAAATGGAAGCAAACTACTAAATCATAAAAAACAACCTATTCTTAACCATAAAATAAATACATCTAACAACATATTAATATACAAACTGAAGTAAAGCATAAAAATACAAGTAAAGAGAAGCTTGGCTACTTGGATTGGGCCCTAACCCAAGAGCTTCAGCACTCCAAGGTAACTCAGTGCTAGCTCAAAAAGGATTCCATCTTCATTATCAAAAAATAGCAAGATTACATGAAACTGTCACAAAAGAATAAGATCGAAATTTGAGCAGAGTTTACATAAGAAAAAAATCCCAACCTAGTGAGGCCCTAGGCCTCTCTACTTATACATCTGAAGCTACCAACAACTTCCTTAAAATCAGGGAGGCTTGGCTCCCAAAATTCGAGATAACTCTCAATCATCGTCCACTTGCTCGGTTGCCTTATAGTGCATGATTTGGTTGCTTGTACTTCGAGCTAAATGAAGTTGTATTCAAAGTGAGGAGTAATAAATGAGGGGGATTGCCTCCTATGAGTCTCCTCCTCTATCTACTTCAAGTTATTGCTGCCATTTGACCACTGGATCCTTGGATTTGACCTCGAAATTCATTAATAATCTACATTAAATACATGTTAGACCACATGGCATCATAACTAACTCAACTCACTCTATAAGCATAAATATAATTAGAAAATAATATAATAAGCTAATAGAATGGTTGATCTGACTAGGTTAGGTGGTAAAATGAGCCAATATAATTATCCATTTATGAGGCTCATCACCCCTATTGATTGAATCTGGAAGTGAAGAAAACACCCTGAGAACCATGAAGGAACTCCGCAGTATTCACCCTTCCAGCCTGAAAGTTCATTGAAGCTAGCTTCAAGTAGTAATCAAATTTATTTTAGTTTTCCCCATCCCCCTAACCCCCATCCCCATCCCCTTACAAATACCCATCCTCCACCCCCTCCACTTCCCCCTCCAAGAAAAAGTATGGCAAATGATATTAAGCTACCTATCTTTAAAGGGATTGGATCAAAGGATCTAGAGAAATTATGGTTTTTATGTGAAGCAGTATCGACAATGAAATAGGTGCATGATGAAACTATAAAGAAAGTGAAACTTGTCACAATATAATGAGAGAGAGCACTAACATGGTACATGAAGTATTCAAGCAATCAAATTAGATCGTTTGTAGACATTAAAACAACACTAATAAAATAATTTAAGAAGTCGAACTTTGAGTCACAATGAATTACAAAATTAAAAGAAATCAAACAAAATCCTACTGAGTCTGTGTTGGAGTTTGACTAGATATTTAAGATATTATTGGATGAGTGGAACCTTGAAATAGCTTCGTAGCAACATAAATAATGGTTTATAGTTGTACTACTTCCATATATAAGATTTCCTTTATCACAACAGAAGACAGAAACTCAAGCTGAAGCTTCATAACTTGCGATGAAATTAGAACCTTCACCTATAGTGGATACCAATGCAGGTATGTAGTAGATCTAGAGTCAGCTAGAAAATTTGATCTTGTAGATACAACATATGAAGAAAAGTAAGGAAGTTCACAAAGAACTGTGGTGTACAAAATGAAAAGCAGAAGGTCACTCTAAGGAACAATGTCCTCTCTTCAGAAATTACATGGCTAGTGGAGCACCTAATCCTTTGAATGTTGGATCAGGCTTATGGTGTGAAATATCTAAAACTAGAGGTGAACATCACATAGAATATTGCTACCTATTGCAGAAGTATGTTCAGAGTCGAAGAAACTTATATTGCAAATTTTGCAAATCAATAGGGCATGATGAGTAGAGCTACGACTAGAGATGGTAAAGGAAATGGAAAAAGGGAAGTTGAAGCTACAAGGGTTAGAAAGACTACTCAAAATTCCCTTGTGTTTAATATTAAAAAAATTAAGAATTTATGGAAGAAAAGAGAAGCTTTATAGATACAAGAACTTTGACATCTAGCATATAGCAGAATTAGAATAATAGTTGCAGTGTATCATCTTCAACACAAATTCAAGCTCTAACAATACAGTAACAGGATGTGGCACATAAGGTAGATACTTTAAAATATTTTATCCAAACTTGTATGAAATTGTTTTGAGATGAAATAGCTATAGAAGGACTTCAGGAATTGATAAATTCCTGTGCATCTAAAGAAGCACCGTAGAGTGAGATGCACGAAGTTAAAAATTTACATAGACAAAAGAGAACTGCAATGCAAAATGGGGCTTAGTGCACAAATAGGATAATATGACATGGACCAAGTTATTTTAGATTTGGGATCTGAAGCTAATTTCCTCATAAATAAAACATGGGAGTTAATGGGTTAACCGAAGTTGCAATGGTCATGTATTCAACTAAGAATGGTGAATCAACAAAATATTGTTCCTCTAGGAAGACTATCAAGCATTATAGTGGACATTGAAGTGGTGTGCACTACTGTTGATTTTGAAGTGATGGAAAATACGAATGACAGTGATCCCTATCCTCCATTTCTTGGATTGGATTGGGAATTTTCCAACATGGTTATATTAAACTTAAAGAAGAGGAAAATGATATTTGAAAGAAACAATATGAGAGTGATCGTTCCCTTGGATCCATCAGAAGAAGCAAGATATACTAAAACAGTTAAGGAGGAGTGCAATGCAATTTATATAGGTACAACTATCAGATGACAACAAAAGAACAAGACTATTTTAACCCTACTGAAGGCAAGTTAAGTTGGGAGTATGACAGTTTGTTTATGTTAGATTTAGAAGAAGAAATGGAAAATTGGCAAGGCAAGTTACATGAATTATCTATGAGGTGATGGGAAAACGTTATTAAAGAAGCTCATTGTATGACAGTTGAGGTATGTGACTTACCTTTTTATGATGGTTTGGGTGATATAAATATTTTTCTTGATGAATATGAAGAACAATTACCAGAGTGTCAAATATTTTTAGCCCTCGATATAGCCCTAAGAGCTACTTTTTCTAGATGGTGGGTTACACAAAAGAAGAATATACGAACTTGGAAAGAATGTCAAAGGTTGATATGGATAAGGTTTGGTCAGGTAGAATTAGAGTTGGAAGATAGGTATGATGGTCAAATTGATCCTAGAGAGCACATCCAACTTTTCATTACAGCATGGAAGGAAATTCCATGAGAAAAATGGGTTCATAGGTTCATCCACACATTAGAGACAATTCCTCAAAACTGGTACTTGGAAACAAAACTTCCACATGGCACTGTGAACTGGGTAGAGATGGTTGATGGGTTTATATTGACATTTAGCATTCAAGATGGTTGTCCATGTATAGATTCAACCCTTCAGATAGTTAAAAGAATATTTTTTAGAATGAAATTCCCCTCACTTGTCAACTTGATTGGGTTGCGCAACTACATAATGTATTAAAACGATACAACATCACTGCAGAAGAAGATGAAGACCCTCACAATATTGACATAGCATAATCTAAAGGCTACCGTGAAGTGAATGGACCTGAGTTAGAAATGCCTGATATAACAAATCCATTGAAGACAAAGAAGGTGAATATAAGATGAGAAGAGGAGTCGAAGTTTGCAACGATATAAGATTATTGGGATGAAGAAACGTGTGGACAAGTGATAGATCATCTGCATGAATAATAGGAGTTATTTCCCTTTACGTTTTCGGATATGAAGGGCATAGTAGGAGATTTAGGTGTTATGAAGATTCTTCTGAAGCCTTATGTGAAACTAGTTAAGCAAAGGCCTTATAGACTGCATCCAAAGTACAAAGAAAAAGTGAACAAAGAACTTGATAAACAGATAGCAGTTGGAATAATTGAACCTGTGGAAGAATTAGAGTAAGTCCGATGGTAGTACAAGAAAAAAAAACACAAGGATAAATATGCATTTGTGTTGATTTAAGGAAGTTAAATGATGCATGTGTACATGACCCATTCCCTACTCCTTTTACTTATGAAGTATTGGACAATGTAGGAGGTTAGGAAGCCTATTCATTTACAGATGTATTTATCGACATAATACCACCTTCACTCCATAATGGGGTTCATATAAAATGATGCCTTTTGGACTGAGGAATGGCCCTACCATATTTTCAACAGAGGTGGTTTCCGATTTCAAAGAATATATTCACAAGTTTTTAGAAGTATACTTCGACGATTGGATAGTATTTCAGTTATTGAAGTAACACGTTGTGAACTTAAGACTGGCGCAAGACACATGCAGGCAATATAAGATTTCAATGAATATCAAAAAGTGAAATTTTTGTGTATGTTTTGGTATATTAATAAGTTCTTAACCACAGGGATGACCCCTTCAAAATAAACTACGTAGTAGAAGAATGAACTAGTGGTTAAGGAAATAATTTTTTCACTAATAGGAGGACATTTGTATAAGAGGGGACTAGATGAAATACTGTGCATGTATTTTCCTAAGAACGAAAGACATATAATTTTAATAGAAGCTCATAGTGGCACATTTGGAGAACATTATGCAGGAAAATCCATTGTGCAAAAAAAAATAAGAGTAGGATTATGGTGGCCTACACTGCACAATGATGCTAAGGACTAATACCGAGCTTGTGATGTTTGCCAAAGAACAAGAAAATATTCAAGAAGAGATGAAATTCCACTAGTGCCACAAGTAACATTGCAAGATTTTGACAATGTGTTATTGATTTTGTTGCACCTATCAATGTACCAGGGAAAAGGATTGATGTGAGGTATATAATAACTTTGACTTATTATTTGACAAGGTGGGATGAAGCAGAGCTAGTGGAGGATTGCAGTGTAGAAACTACTATGGATTTCATCCTTGAATACATACTATCCAGATTTGGGTGTCCAAGTATATTGATGAGTGATCAAGGATCACATTTCTTTAACAAGACCATTAAGGGATTAACTAAATAATTTCAACTTCACCACAAAAAGAGAACTCCCTATCATCCTCAGGAAAATGGAATTGTGGAAGACTTCAATAAAATTTTGGAGAATGGATGGACGAAAGTATGAAATGTAAACATGAATTATTGGGATCTTAGAATTCCAACAATATTATGGACTTATAGGACTACATGCAAAACGTTGACAGGTCAGACACCCTTTAGGTTATTTTATGGGAAAGAAGTTAAGATGCCCATGGAATACATTGTCCCTAGCCTAAGAACTGTACATTTTACAAATATGGAAACCCTGACATAATGGAAGAAAAGATTTCACAGTTACCTTCTCTCGAAGAAGACAGGTTTATAGTAGGTTTTCATAAAAAAGTACAAAAAGTAAGATAAAACGCTTGGCATGATGAACACATCAAGAAAAATAAGTTCTAGATAGGATAATTTTCTCTCCTCTATGATAGTAAGTTCGTGAAATTCTGAGGGAAATTCAAAACACATTGGTTAGGCCCATATTTCGTTAACTATATTACTAATGGAGGAACAATGTAGTTAGCGAATTGAAATGGAGAATTAATTCAAGGAAAAGTAAATGGCAGTAGCTTGAAGTTGTACAGGGAAAACCTCGCCCCTACATCTTCTCCCTTAAGAAGAAAGTAGGAAAGTCTTAGTGTCACATGCAGTTGAAAGTGGACATCGGGCTATAAACTATGTTGCAGAAAGAGCTTTGATGAAGAAAGTACTTCACTACAGTCGAAAATATGTCAAGTTTCATAGGAAGATGCGACATAAGATAGAGGTGCATTACAATAGGGGACATGTCGAACTTTGATGGAAAAGTAGAAATATGACCGTTAAAATGGAAAATATAGGTGAAAAGGTGCATTTAAGATGACAGGTTAGCAGAATTTAAGGATAGATATGCATTTAATGATGAAATCTGAATAGAATCGAGACAAAATTAAAACTGATGATGATGTTCTAAGGCCCAAATTGTTATAAATACATGAATCCCACTGACATTAAGAACTTTTCTGAATCTCAAGCTCCAGTGATTAATAGTGCAAAGAAGTTGCAAGAGCGATCTTGGGAGGATAATGTGAAAAATTTTCATGAGTAGTGATTGTGTGGAGTCATGGAAGCCAGAGATACATCTATGGTAACAGTTGAAACACCCACAATAGCAACACCCAGAGTGGCAACATCGCAGCCACAGAAGTTGTGGAGATCACCAAGGTAGAAGAAAACCAAGGATGAAAGAAAAGGAAAAACAAGACAAGAAGCCTGCCAAACCTGTGAAACCTTAGAAGAAACCTCAGCAAGTCAATATTGAAGAAGAAGTGCAGGAAATATAGGTAGAGGAAGGCGGCACAACTTTCATATCACCTCTTCCCTCATACATCTCATCGAGGAAGCCAAATTCCAAACCAGTAAAGGATTCCAAGGATGCAAAGTGTGGGACATTTACACAATTATTGCGAAATATGTGTCATTTGAAGGAGAGATTTTAGGAAAAAGTCTGCAACTTAGATTTATAGACAATTATTTTAAGTACCCGCATTCTGCACTAGAATGATGCTTGAAAACTTTTCACTACCATAATTATAATGAAATGACAATAATAGAACCAGAACGATGGGTGAATGGGTTGGCATAGTCAGGACCACTCAACATGTTGAATGTGTCGTACTTCGGTAGAAGCTCAGAAAACACAGCGTGTGTGTGCCAATTATTCATATTAATACATGATGGACACCATTGGATTGTGAATAAGATCCCCATAGACCAAATGTTGATCTGGAGGATCAATAGATTACCTTAACATGGGTGGAACCCCTCGAAGAAGTTCGTGGGAAAGGATCAAGGTCGTGTTGTGGCAGATAATATGAAGAAGAAGTATGGGGTGGTGAAAGGAAATATGGGCTACGACATAAAATTGAATAGTGATCAAGCAGTCAACTTCGTCGCACATATTTTGGCCGGAAACATCATGAGGAAGTGTCGCGCAAATGAATTTCATGCATTGGTGGTGTCTTTAGCTGTGCAGTGCACCAATTGAGTCCACTATAACTACTCTAGATATTTATACTAAGAATTCCTAGACGAGTGCCACGAGGTGTAGGAAAAAGGTACATCTTTACACTACGCCTGGTTAATTTTGATCATTGCTATGTTGACATGGAATGACCCAGAGGATACGTAGTTTCCTCTGATAGAATAGGATGTATGTGAAGCTATGAGGTATGCTACACTGTGGCATACCACTCAAGCATCATGAGGGTAGGAGAATAGGATATTTTTTATATTATATCAAATGGATCTACAAATGTTGGTAAACTAGCATCCACACCTTTCACCGAGTTTTCATAAAAATTACAACCCTGTGGCAAGGTTCAAGGAAGATTTCCATAAATTGTACATACAGGCATAGAGAAACAAATAAGGAATGGTATGCATTCCCATATATGGTTAGAAAAGATGATATGGTATAAGTAAAACATATATTGCTTGTAGAATGGATGACTCTGCTAGAGGAAGTAGGGGACAACACAATAGAAGAAGAAGAGTTAGACACTTTGCACCATGGTGAAGGCAGTGGAAAAGACAAGGATAAGTTAGTAGAGGGAGAGGAAGAGGAAGAAAAATACCATGACGAAGAGCACCATGAGGAGGTTCCTCAAGGAGCCAAGGATACGACTAAGGAGAACGAACAGGTAGAAACAGAGAAAATTTCTGTGGAGAAGGGAAAGAACCAAGGTGAAGATGCCATTAAGAGCATAAAGAAGCATAAGGCGGGTAAATCAAAACAAATCACACCAATGGTTGTAACTGAAGATGATGTGGATCAAATTAGAGACAAGGTTCAGAAGATAACATTGGAATATTGGAATACGGTGGAAGATCGCTACTGCAAGCATATCACCGGTGTGAAATAGAGTATTCTAGAGTTGAATATCTTACCGCAAGCATCCAGGCTAGCAGCGCAAATATGCCAAGCACATCACCCAAAAAGGTTGATAGGGATAACATTCGGGATAAGGATCATGTAGATATCGACTAAAGCTATGGATTTCGACTCTGCTAAAGTAAAGTAGCAGATAAAAGGTTTGGATCATGTCAACTTTGACATGGCTACACTACCCATTCTGATATTGCATGACTTACAATAGGGCATCATAAATGAGCTAAAGTAGCAAGAACAACACACAACACAATTGAACATTCATGTAGAGAAAGACCGCACTGCGTTGAAGAAACAACTAGACCAAGTCGTTGAGGACAAAGAGCAGGCAGAGCTACAACAATAGAGGTTGAAAGAAGTAGTAGAAGCCACTTGTAGGGACATCTAGAACATGGATGTACGGGAGGAGGAATCCATGGAAGATAAGGTCGTGAAGCTCGACCTTGCAGTAAAGGAATCCGTGAAGAAAAGTGGAGATGTGCGCTTTGAATATGAGGTAAATGTTAGTGAGTTACAGTTAAAATTGCAGCCATCTACACCACCAGAAGTACATGAACAAAGGGAAATTTACTCAAAGGGTGGGATGGAAAGGATCTCTGTAGCATTGGTAGACTATAGAAATTTGTTGGATGAGAGCATGAAAATTTGGACTTCACTACAGGAAGATCCAAATGTTCAGAAATTGTAGGAGGAAATGTAGCAAAAGCAACATTAGTTGGAAGAAAGTTGGGCAATTCTGAAGACTTTTCCAATCTCATAGAGGCTTGCAACAATTAGTGAGTTGAAGGAGCCACAAAAGAAAATCGAAGACATGAAGAAGGAGGAGAAGAGTTTGATAGAAATGACTTAGCCTTAGCCTTGGGGTGGTGGGAACATATATACCATTTAGTTATCCAATTATGGGTAGCCTTCCTCCTTCTCGTGTGAGGATTATAGGGAATGGTCATTTAGATAACTTGTTGATTTTAAACATCTTTTGGGAGCTTTGTTTTGTTGGTAAATGTCCTCACATTCTTATTTCTAATGACTTGTGGAGATTTGTTCCCATCAACAGTCCAAAACCTCTGAGGTGAAGTTAAGCCCTTCATTAGCCATATTTTATGCTAACTTGTTACCATTTATAAGGATATTTTGGAGAATAAATGCATTGAAGGGTAGGAGTTGTTCTGTGATATTTTATGGGCTAGCAAAAAATCACCACCTTTCAGTAAATTTAACTAGAGTGGAGAAATTTTGGATTCTTTAGAGCATGTTGATAATGATTTTAGAGTCACCTTAAATAACAAGAATTTCTATGGCTAGTCTCTTTGGGTTTTTTATTCCTTGTTCTAACACATAGAGTTTTACAGTGTTGTTGTTGTTATGGTCAATGGCATCTGTGTACACATTTTGAATGTCCCCATTTTCATTTCTAAACACTCCACCATAGTTGTAAATTCAATGGTTTCCCTTCAATGTGTCATCAAATTTGATTTTTATGAAACCTTTTGGAGGAGGTGACCAATGGTTTGGAAGGTCTAGTTGTGAGGATTAGGGATATTATGACTTGTCATCTTTAATTGATGCAAATTTAATAGAGTGAACATGGATGATTTTGAAGGGTCACATTCACAATCTTGGTTATGCTATGGGGAAATGAGAATGGTTTATTTTAATTTATCCATATTTTTTTCCCAAGCCATGTTTAGAGTTATTGGGGTGTCTTTAAATATCCTTTGGTTGTACTCTCTCTAGATTTACTAGAATAAAAACCCTAGGAATAGTTGCCATACCTTGTTAATTATTTGACTCTTAAAAGGTGGAGAGTTCCAGCCCTCTAGGGTTTTCTTTAAAATTATTTTCTCTCTAAGTGTTTTCCTAAAGATGATTTTTGTGTAGTCCAATAATTTTTAGGTAACTGGACAATCATTCAAAATATGTTGCACTATTTCAATGTTGGTGTAGCATAGTGAGCATTTTATGGAGCTATGAAATCCTTGTTTCTAGAGATGGTCCCAAGTGAGAGTTTTTTAGGGGAGAAGCAACTAGAAAAAGAGTCATTTTTTGTCAATGTTGCATCTTCCAAAGCCACTTCCATGAGTTCTCCTCCATTTGAGCACATGATATTATGAAAATGTTGTAGGCCTATTTGATATTGTATTCTTTTTTATGGTTATGTCCCCATATTAGGATTTCATTCCCATTTTGAGTTTTGTTTTTATTTGTACTATCTCCTGATACATGGCTTCATAATTATCAAAGTTGATATGTGAGTCCTCTCTTAGGCTACTATCCCATAGACCCAGTGGGGTTATACCATAATGTTGTTCCACTAATTGACTAAAATTTTGTTTTGTTGCTACAATCCAGCCTTGAGATTAATTATGTTTGAACTTTGATCTAGTAAGGGTCATTATTGCAAGGACTCCTCCCTGAATAAGGCTAGGTTTCCACTGCATATTTCCTAGAAGTTGTGGTTTTGTATTAGATGCTTGTTGCTCCAAGATTGATTCCAAAGGTGTGATCATTTAATTTGTCCTTGTAGCCAGATGATTTAATTGTTGTTGGTATGAGGAAAATATTTACATTTCCATATCCTTCTCCATATAACATCTGTGTTTTTGAGCCACCTCCACTAGATCTTGGCATCCATTACCTTGCTTCATATTTCTAGGTCCTAGAGACACATCCCTCCGATAGATTTACATTTTCATAACTTTTCCCATGTGACTAGTGCCCATTTTTTTTTATCTTTTTTGGATTCTCCCCATAGAATATTTCTTTTGGTGGATCATATTTTGATAAGAACATTATTAGGATTTATTAGGGATAAGATGTAGTATACAAGAAAGGCTTGAAGCACAAATTTAAGGAGGATGATTCTTCTTAGAAGATGAAGGGGTTTAAAGCTAGAGAGAGATACTTTTTCTTCTAGGTTGGAGAGAAGGTCTCCGTAGAGCTTGATGGAGAGAGGGTTTGGGACCAAAGGGATGCATAAATATTTAGATAGAAGGGAGCTTTGATGGAAACCAAGGAATTTGGAAATGTGGGCTTGGATGGGAATAAGGGTGTTGAAGATAAATATTTTATATTTTATCATATTTATGTTAACTCTCGAAGAATTAGTGAAATCGAAAAGAATCGATTGGTAAGTTGAGGCTCCTTTGATGGTTGGTTGGGCCATGAGAAGGGTATCATAAAAAACATTTGGTGAGAGGAAGATGGACAATTTAGTATATTAGATAAGAATTTTAGGGATTCAATGAAGATGGCATTTGTTATGTATCTATTTTTGCCATTGGTCATGACTAGGAATAGTTATGGTGAAAGGGGATCTCTATGACGCATGCCTTTATGTGGAAAAATTATGGGTGAGTGGGATCCATTAACAAGGATGGAGAAGGACAAGTTGGAAATGACACGCGATATCTGGGAGATCCACGTGTCTTTGAAATAAAAGGATTTTAGCATGTCAGATATATACTGCCAACTAAGCTTGTGAAAGGCCTTTGACATGTCAAATTTGATAATCATCCCTGCATATTTTTTGTTAAGGAGTGAATGGATTTGTTCTTTGATGAGGATGATTATATCCAAGATTTCTATTCATTCAACATATCCAGATTATTTATGGGAGATAATGAGGGACAGAAGAGGGCTAAGCCTAATTTATATGATTTCAAATATAATTTTATAAATTACATTGCATAGGGAGATAAGTCTAAATTAGGCGAGGTATCCTAATTGGGAATACTTGGGGATAAGGGTTAAGAAGGTGGCATTAATGGTAGAGGGGATGCTTTCTATTTTCCTTGAGTCTTTTGGGAGGTAAGTAACCTCATTTCCCATGATGTCCCAACACTCATTAAAGAAAACCTATTATGAAATTACCAGGTCCTGGGGCTTTGTACTTGGGCATTCTCATAACTATTTCTTCCATTTCCATTGTTGTTATTTACTTAATAAACATTGCATTTTGTTCCTCAGGGATTATTTTGGGAATATGGGATGTAATTTTCTTAATTACTAGGGTTATATCTTAAAAAATGGCTCTACCATGAGACTATGGAAGTGGCAGTGAAGCTCTTGGGTGATATTATCATATCCCATTTCTTGTTGATGATACTTTGTGAGGGAAATAATTTGTTTCTATGCCTATTCTCAGTGATAATCTCGTGGAAGAATTTGATGTTCTTTTCACCTTCTTTGAGCCATTGGATCTGAGATATATGCCTCCACATAATTTTTTCTTATTGTAACATTTCATTCAATTGAATTTTTATATTGGTTTCTTTTATGATGAGTTCTTCTCTTTTTCCTCATTCCATAGTGCCTTGTTGAAATGACATGATTTCAAATTTTAGTTAGCTTTTATGCTTGTCTATGTTGTAAAATTATTCTGCATTGCATCTCTTGAGGAATATCTTGATTTATTTTATCCTTTAAAGAAATTGTTGTAGCTACTACAACACCACCCAAAATTTTAGCCTATATATCTAAATTTTTTCCCTCCCTATGTTTTTTTCAAGTCCTCCTAATGACTATCCTCATTGCTTGAACTGGTTTAAATATTTAAGTCACTAGTCTATCATTTAGACTACGATTTCTCCTTTCCTGCCATTAGGGTTTATGGAATTTACAATAATTCATTTTTCCAAAGATATTGCAACATTGTTCCTCTATGTTTTCTAATTTAGGTGGACAATATCTTGTTTTGACACTTATGTGTGCCTTTTGTATGCCTCGGATTTTGAACAAAGTTGCAATCAATCTAGGATGTTTATTACCATTAGAAGCAAATCTTAATGAGAATAGTTATTATTGTGTCAATAGGGGTTCTTCTAGGTATTTATGAGGACACTCGTTTTGAGTCAGAGGAAAATAATCATTTCCTCAAGTGTTTGGATTTTATCAGATTTGGCAGTGGTCCTGAGTTTGAACAAAGGTTTAACTATATCCAAGAACTTTATTCTGGTGTTATTATAACTACGCAATGCACATGAAAATGTAATTACTCATAGTGAACTTAGAAGTGATGCATCGAGTATTTCTTCTATGTTTAGTAATACACTCACTACAAAGATATTGGATGTAGATAAATGTGAATATTTGAAAATTGGATCATATTTACAGATCATTGCAAAAGTTTCAAGCCCTATGAAGTTCATTCACCTTTCCTACAAGACTCCAACCTGAGATATTATGACTAAGCTTGTCTCAGTTGGAAAATGATTAACATTTGTTGGTGGAAGTTACAACATCAAGACAAGACCATGATCTCATATTGAACTCGTTAAGTTTGACATGGGAGGTTGTTTTGTAGTGGTAAAAACTATTGGTCAAATTAATCCTCTCATGTTGGAAGTGCATTTCATTATTGGTGCATGTGAAAACATAATCAGAGGCACTAGTAAACAACCTAGTGACATTGTTACAACTTAGAATGAGGATATAATTTAGTTATACAACAAGGACACTGAAGGTAAGTTTACATTGGAAGATGCTTTGGTTTACGTATGTAAACGAGGCATTCAAAAGGTAATCAATCTTTCAACTTTCATTGGATCCTACATAATTGATCTTGGAAATAAAATTATTGGAATGTACATTCCCAATGATGAAATGGAAGAAGACATATCCAAAGTTGTAGAAATTGTTGGAGAAATGTTTTGGAGAATTCCACTAAGGTAAATCTATTGGGAGTCAATGAAATTTGGAATGTTGATATGGTGAATGCTAGAGGCCATGGAGGTGGCTCCATCACTGTTGCACTTTTTCTTAAGCATTTTTTTTATGAAAATGTACAATGGTCACATGTAGACATGGCTAGACCTATGTGGGTTTCGAAGAAACATGGTTCCAGAGGATTTGTTTTCTCAACCTTAGCTTACAATAACAATTTGTAGTGGCAGTTGTACCAACCACTAAAATTGTGACTTGCAACCTTCCCTGAGCACCATACATTCTTAGTCACAAATTGCATAGTGAAATAATAGTGACTTATCACTGTGTCCCACAATCATGACTTGTGAGCTGACTTGATCCAGTGCATGTGATAAACCTAGTGCACAACTATAATGTGTGAACCCTCCCACACATGCCTTCTTTTATATAACCACTCACTGTCCCATTCCATTGCATTATTCAGCCTTCACTATTAAGTTAGCAACCCTCCTATGGATAGTCAGTGCAATTTCAATGCTCATTTTCTCTCATTGTAGTTGACATGTGTTTTACTGTTTTCCTCCAAATGATTATATCTGTTTGATTTTTTGACATTTCCTTTAAATCATATATTCTTTCACTTTTGGCTTATTTGTTAGATCTTATGGTTCCTCCCCTATTTATTAATTTGGATTGATTATATTTTCTTCATCTATTTATCATGGATATTGAAACACTTGATGGCTCAAAATGTAACAGGAAAAATATCAATGTGATGTATCCAAAAGATGAACTTAAAATCAATTCTAATAATAGAAGCCTAAATTCAAAAAAATTAAATGTAGTTTTTTATTTCACACTAATATAATAAAGTTTACATAATTATGGAGTATAGGGGTTTTATCATTAGAGAAATCAATCATTTTTTAATATTCAAAATTTTTTGTCACTTTCGGAAACCATGATTTACATTGAGTCCATATTGATAGAGAAAAAGACTCAATTGCAACCCTTTAAAAGACTCAATCACGACCATTGAAAGGTGGTAATGTATAGATAAAAAAAAGGTCTCTATTGCTAGGCTAGATAAAAAAATTCCCTATCTCCTATTTTTATTCACTAGAGTGAAATATCTATATATATATATATATATATATATATATATATATATATATATATATATATATATATATATATATATAATATCAAAGGAAATTTAATGTTCTAAGGGAGAACCTAGGGTTACCTCCTCTTTAATTGAACTTGGAATTCATGATTTGGGAGTATTATCTACACTATATGAGGGTGAAAGAGGGTATTTTGTGATTATAATGGGGTTGTCTTATGATCCTTTGGATTTATGTGATCTATCTTTGTTATTTGCATGCTATCCACTTCCTATTGGGACATTGGTTGATATGGTGAGCTTAAAGACTCCTTTTATGAAAAATTTAATCTTTGCCTAAAAAATTGAGAATTTCTCCTTCAACTTAGCAATTTTTAGTTGTATTTGAGGTTATGGCCTACACTACCAGGCCTTTGCGGTATAGTACATTTTTGTGTCTGAAGAATGTTGTTTCTCTAGTCTGACTATTGTCAAGATAATGCAACCAACCCTAGGTCTCATGCAAGAGCCATTTTGAGTCCATGTCTTGCCATAAATTTTGTATAACCACATGAACCTCCTAAATAGCCACTTTTCCCTCCATTAGAAAATGATAAAGAAATTAGTTATAGGTGCATTCCATCTCCTGCTCTACATACATTATGTGCCTCAGTCCCATATATCTATTTCAATCCACACACCCATATTCCAACATTGGTTTCTTCCCCTTATTGTCCCTATGTCAACATGGAGAAATTGTCCCGAAGTGAGCTACCCTTAGGGGGTGGTATGATTAGTGTTCTATTATAAGTAGGCTATGTTTACAAGATATGTATCTATTGTGGAGACTTGGGTAGATATGAATGAAGCAATTCCTAAAATATATCAATTAAAATAAATCTTTTTCCACCTCCCTCTAGAGAGTGCCTCGTTACTCGATGAATTATTTAGGTTACCTCCAAACAATTATGTATAGTTCTGATCATATCCATTAAGTTTGATACTAAATTCATGGCAGTTGTCGTTGGTACTATCCTAAACTATGGTTTAGCTCTATGGGAGGTCTTATTAACCTACATTGACCCAAGGCACTTATTTTATGAGCCACCTACCTTACTTGGGTTGTTACTGGACATTAATCCCATGCATATGCTTTGAGGTGGTATCACATTGTAGATGTGAGGGAAGATATCAAATAGGGAGCCCATACAACGCATGAAATTCAACATTATAACCTCTCTTGACCACATACAATCACTTCACCACACATCACTCTAGCTTAACCAGTTGTGCACCCACCCTTACAAATCATTCAAGATGTTTGTTGTTATTGGGAGAATTTTTAGGTATAAAATGGATATCCAATGAAAAATAATAAGATAATAATTTTTCCTTCCATGACAAATATATTTGTATTAGATATGATAAATATACATGTTCTGATCATTAAGTAAATCCTCAGACTCAATAAAAAAACTTGAAATCATTACAAAAATGCTCATCATGTCACTTGGGGGAATTTATCTTGGGTGGGGAGGATAAAAATCATACTTCCCAACCATTTGAGATAATCATATTAAAAGTTAATAGCTAAAATAATAAAATAAGAGTTATGTATTTCTAAAAGAAAGGAAACACACACACATGCACACATGCGCGCACACACACACACACACATATATTATTGTGGTTTTTTATCTCTTTATAGGCTTAGTCAAATGTCAAGTATAAGGAACCATTAGATGCAACATCGACATACTTTTGAGTAGATCCACACTAAAGAAAATTGAAAACCTTTAAACAATATTTCTTGAAAGAAACACTTTGTTTTATATATTTCAATTTTTCGAGTATGGGTCGATCCAAAAGTATGTATGGTAGGTACGTAATGGATATGGATTCTAATTTTGCATCAAATAAGAGGTTAAACTTGAAATTTGAGTAAACTAGTAAAGAGATCATTCAAACGTATATTCTTCTGTTCCCTCAGAAAATGTATATCCTTCGAGATGACATGAGCATCTTGAAACCTATTGGTTATTTTAAAGTTGATTTTGTTAGCACATTTTTTTATTTGAGGCCCATTTATAACATCAAAATTCCCTTAAAGTGCCCCATCATGGAGTTGATCCTCTTTGAGAATGATAGCCAAGGCATGGAATTTCTTCCTAGGAATTCCATATCTTCATTGTAATGGATCGATAGACCCCTTTGTTAGCTAACATGTTCACTAGTGCATTGCCAAATTGTTTGGTGTGTTGTGAAATAATGATAAGAATAGTGTTTAATAAATTTTCCACATTTTATTAGGCTAACATACAGGTATAAAATGGGCCTGTTAAGGATAATAATAAAAATGATAAAATAATAGTTTATGAATTTTTAAAGGAAAAGAACAAATACCACTATTTTAAATTTTATTTTTGACTTATCTCATTATATGTATACTAAAATTTCAAGTGAGGGCACTCATTAGATGTAGAATTCGATTCCTTATCCAATGATTTCCCACTTTATATACTTTTGACTAGAGCCACAATAAGAAAAAATGAAAATATGTCATGTTCATGTATTTTCTATTTTTCTTGCAATTAGTCTATTCAAAAGTATGCAAGGTGGGTATGTGCTGGATGTTGAATATATCAAGCATCCTGGAATATCAAGAACAATAGATATTGAACTATGACTGAGGTAAATCCCCAATAAGTAGCCAAAGATAATCCCTTAGGAGACATATGAGTTCCAAACCATTATTGGTGTTATATTAACTAACATGCATAGAAGTTGGGCTTTATGATTTCCAAAATCTCCTCTCAACCCAATGTTTAATGGGTTACCTTTAGATTCCTTAACATAATTCAATTTAATTTGATAATGTAAATGGGGTGCCATATTTTTAGAGAGGATATAGCTTTAGCTTATATTAGTAAGGAACCCATTGAGTAAATACCATAATATTGAGCTCCTATAGATTTAGAAAATTTAGACATGATATTTTTTGGGCTCTAAACTTCCAATGTCTCACTCTAATCCATATTTTAATGTTTTTAAGGATGATCTCCTAGACTGGCTCTTCCTTGAGAGATTTGAACTTGAACATCCACCTACTTCTTTCCTTATAAGTATTCCATTATACAAAGAATGGAAAATTGTTCTAAATAGATACCATATTTTGCAAATTCAAAGACTAAAGACATAGAAATATGGGAGACAAATCTATTATGCAATAGTTAGTACTAAAGAGACTTAGAGAAACTCCAAGTAGAATTGTGATTATGCTCAAGTTGAGTTAGTGTTGGTAGTTTAGCACTAATCTTATTTAATTGGAATTGAATTTGATCGAGTTGTAGAAAAAAATCTTTTTTTTGCATTATAGGTTTTAACCCTATAAGGAAATTACCTACAAACAAAATGTTAAAATAAAACATAATATTATACAATGGGAAGAGCATAAAAAATATACAAAGAGGTTTTCTCCTAAAACCTAAAACTAGAAATACTAGATTAATTTTTCATTATATTCCTTTCAACATTACAATACATCAACCTAGATCCATTTAGCCTTGAATCCATAATGTGTCGATCTCTAGGTGCAAACCTTCTTTCTGGAGTGAGAACTTGAGGAAAGGTTTGTACCTCAGGGACTTGATCCCTCTTGACGCATGATAGACCTACAGTTAGATGGATCTTGGTTGGTTTTGATTGAGGGAAGGAATGTAACATTTTAAAATTATCATTATTATGTATATGTTTGAAATAAATACCATACCTTGAAATTTACATGTTTATTATTATCTATTTATTTGAGGATTTAAGGCAATGAATTGTCAATACAATCTTCATTGTACTTGGATTAAGACTAGTGAGTACATAAATTTGAATGTGGCCATTATATACAAAGATTGTAGGTTTTTTCTGCATTAATCCATTGCTAAAAATCTCTATGATAAGCATGACTTTTAATCAATTTTTTTGTTCTCATTTGGTTGTTGTTAAAAAGCTTTGTCATGGATTTACATCATGTTTTATTTTTTCCTTGAAAAATATCTTGTGGCTCACATGACCATATAATTCTCTTCTTTAATTTAGTTTGTGTTGGATGCCTTGAATGTTTGTATGTTTGTGTTTGGATGGTTTGGGTGGTTTGTGTGTTTATGTGTATGGATTTGGATGGTAATGTTTGTGGATATTACAATTATTGTGTTGTATTTCTATATGCATGCGTAATTGTATGTAAGTATAAATTAGTTGTTGATGAAAAAGGGAGACAATCATGTCAATAATTAATTTGTAGTTTGTAGGGGGATTGATTCCACCCATATATTTCATTTACTTCCATGCATCACAACTTTTGAGAACCAAATAATCCTCTCTCTCTCTCTCTCTCTCTCTCTCTCTCTCTCTCTCTCTCTCTCTCTCTCTCTCTATATATATATATATATATATATATAAGAATATTTTTTAATAATTTATTGTCTCATGTTTACTCTTGAAACCATCAT
Organism: Pinus tabuliformis; assembly: GCA_031772625.1. NCBI lineage: Eukaryota > Viridiplantae > Streptophyta > Pinopsida > Pinales > Pinaceae > Pinus > Pinus tabuliformis. The sequence continues at coordinate 286,028,984 of CM062815.1, forward strand.
TTTTAATGTTTATAAATATATATTTCCTTCTAATAAGTATTTTGAATATGTCCCAAAATTTAATCAATATAAAACATAAACACATTGTATACAACAATATATTCAAAATATTTATTAGAGGAAAATATATAGTTAAAAGCATCCAAAACAATTGTATATATTAGAAATTACTAACCCACAATTATAGATAAAATATTCAAAATATTTATAGGAGAAAATATATATTTATAAACATTAAAAAAAAAAATCGAAAATAGATTATTTCTTGACTTTGCAAAACAAACTATAGATAAGAAAAAATGCAAAATGCATTTAATTATTGATAACATAGTCTTCCGTCTTAATCACAAGTAATTATTAACATATAGTTATATGTACTCAAAATATTATTAGAGTAAAAGATAACTAATTACTAACATATAGTTATATGTACTCAAATATTTATTATAGTAAAATATATATTTATAAACATTCAAAACAATTACATATATTCAAAATTACTGAATGAAAGCTAAGAAAAATTATAAATAAGAAATGATGTTAATATTTCAATTAAAATTAAACTATAAACTCAAATGATGTAATTTAGGGACATTTAAATTTTAATTTGTATAAACGATGAAATTAATTTTGTAATCAAGATTTATTCATTGTTGTAGAATTTAATCTTGTGAATTTTATTATATTATATTTGAAAAATATTAATTTATTTCTTGGACTATTACATAGGTAAGTGTAAAAATGTAAAATTTTCAAATTTATGTAGAAATTTTGCCCTATATTTACTAAAATTGTACTTCATTTAGTCTTTTTAAGGTATATTCACTATATTTACTTTGGGATAGAAGTCCACAATATTATTGTTGTAATTTCTTTATTTAAAAAAAAATAGAAATGCATAATTGGAATGGATAGCTTGAAAATCTAATTGGGCATCTATATTGTGTATACCTTAACCTTACTAAATGCCAAAGTTACAAAATAAATGCCAAAATTACAAAATGGAAAATCAAATTGGAATTCAATTAATGTGGATTTAATAGACTACCAACACATTACTTATTTTCTTTCCAGCTCCTTGTATCTCAAACTACTATCTCTTAGTTTCAATTTCTTTATCACAAAAAGCCTTAAAAGTAAGACCACCAAATTATTTTTAATTTTAAGTATATTAATATTAATATAATTATTCTAATTTTTAGAGATGTATTACCAAACAATTTTTTTTAATTGTATAGTGATTATTTTATTATTTAAAATCTAACGTTTAAATATAAAAATAAATTTAACATTTGAAGTAATTCCATTATACTAAAACCATAAAAGATGCAGCCCCGTTTAAAAAATATTAGATGTGTTTTTATACCTTGCGTCGCATTGTAAAAAGGGCCATTCCTGCAGCGTCCATGGGATCTGAACGGTAGTTGTCAACTCTAAACGCAAGGTTTCCACTCGAGTTGAACGCTGTAAAGCCATTGCAGCTGTAAACAAGAGATTTCTTCCATACTGTCAGAGATGTGGCAGACACCTTGGAGAACTTATCATCAATCGCAGAATGGCTGGCGCACTGTGGATCGTGTGGATGAATCTTGGCTAAGGATGGGCGAAAAAATCTTTGTGTATTTAATGTGGTGATTCCTCGTCCTAGTAATCACTTTCTTGTATCCGTCTGGCCATTTCTTTGCATTTGGTCCCCGCTTGTGTTCATTAAAAACAAAAATACGTCCCTTAAATTAAGATTTCTCTGATTCAGTGGTATTTAAACTTCCTTAAATCACTCCAATACCATAATATTCCAAGTTTCGCTATCAATCGGACCACGTATAAACTTTAATAGTGGGGAGACCCAACATTATCATTGACATGCGACGCTACAACAGCCACAAGGCATGAAGCTGCGTAGCCTACTTTTGAGTCAGTCAAATTAATATTCCAAGCTATAATGATGTTGATATTTAAAATTTTCCAACTATTATAAACTAACTCGTATTAATAATAAATTGTGCGAGACAAATAAATCTAAAAAAATTAGATATTTTAATCAATTTTAAACCTGAAGAAAGTAATTAACAAATCAAAATCAATATATTTTCTTTAAAATAATTCATTTATAGTAGAATGAAGAGGCATCTTTTTCATTAATAAAATATTAGTATGAGCATGAGCATTAAGAAAGTAATTAAGAAACCAAAATCAGTATACTTTCTTTAAAATATAGTAGCATGAAGAGGCATCTTTTTCATTAATAAAATATTAGCATTACCATAGATTCATTTAATTTTCAGGTATTAAATCTTTCAAGATATAAAAAAATATTTAATGTAAAATTTGAAGAAGTGTTTTGAAAAAAAAATATTTAATGTGAAATTTGAAGAAGTGTTTGTATTGGATATATTTGTTTCTTAGATATATTTGTTTTTTAGTAGATTCTGAATTAAATGGATCTATGCTAGTCTAGTTTTGAGAAAACACATTGATAAAATATATATTTTAACATATTTTTTCTAATAATATATCTATATTTATATATTATTTTTATTTTTAATAATCAATTTATTTATATATATACACATATATCTATAGATATCTTTGTAATATTTATTCATAAAATTTAGACACTTGTATAGTGCTTTTTAATGGCAAAAGTCTAATTTATAGAAGAAATAGCCTTTTTTCACAAGAATTCACATGCCATACAATTTCAAGATTTTTTGTTGTTTAAAATACATTTTTGAATGCATAAATAGATTCAACACCCTTGAAAACCCCCTCTAGCACTCGAATTATTTTGATTAAAACTAAACTTAAAAATGGTTGTAAGGTTCATATAAAAACCATTAAAAAAATATTTAGATTACCACTATTTACTTCCCATGATAATTTAAGTAATTATTTGGGTAAAAAATGGATAGAAACAACAGATAAATAAATATACCTACAAAGAGTTACTTTCACCATCATTTATCTTTTCCTCAGCATTTGTACGACTAAAAATTTAAATGCATAGGTTTACTAGTGGTTATTGCCACCAAAATTTGTCTAATATATATGTTCTAAGTTTTGGACTATTTTCTAATTGTCCCAAAATATTTTAGGGATTTATTAGATTCACAAGATTGAGTTGTAAAATCTCCACAATCTCATTGCTCAACGGGGTTTTTAAGTTTCCAAATCCTTATATGCATTCAAAGTCTCGTTCTAAATGTGAACAAAAAAATCTAGCCCCAAATGATCCAAAACTTACCATGTCTAACCTATAGGGTTTCATTTTCTTATTGAACCCCACTTGGAAATGTGTATGACAATGGGGAGATGTGTAGGCACTCTACAACCTAGTATGGGGAGATGTATATGTGTAATGTAAGAAAGTAAGAACCTATATATGTCAATATTTTCTATCATGTGGATTAAAATTATAATATTTTTAATTTAATATTACTAACATAATGTTTTATAATTTACATTTGTTCTTACCATTTATCTAATTTAAATACATAACATTTATTATAATATATAATTTATAAGCACATAATTGAAGCATCTACCTAGCCATAATAATATATATCTTAATATATTATTATAAAATTTATACCTATACTTAATAAAATCTCATAATATATTTCTTAATATAATATCTTATAATTTCCTACTATCATAAGATTAATCTCATTGAATATAAAAAAATGTTTAATATAATATATATTTTATACCTATAAATTAGGGTTAAAGTACTATAAATTAGATTGAAAATATCAAGAGGGCCAAGGGGAAAATAAATATGTGCACTCAAGCTCAATAGGGCATACAAAATAGACATAGTTTTTATCTCACTAGAAAATATTTTACGAACAAAATTTTAGTAGCAATCAACCATTTTTGTATTCACCGTGTTATTTCTCTCCTTTGAGACTACTACTCCCCGATCTTTAGGCATATTTGGAATGAGATTTAGGATTAATTTTTGGCCATATTTGTGGAATGATTTTTTGAATTTAGCTTGTGCTTGTATTTTTTACCTAATAAATCATCTCCAATAAAGCATCATAAATACTAGCTATTTCATTTTTTTTGTACCAAGCATCTAGGCTCATAATTATGCTTGTATTCAAAGTGATAACTATTAATTATGTAGGGAATATATGAAGAACATTAGAAATATATGAGGACAATTTAAGTTTAAACATTTTTATTTTTTTTGTATGCTTTTATAAGCTACTAAGTTCTCCATGGCAACCTAAAAACAATTATAAATTTGAATATCAAATTGAAGAGTGAGAATTTGTTTTAATTATTAATGTAAATGTGATTTTATAATGTTATTACGCTTAGGTTACTAATGTGTTCAAAGAGATTTATAGACATTAATAGATCTATTAAAATTTAAAATATAAACTCATTACCACATTATCTCACTTTTTTACCATGTTTTTTTACTCTTTAAACTTCTTCTATGATATTTTTGGGCATATTTGGATTGTCATTTAGGTTCAGTTACCATCATATTTATGGAATGGTTTTTGTGTTTTAGTTTGTGTGATCTAGGCTCATAATCATGTCCGCATTCAAAGTGATATCAGTTAATTTTGCAGTTTTACCAATATATGAAGAATGATACCAATTACTAATATGTGAAGAAAATTTAAGGTTAAACATTTTTCTATTTTTATAAATTTTTCTAATTTGTTAAGTTCTATATAACCTGCAATTTTATTTTTTTTATAAATTTAAAAGTTATAAATTTAAATATAAAATAAGGATTGACAAATTTCTTTTTTTATTGTAATTGTAAATAAGATTTAATAATACTGTTTGGTTTAGGTTATTAGTGTTTTCAAAGAATTTTAATAATATTAATAGAATCATTAAAATTTAAAATGTAAACTCTTTATCATATTTTCTCTTTTACTAAATTACTTTATTATATTAAGATTACAAATTTTGAACGACACTGGATGGTTTGAAACCCATCGACAAATGTTTTTCTATGTGATTTTCACCGAAGATTCTTCAAAAAATTGATATAGATCACAAAAGTCTCAATTCAATAATTATAAAAAGTAATATTAAGTAGATTTATAATATATCCTATTAAAATAAAATATATGGATAACAATAAAATAGTTAAAAAAATGATAAATTGGAAAATGACATTGGATGGACTTAAAATTAGAAGACTATTTTTTCACTTTTATAATTATAAGAGATAAATAAAAGTATAACAATAATATGTAATATATAAGGGTCATAATGTGTAGATATTACAAACTAACCTAGATCCAATTTAATTCTTCATTTACCAAGCATTGAGAGGGATCAAATCTCTTCAAATGAAAATATTTCTTGAATTTTTTCACTCATAAATAGTGTTTGCACCTTGAGAGAATTTATCCCTGTATAGGGAAGAAAATACATAACTACGTGATACTAAAAAGTAATTTTGTTTCTTTTTATTTTCAATTAGTTTATCTCTCGATATAAAGTTGATGTAAAATTGAGATGAAATTAAAATATTTATTTATAGAGCACCTCTCCACTTAATAAAGTCATTAAAATTATTGAACTTATGATATAAGAAACAATGTCTTTTATTAAAATAATGTCTTTAGTTTAAAATGGAATCTTCTTTCTAACATACATAATGGAAATTCATTCCCACCAATGGGAGAATGGAAACTAATTACCTAGATAAAAAGTTAAATGTCTTGCCAAAAATTCCACATCATAGCTCATGTACATAATTTCTCTCAATCATCATTTCCGTCCTTGAAATTCCCACAACATCTCCAAAATAGATATTACTCCTCTTTGGCATGGTGAACCTTGTGCCTTCTCCGGAGTACTATGCCTCTTCTCCCTCTAAAAGGGACAAAATGCATTCATTTATTTACCCATAGTGAATTAGTTAACATACATAATAAATACAACTACGATTGAAATTAAAACACATCTCATACCTGAATGCCTCTGATGCATACTTCCAATAGTTACAACAATAAATTAATTGAAGAAGATAAAATGTGTACAAAATCAACTCGTAATTGAAGAAGATAAAATGTGTACAAAATCAACTCGTGTTTCGTATTATTTTGATCAAATAATTAGTTTCATCATGAAAATTTAAGGTAATGGAGTTCCATGCTCAAGAGCGGAGCACATTGTTGGATAACCTATCTCGAAGAAATGATGGGTTGGCGAGGATGTAGTTACAACAATAACAGATGCGAGCACTTTATATATAGCTACAATCCGATGTCATACTTCTTGTTATAATAGTGGATGCATAGATTGGAGGTGCAACACGATGACTAATCTGTTTTGAGCCAACTATGGGGTCGGTCAAAGTGGATAAGTGGATGTAGTTGTAGAAACTGTATATGCAACCACAGGATGTAGGATGTAGTTGTAGAAACTGTATATGCAACCATTTTAGGTATAGTTATAGCGGATGCAATACTAGTTATTTTAATAGTGGATGCAATGAGAGGAGGGGCTTAATGGCTAAGCGTTCTAGGGTGTTAAAATTCGCAATTAGGGCCAAATTCCAAATTGGGATAGCTTATTTGATGGAGATGATGATTGCATTAAATCCTCTTTTAGAGAGGACTAAAATTGATATAAATATATTCTTATTTGGACAAGAGGAAGTATGATTTTGAATTTATGCCCACACATATTTAAATTTCTCATCATAGCCACATCCACATGTAGGCTCAATACGCCCAATGTATGTGTCTATTCACCCACAACGAATTTTGTAAATACAAGTGACCTCATACCTCATTTGGCACCATCATCAGTCACACATTCTTCTCTCTCCTTATTTCAATGGTTCGTACAACTATTGGACAACTTATCTCTCTCACACATGTAGCAAGATGGACGAGTTTTCTGGGCTGAATTGCAGTGCCAAAATTTCAGACAAGAGACCATGTTTGACCGACATTGAACAATGGGTTATCGACCAACTTTGACTGCAATCTTTGGAGGATATTTTATGTCTCTCTAGGCCGCATTTATGGGCATAGATATTGAGGGAGTTTGGGAAGTTTGACCAGTGTGGAATTCAAGTAGACAGTAGTTTGACTCCAGAAAATTACTATGGCTTTTGTCCCTTCATTGATCAAGTTTAACCAAGTTGTTTTGGGCTGAATTTGACCTCCTAATTAGGTCGAGTTTAACTAGGGAAGACCGAGTTGTTTTGAGGATTATTTATCACTAATTTGATGAATGTTGACTTTGTGGTTAGGGATGAAGTTTGACTGTAGTTTACTACAAAAATTGATAGGACTATTTCTTACATTGAATTGGGCAAGTCAATTTGATTTTTGTACTCTCTCTCTCTCTGCTGAACTTTTGATATAATAATACGAATAATTAATCAAAGGGTTTTTCCCACATTGGGGTCTTTCCCTGACATCCGCCAAATATAGTGTCCTCTTTCCTCGGCTTGTCTTTTGCATATTGTTTTATGTTTTATCTACCTTTAGTATCAATGTGATTAATGATTAATTTGACTTCTACTGGAAATCTAAATTGAAATTTCTATTGGGCTGCTTAAGGAACATTGAATTAATTGTGCTAACTTGCATAGAACATACCATTTTTAACTAAAATTAACATGGTATCAAAGCTGAGGTAAAGACAAAGCCCAATCAAGAGAGAGAAAATCAATCACTAGGAAAAGAGTTGTTGGACAAGAATATTGGTCTAGCTTCAATGATGACTACGCCATGCCTCAAATTCGAGGATACACTCAAGGACAAAATCTGACTATCATACATGGAAGATAACTTTGGAAGGGAATGATGTTATGGAATATGTAAAGGGAGAGTGGTGGAGCCTCCTTCAAATGCACCTATTGTTGTAAAGATGAAATACAAGAAAGGTGAGGTCAAAGCTAAAAGAATTATCATTGATTCCATTCAAAATCATTTGGCTGCCTATATTTATGATTTCAAAACATATAAGGAGATGTATGATAAGCTGCATGGGATATTCAAATTAAACAATGTAAATGAAATCCTCTTTCCCAAAAACATGTTGAAGGACATGAAGATGGATAAATGGGAGTCTATCCAATCCTACTTCATGAGGATTACTAAAATCAAGAATGATATTCTATCTATTGGAGAAGTTGTTGCTGAGAGGGAACTCACTCTCATTGCTCTTGGAGGTCTCACAAGGGCATGGTATGTTTTTAACACCACTATTCTTAACAATGTAAGGGTTCCTAGTTTTGATGAATTACTATCTAGATGCACACAAGAAGAGATGAAGATGATGTAGAAAGATAATCCTTCAAATGGAAATGAACCTACTGCATTTTCCGCTCATACAAAAAGGATCAAATATGCTAGTCCAAAGAGACAAGGTCAAGGATTCAAGAAGGGATTCTAAGAAGGAAGAAAGGAAGGTGATACAATTGCAACAAGTTTGGCCACTATGGTAGAGAGTGTCATCACAAGAAGGATACTCCACTAGATGATGAAAACAAAAATAACAATCACAATAATTTCAAAGGTAATGGAAATTAAATGAACAACAAGTTAAAGAACAAAGGAAAGAGGAATGCTCCCACTGCTCGATATGGTAATGATCAACCTCCCAAAAGGATGATAAATTATAGGTATGAGGAAACTAATGTTGTAGAAAAACAAATAAAATAATCTAATTTCCACCCTCACTACTTCCAATCCTCCGGAAAATTTGGATCATTTGTTGATTGACATTGGTTCGTCGAGGCACCTCACTAGGTATATGTAGTCCCTCTCAAATTTGATTGAAAAGAAGACAAATTTGGAAACCATACTTGGAGACAATGCCACATACCCCATGAAAGGGATGGGAACTATTACTCTTCACTTAAATCAAGGTGAAATCCTTCATCTACAAGAAGTATTGTATTTACGTGATTTGAAGAAGAACCTGGTGTTTATTTCTGCAATGAAAGATAAAGGCTTCAAGGTAGCATTCATTGATTGAAAGGTATGTATTTGGAAAAGAAACCTTAAAGGTGAATTTACACTTGCATTTAGGGTTAAAGGTCTCTATCAAGTTGGAGGAAGTCCTTTGGGAGCTATGACTTGGGATACTTCTCTTCTAAAATTATGGGATTGAAGATTTGCTCACCTTCATTACAAATCCTTACGTGGGGTAAGGAATATGGTTACACGTATGCCCAAATTCAACATAGATCATGAAGGTGTTTGTGAGGGTTGTGCATCTAGAAAACATAATAGGGGACCATTCCCTTTAAGTTAAATTCAAACTACCGAAATTATTCAACTCATACATTATGTTTCATCTAGTATGTTTCCCATAACATCACTTGGAGGATACTTATACCATACAATTTTTGTGGATGACTTCTCTCGCAAAATGTGGATCTATTTCTTGAAGAAGAGGGATGAAGTGTTCAAATGGTTTCATTCTTTCAACGCCTTGGTTGGAAATCAAACAGGAAATAAGATCAAAATATTGAGGACCGATAATGGAACCAAATATGAATCAAACAGATTCAATAACTTTTGTAGAGAGGCTAGCATTAAGAGGGAGACAACTATTGCATACACTCCTGAGCAAAATGGTGTTGTTGAAAGAAAGAATTGAACAATCATAGTAGCCACTTGTGCCATTCTTCATGACCAAGGCCTACCAAAGTTCTTACGGGGAGAATCTTTGATCATTGTTGTATATGTTCAAAATAGAAACCTGCATCAAGCATTTGATTTCAACACATCCAAAGAAGTTTTCGATGGTAATAAATTTGATGTTTCTCATTTTAGAATATTTGGATTTCTTGTATATTTTCATGCTCCTAAAGAGAAAATAAATAATTTATAAGCATTATGGAAGAAAGGAACATTTGTGGACAACAGTGAAACTTCAAAGGCATATAAAATCTATGTTCATGGTCAAAGAGAAGTAGAAATAAGCCATGATGTCACATTCGATGAAGATTCTACCCAAGGGAAAGCCAACAATCTCCCTATTCCAAGGAAGTACAATGATGATGTTGCAGAAAAACAAGATGAATCTCTGATAGATGAACCAATGCCCGATGTCAAAGGACTGATGGATCCCATTGATCCACCAAATAGTGATCCCTCTACCTCAAGGAAATGGCCTTTGTGGCTCAAAGGCACTCTTGAAGATGTTGAAAGACATATTGCTCCAAGAGGGACATTTCCTGTAACTAAGAAGTTGAATAGGTACTAAGGGTACTTTGTTTCTATGATTGCTATTGTTCAATCTAAGCCATGTATGTTCGAACAAGTCGTGAAACATCAAGTATCGAAGGATGCGATGAATGAGTATGAATCAATCATGAAGAATGATGTCTCAGATGTGTTTCCTAGAACTAAGGACAAGTCTATGGTCACCTTGAAATGTATTTACAAAATCAAACATGTAGCATATGGGAGTGCTTCAAAATTACAAGTCCAGGTTCATTGCTCGAGGCTTATCTCAAAAGGAAGGAGTGGACTATGACGAGATATTTGCATCGGTTTCCTAATATACCACTATATGATCTATTATTTCTCTCGTTGCCTCTCAATGGTGGAGCCTACACCAAGTGGATGTTAAGACTACTTTCTTCCATGGGTCTCTTAAGGAGGACTTTATGTAGAACAACCTAACAGGTTTGAAGTACAATATCGAAGGACACATGCGTGTAGTATGAAGAACTCCCTTTATGGGTTGAAGAAAGCCCTCAGGGCGTGGTATGCGAGGATTGATAACTATTTTATGAAGATGGTATTTACAAGGAACGAAGTTTACCCTAGCCTATATTTCAAGGATGAAAAGGATAGGCCTCTCATTTTGGTCCCTTATGTGGATGGTCTCTTTTTGATAGGTGCATACCCTCTCAATTGTCAATGCAAGAGGTATTTGGCTTCCAAGTTCGAGATGAAGGACCTAGGTTTGATTCACTACTTCATAGGCTTTGAAGTCTGGCAAAAGCAAGGTAATATTTTCCTTTCTCAAGGAAAATACATTATGAAGTTGCTCGACAGATGTGGGATGGTCGATGGAAAGTCTGTATCTACTTAGATGTAAATCAACATCAACAAGCTATGTGGAAGTGTTGTTGGGCTCGAATTGGAAAATCCTTATGAATATAGAAAACTTGTGGGGGGCTTGATGTTCTTGCTAAAATCTCATCCAAACATATGCTTCGTTGTGAATATGTTGAGTAAATTTATGGTCGAGCTTCATCACATACATTGGATTGTTTTTAAGAATATCTTAAGATATCTCTATGACACAATCAATTATGGACTGAGATATAGTACTAGGAATCTGAGACTACATGGATGTGCTGATGATGAATGGGCTAGAAGTGTCATGGATCGTAAGAGAACATCTAGATGTTGCTTCTCATTGGGGTTTGCTTCAAAGAAGGAAGCAGCTTTCAGTTGCTCTAAGCACCACTGAGGTCAAATACATTGTATTAACTATATCCAACTTTGAAGTTGTTTGGTTGAAGAATCTCTTCAGTGAACTATTTGACCACATGCTCGATACCACCGTGATCTACTCTGATGACTAGAGTGGGATTCGTCTTTCATAGAATCTTGTGTTCCACGACTACTCGAAGCACATTCATATCAGGTACCACTTTATCCAAGAACAGGTACAACAAGGATAAATGAAGCTCTAAATCATCAGGACTGATGAGTAAGTCGAAAATATCCTCATGAATCTCTTGGTGAAGGTAAAATTCATAACGTTCCAAGAGATATTTGGAGTCATGGAAAAACCCTACTATGAGGATCCCGATTGAGTTGGACATTGAGCTATGGTAGCTCCTGAGGGCTTGGGGTACTTCTTGGAGCTATGAGCGACCATAGGGTGAGTGGTTCACCTTCCCTTGTAATACCCCATGATGGTAGACATGTGTGTAGGGTGAGTGGTTCACCTTCCCCCACAATTGTGAACACATGCATGTAGGGTTATTGGTTCACCTTCCCCTATGATTGAAATATACATAGGATGAGTGGTTCACCTTCTCTTATGGCATATGAGCATGATGATTGGTTCACCTTCTCCTACTAATGCCCCAACATACATCCTACCCATGTAGTCCAAGACTCAAGGGAAGTTCCTCTCATCTAGCCAATGAGTTGGGAAATATTGATAGGGACCATAACACTACCGATGGACACATCGTGTACTTTTGTACTCCCTATGTCTAGGATGCATTGTGTTTAACCACTTGATCTAGGATCTAGTCTAATTAAGGTTCTACCTCTCGACTCACTTTTTTCAATGTAGAGTGCTAAGGTCTTGTGACTCAATCTCAATCTATTTTTCTTCATCATTACATCATGGTTCAAATGAGTATAGATGAGATGATAGATATTGCTTATGACGACAGGATGACACGATGATCAATGACGACAAATGGATTGCCAAGTGGAATTCTACCTAGTTGAGAGGGAGTGTTAAAATTGGAAACTAGGGCCAAATCCCACCTTAGTACATCTCATTTGATGGAGATAATGATTGCATTAATTTACTCTTTTCAAGAGGACCAAAATCAATAAAAAGATCATCCAATTTGGACAAGCAGAAGCATGATTTTGAATTTATGCTAGACATGGGTAAACTATTCAAGTCAGCCACATCAGCATGTAGGCTTAAGAATCCCAATGGACGTGTCCCTTCAACCATTGGGAATTTTTTAAATACAAGTCACTTCAAACCTTATTTGACACCATCATAACTCACACATTCTTCTCTCTCCTTCTCTCATTGGTTCATACAACTATTGGGCAGCTTCTCTCTCTCACACATGTGGCAAGAAGGATGTGTTTTCTAGGCTGAATTATAGGACCAAAATTTTAGATAGCAGATCGAGTTTGACCGACATTGACCAATGTGTTTTTTACCAGATTTGACTATGATTTTTGGAGGATATCTTCTGTCTCTTTAGGCCACAATTTTGGGGAAATAAATAAAACAAATCTAGGAAGTTAGACCAACGTTGACTTCAAGTTAACTACAAAAAATTATAATAGTTTTTCTCTCTCCTTTGGTCGAGATTGACCAAGTTTTTTTGGGTTGACTTTGACCTCTTGATCAGGCCAAGTTTGACTGGTGAAGAACGAGCTATTTTGAGGATGATTTATTGTTTATTTGACTAGCATTGATTTTTTGGTTAGGGCTAATGTTTTACTACAGTTGACTACAGAAATTGGCAAGACTATTTTGAATTTGAATTGGGAAAGTCAATTTGGGTTTGTACTCTATCTCTCTATTCAAATTTTGGTATAATAATGAGAAGAATTGATAAAATGGTTTCCCCATATTGGGGTTTTTCCCTGGCATCCACTAAATCTAGTGTCCTCTTGTCTTGGCTTTTCTTATGCATATTTTTTAATTTTCTATCTAATTTTACTGCCAATTTCATTAATGGTTAAAGTGGTTGCTATTAGAAATCTAAATTGAAATTTCTATTATTTTGCTTAAGGAACATTGAAGTAATTTTGCTAACAATAGAATATACATTTCTTAACTAAAATTAATATAGGATGAATGGATGTGGGCATGGCGGAAGAGTGTAGAGAAAAATGTATGGGGTGTCGGAGGTGATACATCATCACTAGTTATACAATAGGAGGAATAACCCTAGCTGAAGAAATCAAAATTTTAAGTGTTGGTGGGTGGACACAATAGTTACATAACATGTAATGTGGACTAAATATGTTGGGTAATGAATATATTATGTGGGTGTTCGAAATAAAAGAGCCTTAGAGAAGCACTAAGTAGCGTGGTGATTATGGTCTCGTTGAGTTAGTGTTGGTAGTTTAGCACTAATATTCTTTGGTTGGTGTGGAATTTTATCTAGTTCTAGTGAAATTTCTTTTTTGGATTTGGTCCTCCTAATTAGCAGTTTCCCCATTAATGTTTTCAAATGAAAATATAGGTGAATAGTCTTTTATTATTTTTTCTCTCACCTTGGTGTGTTAAATTCTAGCAATAAAAGACTTCATTTGACATGTGCCTTAGATAAATGGAGAAATTCAATTTTCCACATTAGCAAGATTACTTGAGTTGTAGTTAAAAGGAGTGACATGGCCAAGACACTTAGTTAAATAAATAAACTCAAGTTTGGAGGCTATAAGCAGAGTTGTGAATAAGTTGATTGCTAAGATCTAGCAATATAGTTGAGTTATAGTTAGTTAAACTTGATTATCTGAGATCTAGTCTAGAACAGAGCCAGTTATGTTATTGCATGTGTTTCTATTGTATTTTTTCATTTCCACAAATTGAGTAGAAGAAATTTGTGTCTATTGTTTTCAATCTGAATTTATTAGAGCTACAAATTTTGAGCTATTTCTACATGGAATTAGAGCCCTTGAAGACTACATAGAAACCAGGTTCCATATCCTTTCTTAGCAAATGTTTTGATTTGCGGAGTTTTTTGATGTAGATTCTCTTCAGTGTAGGAAAAATGTCTTCCAATGGATTGAGTATTGAGTATTCATTGGAGGGAACCTAAAATTTTTATGCTTGGAAAGACATAATAGAAGTTGTAATAGATGACAATGGAGTACTAGAATATAGAAAAAATGAAATGCCAAAGCTAACAACATTTGATGCATAAGCAATTGCTCAGTGAAAGAAAGACACAACAAAAACCAAGAGGATTATTTTGGAGGGTGTCAGAGATCATGTGGTTTCGAATTTGCATGACAAGGATACTGGTTTTGCAATATGGAAAACCCTCAAATATCTATTCCAAAGTAGCAATGATGCTAGGAAATTGGCATTGAGAGACAAGCTCTGTAACATTCGAATGGGTAAAATGAAATTGTTGTTCAATACCTATCTAGATCCACTCAGGTTTGAGATGAACTTGGGGGAGTAGGAGAAACCGTGTCATCATTTGAAATTGTGAGATTAGCATTCCTTTTCCTTCCAAAATCCTAGAACAACTATAAGGATTCAGTTAGTGGATGAGATAAGCTACCAAATTAGGAGAGACTTTGATCTAATTTGGTATAAGAGGAGATTAGAAGAATCACTAGAGATGGTGTCACATCTAAATCTGAGGAGGAAGAAAAATTTTCTCTAGTAGGAAAAAGAAAGAAGGAGAAGGGAAAGAAGTTCCAAGGCAATGCAAAATCCATCTAGAACCATGGAAATAAGAAATAACTTAGTAAAATCAAATGTTTTCACTGCTATGAATATGGACACTATGAAACCAAGTGTCCACACAATAAATCTATTAAGAGGTTTGCAGGAGGTGATGCTCTCACATCATAATTCGAGTTGGGTTTCATCCTCATTTCATGCATGGAAAGTATTGTATGATACAATGTATGGTACTTAGATTATGATGCTTCATTTCATATGATAGTGAATAAGAATGTCTTCAGCAACCTGGAGGAAAAGGACCTACACTTACACATAAAATTGTAGATGATGGGAGGTATAGTATCAAAGGGATTGACACTATCACCTTTAAGAGGGACTCAAGCTCACATATTAACCTAAATAATGTAATGTATATGCCTGGTTTTAAGAAAAATTTATTTTGTGTAGCCGTACTTGACAAGTAAAAAAATTTGTTGTTCAAGTTAAAAATCTCTACAAGCTAGAGGTGGATGCATGCACTACGTTGAGCAGCAAAGCAAAACATGTTCAGGACCAAGATGTTGGAGAGATATGACATAGTTGCATTGGAGATTCTATTAGAACTAATTTTATACTTTCAAAAAAGGGTCAAAATGTTTTGAAATTAAATTAATAGTTTTATTACAAGTAAAGTGGGCTTAAGTGTAACACTAGTAAAATTTTGGTGTGAAAAGGTGGCATACGAGTTAAAAAATCATGTTAAGAAATTTGTTTATGTTATGAAAATTATTTTTAACCCAAGTATTGCACCAATCAGATGCCAAAACTAGGTGGCACTATGAAATATTTTCGTAGCACCTACAAGTCACACTAGAAACTATTTTCATAGTGGCTACAAAATTTTGGAAAAAATAAATTTATATAACTATCACTTGGGTCATTTTAAACACATTAAAAGTTTTTGATGAAATTTAATTTATGATATGACTTTATGTGATGTTTTGATGTGGTTTCAAAACATTAAAAAAGGTTTGGAGAGGAATGTTAAAACCAGAATTGTGCACTAACCAACCGTTTCCATCAAACCTAGGTGATTGGCCGGAAACAAAGAGTGAAATTGCTAGCATTTTTTGATAACACAGGGTAGAGTGCTTAGTTTTTCTTAGTTAATCAATGGGAAACTCAAGTCATGTGAGATGATTTGAACTAGATGGAGTGCTATCCGAGTTCTATGATGAAGTTTCACCTTTATTTAGAAATATAGGATGGAAGTCGATTGTCTAGTCGTTTCATGGTTATAATCTAGGTTAATGTTATGATTTTATTCACTCTTTTAATGGCAATAGAGCTCATATAAGAGGAATGGATTTTGTAGTGACTGAATATTCAATAGCAAAAACCATGGGGTTTCCTAGGGTGAGAAGTGGTTGAAGAAATGAATGATGCAGAATGTGGATCTTAACTTCTTCCTTTTGCATATGTCTTTTTCCTTGATTCAGATTTGATGGTATTCGAACCTTAAATCAATCTTCGAGAATAGAGTGGCTCCTTTCACCTAGTCAAACATACAATCTATTTAGTGTAATGGATACTTATTTTTAACAATCAGTTTGTCTAATTGTTAGTAGTCAATGTAGAGCCGCAAAGTTCCACTTTTCTTCTTCATGAAAAGTGCAGGACCCCCCCAAGGCAACACACTTGGACGAACGTACCTTTTGTCTAATAGTTCTTGGAGCTGTCTGTTTAATTCAGTCAATTTTGGAATGCTCATACGATAAGGGGCTTTGGATTCTGTGGTAGCTCCAGGAATTAAATCTATAGTAAAGTCAATGTCCCTCTCGAGAGGTAATCTAGGAATCTCATCCGGAAAACATCTGGAAATTCTTGTACTATGGGTATATTTTCTAGAGTCATGATTTTCTCTTTTGAATTAGTATATCCCACTTGTACTACATATATTTGACATACCTCCCTACAAAATTTACCTAGTTGTTTGGCAGTAATGGGCCTCAACTTCACAGATCTTTGGACTCCCCCAATTTCATGTCAAACTCCCTCATCATTGAGCTAGGTAATGGTTTTAGGTTTACAATTAACAAGAGACCAATGACTGTCAAGTCAATCCATGGCAATCAAAATATCATATGATCCTAGGGTTAGAATATTTACATTTTGTTGCGATGGGCCGATTTATGATTACAATAGGGCAATTATCGACTTTAGTAGACACCCTCCTATTAGCTCTGATACCTAGTTGTACCAACCATAAAATTTTAAATTTAATTGTTTGTAGATGGCATGCTTCAGCTATTTCGGAGCTTATATAACTCAAACTAGCTCTAGGATCAATTAAAATTGACAGGACACAATTAAATATCTTACCTTCGAATTCCACCATTGTCATTTTATATTCCGCCTAGTGATCCTCCATGGTTGCATTGATCTTAGGCATACTCCAAACCACTTCTCCCCCCACAAATGCTTCTTGAATCTGTGCAATTTGCTTGGGTCTTTTTCGATAAGGATAGTTCTTAATGTAGTGAGGTTCCTTGCATCCAAAAAATTGTAGTGGGGGTCTGGAAGATGAATCTGCCTTAGATTTAGTCAAAGTCTCTATGGTTTTTTATTCACTCAACACCTTAAGTTTCTATGGAGTTTTTTATAGATTTTTATTCTGCTAACTTATGGGTGATTTTTTGTGAGCGGTGTTATTCCCCTATACCAATAGGTGTCATATATCATGATTGACTGCGTTTAACTCTGAAATATGTTCATACCTTTGGTTGTTGCAAATGTTTTTCATATTTGTGAAAAAAAAAATTGTAAAGAGGGTATACCCTACGAAAAGAATAAAAGGGTAAAAAGAATAAAGAAAAGGACAAAAAATGAAAGAAAATGAATGCCAACAAAAAGAAAAGACCATGAAAGTGTGCAAGTCTAAATGCCACTACTATTTACTTTATGCATAAAAATATTTTTTGCAACTTGTTACTTATGCCACAATCCATGGTAACCAAATAGTTTAATCTTGGTTATTCCATGTTTTCAATTTCATGTTTATATAAATAGAGAATAAAATCTGACCAAACTGTTTAATCTTCGTAGATAAGTAGATAGGTAGAGTGAATAAAAGGAGCTCAACAGTTTAATCTAAGCCCTTGGTTGTAATAAGTGTAGATTTAGATAGATATAACTATGTAAAAGAAAAGAAAGTGTGAAAAGGGCTTGCCAGTTGTTGGGTCTCCATAATACTAGTGCTTACCCCATTACTATGGTATTTATACCCCTTATTAATATTGTGGTGCCCCTATTGCCCCCAGATTATTATTATTGTGCCCCATAGAATCCATCTATTGTTAGTTTTGTGGCTTTATATTATTATTGGCAGGTCGGTTGGATTATATTGTGACTCCTTAGACTCCTATATATAGAAAGGAGGTTTTGTCATTTGAATCATCAAATAATTTTTAATTTATGTAATGTAAAGGAGGTTGTCCCCTTGAAGAGGCTGAATTCTAAGGCGTTGATCTATCTTTTCTATCTTTTCTTGAGCTGGTTTTATAACATTTGGTATCAGAGCTTTGGATTGTAGGGTTTCGTTGCTCCAAATAGGTCATCGTGGAATTTTCACTATAACTTTTTTTTTGCGAAGTTTCAAAAGTTAAAAACAAACCCATTTGAGAAGAAATCGTTCTGAACCTCGGGTCCAAATTTCAGAGCTTTTCACGCTATATTTGTGGAGATATGATCTGAGGAAGTTGGTCTTTTTGCAGACTCCTGAATTACATTCCAAACAGGTGACCTGGGAAAAATAGTCATAACTTTATTTCTGAGCATCGAATTGAAATTTTGCAAGAAGGTACAGAAAGAGGATGGACTGTAGTTTTATTGTATATATCCTTTAGAGTGAAAGGTCAAAACAGTGACACGTGGCACTACATACAAGTAAGCTCTACTGAACTAGTCTACAATCAGGTCACTGCGGGAGATTGTGTATAACGCTTTCTTGGAGAATCCAATTTCGATCAGACTAGTGGCATTGGAAAGAGGACATAGAAGGCTACTATAGGTCACAATTTTAGAACTGGATGATTCGAAATTACAGAGATACATCAGATTCAATATCAGGCTTCTACAAAGTGAAAAAAGGTGTGTAGTTTCTTTTTAAATTTTTGCATAAGCTTGGTTTGAAGGAATTCAAAGGGCATAGTAAAGCATTATTATCAGTAATTGATGCCCCGAGGAAAGAAAATGCAAACACCTAGTAAGCAACCTGAAAGCTCTAGCATGACTTATGAAGAAGAGGAAGAAATGCAACATGATATAGCAAAATTACGAGACCAAGTGCAACAAGTGTCACTTGCACAAAAAGGAACAAAATCTAAGATGGATGGTTTAAAGAAAGATGTAGAAGCTAAGATGGATGGTTTAAAGAAAGGTGTAGAAGCTAATATGGACGATTTGAAGATAGATTTGAAGATAGACATGGAAGAATTGAAGAAGTTGCTACAAGAAAGGGTCACTAATGGTGAAAGGGTAGTAAAGGAAACTCATGATGATAACAAAAGAAATGTTAATCATGATTCCATAGACTCTAATGTTGGATCGAAGAGACACCATATTCTAAAAATTGATATGAGGAAGTTTGATGGCAAGGATCCCGCAACATGGATATTACAGATGGAGCAATTCTTCGATCTTAATAATGTGCAAAACACACAAAAGGTACGTATGGCAACTTTATATTTGGAACCAAATCAGTTTGTATGGTATCAATGGCTTTGCTCTCATAAGCAACTTACCACTTGGGCAATTTTTACTGAAGAATTGATAGCACATTATGAGGATACAAAAAGCAACACTTTTTTTAGCCAATTGATAAATCTCAAACAAAAGGGTTCAATAATGGAGCACATTGAGGAGTTCCAAAAATTGAACATAAGGGTAAAAGATATTCCAAAGGAGCATAGGATTTATGTGTTCATAGGGTCTTTAAAGGATAATATCCAACATGATGTTCGCCTTTGGGAACTTGATTCATTAGAGAAGGCATTCAGGTTAGCAAGAAAAATGGAAAGCAAAATTATGGCAACGAGGAAGCATACCACTCAAAACTATAAAGACGAAAGTGTTGTTGCCCCTAGTCTTCCACAACCTATAAGGTTGACACCACAACAATTGGAAGAAAAAAGAGCAAAAGTGCTCTGTTACAGTTGTGATAGCAAATACACTAAAGGTCATAAGTGTGCCGAGAAGAAATTATTCTACATAGATTGTGAAGAGGAAGAAGAAAAGGAGCAAGAAAGGTCAAAAGAAGAGGATAAACTCTAGGAACAAAGCCTAGATGAAGAACAAATAAATCCAACCATATCTTGTAATGCATTGGCGGGAATTACCACTCCTCAAACCATCAAGATAGAAGGACAAATCAAGAAGAAAAAGGTAATAGTGTTGATTGATTCAGGAGGCACCAACAATTTTATTCATTGTAAGTTAGCAAACGAATTGAATTGCTTCCTATATCCAGCACCAGAGTGTCAAGTGATGATTGCAAATGGAGGAAAAATAAAGTGCTCTGGAAAGTGCCACAATATCAAGCTATCCATGGGAGAATATGTATTGACTAGCCCAATGCTTTCCATTCCAATGGGAGGTGCTGATGTTGTACTAGGAGTCCAATGGCTACAATACTTGGGTACAATGGCTTTTAATTTTCAAGAACTTTTCATCAAATTTTCTACAGAAGGAAAGGTAGTTGAATTAAGGGGTATTGCATGGAAACCAGGAAAGATAACCAGCTCTAATGGTATGAAAAAGCTTCTAAAAAAGGAGCAAATAGGTGTAATTGCACAATTATGTTTGCTAGATGTTTCCACATCGGAATCATCTATTTCTCCAGATCTCCAAAAAGTCTTGGACAACCATTCCAAGGTATTTAAGACTCCAAAAGGTGTCCCACGTATGCGTGATCATGATCATGCTATTCATCTGATTCGAGGAAATGTTCCTCCAAACATCAGGCCGTACAGATATCCCTATGTCCAAAAGAGTGAAATTGAATGTATGGTTGCAGAAATGCTAGAGGCTGGTATAATTCAACCGAGTCAAAGTTCTTTCTCTGCTCCAATAGTATTAGTGCACAATAAGGATGGATCATGGTGCATGTGTTCGGATTATAGGAAACTTAACAAGCTCACTATTAAAGATAAGTTCCCCATTCCTGTCATTGATGAATTACTGGATGAATTGCATGGATCAATTTACTTCACCAAGTTGGATCTTCGTTCAGGATATCATCAAATCAGAATGAAGATTGAAGACATTCCGAAAAAAACATTTAGAACTCATGAGGGTCATTATGAATCTTTGGTCATGCCTTTTGGCCTTACCAATGCACCTTCAACATTCCAAGGTTTGATGAATTCAATTTTCAAACCATTCCTTGTAAAATTTGTGTTAGTATTTTTTGATGATATACTAATCTACAACAAGTCTTGGAAGGATCATGTTGAACATGTTGATAGGGTGCTACAACTATTGGAGGAGAAACAATTATATGCAAAAAGATCCCAATGTTTCTTTGGAGTCCAAGAGGTGGAATATCTAGGTCATATTGTATCTCATGAAGGAGTTAAGGTAGACCCTAGCAAAATTAAAGCCATTAAGGAATGGAAAATCCCCACATCCATAAAGCATCCGCGAGGATTTCTTGGGTTGACAGGGTATTATCGCAAGTTTGTTAAGAATTATGGGAGAATAGCAGCACCTCTAACAACATTATTGAAGAAAGATTCATTTTCATGGACTCCGGAAGCATCAACGGCCTTTGAACATCTTAAAGAGGCAATGTGCCAAGCACCGGTCTTAGCTACACCGGACTTCACAAAAACCTTTATTGTGGAATGTGATGCTTTAGGAAATGGAATTGGTGTTGTTCTAATGCAAGATGAAAGACCCATTGCTTTTGAAAGTCGTCCAATCAAGGGAAAGTTTTTAAGCAAAGTTATTTATGAGAAGGAAATGTTGGCAATACTCCATGCACTTAAGAAATGGTGACCCTACCTAATGGGAGGACACTTCAAGGTAAAAATGGATCATGATAGCCTTAAATACTTTTTAGAACAAAGATTATCCTCTGAAGAGCAACAAAAGTGGGTCACAAAGATGTTGGGTTATGACTTTGAAATCATCTACAAAAAATGGAAGCAAAATGTGGTGGCAAATGAACTCTCAAGAAATGATGAGGATGTGGAAGCATTATTGTGCGCCATTTCTATTATCCAACCAGATTGGATAAATGAAGCAAGGGAGGAGTGGAAGAATGACGAAGAAGTGTGGGCACTTATTCCAAAGTTACAATAAGATTCCAGTACGTCTGATACATTTAGCTGGTAAAATGATTCGTTATGGTACAAAGATTGCTTATACCTCTGTAAGAAGTCCCAGCTAAAACAAAAGATTCTTATGGAATTGCACACTTCTCCCTTAGGAGGGCACTCAGGATTTTTAAAAACCTACCACAGGGTTAAGAAGGAATTTTTTTGGGATGGCCTTAAATCATATATTCAAAAGTTTGTGGCGGAATGTTTGGTTTGCCAACAAAATAAAGTTGAAACAATTAAGACACCGGGTCTATTACAACCTTTATCCATTCCAAGCCAACATTGAGAGGAGGTTTCAATGGATTTTATCACAGGTTTACCCAAGTCTGAGGGAAAGAGTGTCATCATGGTGGTAGTTGACAGACTTACCAAGTATGCACACTTTTGTGCATTATCACATCCATTTAAGGCCAGTACAGTTTCTACTGCATTTATGGAAACAATTCAAAAGCTACATGGAAACCCAAAGATTATTGTAAGTGACAGAGATCCCATTTTCACTGGAAACTTTTGGACAAAATTATTTTCTTGTCTTGGTACTCAGTTAGCTCATAGCTCATCTTGTCATCCTCAATCTGATGGGAAAACTAAGAAAGTAAACAAATGTTTGGAAGGATATCTTCATTGCTTTGTATCTGATAAACAGACACAATGGTTAAAATGGTTGCCTCTGGCTAAATGGTGGTATAACACTTCCTTCCATACAACAACAAAAATAACCCCATTTATGGCACTTTATGGGTATTAACCACCATCCATCACATCATATTTAAGAGAGAATTCTAAGGTTCAGGCTGTGGAACATCACATTGAACATCAACAACAAGTCCTCCAACTCTTAAAGGATAACCTCATGTTGGCATAGAATAGGATGAAACAACAGGAAAATCAACATCGCAGTGAAAGAAGTTTTGATGTAGGTGATTGGGTATTCCTACGGCTACAACCATATAAGAAAATGTCCCTCAAGAAAGCTAAGAAGGATAATAAATTATCACCAAAGTATTATGGTACGTACAAGGTGTTGCAAAAGATTGGTACTATGGCATACAAATTGGAGCTTCCTACAGCTTCTCGATTACACCCAGTTTTCCATGTTTCATGTTTAAAGAAGGTTATAGGCGAGAAGCTCCCAGTTCAAACAATATTGCCAGAACTTGACGAGGAAGGAAAAATTATAATGGAACCGGAAGCAGTCATAGAAACAAGATCTCGACAGCTACGAAATTGTTCAATTTCATAGTATCTTATCAAGTGGAAGAACTTATCCGCTGAAGATTCCACATGGGAGGATGAGAATTTTATGCAGAAGTATCCAGAACTACTCAAGCGTTGAGGACAACACTTTTTTGAAGGAGAGGGGCATGTTGGGTCCCCATAATACTAGTGATTACCCCATTACTATCGTAGTTATACCCCTTATTAATATTTTTGTGCCCATATTGCCCCCATATTATTATTACTGTGCCCCATAGAATCCCTCTATTGTTATTTTTGTGGCTTTATATTATTATTGTTAGGTTGGCTGGATTATATTGTGACTCCTTAGACTCCTATATATAGAAAGGAGGTTTTTTCATTTGAATCATCAAAGAATTGTTCATTTATGTAATGTAAATGAGGTTGCCCCCTCGAAGAGGGTAAATTCTAAGGTGTTGATCTATCTTTTCTATCTTTTCTTGAGTTGGTTTCATAACACCAGTCTAAGTGCACCCTAATAAAGAAGTGAAAATTCTAGGATAAAGTAGGTAGGGTAAGTAGATGATGGTTGCATAATAGATGTGTGGTGAATGGTTAGGTTTAATGCTTAAATCTTTTGCTTTCATCAATTGGACAAAGCACAACTCACATTAGAGACAACACATCAAGGAAACAAAGTTAAATTGATTAACTTCCTTACTCCATTTTTCCCTAAAAATTCACTAATTTTCCCTAAGTACTAAAGGTATCTATAATAGGTTAGAGGGGCTCAGAGCATTTCTCTAACTTTTGGAGGGACTGGACCCTTGGCCCAATAATTTGGAATGCCTAAAGTACTTAAGTCCCTTTCATCAATATTCACCCCTTCATAAATTCATTCATCCCATTTAAAATATTTTCCTAAGTAAAATCCTTATTTTTTTAGGGAAATTAAAAACATTTCCATATCTCAAAACCCTCATATTCGTTTAGCCTAAGTTATAAATGTTATATGATGAAATACACTTTTAGAAACATTTTATCTTGGCGCATGTTAAATTTCCACAATGTCATATTAACTTTTAACTTGTATTATTATTTAACTCCCCAAAAACAAAACACCCGCACCCGTATTATTATAAAAATCCCAAATACTTACATATCCCATCCCACGGTTAAATATAACCTTAACAAAGTCAATAAATGGAATTAATTAACCAATCTGTGGTTAATTAAGAACCCAAAATCCTGCCATACTAAATGAGGATTAGTTAGTCACCGGGATTAAATAATAACTCAGTGACCAATCAAATCGCCCCTGATATGATTAACTCCTTTAATTAATATCAGGCCCGCCCTCCCTTATCCATTAGTCACACCATTACCCCAACCGCTGTCTGATCAGATCCCTCAGATCTGGTGGCTATCGCCCATATCGCATGGGCATTTTGGTCAACCTTTAGTGTGTGATGTGAGCAATTTCCAAAATAGTGCTGATGCTACGTGTCAAAAGATGTGTGGAATTGCGTGGTCCTCCCTAAAAACCATTTACCTCCCATAAGCGGTGCGATGAAACCTGCTTATTTCTTTCCCGTAAACGACAAAAAATGTTAAATCATCCTCTCTAATGCAACCTGTCTGTGTCACAAACCCGCCAAGGATTGACTTTGCATAAAAAATAAAGTATAATCCTTTTTCGTCCCTTATTCTGAAAAACTCATGCATGCAACCAATACGTAGAAAATCAACTTGCTCATACCCAAACCATCAACCACCCTGAAAGTTGCTGCTCGACGTCGCTCCAGTCCACGTTGTGCTTCCAGTCAACAAGTGCACCATTTCTAGTCGTTGAAATACAGGTATTTACAAGTTTTTTCCAGAAACTCTATCAAATACTAAAATTCCACTGCAGTTAAGTTGAAACCCAAAATTCCAGTGTAATTTAGTTGCTAGACTTAAAATTAAAGACTCCCAGGAACCCTATTTCACCTATATCACTCAAAAAAGCCCCATTTTCATTTCTGAATCCACAAGAACCAGAAATGGAGACCGTTGTGGCCCTCAATGTAGCTCCATAGAAACTTGGATTACCTTCCATTAGTAGATAAATACTTCCAAATAAAAGACCTTGAACCTGAGAAAAACCCCTTGAAAGTATATTGTCGATGCTGAGACAATTACATGAATAATTATGATGCCATAGAGCTTTGGGAATCCAATCTCCCAAAGTACATATTCCCTTCTCTGCAAATCTTCACAGACATTATCCACCAATGTCAAGCCAATTATAACCCTAACCTCAGAGCTGTAATGTCCTCCGACCAGTCAGTCTTGTTTACCATTACTGTTGATTCAATTAATGAAATGTTGCAGCTTCAGCCCGGCTAGAACCTCATCTCTATTTCCGTTGGAGAATTACTTGAAAAATGCACCAAAATGTCCAATTCTAAACTCAGATGTATTTTCCATACCTTCATGGACAAGAATCATCTACCCAAAGATCCCCCTCCTTACCTAACATGTTTCTTCACTGATATAGCTAAAGATATTGTTTATATGATTGTTGGCATTATGGGTTTCAATACTAGTGAGTTTGTTGATGAATTGACCCTAGTTCTCATGTCCATCTTCACCCCTGGACAACCTCCTGCTATCAAGTATGATTATGCTACATTCATTGCTGAAAAAATCCATGACCAGTTCATGAGGCTAGAAAATGAGAGAGTGTTTAAGTATTCCACAGTCATATATCACCTCTTCCTTTACTATCAATCTGACAAGTTCCCTTTCTCTGTGCATAAGCTTGATACAAAAGGTAGCCCTAGGTCAGTCATTTTTTGGACCTCTATTTTTCACTTCTCACCCTCCTCTTCCTATTCATATATAAATTTCATTGATCAATTTGTCCATCCTATAAGTACAATACTGACAAGAAGTTCTCCTCCTAGAATCAGTGATGATATCAGAAGAATCCTTCAGTTGTCAAAGCAATATATGATAGGTGACTAGTATTTATACCAAAATCATACTTAGATTAGAGTCTATGGGTGTGAATTGCCTCCCTACAAATTTCCCAAGTATGTCCCCGTGAGATTATTTGCCCTGGAGTACTACAGGAAAATAATCAACTCTGATCAAATCCATTTCATAAAATCAAAGAAGAAAGCCTAGCGGAGAATAAAAGACCACTTAGGCCCATTTGTGTGCAACAATAGAAGAGCAGGGCAAGAAGCAGAACAAATCATAGAGAGGAGGATGCATTTAAAGAAAAGCTTTCTTTGGGCCTATGATCCTCATAGTTTCATCTTTGATAGAAGGACAAAACACAAGTTATCACCTTATGTCCATCACAACATCCTTGAAATAGAATAGTATGCCAATATGAATGAATGGAGGGAAGGGACATTGATAGAGCAAGATAGTGATAAAGTTGAAGTTGAGAATGTGATGAAATATTTGGAGAAAAGACTTGACCTAGACTCCGTTGTATAGTTTCATGCAAAGTCTTTCCAAAGGCTAGCCCAGGAAACTAGTGCTCCCACAGCAGAGCCATCATAGGGAAAAGCACAAGAAACTCGTGTTATTACATCAGGACAAACATGACAACCACAAGCATCAGAACAGCCAGAGGTATCAGAGTAGCCTGAAATCTTTGAAGAAAGAGCTCCACCCCAGCCATGGCTAGCTCCTACAAACATGGGAAATCCTCAAGTTGTGCAGACTCCTTTGAATGAGGAAAAGAATTTGAAAAGAAACGGGGAAGTAACTACCCCTTCTAGCAAACCCACAGATCAAACCTTTGCTAAGAGGCAAAAGTTGAATCCTTATTCAGAGGAGGAGTTCATAGACAAAACTACAGAGAGCTTGAGGAAGGAAGGTACAAATAGTTTGTACACATTCCCAATAGGTGGGACACCCTCAAGTTCACAGAGGCAAGAGCTAGAAAGACAACAGAGTATAGAACATTCATCTCTTAGGTTTTCTTCTGAGAAAATTATAGATATAAAGGGGAAGTTTAAAGAAATCAAAGCAAAGAATGAGCAATTGAAGGCCCAAGCCTATGCTCAGTACTTAAAGATGGCTCCTTCAAAACAAACTAGATTGATGTCAGCCTCTGATATCAAAGAGGGTAAAATGAAAATGAGTTTTCTAAAGCCCACAGTGCTACAGCCAAAATCCTTGGCAAATTATCTCAAAACTGACTTTGAAGTCATGGCTAAAGGCATCCACCCTATTGATCAGATTGAATTACACAAGCAAATAGGTGAGATGGTCTACTCAACACTAACTAGCAAAGTAATGATGGCTCATAGATTGCAAAATTCATTGAGCAGCACTACAGCCCAATTGCAGCTGGAGAAAGCCTCCTCACATGCAAAAGATAACAGGATAAAATCATTGGAAGAATTAGTAATTGAGTTGGAACATGAACCAAAAGATGTTAAGGAAACAAAAAGCTTAATTAAGAAAAAGAATGAAGACATAGTTGCACTTAGAAAATAGTTAATGTTGCCACCACTCATTCACCCTCAAACTACTGAAGAAATAGAGAAGAAAAATGAAGAAGAACTTAGGAAATAGAGCAGGAATCAGAGAAAGTAGTACAGTCAAGGCAAAGTGAGTTGACCACACTGCCTCACACTGTAGTGCCAATAGTTTCAGCAATAGTCCCTTCCACAATGGCAACTATTTTAGCACCAAACATTCCTTTGGCAATAGCTGCACCCATAGAGACAACAAGTACATCATAAGCAGGTACAGCAACATAGAGCACAGAGGACTTAATTAAGTCTATGGAAGAAATGAAACTTGAATTCATAGAGTTGCAGAAAGTAAAAGAGAAAATCACTACTTTGGAGCAGAAATATGATATATCCAAGATGAATTTTGCAGAAGAAATAAGGATGAACAAAAGCATGAGCCAACAAATTAAAGCATTGGAGAAGGACCTGACATTTGACATACCTTTAACATAGATCAGGAGGATATTGTGGACCAATATCGTCAATTCCATCAATGATATTTGGCCATCAATCAAAATTACTTTTGAACAGATTGATTTAGTAAAGCTTGTTCTTGAAGAAATTAAGAAGACCAGAGAAGAACTGGGCATAAAACCTGAGGAAGCCACTAGATTAATCAATTTTCTTAACAAAAAAAATAGGCAACAGTTAGAACAATTAGACATTCAGGATAGGACTGCTAGCATCCTCGAAATAAAGAAAGTATTGACCAAATGGAACTTGATGCAAGGCTTGGAACAAAGATGTCAAAGCATGCAGGAAGATATAGACGCGTTCATGAAGAAACTTGACATCTTAAGAATCAAAGGACTCCCCAGTCCTTTAGTCACCAATGATAATTTAATGGTTCAGATTGAGTACATTAACAAATTACACCAACAAGCTGATAGTCAAGCTAGTTCATCTTCAGCCAAGGCATTACCAACAAGGAAAGTGTTGTACGATAGTTTAGAGAACCTCTTTCTCATTGAACATGAAGTAAAACATTTATTCCCAGTATAACCCAATTTTGTAAAATATACAGAAGCAGATGAAATTTACAGGAAGCTGACAAAAACAAGAATACCAAAGGATGATTGGTGGTCCAACATGACTGACATCCTATAAATTACCATGGTAAACAGTGAGGTAAATAGAAATATTTACCACAGTAAATTTTGGTAAAAAGGATGAATACTGGTGAACAGGTAAAGAGTATCAGTTACAGGTGAAAGAGTATCAGTTAAAAAGATCAAATCAGATGTCCAACACAGAGTTACTAAGACAACAACAAGATGCAGATTCATAGAGCATGCCTCCAGCTCCTTCAACAAAAACAGGGACAACAAAAATCAGTTCATTATCTGTCACTATATTCGAGACCATCTGTCTCTATATTTGTGTAAATAGATATTTTATTTTCCTAGAATAAATCTCATTTAGTTATGAGATATTTTGATGTAAATTTTGTATAAATACTTCTTTATTCGAAGTATTAGAGGTGGATTCTAAGAAATTTCTATAAACATTTTCTTCTAGGATTGAAGTACTATTGTACCAAGATTTGTATGGCTTGTTGAATCAAGGAATAAAGAAAACACTGTTCACGGGTTACTTGTGTCAAACATAAATCAAATAAGTATTCTATATCTCTTGTTATTATTGTTTTTTCTCTTTGTTTATTAATAATCATATGTGTTTTGATGAAATCTAAATGATAAATGAAATTATGATATCTCAGAATTTTCTTTGCTGCAATCTGTTTTAAAAGGTTTATCTTTCTTAATATTTTCTTCTAGACTATCAGAGTTAGGGAATTCTTGAATTCTCCCTTCCTTCATAGTTTATCCCTTTGGCTCAATTGAACAAAGAATTCTTAATTGCCTTTTATTGATAAGCCTTTTCTGTTCGTCATCTTGACCATGGCTAAAGAATTCTTCATTGCCCTTTCTCCCTGGTTAAGACCATCTCATCCACTTGAACTTGACATTTGCCTTTTCTTTTACTATCTTACCCTGTGAGTTTTCCCTTTAGTAAGTGATCTGATCTAGTTAAGCTAGTATTCAATTGACTCCATAGCCCAATGGCTTGAAGGCCTTGCTCTATCCATCTGTTCCCAAAATTCCACCATCTAACCAGAAATCCCCTACAAGCTTTCATAGCTAGCCTAATATCTCACAAAACAAATCTAAATCATAAAGAGAGAGCCCTCTCTGAGTACAGATTGACTAGATTCTATACTTAAAATATTGGTTTGTGGTTACTTCGCAATGTCCCTTGTTTTGATAACTTCTAAGAGAAAACCTGCAGTAACGTAGTGGCGACTCCACTAGGGAATAGCAATTCCTCAATCAAAACAAATCTTTAAGAAACACAAAGTTTTGATTACATGCATCTTAAAGAATTCATAGAAGTTATTTGGATATCTTTATAAGAAATTTCAAGTGAAGGACCTAAAATTTGGCTTCAGAAAGAACTCGATACACTAGGGCTAATCTTGACCCTAATCCAACCACAGTGTTTGAGAACCCCAATTTGATCCCCAGAATTCTTAGAAGACAAGAAAGTTCTGTTAGCCCTCGACCCATATTTAGATCTCAATATTGTCCTATTGAGTGGCTATTTCTAGAAGACCTCCCCTTTGATGAGTACTTTGAAACCTCTTTGTTTCGAACTTCATCTGATTTTGAATTAATAGGCCTAGTCCAAGACCCAGAGTTCATCGGAGAAATCGAAGTTCAAAGAGCTAATTTCTTAATTGATAGACATTTGCAGAACTCACCTCAATCTTATCTTACCACTGAAGGAACTCCTAATACTTCTATAGTCACTTCTTGTCGGCAGGATAAATCATTCTTGTGGACAAGAACGATCTCCCTAGTATCCACTGATATCTAGCGACAAGCAAGACAAACAAATTCTATCTTTCTCTAAATATTATGATTTATAAATAAAATCCAAGAGATGTTTTAGACCCTACCTCAAGTCCAACGCTAGTTTGTGGCAGCCACGCTCCGACCGTCCAAATGAGTTTCCTTTTAAGGAACCTACAAACAAAAACAAGCACACATCAAATAACACCTACATAGCCAATATAAGAAACCATATTTATCATGATGATCAAGGAATTCATGAAATAAACCATAGAAGACAACTTATTGAGAAAAATGAACTTGATTGTATTAACTTTAAATAAAGAAGAACTTTACAACCTTGGTGCCTTGATGTTGTACAAGCTCCTCCCAGGGTCCAACAAGAATCTCCTCTACTTTGACGAGCTTCACACTCTTCCCATTGAGATCAAAAGGTATGTAATCTCTCCTCACGAGCTCAATTAGGAAGTCTAAATTCCAACATCATTTACCCTAAAAAATATTCAACTTTCAACCTCCCTAGAAACCAGCCCAATGCCTCATTTTATAGTGCAAAGGAATGAAGTTACCAGGTCCACCTTCGAAGGGATAGAGTGCTCCTTCAAAGGGATAAGCTCCTCTCATGAAGGGGTTAGCTCCTTTAGTTATGGGACGCATGAACCACCTAGGAGCGAACTTGCCACCTCAAGATTCCTTCTAGAAGCATCCAGAATTAATCCAAAGTGAGTTTTTAATAATAAACTTGTGCCTTTTTGACTTTTATAGGGGTCCGCGCCCATTCCTTTAGAGACAGAGCGGGCAAGTCCACAGGTAACATGACCAAGGGATGTGGGACCATAGGTAATTCTATGAGAAAGCGCGGAACCAGAATTTTAGAGATTTTCAAGGACATTCTCTCATTTTTAAGGCTTGACATGAAGAGATAAGGTTTAAGACTTGCATAGGAGGAAAGTATGAGTGGTGATAGACTCATATTGACTACAGAATATCATGGTGACAATATTTTGTCTAACACTTCTTTTTCAGAAATCTCCTCATCCGTCCCTCATATCTCTCAACCTTGAACCACTTCGTAGTTGACTTCAACTCCTTGTCCTCCATCCACACCTCAAACATCCATTGTTACCCCAACTCCAGTCGTTGTTTCAACACTACCTACATCAATGGCTAACAGATATGCTCCTCTTGTGCTGTCAGCTAATCTAGGTGTAATGCCTCTTGACTGTCAAAGTAAGATCACATCCTTTGATGGTACTGGAACCTATACATCCCAACAACATACTAGGAAAATGACTGATTATTTCGAAATCTATGAAATAGACATTGCTAATGTGCAAATGAGAATTTTTGTGCAAAGCCTTACCGGAGATGTTAGAACTTGGTTCAGATCATTAACACCCAATAGTATAGACAGTCTAACAGCCCTCTACCAATAGTTCTTGAACAAATTGGAGAAAAGAAAAGATCCCCTTCAAATCTTATCTGAATACGAGAACCTCAAGAGAGGACCTCAAGAAACTGTTCAGGACTATTGTACTAGATTTAATAGTGTGTATAGTGCCATTCCCCTTGACCTTAGGCCTCCCCATGGCTTTTCCTTAATCAAATTCCCTAATGGATTTGATTTTGATATGGCTTTCCAGCTGAGAGAATGAAACCCTCCTACATTGGAAGATATGCAAAGCATATCAATAAGCGTTGAAGCCAACCTGCTCTCTAAAAGATCCAAAGCTAGGAGTGAAAGGAGGATACCATTAAAATTAAGAAAGCTCACGAGATAATTGAAATGAAATCTCCTTGAGATAGCTAGCAAACTAATGCCAGGAGAAATCCTAATTTTAGGAAAAATAAAAACCAGAACACTGGAAAGAATGGTCCTGAGCAAAACATTAGACGCCCTTTCCAGGAGAACTATGTAGAAGCTTCTCACTCTGAAGGCCCAGAAGAAGATACTCAAATCAATTTGATGGGGCTTGATGATGAAGAAGAATTTTTCTTATCCCAAGATGATCAAGAGGCCCACATACTTAAACAGTTTCAAACCCAATCAGGAGAATCTTTCGACTTTAGGCAGGGATATGACTCAGTTGTCTTTGAGGTGCACAAGAAATACAATCTAAGAGGTAGGAAAATTGATGTCCCTGAAACAAACAAGAAAACAGTCCCAAATCAACCCAAAAAAGGTAAGACAATAAACAGACCTTTGCAAATTCTTTCTAGACCAAACACTAATCCTTCTGACCCCATAATTGAAGATGTCTCTGACAATCAACCAAACAATGAAAATCCTTGCACTTCCCTTCCTTCCAAGGAAACTGTGGAAGAACCTCCAAAGGTTGATTTAGGAGAACCAACCAATCATGAATCTAATCCTAAAAAGGAGAAAGACATAGGAAACACGGCTGCTTGAAATCCAAGAGCCCAAATTGAAAAGTCCTTTAATATGGAAGCAGAAGTTGGCTAGCTGAAAATTTTTGTTCCATTATCTGAATTAGCTAAACATGATGTTTACTAGACTCAAATCAGTAGATCACTGAAAATTATTGGAACTGAAGACTCAGTTAAACTTTATGATGATTACCCAAGTTAGTCTTTGGCCCAAAAGTGAATGGGAAACCATTGGAAGGAGGAATTCCTCCCTTCTATGTTAGCATAACCATACATGATAAGATTCTTCACAATCCCATGTTTGACTCGGGTGCATCTCACAATCTTATGCCCAAATCTGTCATGGAGAAGCTAGACCTAGACATCATTAGATCATACAAAGATTTGTTTTCTTTTGATTCCAGCCAAGTGAGATGTTTAGGATTGATAAAAGACTTGTGTGTTTCATTGGTTCAATATCCTGCAAAAACAATATTAATGGGCATTGTGGTAGCTGATATACCACCCAAATGTGGCATGTTATTGTCAAGATCCTGGCGTGTTAGACTTCAGGGATCTCTTCAACTGGATATGTCATATGCCACTATATCAGTTTTTTGACAACCCAAGAAACTATACATAGAAACATTGATGAAATATCTAGTAAGTAGTTAGGAAAAACCCCAAAATTTCCCCATCTACTCAATACACTCTAATATGGATTCTTTCATTCTTTACAATGCAGAAGCCAATCCTTCAAATACCTTAGAGGTTTTAGCAGAAGAACCAAAATAAATTGAAAAATATAAATCAGTTGTTCATATTTAGGAAATATCAAAAAACAAACAAAAATAAGATGACAATGAAGACCCAAATGCTATGGTTAAACAACTTCCCACTACTCCAGATACAAATTATGAACATGAAATCCTTTGGCACTTAGAGTTTGATGGATCTATAAATAAATTAGGAGAAAGGGCAGGAGTTTGTGTGTACAATTTAGAAAATGATCATGCTAAAGGCCATGCCTACAGATTAAATTTTATATGCACCAATAATATGGCAGAATATGAGGCTCTCTTGTTAGGTCTTAAACTTGTTAAAATATTAGGATCTATAAGGGTGTCCATCATGGGAGATTCAGAATTAATAGTTAAATAGATTAAAGGAACTTGCTCAACTATGGCTCCCAGACTAGGATATTATGGAGGAATAGTCATAGAAATCTTGAATACTTTTTTGGAAACCCGGCTTGCAACTATTCCTAGAAAACACAACATGCAAGCCCATAGCTTGGCCATGTTTGCAGGCACCTCCAAATTACCTTCTCTACCTAATCATCAGTATACTATTGAGATTAGGCACAGACCAGCCATCCCTAATAATCTTAAGAACTGGCAGTTTTTTATAGTGATAAGCAGATTAATAATTTTTTAACTTTAGATGACGAATTTTCTAACCTCAAAACAGATGTTGATATAGTTACTAATTCTAATCAAATAAATGAGGTAGAAATTAATATTCCGGAAGAGAATTCAATAAATATGCTTCACCCAACCAAATTCACACAAAAAGAAATTGAAGACCTAAAACAAATGGACCTAGATGAAATAATTGAAGAAGAAATATAGGTTATCAACCTAAAGGACAATCATTTACCCAGAGGATTGACTCCTCTAGAAGATTCGTTTGAGTCTAATGACATTCCAAGGAAACCTAAAATGGAGCCTTTAAAAGTAGACATCGAAAAGTATAACTTAGGAACACAGGATAATCCCAAGTTGATAAAATTGTTAAAATCCTTACCTCCTGATCAGAAGGTAACATATGTTGAACTTATGAGGGAATTCTAGGATGTATTTTCCTGGAGTTATGAAGATTTGAAATACTATGACATCTTTATCATTCAACACACTATACCTCTGAAAGAAAATCAAAAGCCTTTAAACAAAAACTCAGAAGAATTAACCCTGTGCTATTACCTTCCATTGAGAAAGAAATCAAGCACATGTAAGAAGTAGGGATTATTTCCCCTATTAGATTCTCAGAATGGGTATCTTATCTGGTACCTACTGGAAAGAAAACTGGTGAAATAAGATTATGTGTTGACCTAAGAAATGTGAACAAGGTTTCTCTGGAAGATAACTATCCGTTACCCAAAATGGACCATATATTGCAAAGGGTAGTTGGTTCTTCTAGAATCTCACATTTAGATGGGTTTTCAGGTTATAACCAAATCTTAGTTCACCCTGACGACCTAGAGAAAATAGAATTTACAACACCTGGGGTACCTTCATGTACATTAAAATACCCTTTGGACTAACAAATGCAGGAGCAACTTTTCAAAGAGCAATGGACATTGCCTTTGCAAAATAAATTCATGATTTTCTTGTTATATATCTTGATGATCTCAATGTTTTTTCTAAATCAGAACAGTGGCGCTTGGAGCATCTCAGGCAAGTATTTTTAAAGTGCAAAAAATATGGTATTTCTTTGAATCCAAAGAAGTGTTTGTTTAGTTTGGAGGAAGGAAAACTGTTAGGTCATATCATTTCTAAGGATGGCATTCGAATTGACCCCTCCAGGATCGAAGCTATTTTACAAATTCCCTATCCCAAAAACATTAAAGAGTTACAAGCATTTTTAGGAAAGATTAATTTTTTAAGGAGGTTTATCTCAAACTTCGCTGAACTCATTGGATCATTAAATAACATGTTAAATAAGGATTTAACCATTAATTGGACAATTGAGGCTAAAGAATCATTTGATGAAATTAAAATAGCCTTAACAAGAACACCAGTCCTCAGAAGCCCACAGTTTGATAGAGACTTCATCATTTTTTCTTTTGAATCATAACACACCATAGCTACAGTTTTACTTCAAAAAGATTGTCAAGGATGTGAAAAACTCATAGCATTTTTTAGTAAAGCTCTTAGAGATGCATCCTTAAAATACAAAATGGAGAAACAAGCTTTTGCATTGGTAAAAGCTCTTAAAGATTTCAGGGTCTATATCTTGTATTCTCATGTAATAGCTTATGTTCCTAATGTAGTAATCAAAGAACTCCTAACTCAGGATGGAGTTGATGGCAAAAGAGGAAAATGGAGAGCTACTATCTTAGAATATGATATAGAGATAAAACCCACCAAGCTAGTTAAAGGTCAGGTATTGGCTAAACTCATGGTAGAAACTAATTTCCAAGCCCTAGACACAAATCTCACTGCAGAGCTGGATAACGAGTAGGAGATGGCAACTCCATACATAAACCAGGCCTCTTCAATTTCACCTTGGTATGCTTATATTATTTATGTGTTACAAAACCTACAGGATCCTCCTGGGTTTTCCAGAACCAAGAATAGATTTTTGAAAATGAAGTCTTCAAAATTTTTCATCTTAGATAATTCTTTATTTTGGAAAAATCATGAAGGCATTTTGTTAAGTTGTTTATTGAAAGAAGAGACTGACAAGGCTCTCCAAGAATTTCATGCAGGGCACTGTGGTGGACACCTCTAATGGAAGTCAACTGCTGATAAAATTCTAAGAGCTGGATTTTATTGGCCAACATTGTTTGCAGATGTAAAGAAATTTGTAACTTCCTGCCACAAATGCCAAATATTTGAAGGAAAATGAAAATTGCTACATTTACCATTGAAGCCTATTTCCATCGAGAAACCTTTTCAACAATGGGGTCTTGACTTCATTAGGGAAATTAATCCACCCTCTTCTGGTCAACACAAATGGATACTCATTGCAACTGACTATTTTACAAGATGGATAGAAGCCATTCCTTCTAGACAAGCCACAAACAATGCCATCATAGGATTTCTCGAGGCCAATATTCTGTCTATATTTGGTTGCCAAAATAAAATTATCACAAATAATGCCGCAACCTTTAATTCAAAGAAAACGATTAATTTCTATAACAAGTATCATATCGCACTCGACTATTCCACAGCCTACTATCCTCAAGGGAATGGACTTGCAAAATCTTCCAACAAA
Source organism: Pinus tabuliformis (assembly GCA_031772625.1). NCBI lineage: Eukaryota > Viridiplantae > Streptophyta > Pinopsida > Pinales > Pinaceae > Pinus > Pinus tabuliformis. The sequence goes on from CM062815.1 coordinate 286,066,373, forward strand.
AATCTAATTAATATTATCGAAAAACTATTGGAAGAGAATAAGAAAACTTGGAACAAAAAATTGATCAATTCTTTGTGGGCAGACAGGCTTACAACCAAGAAATCCATTGGAACCAGTCCCTACGAGCTAGTATGTGTGATGGAGGCAGTTTTTCCCTCATCTTTAGGGGTTCCTGTGATGAAAATACTCCAAGAAGCTCAAGTGGAACAAAATGATATACAGAGAAGGATAAACCAGACCATCCATTTGTAGCAAACCAGGGAGGAGGTGTACCGAAGATCACAAGTGCTACAAGAAAAACTAAAGAAAATCTTTGACAGAAGGACCAAAGTAGAAGATTTCTATCTAGGAGACAAAGTACTGAGATGGGATTCCAGAAGGGAGCACAAAGGAAAACATGGGAAGTTTGACTTCTTGTGGAAAGGACCATATATAATATATGCTTTCATAGGAAACAATGCATATTTTCTTAAAGAGTTAGATGGTGCAGAACTTGAAGGAGGACCAGTTAATGGTCGGATGTTGAAACATTACTTTGATCCCAATTTTTAACTCTGATTAGATTTCTAACTATACATAATATATCCTTTATAATGTCAATGTTGATTGGATGGTAAAATTGTGAAGTTGAAGCCCGAAGAGAAGGCCCTAAGCTTCAGAAGTATTACTGTCATACATACAAATAATGCATCAAGCAAGAGGGAGATTGCAGAGCTCAATAAAAGTTGTTCAAAAGGCCACTGATCTACTGTTCGTGACTTTCCACCAGGGAAAGTCATCCCCAAGTGGAGCCATTGTTATGCCTCTACGCCAATAGGTGTCATATATCATGATTAACTGGGTTTAACTCTGAAATATGTTCATACCTTTGCTTGTTGCAAATGTTTTTCATATTTGAGAAAAATAAAAAATTAAAAAATGTAAAGAGGGTATACCATAGGAAAAGAATAAAAGGGTAAAAATAATAAATAAAAGGTCAAAAAATGATAGAAAATGAACCCCAATAAAAAGGAAAGACCATGAAAGTGTGCAAGTCTAAATGCCACTACTATTTACTTTATGCAAAATAAAGATTGTGAACAACTTGTTACTTATGCCACAATCCACAGTAACCAAATAGTTTAATCTTGGTTATTCCATGTTCTCAATTTCGTGTTTATAGAAATAGAGAATAAAATCTCACCAAACTGTTTAATCTTGGCAGATAAGTAGATAGGTAGAGTGAATAGAAGGAGCTCAACAGTTTAATCTGAGCCCTTGGTTGTAATAAGTGTAGATTTAGATAGAAATCACTATGTAAAAGAAAAGAAAGTGTGAAAATGGTTTGCTAGTCTAAGTGCACCCTAATAAAGAAGTGAAAATGCTAGGATAAAGTAGGTAGGGTAAGTAGATGATAGTTGCAGAATAGATGTGTGGTGAAAGCTTAAGTTTAATGCTTAAATCTTTTGCTTTCATGACATGGACAAAGCACAGCTCACATTATAAACAACACATCAAGGAAAGAAAGTCAAATTGATTATCTTCCTTCATTTTTCCCTAAAAATTCACTAATTTCCCCTAAGTACTAAAGTTATCTATAACAGGTTAGAGGGGCTCAGAGCATTTCTCTAACTTTTGGAGGGACCGGACCCTCGACCCATTAATTTTGAATGCCTAAAGTACTTAAGTCCCTTTCATCAATATCTACCCCTTCATAAATTTATTCATCCCCTTTAAAATATTTTCCTAAGTAAAATCCTTATTTTACTTAGGGAAATTAAAAACATTACCATTTCTCAAAAACCTCATATTTGTTTAGCCTAAGTTATAAATGTTATATGATGAAATACACTTTTGGAAATGTTTTATCTTGGTGCATGTTAAATTTCCACAAAGTCATATTAACTTTTAACTTTTATTATTATTTAACTCCCCAAAAATAAAACACCCGTGTCCGTATTATTATAAAAATCCCAAATATTTACGTATCCCATCCCATGGTTAAATATAACCTTAACAAAGTCAATAAATGGAATTAATTAACCAATCTGTGGTTAATTAAGAACTCGAAACCCTGCCATACTAAATGAGGATTAATTAGTCACCAAGATTAACTAATAACTCAGTGAAAAATCAAATCACCCATGATATCATTAACTCCTTTAATTAATATTGGGCCTGCCCTCTGTTATCCATCTGTCACACCATTACCCCGACCACTATCTGATCGGATCCCTCAAATCCGACGGCTATCGCCCATATCGCACGAGCCTTTTGGTTGACCTTTAACGTGCGATGTGAAGCGGTTTCCAAAATAGTGTCGATGCTACATGTCAGAAGATGTGTGGAATCGTGCGGTCCTCCCTAAAAAACATTTACCTCCCATAAGCGATTCAATAAAGCCCGCTTACCGCTTTCTCATAAATGACAAAAAAAGTCAAATCATCCTCGCTGACGCAACTTGTCCGTGTCAAAAACCTACCAAGGATTGACTTTGCAAAAAAATAAAGTCTAATTCTTTTTCGTCCCTTATTTTGAAAAGCTCATGCATGCAGCTAGTATGTAGAAAATCAACCTTCTCGTACCCAAACCATCAACCACCCTGAAATTTGATGCTCGACGTTGCTCCTGTCCATGGTGTGCTTCCAGTCAACTAGTGCACCATTGCCAGTCACCCAAAATACAAGTATTTACCATTTTTTTCCAAAAACCCTGTCAAATACTAAAATTCGATTGCAATTAAGTTGAAACCCAAAATTCCAGTGTAATTTAGTTGCTAGACTTAAAATTAAAGACTCCCAGGACCCCTGTTTCACCTATCTCACTCAAAAAAGCCCCATTTTCATTTCTGAATCCACAAGAACTAGAAATGGAAACCCCCGTGGCCCTCAATGTAGCTCCAGTCAATGCTCCCCATAAAGACTTGGATTACCTTCCATTAGCAGATAAAGACTTCCAAATAAAGGACCTTGAACCTGAGAAAAACCCCTTGAAAGTATATTGTCAATGCCGAGATGATTACATGAACAATTTTAATACCATAGGGCTTTGGGAATCCAATCTCCCAAAGTACATATTCCCTTCTGTGCACATCTTCCCAGACATTATCCACCAATGTTACGCCAATTATAACCCTAACCTCAGAGCTGTAATGTCCCTCTACCAGTCAATCTTGTTTACCATTATTGCTGATTCAATTAACGAAATGTTGCAGCTTCAGCCCAACCAGAACCTCATCCCCATTTCCATTGGAGAATTACTTGAAAAATCCACCAAAATGTCCAATTCTAAACTCAGTCGTATTTGCCATACCTTCATGGACAAGAATCATCTACCCAAAGATCCCCCTCCTTACTTAACATGTTTCTTCACTGATATAGGCAAAGATATTGTTTATATGATTGTTGGCATTATGGGTTTCAATACTAGTGAGTTTTTTGATGAATTGACCCTAGTTCTCATGTCCATCTTCACCCCTGGACAGCCTCTTGCTATCAAGTATGACTATGCTGCATTCATTGCTAAAAAAATCCATGACCAATTCATGAGGCTAGAAAATGAGAGAGTGTTTAAGTATTCCATAGTCATATATCACCTCTTACTTTACTATCAATCTCACATGTTCCCTTTCTCTATGCATAAGCTTGATACAAAAGGCAGGCCTAGGTCAATCATTTTCTGGACCTTTATTTTTCACTTCTCACCCTCCTCTTCCTATTCATATATAGATTTCATTGATTAGTTTGTCCATCCTATAACTACCATATTGATAGGAAGTTATCCTCCTAGAATCGGTGATTATATCAAAAGAAACCTTCAGTCACCAAAGCAATATAGGTTACGTGACTTGTACTTATACTAGAATCATACCGAGATCAGAGTCTATGGGTGTGAATTTCCTCCCTATAAATTGCCCAAGTATGTCCCCATGAGATTATTTTCCCTCAAGCACTACAGTGAAATAATCAACTCTGATCAAATCCATTTCATAAAAGCAAAGAAGAAAGCCCCGCTGAGAATAAAATACCACTTAGGCACATTTGTGTGCAACAACAAAAGAGCAGGGCAAGAAGCAGAACAAATCATAGAGAGGAGGATGCATTTAAAGAAAAGCTTTGTTTGGGCCCAGGATCCTCACAGTTTCATCTATGATATAAGGACAAAACACAAGTTATCACCTTGTGTCCATCACAGGATCCCTGAAATAGAAAAATATGCCAATTTGAATGAATGGAGGGAAGGGACATTGATAGAGAAAGATAGTGATAAAGTTGAAGTTGAGAATGTGATGAAAGATTTGGAGAAAAGACTTGACCTGGACTCCTTTGTACAGGTGCATGCAGAGTCTTCCCAAACACCAACCCAGGAAACTAGTGCTCCCACAGCATAGCCATCACGGGGACAAACACAGCAAACTGGTGTTCTTACATCAGGAAAATAGGACAACCACAAGAATCAAAATAGCCGGAGGTATCAGAGCAGCTTGAGATCTTTGAAGAAAGAGCTCCACCCTAGCCACACCTAGCTCCTACAAACATGGGAAATCCCCCAGTTGTGCAGACTCCTCTGAATGAGGAAAAGAATTTGAAAAGAGACAAGGAAGTAGCTACCCCTTCTAGCAGACCCACAGATCAAACCTTTGCTAAGAGGCAAAAGTTGAATCCTTATTCAGAGGAGGAGTTCATAAATGAAACTACAGAGAGCTTGAGGAAGGAAGGTACAAACAGTTTGCACACATTCCCAACAGGTGGGACACCCTCAAGTTCACAGAGGCAAGAGCTAGAAATACAACAGAGTATAGATGTTTCATCTCTCAGGTATTCTTCTGAGAAAATTATAGATATAAAGGGGAAGTTTAAAGAAATCAAAGAAAAGAATGAGAAACTGAAGGCCCAAGCCTATGCTTAGTACTTAAAGATGGCCCCTTCAAACCAAACTAGATTAATGTTAGCCTTTGACATCAAAGAGGGCAAAATGAAAATGAGTTTTCTAAAGCCCACAGTGCTGCAACCAAAATCCTTGGCAGATTATTTCAAACATGACTTTGAAGTCATGGCTAAAGACATCCACCCTATTGATAAAATTGAAATACACAAGTAAGCAAGTGAGATGGTCTACTCAACACTGACCAGCAAAGCAATGATGGCTCATAGATTGCAAAATTCATTGAGCAACACTACAACCCAATTGCAGCTAGAGAAAGCCTCCTCACAGGCAAAAGATAATAGGATAAATTCATTGGAAGAATTAGTAATTGAGTTGGGTCATAACCCAAAAGATGTTAAGGCAGCAGAAATATTAATTAAGAAAAAGAATGAAGACATAGCTGCACTTAGAAAACAGTTGAAGTTGCCACCACTCATTCACCCTCAGACTGTTGAAGAAATAGAGAGGAAAAATGAAGAAGAACTTATGGACTTTGTCCTCAAGTTAAACAAGCAATTGAAGGAAACAGAGAAAGAATTGGAGAAAGCAGTACAGTCAAGGCAGAGTGAGTCAACCACACAACCTCAAACTGTAGTGCTAATAGTTTCAACAGCAGTCCCTTTAACACTGGCAATAGTTTTAGCACTAAACATTCCTTTGGAAATCGTTGCGCCCATAGAGACAATAGATACATCACAGGCAGGTAGAGAAACACAGAGAACAAAGGACTTACTTAAGTCTATGGAGAAAATGAAACTCCAAGTCACAAAGTTGTAGAAAGTAAAAGAGAAATTCACTACTTTGGAGCAGAAATATGATATATCCAAGATGAATTATGCAGAATAAATAAGGAAAAACAAAAGCATGAGCCAACAAATTAAAGCATTGGAGGACCTGACATTTGACAGGCCTTTAACAGAGATCAGGAGGATATTGTGGACCAATATCATTGATTCCATTAATGATATTTGACCATCAATCCAAATTATTTTTGAATAGATTGATTTAATAAAGCTTGCTCTTGAATAAATTAAGAAGACCAAAGAAGAGCTGGGCATGAAACCTAAGAAAGCCACTAGATTAATCAATTTTCTAAAGAGCAAAAACAAGAAATAGTTAGAACAATTAGACATTGAGGATAGGACTACTACCATCCTCAAAATAAAGAAAGTATTGACCAAAAGGAACCTGATGCAAGGCCTGGAACGAATAAGTCAAAGTATGCAGGAAGATATAGATGACTTCACGAAGAAATTTGACATCTTAAGAATGAAAGGACTCCCCAGTCCTTTAGTCATCAATGATAAGTTAATGGTTCAGATTGAGTACATTAACAAATTACACTAGCTGGCTGACAGTCAAGCTAGTTCATCTTCAGCCAAGGCATTAGCACTATGGAAAGTGTTGTATGATGGTTAAGAGAACCTCTTTTCATTGAACATGAAGTAAAACATTTGTTCCCAGCAGAGCCCAATTTTGTAAAATATACAGAAGAAAATGAAATTTACAGGAAGCTGACAAGAACAAGAATACCCAAGGATGACAGCTGGTCCAACATGACTGACATCCTATAAATTGCCATGGTAGACATTGAGGTAAATAGAAATATTTACCACAATAAATTTTAGTAAAAAGGATGAATACTGGTGAATAGGTAAAAAGTATCAGTTATAGGTGAAGGAGTGTTAGTTAAAATGATCAAATCAGATGTCCAGCATAGAGTTACTAAGACAACAACAAGACGCAGATTCATAGAGCATGCCTCCAGCTCCTTCAACAAGAATAGGGACAACAAAAATTAGTTCATTATCTATCACTATATTTGAGAACATCTGTCTCTATATTTGTGTAAATAGATATTTTATTTTCCTAAAATAAATCTCATTTAGTTATGAGATATTTTGATGTAAATTTTGTATAAATACTTCTTTATTCGAAGTATTAGAGGTGGATTCTAAGACATCTCTATAGACATTTTTTTTTCTGGGATTGAAGTGCTATTGTACCAAGATTTGCATGGCTTGCTGGATCAAGGAATAAAGAAAATAATGTTCACAGGATACTTGTGTCAAACATAAATCAAATAAGTATTCTATATCTCTTGTTTATTATTATTTTTTCTCTCTGTTTATTAATAATCATATGTGTTTTCATGAAATATGAATGATAAATGCAATAATGATATCTCAGAATTTGCTTTAATACAATATGTTTTAAAAGGTTTATCTTTCTTAATGTTTTCTTCTAGATTATCATAGTAAGGGAATTCTTGAATGCTCCCTTACTTTGTAGTTTATCCCTTTGGCTCAATTGAACAAAGAATTCTTAATTGCCCCTTGTTGATAAGGCTTTTTTGTTCTTCATCTTGACCCTAGCTTAATGATTTTTCATTTCCCTTTCTCCCTGGTTAAGACCATCTCATCCACCTAAACTTGTCATTTGCCTTTTGTTTTACTATCTTTCCCTATGAGTTTACCCTTTAGTAAGTGATCTGATCCAGTTAAGCTAGTATTCGATTGAATCCATAGCCCAATGGCTTGAATGCCTTTCTCTATCCATCTGTTCCCAGAATTCCACCATCAAACCAAAAATCCGCTACAATCTTTCATAGCTAGCCTAATATCTCACAAAACAAAGCTAAATCATAAAGAGAGAGTCGTCTCTGAGTATAGATTGGCTAGATTTTGTCATTAAAATATTGGTTTGTGGTTACCTCGGAGTCTCCCTTGTTTTGATGACTTCTAAGGGAAAACCTGCAGTAACAAGTGCTAAATTTCCCAACTTTACCATTATGTACATACTTATATCCATTTTTTTCAAACCACCTTTTTAGATTATATCCTTTTTGCATCATTTGTTGATGGCAGATTTGTGCTTTACAGAAAACATCATCCATCATTTTCAAATTTTCAATCCCCAGATGCTCATTCAGGAATGTAGGCAAGCTACTTATAAATCTTTATACTTTTTCCATTTCTTCTCTTATGTATGGAATATATCTCATAAGTGAAGTAAATTTATTCATGTATTCATCCATTGTTAACTGTCCCAGTCGAAGGCCATGGAACCCTCTCGAATTATTGTCATAACAATGCTCAGTCAAATGTTTATTATAAAAGCATTGTTGAAACATTTCCCATGTAATTGCTTGTTCTTCCACCCCTTGAACTGCTTTGACCTCCTCCCACCATAAAGTGGCTTTTCCTTGAAGCTAGTAAATTGCCAGGTGAGCCTTTAAGTTATCATTGTATTCATAAATTTGAAATTATTTATTAATATTGAGAAACCATACCTCTGTTGCCTCTTCAGGCTCACCATAGATTATTGGGGGATTAAGTTTCTTCAATTCCCCTTTATATTATAATTTATATCATTTTCCTCCCCCAACTTCTTACTCTCAGAGGTATTACCAATCTCTGTCTTCCCATTTTTTGTATCCTTTCTCCTTTCCGATTCGAGTGTCTCACTTTTCCCTCGAGGGCTGGTCTCTCTTTTCTACTGAGACTTTGCCTAATCACCATCTTCTGCGATGGGATCTAAATTCATTTGGTTTTTCAATCTATTAAACTTTTTATGATCCTTTCCAAGTCTCTTAACCTCTGTTCATTATCAATTTTTAGTTTAGCTACCTCCTCCTTCAACTCTTGTACAGTCTCCATCAACATCATTGTAGCACTTGGGGTGTCATTTCCCAACTGGACCCACATCTTTGGGTTTAGTCCCTGTAGAGGTGTCGAGCGAGGACCTATGGGAATTGTTGGGGAAGTTGGCACCATTCTGCTCCCTCCTCTTCTCATGACTACCCTTCTCTTTCTTTGTGAAATAAAGAACATGTTTGTTATTATCATGGTTTCCCATTTCAGGCTGCAGTGTTCTAACTACACTCTGATACCACTTGAAACATTTCTCTACACCTAACCTAGTAAGAGTAAAAAAAATTAAACTTTGAAGTGCCACTTTAATTCTTCCTGCTAAGTTTTTACCACAATCTTGAGGGACCTTGGTAAAGTAAGTGCGTTGGTGATTAGTACCGACATTCTAGTGTAATAATACTTGCAAATACTATAGAGTACATAATTCCATCAGTTTTGTTTTCATATTAGTCAATATCGAAGACTATTAACACTTATTCAATATTTAAATTGTGATTGTTCATATGTGGCAATTGGATATATATAATTAAATATGTTACAGTGTCGAGGACTACCCATGTCCACCTAGTAGAGGATCCCAACTCTCTAAGATTTTCACTACATTGGATGGTGCAGAGGAACAAGAGGCTTTGATTGTCAACTATTACTTCCCTACTCCATTTGTTCTCTTTAACATTTGTTACAATGCTTTTTGATTTCTCTGGAGCTCGAATCCTTCACCATGCATGGCTAGGGTTTTACCTACCTCAAGTTAGTTTTAGTGCTTTCATTTTGGCACTTTCAGCTAGTGTGACTTACCCTCAGTGGAACACTTTGGTAGTTCTGCGGTTTGACTAATTCAATCTCTTTTTCTCTAGGTGAACAACTATGAATTCTAGTGAAATTTCGATGAATTGACTAATTTATCCTTTGATCTTTGGTCTCGGTCCACTCATGCATACTCTTAGACTCTCTTCTGTTGTTTAAGATGCACTCATTTTGGCTAAAGGAGGACTCCAAGGTTCTCAACTCTTAGTTGCATCAGCTCAACCATAATTACATGTAGTATTCATGCAGTTAATTGAAGATTGTTAGTTCCATGTTTCCTTGTTTTATTTCTTGGTTCTCAAATCCACTATTGATTTTCCTACCCTTCATATGATCTTGGTTTTGTGCATGGATTACATTTATGCTCGACAGGTTTTTATTGGTTCCCTTATTCTCCATTCAGGGTTTCAAAATGGATTTTCTTCCCTTCGTCAACCATTGGTTTTGCATCTCCAGGTTTTGATTATACTTATGATGTGTTTGTTTCCTCCATAGAGTTAGCTCTGGGTTATTCAAATGTTTATCTCCATTGGAGGTTGAGCCATAAAGTTATTTACTGTTGAGGGATTCGACCCTATGTCGATTTTTGGGTTCTTGTTACATACATGGCTATATACTTTTTTGTTTGTTTGTTACTACTGAGTCGATTTATGGTAAACTTAACTTATTTAAGCCAGTGAGGGATACTGATCCATTCAATATGTTTTGCTAAGGTAGACCTGCTCCTAGGTACTATGCTCTTCTACAATGTGACATACAGATCTGAAGTAGACTTGTTTTGTGTATACATGTGTTTGCAATTTTTTCACTAGCTCATGTTCTATTGTTTACATGTCTCAAATGGAATATCCATGATACAACACTCGTCTATATTTCTTAATTCATTATTGTGTAAGAAAAAGGCTTTGACGTAATGTGATTCTAGCTCCATTTTCTTGGTCCATAGTCAAAAGGGCTTCTTTTGATTGAGTTCACATTTGTTTCATGGAATTATATCTATTTAATTACATACAGTAACATTAGCTCACAACAACTATAATTTTTCCATATTTAGGCCATGCTTTTTTTTTCCTATTTACTATTCCTGTTCTTATTGTTCAAATTCTCTGGGGACAATATGAATCTCACAAGTCATGTTTAATTTTTCATAAATTATTATATATCTGGGTACTTGTCCTCTGTTGCGAGTGACATTGGCTCAGCTCATGACTAAACCCTATAACAGGTATTTAGAAACCTTTTCATGAATACGAGTAATTTAGATGAAATATAAATTTGAGGGACTAGTCCCCTGCTTCCAGTAACACTAGCTTGGCTCATAACCACACCATGTAAGAAAATAATTAAAGGCTTTTCCATTAACAGATAGTATGTATGAATATCTCTCTCTCTCTCTCTCTCTCTCTCTCTCTCTCTCTCTCTCTCTCTCTCTCTCTCTCTCTCTCTCTCTCTCTCTCTCTCTCTCTCTCTCTCTCTCTCTCTCTCTCTCTATCTATATATATATATATATATATATATATATATATATATAGATATATATTATTGTCACTGTTTTGTTTTTCTATTACATCTTGCAATTGACATAAAATTGTATGCTAAGAAACATAAACTCAATGGCTTGTCCTCATAACTTACTACTATGCAAATTAGTGAAATATTTTACCACTTTTTTGAATGTTAATGAGTCCACTGCATGATTGTAGGAAATAGAATGCACCACCCATCCAACAGATCAGCCATTCACTGCAACTCAACCCCCGAGCCAATGACATGCACTAGGTTAGAATCAAACTATCTAGTCACTACCAAACATAGACTTTCACATGAAGGAATCTCACTGCCCATACAACTCCAGGATTTCACATCCTTTAGTCTTTGCAACAATTTCTTTCTTTCCCTCTCCTCAAGTCTAGCTGCTCCGTTTCTCAGTCCTCAGGAAAGAATTCTAGTTTCCTTTTTATTTTTGCAAAACACAGTTTTGGGTAATAACTAACGCTTGGAACTATTTTCTAACCATTCAAATGTGGCTTTTCTCAACATGATATTTTAAGAAAATTCTTGTAGTTAACTATTCAAAAATATTAACAATTATTAATTCTTTATTTAACTGCTTATTTAAAAGGACAATTTCATAAAGTAACAAAACTTTACATGTCTTACTAGGGGCCATTACAAAGATGTAGTCTGACTAAACTTTAAAAAATTAAAAAAATGCTATAAATATGAACAGGGTTCAACAAATATCTTCGCTCCCTTGAAAATAATTTCAAGTCAAATTAGGTTCAGTTATATGCATTTATTTATAAAATTTATAAAATTTTAAATTTTCATTTTAAAAATAAAATAGATATTATTATTTATTAACACCAAGTAATTTCTAAAATTGTCTCGTCGATATATTTTAACTTTAACTAGAGGTAAGAGATTGAGATTCACACTGTAACATGCATTATTACCACACTTACCTAATAAAATTAGTAGATATTAAAAAAAAGCATAACCGATATCAACCATGATGATCTGGAAATTTCATGGTCCTTTCAAATATTTTTAGAGCGTTTATGTTTCTAGTTTATAAAGGTTATGTTCTTTGTATTAAAATCCAACATATACCATATTCAACAACGATTTTAAGTACCATCCCTTACAGTATCGAGAAGGGGGGCACTATACATTATCTCTATAACTTATCTAATGGTAAGTCAGCATTCATATTATTTACAAGCGGTCATGGAATAGTGATATATCAGTCCAACCACAGTCAACATGCATTAAATCAGGTTTCATCCTTAGGGTTTGAAGTTTCTCAAAACTCAACTTGGCAGCTGGTACGTTGGATACCTGGTACCTTTCTCACCATTGATCAAGACAATGATTCGATGACTTTAGTGACTTGGGAGGAGGTTACGCTATACCCACCCCCCAAACACTTGTCGAGTCTTTCATTTGTCTTATACTTTAGTTTTTGGTGCTACTCCGCAACTAGATGATAAATGTTTCTCCTCCTATGTGCTAGCATAGGTCTCGCTTCAGGTGTTTAATGGCCAGTCGCTCACTACAGGTAAGGTTTTATTGTTTATTAGAACTTGACACACTCCAAACCCTAGAGACTCCAACTTTTGCTATTCTATGAGCTTGTCATTGAACTACTAGTAAGACTACAACTTATGGTTGATAGACTGATTACAGAAAGTCTAGAGACAAGTTATCGTTTATAGTCAACAAACGGGTGCTAATGCGGGTAATTTGAAATAGTCCTGCAACCCTGTAGTTATGAGTTCCATCCTTTTTAATTTAAAATTAAAGGAGTTTCCCATAGATATATAGATTCTGGTTAAAGTGTTGGACAATCTGTTTTCCATAGCTAATTCTAGTCACCTTGTAATTTAAAGTTTCCTGAGTGTGAAGGATTTCGATTGTAAATATTTTATATATATGTATATCTCTGATGAAATTTCATTTGATTTTCAGGTGTTTAGAGGTATGGCTCTACGATACCTTAATGATTAAGTTCATTTTCATTTATTCTTCTTCCAAAAGGGATTAATTTGAGTGCATTTCATTTCCAGGAATTCTTGGAACCCTCTTCAAAGGTTGTACCGATAATTAAGGTCTTGAGCCCACAACAATTTCAGTTCTGGGGTTTGTCCCCTATATCTAGTTCCAACTGTTTATAAATGTTTTATGTAGGATCAAGGGTTCCATAGCCTATGACTTCATGTTGAGGATGATATGTGTATTAAATATTTCCTTCCTTTTTTCTGGTAAGTACTCATATAGATCAAGGCCGCATATATTTAATTTTCAGCCACTCTAACTATTTACAATAGTGCTCCCTTTCTGTGGGAAAATTACATTTTTTCATATGTGTGTTTTTGAAATGTAACATCTCTTCTCTATAGCTAAATATTACACAAATTTAGAGGTTTTTATGTCTCGGTTATGATATTACTTTGTAACAAACAATTTCCTGAATTTCTTACTAAACCGATAGTGATACTGATGCCCCCAGCACAAAACGATTACATGGAGCACATTCTTATGATAGTGTTTCTCCAGTTATCATGGATTCTTCTCCCAAGGCATTGTCTTCTTTCCTACCATTGACAATAGTGATACCCAAAAAGTTACTGTAGAAGCTCTTATTACAATGTATCATAACCAAATCCCTGAAACTTATTGTCTGATTTTCATTTCTGATGTTGCTAAAGGTGTGCTCTCTTCTTCCATTCCTGTTCTTATAAATATAGATGAAACATGATCCAATGTTTATATAGCCATTCAAATAGTGAATGATGCTACTAACAACATAGTAACTTCATTTCTTAGTGATGTCACATCATCCTGTAGCTTTTGACATTGATCTTCCTTTTCCTTGAATTGCTTCCTTGCCTTGTTTCCTTACTCTAGTTGAGATTTTAGTTTGGTAGCTTCTTCTTTGTTGGCACATTCCCTTTTGTCCAATAGATCATGTTGATCTCTAATTTTATCCGTAAGCCTTTTAAATTCTGCCTCTATTTTCTATCTTTCTTCCTCACCCATAAGAGCAACTTCAATTGTTTCGCTATCACTTTCATCATCTTTAAATGGATGGAGAAATGTATCACCAGAGGATAACAAATTCATACGTGATAGTTCTTTTGCTTGTTCATCTTCATTCTTAGGTGATTCTGAGTTTGAAGTGTTGCTTCCACATATTGCCCAATTGATCCTCCCACTATCATAGTTCCTCTGAGATGTCTTCTTCTTCTTAGGCGCTTTCTTCTTTAGCTTCTTTCCCAATGTTCTATGGATCCCCTTCAAGCGATCAAGCTTCTACCAAAGGACCTGCTCTGATACCAATTGTTGGAAATAATATTGAGCGGGGGGGGGTTGAATCAGTATTAGCAAATCACTAACTTTTTCATTTCCATACTTATATTCATATATGCTACTTCAGTTAAGGGAACCCACGTGTACACGAAACTATGTTTAATGCAACTAGCGTATATTCAGTAAACTTATGATTCAGTTAATCCATTATATGTTGATCTTTAATCAGTGCATCAGAACTTCATTAACCATATGAACAGTAAACAGGTGCAGTAAAATAGAATAGATCATCACACATAAGAGGCAAACATGAACACCATGATATAAGGTGGAAACCCAATGCGGGACAAAAACCACTTTCTGTTGTTTTCACTAAGATAAGAAAAACATGTTTACAATCTTCTACTGCCGCAGACTCATACTAGTACATAGGCACCCACCTGCAGAAGGCTACAACCTTATCTCATTCTCCAACTTCTACTAGAAGGGAGCTACAACCCACTGGCTCTTGTACTAACCAATTTGTTTACTAGTACGTAGGTGTCGGCCTACTGAAGGCTACGACGTTCTTGTTTCATCACAACGCCATAATATGAAGGCCATGTTTCATCTAATTTTCATACTGGACCCATCAAAAACATTGAAGCTTAAAATCAATCGCTACTGAAATACAACTATTGCATCAACCAATCACCCAACACTGAATCACTAAAACCCTGTCATCAAAACACAGTCACCAAAACATTGAGCAGAATCTAGAACTCTGCAACAACAACTAGATCCAATATGCAACTTCAAATATCATACTTCAAATAGTATACACGACTCTGATGAGCCGAACCTGTGTGTATATGCAATTTTACCAAAGCGAACCCATGTACACATCTGCAAATATTAACTCAGAACTTTGTAGCTATAACAGACATCAGTTATACCCAAATCACAACATTTGTACAATAAAACATGCGTCAATAATTCAGATCTACTCTATCCATCATAAAACCACATAATTGTAATCAATTCCAAGCCTTATGGTCGCGCAAAGCATCACAGACACATAACCAGCATACTAGATCTCACACTTCATTAGATATTCAAATCTTGCACACTTGCACATTGGCCTAGTGATCTTCTCATTATATAGGTTTAGGCCTCTCTCAATACCATTGTCCAAAACCACGTAGGACCAATACCTTGGACCCAATACCTGGGGTCAATACCTCGGACAAAATACCATGGACAAAATACCACAAACCAAAACATAGTTTTCCAACATTTACATGCCTTTCCTTCTATGAATGTGCATGTGTACGTTATTCACATCTTTGTATATAGTGAACCTGCATGTATACACTACTTGGTATATAGTGAACCTGTGTATATACGCAACTTGGTATATAGCGAACCTGCGTGTGTAAATGACTTGGTATATAGTGAACCTGCGTATATCTTTCTTTCTTCATTTTGTGAGTCTGAAATGTGATCTATCATCTGAGTGATTTGCCATCAAGGAAAACACTTGAGTCATACCTGTATCATAATGACAACATTCTCCGCCTTTGGACTTCATGGCAACAACCACACCAACTCACTCTCCCCCCTTGACATCAAGTGCAAAGGGCGGATCAAGATGTTTTCTCCCTTGATATACATTCTGCTGTCCATACTCCCTCTAAGTACATGTTGAAATCTCTGATTGAGCTCCCCCTGACCACATGCAGAGTTTTCAAAGATATTAAAGAATAACATGACTCTACAACTCAACTAAGTGAGTATGACCTTCCTATCACCAATTACTCATACATAGATCAATCTCCCAACCAAGTGGGGATATACCAAATGTTTATAGATGACTGAGATAGACATTATTACATCATCCTTCCCATGCATTGTGGGGGTTACAAATTACATCATATGACTCATGGGTATTTAAAAGAAATGCATGACATTTTTAACAAAGACAATCGACCTAAACAAGACCATGATAGTCATCATCAACTATCATACATCATATGGTCTGCACCATAAGAATCTTTTATCAATATCAGCAACCTGTAAGCTGCAATACCATTCTCTTGACCAACCAACAAGATGTATCATTTAACCACATAAGAATTATCACCAAATACTTCTAACCATAATGCCAAAAATGCATTATTCGAAGCATATGCTCCCCGTGAACTTGTGCCATCTGTTCACTGTCAGATCTGATCATGCATATATCAGCAACAAGTATCAAGTCATCATCATCATCAAGTTAGTATGAAAAGCACTTCTGAACAACATCTTATGAGTACCAACACATTTCCACACATCATTAGCAGATTGTAACCGTCATCAAACAAAGAAAATAATTGTCTAAACCATATCATACCCTTTTTCTTGAATCTGTCCCAGTGCTTTTCAACATATACGTGGTTGTGCAACTTCGAACTCACGTATACATACGATTTGTCTTCATGAAACTTGCGTATGAGATTTAGAACATTGAGGTTCCACACTTTCATCTCCCTTTGAATCTGTCATGTTTGTATACTATGCTATGCCACATCTTTCTGACTGTACTTCCTTTTTCTTCCATATCTTCGACTGTGATGATATTTTCTCCTTTTGGTATGGTGCCCGTACTTTGTTCTTGCATTCCTTTGCTATATGTCCAAGCTTGTTACATGCATAACATCTTACATGTTTCATATTCCTTCTGTAGCAATCACCAGCTTTGTGACCAAACATATTGCAAGAAAAACAATATCCCTTAAAGCACCTGGAACGTGATGATCTTTTTGTGTGATGGTCTTGAACGATTCTACTTGTACATATAGCTACAACATGTCCAAAATTATGACATACATAACATTCAACATTATTCACTTGACGAAATAACCGACTATCACTTCCATAGTTAGGAGTAAAAGATTTTCTTTAAAGAATTTCTTTCCTCGGTTGTTGATGGGATTGACCTCTCATCTCCTTGTTTAGCATTTCAGATTTCGCATTAGAGTTCCTTGTCTTACCTTGTGAACTAGATTCACCTTCAATAGATTCACGAAAACCAAGACCAGTTTTGATGGTAGGATACCTTTGACTACTAAGAATATCATCCAAGATCTTAGTACTATATTGAAATCGTAAAAGCTTATCCTTTTCTTCTAATTTACCTTTTAGTATATTTACCTCTACCTGATGTTTCTCTTCCTTTTCAAGATACTGCTTCTTCATGTCTTCTTTAGCTTTCCTTCCTTATTCCATCTGTTTCCTTAATTCAATAACTTTGCTTTCTTGTTTTTCAAGAGCTTGGAGTAGTTCTTTATTCTGCTTATTTGATCTTTCAATATCTTATTTTAGTGAGAGGATCTTGGCTTCAAGACTTTCATAGTAACTAGATCTATATTTGAGTTTCTTGATTGTTGTGCTCTTTTGATTTACTTCATTTCTTAGTGATGTCACTTCATCCTGTGGCTTTTGACATTGATCTTCCTTTTCCCTGAATTGCTTCCTTGCCTTGTTTACTTCCTCTAGTTGAGCTTTTAGTTTGGTAGCTTCTTCTTTAGAGGCACATTCCCTTTTTTCCAATAGATCATGTTGATCTCTAATTTTATCCGTAAGCCTTTTAAATTATGCATCTATTTGATATCTTTCTTCCTTACCCATAAGATCAAATTCAGTTGTTTCGCCATCACTTTCATCATCTTTAAATGGATGGAGAAATGTATCACTAGAGGATAAAAAAATCATACATGATATTTCTTCTGCTTGTTCATCTTCATTCTAAGGTGATTCTGAGTCTAAAGGGTGGCTTCCACATGTTCCCTAATCGATTTTCCTACTGTCATAGTTCCTCTGAGATGTCTTCTTCTTCTTAGGTGCTTTCTTCTTTAGCTTCTTTCCCATTGTTCTACGGATCTCCTTCAAGCAATCAAGATTCTACCAAAGGAACTACTCTAATACCAATTGTTGGAAATGATACTAAGAAGGAGGGGGGTTGAATCAGTATTGGCAAATCACTAACTTTTTCATTTCCATACATAGATTCATATATGCTACTTCAGTTAAGGGAACCCACGTGTACACACAACTGTGTTTAATGAAACTAGCGTATATTCAGTAAACTTATGATTCAGATAATCCATTATACGTTGATCTTTAATCAGTGCATCAGAACTTCATTAACTATATGAACAGTAAATAGGTGCAGTAAAATAGAATAGATCATCACACATAAGAAGCAAACATGAACACCATGAGGTGGAAACCCAATGTCGGACAAAAACCACTTGTTGTTGTATTTTTTAAGATTAGAAAAACCATCTTACAATCTTATACTGGCGCAGACGCATACCAGTACACAAGCACCCACCTGCAGAAGGCTACAACCTTATCTCATTCTATAGCTTCTACTGGAAGGGATCTACAACCCCCTGGCTATTGTACTAGCCAATTCGTTTACTAGTACTTAGGTGCCGGCCTACTAAAGGCTATGACCTTCTTGTTTCATCACAAAACCATAATATGAAGGCCACGTTTCATCCAATTTTCATACTAGACCCATCAACAACATTGAATCTCAAAATCAATCACTACTGAAATACAACTATTGCATCAACCAATCACCCAACACTGAATCACTGAAACCCTGTCATAAAAAAAAAGTCACCAGAACATAGAGCAGAACCCAGAACTCTGCAACAACAACCAGATCTAATCTGCAACTTCAAATATCATACTTCAAATAGTATACACGACTCTGATGAGTCGAAATTGTGTGTATATGAAATTTTACCAAAGCGAACCCATGTACACATCTACAAATATTAACTCAGAACTTTGCAGCTATACCAGACATCAGTTATACCCAAATCATAACATTTATATTATAAAACATGAGTCAATAATTCAGATCTACTCTATCCATTATCAAACCACATAATGATAATACATTCCAAGCCTTATGATCCTGCAAAGCATCACAAACCCATAACTAGCATACTAGATCTCACACTTCATCAGATATTCAAATCTTACACACTTGCACATTGGCCTAATGATCTTCTTCTCCTTATATAGGTTTAGGCCTCTCTTAATACCATTGTCCAAAACCACGTAGGACCAATACCTTGCACCCAATACATGGGGTCAATACCTTGGACAAAATACCATGGACCAAATACGACGGACCAAAACATAGTTTTCCAACATGTACACACCTTTCCTTCTATGAAAGTGCATGTGTACGTTATACGTACCTTTGTATATAGTGAACCTCCGTGTATACACTATTTGGTATATAGTGAAACTACATATATACGCGACTTGGTATATAGTGAACTGCATATATATGCAACTTGGTATATAGTGAACCTGCGTGTGTACACCACTTGGTATATAGTGAACCTGCATATATACACGCCTTGGTATATAGTGAACCTACATATATCTTTCTTTCTTCATTCTGTGAGTCCGAACTGTGATGTGTCATCTGAGTGAGTTTCCATCAAGGACAACACTTGAGTCATACCTGTATCATAATGCCAACAGTCTCCCCCTTTGGACTTGATGGCAACAACCACTCCAACTCACTCTCCCCCATTGACATCAAGTGCAAAGGGCAGATCAAGATGTTTTCTCCCTTGATATACATTCTACTGTCCATACTCCCCCTAAGTACATGTTGAAATCTCTCATTGAGCTCCCCCTAAGCACATGCAGAGTTTGCAAAGATATTAAAGAATAACATGACTCTACAACTCAACTAAGTGAGTATGACCTTCCTATCACCAATTACTCATACATACATCAATCTCCCAACCAAGTAGGCATACACCATATTGACTCATCCACCCAATCAAATTGGGATATACCAAATGTTTATACATGACTGAGATAGACATTATTACATCATCCTTCCCATGCATAGTGGGGGTACAAATTACATCATATGACTCAGGGGTCTTTAAAATAAATGAATGGCATTTTTAACAAAGACCAACGACCTAAACAAGACCATGATAGTCACCATCAAATATCATACATCATATGGTCTGCACCATAAGAATCTTTCATAAATATTAGCAACCTGTAACTTGTAATACCATTCTCTTGACCAACCAACAAGATGTATCATTTAGCCACATAAGCATTATCACCAAATACTTCTAACCATAATGCCAACAATGCATTATTCGAAGCATATGCTACCCCTGAACCTATGCCATTTGTTCACTGTCAGATCTGATCATGCATATATCAGCAAGAAGTATCAAGGCATCATCATCATCAAGTTAGGATGAAAAGCACTTCTATACAACATCTTATGAGTACCAACACATTTCCACACATCATCAACAGATTGTAACCATTATCAAACAGAGAAAATAATTGACTGAACCATATCAGACCCTTTCTCTTGAGTCTGTCCCACTGCTTTTCAACATATACGAGGTTGTGTAGCTTCAAACTCGCGTATACACGTCACTTGTCTTCATGAAACTTGTGTATGAGATTTAGAACATTGAGGTTCCACACTTTCAGCTCCCTCTAAGTCTGTCATGTTTGTATACTATGCTATGTCACATCTTTCTTATTGTACTTCCTTTTTCTTCCATATCTTCGACTGTGATGATGTCTTCTCCTTTTGGTATGGTGCTCGTACTTTGTTCCTGCATTCCTTTACTATATGTCCAAGCTTGTTACATGCATAAAATCTTACCTGTTTCATATTCCTTCTGTGGCAATCAACAGCTTTGTGTCCAAACATACTGCAAGAAAAACAATATCCCCTAAAGTAGCTGGAATGTGATGATCTTTCTATGTGACGGTCTTGAATGATTCTACTTGTACATCTAGCTGCAGCATGTCCAAAATTATGACATACATAACATTCAACATTATTCACTTGAGGAAATAACCAACTATCACTTCCATAGTTAGGAGTAAAAGATTTTCTTTGAAGAATTTCTTTCCTTGGTTGTTGATGGGATTGACTTCTCATCTCCTTGTTGAGCATTTTAGACTTCGCATTACAGTTCCTTGTCTTACTTTGTGAACTAGATTCACCTTCAACATATTCATGAAAACCAAGACCAATTTTGATGGCAGGAGACCTTTGACTACTAAGAATATCATCCAAGATCTTAGTACTATCTTGAAATAGTAAGAGCTTATCCTTTTCTTCTAATTTACCTTTTAGTATATTTACCTCAACTTGATGTTTCTCTTCCCTTTCAAGATACTGATTCTTCATGATTTCTTTAGCTTTTTTCCTCCTTCCATCTTTTTCCTTAATTCAAGAACTTCATTTTCTTGTTTTTCAAGAGCTTGGAGTAGTTCTTTATTCTGCTTATTTGATCTTTCAATATCTTCTTTTAGCGAGAGGATCTTGGCTTCAAGACTTTCATATTAATTGGATCTATCTCTGAGTTTCTTGATTGTTATGCTCTTTTAATTTACTTCATTTCTTAGTGATGTCACTTCATCCTGTAGCTTTTGACATTGATCTTCGCTTTCCTTGAATTGCTTCCTTGCCTTGTTTACTTCCTCTAGTTGAGCTTTTAGTTTGGTAGCTTATTTTTTTGGAGGCACATTCCCTTTTCTCCAATAGATCCTATTGATCTCTGATTTTATCTGTAAGCCTTTTAAATTCTGCCTCTATTTGATATCTTTCTTTGTCACCCATAAGAGCAAATTCAGTTGTTTCGCTATCACTTTCATCATCTTTAAATGGAGGGAGAAATGTATCACCAGAGGATAACAAATTCATACCTGATAGTCTTTTGCTTGTTCATCTTCATTCTGAGGTGATTCTGAGTCTGAAGTGTTTCTTCCACATATTCCACAATTGATTCTCCCACTGTCATAGTTCCTCTGAGATGTCTTCTTCTTCTTAGGCGCTTTCTTCTTTAGCTTCTTTCCCATTGTTCTACGGATCTCCTTTAAGCGATCAAGCTTCTACCAAAGGACCTGCTCTGATACTAATTGCTGGAAATAATACTGAGAGGGGGGGTGAATCAGTATTAGCAAATCACTAACTTTTTCATTTCCATACTTAGATTCATATGTGTTACTTCAGTTAAGGGAACGCTTGTGTACACGCAACTATGTTTAATGCAACTAACGTATACTCAGTAAACTTATGATTCAGTTAATCCATTATATGTTGATCTTTAATTAGTGCATTAGAACTTCATTAACCATATGAACAGTAAACAGGTGCAGTAAAACATAATAGATCACCACACATAAGAAGCACACATGAACGCCACGATATAAGGTGGAAACCCAATGCAGTACAAAAACCACCTGCTGTTGTTTTCTTTAAGATAAGAAAAACTTGTTTACAATCTTGTACTGGCACAGACTCATACCATTACGCAGGCACCCACTTGCAGATGGTTACAACCTTATCTCATTCTCCAGCTTCTACTGGAAGGGAGCGAGAACCCCCTGGCTCTTGTACTAGCCGATCCATTTACTAGTACTTAGGTGCTAGCCTACTGAAGGCTACGACCTTCTTGTTTCATCACAATGCCATAATATGAAGGCCACGCTTCATCAAATTTTCATACTGGACCCATCAACAACATTGAATCTCAAAATCAATCACTACTGAAATACAACTATTGCATCAACCAATCACCCAACACTGAAACACTGAAACCCTGTCATCCAAACACAGTCACTAGAACATAGAGCAGAACCCAGAACTCTGCAACAACAACAAGATCCAATATGCAACTTCAAATATCATACTTCGAATAGTATATGCGACTCTGGTGAGTCGAACCTGTGTGTATACACGCTTTTACCAAAGCGAACCTGCGTACACATCTGCAAATATTAACTCAGAACTTTGTAGCTATACCAAACATCAGTTATACCCAGATCATAAAATTTATACAATAAAACATGTGTCAGTAATTCAGATCTACTCTATCCATCATCAAACCAAATAATGATAATACATTCCAAGCCTTATGATCCCGCAAAGCATCACAAACCCATAACCAGCATACTAGATCTCACACTTCATCAGATATTTAAATCTTGCACACTTGCACATTGGCCTGATGTTCTTCTTCTCCTTATATAGGTTTAGTCCTCTCTCAATACCATTGTCCAAAACCACGTAGGACCAATACCTTGGACCCAATACCTAGGGTCAATACCTCGGACAAAATATCCTGGACCAAATACGAAATACCATGGACCAAATACCACGGACCAAAAAGTAGTTTTCCAACATGTATGCACCTTTCCCTCTATGAAAGTGCGTGTGTACATTATACGCACCTTTTTATATAGTGAACCTGCATGTATATAGTACTTAGTATATAGTGAACCTACATATATACGCGACTTGGTATATAGTAAGCCTGCGTGTGTACACGACTTGGTATATAGTGAACTTGTGTATATATGCGCCTTGGTATATAGTGAACCTGCATATATTTTTATTTCTTCATTCTATGAG
Organism: Pinus tabuliformis; assembly: GCA_031772625.1. Classification (NCBI taxonomy): domain Eukaryota; kingdom Viridiplantae; phylum Streptophyta; class Pinopsida; order Pinales; family Pinaceae; genus Pinus; species Pinus tabuliformis. The sequence continues at coordinate 286,090,016 of CM062815.1, forward strand.
TCTGAACTATGATCTATCATCTGAGTGAGTTGCCATCAGGGACAACACTTGAGTCATTCTTGTATCATAATGCCAACAGTCTCCCCCTTTGGACTTGATGGCAACAACCACACCAACTCACTCTCCCCCTTTGACATCAAGTGCAAAGGGCAGACCAAGATATTTTCTCCCTTGATATACATTCTACTATCCATACTCCCCCTGAGTACATTCTGAAATCTTTGATTGAGCTCCCCCTGAGCACATGTAGAGTCTACAAATATATTAAAGAATAACATGACTCTACAACTCAACTAAGTGAGTATGACATTCCTATCACCAATGACTCATACATACATTAATCTCCCAACCAAGTGGGGATACACCATTTTGACTCATCCACCCAACCAAGTGTGGATATACCAAACGTTTATACATGAATGAGATAAACATTATTACATCATCCTTCCCGTGCATAGTGGGGGTACAAATTACATCATATGACTCTTGGGTCTTTAAAAGAAATGTATGACATTTTTAACGAAGACCAATGACCTAAACAAGACCATGATAGTCATCATCAAATATCATACATCATATGGTCTACACCATAACAATCTTTCATCAATATCAACAACTTGTAACCTGCAATACCATTCTCTTGACCAACCAACAAGATGTATCATTTAGCCACATAAGCATTATCACCAAATACTTCTAACCATAATGCCAACAATGCATTATTCGAAGCATATGCTCCACTTGAAACTGTGCCATCTATTCACTGTCAGATCTGATCATGCATATATCAGCAAGAAGTATCAAGGCATCATCATCATCAAGTTAGGATGAAAATCACTTCTTAACAACATCTTATGAGTACCAACACATTTCCACACATCATCAGTAGATTGCGACCATCATCAAATAGAGAAAATAATTGGCTGAACCATATCAAAGCCCTTTTCTTGAGTCTGTCCGACTTCTTTTCAACATATACGCGACGGTGCAGCTTCGAACTCACATATAGATGTGACTTGTCTTCATGAAACTTGCGTATGAGATTTAGAACATTGAGGCTCCACACTTTCATCTCCCTCTGAGTCTGTCATGTCTGTATACTATGCTATGCCACATCTTTCTGATTGTACTTCCTTTTTCTTCCATATCTTCGACTGTGATGATGTGTTCCCCTTTTGGTATGGTGCCCGTACTTTGTTCATGCATTCATTTGCTATATGTCCAAGCTTTTTACCTGCATAACATCTTAGATGTTTCATATTCCTTCTATAGCAATCAACAACTTTGTGACCAAACATATTGCAAGAAAAACAATATCTCTTAAAGTACCTGGAATGTGGTGATATTTCTGTGTGACGGTCTTGAACGATTCTACTTGTACATTTGGCTACAACATGTCCAAAATTATGACATACATAACATTTAACATTATTCAGTTGAGGAAATAACCGACTGTCACTTCCATAGTTAGGAGTAAAAGATTTTCTTTGAAGAATTTCTTTCCTTGGTTGTTGATGGGATTGACCTCTCATCTCCTTGTTGAGCATTTCAGATTTTGCGTTAGAGTTCCTTGTCTTACTTTGTGAACTAGCTTTATCTTCAATAGATTCATGAAACCAAGACCAGTTTTGATGGCAGGAGACCTTTAACAACTAAGAATATCATCCAAGATCTTAGTACTATCTTGAAATCGTAAGAGCTTATCCTTTTCTTCTAATTTACCTTTAGCATATTTACCTCAACCTGATTTTTCTCTTCCTTTTCAATATACTGCTTTTTCATGATTTCCTTAGCTTTTCTTCCTTCTTCCATCTATTTCCTTAGTTCAAGAACTTTTTTTTCTTGTGTTTAAAGAGCTTGGAGTAGTTCTTTGTTCTGCTTATTTGATCTTTCAATGTCTTCTTTTAGAGAGAGGATCTTGGCTTCAAGACTTTCATAGTAACTCGATCTATATCTGAGTTTCTTGATTGTTGTGCTCTTTTCATTTCCTTCATTTCTTACTGACGTCACTTCATCCTGTAGCTTTTTACATTTATCTTCCTTTTCCTTGAATTTCTTCGTTGCCTTGCTTCCTTCCTCTAGTTGAGCTTTTGGTTTGGTAGCTTCTTCTTTGGAGGCACATTCCCTTTTGTCCAATAGATCTTGTTGATCTCTAATTTTATCTGTAAGTCTTTTAAATTATACCTCTATTTGATATCTTTCTTCCTCACCCATAAGAGAAAATTCAGTTGTTTCGCTATCACTTTCATCATCTTTAAATGGATGGAGAAATGTATCACCAGAGGATAACAAATTCATACCTAATAGTTATTTTGCTTGTTCATCTTCATTCTGAGGTGATTCTCAGTCTAAAGTGTTGCTTCCACATATTGCCCAATCGATTCTCCCACTGTCATATTTCCTCTGAGAAGTCTTCTTCTTCTTAGGCGCTTTTTTCTTTAGCTTCTTTCCCATTGTTCTACGAATCTCCTTCAAGCGATCAAGCTTCTACCAAAGGACCTGCTCTGATGCCAATTGTTGGAAATAGTACTGGGAGGGGTGGGGTGAATCAGTATTAGCAAATCACTAACTTTTCATTTCCATACTTAGATTCATATATGCTACTTCAGTTAAGGGAACCCGTGTGTACACGCAACTGTGTTTAGTGCAACTAGTGCATATTCAGTAAACTTATGGTTCAGTTAATCCATTATATGTTGATCTTTAATTAGTGCGTTAGAACTTCATTAACGATATGAATAGTAAACACGTGTAGTAAAATAGAACATATCATCACACATAAGAAGCACACATGAACACCATGATATAAGGTGGAAACCCATTGCGGGACAAAAACCAACTGCTACTATTTTCTTTAAGATAAGAAAAACCTGTTTATAGTTTTGTACTAGACTCATACCAGTACGCAGGCACCCACCTGCAGAAGGCTACAACCTTATCTTGTTCTCCAACTTCTACTGGAAGGGAGCTACAACCCCATGGCTTATGTACTAGCCAATCGATTTACTAGTACGTAGGTGCCGGCCTACTAAAGGCTATGACCTTCTTCTTTCATCACAACACCATAATATGAAGGTCACGTTTCATCCAATTTTCATATTAGACCCATCAATAACATTTTAGCTCAAAATCAATCACTACAGAAATACAACTATTGCGTCAACCAATCACCCAACACTGAATCACTGAAACCCTGATATCAAAACACAGTCATCAGAACATAGAGCAGAACCCGGAACTCTGCAACAATAACCAGATCCAATCTGAAACTTCAAATATCATACTTCAAATAGTATATGCAACTCTGATGAGCCAAACCTATCTGTATACGTGCTTTTACCAAATAAAACCCATGTACGCATCTGCAAATATTAACTTAGAACTTTGTAGCTATAACAAACATCAGTTATACCTAGATCATAACATTTGTACAATAAAACATGCATCAATAATTCAGATCTACTCTATCCATCATAAAACCACATAATTATAATCAATTCCAAGCCTTATGATCGCGCAAAGCATCACAGACCCATAACCAGCATACTAGATCTCACACTTCATCGGATATTCAAATCTTGCACACTTGCACATTGGCCTAGTGATCTTCTTCTCCTTATATAGGTTTAGGCCTCTCTCAATACCATTGTCCAAAACCACGTAGGACCAATACCTTGGACCCAATACCTGGGGTCAATACCTCGGACAAAATACCGTAGACCAAATACCAAAATACCATGGACCAAATGCCACAGACCAAAATTAGTTTCCTGACATGTACGCGCCTTTCCTTCTGTGAAAGTGCATGTGTACGTTATACGCACCTTTGTATATAGTGAACCTGCATGTATACACTGCTTGGTATATAGTGAACCTGCGTATATATGCGACTTGGTATATAGTGAACCTGTGTGTGTACACAACTTGGTATATAGTGAAGCTGGGTATATATGCGCCTTGGTATATAGTGAACCTGTGTATATCTTTCTTTCTTCATTCTATGACTCTGAACTGTGATCTGTCATCTCAGTGACTTGCCATCAAGGAAAACACTTGAGTCATACCTATATCATAATGCCAACAGTTCTTATAAATATAGATGAAGCATGATCTAATGTTTATATGGTCATTCAAACAGTGAACGATGCTACTAACAACATAGTAAATGATCTAGATGAAAAGCTGGTCAATTATGATTTCCATAAACTTATCAATCACATAAGTGAGCTTTCGTGACTCATCGAGGTGGATGGATAGATTGTTCCATATCCATCATAAGTGTGGATTATATAGTATATTGTACTTACATAATGATAACAAATTTCCTTTTTGTTTTAGGTTAAGGAGAAGAAGTCCAAGAGAGCTAAACAATATTTTGCCATTGATTCAAAAGGCTTACTTAAGCTAAAGAATTTTCTATCTGAGACAACACATTTCTTTGTGTGTATTAAGCTTCCTCCATAATTTCATAACCATTAATCATTTGTTTCTTGATATTTGAAATTCAAGTCTCATGCTAAATCTAAATCAATATGTGAAATTCAAGTCTCCTGCTAAATTTAAATTCTTCCTTTTTGCTTTTATTTTATGGTATGCACAGAGTTATTTCTCCCAGTGATGTTAAGGAAATTGTTTGTAATATCCTCCATGGCATGGGGTCAACACACATTGCTTCTACATGTCTAGTGGTGGTGGAAAATATCGTCGAGAGATATGAATAAGTTTCCAAGGACTGAGACGAGTGTCTCTGCCCTTTGAAGAAAATGGTATTTTTGGCCAAATGTGTTCAGTGGATAAAAGAACATCCTTAGTTAGAGGGAATTCGTGATGAAATTAGAAATGAAACATAAATGAAAATGGAAGTTTTGAAGAAGTGTTTTTATCAAATGATTTCTTCATATTTTTCCAAGTTAGTCATCTTGTTTGTTTATAAATATGTACATACACTAAATGTCAGTCTTTTGTTTGATTGATCCTGAAGGAATGCATCAACCATGTTTAGTACCCCACACACAAAATACTAAGTATATTGTTATTATGTTCCATGATATTAAATTGCGGTCAACTATGAAGAAACCATGGTTAATTATGATCAACTATTGTTAACCATGTTCAAATATGGTTGAATATGGTCAACCATGGCGAACAATTGTCAATACGATTATAGTTAACTATGGTCAACCATAATGACTCTCTATGGTTGAATATGGTCAATAATGGTCAACCCTCTTACAACATTGTCAACTCCGTCAACCATGTCAAGGATTAATGTAACCATTTTTGTAGCATTAATGAAACATTAACATTAACGTTAATGTAAGGTTAATCATCGTCAACCTTGTCAATATTGATCAACCTTATCAACCATGGTCAGTGAATCATCCCCACAATCGTAAGTAGCACAAACCCATTCATTAATATAGTTGATAGTATTTTCCACTTTTATAACTTAGTCCACGTATAAAAATCACAACAGTAGGTGTATATCAACTATATTAATAAATTGGATTGTGCTAGTTAATATGCCTATACTAAGCCCAAAATTTTTTTGGAGTGTCATGTTTAGTACCACACAAAGTTGCTTTAATGGAATTCCATTGTTTAATTGCAGTTTCTTCTGCACAGAGATAAACAACACAGATATTGCTACAATTTTACTGCTAGGGTTTGGGGTTTAACAGATCTTTGGTGCACTTGGTTTGGTAATAAAAACATGTGTAGAAAGTAGTGCTTTTTTTATCTGCCAAGTCTGGTCCATTGGATACTAATATAACATGTTGTAACAACCCCTCCTCCCTGGTCCACCCAAGCAACCAACTAGTTGGGAAAACATGTGATGGGAGTGGTTACTATAAGGGATAAAACCTCCTTGTTGCCCTTAGGGAAATGGAATCCACAAAACTCATCAAACAAACCCATCCACATAAGAAACAACATCACTAAGAGACATGTCAGCCACTCATACATCCTGTCCCTGGGTTCCACTGATGTTTTAAGCCTTTTAACCGAAATTCGCTCTCATGCTATAGGAAAGAAAACGATTACGAGCCAAAGTTGATCTCACAAGCCTATGTGCCAACGTCATTGGACTCTTTTCTATAGACCTATCCCAGCAACCCCGCTATTTGAGCCACTTTTCTTCCCCATAATCCCGGCATCTGACCTGAACTTGTTACAACCTCTAGAATCAATCCAAGGCATGATGAAAAGATAAAAATAAATAAAAAATCAACCTCAGGAATAAGCCTGAGCATCCCCATCTAGGATTGGAATTCTATCAAACACTTGGCATCAATGCAATATACAGTTCTAGAATACAAGATAGAGCATGAATGGCTGAAAGAATTTGTGAAACATAACCAGAAGGATCACTGCCTTCTCCATTTTGACTGTTATAACATAAGTTAGGTATTTCATCCATCTATTTAACAATTACAAGTAGATACATGAGATAACCATGACATGAACCACTCACATAACCATGCTTATAACCAAAATTAAACCATGTAAATATCAGAGATATGACAACCATTAAGTGCACATGTAAACAGGTGAAAAAGTAACAAAACTTAGATTTTATTAATCATAGGAAAATTCAGTCAGGTTTGAGGCTTCCACGTAACACCCAACCATAGACATGGCTGAAAAAGATCTCTCCTTCAGCCAGTCACCCCTATGCCATATTCCATGTATGAATGTGGGATCTCATAGAACAACCAATCCAAGAAAAAACAAGGGAATCTAAAGGATAAACCACTTCCACCCTTATCAACCATGATCACACCAAAACGCTTCTCCGATCATGACTAAACTAAACTTGGAATGCCATCAAGAATCCATCACTCTCCTTGAGGAACTTTCTATTTCCTTGTATCTTAGACTTTACCGCAATGCAAACTTTGATCAATAGGCCCTAAACTGAGACCAGTCTCTCTGGATTTACCACAATCCAAACCTAGATCACTAGGCCCTAAACCAACAATTCTACCTTAGGCTTTACCATGTAACCCACCAAAATCAGTCAAGGGATTCCTAGGCATTTTTAAATGGAACTTGAGACCACCTCTAGCTTGGATTCTAAAATCCAACTCAAAAACCATAGCTCAAAACTGAAATAAAAATCCCAACACCATGGCAACTAGAAAAGGAAGGGCTAGGCTAAAAACCATTGTTATAACCTGAAAAAACCATGCCACTGACATCAAGAGAACCATACACCAATATGCAAAGCCATGCATGTCCAAACCAACTAGGAAATGACACATGCAAGAGGTTACCTACAAGTATTCTTGCTAAAGCTGCTTGAATCTGTTGGGTCCCTATAATACTAGTGATTACCCCATTACTATTGTAGTTATACCCCTTATTTATATTGTTGTGCCCCTATTACCCCCATGTTGTTATTTCTGTGCCCCATAGAATCCCTCTATTGTTATTTTTGTGGCTTTATATTATTATTGTTAGGTCAGCTGGATTATATTGTGACTCCTTAGACTCTTATATATAGAAAGGATGTTTTGTCATTTGAATCATCCAAGAATTGTTCATTTATGTAATGTAAAGGAGGTTTTCCCCTCGAAGAGGTTGAATTCTAAGGCGTTGATCTATCTTTTCTATCTTTTCTTGAGCTGGTTTCATAACATTTGGTATCAGAGCTTTGGATTCTAGGGTTTCGCTGCTCCAAACAGGTCATTGTGGAATTTTCACTATAACTTTTTTTCTATGAGATTTCAAAAGTTGCAAAAAAAACCCATTTGGGATGAAATCGCACTGAACCTTGGATCCGAATTTCAGAGCTTTTCGCATGATACTTGCGGAGATATGATCTAAGGAATTTGGTATTTTTGCAGACTCTTGAATTACATTCAAAACAGGTGACCTGGGGAAAATCGTCATAACTTTCACTCTAGGGATTGGATTAAAATTTCGTAAGAAGTTACAGAAATAGGATGGAATTTAGTTTCTTTTGTACATGTTTCAGATCCAGAGGTTGAAACAGTGACTCGTTGCACGTCGTACAAGTTAGCTCTACGGAACTAGTCTAGAAGCAAGTCACTGTGGGAGATTTCACATAACCCTTCCTTGGAGAATCCAATTTGGGCCAGACTTGTGGCATTGGAAAGAGGACATAGAAGGCTACTATAGATCACAATTTCCAAACTGGATGATCTGAAATTACAGAGATACATCAGATTCAATATCAAGCTTCTACAAAGTGAATAAAGGTGTGTAGTTTTTTTTTTTTAATTTTTACGTAAGCTTGGTTTAACGGAATTCAAAGGGCATTGTAAAGCATTATTATTGGTAACTGATGCCCCGAGGAAATAAAATGCAAACACCTAGTAAGGAACCTGAAAGCTATAGCATGACTCATGAAGAAGAGGAAGAAATGCTACATGATATATCAAAATTACGAGAACAAGTGCAACAAATGTCACGCTCACAAAAGCTAACAGAAGCTAAGATAAATGGCGTGGAATCTAAGATAAATGGCATGGAATCTAAGAGAAATGGCATGGAAGCTAAGATGGATGATTCGAAGACAAATTTGAAGAGGGACATGGCAGATTTGAAGACAGATTTGAAGACAGACATGGCAGATTTGAAGAGAGATTTGACAAATTTTCTACAAGAAATACTTACTAATGGTGAAAAGGTTGTAAAGGAAACTCATGATGTGAACAAAAGTAATGTTAATCATGATTCCATAGACTCTAATGTTGGATCGAAGACCCACCATATTCCAAAAATCGATATGAGGAAGTTTGATGGCAAGGATCCCGCCACATGGATATCACAGATGGAGCAGTTCTTCGATCTCAATAATGTGCAAAACACACAAAAGGTACGTATGGCAACTGTATATTTGGAACCAAATCAGTTTGTATGGTATAAATGGCTTTGCTCTCGTAAAAAATTTATCACTTGGGCAATTTTTACGGAAGAATTGATAGCACATTATGAAGATACAAAAAGCAACACTTTTTTTAGCCAATTGATAAGTCTCAAACAAAAGGGTTCAGTAATGGAGCACATTGAGGAGTTCCAAAAATTGAACATAAGGGTAAAAGATATTCCAGAGGAGCATAGGATTGATGTGTTCATAGGGTCTTTAAAGGATAATATCCAACATGATGTTCGCCTTTGGGAACCTGATTCATTAGAGAAGGCATTCAGGTTAGCAAGAAAAATGGAAAGCAAAATTATGGCAACCAGGAAGCATACCACTCACAACTATAAAGACAAAAGTGTTGTTGCCCCTAGTCTTCCACAACCTATAAGGTTGACACCACAACAATTGGAAGAAAAAAGAGCAAAAGGACTTTGTTATAGTTTTGATAGCAAATACACTAAAGGTCATAAGTTTGCTGAGAAGAAATTATTCTACATAGATTATGAAGAGGAAGAAGGAAAGGAGCAAGAAAGGTCAAAAGAAGAAGATATACTCCAGGAACAAAGCCTAGATGAAGAAAAAATAAATCCGACCATATCTTGTAATGCATTGGCGGGAATTACCACTCCTCAAACCATCAAGATAGAAGGACAAATCCAGAAGAAAAAGGTAATAGTGTTGATTGATTCACGAAGCACCCACAATTTTATTCATTGTAGGGTAGCAAAAGAATTGAATTGCTTCCTATATCCAGCACCAGAGTGTCAAGTGATGATTGCAAATGGAGGAACAATAAATTGCTTGGGAAGGTGCCATAATATCAAGCTATCCATGGGAGAATATGTATTGACTAGCCCAATGCTTTCCATTCCAATGGGAGGTGTTGATGTTGTACTAGGAGTCCAATGGCTACAATCCTTGGGTACAATAGCTTTTAATTTTCAAGAACTTTTCATCAAATTTTCTGTGGAAGGAAAGGAAGTTGAATTAAGGGGTATTGCAGGGAAACCAGGAAAGATAATCAGCTCTAATGGTATGACAAAGCTTCTAAAAAATGAGCAAAAAGGTGTAATTGCACAATTATGTTCGCTAGATGTTTCCACATTGGAATCATCTATTTCTCTAGATCTCCAAAAAGTCTTGGACAATCATTCCAAGGTATTTGAGACTCCCAAAGGTCTCCCACCTGTGCGTGATCATGATCATGCTATTCATTTGATTCCATGAAGTGTTCCTCCAAACATCAAGCCGTATAGATATCCCTATGTCCAAAAAAGTGAAATTGAACGTATGGTTGCAGAAATGTTAGAGGCTGGTATAATTCAACCAAGTCAAAGTTCTTTCTCTGCTCCAGTAGTATTGGTGCACAAGAAGGATGGATCATGGCGCATGTGTCTGGATTATAGGGAGCTCAACAAGCTCACTATTAAAGATAAGTTCCCCATTCCTGTCATTGATGAATTACTGGATGAATTGCATGGATCAATTTACTTCACCAAGTTGGATCTTCGTTCGGGATATCATCAAATCAGAATGAAGATTGAAGACATTCCGAAAATGGCATTTAGAACTCATGAGGGTCATTATGAATTTTTGGTCATGACTTTTAGCCTTACCAATGCACCTTCAACATTTCAAGGTTTGATGAATTCAATTTTCAAACCATTCCTTAGAAAATTTGTGTTAGTATTTTTTGATGATATACTAATCTACAGCAAGTCTTGGAAGGATCATGTTGAACATGTTGACAAGGTGCTACAACTATTGGAGGAGAAACAATTATATGCAAAAAGATCCAAATGTTTCTTTGGAGTCTAGGAGGTGGAATATTTGGGTCATATTGTATCTCATGAAGGAGTTAAGGTAGACCCTAGCAAAATTAAAGCCATTAAGGAATGGAAAATCCCCACATCCATAAAGCATCTGCAAGGATTTCTTGGGTTGACAGGGTATTATCGCAAGTTTGTTAAGAATTATGGGAGAATAATAGCACCTCTAACAACATTATTGAAGAAAGATGCATTTTCATGGACTCCGGAAGCAACAAAGGCCTTTGAACATCTTAAAGAGGCAATGTGCCAAGCACTAGTCTTAGCTACACCGGACTTCAAAAAAACCTTTATTGTGGAATGTGATGCTTCAGGAAATGGAATTGGTGTTGTTCTAATGCAAGATGAAAGACCCATTGCTTTTGAAAGTCATCCAATCAAGGGAAAGTTTTTAAGCAAAGCTATTTATGAGAAGGAAATGTTGGCAATACTCCATGCACTTAAGAAATGGCGACCCTACCTAATGGGAAGACACTTCAAGGTAAAAACGGATCATGATAGCCTTAAATACTTTTTAGAACAAAGATTATCCTCTGAAGAGCAACAAAAGTGGGTCACAAAGATGTTGGGTTATGACTTTGAAATCATCTACAAAAAAGGGAAGAAAAATGTGGTGCCAGATTGGATAAACGAAGCAAGGGAGGAATGGAAGAATGATGAAGAAGTGTGGGCACTTATTCGAAAGCTACAACAAGATTCCAGTACGTCTAATACATTTAGCTGGAGAAATGATTCATTATGGTACAAAGATTGCTTATACCATTGTAAGAATTCCCAGCTAAAACAAAAGATTCTTATGGAATTGCACACTTCTCCCTTAGGAGGGCACTCAGGATTTTTAAAAACTTACCGTAGGGTTAAGAAGGAATTTTTTTGGAATGGCCTTAAATCAGATATTCAAAAGTTTGTGGTGGAATGTTTAGTTTGCCAAAAAAATAAAGTTGAAACAATTAAGACACCGGGTCTATTACAACCTTTATCCATTCCAAGCCAACGTTGGGAGGAGGTTTCAATGGATTTTATCACAGGTTTACCCAAGTCTGAGGGAAAGAGTGTCATCATGGTGGTAGTTGATAGACTTACCAAGTATGCACACTTTTGTGCATTATCACATCCATTTAAAGCCAGTACAGTTTCTACTGCATTTATGGAAACAATTCAAAAGCTACATGGAAACCCAAAGATTATTGTAAGTGACAGAGATCCCATTTTCACTGGAAATTTTTGGACAAAATTATTTTCTTGTCTTGGTACTCAGTTAGCTCATAGCTCATCTTATCATCCTCAATCTCATGGGCAAACTGAGATAGTAAACAAATGTTTGGAAGGATATCTTCGTTGCTTTGTATCTGATAAACAGACACAATGGGTCAAATGGTTGCCTCTGTCTGAATGGTGGTATAACACTTCCTTCCATACAGCAACAAAAATGACCCCATTTATGGCACTTTATGGGTATCAACCACCATCCATCACATCATATTTAAGAGAAAATTATAATGTTTAGGCAGTGGAACATCACATCGAACATCGACAACAAGTCCTCCAACTCTTAAAGGATAACCTCGTGTTGGCACAAAATAGAATGAAACAACAGGTAGATCAACATCACAGTGAAAGAAGTTTTGATGTAGGTGATTGGGTATTCCTACGGCTACAACCATATAAGGAAATGTCCCTAAAGTAAGCTAAGAAGGACAATAAATTATCAGAAAAGTATTATGGTCCATACAAGGTGTTGCAAAAGATTGGTACTATGGCATACAAATTGGAGCTTCCTGCAGCTTCTCGATTGCACCCAATTTTCCATGTTTCATTTTTAAAGAAGGTTATATGCGACAAGCTCCCAGCTCAAACAATATTGCCAGAACTTGACGAGGAAGGAAAAATTATATTGGAACCGGAAGCAGTCACAGAAACAAGAACTTGATAGCTAGGAAATCGATCAATTTCAGAGTATCTTATCAAGTGGAATAACTTATTCGCTGAAGATTCCACATGGGAGGATGAGAATTTTATGCAGAAGTATCCAGAACTACTCAAGCGTTGAGGACAACAATTTTTTGAAGGAGAGGGGCATGTTGGGTCCCTATAATACTAGTGATTACCCCATTACTATTGTAGTTATACCCCTTATTTATATTGTTGTGCCCCTATTACCCCTATGTTGTTATTTCTGTGCCCCATAGAATCCCTCTATTGTTATTTTTGTGGCTTTATATTATTATTGTTAGGTCAGCTAGATTATATTGTGACTCCTTAGACTCCTATATATAGAAAGGAGGTTTTGTCATTTGAATCATCCAAGAATTGTTCATTTATGTAATGTAAAGGAGGTTGCCCCCTCGAAGAGGCTGAATTCTAAGGCGTTGATCTATCTTTTCTATCTTTTCTTGCATTGGTTTCATAACAGAATCCTACTTTCCTTTCCTTCATCTATCATTCCCTTACTTTCCCTTTGCTTTCTTTTCCTTCCTTGATCAAAAGCTAGAGTGCTCCAAGAAACTCTAGGTGACCAAGAGAGAGAGAATAATGAGAGAGATCAAACCTTGAACCGAAAAAATATTATCAACTGATCCTTAGAGGCATTTTTACGAATGAGGCCTCTAATTTCTTCATTTTCCACTATTTTCCTTCAATTGACTCCTCCCATGCAACCTATGACCTTTCACCTTCCTCTTCTCCTATTTTCCTTTATTTTCATAAATAAATGTGCCAAAATGCATTTTTTCCTTTTAATTCCTTAGTGTTTGCCAATTTTTCTTAGCCAAAACACACATCTAGTGATGCCCACTAGGATGTATTTTCCCAACATTCAGCTTGGAATAAGTGTACCATAACTGTGGTCTTATTTTGGCTTTATTAACTTTTATTACATGAACTTTTCACCAGGGTTGTTACACATGTGTTAAGTTTTCAAGAGAAATTGACCTTACCTCCAGAGAAAAAAGAAGACAAATTGTCTTAGATGTTGAAGTCCTAAACACCTTAGAATATATTCCTAAGATGAAGCGGTATTTAGCTATGAGCTTTAGTTTTATATTAGGAATGAAGCCACATGATCTTGTTTTTTGAAAAGTGAAAAACTCAAGAGATTAGTTTTTCATGGTGGAAACCATTGTTAATGAGTTCAAAATTTTTTAATATAAGCCTTTCTCCAATTAAGGCTTCAAATTTTTTGCATCAACTTTATGCAATCATTTTTGGTATCCATATTTGGAAATTATTAAATTTTAGGAAACAATGTATCACCTGAACCCTCTAGGTTGTCTTGGTAAAATGTATGATTTATATTACTTGATGACCTTAGCTAATGTTAGAGAGCACATGCTGGGGGAAAAACCCCCTTTCGTTTCCTTGAAGGCCCAAGTACCTCTTTTGTGATACATTTTTGATATGGAAAATTGACCTACTCCCCTGATCAATTCTTTATTTGTTGAAACCCTCTACTTCCCTACTATGGTAATCTCTTCTTTTTCTACCACAACAATTTCTTCCTTTGATATCAACTACACAAATCTCTTCCCATGATACATTTTTGATCTGGAAAAATGACTTACTTCCCTTATCAGTTCTTTTTTTCTTGAAACCCTCTACTTCCCTACCATGGTCACCTCTCCTACTATTGCTGCAACAATGTCTTCCTCTGATATCAGCTATATAGGACTTAGAGGCTTACTATGAAATGCTACAGTTTTACTGCTAGTGTTCAGGGTTTAACAAAGGTTTGGTGCACCTAGTTTGGTAATAAAAACATGTGTAGAATTTATTTCTTTTTTTTTATACATCAAGTCTAGTCCCTTGAATACTAATATAATATGTGCTGAGTTTTATGGAGAAAATGACCTCACCTCCAGAGAAAAAAGAAGACAAAAAGTCCTGGATGTTGAAGTCCTAAAGGCCTTAGAATATGTTCCTCGAATGAAGAAATATTTGACTACGAGATGCAAAAGCCCATTGGTAATATTCAACTTGCAAGTAAAAATGACAAAGGGAAATGAACTAGTAGAATCACTAATGTTGCTATTAATTTCAATTGAGAAATGAGAGAATTCTATGGAGCCCAACTTCTCTCCCAAGGACTCAATGGAAATGCGAACAAGTCTTTTTGGGTATCAATGATGCTCAGAAAATTTGTAATATGAATTATTTCACATGTGATGTGTAAAGATAAATATATTGTAGATATTAGGACTACTAAATAATTGCCTATAGTGGTTATGGTGACTCCAAGCTCTCTCAGAATCACCCTTTCCAAAAAATCGAACAAAACTGCACGATGGGAGAGGGATTGTTGAACATAAAAAGTTTAAATCCATTGGTCAACCTCTACCTCACTATTTGAATTATTCTATTCAAAATGATATGAAATGGAGTAGATTAGTAATGCTGTGCTAATTCCCCATTCATATTAAAACCCAAGATGCTTATCATTTTCTTATCAAGTACTTAAGGATTCAATACTTTTGCTTAATTAACTGATTCCCATGAGGTTTTCTTATGAAAATGTTAGAAAAAATTAATAGAAAACATATGTTGAACAACAACAAAATAACAACAAAGAAAATCAAAATATAATGCACAACAAGCACATGATATAGGATTTCACCCCTCTTGGGCCATGTCTCCTTGGTCCAGCTTCCAATGGCTTGGGCCTCTCTATTATGCTCAAATTATAACAAAAGTGTGTTTACAGTGCTCAAATGCATTTTAAACATGTTTTAATGAGTTCGAAATACTAAAAAATGGCCATCTAGCCTACTTTTGCATCCAATTTCTATAAGAACTGAAGAAGTTATGACTTCTCTCCATTCTTCCACTATTTGTTCCACAAAGTGCTCCAAAACTGACCAAATACCCCATTTCCACTCCGAAATGTGCTAACGGAATGAGAAGTTCACCACATGGCGGGCTATATCCTATTGTATGTATCACAAATCGTAATTTCCAAGTGTTGTGGGCTCTTAGGGTCTGTGAATAGAAAATGGGCGATTTGCAATTGCGATATTGCGGACCCGACAGGATATTATATCACAACCTATATTGGCATCACATCTGAGGACTATCGCATTTTTCAATCAACGTAAAATACAAGCGGATGGTCTTTTAAATACAAAAAAAAAGTTTCAATTGCGATATCATGGACTCGTTGAGGATATTTAACTGTAACATATAAAATACCTTGTCCAAGGTCCATTGCAAATTGTAATAAGAGAAGTTCAATGGCCAAAGATCTTTTTAACACGGAGGAACACTGCAATGTGATATCAATAGACCCAAAGGGAAATTAAATCATGACATATAAAATCTCACGTTCGGGTAATTTATTGCATCGTAACCTGACAACTACCAAGGGATGATTCTGACTTGTTCTCCTCTCACCGATCTGCGATTGCGATATTGGATGGCCTTATCGCATCACAACCCTAAACCTGCCAGGGTTGATTTGTAACGCATTTCTACCTTGCGACTGTGACTTGTGTAATGTGGGGGCCAATGGCATCATTCCACTTGACGCCTCCTCATTTGCTGAAGACCTTGCTACCTCATCCCAATCCTCCCATGTAGACAAGCCAAAGTTCAATTTTGACTTGCTCTAAATTTTTCATACGAACTCGGATTTGAGTACTATTCACACCATTGGATTTAGAATGACGAGCTATTCAATCTAAAGCTAAGTGTGACAATATTCTAACACTTTCATTTTTAGCATAATTTTGAGCACCTGATCATTCCTCCCCACTAGAAGCCTTTTCGGCCCCAAAATATTTATATTCATTTATTTAACAGATGAGGGTACTATTCCCTCACATTCCCCACTTTAATCCATTTGGCCTTTGATGGATGTGTTCCTGTGAGACCCACCCAAAAATAATCATTACTTCCCCCATTTGTTATCCTTGTCCTTCTGTCAAGTATAGTGTCTTGTTGAAGCACATCAAGGATTTTTTGAGAAAAGTCTTCAATATATCGAATTTGAACATTCTCTCATTGATCTTGAATCAAAAGAGGCTCACACAATCTAAAATTTTGAGCATTAACAATGGAATAAATTTTCATATATGAAGGCAAATATAGCTTGATAACATTATTACCAATCTTTTCTAGAATTTTAAATGGACCATAACAGATTAGTTTCAACTTTTTACATTCACCTTGAAGCCTTTTCTTGCTAATGTGAATCCAACATTCATCACCTACTTGAAACTGGTGATCCACATGATGCTTATCATGTCTTTCCTTATACCTTCCTTGACTCTTTTCTAGTTTTTCTTGAACTATTTGGTGAATCATCTCAATTTTCTCAATGAATTTCTTTGCTATGTCTATGCCACTATGTCCATCTATAGCTATATCTTTCTCAAAGATGAAATCCAAAGGTGATTTAGGCAAATAACCAAGACAAGCCTCAAAAGGCGAAGTTAGAGTAGAAGAGTGTTTTGCTCGGTTGTAAGCATGTTGAATATAATGCAACTGTTCATCCCAAAACTTAGGATGTTTGCTACAATATGCTCTTAGAAAATGAATAATTGTCCCACTAACGACTTTAGTTTTACCATTTGTTTGTGGATAGAAGGTTGTACTTTTCTTCAATTTGGTGTCCATCAAGTTCCATAAACTTGACCAAAAATTCCCAACAAATCGAGAATCACGATCACTTACAATAGAGATAGGCAATCCAAAATGAACCCAGACATTTTGAAAGAAAAGTTGAGTTTTTTTTTGAGCTACAATTTTATTTTTACAAGGCATTAATATGCACATCTTGCCGAACCTATCCACAACTACCTACAAATAATCATTGCCTTTCCTTGATAAAGGAATACCTCTTACAAAATCCATAGAAACGCTCTCCCATGGACATGAAGGTAGTGGAAGTGGTTTGTATAATCCTAGCTTCCTATTTCTAGGTTTACAAACTTCACACAATGAACAACCTCTGACAATACATGACAAACTTTCAAGCATACGAGGCCAGTAAAATTACCTTTAAAGATACACCACTATTTTACTTACACCGAAATGCCCAGCAATGAGAGAAGTGTGCACTTCCATTGTGACATTTACTCTCTCTCCCCATGGAACACAAAGTTTTCCAAAATGATACAACAGATTACCATGCACATGATAGTCTAGTTCCTCAACTTGGTGTCCTTGACTCAAGTTTAAGTATACCTCTTAAAAGTCAGCATCATGTGCATATTGCTCAACATAACTTTCAGGAAAGACAAAATGATTCTTGAGTGAAATGGCTGCATTAAGAATCGGTCTAGAAATCATATCAAACACCCTATTATAAATTCCTTTCTTGTACCTGATTACCAAGTGAAATTGTTGTAATAATCCCATCCAACGAAATTGCCTTGATTGATGCAATTTGGTTTAAGATTGTAGATATTACAAACGTTAATAATCAGTGTGAATAATGGTTTCTTTTCCCATCAAGTAATGCTTCCATTTCTTCACACTTTGCACCAATGCATAAAGATCTTTGTCATACATAGGATAATTAATAGTAGCACCATTAAAAATCTCATAATGAAATGAAATGGGCTTCCCATGCTGTAAAATAACTACACCCATGGCATAGTCACTTGCATCTATTTGTATTTCAAATGGCTGTTTCAAATCCGACAATGCTAAAACTGGGGTTGAACTGATCTTTTGTTTTAAAGCATCAAATGGTTTTTTTGTTGTTTTCCTCCCCACTGGAAGAAATCCTTCATGTTGGTCAAAGCATGTAGCAGAGATGTTATGGAAGAGAACTTGGCAATGAACTTCCTCCAATACTACGTTGCTCAAATAAAACGCCTTACTTCTGTGACTGATTTGGGTATTGGCCAATTCACAATGACTGAAAATTTAGAGGGGCAAATCTTCAACTCACCTCCTCCAACTATATGTCCGAAGTACACTAAGGAATTTTTCCCAAATTCAGATTTAGACATCTATAAAAATAATTGTTCTTTTCTCATGACATCCAAAACTTTCTTCACATTCTTGACATGTTCTTCTCGTGATTTGTTGAATATCAAAATATCATCTAAATAGACAATTACAAACTCATCAAGGGATGATCTTAAACCATCATTCATAACTCTCATGAATGTAGTTGGAGCGTTGCAAAGAATGAATGGCATAGCCAACCACTCAAACAATCCCTGTTTGGTTTTAAAAGCAGTCTTCCAAATATCCTCCACAACTATACTAACTTGATGATATCCACTTCTCAAGTCTAATTTAGTGAAATATTTTTCATTCTTCAACTGATCTAGCAAATCATCTATTATGGGTAGTGGGTATCAATTCTTTATGGTAATTTTCTTCAAAGCTTAATAATCTACACACATGCACCAAGTTCCATCTTTCTTGGGTACCAAAACAATTGGTGAACAATGTGGAAAATTATATGGATGAATTACACCTTTATCTAACAATTCCTGAAATTGTTTCTTAGTTTCTAAACTTTCCAGAATTGACCTTCGATACATATCGATATTTGGGAGTGGACAGTCTTTTTGTAGCTCAATTTCATGCTGAATTCCCCTTTTTGGTGGCAACCCCTTTGGTTCTTTAAACATGACCCCATATTGATTGACCACATCAACCAATTCATCTTTCAACTTCACATCACAACCTGTAAAGGATTCCTACTCCGTGTCATTCTTCTGCTTGATCATAAGGAGCACAATATTCTTGTTGGAATTGACCAGTCGCTTCATTTACCCTACGCTCGCCAAAGACAAATTAAGCTTTCTGTGATGGGCTCTCACTATATACTCCACTTCATATTTGGACAAATGATATTTTTTATCAAATCTATGGAAGATTCCTTTCCTATCATACAAATACGGTCGTCCCAACACAATCCCAGAAATATCCAATGCACAATGTCTAATTCAACTTCATCAACAAAATTGGCAATGATTCCAAACCCGAAAACACATTTCCGTTTGACCTGCAAATTGTCATCCTTGGTTGTCCAACCCAAGATATAGTTTATGATGAGGCATGGTTTCCAGATTCGACTTCTTGACCAAGTATGTAGAAATTAAATCTGACTAGGATCCACTATGAAACAATGTATCAATTTTTGTGTGTTTGGAAATAACTCGTATATGGAACAAATCTATTATGTTTTCCTCATTTCAAACATTATTGGAGTTATTTGTTGCATTGGTGCTTGCCACAACTTCCTCTTTGCTTACTTTTTCCATGAATTTTCCTTTAGTTACTATGGTTGCAATATTTTTTCATCATGTGAGTCAGAACCCAAGTCTTATTATGTAAAAGTGTTTGTCCTTTATTTGCATTTATTGTTATATTTCTTCAGTCGTAATTCTGGATGAAGCTTCCAGCAATGCGCTTCATCATGGCTATCTTTGGAACAATACTTACACACGAGTTTCTCCCCTTCTTTCTTAACATAAGCATTTTTCTTCTGCTTTCCTATTAATTTCTCTGCTTTTTCACTACTCTGGAATGGCTTCTTCTTACCTTCTTCCTATATATTTTTCCCTCTTGCTTCAAAGTGTGTATCTTGAACACATACCTCATCAAGATTCATGGGACTAAACATAAGAATGGTATGTCTAAGATAGCTATGCAACCCTCCTATGTATTTCAGTAAGGTATTTGGTGATTGTAAGTCTACTCTTAGCATAAGAGCTCTTCTTCTAAACTGTTGAGTATATTCTTGCACATTTAGACCTTTTAATTTTCTAAAAAATTTCCAATTCATGATAGCTTTTTTCATATGTGATAAAGGCTAGAATTTTCTTTCTATGGCAACAATGAAATCAGACCAAGTAATAGGGATCTTACCATGTTTTTTGATATCGTATTGATTCCTTGCTTCCCACCAAATGAGTGTTGCACCCATTATTCTGAATGAAGCCAACTGGATTTTGATATCATCCTCTTGAAGGTTTTGAATTCTATAATACACCTCCAACTACCGAATCGATTTATCTAGCTTCTCTGCTTTCAATTCACCATTGTACATAGGTAACTTGAATTTAACATCAAGCTTGAAGAAAGATGATTTAGTAATCCATTTTGAAAAATGATGATGAGTATGAGTAGTAGTGGTATTAGTGGAAGAGTGTGAACATGATTTTGAAGAAGAAGATGAAGAAGATGGTGGAAAGGGTGGAGGTTTGTATCCATTCCCATTACCTCCTCCTGAAGATCCTTCTCCTTTGGGAGGTTTGGAACTTTTTCCTTGCAATATGTTGTTCCTCTCTTCATAGAGCACCTTCACTATCTCTGTCATATCAAAGAAATCCTTTCTGAAGGTCTTTTGATCCTTTCTCATGATAGGTTACGCTTCATGAGACATGATCTCTAGAGACTCAACTGCAACTTCTGCAAATTAAGGATGTACTGGTGTAGAAGACTTTGGCAACCTTGCTCTTCTTCCACTTGACCCAATTTTGTGGCTTTCAATCCTCTTTCCTTAACATCTTTTGAGATTTAACTTTGTAAGCATGACATAAACTTCTAAACAATTAAATCCTTCGTTCACAAAGAAAATATAATAAGCGAAAACCAGTGCTATGATACCAACTTTATCTAAAATGGAGAATATTAGTAATTTTTTGTTAATTCCCCATTCAGATTAAAACCCAAGATTGTTATCATTTTCTTATCAAGTACTTAAGGATTCAATACTTTTGCTTAATTAACTGATTCCCCTGAGAGTTTCTTATGTAAACGTTAGAAACATTTAAAAAAAAACATATGTTGAAGAATAGAAAAATAACAGTAAAGAACATTGAAATAGAACACACAACATGCACATGATAAAGGAGTTCACCCCTCTTGGGCTATGTCTCGTTGGTCCTATTAGCCTTGCTAGCAAAAGGCCCAAAAATAGATCCATATAAGCTCTTCGAGTCTCCAAATTTTCTTAAAATCATGCCAATGGATCCATTAATGCTCTTGAAATCTTCAAGATTTGCTCAAAGAGCATCCAATGATCAAAATTAGTGAAAGAGGAAAGCACTTGGATGGGCGGAAATACACTATCAGGAGGCAAAAATGCTTGAAAACCATGAAAAACCCACAAACGTAGGCTTAAATAGAGGAATGAACAACAACCATTAAATCTGGCCGATCAACGTCCCAGATCTAAGCAACTAATCGCAATCCACTGAGTAGAATGGATAGTTTAGAGTCAGGCGCATGACACTACTGATCAACGATCACCGATGATCGGATCTGTGGATCGCATTAGCGGGGAGAATATGTTATGTTATATAAAGGACCCAAGCAGTGAGCGATGCGCGATTACGACTTATTGCATCACTGATATCGCATTGGCACCATACCACAGGCGGGGCCTATGCAAATACATATGGGTGACCCAATGAGCCAGACCCGACGACATTATATGTTGGAGTTCATAAATTTTGAAGTCTGCATCCAAGCAATTTTTAATGTATTTTCCGTGTATTTCATTTTATAATGAAATACAAATGGAAACAGGGGCAGCACGATAGTGATGGAACCCAGACCCGATGGGTTTTGGGAACCAAAATAGATATATTTTCAAGTCCACAAAAGCCCAATTTTTAATGTATTTCATATATTTTTGTTATATAACACAAATACGAAGGGAGCATTGGCCAGCAGTGATTGTGATGAGTACCAAACCCGAAAGGATCCAGGAAGTGAAATAGATAATATCTAAAGTCCACCAAACCCATTTTCATGCATTTTATAGTGTTTTCGCATATTTCATAATATAAGGGAAATACACAGGAGCATGCCTTTTACGACTTGCGATGGCGATAAGGCGGGACCCAATAGACAATTAAACCATATTTTAGGACTTTTGAAGTTCGAAATGAATAGCAATGGGCAGGATTTATTAGTGTTGCAGTGTTTTTGTTGTTTATAATAGAAACAATCATTGTTTGTAGTTTAAAGCGAAAAGAAGACCCATTCCACCATATAACACAACCCAGGAGATGGGTTTCTAGGAAATAGAGGTGAGAAAGGGAAGGAGAAGGGCCACAACACACTGTAGCCTAAAACAAAAAGATCACGAAGTACAGACAGTTCAGTGGCCACACCAACAAACATCATGGAGCATCTCTGGCACAGGAGAACTCCTAGATAGCACAGTAAGCTACCAAAAATACCTGAAAGTTGTTACTCTGCTGTTAGAAGAAGAAAACTCTAATCCCATGCTTGCCTAGAGGGCATCAGATCAGTTAACAATTCAGATTAGACAGATTAAGACTCTGAGCCTCTTAGAGCTCAGGAGCATTGTAGACATGCTATAAATAGCTAAAAGTAAGATGTAATAGACTTTCAACTTCGGGAGATTATTCCTCCTCTGTTCCTTCAAGCTTCTCATCTTCATTCTAGCAATATAAGCTTCTTCTGCCATTATATGTTCAATGTCCATTCTCTTTGCTATTCTATGCCTGCACTTGAACATTTTGTTCATGTTTTCTTTGTGTCTAAGGCCAGATAACTGTCATCTTATCTCTGCTTTGATAAATTAGATTTGTAATATTCTTCGCTACCTATAGCTAGCCATCCATATGTGGTCATACATCATTTGCCAGTACAGTCAGTATACCTTTTGTTTCCTGTAGCTATCCATTGATTTATGTTTATGTATGCAATCTGCTGGTATAGTCAGTATTCTCCATCTATCCATTGAATTTATAAATTATTGAGCATTAGTGGTCTAAATCCTTGTATTGGTGAGAGCATTCATGCATGCCTTGAGTGAAAACAGAGCTGAAATGGTTATCTAACTTGATCCAAACCATCATTTATTCCAATAGTTCAGAAAACAGTATTGAAGATTATATGTTACCAGGCATCTCCGATCTACAACCTAGGAGAGTTTCCTAGAGTGATAACATAATTGGCATCATTTCTGGGGAGAGGAAACTGAACCTCAGTTTCCCTGGGAAATGGCATAGATCCAGCTTTGATGATAGACAAAGTCTGGGCACTTTTTTTGTTGTAATCATCTATTTGGTGACTCTACTGGAGGTCGAACCCCTCGGTGACTCCACTTCATAGTTCTGGCTCAGTTTGTGAGGCATACTTGGAGAAATCTTCAGAAGCTACAAGCTGACCTAGTACCTGACCCTGAAAAAATCATCAAAGAGAGAAAGGTATTGTAGAAAGGAGCATCAGGTTCAAGTAAACCTAAGAAATATTCTATAGTATAGCATGTAATAGAACAAATACATGTTGAGAGTATAGCATCTAATACTAGCAGTGAGGAAAAACTCTCAGAAATTCGTAAAGCTCCTTATTCTTTACGTTCTCCTTTTGTTGTAAGCCCAAAGGAAACCTCACCACCTATCCATCATACTCCTTTAGTCTTATCAATCACTCCTCAACCCTCTATCATTCAGACTGCTAGTACTCTTTTAGCCACCACAGCTATGGCAGGTCCACAAACACCTACCAAAATGGAAAGAATTATAGCTGTTAGGTATGGACCTCTAATACTGCCCACTCCTTTGAATCCCATGCCTACTGGAGAATATCATAAATATAGGCCTAAGTTCACTGGGACTAAAGGTGTTACTGTTGAAGAACATCTTGAGTCATTCTATAGCTATGTTGATAATCTAGACATTAGTGAAGATGATGTACGGATGAGAGTCTTTGTCCAAAACCTAAATAGGGAGGCTAGAAAATGGTTTAGAGAACTAATCCCAAGATCTATAGCATATATTGAAGCTTTAGATGATGCATTCCTAAAGCATTGGGGGTATAAGAAGGATCTCCTCTACTACCACACTGAGTTTGGGAACTTAAAGAGGGAAAATGGTGAGTTTCTATCTGATTTTAATAAGAGGTTTAACCATATGTATAGAAAGATACTAGCTGAAATAAAACCTACTACTACCTCTGCCAAACTCACCTATGCCAGTGCTTTTGACTTTGACTTCTGCCTACTGTTGAGAGAGAGGTGATGTGCTAACTTGGTTGACATGTAGGATGCAGCCTTGGAAGTAGAATCAAACATCATGGCTGCAGAGAAGCTCAAGGGAAATGTTGATAGAAGAGGACAAAGGGGCGAGTCTTCATCATCCTCTGATCCTAAGATAGATAAAATTACCAAAATGATAGAGTCATTAGCCCCTGAAATCTCCAAATTGAGGATTGAGTAGCACCTGGGGAAAGGAAGAGTGCCTAATACCTTTTCTCCTAGAAATCCAAATCCGAATCCATATAGAAGAACTAATGAGCAGTTGCAGATTTTGCAAAGAAACAAAGATGCAAATGAAGACCAAAGGGTGAAGGCTCCTTTTCAGAATGCAGTCATGGAAGAAGAGTAGTTTGAAGAAGATGATGAGATCCATTGTCTGGAAGACAAAGGCAATGCTTCCTCTTTGACCTCAACTTCCTATGAAAAGTCATTATGCAATGACTGAATCAGCCAAAAATAGGATGGTAAAACTATTCTACAAACTATAGATCAGCAAAGATATAATTTAAGGTCAAAGATAAATAATGCAAAGGAAAATCCTATTCAAAGAGCTATTATCCCTGCAGTACAACAAGCTAATAAGCAAAAACAACTGGAAGTTGATCCCATCATCCTCAAACCTCCAACTCATGAGGTAAGAGGCCTTGACATGTCTCCTTCTCCTTTCAGTTTTCAATTAGAAATTCAGAAGCTAAGAATACGTATGACTCTGATTGAACTAGTGAATAATGAGTCCTTCAAAGGATCCATCCTTGAGGCCCTTGATCCTAAAGCCATCCAAGCCTCCACTGACCATGTAAATCTACAAGATGGTAGGCTAGTTGTTATTCTTAGCCCAATGATTGAAAATTGTGAAGATAGCTCCCCATCATTCTATGTCTCTCTCACCATTCATGAAAAAATCCTTGACAACTGCCTTTTGGACACTGGAGCTAGCCATAATCTAATGCCCAAAGCTGTCATGGATGAGTTGGGTCTTGACATTACTAAGCCTTATTATGACCTGTTTTATTTTGACTCTAGAAAAGTGAAAAGTCTAGGATTAATCAAGGACCTAGCCATCACTTTGTCTCAGCTACCTATGAAAAGAATGATGATGGAAATTGTGGTAGCTGATGTACCCCCAAGCTTGGCATGTTACTTTCCAGAGGTTGGATCAAGACATTAGGTGGATCATTACAAAATTATTTGTCTTATGCTACTGTCCCAGTTTTCAGAGGTGAGAGAAAGAGATTATACAGAGAGGCACAATTGGCTTATATCATTAGCGATGAGAAGAACCCTACTAATCATCCCATCTATGTTGTTGACATTGATTTTGGAGCATGTATTCTTCATATTGGAGAATCCCAGTTGGCCTCCACGTAGCTTAAAAAACTAATTTGCCAAATTGTTGAGGAAGAAGGCCCACAAATTTGGGACATGTTCTTTGATGAAGCTTGCTCTAAAGAAGCTATAGGTGCAGGTGTAGTCCTTGTGTCCCCAACACAGGAATACATTCATTTATTTTTCAAATTAACCTTTTGGGTCACAAACAACATAGTAGAGTATGAAGCTTTGATTCCGGGCTTAAGTGCTGCTAAAGAAATGGGTATCAAAGGCCTCAACGTGTTTGGAGATGTAGACCTCATAATTCATCAGGTAAATAAAGCGTTCCAAGCAAAGTATCCAAGGCTGAAAGCATACAGAGATGAGGTATGGAGGCTGAAGGATTATTTTAATGAATTGAACATTTCTTATATTCCAAGAATGAAGAACTAGCTTGTCGACTCCCTTGTTGTGTCTGCTAGCACGTTTATTCCTCCCTTGCCTCCTAAATTGACATATGAAGTTCAGGTAAAATACAAACCATCTCTACCTGACAGTGTCAAATATTGGAGAGTTTTTGAAGACGATGAGGAAATTAATAGGTTTTTACAAGTCGTTGAGGAATTTGCTGACACACACATTGACCAAGAAAATGAAACCATGGAAGAATGTGGCCAGTCCAAGCTAGAAAGAAAGATCGGCTGAGGAAGCATCGTCCAGCTACCTAGTAATCACATACCAAAAGGATTGGTGCCTCTAGAGAATTTTTTAGATCATAATGACGTGCCCTATAAGATGGCCAAAATAAAAAAATAGTTTGATGTCTTTTAACATAATATAGGGATCCCAACCCATCCGAAATTCATCAATCTGTCCAGTCATTTGTCTTCTGCCCATAATTCTGAGTATTGCACCCTCATGAAGCAATTCGTTGATATTTTTTCCTGGGAATACAATGATCTTAAAACCTATGATACAAACATCATTCAGCACAAGATCCCACTGGAAAAGAAAACTACCCCTTTTAAGCAGAAATTAAGACCTATAAGCCCTCTCTTATTGCCTTTGATTGAGAAAGAGATCAAGAAGCTGTTGGATTCCAAAATTATAGATCCCCTAAGGTATTCAAAATGGATAGCTAACCTTGTGGTAGTGAGAAAGAAAAATGGAGAAATCAGGCTTTCTGTAGACTTCAGAAATCTGAACAAGTGCTCTAAAAAAGATAACTACCCCCTCCCTAAGATTGAACACTTGCTGCAAAGAGTTTCACGGGCCAGATTCATGTCTTTCTTAGATGGATTTTCAGGTTATAATCAGGTTGTTGTGCATCTAGAAGATCAGGAAAAGACCGCCTTCACTACTCCATGGGGCACTTTCATGTACTCCAAGATGCCTTTCAGACTAATGAATGCTGGGGCTACTTTTCAGAGGGCCATTAACATAGACTTTGTGGGTGAGAAGGACAAGTTTGTCCTTATTTATCTTGATGACATAGTAGTCTTCTCCAGTAGCCACAAAGACCATTTACAACTTTTGAAGAAGGTCTTCCTAAAGTGCAGACAGTTTGGAATTTCAGTGAACCCAAAGAAGTCATAGTTTGCTCTAGAAGAAGGCAAACTTCTGGGACATATTGTTTCTGCTGAAGGTGTCAAGATTGATTTAGCAAGGGTTCAAGCCATTCATACATTGTCCATCCCAAGGTCAAAAAGGTACATTCAATCCTTCATGGGTAAGATTAACTTCGTAAGGAGGTTCATTCCAAACTTTGCAGAGCTTGTGAAGCACATCACTTCCATGCTGAAGAAAGGATAAGAAATAAAATGGACAGATCCTTCAAGAAGCTCTTTTGAAGCCATCAAGCAAGCTATCATGGAAGCTCGCACTCTAATCAGCCTAGATTACACTAAGGAGTTTTGTATCTTCTCTTTTGCCTCTTATGATACTCTTGCAACAATTCTGTTGCAGAAAAATGATGAAGGCATAGAGCACCCTGTGGGCTTTTTCAGCAAAACTTTAAGGGATGCTAAACTAAGGTATGACCTTATTGAAAAACAAGCTTATGCTCTCATAAAGTCTTTAAAGGCATTCATAATTTATATTATGCATTCCAAAGTAGTTGCATATGTACCTTTAGCCTCAATAAAAGATGTCTTAACTCAGCCAAATATCGATGGGAAGAGAGCTAAATGGATTGAAAAATTCATAGAGTTTAACATAGAGGTGAAGCCCACTAAGCTTTTCAAAGGCTAGGGCTTAGCCAAACTTATAGTTTAAGAAAATTACAACTTGTTAGACAAAAATTCCATGGGTCTAAATTCAGATAATGAGTAGATAGAGGGAACAGTAGAAAAGCAAAAGTAGAATCAGTCTTTGGCCGAAAATCTAGCCACATGTGAATGGTATTACAACATAGTTAATTTTTTGCAAAAGCTAGAAGTCCCTCCATGGGTTAGCTCAAGTCAAGCTCGTGCCATTAAACTCAGATTAGCCAAATTCTGTATTAATAAAAAATTTCTTTATTAGAAAGACCCATCATGAATCCTCTTGAGGTTTCTAGATAAATAACAAACTGTGGAAGTCATACACCAGTTCCATTCTAGCATCTATGGAGGGCATCATTATTGGAAAACCACAACTCACAAAATATTGAGAGCTAGATATTATTGGCCTACTCTATTCTCTGATGTGTTTTCTTTTGTAGAAGCTTGTGACAAGTGTAAGAGGTTTGTAGGAAGATGGCAGATAAAATCTCTGCCCTTAAAGCCAATACATGTCAATGGTCCCTTCCAGCAGTGGGGCTTGGACTTTATAGGTGAGATCAACCCACATTCAAGTGGTCAGCACAAATGGATCTTAGTAGCCACTAATTATTTTTCCAAGTGGATTGAGGATATAGCCACTAAGAATGCCAATCATCAAGTTTTCATAAAGTTCTTGAATGAGAATATTTTCACTAGATTTGGTTGCCCAACTAGACTAGTCACGGATAATGTAGCAGTTTTCAAGGCAAAAGAATTGGTGGACATGACTGAATTCATGGGCATTCATGTGGTGCATTCTACCTCATATTATCCTTAGGGAAATGGCCTGGAAGAATCATCTAACAAGAGTCTAGTAAGGGTAATCAAAAAACTGTTAGAGGACAACAAAATGAGCTGGGATTCCAAGATGAAGTTTGCTCTATGTGCTAACAGAGTTACCATCAAAAAGTCCATAGGGAATTCTCCATTCAAACTAGTTTATGGTGCTGATGTTGTTTTCCCCATCTTGCTGATTCTCCCTGTGGATAAGTTCTTCCAAGAAGAACAAGATGAAGAGAATGATATGGTAAGAATAATGAATAACCTGGTTGAACTACAATAGATCAGAGATCAGCTAGTTTAGAAGTCAAAAACTCATCAGAAGAAAATCAAAGAAACCTTTGACAGGAAGGAAAAAGTGCACAATTTTCAAGTTGGTGATTAGGTGCTTAAATGGGATGCATTTAAGGAAAAGAAAGGTAATATTGGCAAGTTTGACTCCTTATGGACATGTCCATTTGTCACCACTCAAATTCAGTAGAACAATACATTCATTTTGCACAGTCTGGAAGGAGGATATACTTTTGGTAGCCCAATAAATGGGCGGTTCTTGAAACTTTACTTCGTTTAAGGCCTTAAAGCCTTGTCACTGTAAATACGTTTTTCCAATTCTTATTTCATTACAAAATAGACTCCATGCCCAATGGAACACTAGAAGGAAGATTTGACTTTGTTTTTTCGAGAAAGGCATTGATCTGTGATCCTTGAAACCTCACAGGAAGGATTTCATCACTAGAAGGAGCCAGTGTTAGCCTTGATGGAAAAAGGCCCAAAAATAGATCCATATAAGCTCTTAGAGTCTCCAAATTTTCTTAAAATCATGCCAATGGATCCATTAATGCTTTTGAAATCTCCAAGATTTGCTCAAAGAGCATCCAGTGATCAAAATCAGCACAAGAGGAAAGCCCTTGGAAGGGCGAAAATACAGTATCGGGAGGAAAAAATGCTTGAAAACCATGAGAAACCGACAATCGTACGCTTAAACAGAGGAATGAATAGCAACCGTTAGATATGGCCAATCAACGGCCTAGATCGGAGCGGCTAATCACAATCGGCTAAGTAGAAGGGACAGTTTCAAGTTGGGCGCATGACACCGCCAATCAGCGATCGCCAATGATCATATCAACGGGTCACATCGGTGGGGAGAATATGTTATGTTATATAAAGGACCTGAGCAGTGAGCGATGTGCGATTTCGATTTATCGCATCACTGATATCGCATCGACACTATACCATGGGCAGGGCCTATGCACATACATATGGACAACCCGATGAGCCAAACCCGATGGCATTATAGTTGGGAGTTCATAAATTTTGAAGTCTGCGCCCAAGAAAATTTTAATGTATTTTCCCTGTATTTATTTATATAACGAAATACAAAGGGAAACAGGGGCACTGCAATAGCGATGGAACCTGGACCCGATGGGTTTTAGGAAGAAAAATAGATATATTTTCAAGTCTGCAAAAGGCCAATTTTAATGTGTTTCATATATTTTCATTATATAACGAAAATATGAAGGGAGCATTAGCCAGCAACGATTGCGATGAGTCCCAGACTTGAAAGGGTATGGGAAGTGAAATAGATAATATTTGAAGTCCGCCAAACCCATTTTCATGTTTTTTTGAGTGTTTTCGCATATTTCATAATATAAGGGAAATACAAAGGAGCAGGAATTTTGTGACTTGTGATGGTGACAAGGCCAGACCCAAGAGACAATTAAACCATATTTTAGGACTTTTGAATTCTGACATGAATAGTGATGGGAGGGATTTATTAGTGTTGCAGCGTTTTCACTATTTATAATAGAAATAATCATTGTTTGCAGTTTAAGGGGAAAAACAAAGGCCTGAAGATCCATTCCACAATATAATAGAGCCGAGGAGACGGTTTTCCAGGAAAAAGAGCCCAGAAAGGGAAAGAGAAGGGCCACAACATGCTACAGCTCGAAACAAAAAGATCAGGAAGCATAGACAGCACAACAGCCACAACAACAAACATCATGGAGCATCTCTGGCACATGAGAACTCCCAGACAACACAACAAGCTATTGGAAATATCTGAAAGTGGTTACTCTGTTGTCAAAAGCAAAAAAATCTGATCCCATGCTTGCCTAGAGGGCATCAAACTAGTTAACAATGCAGATCAGACAGATTAAGACTCCGAACCTCTCAGAGCTCAGGAGCATTGTAAACATGCAATAAATAGTTGAAAGTAAGATGTAATAGAGGTTCAAATTCTGGAGATTATTCCTCCTCTGTTCCTTCAAGCTTCTCATCTTCATTCTAGCAATATAAGCTTCTTCTAACATTATATGTTCAATTTCCATTCTCTTTTCTATTCTATGCTTGCACTTGAACAATTTTTTTATGTTTTCTTTGTGTCTAAGGCCAGATAATTGTCATCTTATCTCTACTTTGATAAATTAGATTTGGAAGCTTCTTTGCTGCCTGTAGCTAGCCATTCATATGTGGTCATACATGCATCTGCCAGTACAGTTAGTATACTCTTTTTCTGCATGTAGCTAGCCATTGATTTATGTTTATGTATGCAATCTGTTGGCATAGTCAATATTCTCCATCTATCCATTGAATTTATAAATTATTGAGCATTAGTGGTCTAAAGACTTGTGTTGGTGAGAGCGTTCATGCATGCCTTGAGTGAAAATAGAGCTGAAATGGTTATCTAACTTGATCCAAACCATCATTTATTCCAATAGTTCAGAGAAAAATATTGAAGATTATATGTTACCACGCATCTCCGATCTACAACCTAGGAGAGTTTCCTAGAGTGATAACAGGTCCATCTTCCAATGGCTTTGGCCTCTCTATTATGCTCAAATTACAACAAAAGTGTGTTTACAATGCTTAGATGCCTATGAAACCTCTCTCAATAAGTTCGGAATACTAAAAAATGGTTATCCAACCTCCTTTTTTCTTTGAGTTCTTCCACTATTTGTTCCACAAATTGCTCCAAAACTGACCAAAAACCCCATTTCCTCTCTAAAATTTGCTAAAGGAGTGAGAAATTTGCTACACAATAGGCTATATCCTGTCAGTCATATCAAAAATCAAAATCAGCAAGTTATATGTGCTCTAAGGGTATGTGAAATAAAACAGGCGATTTACGATTACAATATTGCAAACCCAGCGAGATATTAAATCACAACCTATAGTGGCATCGCATCCAGGGACTATCACATTTCGTAATCGATGTAAAATCATGGTGGATGATTTTGTAAACAATGAAAAATATGCGATTGCAATAATGCAGAACCACCTGGGATATTTAAAAATAACATAAAATCCCACGTCTAGGGTCCTTTGCTCATCGCAATCAGTGAAGTTCAGTGGCCGAAGGTCTTGCTAACATGGCAGAATGCTATGATGCGATATCGGTGGAATTGATGGGAACTTAAAATATGACATATAAAATCTTGCGTCTAGATAATTTATCGCTTCGAAACCTGGTAATTGTCGGGGGCTAATTCTGACTTTTTCTCTACTCACTGATTTGCAATTGCGATATGCGATGGCCTTATCACATCACAACCCTGAACCTTTTGTAGCTAATTTGTAATGTTTTCTCACCTTGCAACCATGATTTGTGAAATGTGGGGCCCAATGGTAGCCTGCCACTTGCAGCCTCCTCATTTGCTGAAGACCTTGCCACCTCATCCTAATCCTGCAATGTAGACAAGACAAACTTGAACTTTGACTTGCTCTAACTTCCGCATACGAACTCGGATTTCAGTACTATTCACCATTGGATTTAGAATCAGGAGCTCTTCAATCTAAAGCTGAGTGTGACAAGATTCTAACAATTTGATTTTTGAGCATAATTCTGAGCACTTGACCACAAAAGGATCAAACAAGATTTCCTAAGGGGAGAGGGAGTGTTAAACATAAAACTAGTTGGTTTTCCTCTATGGGATTTGAAGAGAGAGCAATTCCTCCTCATATGTGTGTTAAATCATGATTCCTTCGTTGGAAAAAATAATTCTAACTATAAATTGTCACAAACATTTGAAAAAAATAAAAATATATATGCTATGGAGGTTCTTGGTTAACCTAACTTGATTTTTCCGTTGAGCTATAAACTCTCACAGACAATTCAAAAAGGAAGATTCCGAAAAAATAAACAAATACATAGTGGGGTTGTTTGGTTAAGTAATTTCATGCTCATTAGGAATATGTGTTCAAACTATGATCACTCACAAATTTTAGATTATTTTGAATTTCTACATTTATGATGATTTTGCTTATAATAGTTTTGGTGACCCTAAACACTCTCTGAATCATTCTCCCCAAAAGTATCCAACAAAACTGCATGACAGGAGATGGGTGTAGAATTTAAACCCCATTAGTTTGTCTCTATGTGCTTTGAAGGGAGTGTTGCCTCATTGGTTGGCAAAATGAAGTCTAGGTTTTAACCCTCACATACATCCAAAAGAGGAAAAGGAAAAAAAAAGACAAAGAAATATGTGGTTTGTGGCATTGGGCTATAGCTCATATGTGGACCAAATGTTTGATAAATTTTGAAATAGTGACGAGAAAGTGGGGCACATTAATTTGTGTGTATAAAAGAATGGGAAGGAAGTACAATGGAAAGAGTAGGGTGCAAGAATCCATGCCCACACAGCTCCCACACTCTACATCTATGCTTGGGAATGGAAAAATTACTTTCTTTTGGCTAGGTAGATGAGAGTTATGGCTTTTGACTGGCATTGACACAATGCCACAGTGATTTTGTTTTGGTCAGTTGCAAGTATTTTGAGTTTATGTTTCTCTAAATTCTCATCTTTCAATATGATTCATAATTAGAGTGCAGGTTATGAAATTTTGTACCTTATTCAATTAGATTTAAAAATGCGCCAACTTGGTGAAGTTGGGGACAGAAGATAACCCTTCAAATATCTCATTTGTTTATTCTATGTTCTTTTTTTCTTAATCTTGAATGATTCTCATGCCATGCAGGGACTAACAGAGAGAGAGGAGTATTTGTTTTTTTCTTGATGAAGACCAAGTATTTAACACTACTAAATTCAATCTCTACTAATCTATTTATTCTTTTTGTTTTAATTGTGCCAATGTGCTTAGCAATGTATGTGTTTGTGTTGTGTGTGTAGGAAAGACAGAGAGAGGGAAGGCGGAGGGAGAGGGAGAGAGAGAGGTATTTAATCTAAAATTTTGATATCTTTGTGGCATTGGAAGAACTAGATAGATATGTCAACGAAGAAGAAATTAAATCTAGTCATAGACATTTAGCCAAACTATATCATCTTGTTGGCATGAAGTTTTTTCAGTTGTCATATATAAAAGAGCTCAATAATATGCATTTAAGTTGGTCAGTCTATCTATTATTTGTTCTTTGATGTTTGAATTTACAAGTTCATCTTCCAAATTTCTATGCAGTGATAAATTGACATAATATCACCAGAGTGAAGTAGTAAGCAGCTGCAGGTATTTGGTGATTACTTATGCTCTAAAAGAACTGAAATTTGTTGTGTTGCATTGCATATCTCTTTAAATAACCAATGCTCTTGGATTCTTAGTAAATTCACCAACTAAAAAAATTTATGATTACAAAGAAAGGCACAGTAAATTCCTTATTTTAATAAGTTTTTCCTAAAGGATTCTAGGAATAGTACACGATAATCCTTCATGTGGTAACTAGCCAATGAATTTGTTATGTAATCCCAAACTATAATCTCTAGAATTTCCCTAAGGAAATAGTGGCAACCTAGCTTGGGCTGTCATGCACTGATCTATTTCATGGACCATAGAAGTGAATTTTCATGTTGTAGGCCCTGCACCCTGTGTGCCCTACTTATATGATGAAAATTCATAAATAATTTTTGTTTCTTCAATTCGTTTCACCCACTAAATTTTATCTACTTGGTTTTCTTACAAATCCATGTTCTTTGTTGTTGAATGATTTAGTATGTATTGTTGAGCAACCAACCCAGAGAATGCATACATCAGGCTGAAACCTATCTGGTAATGATGCGACTAAGCTCATTCCCAGCACATGATTCCCATATATAGTGTGGCTTGGAGGATGTGTAGTAGTCAATTCTCTATTTAGCCCTACCATACACAATCATTATTCTAAGAAACTGTTTAGTGATCTATTTGATTGAACTGGAGGCCTGGTAAAATATATGGTTTATATTACTTGATGTTGTTAGTTGATGTGAGAGAGCAACTAACGCCTTTTCAAAAGCGGCATAAACGAAGAAAATAAATTTGTTTTCTAGATGAGTTAATAAAACTATAAAAGGCATCAATTTGATTCCATTTTGTGTTGTGAAGATATGTTTTATACATATTAAATTGTAAACTACTAAATCTTAAATCTTCTGGTTTGCTCAAAGTTGTTTCTTATGTTTACATTTATTTGGTTGATATATATATTTTCCTCATTTTGGGGACAATTAAACAAATTTATGGCAAAAAAAATTGATTTAACTCTATTTGATGATGGAAGAATTGGAGTTGTTGGTTTAATCTGTTGAAGAACCCTTTTGCTGAATATATTTAGTTTATCGTAATTTGTAAATTATGAATGGAACCTGAAATTGTTCTCTTATTTCATCTTTGCATCACTTTGAGTGTTACTTTAAACAATTGTAAATGATTTTTGGTTGCTTATTCAAGTTTCTTGAACAATTGTGTGTAGCCATTGAATTTTGTCTGCTGCCTTGGAAAAGTTAAGATGTAGATTGGGTAGGGAAATTGATTGAATTCAAATAAAAATGATTGTCAATGTTATGGGAACTGCCATAAATTTTTTGTTCATTTCAGATATTACTAGTTACAACAGATATTAGTTACAATATATATCAATAGACATAAGAGATGCATGAAGATCTTATTTGTAATTACTACTCATGAATATATATGGTCTTGAACAAGACCCCAAGCAATAAGGAGTTTTCATGCTTTGAAGCATATTAATCTGAATTTTGACATGGAGTGTTTGTTGATCTTTGAACACTCTGAATTCTTCTTATTAGAAGTGTGAATTGAAAGTTGATTCCTCAAGAGTGAGAGTTGTGCATATCTTTTATTGAGGAAATGCAATAACAAAAAATTATGTGGTTTATCAGATCTCTTTGCAGCAAACCTTTGATTAGTTAATTTTGATAATAGCATATAATTAATTATATTCTAGTTGAAACTTTTCCCACAAAAAAAGTTTTTTTGCAGATAAGCATGGACAAAAAGCAAACCATTATCCACTATTTCTCATTTTCAAATCTCTTTGCAATAAATTATGATCATTTATGTTTAAAATTTGTATATACGTAATTTTATTTTGGCTGAGTGCTGGCCTAATGGTAACCCAAGTTTAGAGTTAATTTTGCCAAACAAATCCCTACGCTACTGGCCCTTTCGGCATCAACTCGTGGAGTGTGAATGAAGTCTCACCCGAAGCCATACATGGGGATGCTGGAACCAAGTTTCCGCACCCAGAGATGAGCATGATGTCATTTTACACCCTAAACCTACCTTTGTGTAAATTGATAAGCCTTTATGGCTTATCTATAGAACTTCCCTTAATCAAAGTCTATACCTCCACGAACATTCACGACTATCTTTCGCGGACCCTAAAAACATGAATCAACCACTTACACACCTTTGTGATCAATCCTAACTCCGTATTTACCCAGATTTGCCTAAGTGTTCAATAAATTTAACATTCAAGAAGATATTCTTCACGTAAACAATTGTTATTACTTGCATTGATATGACAATTTAAATCATGTAAAATCACACATCAATATAGTATTAATTCATAAACCAATCATTCATTGTGACATAATAGTGCATTCATTCACAACAAAAATAAATAGCCAAAACACAGGAATTGCTAGGATAATATCTTTATTAATACTTCAGTTCTGCTTACAGACTCAATACTTCGCAATGCACTCAGCTACAGACTCTACTCTGGGCCTCTGCACACACAGCTGCAGAGCCTCCCTTCTACTCTAAGACTTCTTTGCTCTTTCTACTAACCCATTACATTGATCTTTATCATTCTCTACTATCTCTCAGACTATCTAAGACTCTCCTTTTTATACAATCCCATGGTCTACAGACCATGGGTAGGTCTATACAAGCTGACACAACTTACATTAAAGAAGGGTAAAACCCTTTATGACACTTTACTATCTAGATGCTTCGTGACTGCATCTTTGGGATACTTTATATTCTTTACAACAAAACTTGTGCTTTTTTCCCCAAAACTTGGGCTTTTGCCCCAAACATTACCTGAGGGGACCCTATCTCAATAGGTCCCCCAACACAAATATCGTGAATCATCCCCGACTCACTCTACTGGCATGGAGATCTTACTACAGAGACCTCCCAATTCTACTAGTGCTAGTGCTACATTAGCCATGCTCTGCGTGGCTGCCTATTTGATCTACTCCATCTGCTGCTCTGTTTCCTGTCCTGCATTGTCTTCCTTTAATATCTTCTACTACGTTGCTTGAAGGCTTTCCAACTTTTACTCAATTGTGGCAAAGATAACATAGCCCTCATCCAACGAAGGCCCCAACCTAGCCTTGAGGACCACCTCTTTCCTGTGCGCTCCCTTCTCTTACTCGAGCAACTGTTTTGCCTCATGCAACTTGGTTAATTGCTATGATATAGTGACATTGTGCATCATCTCTCTTTCATCATCATACTACTGCTGCAATTCATGAGATTATGTTTAACATTTGCAACGTAGGATCTTCATGTAACGCCGTGACTATCTCCATGGAATGCTTGAAGAGCATGGTGCAATCCCTCACCATGACATCTACTACTGTGAATCCATCCTTCATAGCAGCTTCACGTTGTTCTCTGACCTCTGGCGGAGTTCAAGGCTGTCACTTTAGCTCGAGCTCTGTTATCTTTAGGTTCAATTCAAACTAAACCTTGGCCACTTCTTTTTTTGCATTGTGTACACATGCAGCTAGCTTCTTGATCCTTGTGTCCATCGGCAATTCCTCTGGGATATGCAGTATAGAGACTGTCCTGCATGCCTCGGTGACAAGGGCAACAG
This sequence comes from Pinus tabuliformis, assembly GCA_031772625.1. Lineage (NCBI taxonomy): Eukaryota > Viridiplantae > Streptophyta > Pinopsida > Pinales > Pinaceae > Pinus > Pinus tabuliformis. The sequence continues at coordinate 286,128,159 of CM062815.1, forward strand.
TTCTTTCATTTTGCACCTGAACTTTCTTCCATGCTTCCAACACTGTTGTTTTCTCTACACACATCTGTTCATTATTGACCTTGTAATCATTGATCACACTTAGCATGCACTGCTCTTAGGCCTTAATCTCTGCGATCACACCTGCTTATAGTCTGTGAATGAACTCACTGGGTAGCTTGCCCAAGTTGAGGCCTAGATTATTCAAAGGGTTGACAATAGCCTTGTTAGTGGCTGCCTCTACACTCAAAGCTCGATCAAGCAGTGCGACTGGCTAGAGATCCATTGACGGAACCAACTCTGCTGCTTGAATGGTTCTTGGTGCCAAACTGTTTGATGTAGTATTGATCTATCCTACAACTACCTAGATTCTATTCATTTGGCTCTGTAGCTCACGTAGACCCGTTTGTATGGTGCTTAGTGCCTGCTTCTACTGCTGCTCAAACTGCTGCAGCAGTGCTGTTTTTGTATCTCACACCTTATCTCCAATATCATCCAAGTCACCCTCTATCAGAGTAATTGGATCTAGCAATGACTTACAGGGTTTTATATTCTTGCATGTTCCTTCCTTTTCCTACTCCCTATACTGCTTCACTCGGAAGGGACTGCTTTCTTATTGGTCTTCGCCACCCTGCTCTGACCACTCTTCTTCCTCCATTTGGGGCAAAGGAGATTTGTAACTTTTGCCAACATTGTGCTCTTCTTTCTATTCTTGCTCCTTCGCAGCATGCTCTTCTTCTATTTAGGCCTTCACCTTAGTATCCTTCTTCCTCTTCTCAGCCAACAGCTGAAACTTCAGTCTTGCTGCTTCCTTTTTCTGCCTCTCTATAGACTTGCTAGTCCCAGCGACCAAATCAGATGTTGAATGCTAGTTTTCTAGCCAAAGCTTGAGGACCTTCATAATAGCATGATCCATAGCCAAGTAGGGTAAGTTGAACCTCTTCTAATATAGATCATTCCGCGCTTGGATATAAATATTATGGAAGTCTTCTTTGAACTCCGCATACCTAGATAGCTGCTGAAAGCACTGTTGAGGACAACTGTGCCTTTTGGCTAATGGCTACACAGATGCCCGCCTCCATCAATACCCAAAAAAAAAATTCTTTCTCTAACCCGTGCAGTCTCTTTTGTGGCCCATAGAGAGGCAAACTTTGCTACTTTTGGTAAATTCATCTCGATCGGAGGAAACTGGCTATCCTCTGGCAACTTCCATGTGACCAGCACAATCGACAGCAATAACTAGGAATAGTGAAAGGTCTTAATTTAGTCCTATGCATCTCTGCAGTTCATGAGGAACTCACTACACAGGTAGCATGCCCAGTTCAACTAAACACCCTCTGCACACTAAGCTGGCAAAGAAACTACCCCTGTTGGCACCTCATCCATGCAACATTTCCTCATGACTTTTCCAACCAAAATTTTAGTGGCAACCTTCACCGTGGGGTCAGTAATGCTGATAATGGAATACCCACGTGGCTTCTTGACAAGTTTGAACTTGTCCTTCATCCTCTAAGTGAGGTTGCGCTTGCACGTCTTTCTGCCAAATTCCCTGGCTGGATTCAGTCTTGAATGAGGTAATAATGTGATCCAATGGATCAACATATTGGTTATGGGGATTGATTCATTCAACCACAGGGATGCATCGTGCACTAGGAATAACAACTTCTTGATGAAAATTAAGTTTATCGGAGCGTCGTGGTAGTGAGGCACCCGTAGCATGTTCAATAACCCTGACTTGTTAACCATAAAAATCCATTCCTCCGACTCTAGCGTGGTGACACCAGACTCCTTGTAAAACACCCTCTTCATGACTGTGTCTGTGGCAAGGTGGGGGAACTACTTGAGGGCCGCCAAATCCCAATCTTCAAGCTTCAGATGCAGGATCCACACCAAGCACAAACCTTCAAAGGGTAGGTTCATCGATAATAGGGGTGTGTTAGGGAGGAACTGTCCCTCATCTGGGTCCCTTAGTATTTTTACTTTGCCCTGGCGTGGAGGGATATACTTGGGCAACTTAGAAATAGGGTCTATCCCCTCAATATCTATGTCTTCCACACCCTCCTCAACCTCTAGATCTACCACTTTTCCCTTCTCTTTTGCACTGGGCTTTTCTTTCCATTGAGCCTGTGCAACTGCATGTTTCCTCGGTGACTCGCACACAGGCATCAACTTCTTCTGCTTATTCTTATTTGTCTTCGGCACCTCTCTTGTTGGTGTAGGCTTTGGCCTAGGTGACCTCGGAGCCATAGGCACTATTGCTGAAACCTCCCTACTCACAAGCACAGGGGCAGCTCCCTTAGAGGCAACAGTCTCTCTAGTGCTTCTAGTTTCTGTGGGACTTGGTCCTTACATGATATGTTGAATAAGCTCTCTTTCTAACTCGAGATATTAAGCAAACATGGGGCTTGTGAGCAAATCCTCAAAGAACTCATGGTTCATGCACAATAGATAGCACAACTCAAAAATTCTCAGAATGCAAAGTGTTTCTCGTTGGAAGGCCACTTGTAAAGTATAAGTGAATTTGAATTCAAATTCAACCATTCCCCCCAAAATCCATCCATAAATGTGAGATTGACAACAGATTCCCCAAGATTTTACTCGTAAATTCAACCTTAATTGCCTTAAATTCCCTCCCCGCTCCTTTTAAATGTCTCCTAGTAGTTGAATCATCAACAATGATGGTAATGGTCACTTTTTGGCTACACTGCGTGGTCTCCAACCCTCTAGTGCATCTCCCTTTGCCCTTCTTCTGGTACTGTGACATCCTTAGGTTTTGCATAGACCCCCTGTTGCACAGCTCTACAAACTGGGTAGTGTAATTTATAATCCCATGACTCCTTGCTATTGCCTAGAGCGCTAAGATTTTTCTACCATAATGTAGTCATCAAGTTGGATCCTTGATGTATGGCTTCAATCAACTTCCATTTACCTTTGCAGGAAATGGATCTCGATTCAATTTCACAAGTTGACTGCTCCACCATTGGTAATATATTTGATAACATATGGACCCTGTCATTCCATCTAAAATTTTCTTGGCAACTTATCAAACTTATTGTCATATAATAAACTAAATCATTTACCTTGAAGGTGCACAATTTGATGTGTCGATCGTACCATGATTTTTCGCATTCTTTCTGAACTTACTAATGGAATCCAACCAGAAATCTATCTTCCTCAAGCTCTGTCAGTTGCTCGAGCCTCTCTTCTAGTGCTCCACAGTTTGCCATCCCTAGGAATGATGCTATGCATACACTAGGCATGATATACTCCATAGGGATCACAACCTCTACACCATAAACCAATCTAAACGGTGTCTAACCAATAATATTTTTACTACTAGTTCTATAATCCCATAACATAGTTGGTACACGCACGTCCCAATCATTGCTTTGCAAATTGCAAACCTTTGTCGCTGCATTCTCCAATATTTTACTAAACACCTCAACCATCCCATTGGCCTAAGGATGATATGGCATACTCTTTTGGTGATAAACTTGGAACTCCTTTTTCAGTGCATTAATTGTTTCATTGAGGAAATGCGTACTGCGATCAATCATTAAAATATTCATCCAGCCAAACCTAGTCAACACATATTAAAATAAGAACTTCATTGTCATTTTCCCTATACAGTCCTTCATGGGATGTGCCTCTGCCCATCTAGTCAAATACTTAGTCGCGGTGATGATATATCACGCACCTGTCTTTTTTCCTAGAGGTTGAATCAACCGTACAATATCAATTGCCCATTTCTCAAATGGATGCAATTATACCTGCAGATCCAAAAGGAGCTCATCCCTCTATGATGGCCTGCCAGTTTTCTTACATGCGTCGCACAACCTACAATATGCCTCGGAATCCTTATGAAATGTTGGCCACCCCAACCAAGCACATAAAATCTTCTACGTTGTTGCTTTTCCTACATAATGGCCTCCCGCAGCTCCCCCATGATCTTTAGCAAGGATATTATTCCATTCGAAGTCCGACACATAATGTCGCAGTATCTTTTCTGATCCCATCTTATACAAGTGGCTTGAAATCATAGAAAAGTATGCCACATGCACTACTAATGCCTTCTTCTCGTGTATCCCTTTGGAGTTCTCCCTATAGTTAAGAAGTGGATAATGTCTGTAAAATGATTCTCTGCTATGTGCACCACAAAGAGATGCATGCTAGGAAGCCCCTCCTCTAAATTGGTAGGCTCCTCTCCTGTCTCAATGCATGACAGATGATCTAGCCCTGCATTCAATCTCCCTGGCATCACAATTACCTCGAAATAATACTCTTGAAATAATAGTAGCCATATGCATATTTGCCCCCAACACAAGCTTGTTGACTAGGTACATTAATTCAAAATGGTCTGTATACATCTTAAAGTGTCCACCTCGCAAGTAATTTCTATATTTCTAGAGCGCATACACCATAGCCAACCCTTCACACTCGATCGTCGAGTAATTATTTTCATCCTTAGACAATTTTCTACTCGCAAATGCTATAGGGGGATCCCATTCTCCTTCATTGGCCTGTGTCAGCACTACTCCCAATGCAATACATCAAGTGTCCACGTGCACATGAAATTCATTCTTCCAATCTGGGAAGATTAGGATCAGCACACTGACCATTTTCTCTTCTTATATATCCAAACTTCGATGACATTCTAATCCCAACAGAATGTAGCATCCTTCTTTAATAGCCTTTCCATCTGTGCGGTAATCTCAACATAGCTCTTGATAAACATTTGATAGTATCTAGTATGACCCAGCATTGCACACTACTGTTTAATACTCCTCAATGCCTCCAAATTAATTATGATTGTGATCTTAGCAGGGTTCACCATTAATCCTTGTCTGCATACCACATGACTCAACAAAATTCTGAAAGGGACGCAAAATAATAACTTCTTCAAGTTTGGCATGATTTGATACTCCAACATGTATCAAACATCAAGTGCAAACTATACATGGAATTTTACCACTCCAAACATTGTCCAATCATGAAAGTATACCTCCAAAAATTTGTGAATGAACTCTTTGAATGCCACAATGACTACGTGCAAGAATATTGTCAACACATTCTTAAGTCCAAAAGGCATTACCGTATATTGAAAGCATCCCCACTCAGTTGCAAAGGTAGTGTCACTCCTATATTCTGGCAGGATCTTTATTTCATGGTATCCAGAGAACCCATTAGTGAATGAATATGCCTCCGATCTGCCAACATTATCCAACACTTCATCTATGAATGAAGTTGGGAAAGGATCATGAACGCAAGCATCGTTCAGCTTCGTGAAATCTACGCAGACCCTTATTTCATTCTTCTGCTTAGTTTCTTGAACTACCATGGGATTCACCCAATCATATTCTTCCACTGGTTGAATAATACCTACTGGCAGTAGCTTGTCCAACTCCAGGCAGACCTTTTCCTTGTACTTTGGATTAAGGTGATATGGCCTCCATTTAACAGGCTTCGCGTCTGGTTTCAAAGTTATTTTTATCACTCCCAAATCGCCTATGATGCCTTCTAAGTCTAAAAACTTTGTGGGAAATAAGTCCTGATATCAGGAAACAACTCAATGACCCTATCCATCGTAGCATCATCCCAGTAGTCCCCTATCTTCATAAACTTTGGCTTTGCCTCTATACCAGTGTTCACCTTTCTGGTTTTTAGTGGCGCAGTTATATCTGGATTCTCTATCTACTGTTCCTCAACTTCGCAGTGACCTTCAACCTTTGGGATATTAATGTTCCCTGTATCCTCACCTTCTTCTTCAGCAATCACATTGTAGGATTCCAATGCATGGCATAGCTGGGTTATCTAATATGGATAAATCAAATCCAAGGGGTCCTATAGTATTCTGAAGATTGTTGCCTTGACCACCTGCAATGCTTCATTGATGAATTGGAATCCATCCTCAAAGTTGAATGTCATCAAGAATTGATGTCTCAAAATATCCCACTTGTTAGTGTTGTGGTCGAGCTCTATTTCTAGGTACCAATTCATTGGTATTACATCCAAAGTGTGACAAAACAAATGCAGCCACTCTGGTTGTAGATCTGCTCGATAAGCATCATTCCATTTTGCTAAGTGATCGCATAGATCACTCCTCCCTTCATATTTCTCTGTAAGTGACACTTTCGGGCGACCAAACCACAACTTCATCATTCTTCGGTATTCATGCCATCCATCAAAACTATCTTTATGCATACCCCACAACCTTGCGGGCATAGCATGGAGCACCCAATCCAGTTCTTGGAAGTGATGCTTCTTAGGAACTTCCCTTTCAAATGCATCCAAAAAAATTTCTACGTGAGTTAGACCATCATAATAAGGAAAACTCCTTACCTCCAATGAGACACAACGCACTGATTTAGTCATCATGTTATAGCGCAATGTAGATACTTCATGCAACCTATTCTATGAGTGCTCCAGCTCTTCATTTGAATCTGACGTACATGAACTTTCATGGTCCCATGCATGCATCCATCTGTTGTCGAATTCACCCAATCCTAGTCTCATGCTATTATTTTGTAGATCTAGTCCAAATCATTGTCACTTTCATAATCATAGACTGGCTCACTATAACGTGGTCCTTCTGTAAGGTCCAAAGGTACTACTATGTGAAGCGATTTCCTCTCAAATGACATCGTCCACTTCTTTAGATTGATCACCCGATTCATGTCAATAGCCCAATCGATCCCAAGGAGTGTGGGGTAGGGATTGTTGTCATCCATAATCTTTATCACTTCAAAATCAGCCAACGCACTCACATATTCAATATCTACTATCAATTCCTGCAATATTCCTATGGGGATAATCTTCTGTTGATTTTCCATCCATAATTGAATCAGAGACCACTATCACATAGGTCTCCCCATTCTTTCCCACATCTATTTAGGCAATACATTTGCATCCGACCCCAAATCTAGAATAACTTGATCCATTTCATACTCCCCTATTTGTGGAGTGAGCCTCATCTCCCGCCCTAGTCTTGCCTTATGCTTACCATTTTTCTGACTATGTATGGTCCTTCAAGAACATTTTATTTTCCAACACATTTATTTATTAACTCCTATATTCCTTTCACAACCATCCTATCCCGAAGAAGCTTCATACATGTCTCCGAGAATGTGGTAAGCATGGAGGGGTCCATTTCCTCAGATAGTTGATCCCGACTTCCTGAGGTAGAAGCCTGAGTGAAGCTTTTCTTCACTTCCATGAATGTTTCTTTCATGTGCTACAAATCAAAGCCAACCTATTTTTTTGGAGCCTTGCAAACTCACTCACCTTCTTTAGGTTTCTTTCCTTTATTCTCATGAGTTTTCATTCCACTTTGCAGAATGATATTCACATTAGGATCCTCTTCATGGAGTTTAGCCCTCATCATCTCCAGGTTTTGGGTAGGTTGCTGAGGCTGTGCCCTTCTCTATTTTATTTTAGCAATAAATACACGGTAGTCTTCTCTCATGTGGTAAACCTGAGTGCAGTATCGGCATGACATGCATGTGAGGTTCACACACTCTCATGCGTAGTGTCCTGGCATTCCATAATTGTAGCAAATAACTTTTCCTCAACCTCTCCCAGGTCCTCCTCCACCTTCGCCTCGTCTATGCCTTTGATATCCTCCTCCCACTCCCCCAATGCCTTGACGCAGAGGCTGAGTTTCTATTTACATCCAATACGCTGGTGTTCTCTCCATCATTAACTCATAGCTAAAACACTTTCCCTCATTATGACCCATCGATTTACAGAAGCTGGATAAGAGATGTTATTACATCTACACAAATTTCTGCAACAAGTGATAATTTTATGTCACATGTTTTCTAGCCACCTGATAGATAGTGTACCATAGCGCAGGCCCTATACTTGGCCCGGCTTTCGCTTCTGGCCTTAGAGGCATCAAGCTTCGTCCTGCAACATAATTTGTGAAGACAGGGTAGTGATCTTTATCATGTCCTTGACTCTTACATTTCAAACACAAAAATTCTTCACGGACCTCTAGCCAAGCCACTCTATCTCTCTTCAGGTTTTCGAACTCTAGGAAAATACTTTACAACTCCAGATGAATCTGCTGAACCCCCCCAAAAAAATCTAGAATCAGTGTTTCATGCAACCTCATTGAAATCTACAGGGCTTCCACCCAGGTCCCAATCTTTTGCTGTGATAAAGCAACCCTTAGGTGGGGCAAGAGCATAACTACAAACCATTTGTGGTGTTACCCATCCATAAGATTCATGTTAGCTTTGCAGATCTTGAATTTCAATCTTTGATCCATCTCCCATGGTGTCTTACGAAGTGTCATCATGATTTCTTTGAATCCAATGAATGATTGTGATTCAGACTTAGGCCTACTTAATTGCTTATTCAACCCAGTTTGAATTTCTACCAACACATCCGTCGGGTTATCGGTGCAGTACTTAATGTACCACATTAGTGCCTGATCTTGTAAAGCACTAACCAATGATGTTTTCTTCATCTGAAATTATCTATAATATTCTGGGTTGTCCATACAGCCTTCACAATGAACCAAACTGGTATGCGTCCTCATTTCCCAAGCCCTTGAAAACAGGCAACTTCACTGCATTCGTAATATTGAACGATGTCAGAGGTGGGGGCGGTGTGGGTGAATGTGTATGCTATGGAGGTGAAGATGGAGGTGGTGTGGGCAGATGGGTATTCATGGGAACCCTTGCCTTATTAACTAGACAACGCTCTATGGTGAAGCCTGTGCTCCTCCTTCATCATCACTTAGAGGAGGCTCAATCAACGAGCTATATTTAGGGCTTGTTCTCCCTTTATCCCTGAATAAATTTCCACTTTGTGTAGCTCAAAACATTAAGGTAATTTCATAACCCACTTCTCACACAAGATGATTTTAATCTAAGTATTCAAAGATATTAAATACTTACCTCATGATCCCTTGAAGAAGCATCACTCTGCTTCACTCTAGCTGACCGAAGTATCAACCGTGATTTCTGTCACAAATCCTCCTATGATACAATCAAGCCAGTGATAGACAGCACACGCGATATTATATTCAGAGGTTTCCAATCTCCGCACTAGCTTTGGGTTCCACACTATTGGACTGTCAAGCCTCCAACTTCCCTAGTTGTTTGCAAATTTAGCGATCCACTAGTATAGCTTGATTAGGAAGGAACAAAAGAAAATTTTGTGTATCTCTGTGTACATATACCTATCCAACAACTGTTCTCTCGTCAATCACGGATTTCTATTTTCTTGTGCCATGAATTCATGGATATTTCTATCCAACCACTCCTCAATTTCTTTCTTTGTTGGATTCCAGTGATGCAACATCACACATCTCTTTATGCAGATCCCAGTCGTGACAATGTAACCATTTGTTGGCTTAGTGGGTCCTAACCCAAGTTCAAAGTTAAGTTTGTCAAACAAATCCCTACTCTACTGGCCCTTTTAACATCAACCATCGTAGTGTGGGCTAGAGTCTCACTCGATGTAGTATGGGGGGATGCTAGAACCAAGTTTCCACACCCAAAGATGAGCGTGATGTAGTTTTACGCCCTAAACCTACCTTTGCATGGATTGATAAGCCTTTAGGACTTATCAATATAACTTCCCTTAATCAGAGTCTATACCTCTGTGAACGTTCACAATTGTCTTTTTCAGATTCTAAACAGGTGAATGAACCATTACGTGCCTCTCTGATCACTCCTAACTCCATATTTATCCAAATTGGCTTAAGTGTTCAATAACTTTAACATGCAACAAGATATTCTTCACATAGACCATTGTTATTACTTGCATTCGTATGACAATGTAAATCATGTAAAATCATGCATCAATATTAATTCATAAGCCCATCATTCATCGTGACATAATAGAACTTTCATTCATAACATAAATAAATAGCCAAAACATAGGAATTGCTGGAATAATCTCTTTATTAATACTTCAGTTCTACTTATAGACTCAAGACTTCCATGTGCACTCAGCTGCAGTGGTCCATGCACTCAGCTGCAGACTCTACTTTAGGCCTCTGTGCACATAGTTGTAGAGCCTCCCTTCTACTTTAGGACTTCTTTGACCTTTCTACTCACCCATTACATTCATCTTCATCATTCTCGACTATCTCCTAGACTCTCTAGGACTCTCCTTTCTATAGAATCCCATGGTCCACGGACAATGGGTAGGTCTATACAAGCTGACGCAAATTGAATAAAAGAAGGGTAAACCCCTTTATGACACTTTACTATCTACGTGCTCTACGACCACATCTTACAGAGACTTTACATTCTTTATAATAAAACTTGGGCTTTTGCCCAAAAGTTCACCCTAGGGGACCTTGTCCCAACACTCATGTTAGAAAATTATATATTATCGAGCAATGGAACACATAAAATATTGCAGAAATATAAACACAGAAAAGGCATAAAACAAGAGAGACATAGATATAAGTGGTTCACCCAGTTTGGGATACATCCACGGAGAAACAACCAGTCCTTCTTTTATTATATTATCCAACAAACTGAAGAGATACAACCTATAGTACATCAACTGTAACACCCTCTTCGCTCTCAGTCTCCTCTCTCTTCCTCACTCAGAATACAAATATATATAGACGCAATACAATTCCCATATATATAGTGAGGGGTTATGTTCTATGGCAAAAAGACCCTAAATTAAACATAACTTCTATCGTCATATCATCTGACTAATGAATGGCCCAGATTTACTAGAAATTACTAGACTTTTACAAGGCAATTTTACATCTATTTTTAGCTTTGGGGGCGCTGCCACTGAACCCTTGTCGGGGGACCGCTGGCCCCTGGACCCCCTAGCTGGGGGGGATTGGCCCCCTCGAACCCTCGCGCCAGGGACAAGTTCCCCTTGCACCCCCCCACGTGGAGGGGTGTACAGCCTTCGTAGGGTATACATCTGGCAAAGACCTTTGAATACAGAAGATAATCAAGCTCCATACCCAACAACTCAGTCATACGCAACAAGCATTTGCAAATAAGGATGGCCACAAAACATGACATTGTCCATTATTTATTCTTTTTTAATATGAAACACTGAACATTGAAAATTGTAGAGATGTTTGCTTTATAATAAGTTTCAGGTTTTAAAAAATTTTGAAATTTAAAGATAGAATTCACTTGAACCAAAGTCAAGAAAAAATCTAAAATTTACTGACATATAGTTATCTAATAAGTTTGATATGCCCATATTGACTATTTTTGTTTGGAATCAAACACAAGCAGGTACCGTGCAATCACAAGAACTTGATATAGAGAATATCTAGGGTTAATAATAGTGTACAGTATATCTACATGGTAGTTGTTTGATCACGTACCTTGGTGGCTTGAAGAGATAAGAATGCATGCAGACAACAACATTGTGATCATGCTTGTTGGAAACAAATCTGATTTAGGGAACTTGAGGGAAGTGCCAACATAGGATGCTAAACAATATGAAGAGAAGGAGGGATTGTTTTTTCTTAAGACTTCTATACTCTTGATGCCACCAATATGGAGAATGCATTTCTCATTTTCATTCGTGAGGTTTACAAGGTGGTGAGTAAAAATGCCTTCACTGTAAATCAGGATGATGTGCACGGGATCATGTCCATTATGTCAAGAAGAAGAATGGATTTAACTCCATATGATGATAATAAGGCTAATAGGGTAGGGTGTTGTTATTCATAGTGATATTCACTTTCATAATTGGGCCTATAGCCATTTAGATTCCAAAGGAAAGACTGACATTGGATGTACTTGAGGCATAAAATACCATGACAGATCTATGATACATATGAAGAATACAAGATGAAGGGTTTTGACAAATCTATGCTAGACTTAATTGATCCATGCCCTATAATGCTCACTTTCTTGTAAAGGTAGGCCTTTTTCTTTTTAATTAATTGTTCTTTCATGGTAAAGCTGATGAGTACGTCATCCCAAATCTAATTTTTGTTGTTAAATTGAAGTTGACAATTTAATATAAAAGTTCAAAGAAAAAGGAACAAAAGAAATAATTCTTATAAATGAGCATGAGTTGGGAGTTGATTTATGCAACTGCAATTGCTATTTATTGTTTTTAGTAACTTATGTACAATTTATTTACTGCATATTTACATCTATATTTTAGGAACTTGGGCGTAAGTTAAGTCTCATTTATCCTAGTCCCCAACTTGTTTTAGGTTTTGCCATTGAGCAGAATTCAATACTAAATGAAGGTCCTCCCATTTAAATGGTAAAATTTTCATTTCTATCCTTGTAAGCCTATTTTTGTATATGTATATCAAACTATGTTGTTGCAAGATGCCAAACGAAGAGTGTATGGAGCCACATCGATGGTCTTGAGAAAGAGTTAGGTGAGTGATATTTCTATAGAAACCTAATTCTATGGGTATACATCCAAGAAACTGGGATTCATCCAAAGCAAGGGTGATCAAACTGCTTATATTACCTAACTATTCCTTATCATTATATTATGTTTCAATGAAGAAAAATGGACTACCATGTTTATGATCAACCATAATTTGACCATAATTAACCATATTCAACAATGTTAAAACATGGTTATGGTCAAACATGGTCATCAAGTTTATTGATGGTCAACCTTGCGATGTTTTAGCTTGATATGTCACACAAGGCCAAATTTTTGCTTCCATATTTCCCCACTCCTCCTAGTGGCATTCCTTTGCACCTCTAGATGCAATTGCTAGTTTATGTCTCCTGTGAAGCCTTTATTAATGTTGTTGTCACATGCTCCTATTGTATAACAAAAAAATATTTTTTTTATCTACTAATTCCAAAATATAAACCTTGTTAAAATATGAAAATAATACCATACATATGATACATTATTATGTAAATTATGACTAACCCATAACACAAACATAAAAAGGGATTTTTAAGTTAGGGGACCTAGGAATATTTTCTCGGTGTATACACCTATTTGGATTTATTGGTTCACTCAATCATAAACCGATGTGGTGCAATTATAAATATTTTAGCCTTAGATGTTATGGTTAATCTAATAAGGTGAGTACATAATCCTTTACTGTTGGGTTTTGAGTGGCACCAGCTAGCTAGCTGCACACACCCCCAGAAGATTTATCTCGAAGGATCCATTGAGCACACCTGGGAAAAGCTCCTTTATTGATTTGAGAAGGGTTTCAATCAATTTTCATTATTTGTGAAGGTGGGATAATGAAAAATAATGTGTTTTCCCTCCAGTTATGTTGACCATTTGCATGAGAAGCAAGCTGAGAGCTTTGTCTCTACTCACACAGGTTCGATTCCACATCTTTTGTCGCGCAAGCTTCCATACTAAAGATCTCATAAAGAAATGTCATTTCTTGGGTCAACTACAATTTTTTTTCTAGCTACCCATGTGCTATACTAACCGAACCTATGGTCCTTCAACTTTTAGCTAGATTCCCCAAGTTTTTCAAGTATTATATTGCTCATACTATTGGGGTTAAATTCTAGTTTCTAAGTTGATTTTAACAAGAACCGATTTTGCTTATATGATGTTTACTGTAACAGATGCAACATATCGACAAGGGTTACAACCTCCATTGACCTTCGGTAATTAACTGTTGAATATCCACTTGCTTATTATATTTTTTTTTACCAGTAAGATCTCTAGATACAATTCCTTACTCCTTGCTTGGGTTGTAGGTATGCATATTTTTCCCAGGTAAACTCTTAGGTGTCAAAAGTTTTCACTTTTGGTTTTCTTTCCTCTTTTCTCCAGTGGTGAGGTGTGTTCGGCTCAACCCTTTAACCAAGTTTTTATTTCTTTTACAAGTGTTATACCTTATGTTATCTCTGGATCATCTGTTAAGTTATATTTGATGGCTTATCAAGCTGACTCACTACTGAGCTTAGCACCCATAATTTTTAAAGATTCCAACCCACTTTGGGGTTTTGTATTATATGAATAGGGTTTATTTATATGGTATTTTGTTGTTAATTATTATTGTGGAATTATTACAGACACACTTGTAAATTTTTTTCAATTAACCTTTCATTGTTCTTACCCTATAATTCTGAGTTGCGACTAGTTAGAATAGAATTTTCTTTATTACTTTATTGTACACAGTTCCATACTCTACCTTGGTATTTCTGGAGTTTCCAATTGGCCCAACTAAGGGTTTTAAACTCCTCTTTCTAATGTTATATAGAAGAAATCTCTGGTTTGCTTCATTTAGGTATGATTTGTGTGATGTGAATTCATTTTCTCAGGAATGTATAGTCTTTTAGCTCTTCATTCTTAACTAGAAGGTTTTCCTCGTGATAATAAATCTAGTTGTTCTTATTTACTAGCCTCTTTTTGGGACTATGCCCAGGTATGGATGATATTGTGCAATTGTCTTGGGATTAACCAGAATACTACTATAGATTCTAGTTCTGAGTATTTTCATACAATTATGATACAATATAGTAAATGTATCATGTATTCAATATGCTTAGACTTACCTGTTATGCTTTACTAGTCATAGAGTACCCATAATTAGAGAGACTGCCATATCTCTATTATGAGCATATAGGATAAAAATACCATTTATTATAACTTGTGTTTCGAGAATATTTACCATGCTTGATTCCTATATCTTTACTACAGGGGAATGCGTACCATATATTTGTAATTTTTACACTAATATAAAGATGTTACAAAGCTTGAACAAATCTTGTTATCTTGTCAATGGACTGTCTCAGAAAGACACTGTAAAACAATGCCCCATGAATTCTTGTTCATGGTTGTGTTTTCATCTATTGAGACAAATAATTGTCACTTCTATTGGTGATTCCATCGATCAAATATTTCTCAAGATGGATTTGAGGTTGATTGTCACTCGCTCTAAATATAGTTGGGGATATTTTATATCACTACCCACCAACACCGAATAGAGGGATGTGTACCTCCAACAACAAGGATGGAACCATAGGCTTCTTGGCTGGGGGACCATTGATTCTGGTACCTATTAGCCCTAAGCCCCATGTTCAAAAAGTTGAAATTACCTGCTAAAGCCCATGATCGTTAAGTCTCATTCACAAGATACAAGTAGAAGGTCATGTGAATTCAAGATCAATTACTGAATAAATTCGTGTTCACTGTGGAGAAATTACCAATAAATAAAGAACATGAATGTAATAGAAATACCAAAGGACAACGACAAGTTATATAAGTATAATTAAACGGTATAAGGCAAGCTTTATTAGTTCGATATTCCAGACATAGGCCAAATTCATTATGCAGAATTTTCCAGACGATGGGCTAGGTTAAGACATTTAGGTTGGCCAATCAAAGGCTAGCTTCATAAGAGAAATATTAAAGGAGAAAGGTTCCTGCATGATAAATTATGATACATAGGCCATTTTACTGAATTCAAGATTCTAAGTTTTGTACCCTGATACCTTTTTGAAGCAATAAGAGGTTGGGGCACCCATCAGTAAGTTGGTTGGGTAAGTGGGGTATGGAATAGAGGTTTGTAAAGGGAACAAGGTCAGTGGAGTAGGTAAAGATCAGTAAAGGAAAATAAGAATCTCCTAGAAATGTTGTTTGAATCCATCACAAGTATATGGGGGTTTATCCCATCCAGAAATGATCAATAGTGATGCCCATAAAGGAAGCATTCCTCGCAGAATCAATTGGTTGGTAAGAATAGGCAACAACTCTCCACTAAGTAGGGTGAGGCAGTTCAAGTAAAGAGAAAAGGTAGGTTGTTGATAATTGTCAAGGGAAAGTAGGATGAGTAAGGGATATGATAAATAGTGTTGCTACCCTACCACTAATCGTTCCTAGTTGAAGGAAGAGGTTTGGGTATATAACTAAATAGGGTATATATACACACGAGTTTTACTGTTGCACTAAAATCTCCTCTTAGTTATTTTCTATTGTTCTCTGTACTCAGTGATGTAAAATTATGTCTTCAAAAATTACATTTACCCTACGATAAAGTATATCACTATAATTATGTTATGAATTATATGGCTTCTTATTTTTATATATAGACATATTTAGATAAAAACTCCACAGTTACACTGTGCGACCATTGCACCAAAACTAAATTTCTCATTTAGTTAGCAAAAATAAATGTTCTCATACATACTAGCAAACTTTGTCATAGTATAATCTAATTAAGTCATAATTATCG
This sequence comes from Pinus tabuliformis, assembly GCA_031772625.1. NCBI lineage: Eukaryota > Viridiplantae > Streptophyta > Pinopsida > Pinales > Pinaceae > Pinus > Pinus tabuliformis. The sequence continues at coordinate 286,144,297 of CM062815.1, forward strand.
TAGCTAGCATTTCACATTTATATTTAACTATCATTTTCATAGAACCCTTACATTTAAACATTTTTAACATTAAACATTGTTAAAATTATAAATACTTATCTGCATATAAATACCAGGTCATTTAGAAATTCACCTAGTAGTCACACCAACCAACCATGAGAAAGGCAATCACCTCCTTTTCTCTCCCTTGAGAAATATTTTACCAAAGAAACTCTTTTCCTTAATACCCCAACAGGGTTAACCTTAGGCCTCAGAACCTCCTAGGTTCAATTGTGAGTCAAAATACAGCTTGTGGTTTCCACTGGCCCTTTTTCTAGCTCATGAATACCTCTTGGAAGCATCCTATTAATATCCACAGTGTACTGTGCAATTTCTAAATGTAGTTATTTCATTTGCTTCCTACAACTTCCTTTTCCGACTTCCTTCCCCTGGCCTTCTGATTTGGGTTTTCCCTTTTAGAAACCCCAAATGAAATGGAGGTAATTGATTCTTTCAACTATCTAGTAAAAATATTGTCCTTTGTCTGTCCTTTGTTTTAATCGGTTTACCTAGGTGACATTCAAGATTCTCTTAATTATTATTTATTAAAAAAAACTATTATTTGTTAAAAGAAATGATGACACGATCATAAACTTAAATCATCATTTAGGCCTCCACTTAGCCTTCAAACCTATAACTTAAACAATAAAGTAAATGTAAGTAATTTCACAAATCACAATGTTTGGAGGGATGTTACATTGGTTATCATATCATTAATTTATCTAACTATAGATGTGATGTCTATTATAATTGAAACAGATATAATTGAAGAGCGAGTGAGAGAAACAGATATTTCGGAATGGACCAGTAATGAGAATTTTGTTGTAGTTATATTGCATGGTTTGGGAGGAATCAATAAGACTACTCTTTCAAATGTTGCTTACTCATCACTTAACATTAAAGGATGTCAGTGCTCAAAGTTTGAACTCTTTGACGATATAAATACACCTGGAAACATAACAACATTAAAAAACAATATATTTAGGGACTTTATGTCAAAGGAAGACCTTAAAGACATTAAATAAATTAGAAATTACAAGGATGGACAACTAGAGTTGGGTAAAATGTTACAGAAAGTGAAAGCTTTCATCTATATTGATAATGTTTTGGGGGAAAAGGAGCTCAACCTGCTTTTGCGAGAGGTCATCATTAAGGAAATGAAGTTCAGGCTCCTTCTTACTACATGTGATCAAAATGAATATAACCCGTGCACAATTAAAAGGAGGGAAGTCTATTCCATGAAACACTTTCCCCGTACTAAAGCCATGAATCTTTTTGTCTAAATACAGTTGGGGATATTTTATATCACTACCCACCCAAAACAAATAGAGGGATGTGTACCTTCAACAACAAGGATGGAACCATAGGCTCCTTGGCTGGGGGGCATTGATTCTGGTACCTATTAGCCCTAAGCCCCATCTTGACAAAGTCAAAATTACCCGCTAAATTCCATGCTCATTAAGTCTCAATTACAAGATACATTTAGAAGCTCATGTGAATTCAAGACCAATTACCGAATAAAGTTATGTTCACTGTGGAGAAATTACCAATGCATAGAGAACATGAATGCAATAGAAATACCAAAGCATAATGACAAGTTATATAAGTATAATTAATCGGTATAAGGCAAGCTTTATTATTTCAATATTGCACACATAAGCCAAATTCATTACGTAGAATTTTCTAGACCACAGGCCAGGTTCAGACATTTAGATTGACCAATCAAAGGCCAGCTTCACAAGAGAAATAAGAAAGGATAAAGGTTATTGCATGATAAATTATGGTACATAGGCCATTTTATTGAATTCAAGGTTCTAAGTGTTGTACCCTGATACCTTGCTAAAGCAATAAGTGATTACGGCATCCATCAGTAAGTTGGTTGGGTAAGTGTGGTATGGAACAGAGATTAGTAAAGGGAACAAGGTTAGTGGAGTAGGTAAATATCAGTAAAGGAAAATAAGGATCTACTAGAAATGTCATCTCAATCCATCACAAGTATCTGGGGGTTCATCCCATCTAGAAACGATCAATAGTGATACCCACAAAGGAAGCATTACTTGCTGAATCACTTGGTTGGTAACGACAGGCAACAACTCTCCACTATGTAGTATGAGGTAGTTTAAGTAAAGAGAAAGGGTAGGTTGCCTATAACAGTTAAGGGAAAGTAGGATGTCAGGTGTGGAATCCCCCCAAGGCATGTTTTGGGGCTTAAAGCCCAAGTTTTCAATAATTCCATTATAGACTCCGCGATTTGTGGGCGCAGAGCACGAAGTCATAATAGAGTCATAGGGTTGTCCGCCCTTGTTTTTATAATGTAATGTCAGTTTGAAAGATCTACCCATGGTCTGTGGACTATGGGATTGTATAAATAGAGCAAGCCTCTAAGAGTAAAGGGAAGAGAATAATCTGATGGATTGATGATGAAGGAATAAAAGCATTCAGTTGAAGTGTAAGTCATGTCTTTGGGTCATAGAGTAGGACAAGGCTCTGTAGCTGAGTGCATAGAGGCCTAGTAGTCTGCAACTGAGTGTGCTAACCCCTGCAGCTGAGTGTGCAGGGTAGGTCGAGTCTGTAACCATGGGAAGAATTAATAAAAGAGAAGTTTTAGCATATTCCTTTGTATCTTTTCCTGTTTTATGTATTATTGGGTATGAATTGCAAGCCTACTATTTATTTACTATGCTAAATAAGTAAATATAATATAAGGCATATGTTTATGTGAATATAACTAACTGTGGTAAGAGGATAAGTAATATCTCAGGTGTGACTTAGGGAAATAGTACAGATCGATTCTACATCAACGTCGAAGCCCCATAGCCCCTAGTTAGGGTTGCGCGAAGGCAAATATATCAGGGCACGAAGGCCGAGGAAGTGCATAAAGTAACCTCCATGAAGGGACTCATAGTTGGACCAAATCAACCACTCTGACATCTCAAGGGTGTGGAAACCTAGTTCCAGCACCTCCCATACTACTTTGGGTGAGACCTCAGTCCACACTCCGCTGACTGTTGCCGAAAGGGCCAGTTGTATAGGGACTTGTTTTCCTTATTAACAAGGAAGCTAGCTCAGGCCCCAAAAAGCCAAAAAATGGTTCCATTATCAGGACGAGGATCTGCATAGAGATGTTTGATGTCGTATCAGTGGAATCCAACTATGAAAGAAATTGAATATTGGTTGGATAGGGATATTCACGAGTTCACGGTGTAGGAAAACAAGAGTTAGCAACTACCAAAAGAAGAGTGGTTAGACTACTACCTGTACAGAGAGATCGATGAAATTTTCTTCTTATCTTTCCCTACTGAGCTATACAAGTGGATCACGAAGCTAGCAGATAGCCAAGGAAGGTGCAAGCTTGATAGACCAATTGTGTGGACCCCAGAGTTGGTGTGTAGATTGGAAGAATCAGACGATAAGATCGCACGCACTGTTGATCACTAGCTCGATCAAATTATATGAGGATTCGTTACTGAGTTTGCGGTAGATACTTTAGTTAGTTATAGCGAGGTCGGATGATACTTCCTCAAAGGACTGTGAGGTAAGTACATTAAGTCTTTGAACATCTGGATTAAAATGCTATTGTGTGAAAAGAGGGTTATGTGAATACATTGATGTTTGGGGCTACGCGAAGTGGGAGAATTTACAAAAACGAAGGTAGTACAAAACTAGAAACTAGCCCTTTGATTCCACCTCTATGAGGGGATGAGGAAGAGCTCACGAAGGTATCACAAAGAAGTGAAATCAATTTGATAAGGCAAAGGACTCCACGCATGCCACCCCCACCCTCACCACCACCAATTTCACCATCTTCACCCCCATCTTTGCCCATACCACCTCCGCCACCACCGCGAATCAATATGGCAAGTGCGATAAAGTTGTCAGTGTTCAAGGGAGTAGGAAATGAAGATCCAGACCAGTTTTGGTTCGTAATAAAAGCTATATGGAAAGTGCAGGGATTTAATAATGACAATATAAAGAAAGTGATGTTGGTCAGTGCTCTGCAGGATCGCATGCTAACCTGGTCTATTAATCATTGTAATGAAAATCCGAACACGGGGATCACGGATATCCAAATTGTGTTGAAAAGAGAATTTAGTAGACCGAAGTCAGAGGTGCAGTCGATCATTGGAATTAAGGAGATCATGATGCTACCAGGTGAGATTCCTTGGGAGTTGGATTCTAGACTGAGGTGCATGATTCACGAAGCTAATATGACTTTGACGGATAGAAAACACCGCGAATGGTTTCTACCATCGCTAACACCGCATTTAAGGAACATGATGTCACAATAGAGGCTAAAAACTCAAGCCCGAGCCTTGGAGATTGCAATGAGGCTGCATGAAACCCCAATATAGGATCCTAACCTGGGAGTTTAGCAGATCCACGTGGCATTGAAAAACTTGTGCCCTGAGATGCAGAGTCTGAAACAAGACAAGATAGCTTGACTAGAGGTGTGTGGCGATGTATGGTGTGTTAAATGTAAGGGTCAGGATCATGACAAGGACCACTACCCACTATTCACGAATTACCTCATGGGAGGAGGACCGATGTTGTTGAGACCGGAGGCCCAAGAAGGACCTAGTGTGGTGCATGCATTATCATGCACGATTTGTCAAATAGGAGGAAAGCATGCTATGGACAACTGCCATTTGTTGCAAAAGTACATGCAGAATTCGCAACAATTGTTCTGTAATTTCTATAGATCAATGGGACATGATGAGCACACCTGTAGAAGCTATGAACTGATGATGGATAGGACTCCTACCTACAGAGTTCAGGCCAAAATGCGGCCCCTTGAAAAGAACACAGGCATGGCGCGAACTGGATTTCAGGGGCACGGATGAGGCCGAGGTGGAGGAGGAGGGCCTGGAAGATGTCACAGACAGCTGATATGTTACAATTATGGAGGGTGAGGATATTATGCATGTGATTGTATGAATCTGACACATCCATCATGCTCATATTGTACATTGTTTTATCATGAGATGGAGGATTGTCCCACAATGATAGCGTGGTTGCATGAAAAAGGAGTGCTCCAACCTCCACCGAATTAGAACCTACAAATGATGAGGTCTGAGCCATGCGAGGAAGACCCCAATGTGAACATCATGCTCCAAGGTGGACTTATGACAGGGGGTGACAAAAGCAAGTAGCCTGAAGATAGTACTTGGGTTCACAAGGCTCTGACGAAAGAACCAGAGTTTGATTTGGAGTGCGCTAAGGAAACCTTCATGGAAGCCAGGAAGAGTGTTAGGTCCCTATACTACTAGTGTAAACCCTTATTGTTATTAGTACAACCCCCTTATTGTTATTAGTACAACTTTTATCATGAACCAACACTGGTCCAGATCTTGATGGTCTTATCATTTGTATCATCCAAAAATTGTTCATTTGTGTAATGTAAAGGAGGTTGCCCCCTCAAAGAGGTTGAATTATAAAGTTATGACCTATATTTTCTATATTTTTATGAGTTGGTTTCATAACATTTGGTATTAGAAATTTGGATTCTAGGGTTTTGCTACTCTAAATAGGTCATCATGGAATTTTTTCTATAACTTTTCTTATGCGATGTTTCAAAAGCTACAAAAAAACCCATTTGAGATGAAATATCGCTAAACCTCGGGTCCAAATTTGAGATCTTGTCTCTATATTGTCATAGATATGATCTGAGGAAGTTACGGTTTTTGCAAGCTCTAGAATTTCATCTCAAACAGGTCATCGTGGAATTTTTGCTATAATAGTTTTTCTATGAAGGTTCAGACTCTAAAATTACAACCCATTTGAGCTGCAATATTGGTGAAGTGGGGTCCAAATTTCAGATTGTGCCTCGATATATTTTTGCAGATATAATCTCAAGAAGTTAGCATTTTTGCAGACTCCTGAATTACATTCTAAATAGGTTACCTTGGGAAAATCGTCATAACCTTCGTGTATATTTTTCAGATCCAAAGATCGAAACAGTGACATGTGGTACGTCGTACACATTCACGCTACTAAAACATTATATAATTAGGTCATCTTAGGAGATTCGACATAACTCTTCCTTGAAGAATACAAACTTGATTAGACTTGCAAGGTTAGAAAGAGGACTAAGAGGGCTATTACAGACCAAAAATTCAAAACTTAAAGATCTGAAAGTATAGAGGTACAGTCATTTCAAGATCGAGCTCCTAAAATCAAGAAAAAGTGAGATGAGGAAGTTTGATTGCAACGATCCGGTAAATTGGATACTACATGGAGAAATATTTTGATCTACATGGTGTACCACTGTTACAAATGGTACGTATTGCATCTAATTATTTAGAACCGACACAATTTTTATGGTATAAAGGGCTTTGTTCTCGTAGACCACTTGTCATGTGGTCAATTTTCATGGAGGAAATGATAGCACATTATGAGGATACAAAGAGAAACACCTTCTTTAGCCAATTGATAAATCTCAAACAAAAGGGTTCAATGGCAGAGTACATTAAGGACATCAAAAAATTGAATATAAGGGTAAATGATATTCCAGAGAAGAAAATGGTTGATGTCTTCATAGGGAATTTAAAGGATAATATTCAACACAAGGTTCATCTTTGGGAACCTAATTGATTGGAGAAGGCATTTAGATGGGCAAGAAAAATTGAAAGCGAAATTATGGAAACAAGGAATCCCACTAGTCACAACTATAAATATGGAAGTGTTGCTTCTCCTAGTATTCCACAACCTACAAGGTTGACATCACAACAATTGGAAGAAAAAAGTGCAAAAGGGCTTTGGTACAATTGTGATAACAAATACATTAAAGTTCATAAGTGTGACAAAAGGAAATTATTTTACATTGAGTGTGAAGAGGAGGAAGAAAAGGATCAAGAAACATCAAGAGAAGAGGATATACACTAGGAACCAACCCAATCAAGGATAATTTTAGGGGCGAATGTTCGACCTTTGGCGAAATTAAGGGGTTTTAAATTTTTAGTGGGCGAATATTTTGTATCATAGTACATTTTTACAAATCACCTCAAATAGCCCACCTTATTTTAAGGGAGAGGGTAAAAAAGGTAAATTTAGCCCTTGAAATTAGGACTTACAAGCTTCCATTCGCCCATTTTCAAGAATAGGTTTTATTTAAGTGAATCCATTCGCCCATTTTCAAGAATAGGTTTTATTTAAGTGAATCCTATGGGCCAAATACCATATTTATAAAAGAGGTATGGTAAATTAATAAAAATATAAATAAATGAGAGGTATGGTAAATAAATAAAACATTTTTGTATATTTACTCCATAAGTCACCTTATATACATGTAAGGGTGTAAACAAATAAAAATATAAGTAAAGTGGAGGTATGGTAAATAAATAAAACGTCTTTTTATACTTACTCAAAAGGTATGGTGAATAAATAAAAATATAAATAAACTAGACGTATCGTAAATAAATAAAACCTCTTTTTATATTTAGTCCATAACCCTTGTTCTATTTATGAAGGCTCAAGAAAGGTTTTATTTAAGTGAATCCTATTGGCCAAATACCATATTTGTAAAAGAGGTATGGTAAATTAATAGAAATATAAATAAATGAGAGGTATGGTAAACAAATAAAACATTTTTTTTATATTTACTCCATAAGTCACCTTATATTTACTAACACTCAAAAAATTGGTTATATTTAGGTGAAACCTATGGCCAAAATACTATGGGACAAATACCATGGACTAGATTGTTATTAATACCATGCAAAAAACCATTATTAACCCTAATATTGGAATTAATAAAAATAAAAATGGCACATGGTATTGACCCATGGTATTCACCTGGAATGTAGCCTATTTAAATTATTTAGTGAAAGACTCGCCAAGATCTTACAAGATTTTATAATTGAGTAAAATATTCTAATAAAAATAAAAATGGCACATGGTATTCACCCATGGTATTCACCAAAATGGCACATGGTATTCACCCATGGTATTCGCCTTGAATGTAGCCTATTTAAATGGGGGAATTAAACCAGCATGTAGCCTATGCTAAGATTCACTAGGACTTTACAAAGTTTTATCATTTAGTGAAAGACTTGCCAAGATCTTACAAGATTTTATAATTGAGTAAAATATTCGCCATGCCTGGTGAGAGATTCGCCAAAAAATTATATATACATATTATATTATTGATAAAATCGCCTTCCATTTTTCCTATATACCATGGAGATTCGCCCATTTATTATATTTATAAATTTAGGGGGGGTTCTTAAAATTTTCCCTGAACCCAATAGAAAGAAGAAATGAATCCGACCATATCTTGTAAAGCATTGACAAGAATTACCACTCCTCAAACTCTCAAGATAGAAGGACATATCAAGAAGAAAAATGTTCAAGAAGTGAAAGATCACAACGAGCATCAAGAAATGAATCTGACCATATCTTGTAAAGCATTGGCAAGAATTATTTCTCCTTAAACTCTCAAGATAGAAGGACATATCAAGAAGAAAAGGTTCAAGAAGTGAAAGACAACATCGAGAAATAAGAAATGAATCTGACCATATCTTGTAATGCATTGGCAAAAATTACCACTCCTCAAGCTATGAAGATAGAAGGACATATCAAGAAGAAAAATGTTCAAGAAGTGAAGGATCACATCGAGCATCAATAAATGAATCCAACCATATATTGTAAGAAATTACCACTCTTCAAACACTCAATATAGAAGGACATATCGAGAAGAAAAAGATTCAAGCAGTGAAAGATCACATCGAGCATCAACAACAAGTTCTCCAACTTTTAAAAGATAATGCCACTTTGGTGCAGAATCAAATGAAGCAACAGGCAGATCAACATCGCAGTAAAAGAAGTTTTGATGGAGGTGATTGGGTATTTTTATGGCTACATCTAAAGAAAGCTATTTATGAGAAGGAAATGTTGGCAATACTACATACACTTAAGAAATGGTGGCCTTACCTAATGGGAGGACACTTCAAGGTAACAATGGATCATGATAGTCTTAAATACTTTTTAAAACAAATATTATCTTTAGAAGAAAAAAAATGGGTCACAAATATTTTGGGTTATGACTTTGAAATCATGTACAAAAAAGGGAAGCAAAATGTTGTTGCAGATGATCTCTCAAGAAAGGATGAGGATGTGGAAGCATTGTTTTATGTTATTTCTATTATCCAACTAGATTGGATAAACGAAGCAAGAGATGAATGGATAAAGGATGAAGAAGTGTGGTCACTCATTCAAAAGTTGCAGAAGATCCAAACTCAAATCACATTTCTAGAACTTGATGAGGAAGGAAAAACATATTGGAACCTACCGCAGTCATAGAAACAAGAACCCAACAGCTACGAAATTGATCAATTCCAGAGAATATCATCAAGTGGAAGAATTTACCCACTAAAGAGTCCACATTGGACAAGAAGAATTTCATATAGAAGCATCAAGAACTACTCAAGCATTGAGAACAACACTTTTTGAAGGAGAGGGGCATGTTAGGTCCCTATACTACTAGTGTAAACGTTTATTGTTATTAGTACAACCCCTTTATTATATTGTTGTTCCCATGTAGTCCCCATATGGTTATTATTGTGCCCCATAGAAGCCCACTATTGTTATTAGTGTGCCCTTACATTATTATTGTTATGTCAGCTCTGATTATATTATGACCCCTTAGACTCCTACATATAGAGTTGAGGACTTGTCATTTGTATCATCCAAGAATTATTCATTTGTTTAATATAAAGGAGGTTGCCCCCTCGAAGAGGCTGAATTCTAAGGTGTTGATCTATATTTCCTATCTTTTTGTGAGCTGGTTTCATAACAAAGAGCTTCGTTGATGCCTCCACTTATGGAAGCAAAGATAGACCAGAGTCAGAAATGGACCCATCGATGCTCACAACATTCCTGGAAACATTCATGAAGCTGCTACGTGACATCAAGGTTCTAAAGGGACTGCAGGAACTCATAAATAGATGCGTTGGGACCATGCTAGGAGAATCATGTGTGGTCTGAAAGATCGGAATGCATGCGACGAGGACGGTAAGAGAAATGAGGTTGACCATGCAGATTGGGGAATATGAGATGGACCAAGTGATTCTGGACCTAGGATAGGATGTGAACGTTCTTCCAAAGAAGACATGGGAGAGCATGGGAAGGTCTATGCTGCAATGGCCTCCTATCCAACTACGAATGGCGAACCAATAAAATATTCTATCTATGGGAAGGTTGCAGGGAATCGCTGTGGACATTGAAGGAGCAAGCGCGCTGGGAGATTTTGAAGTGATAGAGATTTTTGATGATAGCAATCCCTACACTGCTCTATTAGGAATAGATTAGCCCACTGACATGAATGAGGTGATAAATCTAAAGAAGCACAAGATGATTTTTGAGAAAAAGTGTGTGCGTGTAGTTCTATGTTTGGACCCTACAGAAGAATCACGCTACATGGAGCTAATGCACAACTATTAAAGTGACGATGATTTAGATTACATCTACAAGATAACCACGTGAGAGGAAGACTAGGTAAATCCCATTGTGCATGGGAAAATCTCATGGGAGCATGTAAGCTCCTATACATCAGATTCTTATGAGGAGATAGAGTGATGGCAGAACTAGTTAAATGAGGTAACCATGCTAAATTGTAACATGATGATGAGATTGTTGCACTACGTATCAACAAAGGTAAGTTATATATCTATGTATGATGGGTTAACCAAGGTAGATTCCTTCCTGAACAAATTCAAAAGAGAAGTGTTGGAACAACAATGTTTCAAGGCTTTGAAATGGGTACTACATGCTACGCCTGCAAGGAAGCTTTGAGGACTGGTGTGAATCTAAGAAAATGATGCCGATGTAGTTTGTGAAGCCTAAGATGTGATTAAAAGGCAAGTATGATGGACGGGATGATTCACGCATGCACCTTGCCAAGTGGACAAAGGTCTATGGGGAAGAACTACAACCTAAGTGGGTGCACCTGTTCTGTCATACCCTAACTATTATACCAATGAATTGGTATATAAAGATGGAGCTCCACCATGGGACAAGTGAATCAGATCTCTTACATGAAGGGTTCTACTAACCTTCACGTTTGAGGATCGTTGGTGGGATACTATTGATGATGCGCTACAAGCAGTAAAGGAAGCTATCTCTAAAATACCCCAGGAGCCAATAGAATTGATTCATCCTGAATGGGTGACTCCACTGAGCTGTGTGCTAGAGTGTTGTAACGTAAAAATTGAAGAAGAAGACGAAGATCCGTGAAAAGTTAACATTCTAGAAACTGAAGGCTATCGCGAGGTTCAAGGGCCACTGATTGAAGACCTTGACATAACCACACCGGTGGAGATAAAGAAAGTGAACATTGGTCTGGAAGCCGAACCCAAGTACAGAATGCTCAACAACTATTGGGATGACTCGATGATGGGTAAGGTCACTGAGTTACTTCGTAAGTATCAGGACCTATTCCCAACCAAGATCATAGACTTAAAGGAAATCATTGGAGATTTAGGGATGATGAAGATCACACTAAAACCTAATGCAAAGCCAGTTAAGTGGAGGTCTTACCGCTTGAATCTGAAATACAAGGAAAGGGTCCACGTAGAACTAGATAAAATGCTTGCCACAGGAATCATTGAGCAGGTAGAAGAATCTGATTGGGTATGCCCTATGGTGGTGTAGGAAAAGAAGCAGAATGGAAAGATAAGAATATACATGGATCTCAGAAAGTTGATTGATGCGTGTGTGCATGACCCATTCCCACCTCCGTTCATAGATGAAGTACTGGAAAATCTCGATAGGAAAGAAGCATATACGTTTACTGATGGGTTTTCAAGGTACCACAAGATCAAAATCGCATCGGAATAGAGGAGCAAGACCACCTTCGTGACTGAGTGAGGCTGCTTTCAATACATCGTTATGCCATTTGGGTTAAAGAATGCGCCGACCATCTTTTCGTGCATATTTGTTGCAGCATTCAAGAAATATATCCACAAGTTCCTGGAAGTTTATCTGGATGGCTGGACTGTATTTGGATTGGTTAAGCAACATGTAGTGAGCTTACGCTTGATTCTGGATACCTGCTAATGACACCAAATCACGTTGAACCTTAAGAAATGTACGTTCCTCATTCCCTTTTGGAACTTGTTGGGACATGTGGTTTGCAAATAGGGACTGATGGTAGACCCCACAAAGATTGTGGTGATTCTGAATTTGGAAGCACCACAAAGTGTCAAACAGCTGTGTGCTACCTTGGGACATATGGGGTATTATAGGAAGTTCATCAAAAGCTATGCCCATATCACCATGCCAATGGAGAAGCTACTGAAAAAGGATGTCACGTTCTACTGGAATGATGACTGCATGAAGAGCCTATATGTACCAAAATAAAAACTGGCCTCTCTGCCGATCCCGGTGTTCCCGAAATGGGGCGAGGAGTTTCATGTCCATGTTGACACATCATGTATATCACTCAGAATATTACTAACATAGGAGAGTGGAGAGGGCTTGGATCACCGTATCGAATTCGTGAGTCACAGGTTGTTTAAAGCAAAAAAGAACTATTCCACAACTGAATGCGAGGGATTGGCTATGGTGTACGCGCTCCAAAAATATTGGCACTATTTGCTAAGGGGACGCTTCAAGATGTATGCAGATCATTGCAGACTGAAATAATTGGTCAACAAGCATATTTTGGCGATGCACATATGCAGGTGGCTTCTATTGTTATAAGAATATGATTTTGAGGTCATCGTGAAGCTTGGGCACGTGAATGCAGGACAGGATCACCTGTCGAGCATTGAGACAGGAGAGGAACCCACTAATCTAGAGGAAGGACTACATGATGCACAGCTCTTTGCTGCGTGCATAGAAAATGGACACTTTGAAGACAATCCACTTTCTCATGACTCGAACTACACCGAAAGAATATTCCATCCAGCAGAAGAAGGAACTGGTGGTGTGTGCATAGATTTTTCTGTCATCGTGGAGCACCTATATAAGATGGGCAATCATGAGATACTACGAAGGTATGTACCTGAATTTGAACGAAGTCATATCCTCGTAGATGTGCATGGGGGTGCTACAGGGGGGAATTTTGTAGGGCAAGTGACTGTGCAAGAGATTCTCCGCACAGGGTTGTGGTGGCCAACACTTCATTAGGATTCAAAAGCACACTGCAATTCATGTGATGTATGTCAAAGAATAGGTAAACCATAGCGGAGGGACAAGATGCCTTTGAATTTGCAAATATGCTGTAGCCCTTTGAAAACTGGGCGATCAACTTTGTAGGACCTATCAAACCTCAGGGAGAGACAGGTGCCAGATACATTATCACTGTGACAGAGTACCTAACTCATTGGGTAGAGGCACAGTCGGTAAAACATTGCACATCTGCCATGGCTGTGAAGTTTCTGTTTGAACACATATTAACATGATTTGGATGTCCGAAGATATTGATGAGAAATTTCCATACACATTTTCTGAATAAGACAATTAGTGCACTGATAGAAGAGTTTTAGGTGTATCATCGGAAAATCACATCGTATCACCCCCAAGCCAATGGGACAGTAGAACCATTTAACAAAATATTGGAAATTGTGCTAACTAATGTATGCAATGCACAACCAAGTGATTGGGACCTCCAAGTACTTGTAGTATTATGGGCTTATAGGACAACTTGCAAGAAACTAATGGGACACACACCTTTCTAGTTAGTCTATGGAGTGGAAGTCGTAATTCCCATGGAGTATATTGTGCCTTGTTTGCACATAGCAACGCTCACAAGTATGATGGACTGCGGAGCCCTGGAGAAGAAGCTCACGTAATTGGAGGAACTGAGGAGGAACAATTTTTGGCTGGATTCCATTAACATATACAAAAGCAGCGTGAAAATGCTCGGCATGATTGACATATTAAGTTGCGCACCTTCAAGGTAAAAAATTTGGTGTTACTATATGAAAATAAGTTTGATAAATTCCTAGGAAAGTTCAAAATGCATTGGTTCAGACTGTATGTTGTTAAGGAGGTTACAGACAGAGCCGCAGTGTAGCTAGTCAAGCTAAATGGAGAACCTTTCCCAGGCCAAGTGAATGGCAGTCGATTGAAGCCATACACTGGTGGCCCGGCTATCTCGCTAACTGACAAAAGCATACTCTTTGCTCCCCAAGTAGCTGGAAGAAGGCACGGGACTATAAATGGATGCGGGGAAGTAGTTCCAACACTGCGGTCTTGGAACAACATGTACAAGAGATTCAGCAGGCAACCACACAGTGCGTTGCTGACCTTGCAGTTGTTCGAGTACAGTTGGAAGGACTCCACGCAAAGATCTCCGCATCGACAGAGTGACTGAAGGGCGAGTCACAATGTTTGTGTTGGGGGCCTGTTAGGCATGGAATCACCCCAAGGCATGTTTTTGGGCTTAAATCCCAGGTTTTGACTAAGTCCATTGTAAAGGCTCTATGATTTGTGGGCACAGAGCGTGAAGTCATAATAGAGTCATAGGGTTGTCTGCCCTTGTTTTCTTAATGTAATGTTGGTTTGAAAGATCTACCCATGGTCTGAAGACCATGGCATTGTATAAATAGAGCAAGGCTCTAAGTGTAAAAAGAAGAGAGTAATCAGATGGATTGATGATGAAGGAATAAAATCATTGAGTCGAAGTGTATGTCATGTCTTTGGGTCATAGAGTAGGAGAAGGCTTTGCAGTTGAGTGTGTAGAGACCTAGTAGTACGCAACTGAGTGCACAGACTCTTTCAGTTGAGTTCGCAGGGAAGGTCGAGTCTATAACTGTGGGAAGAATTAATAAAAGAGAAGTTTTACCATATTCTTGTGTATCTTTTCCTGTTTTATATATTATTAGGTATGAATTGTAAGCCTACTGTTTATTTACTGTGCGAACTCATAAGAATGTGCTGAATAAGTAAATATAATATAAGGCACCTGTTTATGTGAAGATAATGAACTGTGATAAGAGGATAAGTAAGACCTCGAGTGTGACTTAGGGAAATACTACAAATCGTTGCTACAGTAGCATGGAAGCCCCACAACCATTGGTTAGGGCTGTACAAAGGTGAATATATAAGGGTGCAAATGCCAGGGAAGTGTGCGAAGTAACCTAAATGAAGGGACTCGCAGTTGGACCAAATCAACCCCTCAGACGTCTCAAGGGTGTAGAAAACTAGTTCTAGCACCCCCCCATACTACTTCGGGTGAGACTTCAATTCATGCTCCTTGGACTATTGCCAAAAGAGCTAGTAGTACAGGGATTTGTTTGGCTAATTAACTCCAAACCTAGGTCAATCCCAAACAAGCTAACATAGGATGAGTAAGGGATAAGATAAATAGTGTTGCTACCCTACCACTAAGCATTCCCGGTTGAAGAAAGAGGTTTGGGTATAACTAAATAGTGTCTATATACACTCGCGTTTATTGCTGCACTAAAATTTCCTCTTGGTTATTTTCTATTGTTCTTTGTAGTAAGTGATGTAAACTTATGTCTTAAAAAATTACACATACCGTATGGTAAATTATATCACTGTAATTATGTTATGAATTATATGGCTTCTTATTTTGTTATATAGACATATTTGGAAAAAAACTCCATAGTTACACTGTGCGACCATTGCACCAAAACTATATTTCTCATTTAGTTACAAAAAATAAACCTACTAATACATACTAGCAAACTTTGTCATAGTATATTGTAATTAGGTGATAATTATCGTAGCTAGCATTGCACATTTACATTTAACTATCATGTTCATAGAACCCTTAAATTTAAACATTTCTAACATTAAACATTGCTAACATTATAAATAATTAACTCTATATGAATACTAGGTCATTCGGAAATTCACCCAGTAGTCACACCACCCAAACATGAGAAGGACAATCACCTCCTTTTCTCTCCCTTGAGCAATATTTTACCAGAGCAACTCTTTTCCTCAGTACCCCAATAGGGTTAGCCTTCCGGTGTCAAAACCTCCTAGGTTCAATCATGAGTCAAAATAGAGCTTGAGGTATCCACTGGCCCTTTTTCTAGCTCAGGAATACCTCTTGGGGGCAAACTGCTAATATCCACAGTGTATTGTGCAATTTCTAAATCTAGTTATTTCCTTTGTTGCCTACAACTTCCTTTTCTAGCTGCCTTCCCCTAGCCTCCTCATTTGTGTTTTCCCTTCTAGAAACACCAAATGAAAGGGAGGTAACTGATTCTTTCAACTATCTGGTAAAACTACTGTCCTTCGTTTGTCCTTTGCTATAATATGTTTACCCAAGTGACTTTCAAGATTCTTTTAATTATTATTTATTAAAGAAAACTATCATTTGTTAAAAGAAATGATAACATGATCATAAGCTTAAATCAACATTTATGCCTCCACTTAGCCTTCAAACCTCTAACTTAAACAAAAAACTAAATGTAAGTAATTTCACAAATCACAATGTTTGGAGGGATGTTACATCGGTTATAATATCATTAATTTATCTAACTATTGATGTGATGTCTATTATAATTGAAACAGATAGAATTGAAGACCGAGTCAAAGAAATTGATATTTTGGAATGGACTAGTAATGAGAATTTTGTTGTAGTTATATTGCATGGTTTGGGAGGAATCAATAAGACTACTCTTGCAAATGTTGTTTATTCATCACTTAAAATTAAAGGATGTCAGTGCTCAAAGGTTGAACTCTTCGATGATATAAATACACCTGGAATCATAACAACATTACAAAACAATATATTTAGGGACTTTATGACAAAGGAAGACCTTAAAGACATTAAAGAAATTAGAAATTACAAGGATGGACAACTAGAGCTGGGTAAAATGTTACAGAAAGTGAAAGCTTTCATCTATATTGATAATGTTTTGGGGGAAAAGGAGATCAACCTACTTTTGCGAGAGGACATCAATAAGGAAATGAAGGTCAAGCTCCTTCTTACTGCATGTGATCAAAATGACTATAACCTATGCACAATTAAAAGGAGGGAAGTCTATTCCATGAAACACTTTCCCCGTACTGAAGCCATGAATCTTTTTGTCTAAATATAGTTGGGGATATTTTATATAACTACCCACCCAAAATGAATAGAGGGATGTGTACCTCCAACAACAAGGATGGAACCATAGGCTCCTTGGCTGAAGGGAATTGATTCCGGTACCTATTAGCCCTAAGCCATGTTGACAAAGTCGAAATTACCCGCTAAATTCCATGCTCATTAATTCTCAATTACAAGATACATGTAGAAGGTCATGTGAATTCAAGATAAATTACTGAATAAATTCATGTTCACTATGGAGAAATTATGAATACATAGAGAACATCAATGCAATAGAAATACCAAATCACAATGACAAGTGATATAAGTATAATTAACCAGTATAAGGCAAGCTTTATTAGTTCAATATTCCAGACATAGGCAAAATTGCTTATGTAGAATTTTCTAGACCACGGGCCAGGTTCAAACATTTAGATTGACCAATCAAAGGTCAGCCTCATAAGAGAAATATGAAAGGAGAAAGGTTCTTTCATGATAAATTATGATACATATTCCATTTTATTGAATTCAAGGTTTTAAGTGTTGTACCCTGATACCTTGCTGAAGCAATAAGAGGTTGGGGCATCCATCAGTAATTTGGTTGGGTATGTGGGGTATGGAATAGAGGTTAGTAAAGGGAACAAGGTTGGTGGAGTAGGTTTAGATCAGTAAAGGAAAATAAGAATATCCTAGAAATGTTGTCTGAATCCATCACAAGTATCTATGGGTTCATCCCATCCAGAAATGATCAATAGTGATACCCACAAAGGAAGCATTCCTCCTTGCATCAATTGCTTGGTAATGGTAGGAAAAAAATCTCCACTAAGTAGGGTAAGGCAGTTCAACTAAAGAGAAAAGGTAGGTTGGTGATAAGTTAAGGGAAAGTAGGATGAGTAAGGGATAAGATAAATAGTGTTGCTACCCTACCACTAAGAATTCCTCGTTAAAGCAAGAGGTTTGGGTATAACTAAATAGGGTATATATACACACGAGTTTTACTATTGCACTAAAATTTCCTCTCGGTTATTTTCTATTGCTCTTTGTACTCAGTGATGTAAAATTATTTCTTCAAAAATTACATTTACCCTACTATAAAGTATATCACTGTAATTATGTTATGAATTATATGGCTTCTTATTTTTTTATATAGACATATTCGGATGAAAACTCTATAGTTGCACTATGTGACCATTGCACCAAAACTAATTTCTCATTTAGTTAGCATAAATAAATATGCTAATACATACTAGAAGACTTTGTCATAGTATAATGTAATTAAGTAATAATTATCGTAGCTAGCATTTCACATTTACATTTAACTATCATGTTCATAGAACCCTTACATTTAAACATTTCTAACATTACACATTGCTAACATTATAAATACTTATCTGTATATAAATACGAGGTCGTTCGGAAATTCACCCAGTAGTCACACCACCCAGCCACAAGAAAGGCAATCACCTCCTTTTGTCTCCCTTGAGCAATATTTTACCAAAGCAACTCTTTTCCTTAGTGCCTCAACATGGTTAACCTTCAGGCCTCAGAACCTCCTAGGTTCAATCGTGAGTCAAAAATAGAGCTTAAGGTTTCCGCTGGCCCTTTTTCGAGCTCAGGAATACCTCTTGGCAGGATCTTGCTAATATCCATAGTGTATTGTGCAATTTCTAAATCTAGTTATTTCCTTCATTGCATACAACTTCCTTTTCCGGCTGCCTTCCCCTGGCCTCCTCATTTGGGTTTTCCCTTTGAGAAACCCCAAATGAAAGGGAGATAATTGATTCTTTCAACTATCTGGTAAAAATATTGTCCTTTATTTTAATAGGTTTAACTAGGTGACTTTCAATATTCTCTTAATTATTATTTATTAAAAAAAACTATTATTTGTTAAAAGAAATGATAACATGGTCATAAACTTGAATCATCATTTAGGCCTCCACTTAGCCTTCAAACCTCTAACTTAAACAGTAAAGTAATGTAGGTAATTTCACAAATCACAATGTTTGGAGGGATATTACATCGGTTATCATATCATTAATTTATCTAACTATAGATGTGATGTCTATTATAATTGAAACAAATATAATTAAAGAGCGAGTCAAGGAAATTGATATTTTGGAATGGACCAATAATGAGAATTTTGTTGTAGTTATATTGCATGGTTTGGGAGGAATCAATAAGACTAATCTTCCAAATGTTGTTTATTCGTCACTTAACATTAAAGGATGTCAAGGCTCAAAGGTTGAAATATTTGATGATATAAATACACCTGGAAACATAAGAATATTACAAAACAAATATTTAGGGACTTGATGAGAAAGGAAGACCTTAAAGACATTAAAGAAATTAAAATTACAAGGATGAAGAACTAGAGCTGGGTAAAATGTTACAAAAAGTGAAAGCTTTCATCTATATTGATAATGTTTTGGGGGAAAATGAGCTCAACCTACTTTTTCAAGAGGACATCAATAAAGAAATGAAGGTCAAGCTCCTTCTTACTACATGTGATCAAAATGACTATAACCCGTGCACAATTAAAAGGAGGGAAGTCTATTCTATGAAACAACTTCACCGTACTAAAGCCATGAATCTTTTAAAAAAACAAGGATTGCAGGCAATGGTAGTGCCTGCGGATTTGAAAGTACATTTGCAATAACGCATATTTATGGCAATTAAGGCAATCAAATAATTTGAAAAATGTTCATAATAGATAACCATGTCTCTTGCTGAAAGCCATCTAATTTGTACCAAAGTGCTTGTTGTTGCACTAATTTTTTACTCATCTTGCTTGTGGAGTCAAAAACTACTTGTGCCGTAAAAAATAGTTAGCCATAAACAAGATGGAGTTGTGAAATGTCAGGGTATAACTGTGTGGAGAGAGCACCATTCAGGCATGTCAATATGCCTAGTTTGGAATGTATTTTTCAGTTCAGTGTTGAATATAATCTCTAGCATGATATTTGGAAATCAAGGTGATGAAATAAAATTTACAATTAGAGCCAGAAAAACATTAAATTAATATAAAGTTTTTGCATTTTCACCATGAATGACATACCCAGCGTGATTTTTGGAACGATATACATTTATGGTCCTCCTTATATTGATTTTTTTAATGTGGCTTTATTCTTGTACGTGGCAGTGAAGATCACATAAAACTCAAACAATCTCATCAATTTATTGTGATTCAGTAGTTGAATTATTTAACTCCCACATCATAAGTTTTGTAATGCATTTGAATGCATGGGAGTTTATTTTTGTCAAAGTTGTAATGGAAAATAGATATGGCAACGAGACAATGAATGATAATATGCTCACTTGGAAAAAATGCAAAGCCTTTTATGCAAGCCACCTGATAAATAAAGCTAACAAATCTGAAGATTTGGCTCTGTAAAAAGGGCGCGAGGCATGTGTAACAAGACACCAGAAATTGCAGACAAAACATGTTGGTTGAATTCCAAGTCATGGGGATAATATTGATCATAAAATTTCAGGTGATTCAATGACATAATATCCTTCAAAAAAATAAAGACGATGAATTATTATTCGAAACCACGGAAAACCCAGCTTCTACTTGTTTGACTATCTCCTTTCTTGCATGCTGAAAATGACTAGCTTTCCCATGGCTCGTGATAAGCCTTTCCCACCCTCCTTTCATTGTATGGTGAAGCAGTGGAATGAGAGAAGCTTAGCTAGTGTTGGGGTCGACAACATCCCTACTGAATTATGGACACTAAAAAATATCCATTCTGAACAAAATGTTGCAATGGCAGCGTTGCAGAATTCTCCTGCTAGCGGGTGTTGCTTCTCGACTCTGCTAGTAATCTTGCTTCTCAGCTCTATGCATGGGAGAACAAGTTTTAATTGAACCAAGGCAGTAATAGATTCACAACAAAATGGTGTGAACAAGAATGGATAGGGGATGTTCAATTGCTTCCTACTAGCTGAGTGAAGGTTCAATATTTTTTAATCTATTATTCTACATGTATGCTTGCCATATCCCCTATTTCATAGAGGTCACATGTAACAAAGGGCTCAGTGCAATGGTTAGTGGTGACACTCATCCGCATTTTAATCCATTTTTCTGCATGTCTTCTTTCCATCTCCACTATTTCATAGAGGTCGTGTGTAACGAAGGGCTCATGGCAGCGGTTAGTGGAGACATTGATTGGCAATGCCGTGTAAGGTTCAAGTTCATGGTTTAAGGAGACTTTAAAAAAATTGCCTTAAAAATACTTTGGTTAAAGAAAATTGTTCATACTTTAAACCATGTCTATGTGTAGTGTGCCTAAAATAGCATCTGGCTATGTGACTTTCACAATAATAAATCCATTGTTAAAGTTAGGGTTAGAATTTTAGTGAACATAAATCACCAATTGAAACTTGGTTAAAGAAAAAAACTGAGGAAATATTAGTAGGTCAAAGCAGGATTAATAGTTGGTCAACGATAATTTGATTGCCATAGTCCTGCTGAAATGCAGCGACTAATAAATGGACAAGAGGGATGAAAAAAAGAGACAAAGAGATTCTATTCCATTGAATGAAATCAATTTGGATGAGATAGTAAACTTCTGTAGTGGTATTCTAAAACTTTTAAAAGTAGTGGCGACAATCATGTAGTGGGAGATAACGAAAAGAAAGCTTTTCAAATAGTGAAAAAAGAAAATATAAAATTGAAGTGTAAACAGTTGGAGAATATATAATGCTATGTTTTTGCTTTTGAAAATCTTCATAAAGAATGTAAAGATCCATTTCTTGATATTTACTTATTTCAAAGGAAATAATTGGGAAATAATGGATGATATTATGGGAATGTCTGAATTGGATAGTCTAGAAAAATGTGCACTTGTGAAGAAAGACGCAAATGGCCTTGAAAGTGTGCACGATGTCATTTTGGGACTTGGTCACCACAAGGAAAAGGAAACTAGGTTTAAATCTCCCAATGCATATGAAATTAAGAAGTTCCTAAATCGCAAAGCAAGCAAGGTAGGTACCAAATGTATGAATTGAAAAAAAAGATACATTTTGTCTCATATAATGTCTATACCTATATATTTACTCAATTATATTTAATGTAGGACATTCAAAACATAAAGGGCCTTTGGTTGAGTGGAAATAAGGAATGATTTTCTATATCTTCAGAAAAAATAGACTTAATGTTTAAGTGAGAACTCTTCACCTTGGAAATTTGATACAAGTGGAAGGGACATTAAATGGCCATTAGAAAAATTGATTTTTTTCCAAGGAGAAATTCCTTTTCTTCCGTTTAATGTGAAGGAGGTCACAGACTTGAAATCTTTAATCTATCATCCAAAGGATCTGAAACTGTCTGAAACAAGTCTCCATCTTCTATTTTCCACCCTTTGAATCATGATAAAATGTGGTGTTTATTATTTCTAAATCACTTAATTATAGTTCACTTATGCATAGCACAATTTGTAGATGCCATCCGATCTTAGACACATGGAGTTTAATGGAAGACTTTCCCTTGCCTGTGAAATGTATTTGAGAGATTTGGAGTAGCTTAACAAGTTTTGAATATTTACATTGACCAGATTTATAAAGTTGAAAAGTTTGTCTAAGGAACAAGTGATCAATTGAATGGATTGGAAGAATTAACTCTTTCATGTTGTCAATCGATATAAGAAATTCCACTCTATATTTCAAGCCTTTGGTTAAGAATACTGAGAGTAAATCATTGTTCAAATTTAACTCACCTCCCTAAAGATTTTGAATTATTAGATTCTTTGCAAGAACTCAATTTGCAAGGTTGCACAAATCTAAGAGAGCTTCCTAGTAGCTTTGGATTGTTAAATTCTTTGCAAGAACTTAGTCTGCAAGGCTGAAAAAATCTAAAAGAGCATCCTATCAATTTTGGATTGTTAAAATCTTTGCAATAACTCAATATTTAAGGCTGCACAAATATAAAAGAGTTTTTATCACTTTTGAAACACTTTCGTCATTGATATCATTGGATTTATCCTCTTGCGAAAACCTATCAAAACTCCCTCATGGTATTGGATACTTGGCATCACTCATCAACTTCTCTTTGAACAAGTGTGCTAACATAAGAAGTATTCCAGAAAGCATTGGGCAGTTGAAGTCGTTGGCCTTCTCAATGGATATGTCAGGGTGCTCAACATTAAGAGAACTTTTGTCTCTATTTGGAAAATTAACATATATGGAAGAGTTGAACCTTAGTGAATGCAACAGTTTAGAGAAGCTTCCAGAAGGTTTCTGTCAACTCAAGCATTTGGTAAAGCTAAATTTATCAAATTGCAGCACACTTCAACAATTATATGTTATGAAACCAGTAGTCACAGAAACAAGAACTCGACAGCTACAAAATTGATAAATTTTAGAGTATCTTATCAAGTGGAAGAACTTACTTGCTGGGAGGATAAGAATTTTATACAGAAGCATCAAGAACTACTCAAGCATTGAGGACAACACCTTTTGAAGGAGAGGGCAATGTTAGGTCCCTATACTACTAGTGTAAATCCTCATTGTTATTAGTACAACAATATAATAAGGGGGTTGTACTAATAATAATAAGCGGTTACACTAGTAGTATAGGGACTTAACATGCCCCTCTCCTTCCAAAAGTGTTGTTCTCAACGCTTGAGTAGTTCTTGATGCTTCTGTATAAAATTCTTATTGTCCCATGTGGAATCTTCAGTGGGTAAGTTCTTCCACTTGATGAGATACTCTGAAATTGATCAATTTTGTAGCTGTCAGGTTCTTGTTTCTGTGACTGCTCCAAGTTCCAATATGATTTTTCCTTCCTCTTCAACTTCTCGTAATATTGTTTGAATTGGGATCTTCTGCAAATTTTGAATGAGTGGCCACACCTTTTCTTCCTTCTTCCATTCATCCCTTGCTTCGTTTATCCAATCTTGTTGGATAATAGAAATATCACAAAACAATGCTTTCACATCCTCATCCTTTTTTGAAAGTGCATCTGCAACAACATTTTTCTTCCCTTTTTTGTAGATGATTTCTAGGTCATAACCCAACATATTTGTGACCCATTTTTTTTTTTTCTTCTAAAGATAATCTTTTTTCTAAAAGGTATTTAAGAATATCATGATCCATTTTTACCTTAAAGTGTCTTCCCATTAGGTAAGGCTGCCATTTCTTATGTGCATGTAGTATTTCCAACATTTCCTTCTCATAAATAGCTTGCTCGAGATGTAGCCGTAAAAATACCCAATCACTTACATAAAAACTTCTTTGACTGCGATGTTGATTGGCCTATTGTTTCATTGGATTCTGCACCAATGTGGCGTTATCCTTTAAAAGTTGGAGAACTTGTTGTTGATGTTCGATGTGATCTTACACTCCTTGAATCTTTTTCTTCTTGATATGTCCTACTATCTTTGAGGAGTGGTAATTTCTTCTAATGCATTACAAGATATGGTCGAATTCATTTCTTAATGCTCAATGTTTTCACTTCTTGACCATTTTTCTTCTTGATATGTGCTTCTATCTTGATAGTTTGAGGAGTGGTAATTTCATCCAATGCATTAGAATATATTGCCAGATTCATTTCTTCTTTATTGATGTGATATTTCACTTCTTGAACCTTTTCCTTCTTGATATGTCCTTCTATATTTAGAGTTTGGGGAGTGGCAATTCTTGTCAATGCTTTACAAGATATGTTCAGATTCATTTCTTCTTTCTTTAACGTTGGTTCCTAGTGTATATCCTCTTCGTTTGATATTTCTTGATCCTTTTCTTCCTTCTCTTCACAATTAATGTAAAATAATTTATTCTCAGCACATTTATGACCTTTAATGTATTTGTTATCATAATTGTAACAGATCCCTTTTTCTCTCTTTTCTTCCAATTGTTGTGGTGTCAACCTTGTAGGTTTGGGAAGGCTAGGAGAAACAACACTTCCATATTTATAGTTGTGAGGGGTAGACTTACTTGCTGCCATAATTTTTCTTTCCACTTTTCTGTTCAACCTGAATGCATTCTCCAATGGATCAAGTTCCCAAAGATGAACCTCATGTTGAATTTTATGCTTTAATGTCCCTATGGAGACATCAATCCTCTACTTCTTTGGAATATCATTTTTCTTTATATTCAATTTATTAAAGTCCTCAATGTGCGAACACTTTTGTTTGAGATTTATCAATAGGCTAAAGAAGGTGTTTCTCTTTGTATCCTCATAATGTGCTATCATTTCCTCCATGAAAATTGACCACATAACTAGTGGTTTATGAGAACAAAGCCCTTTATAACATAAAAATTGATCTGGCTCTAAATATGAATATGAAATATGTACCTTTTGTAACAATTGCACTTCATGTACATCAAAATATTGCTCCATCTGTAGTATTCAATTTACTAGATCCTTTCTATCAAACTTCCTCATATCGCCTTTTCTTGATTTTAGGAGCTCGATCTTGAAATGACTGTAACTCTGTACTTTTAGATCTCCAAGATTTGAAATTGTCTTCTACAGTACTCCTTTAAGTCCTCTTTCTAACCCCGCAAGTCTGATTAGAATTTGACTGTCTAAGAAAGAGTTATGCCCAATGTCCTAAGATGACCTAATTATATAATGTTTTAGTAGATCAAACTTGTATGACCCGCCACGTGTCATTGTTTTGACTTATCTAAAAAAATATACACAAAAAACTATCATTCGCCCTCTTTCTATAACTTCTTACGAAATTTTAGTTTCTTGCTCAGAGAGAAGGTTATGACTATTTTCGCAAGGTCACTTGTTTAGAATGTAATTTGGGAGTCTGCAAAAACCCTAACTTCCTCAGGTTATATCTCCAAACATATAGCGAGGCAAGATCTGAGATTCGGATACGCGCTTCATGAAGATTTCATCTCAAATGGGTTTTAATTTCAGAGTCTAAACCTTTGTATAAAAGGTATTCTAGTGAAACTTCCATGATGACCTATTTGAGATGAAATTGTGGAGATTGCAAAAACCCTAACTTCATCAGGTCATATCTTCTAAAATATAGCCAGACAAGATCTGAAATTTATACCTGAGGTTGAGACCGGTCTCTCCTCAAATGGGTCTTTTTTTTAGCTTCTGGAACTTTGTAGCAAAAAATTATAGTGAAAATTCAATGATGACCTGTTTGGAGCAGTGAAACCCTATAATCCAAAGCTCTAATACCAAATGTTATGAAACTAGCTCACAAAAAGATAGAAAAGAAAGATCAACGCCTTAGAATTCTGCCTATTCAAGGGGGAAACATCCCACACATTACACCAATGAACAATTCTTGGATGATAAAATGACAAGCCCTCCTTTCTATATATAGGAGTCTAAGGGGTCATAATATAATCAGAGCTGACATAACAATAACAATGTAAAGGCACAATAATAACAATAGTGAGCTTCTTTGGGGCACAATAATAACAATATGGGGACTACATGGGCACAACAATATAATAAGGGGGTTGTACTAATAGCAATAAGGGGTTACACTAGTAGTATATGGACTTAACATTATCTCATGGCTTTGATTGCCTCTCATCATTAAACATTCTAGACTTCAATGCATGTAATATATTAGAGGAGCTTCCTCCAGATTTCCATCACCTCACCTCATTATAGAATCTATAATTTAGTGGGTGTGAGGGGTTACGAAATCTTCTCAAATATTTCCATTTCCTCCCTTCATTGCAACATCTATATCTATGTTATTGCCACATGTTAGAGGGGAAATCGCTAGACAACCTGGTAATGATGGAAAAACTACAGATTATAAACATCCATATAATGGTTCCTTGTATCTTATAGTGTTTCTCTTACAGTTTTGAATATTTCACCCAGTAGAAAGAATTTAAATTTCCGCGGAGCTAGATAAGTTCTTTTAATTCGGTTTTCATTGCCATATATGAGTACAACGTGAATTATTATTTATGTAGTTGAACCGTAGGGTTATTTAGGAATGTTTTCCATTGTCTCCTTGGCGAGTCTTCCACTTACTTTAGGTCAATGTTTTTTTTACATTGAATTATTATGCGAAATGGGCATTTTAAATCAGTGTTGAGATGGACTATGTTAGATCTATTTTTTTACAGATACTTTAATTTAAATGGGTTAAAATTCTGGTTGCAATTATTATGTAAGATGGCCAATATAAATCAATATCTTCGTTGATTAGGAAAATTTCATTCACCTTCACCATATAGTATGTTGGCAATATGGAAACAAGGTTGTTAGTAGGTTTGTGGATGATTGATATTTTTGGTCCTTTCATGCTCATATTCGTTGTTGTGCTAATAATATGGTCATGTAGCAATATATTGAATGGACTCCACAAGTTGTGTGGGTCATGCTCCATAGTGTGACATTCATGTAACTCCCTTTCATTATTTTAGTAAGTTAAAAATAGGGTATGTATGACTATAGTTTTGATAAAGATTATAGATCATGTGTCAAGTATATTTTTTTTTAAATCAATGCATATATATGTAATTTTAAGGATTTCCATAACTCTTTATATAATTTTTTAAAGCGTGCTAGCTCAATGGAAGAGCACTTACATTAGGCACGAGGTTAGTGGTTCAATTCCATTGTGCCCTAACACGAATTAATCAAATATTTTGTAGTTCATTTATAATTAAATATTTTTATATCGATTTATTTCAATGGTGAGATATGTATGGATTCATTGTTTTATATTCTCTCAAGAGAGTCAAAAGTGATCTTTAAATAAAAAAATTGTTGTCCCTAGAGAGACAATAGCTAGTATTAAAGACATATTGTCTCTAATCCAAAGGGTTGTCTCGAGAGAGACAAAAATGAAATTGCAATTGTCTCCTAAGAGACAATATCTCTCCTAAAAGGCAATAGTGCTTTTGTTCTATATTATCTTTATAGAGACAATTTTTTAAGACAATAATTTTTGAAACACTGCTTAAACACAATATTTAATACAATACACAATTTTATTTTTGTCTCACAATTTACCCAAAAATAGTTTAAAATATTGTTTTAAACCCACTTTATGTGATAGTGAAAGAGCCATTCCTGCAGCGTCCGTGAAATTATGAGAACGATTTCCTCCTTGGGAACTGAAAGATAGTTATCAATTCTAAACACAAGGTTCCCACTCGAGTTGAACACTAAAACCATTGAAGCGGTCAACAAAGATTTAGTCCATACCGTCAGAGATGTGGCAGACACCTTGGAGAGCTTATCATCGGTAGCAGAATGCCTGGCGTATTGTGGATCGTGTGGATGAATCTTGGCGAGCATTGTTCCAGAGGATGGGCGAAATAACAGGGAATGGATGGACCAGTCTGGAAGAACGATCATCAAAGGTAATGACGCTATTCCTCGTTCAAGTAATCCCTCTCTTGTATCCGTCGTGCTGTTACTTTACATTTGGTCCCGGCTCGTAGTCATTAAAAACAAAAATATGTCCGTTAAATTAATATTTCTGGGATTAGGTGGTCATTAAATTTCCTTAAATCACTCCAATACCATAATATTACAAGTTTCCCCATCAATCGGACCACGTATAATCTTAATTAATGGGGCTATTCAAGATTAACTCTGAGAGATGCGACACTAAAATAACACACTACGCATTATAATGAGTAGCCTACTTTTGAGTTAGTGGAATTAGTATTCCATGCCGTAATGATGTTGATATTTACAATTTTCTAAAATTAATTATAAACAAATATTATTAATAAGTACTCAGTGGAATTAGTATTCCATGCCGTAATGATGTTGATATTTACAATTTTCTAAAATTAATTATAAACAAATATTATTAATAAGTTTTTGGAGATGTTGGTAGATCATGAACCTACATGTTATGTTGGTTTTGAATAACACACTAATAAAATATTTTAACTATAATTTTTTTTCACTTATTTTATAGAAGTATATATAGTTAGCATTGAAATATTTCATTGATGATTCACAGTCTCCACATTAAAATGTAATACCTTTCCTTTATATTTAAAAATACAAAACATATATCCATAATATAATATTTCTTTCTCCATACATGGATATACAAATATTTTTATTATATATATATACACACATGCACCTATACATAATTTATGTACATGGTCACATTCAGGCATGATTTTTAGATATATGTGTAGTGATTTTTTTGTTCTAAGTCATGTAGAAAAATTATAAACAAATAAAGCTCTTGAAAATAACTCATATTTTTTGGATAAAAAATAGAAACGAATAAGATGTAAATAAAGATACCTACTCAGAGTTACTTTCCACCATTATTTAAATTTTCCTTAGCACATGTAGGAGTAAAACTTTAAATGTGAAGATTTACTAGTGGTTACAACTTAAAACATTTCCTAGTCTATATCCCTTTTTAAAGGATAAAAAAATGTTAGTCTGATTTCCACCAAAAAAAATCCATAACAAAGCATGTTTAGTCAATGTAGGTTATAATTTTTAAAGCAAATTTTCACAGAGCATAATTTCTAACTTTAGTGGCAAGAATAAGCTTATGTGCAACATTTTAATATGGACATAGAATTGCTTTGCTTCTCATTCATAGTAAAATATTTTTTGTTATTAATATATTTTTGTTTTAAATATTAATGCATTAAGATGTGCTCTATAATCTGGTATGCAAATATGTGTAAGTGCAATGTAAGAAAATAAAAGATATGTGTTGGTGTAATCTAAAAAAGTATATATGTAAGTTTTTTAATTGTCTTTCTAAGTGAGTTAAATCCATTAGCTTTTAAAAAAATAAAAAATAATCAATCTCAAATAATATTTATCAAAAAATTAATTATTTTAAAATTTAGAAATCTAATTATTAATTTATGAGCGCTAAATAAGTCATATAAATCCAATATTTAATAATGTATTAAATAATAAGTATTTAAAAATTTAAAATTATAAACATATAATAAAAATAAAAACATACTAATAAATCTATCTAATATTCTATAAATATTTAAAAAATTTAAAAAAAATATAATTATATGTTTTTTTTATACATGTATGTATTTTTATTAAAAAAAATTAAAAAAATAAAATAAAATAAATATATAAAAGATAAATAATATATATATATATATATATATATATATATATAATTATAATTATATAGATAATTAATTTGTTAAAAACATATTTTTATATTATATGATGATGATGATGATGGTGGTTAAAGTCCACTGAGACCAAATAATGGTCTATCGGACCTAAAGAAACAAATTATCTATTTTGATTTAAGATTTTATTCCTATGCTCAAAAAGCTTGCAGAGAAGTCTCCCTAGCTCATTATAATTTTGACATTGTAAAAGGCTAGGAAGGTCAGTATTGTAACAAAGATTGTGAAACTGAGATCTAATGTGGTTATACGCGGGGCACTCTAAGAGGAAGTGGTTTTCATCCTCGATGTTCCTATTCTCACATATATGGCAGATCCTTTCCGTCCATGGCGTTTTAGGAACTGCCGAACGACCTGTTTCACTATGGAGCTCATGAGAATTCGTTCTAATCTTTGCTATATTAATTTTTTTCTTTGAGCTAGTTAGAATAGAGAGATAATTTTGATCTTCTAGGGTGGGGTTGATGACCTTATTATAATAACTTAATTTTCTTTTAGCCGCTAAGTCTTTCTCACACCACATTTTTTCTTTGAACTTAGAAGTAACAATATCTTTAATGTTATTTATGTTTTGCAATGCATCATTTTCGTTGATCTCCGAATAGTTAAACCAGGCCCTTGTGTCTTTATGCCACCCTCGATTAAGCCTTAGGTGGTTTTGGCTAGAATTTAAAGCTAGCTTAGGAAGTCTATGATCGTCTATGTTACTATTTTTGTGCTTGTACAACAGAAACCTAAGCATAGCTAGGCTCTCAATAGGGGAATGACCTGCTTCTATAAGGAGAATAGGATAGGGTGTATTACTTTTAATTTTCAGGTTATAAGTTATAAAACGCTTCTGGATTTGCTCAATCTTTCTCCATGATTCTTTGGAGATGCTGCAACCCCAAACCTCACAGCCATATAAGATAACAGGAGTGACTAAAGTTTCAAAGAGGAACTTCTTTTTATCCCACATTACAAGGTTTGCTATTTTACAATTATTTTCAAGACCAAAGTAAGCTTTCCACCCCCCATTAATCCTTTTCTCAATGATATGGTTCCAGTTGAGCTTGTGATGAATATCAATTCCTAGGTACTTGTAAGAATACACTTCCTCCAAGTTATTATTGTCATACATAAAATTAGCGTAAGTGTCCTTCTTGGATTTGATAATCATAACTTTTGTTTTGTCAGTGTTAACAGTCATACCGATGGTAGAGCAGAAATCCTTAAGAAGCCTGAGTTGCTTATTAAGATCAGATGGGCACCTTGCCAAAAGAACAATATCGTCAGCATAAAGAAGAAGGATGATGACTATCCCAGCTAAGATCGTGCCATCACATCCTGCTTCCTCTAAATAGCCTTCGAGCTTATCGACGTAAATGCCAAATAGGGTAGGGGAGAGGGGGCAACCTTGTTTAACTCCGATGTTACACTTAATATCTTTCGACCACCCTTCATCGCTCTTTAGCTTGGCAATTACATTCTCGTATAACCTTATAGCGGCAACTCTCAACTCGAGAGGAACCTTTAGCTCTTCTAATCTATTCCAAAGGTTGTATCTAGGAACCGTATCGAAAGCCTTTCTAAAGTCCACAAAGCAACAAAATAAATTGGATTTATCATTACGACATTCCTCCGCAATGATCCTAAGCGTAACAAGGTGGTCTGTTGTTGAGTGATGCCTTCTGAAACCTGCTTGGCCTTTAGCCCGCTTACCTTCACTTTCAAGCCATATGCTTAACTTCTTTTCCAAAATACTACCATATAACTTGGCTAAGAGAGGGTTGATCATAATTGTTTGATAATTAGAGGGGTTATTTGTATCCCCACTTTTAAAAATAGGGATAATGAGGCTCTCAGTCCAAGGTTTAGGGAACCCTTACTTGACTGCTTGATTGAAAAGCTTGTGGATGTGGGGGATGAGGATAGGACCTCCAATTTTTAAGATTTCCGCTTGGTAACCTTCAATGTCCTTAGCTTTCCCATTAGCGAGGCAATTAACCCCAAACTTAATGTCTTCTAAAGAGAAAACTTCTTTCATTGTGAGAAGGGTTTCCAAATTATCCATGACATTTGGAGATTCATAAAGCTTCTTAAGATAGGAATTCCAATCGTAAAGAGCAATTTTATTATTATCCTTAGTCTTCCTAGTTAGAATCTGCCTCCAAAATTTCTTAGGAGCTACCTTAGAGAGGTGTAAGAGATTCTCCTGTCTTTGACGAATGTACTGCCTCTTTTTCCTTTTAGTTAGGGCTTTGTATATTTTTATCTTGTCCATTTTAAGATATTCATCAACAGCTTCCTTAATTGCTCTCCTTGCACTTTTATAATCTTTGTCATATCATGGATTGGTTTTGCTATTTCTTTTATTATTTGAAGCTTCAATTGAGAATTTGCTAATAGAATATGAGAGGGTTGTAGTAAAATTATGATAGAGGTCTTCTATGTTGTCTATATTAGATAAAGGAAGCAAATTAGTTTTTAATTCATTTAGAAAGAGATCATTTTTATTTCTATCAAATATTAAGTTCTTTTGGCTATAAGTCTTATTTTCTATGGGAACTCTATGCACGACAAAATTGAGAGTTATAAGTAAAGGCCTATGATCAGAGTCAGGTTCGTGGTCATTTAAGATGTCAAAATTTATTATTTCGTTGTATAATGGGAGATCAGAAATAACATAGTCTACCACGCTACTCCCAAGTCCATGGATGCAGGTCATCTTGCTAGAATTGGGCCACTTCTTTAGACCGTTGCAAATTATGAGATCCTGAGCACTACAGAGCTTGACTAGCTCCGACCCAAACAAATTTTCCCCGAGATCTTCAGAGTTCCTTTTGTACCTGCTAGCCAGAGTAGGGTCTTCGTCTAACCAAAGAGGATTAGGGTTGGAATGATTGCTTAGAATAATAGCTTGGTTGTTTGAAGTTCGAGCATTAAAGTCACCTATTAAAAGGATATTACCGTCATTCCTTAGGCTAGAAATTTCATTCTCTAAACCATCTTAAGGGTTAGTTTTATCTAGATTCTTCTTCTTATAGAAGTTAGAATTAATGAGGGGAAAATAACATATTGCTATGTAGGACTTTTTATTATTAATGTCTTTGATCTCTATCCAACTATATTGGTTGTGAGGGTCGTTTTTATAAATCCTAACATGGGGGGAGATGTTCTTCTTAATGTAACAAGCTATTCCCCCAATGCCTCTACTGGAGGATTGCTTGTTCCAGGTAGACCATAGCGTAAAGCCATCTATGTTAGGGACCTTAGATTCTTCGTGCTCCCAAGTTTCAACAAGAAAAATAATATCAACATCATTTGAAATCCAACTTAGCTTGGGGCCTTTGTTCCATGGGAAGCCCCGACAATTCCAAGAAAGGATCTGGAGCATGTTTAATTGCTATTGATTACTATCTTTTTGGTTTCTATCTCGAATAAAGGCTTTTCTATTTCTGATTATTGCCCATTTTCCTTCCTTTCTAGCTTCTTTTACCTTTTGAACCTCCTTTCTTAATTCTGCTTGGTCTTCTAGAATGAGATCTTCATTTATGAATATTCCCGTTCCTTTTAGACTTGAGGTTTTACTAAGTATGTCGTGCTTATGATCAGTGGAGCTCACCTTTATGCGGATTAGTCTTCCTTTATTCTCGGTTAATTTCCCCAACCTTGTTGCTTCTGTGAGACACAATGTTTCAGTTTGTAATCTATTATGTAGTTCTGTCTGGGCTAAGGCTAAAGTATCCTCATATACTTCCTCTTTTAAACCGAATATTATAAGGTTTAAGGCCCTTTTGTTACGTTCGTGGTCTAATTCTATTAATTTTTTCATTTCATCTTTAATTGGTTTGATATCTAACTTATCTACCACATTATTTAGGGTGAGGCGGCTATTAACTTTTTCTTCTAGTTCTTTAATCATGTCTTTCATTTGAAGACTCTCTAAAGTATCAGCATCTTCTTGCTGGGATGGTTGGTTAGTATCTTGGTTATGTTTTTCTATAACCTGCAGTCTAGTCTCCATTGCCTCCATTTTATTCTCTAGTAGTTCTATTTTATTTTCTATTTGTTTTTGGATCGTGTCTTCAAGAGATGAAAATTTGTTTTCCAGCATGGCTTCTAACTCTTTTTGTAGCTTGGCTTCTCTTTCTTCTCTACGTTTCTCTAAAGACTCTATATACTCATAAAGGCCTTGTAGAGTAACTGTGCTAGGTCTTCCCTTGGTAATCTTTGGTAACTGTGGTGAAATATTCATACTTGAAATTATATGAGCAAATATGTATTAGAAA
The DNA here is from genome assembly GCA_031772625.1 of Pinus tabuliformis. Classification (NCBI taxonomy): domain Eukaryota; kingdom Viridiplantae; phylum Streptophyta; class Pinopsida; order Pinales; family Pinaceae; genus Pinus; species Pinus tabuliformis. The sequence continues at coordinate 286,178,707 of CM062815.1, forward strand.
AAGAAAAAGATAAGGAATGTGTGCACCTGATATCAGAAAACCTGACTGCAGATCGCCCGTCTGCCCTTGGTAATCTTTGGTAACTGACTGCAGATCGCTCGTGCCCACCGCAACCCGCAGACTCTTTCACCGAGCCTCAGAACACTTTCACCGAAGAATATATAGAGTATGTTTTTAACTCTTTCACCGAGCCTCAGAACTCTTTCACCGAAGAATATATGCGAAGAATATATAGAGTAAGAATATATGCCAAGAATATATAGAATATGTTTTTAACTCTTTCACCAAGCCTCAGAACACTTTCACCGAAGAATATATGCGAAGAATATATAGAGTAAGAATATATGCCAAGAATATATAGAGTATGTTTTTAACTCTTTCACTGAGCCTCAGAACACTTTCACCGAAGAATATATAGAATACGTGTTTAACTTTTTCACCGAGCCTTAGAACACTTTCACCGAAGAATATATAGAATACGTGTTTAACTTTTTCACCGAGCCTTAGAACACTTTCACCGAAGAATATATGCGAAGAATATATAGAGTAAGAATATATGCCAAGAATATATAGAGTATGTTTTTAACTCTTTCATCGAGCCTCAGAACACTTTCACCGAAGAATATATAGAGTACGTGTTTAACTTTTTCACCGAGCCTTAGAACACTTTCACCGAAGAATATACGCGAAGAATATATAGAGTAAGAATATATGCCAAGAATATATAGAGTATGTTTTTAACTCTTTCACCGAGCCTCAGAACTCTTTCACCGAAGTATATATAGAGTACTCACCGAAGTATATATAGAGTACGTGTTTAGCTTTTTCACCAAGCCTCAAAACACTTTCACCGAAGAATATATAGAGTAAGAATATATGCCAAGAATATATAGAGTATGTTTTTAACTCTTTCACCGAGCCTCAGAACTCTTTCACCGAAGTATATATAGAGTACGTGTTTAACTTTTTCACTGAGCCTCAGAACACTTTCACTGAAGAATATATGCGAATATATTACTTTGTTCTAAATCCTTATATCAAGGTAAGAATATATAGAGTAAGAATATATGCCAAGAATATATAGAGTATGTTTTTAACTCTTTCACCGAGCCTCAGAACACTTTCACTGAAGAATATATAGAGTACGTGTTTAACTTTTTCACCGAGCCTCAGAACACTTTCACCGAAGAATATAGGCGAATATATTACTTTGTTCTAAATCCTTATATCAACGTAAGAATATATAGAGTAAGAATATATGCCAAGAATATATATACATTTATATTAATAATATATATTTTATATTACATCAAAAAAATATGTATGTTTTAAATATGACTTAGAATTCTATATAGGTAAAGTATATATTTTTAAAAATAAATAAATAAAATTATAATTATGTATATGTTTTAATGAATAATAGAAGGAATACAAATAAATAGGAAGAATTATACATTAAAAAAACTTAAATGGAAGTCAATGAATCCAATTGCTATTTATATTCCAGCCAACATATGTATTAGTATTTCTTTACTTATTTTCCAATCAGCATTTATGTTAATATTTCCCTCTTGCTTCTCAATTTGGATGGCTTCCTCAACTTTTTATGATGGAAGTGATTACTCATTTGAGGTTTATTATTTTTTGCTTTATGGGTCTCATTTTGTTATGCAACTCTATTATTTAATCGAGTGGATAGATCAAAATCTTCATCTTAGTCCTTGTGCTGAACCACATTAGTTGATTCAAAACATCGACAAAAATTTAATGTTAATTTGGAAAATTGGTTTAAAATATGTAATGTTTACTATAATATATAGTTTATAACCACAATTTACTAACAAAAAACTATAAATTTGATTTAAAGAACTTACACAACCATAATAATATATATCTTAATATATTATTTTATAATTTATACCTTTAGTTAATACAATTTAATATACATAACATTTTTTAATATGATTTATTTAGGATTAAAGCACGAGACATGGGATACTATATTTCTTAATATAATATTTTATAATTTACTACTATTTTAAGGTTGTTCTCATTTAATATATAAAATATTTATTATAATATATAATTTATACCTATAAATTAGGGTTAAAGCATTATAAATTAGGCTTAAAGAATCAACATGGGTGAGAGTCAGAAGAAATAAATGCACTCAAGCCCCAAAGGATATACATAATTGACAAATTTTTCTGGTGGACAAGAGGAAAGGATTGTACAAACAAAAGTTCAGTGGCAATAAACCATGCTTTTATTCACCATGCTTTTACTCTCCTCTTATAGTTATTCTCCCAAATCTTCAGGCATATTTGTGGAATGGTTTTTGGGGCTTAGTTCGTGTGTGTTGTTTCACTTTACCTAATAGGTCAGCATTAGTAATGTATCATAAGTAATGGCTATTTAATTTTTCACAGCCACAACTCATAATCCGCTTTTGAATCAATAATGACTATGTTTGCATTTAAAGTGATAACACTTAATTATGTATTGTTATCGATATATGAAGAATATTACCAATACATAAACAAAATTAAATGTCAAACATTTTTATCATTTTATATGCTTTTATAATTGACTCATTTCTCTAACCTACAAAACATTTATAAATTTAGTGATAAAATTCAAGAGTGAGAAAATTATTATTTTAATTATTAATGTGAATAAGACTAGAAAATCATTATGCTTAGGTTATTAATATTTTTAAAGAGTTTCATAGACATTAATACATCCATTAAAATTTAAAATGTAAACTCTTTTCCACATTATTTCATTTTTTCACAATGTTTTTTACTATCATTTTAAAACATATCCTCCTTGATATTTGGACATATTTGGAATATGATTTACTGTTAAGTTTGCATATTTCTAGAATTACTTTTTGGGTTTAGTTTGTGTGTTGTTTCACTTTACCAAAAAGTATAAGAAATTTACTTCAACAATAGATCATGAGTGATGGCTATTGCTTTTTTTTGGACTATGCATCTAAGATAATAATTGGGTTTTGGATCAATGGTTATTATGTTTGCATTCAAAGTGATAATGATTAATTTTGTAATGTTACCGATATATGAATAATATTACCAATATATGAATAAAATTTAAGGTTAAACACATTTATCTTTTTATATGTTTTAATAATTAGCTTTGTTTTGTTAATTGCACTATAACATGCAAAAACATATAAATTTAAGCATAATATTCCAGATTGAGATATATTTAATGTAAATAAGATTTTATAATATTTTATAATATAGCCATCAAAATTTAAAATATATTTTTTTTACCAAATTCTTTTACTTTTACTACATTATTATATTATATTAAGTTTAGGAATTTCTATATATTAATTTATAAAAAATATGTATTTCTTAGATTTATAATTTATTTATTATAATAAAATATATGAATAAAACTAAAATGTTCACATATTGTGATTCATAATTAAAAAGATAAACTGAATAGAAAGATGATATGCACTTAGTATTTGACCACAGGGAAAATTTTAGGGGCTAATATTCGAAGATGGGCTAACTTTCCATGATTTTTCCAAAAAAAAGATTTGCTAATTCCGTTTTTTCCTAAAAATGATTCGCCCAAATTTTATAAGAAAAATTATTTTACCTTAAAAGTCGCCTATTTTACCTTAAAAGTCGCCAAAATTTTATAGAGACTATATAAAAACATTAGAAGTTTGAATATTTTTACTAAAATATCACCAAGCATTTTATAGTTTGCATGTTATAGATTAGTAAGATTCACCAAATTTTCTAATATTCAAGATAAATTTCCATCCTTAAAATTTTCCTTGTTTGAGGATTTTTTCTTTAGTTTTATAATCACAGTCTAATAAATAAAAATTTAACAAAAGTATATAAAATATAATGGTGACAATGGATAGATATTATAAACCAACTTAGATCCATCTTAACACTTGATCTATTAAGCCCCGACAGAGATCAAATATATCAAGGTGAAAATATTTTCTCAAGTTTTACACTCAAAAACGGTATTTTAACCTTGAGAAATTTGATCCTTCTCCAAGCTTGATAGATCAAGAGTAAAGATGAATCTAGGCTGGTATATAAATTGAATATAGAATGACATACACATCATGCAGTATCAATAATGTTATTTTATTTCAAGTCCATGTTAATAAATGAAGAAATTACATATAGCCTGATACTAAAAACTAAATTAAACTTTTTTTATTTATTTTCAATTACCTTAACTCTCATTATGAAGTTGATATAAAATTAAGGTGAAATTAGATTATTTTATTTATGGATGACATTACTTTTTTCTCTACTATTTCTAATTTTTTAATGTAAATATTATTTTATTATTTTTAATTGTAGCCTTTAAATGACAACATATCCCCCATACTCGGATGTAGAGTGTGTTGTACCTCCTATAGACAACCCCAGGGTTGAGGAGAGGTTAGTGCCTAGGACATGTTAGTCTCTCTTGAAGATAATTCATTGTTTCTCAATAGATAAATGTAAAATGATTTTTAATCTGGTTAAATTACCTTTCATAGAGGTAGATTCAAACATGTACATAAATAATATAAATCATCACAATAATAAATGTCCAAGTCTGGTGGCCTAAACACAGTAAATGCATCTCAATTTATTATTGCGGTAAAGATGGAAACGAGAAAAATAAGAAAGGAACTCAACATAGAGGGCTCGATGGACCCAAAATCCTAAGTAGTAAATCCCAGTAGAATCATGAAAGGCTAAAGAAATGAAGTGCATAAATTGTGGAGCACATTTTAAGGTTCCAAAATAAATATTTCATAGGTATTGTCTACTGCAATATAACATAGTAAATCTTCAATCCCATCGGCATTTCCTACTATAGTATAACATAGGTAAATCCATGGTTTATGAGTGAATCCAACAACTACATCTTACACAATTTCTTATGAAGAAAAACATACATGAAGTGATATACAGAGGAAAAATGTTAGGCCCCTATACTACTAGTGTAACCCCTTATTGTTATTAGTACAACCCCATTATTATATTGTTGTATGCATGTAGTCCGCATAGAAGCCCACTAGTGTTATTATTGTGCCCAATAGAAGCCCACTAATGTTATTATTGTGCCCTTACATTATTATTGTTATGTCAGCTCTGATTATATTTTGACCCCTTAGAATCCTATATATAGAAAGGAGGTCTTGTCATTTGTATCATCTAAGAATTGTTCATTTGTGTAATGTAAAGGAGGTTGCCCTCTCGAAGAGGCTGATTCCTAAGGTGTTTGTCTGTCTTTTCTATCTTTTTGTGAGCAGGTTTCATAACATTTGGTATCAGAGCTATGGATTCTAGGGTTTCACTACCCCAAATAGGTCATTGTGGAATTTTCACTATAACTTTTGTTCTGTGATGTTTCAGAAGACAAAAGAAACACCCATTTGAGAAGAAATTGTGCTGAATAGTGGGTCCGAATTTCAGAGCTTTTCTCGCTATATTTTCGGAGATATAGTCTGAGGAAGTTAGGGTTTTTGTAGACCCCTGAATTACATTCCAAATAGGCCACCTTGGAAAAATCGTCATAACTGTCTCTCTAAGCATCAGATTGAAATTTCGTAAGAAGTTACAGAAATAGGATGGACTGTAGTTTCTTGTACATATTTTTTAGATCCAAAGGTGAAAACAACGACACATGGCACTTCATACAAGTTCACCCTTCTGAAAAGGTATATAATCATGTCATCTTGGGTGATTGTTCCTAACTCTTTCTTGTAGAATCCAATTTTGATCAAACTGGTGGCATTGGTAAGAGGACATAGAGGGCTACTGCAAGTCACAATTTTAGATCTGAAAGAGCCAAAATTACAGATTTATAGTCATTTCAAGATCGAGCTCCTAAAATCAAGAAAAGGCGATATGAGGAAGTTTGATGGCAAGGAGCAGAAAACTGAATACTATAGATGGAGCAATATTTCAATCTACATGAGGTTCAACTATTACAAAAGGTACGTATTGCATCTTCATATTCAGAACCAGATCAATTTTTATGGTATAAAGGGCTTTGTTCTCATAAACCACTTGTTATGTGGTTAATTTTCATGAAGGAAATGATAGCACATTATGAGGATACAAAGAGAAACTCCTTCTTTAGCCAATTGATAAATCTCAAACAAAAGGGTTCAATGGAAGAGAACATTGAGGACTTTCAAAAATTGAATAGAAGGGTAAATTATATTCTAGAGAAGCAAAGGATTGATGTCTTCATAGGGACTTTAAAGGATAATGTTCAACATGAGGTTCATTTTTGGGAACTTGATTCATTGCAGGAGGCATTCGAGTTGACAAGAAAAGTTGAAAGCGAAATTATGGTAACAAGGAAGTCTACCCCACACAACTATAAAGATGGAAGTGTTGTTTCTCCTAGCCTTCCACAACCTACAAGGGTTACACCACAAAAATTGGAAGAAAAATAAAAAAGGGGCTTTGTTACAATTGTAAAGGTCATAAGTGTGCTAAGAAGAAATTATTTTACATTGATTGTGGAGAGGAGGAAAAAAAGAATCAGAAAACCTCAAAAGAAGAGTATATACACCAGGAACCAACCCCAGAGAAAGAAGAAATGAATCCAACAATATCTTGTAAGGACTTTGAAAGAATTACTACTCCTCAAACTATTAAGATAGAAGGACATATCAAGAAGAAAAAGGTTCAAGAAGTGAAAGATCACATTGAGAAAGAAGAAATGAATCCAACCATATCTTGTAATGCATTGGCCAGAATTACCATTCCTGAAACTATCAAGATACAAGGACATATCAAGAAGAAAAATATTCAACAAGTGAAAGGTCACATTGAGCATCAAGAAATGAATCCGACCATCTCTTGTAAAGCATTGGAAGAAATTACCACTCCCCAAACTCTCAAGATAGAATGAAAAATCAAGAAGAAGAAGGTTCAAACAGTGAAATATCAGGAAGAAAAGTGTCAAGAAACATTAAAAGAAGAGGATACTCACCAGGAACCAACCCTAGAGAAAGAAGAAATGAATCTGATCATATCTTGTAATGCATTCATCGAAATTACCACTCCTGAAACTATGGAGATAGAAGGTCATATAAAGAAGAAAAGGTAATAGTGTTGATTGATTTAGGTAGTACCCATAATTTTATTAATTGTCAGATAGCCAAGGACTTGAATTGCTTCCTAGATCCAACACTAGAGTGTCAAGTGAGGGTTGTAAGTGGAGGAACCATAAATTTCTCTGGAAAGTGCCATAATATCAAGCTATCCATGGGAGAATATTTATTGAATAGCCAAATGTTTTCCATTCCAATGGGTGGTGCTAATGTTATACTAGGAGTCCAATGGCTACAATCCTTGGGTACAACATATTTTAATTTTCAAGAACTTTTTATGAAATTTTCTTCGAAAGAAAAGGAAGTTGAATTAAGGGGTATCACAGGGAAACCAAGAAAGATAATCAACTCTGATGGAATGACAAAGCTTCTAAAAGAAGAACAACGAGGCATAATTGCACAATTATGTTCGCTAACTATTTGCACATCGAAATCATGTATTTCTCCAGATCTCCAAAAAATCTTGGACAATCATTCCAAGGAATTTGAGACTCCCAAAGTTCTCCCACATATTCGTGGTCATGATCATGCTATTCATTTTATTCCAGGCTGTGTTCCTCCAAACTTCAAGCCTCATAGATATCCATATGCCCAAAGGAGTGAAATTGAACATATGGTGCAAGAAATGGTAGAGGTTGGTACAATTATCCAACCAAATTTGATAAACAAAGGAAGGCATGAATGGAAGAATGGCGAAGCAGGGTGGGAACTCATTCAAAAGTTAACGAATATCCCAGTTCCAACAATATTGCCAGAACTTGACAAGGAAGGAAAAAGCATATTGGAAGTTGAAGCATTTACAGAATCGTGAAGTCGATAACTACGAAATCGATCAATTTCAAAGCATCTCATCAAGTGGAATAACTTACCTGTTGAAGATTTCACATGGAAGGACAAGAATTTTATACAGAAGCATCAAGAACTACTCAAGCGTTGAGGACATCACTTTTTGAAGGAGAGGGGCATGTTGGGCCCCTATACTACTAGTGTAACCCCTTATTGTTATTAGTACAACCCCCTTATTATACTGTTGTACCCATGTAGTCCCCATAGAAGCCCACTATTGTTATTATTATGCCCTTACATTATTATTGTTATGTCGACTCTGATTATATTATGACCCCTTAGACTCCTATATATAGAAATGAGGTCTTGTCATTTGTATCATCTAAGAATTGTTCATTTGTGTAATGTAGAGGTTGCCCCCTTGAAGAGGCTGATTCCTAAGGCATTCATCTATCTTTTCTATCTTTTTGTGAGCTGGTTTCATAAAAAAAGAAAAATACTACACATCCTTATGCTTGCAATCACTAGATCTTATTCATTAATCTTTAAAAATGGAGTCCATATCACAAGCTCGAACTGTTGAAATTTTGTAGAACAATTTCTACCTCAAGAATAAACAATTGAACCAAAATGTGGAACCTCTCTTTGAAAACATAATTCAAAATCAATAAGAAGACATAATTTGGAACCCTTGAAAATAGAATTTGGGAACATTTCTAATTTGTTTCCTCTTCCCTTTTATAGGGAGAGAGGGCTCAAATAATAGTTACAAAACATCTCAAAATGTTCCAGCTGTCTGAACTACAAGTTGTGTGAGCATGTGAATGACCTAGTTGTCCTAATAATTTGATAAGAAACTCAATTCTTTTCTTGAAAATAAAAAAGTTAATAAAATATGGAAAACATGAGGTGTCTTGATTGAAATAGAAAAATATCTCCAATGTTGATTCCTATGATTTCTTCTAATCAGTCCACATCTCTACCACAGTATTCCTTCACTGTTATTGGCAAGTTTACATGTCGCTTTCTACCTTTAACAACCTTCATCTTCTCTTTTTAGAGCTGGATGTGGCCAAGAGTGGTGGTTTTGGAGGTGCTCTATAGATTATTTTTTGACCCGTATATCCTCCATACCCTTTGTATTTCGGTATCAAAGTCAAACACTTCTCTTTATATTACCATAACACAAATTCAAAGCTTAAACACATCATAACTTTATTTAAAATGACATTGCAGAAACACAAAGTTTTGATGCATTTAGACTTTTTGTGCTTAACTTCTTATTGCTCATACACCATAGAACTTAGGGATTTGAGTATCAAAGCCTTCATCCATTATAACTTTATTTAGAATAAAATTTACAAAATAAAATTTTTTTGATGCCCCTAGCTTAGTTTTGTTTAGCCCCTTACCATTTATCCTCTATAAGACTGGGTGTCATGACCATAAGCTCTATGTTGTGGTGTTAAGACCTTTGATATTCTGTTCAGGGCCTATCTCTTAGTGTATTTCCCTTCCACCCTTTGTTACTTTAAGTCTCCCACAACCATGAGCCATCATTGCATTAAATCTCTTTTCATTGGAAGTTCCTTGAATTTGAAATTAAAACAAAGTTACAATATCTCCCTCTCCCGATGAGCTCCGTAGAACTGGGGTTCTTGACCTTGGTCCAAACCTTTGGTTCCCTGTGGCCAAATGCTAGTTAATATCAAAGCCCCTTCATTAGATCAACACTTTTGATTTAACAATTTGACAAGAGTTATGAAATTTCAATCCTCTGGAAAAATGACCTCTGAAATTATGTCACACTGATGTCATTATATCCATGTGGCACCTTGTTAGAGCTAACATGTTTCATATAGATTTTCTCCATTAGGCCCTCAAAAGATTTCAAAACAGACTACCACGTGTCCATCAGATGGCCAAGTCAAGCTCACGTCATCTGCCTCGTCATCTTCTCGAAGAAAATTATCTGATGGCATGTGTCTTATCAGAGGTGAGAGAAAGGGTCCTTGGGGTTGTTGGTTTTATGATGATTTCCTTTGTATTTTTATTCTCCTTGCACTTCAGTGTTAATAAAAGAATTTTAATTTTTAAAGGGTTACGAGCTTTTGATCCTTGAAGTTCTGAAATGATCAACCCTCTGAAATTCAGGTTCCAATGTTCCTTCTTTCCCACTATCTACTCTGACATTCAATTTTGGGTCTACCATTTAAACAGACCAACACAGTCCCTTATGCTCCAACCTCTGATATCCCAAATTCCTGATATGTTGCCTATCAATCCTTTCGATATCGGATTTCGATATGATCAACTCTAGAATTTTGGCTAGATGATTTGATTTCACCTCTTGATTAAATATTGACCCCCCTTCTAATTTCAGTCCTCGATTAAATATTGATGCTTCTTTTTATTTACGTTTAACATATTCAGATAACACCTATCCTTCTCTATACCAAGGATAAATATAGGACAATTTTACATAAATACAACATGGTATGATAGGTGACAACATCAGCTCCAATTGGCGATAATGTATTGTAAACAATGCAGTGAGAACTTACAGATTAGAACTTTCACCATTGGGCATGGAATCATTTTATTCAAGTACTCATCCAAATGGATCCAAGAAACACTCTATGTCTTCAAAAATTAAAGAAAATCATGCCAAAACTAAGGAAAAATCGCATAAGGAAGCCTTTCAAACCACTATCAGGAGGCAAAAACTCGTGAAATCAATGGAAAATAGAGTATCGAAGGCAGAATACGTGATGCACAGTGGTCACTAGATCTGGACGATAAATGTTCTAGATCTAAGTGGTGGATCTCAATTGGTGGTGACCTTCGATAGGGATCGGCAGGATCCACATAGGAGATGTGACAGAGATCAGTGGTTATCGACGCAGAGCTCATGAAAGTTGTGACGGTGATTGGCGGAGTTAATCTGGACCATCGATCAAGCGTGCAAATCGACAACCCATATTACATCACCAGATCGCTATTGGGGATTACAGAAGCACTTACAATGGACCGAGGATTATTGCAATGAGAGATTGCGATATCGCAATCGGAGTAGCCTAACGAAGTGGGGTTATGGTACATGCATACATGCGATCCAATGGAACGGACCCGATGAATATTATAAGTCATACTACATGGATCTTGAGATCTTCCAAGCATCATTTTTAATGTATTTCGTAGTTTCGTTTATTAAACAAAATGCAAAGGGGAAAGCGCCAATGCACTACGCTAGACCCGAAAGGGTACCTTAAGGCCATTACATATAATTTCAAGTCTGGGGAAAGCCATCCCTAATGAATTATTGGAGTTCTTAATACATTTATGAAACACAAGGGATAGAGCCATTGCGATTTGCGACAACGACCAATAGGCAGACCAGATGGGAGGATAGGGAGGATTTAAGGACTTTTGAACTCCGAGATACTGAGTTTTGGTGGATTTTATCTGTGAAAACACATTTTCACTATGAAAGAAGAGTGTAGTTCTTTCAGGAGTTTCAGAGGCCCCGAGGCACTCTAGTATTACAGAATACGTGGCCACCTCCTCTCCATGCATTAAGAAATGATTGTATAATGCTGGCAGAGGGATTCAAAGCGTGCAGAGGCCAAGGAGACCAAGAGGCGGGAACCTGAAGCAAACAGGTAGTGTTGGCTTTAAAGCCACAGATAGAGAATACAACAAAGGAGGCAGTAGTGTAGGGAAATGCCGAGACAGAGTTAGCACAGAGACAGAGAGTACTGAGGGAATCTGTGTACTCATAGAAAACTTGATAGGTTCAAGTAAAGCTCTTATTATTGTATTCTATTGTGTGTGAGGCTCAAATTGAGCTCACTGTTGTAAAAAGAACTTTGCTTGAAGACATAATAGAGAGGCCACCATTGAAGGTTGGACTAGGAGATGTAGCACAGGAGTATTGGGTAAACTCCTCACTAAATTTGTGGTGTCATGTGGTGTCTATTATGTTTTGTTTGCTACTTCATTGTTTGTGCATTTCGTAATCTTATCAATCCATTGCTTAAAATGACATAGACAAATTAATGCACGTAATTCTGCAATACTTTATCGTTGTCTTCGATCTCATTATTAGATCAAGTGGTATCAGATCTTTAGGTTGCTAAAGTTAGACAAGCTTGTGCTAGACTATTAGTGAATGATAACTAGGTCAAAGATTAAATTAGGAGAAGGAAAATTGGTTGAAGCTAACCTAGAAATTGGTAGAGTCTATCCTAGGAGGAAAATGGCAGGAGAAGTTCCCTTGGAATCTGACTCTCAGTTCATGGACAGTTTCATGACCATGAGAGCCATGGTAGAAGAAAAGTATAAGGAATTTAAGAAAGGTCGAAGTGAAGATTCTTCAACTTCAAAACAAGATAAAGGAACAGAATAATCTCTTTGAGATGACCATTCTGAAGGCAAAAGGAAAGGAAAAGAGTCGCCTCTATCGACACCCCCTGGTATCCATGAAAATAAAGAGAAGAAAACATATCTGATTAAATTAGATGTTAAATCTGATTTGCCAATATATGATGGAGAGTTAAATGCAGAGAAGCTAGATAACTGGATTAGATAGATTGATGTGTATTGCAGGGTGTAGAGCATTGATTTAGATAGAAGTAAAATTCAGCTGGCCAGCCTACGCCTTGGAGGAACTGCCTTGGTATGGTGGGAAGGCAGGACACAAACTAACTTGAAGAAGCATGGTAAAACTCTCTTTGTCTGGAGTGAATTTGTTTCTACAATTAAAAAAAAATTCTATTCACTCACTTATATGCAGCAAGCTATGATGAGTTGGCAAACTTTTCACCAATTAAGAGGGCAAAGTGTACAAAGTTGCACCCAAGAATTTAGGAAAAGAGCTTTGATTCTAGGCATTTATTTATACTCACATGAAACTTTGCTGAAGTATATAGGTGGTCTATATAGTTATTTGAGGCACACCATCCTCATGTTTAACCCTACTAGCATAGATGAGGTATTTTTTCAGGCTACCCATCTAGAGGCTAGAGGCAAGAATGTGAAACTAGAGATTGGGGGATCATCAAAACCCACTGCAAGCAAGAACAACGAAAAGAGGAAGCAAAAATGGAAAGAGAGAAAGGAAAATACTGTACAAAAGGCCAAACCTTCATGCACTCACTACAAGAAGGATGGACATGATGATGAACATTGTTGGTATTTGCATCTGAAGCTGAAACCCAAGAAGTTTGATGGCAAGAATAAGAACACTGCTGCTGCCATACAAAATGATTTGGGGTCAGAATCAGGTGATGAAACAACAATCGCAGCCACAGGTATAAAAGGTTATCCACTTTAGAGAATGAAAAAAATCAAGAAACACATCGTCGTGAGCTACTCGAGAAAGGGTTCATAAGACCAAGCACATCGCCATGTGGATCCCCAATAGTGTTGGTGAGAAAGAAGGATGGTTCATGGAGGATGTGCATTGATTACCGAGCACTGAATAAAATAACGATCAAGAATCATTATCCGCTTCCTCGCACTAATGATCTATTGGATCAGCTGAAATATGTTGTTTAATTTTCCAAGTTGGACCTACATAGTGGTTACCATCAGGTCAGAGTAGCAGAGCAAGATGCATGGAATACTGCTTTCAAAATAAAGCAAGGGTTGTATGAATGGCTAGTTATGCCTTTCAGTTTAACTAATTCTCCTGCCACTTTCATGAGAGTAATGAATGATGTACGCAGGCCTTTTACTGATGATTTTTTAATTGTATATCTAGATGACATTATTGTATTCAGTAAAACATGGGAGGAACATTTAAAGCATGTAAAGAAGACTCTAGATGTTTTTAAGCAAGAAAATATCTATGTTAAATTATCAAAATGTGAATTTGGTAAAACGTCTTTGAATTATTTGGGTCATATTGTAGGGAGTGGTGAACTAAAAATAGATCCCTTTAAGGTTACAGGCGTTGTAAACTAGCCTAAACCCAAGTCTGCTACAGAAGTTAGAAGCTTCCTAGTGGTAGCACAATATTGGAGAAAGTTTATTGCTAACATTTCCTTAGTTGCAGCTCCCTTACATGCTTTGATACGATTGAACAAGGTGTTTCAATGGGGAGGCAAACAGTAGAAAGACTTTGACACATTGAAAGAAAAAATTAGTACAGCACCAGTACTAGCATTACCAAATCTTCAACAACCATTTGAGATCGAAACAAATGCCAGTGATTTTGCCATGGGAGCAGTGTTGATGCAACATGGTAAACCCATATGCTACCATTCTAAGACTTTTAATTCTACAGTACTTAATTATCCTACATATGATAAAGAATTGTATGCATTAGTTCAGAGTGTGAAGAAGTGGAAACATTACTTAATGGGAAAAGAAACAATAATACATACTGATCATCAGCCACTTCAGTACTTGCACTCACAAACTAAACTGTAGCGATCAAAACACTATAGGTGGATGGGTTTCCTACAGCAGTTTCATTTAGTCATCAGATATAAAAAGGGCATACAAAATAAAGTTGCAAATATGTTGTCCAGACCAATCATAAATGCATCTACTATACTTAATCATAACTCAGTAATGCATGAAAGCTACATTGAATAATATGCTCAAGATATAGACTTTAAAGATGTATATGCAGCTTTAAGTAATGGAGAAAAGGTAGAAGAATTGGATTTCTATATTAAGTACCGACTCTTGTATCATTTGGGAAAGCTATGCATTCCACAAAAAAAGAGAATTAACATAATTAGGGAGGCAAATACTTCACTGATATCAGGTCATTTTGGTGTAAGTAAAACAGTTGCACAGCTGCAAAGACACTGCTATTGGCCAAAAATGAATGAAATAGTTTCTAGATATGTAAGAGTGTGTGCCATGTGTGCTAAAAGCAAGCCCAGTAATAGAAAACTAGGCTTGTACACTCCACTGCCAGTTCCTTCTCGTCCTTGGGAAAGTGTTTCCATGGACTTTGTTGGGGGATTGCCAAAATATAGAAAGGGACATGACTATTTATATGTTATTGTGGCAAGTTTAGCAAAATGTGTATTTTAATACCTTGTAAAAAGCAGATTACAGCTGAACAAATATGAAATTGTTCTTTCAACATGTCTTGGTATATGTTGGGTTACCTACTTCCATAGTATCTAATTGAGACTCTCAGTTTGTTGGGATGTTTTGGTCAAGTCTATGGGGATTAATGGACACCAGACTGAAGAAAAGCATAGCCTTTCATCGACAGATAAATGGCGATACAGAGGTAGTCAATAGGACAGTGATCCAGTTGCTTAGGGGTTATTGCAGCAAGCATCCCAAGCTTTGGAATGAACACTTATGTTATGTGCAACATGCTTACAACCATGCTAAACATTCTTCTACATAGAGATCTCCTTTTGAGACCTGTTTTCGTTTCATACCAATTTCTCCCTTGGATTTTGTCTTTGAAAAAGACATAGTAGTTGCCGGACACAGTGATGTGGACAAAGCAACCAGATTCATTAAATAGATCCAAGAAATTCACTAGCCAGTACAGGAACAAATGGAAAAGAGCCAAGCCAAATACAAGGCAAGGCATGATAAACACCAGGTGAAGCACAACTTCCAAGTTGGCAATCAAGTCTAGCTGTATATCAATAAGGACACAATGCAAGGTGAAGGAAAGAAGCTGAAGCCAATAAGGTATGGGCCTTTTAAGGTACTTGAGAAAATTGGTGAGAATGTTTTCTACCTTGATCTTCCAACATACATGCACATCTATTCAGTAGTAAATGTAGAAAATTTAAGGTTGTTTGAGCCTTCTTTAATTCAAGATCCTGAAGAGCAAAGTCGATTGCCTTCCATTGATGATGTGTTTCCTAAATACCTCAATTAGCTACAGGAAGATACAGTTCTAGACAAGAAGGTGAGGACAACACATGAGGGGACATGGAGTACCTTAGAATTGGACTCAAAGGTTCAAAGCCCAACAGTGCAAAATGGATAGAAATTGGGTAGCTGAGGTAGCTATATCCTCACTTAAACAATGCTTAAAATCAAACTATTGGTGGTCCAAATTCCTTTTCAGTGGGAAGGCGAGATCCAAGTGGATCCTAGAAACACTCTCTATCTTCAAAATTTAAAAAAAAAACATGCCAAAACTAAGGAAAAATGACATAAGGAAGCCTTTCAAACCACTATCGGGAGGCAAAAACCCTTGAAATCAATGGAAAAATAGGGTATCGGAGGTGGAATTAGTGATGCACAATGGCCGTCAGATCTGGCCGATCAATGATCTAGATTTTAGTGGTGGATCGCAATCGGAAGTGACCTTTAGCAGGGATCAGTGGGATCCACATAGGAGATGCGACAACAATTAGCGGCTATTGGTGCAGAGCTCATGAAAGTTGCAACGACGATTGGCGGAGTTAATCTAGACCATCAATCAAGTGCGCAGATCGATGGCCCATATTACATTGCTGAATCACTATCGAGGATTGCAGAAGTGCTTACAACGGCCCAGGGATTATTGCGATGAGCAATGGTGATATCGCAATCGGAGCAGCCTAACGGAGTGGGGTTATGGTACATGCATACATGTGATCTGGCGGACCGGACCCGATGAATATTATAAGGCATATTATATGGATCTTGAGATCCACCCAACATCATTTTTAATGTATTTCATACTTTCCTTTGTTAAAAAAAATGCAAAGGGGAAAGCGACGATGCGATACGTCGGACTCGAAAAGGTACCTTAATGCCATTACATAGAATTTCAAGTCTGTGGAAATACATCCCTAATGCATTATCGTAGTTCTTAATACATTTATGAAACATAAGGGATAGAGCCATTGTGATTTACGACAGCGACCAATAGGCGGACCTGATGGGAGTGTAGGGAGGATTTAAGGACTTTTGAAGTCCGAGATATTGAGTTTTGGCGGATTTTCTCTGTGAAAACACATTTTCACTATGAAAGCAGAGCGCAACTATTTTAGGAGTCTTAGAGGCCCGAGGCCCTCTCGCATTACAAAATGGGTGGCCACCTCCTCTCCATGCATTAAACAATTATTATATAATGCTGGTAGAGGGATTCAAAGTATGCAGAGGCTGGGGAGGCCGAGTGACAGGAACCTGAAGCGAGCAGGTAGCGTTGGATTTAAAGCCATAGACAGAGAACACAACAAAAGTGACAGTAGTGTAGGAAAATGCCGAGATAGAGTTACCACAAAGATAGAGAGCACTAAGGGAGTCTGTGTACTCATAGAAAACTTGAGAGGTTCAATTAAATCTCTTATTATTGTATTCTGTTGTGTGTGAGGCTCAAATTGAGCTCACTGTTGTAAAAAGAACTCTGCTTGAAGACATAATAGAGATGCCACCACTGAAGGCTAGACGAGGAGATGTAGCCCAAGAGTATTGGGTGAACTCCTCATTAAATTTGTTGTGTCATGTGTTGTCTATTATGTTTTCTTTACTGCTTCATTGTCTGTGCATTTCACAATCTTATCGATCCATTGCTTAAAATGACATAGACAAATCCATGCACATAAGTCTATAATACCTTATCATTGTCTTAGATCTCATTATCAGATCAAGTACAAAAAAAAGAAAAAACAAAAGCAGTAAGAACTTAAAGCATTACTAATATGTACAATGGATCACTGGTATATATAGTGGGTGAAAATGAACCTCCTTAATGCTGGAATTAAATCTTGAGAAACTTCTCTTTCACACGTAGTTCAAGTGCCTCACCATCCAAATTTTCGAGCAAGAAGGTGTTTTTTCCTTTGGATTCAAATATCTTGAATTGTCCAAAACATGAGGTATCAAATTTCCCATGCTTACCTTTTTCCTCTCTCCTAACATTCCATCTGAGTACCAAATATCCTAGTTGTAAGGATCTTCCCCTTGCCTTTTTGGGACAAAGAGCCTTCGTCTTTTCCTAGTATTTAATCAAATTCTAAGATACCTATCCTCTATTTTCTTCCAATTCTACTAGATTATTTATTCTTCTAACCAAAGGATTGGTATCGTCCTAAAAATCCTATAAAATCTTAGCCATTGGCATGGCTATTTGGACAAGGAAAATTACAGCCTTTCCATATACCAAGTCAAAAGGAGACTTCCCAGTTGACCACTTGGTAGTAACCCAGTTGGCCCATAGAGAAAATTTCAGTTGTGAATCCTAGTTTTTCTAATTTTTTGATGTGGTCTTTTTTAGAATCCTTACAAAAGTCTTATTTGAAGACTCATCCATCCCATTTCCCTACAGATAGTAGGTGGTGGAGTTTCCTACAATGATGTTTTACTTTTGGGAAACACTTGGAAACTTGGAAGATTTAAAAACTTTAGTGTTATCAGTGCCAATCTTCCTTAGACCACCAAATATAGAAATGATATTCTCCTCTATAAACGTAATAACCACTACAACTATTGCATTTATGGCTAGAATGGCCTCCACCCATTTCGTGAAAAAATCATTGGCTATAGGTATCCACTTCTATTCACCATTGGATCGTGGATGTATTTCTCCTATGAAGTCTAGCCCCCATTACCTACAAGGATCCTCTAAAAGAAATGAATCACAGGGAGGGGGTGCTAACTTCTACTTCTTAGAAAAAATATAACATTTTCCACAACATCTGACATAAGAATGAACCCCACCAAACAACTTGGGCCAATAGAAACCTGCTTTAAGGATCTTGTAGGTTGTGCTTCTCTAGCTGTAATGTCGTCCAAACACCTAGTTATGGAATTCATCAATCACCTTATGAATCTCTTCTTCTACCAGACATAAAGATAAAATCCCCACTACATCCTTCCATTATAGCTGGCCATTTGAAATAACAAATTTTTGGCCTTGCAACTTGAAGGCCCTATATTTAACTTTGTTAAAATTTAATGGGAATTTCAAAATAAGTAAATAATGGACAAGATACTTATACCGCTGTGAGACTAGGTACTTCATTTGAACATTTTGTATTGAGGTCTCATTATTTTTCTATTCCTCTTCTCTTCCAATTTCTCCTTCCTTGTCTGCCAACACGTTTATACCCAAGGCTTAGAAGTTAGCATGTGTCAAAATTTTAGCTAATCCATTCCTTCACTGTCCCCCTACATGAGAATGTCTTTCACAGAGGTAGCTGGAACATATGCTATTATATTTGACTACAGGACATAAATTTGAAAGGCCTTTAGAGATTTGAACAAAGTTTAAGCACATTTCTCTAAGATATTATACCTCATATCTACATGTATCAACAACTCACTCAAAAATGTGATGGATTGTTCCTGTCCTTCAATACTTTTCTACAATAGAACAACTGCCACCAGTTTAGCAGAGGAAAAATAGAGAATGAGGAATGGCCTCTGATAATTTTGCCTCGCTATGACTGGGGATTTTATAAAATCATTTTTAATTTTGTAGAATGACTTGTGAGATTTAATAGTCCATTTGACCTCCCTATCTTTCATTGGAATCCTATGATTTCTTTGAGAATTTCAAAATAGTTTGGTATAAATCTTCTCAGAAAATTTATTATTCCAAAGAAAACATGAATTTATATTATATTCCTGAGTAGAGGAATATTATTAATTAACTCGTCCCATTTGGGATCGATATTCACTCCTTCCTTTTCTATGATATGGCCCAAAATGTTCCCCTCACTTAAAAAGAATTGTGATTTCTTGGGGTTTAATGATAGACTATACCTTCTACAATTTTAAAATGTGAGTTGAAAATGCTTGAGGTTCACTTCACTTGACCAAGAGAGCACAATTATGTCATCTAGATATATTACTATAAATTTATTATGCTCTCCAGGAAACATTATATCCATTGCTATGTCGAAAGTAGCTCCAATGTTTATGAGGTGGAAGGGAATTTTGGCATACACAACATTCCCTATGGTGTAGTAAAAGTTGTTTTCTTCTAATCCTCAGGGTGTACAACGACATAGTTTTATCCATAGAAACTGTTGATCATGGACATTCGGGCAGATCCTACCACTTTTTGTAGAATGTAATCCATTTTAGGCAGAGGATAGTTATATTTTGGCAAGGATGTATTCAAATTTCTGAAATCTACACAAAATTTTATTTCCCCATTCTTCTTCCTGGTTGTGACTGAATTTTCTACCGAGTTTGAGTACCTCAAAGGCACAATTTTCTTGGACTGTAATAATTTCTTCACCTCCTTTTCAATTGATGAGATTAACACAGGATTAATCTTCTTGAGCTTCTTCTTATATGGCTTCACTCCAATTTTTAAAGGAATTTCGTGTTGTATGACACCGAGATCGAAAGTGTTCAAATCATCATAGGACCAACCAAACACATCCATGCACGCCATGAAAAGATCTAGCTACCTTTATTGTATTCCCTAGGAATACCTTTAGCTATTTTGATGATTATTGGATCTCCTTCAATGCCAATATTACAATCTTCAATCTCCTCCTCAAGATCTAGTTCAGTACTATTAGCAACCACATCGTTCGAGTTGAAAATAATTTCCAATGGGACCAACCTTATGGGGTTGGTATTCCTCTTTAGCTGCAATATCTTGTGACCCATAATGGTTTCCTCCCAACTGACCTATCTTTCACATATCATCTCCTCATCCTCCTAATCAATCACTGAGTTTGAGAATTCCCCAATGACCTTCATGAATCGCTTGATCTATTATTTATCTTCAAACACTTGCTAATACTTCACATTGTCTAGTACCGATGACCTGTACCTAACCTCAAATTCATATTTGAGCAAGGGATTTTGGGGAGCCTAAAAATTATTGTGGCGATGAATAAGGAAACTTCCATCATATTATGCTTCCCGAGCATAAAAGTAATATTGAAATCTAAAAAAAAAAATTTAATCAAATACCAAACTTCATTCCTGTAGGCCTTCAATCTTGGATGCTTGTTTTGACACTAATTTTTTATTTGTTTCACCACTAGATATGAATCCCCAAACACATTCATGCACCTGATGTTAAGCTTTTAGTAGCTTTCAGACCCAACAACAAATATTCATATTCAACAACATTGTTTGTGGCCTCAAACTCCAACTTGAAGGAGAGAGGGATCAAGTTGCCTTCTGTAGATACCAATAACACACCTACCCCATTTCCTTCCCTAGGATAAGCACCATCAAAATAAAATTTCCATACTTTGTCATGTTCCAATGTTTTTTCACTTATCTGAGTAGAAAAATCGACCTGGGTGTCCCTTATAATTTGATCATCTTATTCTAGTAGCAGATGAGAGAAATCTTTGTCTTTACCTTTAATCGAGGCATTGTTTGAAAAATAGGCTTTTGTAATTGTCTTCACAAATATAAATTATTTGTATAATCGACACTCCTCTCCACCAAACACGGGAATGGTAGCATAAGTAAGATCCAATTTAATCGAACCCCCAAGTCTCATTCCCCGTGACTTGGAAAAAAGGACACCAAATATTGGAGGGATGTCATCCACTACAATATCCATTACTATGTGTTTTACTGGGATTTAAGCCATATTTATCACTAGATCCTTGATCATGCCTAGGCACTTCACTCTTTTGGAATCAAAGGGCTATATATATTTGTATGGTTTTTTTGTTTGTAGACACAATTGTTCCATCACATATTAAGTGACATTAAGTTGTGAGATGTTCTTCAGTCAAGCATACAATTATGTAGTAACAAGTCATGAATTACCAAGCTGACATAGAATTGATAAGTGGAAGGGTCTTGTTCCTCGACATGGAGTCCAAACAGGATCATAAGCCTCTCTTCTTGAAGGTTAAGGCTATCTTGCAGGGGTGTAGTGGTGGGTGAACTCATAAATTGAGACACTTGAGATTTATACTGAGGTTGTTTTAATAATTCAGCCAAAGGGACAACTACCTTGACTTTCTCTACTCTTCTTGGAGACTAAAACCAGAGTGATTCTTATCAATTTTAGTTGGCTCAACAGGTGATTTTTCCTCATTCCAGATTGGCTTTATTGGTGGGGGGAATTTCTCTATTTTGGAGGCTCCGTACTCATTTTGGAGGGGATGGGGGGATTATTTATTGGTTGGTGGGACATGGTTGAGTGGTTTCTTCCATTTATATGTTAGCTTAGGGGAGCCTGGACGAATATTTTCTTCACTATGATCTTTTCCCCTAGACCTCTTCCTAGATGACCTGAGATAATATTTCTTGTGCAAGTGGGCTTGCATGAAGTCATAAAAATTCTTACAATAACTATATATCTCATCATCATCTAGTGGGGCCTCTAAATCATCCCCTTCTCCTTCATTGGCTTCTATTTCATTTTCTCCCTCTAAGAGAGAAGAGAACTAATTTTCTTGAACTTCTATGGTTTCTTCAATATTCTCTTTGGGATCATGTTCTAGGTATAGAGAAGGTAAAATATGATCTTGTTGATCGATTCTCTCCCTATACAAGAGCTACGAAGGTGGCCTCCTATATTGACGATTAGGATTTCTATTAGGAGTTGGATGACTTTGTGGAAAGGGATTTTTTTTCTCCAATTCCAGTTTTCCTAGTTTGTCATACAAATTTCTTATCAGCTTGTTCATCTCCTCTAAATTTTGTTCGAGAGTTTCCTTTACACGGGTTGAAGAGTTGAATTCCTCCTTTCGTGTCCTCTTGTCACCATATTTAACTTTCCCATTCCACTTTCTATTCAAGGTGAAATTTTCTTCAACTTCTAGAGCATTTGTTTCCCCAACTCTGGTTCGAAGGCTTTGATGAAGACCACTTTTGCAGCAACCTATGGAGGTTTAATTTTTGCAAGAAGTTTGTTATATAATTTACTGAATCTCTTTATAAATTATGAAAAATCTTCATGAAGATTTTTTTTCATTACATTAAATTTTTTAGGGATATATGCACAGTCCCTTTTCTCACCCAATTTCTACATGAAATTATTCTCCATCTCCTGTGAGGCATTAGTTGAACAATTTGGTAGAGTCTTGAACCATTTCCTAGCCTTTGCATCCAAGGACTGAGTAAAGAGTCTTAGTACTACATCCATATGTTCTACATTCATATTATGAACAAATGGACCAGTGAACCTTGGCATATTTTTAAGGTAATCTTGTGGAATCCCATTCAAAGGCCATGGAAAGTTAAGTGGATCATATTTATTAAGTAAAAAACTAGGGCCAACCATGTTTTGCAATGGAGGAGGTAGAAGAATTACTGCATGGCTTGGTTGAGGTGTTGTATGTATTATTGTTATATTGAGCTGAGATGGGGTGCTAGATATTCTCTGAGTGGGACTGTTTATGAGGATATATTTTGCTTATCCTGGTTTTGCGAAGATATGGAATATAAGAGGAGTAAAACTAAAATTATTTTCTTCATATTTATCTTGAGAGGGAAACCAGCCAAAAATTTGGCAACATTATTAACCCTCCAGGAAGAGATATTGAAGGATATGGAGTAACAAGGGTCCTCTCTTTCAAAAGCCTTTTGGATATGATTTTTTCAGGGTCGAATATAACGGGCATTTTCTGCTCATAAGAGTTATGATGAGTATGAGGCCTTTTCAAAGATAGGGTGATGAAACAAAATCTTAATTAGTGGAGTCACCAATGTGCGATATATTCAACCCACACCCCCTTATTCTCACCTAACTAGGGGGTGTACAAATTCCATCCCTACGGAAAATATTCGGATTCATTCCCCGACAATGATGCCTGAAGATGTTGTATCTCTTAGAGATGACCCCAGGGTTGAGGAGAGGTTAGTTCTTAGGAAATATTAGTATCTTTTGAAGATAATTCATTGATTCTCAAGAGATAAATGTAAAATTATTTTTAATATGGTTCAATTACCTTTCACAGAGGTAGATTCAAACATGTACATAAACAATATATATGATCCCAAGAATAAATGTCCAAGTGTAGTGGCCTACACACAACAAATGCATCTGAATTTATCATTGCAGTAAAGATGGGAAGGAGAAATGTAAGGAAGGAACTCAACACAAAGGGCTAGATAGACCCAAAGTCTAAACAGTAAATCCCAATAGAATCATGAAAGTATAAAGAAATGAAATGAGGAAATTATGGATTGAATTTTAAGGTTTTCAACTCAATATATCATAGGTGTTGTCTCTTACAATAAAACATAGAAAATATGCAATCTCATAGGTACTTCTTTCTACAGTATAACATTAGTAAATCCACGGTTAATGAGTGAATCCAACAGCTACAACCTACACAATGTCTTATGAATAAAAACACACATGAAGTGGCATAAAGAGAAATAACACATACTACACATTACTATGCTTAGAATCACCAAATACTCTTCATCAATATTAAAAAATGGAGTCCATATCACAAGTTGAAAGTGTTGAAATATTGTAGAACAATTACCACCTAAAGAACAATCAATTGAACAAAAAATTGGAACCTGTCTCTAAAAAAAAAATCAGAATCGTTGTTGGGCCACCAATATTAACATTCACTTTCACTCTATTGTTCACCTTTATCCTCATTTTTTCACCTCATTCCATCACATTATCATTACTACATGAGTTCACATTTATATTTTCCAAAGTTATGAATTTTATGTATATAGAGTGAATTTATGATTAAAAGTTAGAGAAATAGCATGTACTTTATTATACCTAAAAGCTGCTTTAGTTTTATGACATTTGTAGATCATTTGGGAGCTTCCAAGGCACCCTTATGTGGCCTCCCAAGATCAAGTTCGAATTGCAACTCAAGAGGTGGACCATATTACAAGGAGAAAGATCATGGCGATCTTGATGTGTCATGGGATTTGTATCTAGTATTTAGGGATAAGTTGAGACAGGTATGGACCTAGTAAATATTTAAGGGATCTATATTTATTGAGTAGATATCCCTAATTCATGTATAAATAAGAGGAGAATCCTTCAAAGGAAGGAAGACACTTATCATTTATTCATTAGCATCAGTTTTATGATTGTTCATTAAGCATGAATAATATCATTTTCTCCAAAATCATGAGTTATGAGCGTTGTTTTATTCTTAAGGTGTGACAACTTTTTATGTGTTCTCATTGAGGAATGGAAGGATCCCCATACCAAGCTAAGTACACTTTGTTGTAGAGTAATGTTTATATTTGTGAATATAGTAGTTTTAATTTTGGATGTTCATCTTATTTCTTTGTCGTAAATACTTGTAGATAATGTCAATATGAATCCATGTTATGGCCATGTTTTGTTGTGTGAAGATTGATCTCCTTTCAGTAATTAGCTTGGATGTGGAAGGACAACCATGACTCTTAGAAAAGAGCTTCTTCTCCATGAACTAGGACTGGGCGGAATCAAGATTCACTTTCTTATATGCTTTCCTAGACTAAATTTATATGCTTTCATAATTACATTTCATCATGATTTATTAGACGTTTGGCAATGTTATTATATAAGAAATGTGGAAGGAAATCTAGGTCTCTCGAACAAGAGCCTCTTCTTTGTCTTATAAAATAGACTAATCTCATTGACCAACCATTTATATGCTTCTATAAAATAGAAATAAATATTTTCTTTTCAAAATAGTTTAGATTTGTAATATACATTTCCATTCTAAACAAATTTCCTACAATAGTTTCATCTCAGGTCCCATATATTTTGGGTTTCTTGTAAGTTTACGAAACCCCTAGGTTGAAAAATTAAATGACAGGGATTTAGCATACAATTAAATCGCCCTACATTTTGGTGCTGTTGTCGGGGAAGAAAACTTAGATGTAAGCTAGTTAGGAGGATTATTTAGGAAGCATTTTTAATTTAGTGTTAACTACAATTAGGCATTTTAATTTAAGTTTATTTTGCATTTGCAAATAGAAAATTTCCACAAATAAAAAAAACCCATTTACTAAAAAATAAAAAATAAATAAAATCACAACAAAAATCCATATGTATATATGTAAGAACGATGAGTATAAGTTTGGAGCAACTCACTCAGGTCCTAGAAAAAGTCAAGATCTCCTCTTATTGTGAAGAAGATATCTTGAAAGCAACTAAAACCTTAAATACTCCTCGAGAAGAAAATAAAAAATCAACATTCAAATAATCCTATACATCAGGTGAGGAAAAATTATTAGAACAGGTGATTGAGGAGGACAAAGAGAAGTTGCAACATGATTTGAATTAGAGTAGAAATGATGCCTATGAAAGCCTCATAGAAAGATGGTTTTGATGGTTTCAAGCAGGTACCAGGTCAGATCAATTTCGTTTTATTCTTATTTCATTAAATCACAATCACAAAAACTAAATTTGATCATCCTTTTATATTTTCATTTTAAAATAGCAAAATTGGAAATGAATATATTTTTATCACTATTACGTGAATGGTTACACTGGAAATTTAATTACATGAAATAGTTTGTAATTTGCAATTAAAATAAAGTGGGTATGATGATATTTTCAGTTTCGAATAAGTATGATCTCTTCCTGCATTTTTGCACAATCTAAAGGATCAAAAAGTAGGATGTCTATAAACATTTTTAGGGTTGGCAATATACTTGTCTCTAATGCTAAAAAATATTTGTCTTCATCCTAAATTAATAAATTTTCTAGATTGTTTTAGGGTTAGAATAAAATTTAAATTCCTTTTAAAAAATTTTGATTTTAAAACAACATAAAAATATGAAAAAGAATTAGAATAAAATTCAAATTCTTTTTAAAAGATTTTAATTTTAAAAAAATTAAAAATTAAAAAGAAATTTAGGAATGAAATTCAATTTATTTTTAAAGATTTTCAGAACAACATAATAAAAAAAAAAAATCATTAGGAATAAAATTAATTTGCTTTTAATTTGCTTCAACATAAAATTAAAAAATTTGGAATATAATTTAGTTTTATTAAATTTTAATTTAAAAAAAATCAATTTTATTTTAGTTTTAAAAAGCAATAGAAAATAAATCATTTTTTTTTTTAATTTTAGTTTAAAAAAAACAACAATATGAAACAAATAAATGTTTAAATTTTAAGTTTTAATAATAAAAAATATATATATAGAAAAACACGCAACTTGGATCCTTGGAGTCGTTGGACTCTGCACTTCTTTCTACCTCTTGGGCGCATGGCAGAACACCTTGTCTCCACCATTTGAAGTATCTATACCGAGTAGGCCAAAATAAACCAATACCACCCTGTATGAAATGGTTGTTATGAACATTAATATTCTTCGTACCCACAACACCATTAATAGATTCATCATCACATGGGCTGAATTTCTCTTCTCCTTTCAAAATTTCTTAATTGGTCAAAGTTCTGTGGTCTATCATTGGACCGTATTGCATTGCATTGTGCATTGTTCCTTACCCAGTCTTCATAGTCAATAGTCTACCATTGAAGGCACTCTAAAGTGTTTCCCTTCTAAAGTCTATAACCTTGAGAAACAATTTTTTCACGTGTTTATGAAATCAATGAATTCTGCGGCCATAGGATGAACCTCAGCGTTTCCATTGATGTTCAAAGGAATGAAAGACTATGATATTCAACAAATGGTTTTTGATTTTGTTTTCATTCTTCTTGCAATGTAGTCATGAAACTCGCGAGAACTTTGAACTTCTAATGGCTATGTTGTGATTCATCCAAGTTGCTTCTCGAGATTCAGGAAGGAGATGGACTTCATCGATAAGTAGAAGTGTAATCTCTCCAAATATATAATCAATCAACATGTCTCCCAATAGATGCTTGAGGAAACATAACTTGGCGGAAATGATCCCACAAATCTGCAAATGATTGCAACAGCCTTTGAACAAAATCTATGCACGTGGATGATCGAAGATAATCCTACTAAATCCGGCAATAATCTCCACCTCTTATGCCTCTAGACACTACAATATGATCCTCGATCAAATGATCTGCCATTTTCACTTGATAGTCGGATCAAAATAGGAAAAGGAAATGCTGATTTCCTGTGATCTCCTACCGATTTCACATGATTTCCTATGATCTCTCTCCCCAAGATCTTGATTGCCTATTCCATCATAACTCAGAGTTTAAATGGATCTATTTTCCCATCTGCAGACTGTGAAGTTTAATGTATCGTTTTGCTTCAATTGTTTAGAAATTATGTTTTCCATCTAGGAATGCAAGCAATAATCATTTACTCTCTTTCTATTTAGAGGTAGTCAGTGTGATAGTGAGATCGAGATCTAGGGTTGGAGTCCTGTGGAAGATGCACAAAGTGGTAGATGGGCGTTTGGAGCTTCCTAATCGCTGTGTTGCACTTTCAAACATAGATTTGTTCAAGCGCCGCAAGAGCTCATGGCCAAATGACAACAATTTGATTATATCCTACTCGAGACAATAGGGCTTGAAAATACTGGTGCAAAATTTAAAAAATAAATTCTTCTTTGGCTAGACGATGAGCTCGAATCTTCTATTCTTATGGATTCCATCATCACTATAGTAGATGCCAAAAATCTTCGCTTGCAGCTCATTGAACAGAGGGAGGGTAGTGAACTTCCTGAAGCATATTTGCAGATTGCATTTGCGGATGTCATTCTCCTCAATAAGGTTGATTTGATTGTTGAGGAATACGAAGGCATTTTGCAGTCAATGGTCATAGAGGATTTAAAAGGGGATATTCTGAATATCAATTCATTAGCATGGATTATATATAAAGTCTGGTGCCCAGTAGACTTAGATGATATCCTTGACTGCAACAGCTAGGATGCGAAGCATGTTGCACATTTAGAAGAATTATTAGCTGAGAGAAATTTACAATCAAATAGCCACAACCATGATAGTGAAATTAAAGCAAAGTGTGTGAAGGAAGGAGGAGTGAGTTTCACCATCAATGGAAACCATTACTTCTACCTCATCCTGGTAACAAACGTGGGCGACGACGAAGTGGTGGTAGGTTTGCAGGTGAAGGCATCAAATACCAAATGGCTCCCTCTGAAAAGGAACTAGAGACAGAACTAGTAGAGAAATACCATTCTATAGGGGCAGGCTCTCTCCTTTTAGGTCACCACTAGTGATGAACGAACGCTTTATTCTTACAACGTGTCTCCTTCTAACTAGGAATCCAGACAAACTTTTAAAGGACGTCAATTCTAGAATTACTACTGCCTATCTTGGACTTGATCACTAGACCTACAATTCCTTGTAAGCGTCAAGGCTATAGATATATATCATTTCTTAATTCTTAAAGTTTATAGGAACTCTGGTAAGCACACTTGACTTTGATTTTCTATTTTTATTGTTGTCATAGGGGAGCCACTGCAATTCTACCATTATTCTCGAAAGGGAGATACTATCATTCTGCCATTAGCCATTATTCTCAAGAGGGAGATATTATCATTCTACCATTAGTACTCATTGTCACTGTGTTCATATCCATCCCTTTTGAAAAAAAATTGGTTGGGTGAGATAAAAATTTCAGTTGGTCAAATGATGTAACTGGTGTTGGGTAGCGACAACCCCACGAAACGAGTATGGGGTGCGAAGCCTAGAATTTTGGGTAATATTAGGATAAAAGACTCCACGAAAAGCATGGAGCACGAGCTATAGGAGGTTGAGTCAAAGGGTAGTCTGCTCAAAAATATTGTAAAGGAATAGTAATAGAGTCAGCTCGCAGTGGGATTGTGGGCTAAGGGAAAGTATTAATAGAGCGATGCTTTATGAGGGAAAGGCAGTTCAGTTTTGGATTTTTGATCCTATGATGTAATGGGTGAATAGTCGAAGAGCAGTTGTAAGTACAAGTCGAGGGAGTCGGATAGAAGGTAGAGGCTCTGTAGTGGTGTGTGCACAGGCCTGGAAAGTCCATAGTTGTGTGCGTGGACCCCTACAGCTGAGTGCACAAGGTGGATCTGGATGTGTTGTTGAAGATTGATAATAAAGATAAGTTTCTTCTGAATTCTTTGTTGATTGTGACTATACTCTTTTATGATAAATGAGCTGTTATGATTTCTGCATTTGTTATGGTTGAATTCATGTCAACTGGATTAATCTTGATGCGTGAAGTAACCAAAAGTAATAAATGTTTTCTTAAAGACCATTTTAACTAGATCAAACCAGTTATAAGCGATGCCATCTGTAATAAGTGCGATAAGGGTATTCCAATCTGTGTGGATGTGGTGTAGCGTGAGGCTGTAGAACAACACGCGAGCCCCAAACCACATCCAAGACATTGCCAGGGTGCGGAAGCCTGGTTCCAACACCCTCCCCTGCTACCTCGGGTGAGACCTCAGTCCGCATTTCGCGAGTGGTTGTTGAAAGGGTCGGTAGCTATAGGATTTGTTTCGCTAAATCATTCTTCCGAAGCTGGGTCAAGCCCATATAAGCCAACAAATGGTTCCATTTTCGGGACCAGGATCTGCTTAAGGGGTGTCTAATGTGGGAACACTAGAATCCTACAAAGAATTAGCTCGAAGATTGGTGGGATCTGAAACTCCACAAGTTCACGGTTCAGGAAAATAGGAACTCACAGATATCAGAGGAACAATGACTAGATTGCTATATCTTCATGGACATACATGAGATCTTCTTTGTAACATTCCCAATACAATTGTATGAGTGGATTGCAATGTTAGCTGATAGCATGCGTAGGTGCAGATTAGACCAGCCAATAGTGTGGACCCTAGAATTGGTGCATAGACTAGAAGCCACTGAAGACAAACTCGTGCATGCGATCGATCACTAGGTAGATTGAATCATTGGAGGATTTATCACTGAATTCACAATAGTTACCACTATAAGCTACAACAAAGCAGAAAGACAATTTCTCCAATGACCACGGGGTTGGTACATCAAGTCATTAAACACTTGGATTAAGATGTTGTTGTGCGAAAAACAGATTATGCGTATACATTAATGTTTGGGGTAACACTGAGTGGAAGAGGTTACCGAGGAAAAGGAAGAGCAGGGAACAGTCCTCTAATTTCTATCTCACAGGAAAGCGAGGAAGATCTCACTACGTTCTCGACCAGAAGTGAAGTTTGGTCGATTACAGGACACTTTTCGCTGATACCACCTCCATCTACGACATCACCCCCATCACCCACGTCATGTCCGCCCACACCACCTCAACCCTCACCACCTCTTCCACCACCTCCTAGAATAGGGATGACAACTGCAGTCAAGTTACCGACCTTTTAAGGTATAGGGAATGAAGATCCAAGCCAGTTCTAGTTTGTGATAAACTTTGTATGGGACACGCAAAGTATAATGGATAAAAACATCAAGAAGGCTACAATGGTTAGTGCACTCCAGGACCGCGCGATGACATGGCAGATAAAATAGTCAACTGACCATTCGAATGAAGGACTAGCAGCTACACAGGATGCGCTTAATAATGAGTTTGGCCAACCAAAGTTTGAGAACCAATCGATCATTGGGTTCAAGGAAATAGAAATGCTGTCTGGTGAAACCCCGTGGGATCTGGACCAAAGATTAAAGAGTACTATTTGTGAAGCTAATATGACGTTGACTGACGGACAACATTGTGCGTGGTTTGTGGTGTCGTTAACACCCCATCTAAGGATGGCTCTGTCACAATAGAAGATCTCAACCCAGGCCGAGGCACTAGAGATAGCTATGAGGTTATACACGACCCCGATTCCAGACCCAGGGTTGGGAGTTCAGCAACTCCAGGCAGAACTTCAGAATTTAAGTTTGAAGTACAAATTTTGAAGCAAGGAAGAATGCCTCGATCAGGGGTACAGCTGGAAGTATCTGGTGGGAGGAGGCCTGATGCCATTAAAAGTGGAAGTCTAGACAGGAAAAAATGCCATGCCTGCACTCTGGTGCGCGATTTTCCAAGTGGGAGGGAAACATGCAACAGATAACTGTCGTCTATTACAGAAGTATACCCAAACCTCACAACAGTTATATTGCAATTTTTATCGATCAGTAGGACACGATGAGTGAACGTGTTGAAGTTATGACTTAATGATGGAACGGACCCCAGCCTATAGGGTATAGGATGAAACATGGGAAGGATTTCAAGGACATTGTCAGGGAAGAGGATGGGGACCTGGCCGAGGTCGCGGATAGATAATTTGTTATAATTGTGGTGAACAAAGACACTGTGCTCGTGAGTGCATGAACCCAACTAGGATCTCATGTCCTTATTGTGAATAGTTCGATCATGAATTGGTATATTGTCCAACGTTGCTTGCCCAATTAAATGAGAAAGGGGTGCTTCAACCTCCACCAACCTAGAATGTCTAGATGATGTGTGTGGAACCCCGTGAAGAAGACACTAATATAAATATGGTGTGAAGGAACAGCATAACATAAGGAGGGAACACAGGAGGGGCGCGAGGCGACCTGCCTATGGGGAACCATACTATTGAACTAAAGCAAGAAAGGGCACGGCCAAATGAAGATCATCTTAGCTTCACGAAAGCAACTACATCAGATGAGAAGGACCAAACGGAAGCCAAAATGGACCCCTACATGATCACCTCCTTTCTTGACACATGCATGAAATTACTGTGGAATCAGAAGGCTATCCAAGGGATACAGGAGTTGATTACCAAGAGCGCCAAATTCAGTAAACCCCAGGTGGTCCAAAGGATAGGACAACATGCTATACACACTGGATGAGAAATGAGAATGATGGCGCAAATAGGAGATTATGAGATGGATCAAGTCATCCTGGATTTAGGTTCGGATGAAAATATACTACCTAAGAAAACTTGGGATCGTATAGGCAAGCCCATACTGCAATGGTCCCTGATTCAACTAGAAATGGCTAACCAGCAAAAAATCTTACCAATGGGCCGATTGCAAGGGGTGATGGTGGATATCGATGGTGTAACGACCTAGACTGACTTCGAAGTCATAGAGCTTATCGATGATGGCAATCCTTACCCTGATTAGGACATCAACATGAAAGGAATCATCAACTTGAAAAGGTCCACGATGACTTTTGAAAAGAAGTCACTTCGCGTAGTAGTTCCGCTGGACCCAATGGAAGGGGAGCGCTAAACAAAACCCATCCGCGACGAGGAAAATAATGATGAACTAGATTGCATTTATCAGATAATGGTGCAGAAACACAGTTAGATGAATTACAATGACAATAGAAGAACCTCATGGGAACGTGAGAGTATTTACACTATCGATTCTGATGAGGAGACAGAGTGCTAGCAGAATCGATTATAGGGAGTTACAACACTCAACTATAATAAGGTGACTCAATTGGCATGATGTGAACAAAGACACCACTTGAAAGAGCAAGACGCAACCACTGAAGACTAGCGCACATGTGTAGTATAGGAACAGCCCAGTGCATCGGCAGATAGGGTACACACACCAATAGAAGGATCGGGGAAGCTCAGATACACGAGAAATTTTTGACTCCAAATTGGAAGATATGCACGAAGAATACGGGTGTATGGCAGATGATCGGCACTTCAAACAGACCACAATGGACCATAGGATCATTAGGCTAGAGGGAACCTTCCCCCATACGGCCCAATCGGACACTATAGGCATAGATTCTCCCACCAGAGATGGTGTCGGCGACACGGTTCAGCAATTTTGGGCTGCCATTCGGCATGCAAAATGATGATTTGATGAGTTGGAACAAACGAAGGCCCGAATCTGTGACCAGAGTATGAAGTTGGAAAAGCCATCAAGAAACTTCAATTAGAAGTAGCCACTCTAGATGACAAAAAGGAATGGCCTAAGGAAACCAACATGGCTGGCTTTCCTACCTTGATAGGGCTGCACCAGAAGCCACAGGGGCATGCACACCATAATTTCGTGATGGAAGTAGGAGGACATCTAGGATGCTCGCAACCCGGGTCAGTGAGGAACTGGGGGACCTGTGGGAAGGATTCACCCTTCTGACTATCCATCAAGGGTTTAGTCCCAGCATCCAAAGTAGTTGGAAGAGGGTGTGCAACTATAAAACAGACTGCTATACAATGGCACGATATGACCACCGGCCCCCTAGAGAAACTGCATATGCGACCTTGGGGATTTGCGACTGCAAAGGAAAGATGGAAAGTAACTGTTAAAGATACTGCTCATGGTATGATGGCAAATTTAAAGCACCTTGAAGCAAGCGGCGGGCCATTAAGGCCAAAGAATAACTGTCCAAATCACATTTATGAGCTATCACTAGAACAAGCCACTGGTTTTTGGGTTCAATCGATATATAAACAGTGCAAAGGTCACACCACCACATTGTATTGTCCGGAAAGAAAATCAGCCCATATTACCCACACCATGAGCAATAAGGAAATTGAAAATAGTCCATGGTTTCTAGCATTACCACAACAATACAAAGATGTCATCTTGAAAGCTCAAAGGCCTACTACCGATAGTCCACAGTTAGAGTCGCCGCAGGAAGTAGAACAGTATAAATTCCCATGGACGCCAAAGACCAAGAAGAAACCTCCACTGCCAGAATCAGTTTGGTGGTCACCACAACACCTGCAGGTTGGAAAGTCCACAATGAAGGAAAAAAGGTAAAACTATTATCATCGATAGCTAGGAAGAAACAAAGAGTCTTCCACGAGGATCGAAGAGGACATCTCTGAGGAAGACCTTGTACAGCCGGTGCAAAGACCCAAGTATATGCCTCCAAGTAAGGGAACGAACAAGGTACCCACAAACTTGGACGAATTCAGCGGTATAATCACTACCCGCTCTCTTCCGAAGGATGTCCCAGTAGAAAATTTGGTGGTTGGCCGTGTTGCCACGATGAAATTAGACAATTGCGACCTTGCATATCGAACAAAATTTCCCCATATAGTGACAGATGCCTTAATGGACCATATGATAGAAGGCATGGTGACCACTCTACAGCCAAAGGAGTGGCTGTGAAAGGTGGACGAAGCTGGATTACTTTGTCTCCTAGCAATTCTGCACTTTCTCCAACCCCCTATTACTATGATAGTCATCAAGCAATTACTCTGTCTAGTGCACGAAGATACACTATGGGTCGGTAAACTCATCTGTATCACAACAGAACTTGTTCACCGAGTCTTGCATCTACCCTGCACTAGATGGAACCCTAGGTAAATTACAGCCAAAAGTAATGATGTGGGAATGATAGAATGACTAAAGAAGACGTATAAGCTCGCTAAGGGAATGCAAGGGTACATCATTGACAATATCTCCGACAACGTAGTCCAGGTGGCCACTCAGTTGCTGGCCAAAAAAGTAATGAGGAAATGTCAGAGCTCTGAGGTCTTTGCCATAGTTATCATGTTGTTTGAAGAATGCGCCACTGGTGTACGATTCAATTTGTCATAGTTTCTTAGTGAAGAATTTTTAGCTAATTGTCGTGAAGTCTAGGAAGAAGGCAAGCCATTCTATTATGCGTGGCTGCTACAGTCCCTCATGCTAGTCGCTACTGAGTTGCCTAAATACAGCCAGTTTCCTATTTTAACCCCAGAATGGCCAAAATTCGTGCAGTATGCGTCCCTCTGGGCAACCAAGGATGCATGAAGAATTCAGCGGATTAAGATCTTTTGGGTATTGATGGACATGATTGTGCGTCAGCGGATCAATGCATTACCACACTTAAGAAGTGAAGTTTATGAGAATATGAAGCACATTGTGGAATTCAAAGTAGATATGCATCTTGTCTACATCCAGGCACAGAAGTACCTAGCCCAGACATGGACCCCTCTTCGGTTCATTGTCACTAATGATATTGTTCACAAGATTGTCGAGGCTTGGCCCACGGCAGTGGAATGGAAGGAGGCCGCTATTCAGAAGCAAAAAGAGGCAGTCAAGTGCATTGCACAACAAAAGAGGAATGAACAGTATGTTGCAGAGGTTAAGGTAGCGTGAGAGGCAAAACTCGCAGCAATGGGAAAACCAGTACCAGACGTGCAAACATCCGCAATGGACAAAGGCACTCAGAAGGAAACCGCTCAGCTAGCCACAACGAATATGCCATCCACTACTATGGGTACCCCACTAAAGTGCTTAGCCACACCTGAGTGACCGAAGGAACAAAAAAAAGCAAAAGCATCTAAGATAGATAGTGAAGTTACCACCCTAATGGAGGGCAATCTAAATGACATCGAAAACATCATTTGCGAAGCTACTTGGGAGGTAGTCGATGAGGCTATGTTCGAGAAACACATTGTGTTGGGGGAGCTCCGGACATAGTTACGTGAATTGGGATCAACAATTACGTAGGTAGGCCCTAGCATTTCTACAACAGCCTCTAGTATGGCAGCTATAGAACCATTTCTTAAAGACCAGGTTTCTCAATCTACTTCGATCCCGGCCGGCGCATTGGTCACCAACCAATCGGAGGAACGAGCAATCCTAGAAAGTCTTACTAGATTGGGACTGAATGTGGCTACACTCCCACATGATAGTTTGCAACAACTCCATGACAGCATCACAATCGAACTTCATGCAAGGGTCGGCCACATCGACCAGATACTCCAAGAGTAGAAAATTAATATTGAATAGCTACGGCTCCAACGTGATGAAGTAGTCACACAAAAGTAGTAGATGGAAAAGGTAGTAGTCGAAGCTTGTTTGAGTGCTCAGGCGTTAGATATTATAGGGGACTTACCTGTTGAAGCACAGATTCGTATGTTGGCTACGGAGTTCTGAAGGACAAAAGAAGAGGTTGCACGGTTGCAGCTCGAACTCAGTGTGCAGATAGTCAAGTTGAAATTGCAGGTCCCACCACCAATGCCCCCAGAGGTCGTAGTACAGTGTAAGAACATTATTGATATGGGGTGTGCAATGCTTGCACGATCACTTGAAGAATGTACCGAGTTGCTAACTCAGTCGATTGATATGCTCACTGTCCTTCAGGAAGATCCCACACTCCGCAGGTTGGAAGCAGAGGCTCGAGAACTTCAGCACGCCTACGATCAGCTCCAGGGAACTGCATAGACCGTTGCTATCCCGCAATGGTTGGCTAAGATGAGGGAGGCGCAAGACATGAAAATCCAAGCAGAATTTGCGAGACAGAAGGAAGCCATGGTGAAAGCACGTATCCAACCATTGTTGGATGAGGCATTTGTAGTTTCAACCACCATAGAGCATAAGGTAGCACACACGAAGGCCAAATGTGCTAGGATGGAGACAACCAAGATAGGGGCAGAAATATTGGTACCACAGGTGCAACGGATGCAGCACATGATGGAAGAATTTGCTGCTAGTGCTAGGAACGCATAGAAGTTGTTGAGTGGTCTCCATGCAAAGATGGACGCACCGGCTCAGTGGCTCAGGATGAGTCATGATGATTGTGTTGGGGGACCGTCAGGTAGCGACAGCCTCACGAAACGAGTATGGGGTGCTAAGCCTAGAATTTTGGGTAATATTATGATAAAAGACTCCGCGGAAAGCGCGGAGCGTGAGCTATAGGAGTTTGACTCAAAGGGTGGTCTGCCTGAAAATATTGTAAAGAAATAGTAATAGAGTCTGCCCGCAGTGGGATCCTCGGCCAAGGGAAACTATAAATAGAGAGAGGCTCTATGAGGGAAAGGCAGTTTAGTTTTGGACTTTTGATCCTATTATGAAATGGGTGAATAGTCGAAGAGTAGTTGTAAGTGCGAGTTGAGCGAGTAGGGTAGAAGGTAGAGGCTCTATAGCTATGTGCGCAGAGGCTTGGAAAGTCCGCAGCTGTGTGTACGGACCCCTGCAGCTGAGTGCACAGGGTGGATCTAGATATATTGTTGAAGATTGATAATAAAGATAAGTTTCTTCTGAATTTTGTGTTGATTGTGACTGTACTCTTTTATAATGAGTTGTTACGATTTCTACATTTGCTACAGTTGAATTCACGTGAACTAGATTAATCTTGATGTGTGAATTAACCAAAGGTAATAAATGTTTGCTTAAAGACCGTTTTAACTAGATCAAACCAGTAATAAGTGATTCCATCTGTAATAAGAACAATAAGGGTATTACTATCTATGAGGATCTAGTGTAGCGCGAGGCTGCAAAATAGTGCGCGAGCCTCAAACCACATCTAAGAGATCCCCAGGGTGCAAAAACCTAGTTCCAACACCCTCCGCTGCTACCTCGGGTGAGACCTTAGTCCGCACTTCGTGGGTTGTTGCCGAAAGGGCCAGTAGCTGCGAGATTTGTTTGGCTAAATAATTCTTCCAAACCTAGGTCAAGCCCATATAAGCCAACAACTGGGTTGAGAAATGTTTTCAAACTATTCATTAATAAATATAGTTTGCATGTAAAAAAAATAAAATCAAAACAAATAAAAAAATCAAAACAATTATTATTATTTTTTTTTAAAACAAATAAAATTAAAATTAAACAATTAAAAAAAAATAAAATTAATTGGAAATGGAAATTTCATAACAATTGAAAACATTGTTTTGCTAACTTTATTTCTTGGAGTTACTTCAATGGGACTTGTGTGCAAAGGCATCAGGTAAAAAAAACCATTTTATTTTATTCCATTGCTAGCATTCATACTTGCATTGTATGTCTTCCAAAAAGCTCTCACATTTTTCATGCAAGATTTGTACTAAGAGATTTTACAGGTGAGCGGCAATCCAAGTCCATGAAAATATGATCTCCAAAAATCATAATAAAACATGCATCATTAAATATTGAAGGAAATAATTTTTTGTTACAAATACCGTGACATTTGTCGCTACACAGAAACCTTTTGTGTCATGATATATTGACCTACACTTCTCCTTCAAAGCCTCATTAGTAATCCATATCAAAGTCCACTGATTCATTGCCTTATCCATCATGACTTCATACATGTTTACTTTCTTGAGTTGCGTGCATTTTTGCCTTCTTTTCAGTTCATCTTTTTGCCTCACGAATAAACCATCCATCTCTCTACATTGCCTTGTTTTCTTTATCATAAAAACTTTTTGACCATGACATCTTTTACCTATAGTACTACCAATCATTTTGTACAAACTCATGTTGATTGATGTGGGATTCCTTAAGGAACACCTTTCAACAAGTCTTGACCCATCGACCTCAGCGGCTTATCTGGGATAAATACTACTGTCACTATTAGTACCTTGAGGCTTG
The DNA here is from genome assembly GCA_031772625.1 of Pinus tabuliformis. Lineage (NCBI taxonomy): Eukaryota > Viridiplantae > Streptophyta > Pinopsida > Pinales > Pinaceae > Pinus > Pinus tabuliformis. The sequence continues at coordinate 286,217,563 of CM062815.1, forward strand.
CATGCCTTAATGACAAGTCCGCTTGCCAATGAACAATGGGAATACAATAATGTCCCTGGTCATTGGATCTTGCCAGTTGTTGGGTAGCGGGTCCCCCGCGTAGCAGTTTTAGGGCTTAAAGCCCAAAATTTTTGGATATTGGTATTGTAAAGGCTCCATGAAGTGCACGGAGCATGAGGTATAATCAGTCAAGTCAAAGGTTAGTTTGCCCGAAAATAAGGTGAAATAATAGAAAGTTAGTCGGCCTACCCATGGTCCACAGACCATGAGAATGTATAAATAGAGCAAGGCTCTAGCTGTAGAAGATAGTTTTTTGAAAGTTTGGGAGAAGATCTAAAGTGTATGGATCGTTAATAGCGATAGTCACTCTGAGTCTGGAAGTCTGAGTCGAGGGTTGTAGTAGGAGATAGAGGCTCTGCAGTTGTGTGTGTGGAGGCCCGGTAGAGTCTGCAGCTATGTGCACGGAGGCCCAGTAGAGTCCGCAGCTGTGTGCACAGACCCTTGCAGCTATGTGTGCAGGGCAGGAAGTGGATTGTAAGTGAAAAAAAAAGAAGCATTAATTAAGATAAGTTGGTTTTGGAATATTGCATATCTGTTCTATATTCTGGTTTATGCATCTGTTAATGGTTTACAATTACACCTATATCTGTTATGTTAAAGGGTAACTGAAAGCATTGTGCCTTCTTAAGTAATTCAAGATCTATAATAATATTAAATAGAGAAAAGGTAAATTGCACTCACACTCATCACAAACCACGGGAAGGTAGATACTTTGAAGAGATGATTGCGTGGAAGTAGCACAATGCGTAGGATCGATTTTCGAACTCCCAGACCTCATCAAGACATCCCTAGGGCACAACATCCTGGTTCCAGCACCCTCCCGTACTATCTTGGGTGAGACCTCAGTTTGCTTTCCGCAGACTGTTGTTGAAAGGGCCGATAGTTTTGGGATTTATTTGGCTAAACATTTCCACACCTGGCTCAAGTCCCAATAAGCCAACAAATGGTTCCGTTGTCGGGACTGGGATCTGCCTAAGGGATGTCTGATGTCGGAACACTGGAACCATACGAAGAAAGAAATTGAGGATTGGTTGGATCAGAAGCTTCAAGAGTTCGTAATATAATAAAACAAAACCCCACAGATATCCGAGAAGAGGTGGTTGGATCGCTTCATATATACGGAAATCCACGAGATCTTCGCGACCTTCTCTTCGGAACTGTATGAAGGGACCGTGAGGTAAGTACATCAAGTCTTTTAATACCTGGATTAATATGTTGTTATGTTAAAAAAGGGTGATGTGAATACATTAATGAGTTGATCAACGCAAAGTTGAAAGATCTAGACAAGGATCGAAGGGCTAGAAAACTGTCCTTTAATTTCACCTCCGCGAGCAAGTGAGGAAGAGCACGCTTGGGTTTCTCCGAGGATTGTAGTCAGTTTAGTCAGATAGTGCATTCTATAGTTATCATCCCCGCTAATGCCACCACTCGTGTCACCTTCTTCACCTCCATCTTCGCCCACACCGCATCCACCAAACAAGCAGTTTAGCATGGCGAGTGCGATCAAGTTGCCTATATTCATAGGAGTAGGGAACAAATATCCGGATCAGTTTTGGTTCATAGTAAGAGCAATGTGGGAAGCGCACAGGGTTATAGATGATAACATTAAGAAGGCCACATTGGTAAGTGTGCTACAGGATCACGCGCTGACATGGTATATAAATCACCTGAATGATCACCCGAATGTCGAAATAGAGGAGATCCAGATTGTATTGAACAGTGAATTTAGCTGGCCAAAATTGGAGACATAGTCGATCATCAGATTCAAGGAGATTGCGATGCTTCTAGGCAAAACCCCCTAGGATTTGGATCAGAGGCTGAAAAGTATGATCCGTGAGGCTAATATGACACTAACAGATGCGCAACACCATACGTGGTTTGTGGTGTCTTTGACACCACACCTGAGGATGGAAGTGTCACAACAAAAGCTCTCAACCCAAGAAGAGGCATTGGAAATGGTGATGAGGTTGTATGAAACATCGATACAGGATCCAGGGTTGGGATTCCAAAAAATCCACACGCAACTACAAAACCTATGCTTGGAGATGCAAAGTTTGAAGCAGGATAGGGCGCCCCAGCCAGAGGAGCACGAAGAAGTGTGGTGTATAAAATGTAAAGGCTAGGGTCACAACAAGGATCACTATCCTCTATTCGCAAACTATTTAGTGGGAGGGGGACTGATGTTGTTGACACCGGAGGCACAAGCAGGGCTGAGTGCGACACCCATGCTCTGATGCGTGATTGGTCAAGTGGGAGGAAAACACGCAACAGAAAACTGTCACCTATTGTAGAAGTATACCCAGACTCCGCAGCAACTATACTATAATTTCTATAGATCATTGGGTCACGATGAGCAAATATGTCGGAGCTATGAGATAATGATGGATAGTACCCCATCTTATCGAATGCAGATAGATAGAAATGCAAGGCCTCAATCCAGCTGTAGCAATTGCACGGGGGGGCTCTCAAGGGCGAGGTCGAGGACGAGATGGAATGGAACTCAGACGAGGGCGCAGACAGTTAATCTGCTACAATTGCGGAGGACCTGGGCACTACACTGGAGACTATATGAATCTGACTAGAATAATTTTTCTGTATTGTTATTAGTTTGACCATGAAGCAGTAGAATTTCCAACGTTGATCGCACATATGTGCGAGAAAGGGGTACTACAGCCTACTCCACCTCAAAATATCCAAATGATGAGGTCTGAACCACGTTAAGAAGACCCCAATGTGAATATGGTGCTTAGAAGTTGCACGACTACAGGCGAAGATAAAGGAAAGAAACCCGAGGATGATACATGGGTTCATAAGGCCCCTACAAAGGAATCTGAGCTTGACTCAGAATGTGCAAAGGAAATGGTTATGGAAGCTAAGAAGAGCTTCAAAGAGGCCTCTCCTTCAGATAGTAAGGATCAACCCAAACCGAGAATGGATCCGTCCATGCTTACTACCTTGTTAGAGACATGCATGAAGTTGCTTCAAGACAATAAGGCAGTTAAATGACTCCAAGAGATAATCACTAGGTGTACAGGATCAGGGGAACCGCGAGTAGTTCGAAAGGTGGGGAAGCATTGTTTGGGCACTGGGAGGGAAATGCGGTCGAAGGTGCAAATTGATGAATATGAGATGGATCAGGTAGTCCTCGACCTGGGTTCAGGCGTAACTGGTTACCAAAACAGACTTGGGAGTGAATGGGTTGGCCCGTGTTACAATGGTCTCCTATTCAATTAGGGAGGACGAAACAACAAAAGATTGTGCCCATAGGAAGACTGCAAGGGGTAACAGTGGATATTGAAGGTGCAAGCACGTAGATGGACTTTGAGGTAATAGAGATTGTGGATGACAGTAACCCTTACCCCGTGTTATTAGGGATAGATTAGGCTACGGATATGAATGGAGTCATCAACTTGAAGAAGTGAAAAATTACTTTCGAGAAAAAGTCTCTACACGTAGTAGTTCTTTTGGATCCAACAGAAGGAGTGCGCTAAACTAAACCTGTGTGCGAAGATGACAACGACGATGAGCTAGACTGCATTTACCAGATAACAACATAAGACCAAGATAGGGTAAACCTGACTGAAGATGGGAGAATCTCATGGGAGCGTGACGATTCTTATAATTCAGATTCAGACGAAGAAATATAACACTGGCAAAATCGGTTGCATGAAGTCTCAATGCTAAATTGCAACATGATTATTAGATCATTGTGGTATGTGATGACTGAAGCTAGGGAGCTACCAACATATGATGGGGACACAGGTGGGGATGAACTCTTAGACAAAGCTGGAAGGTTAGTACCAAAACAACAGTGGTACGATGCGATGGACTAGGCATTTCACGTGACGCCCGTACAATGGTGGTAGAAGCACCAAAAGAACATTGGGAGCTGGCGCGAATGCAGAAGAAGGATGCACTTATGGTTTGTAAGTCCCCAACGCCCAAAAAAAGTTGGGCAGCCAGGGCAAAGCAATTTGCAAGCCCACCTATGTTGATGGGTGCAGTCGCATGCTGGGCAAGCACAACCTAGGCTAAGGATAAAAAATCAGGACTCGAGGTGGTAGTAGAAAGAATGATGCACACTACAAATACCCCACAATGGAGCATTAACAAGGCTATGTGGGATCATGAAGAAAGTTTACCAGTTGGGATGAATGGATAGGGACCTGTGCATACCAATGGTTCGATGGTCCTATAGGACCATAAGCAAAAGCCGGAGCACAGAAATGATCCCAATAGTGACAAGAAGAGAGGAGACTAGAAGGACGTAAAAGAATCCTCGGACCACGGCTCCCACAGTAGGAATAGGACGCGAGGACCTGGGTAAAGGAATTAGGCCGTTGTAAGAAGACCTTTGGCGAGGAAGCATGAAACTTCACAAAATTGATGATGAGTGGGCACGACTGAGGAAGGGAAGTATGACATTGCATGAAGAAATCCATAAACTGGAAACTGAAGTCGCGCAAGCAAGATGCGAGAAACTCAGTATGATGAGACCGAGTTTGGCCAGCCCTACTACTACATTAGAAAGAGTTGTGACCCTACTATCATGGTTGCAACCGCACCTTACTAAACAAGAGAAGGTATTATATACAGAGGAGCATGACACAAAGGCATGTGAAAAGTGCCCACAGTCTGGGCTAGCAGGAAATGCGCAGTCTCACACCAGGGGTGCAACCACCTGACTATCTATAGAAGGCACAGTCTGAGTGCTCCAGGCAGTTGAAAGAAGGCGTGGGAATATAAACAAGGCTATAGGAAATCTACACAGAAAGGAGGTTCCGTGTAGGGCCCGTCCATCATCAAGTTTGTGGTCGCGCTTAAGGGGATGCGATGTTGCGTGGATAGTGTTGAGCCACAGAACTACCTCTCTTCTGCATACTTCCTAGACCTTTTCTCTTCCATTTTTCCCACATCAGTGCCTCATAAGCTATCAAATACTATTACATATTGATTCTAGGAGTGCATTTAAGTGGTTTTCTAACTATATTCTTGTGTGTGCTATTTGGTTTAGATTTTGTTTATTAGCTATGGAATGTAGCCACTTTCCACAACTAACTCGTAATTCCGTAGCTACTTTTATTGTTTTGTAGGTTACAGGTGTCAGTAGGTGAAATGAGCCAGGTGGGTAGCTCAAAAATCATCTGCACATGGATAATGTCCTATTTGTTCAGTCGAATTCATGAAGAAAGGCACAAATCAAAGGACAGTCAAACAAGGAGTCCTACATCAAATAGGTCTCTATTTCAGCACGTGAAAAGTCCAAGATCGTTGCTAGATTCATGGATCCCTCTTGACATCTACAGTCCATCTCCATGATGAAAATCCAACATCCATGTTTTGTAGATTGAATGTTTTTGAAAACAAGGAGGCTGAACTTACGGGTTCTACCTTGTTTACGTGTCCCTTTCTGAAGTCTTCTCTAAAAAAAATAGTTATCTATTTTCCTGTATAAATAAATCATTTTACAATGCAAATAGCTAGTTCATACATTAGGATTGACACTGTTGTTTTAGCTCTCATTGTGTTGTTGTAATGAGAAGACACACTCTCAGTTTTGCAATATAAAAACTTTATTTTTCTATGATTGTGTGAAGCGTGATTCTGAGCTGATAACGTGTTGACCAAAGGCTATGCAGAGGGCCCCTGCTGGCTGAGGTTTTGCTTTCTGTTTTGTAAAGTTTCCTTATGCATATTTTTTCTTATTGCCACTGTATATTTCTCATAATTTCTTCATGGTGTTAATTGTTTTATTCCTGTACATGATTTTCCAGCATTGCATACTTTTTCACTAACACTGATCAGTGTGTTTTAGGATAGGTTATTCTCAAGCATTTTCATATAATTTTTACATCAAGTATTGATATGAGATTTACTTCTCTGCTGAACTTTTTAAGCTTTTCAATTTCAGTCGTTATGCTTTGATTTCAGTAAGATTTGTTTGCTGCTGTTAGCTAGTTTAGATATCAAATTCTTCATGTTATTTGGCGTTATCTCTGGTGCCATGGCTGAACCCAAGAATTTAATTGGTGAGCTATCGGATTATAAGCGAATTTATTTTGTTTTTCTTTCATTAAATTGCAAGTAGGTAGTTTAGATATCAAGTTCTTCATGCTATTTGACATTATCTCCGGTGCCATGGCTTATCCCGAGAAGTTAATTGGCAAGCTATCGGATTATAAGTGAAGTGATTTGATTTTGATTTCATTAATCTACATGTAAGTAATCTAGATATCAATTCTTAATGTTATTTGACGTTATCTCTGGTGCCATGGCTTAACCCGAGAAGTTAATTCGCGAGCTATCGGATTATAAGTGAAGTAAATTGATCTTGCTTTCATTAGTCTGCAATTTTTGGTTTTGAGCGCAATAGCTTAGATTTTATTTCTATAATTAGATGGACACCAGAGACGGTGACCTCATGATCAGTATTTCATCTTTTGTTTGATTTAAGTAGCTGCATATTTACGTTCTTGTTCAAGTATTGATTTTATCAATAGCATGTTTTGAGATCTTTTGAGAGCTAAGTTCTGGAAATTATTATAAGAGACATAATCCTTGTCTTAAACCTACATCCATACTTGCCCTTTAAAAGTATTCTTAAGATCTGAGAATAGGATTTCCATTTGCATTAGACACCTTAGGAGACCAACAAAGACAAACCCCAAAACAAAATAAAAATTGAAAACAATAAAAGTAAGAAAGAGGTTGTCTTGCACATACAGTGTGCCACACTTCATCAGTTTACGACTCCCGGATTGATAATTAATGTTGCAATTAAGGACATACTAAATTGACTAAACATTTTGGCGCCGTTGCCAGGGAAGTGTGACTAGGAAGCCGATCTCTTACATAAAAAAAGAGAGGGAAAAATTGATAATTTCTTCAAGTATACTCTCCTCTTACACCTAGTGTGATCTAGAGGATCATAAAAGAGATTTATTAATTCAATAATTTCTTGTGTATTCTCTCTTCTTGCACCTAGTGTGACCCAGAAGATCAGAAAAAGGATTATTAGCCCAACTGAAAAATCATTAAAAAAATTTAAAAAAATGACATTCATAGAGCAAGAGATTCTAGGGGAAGGTTTCTAGCTAGGGGAAAAAGTTTGATTTTTACAACTCCAACTACTTCAAGGATTAGACAAGATACACCTCCATCCTAGACTCATACTCCTAGCCTTAGGATTCCTGGAATTCAAGGGGTAGCAACTAAATTAGAAGATTCTCCCACACTATCTACTAAAGCTGATCTAGGAGAAGAACCTTTCTTCACTTCTATAGGGGAACATATTGTAGTAGAAGAAGTAGAATCACCTAGAGAAGAAGGAAAGGAAGAAAATCTTTCTCATCAGCCATTAATAGAAGAACCAAAAGACCTTTAGGAAACTATCATGGTAGAAGAAGTGTTAGATGGAGAATATTCTCTATTTGGAGGAGGGGCTAGTGGTAGAGGTAGAGGAAATAATGGAGGTGGTAGTAGAGGAAACAATCGAGGTAACAATGGAGGAGGTAGAGGTAATAGGGAAGGAGATAACTCATTTGGATTCCCTATAGTCAATGATGAAACCCATACAACAATGAAAAACATTTCACCATCTGTCCTCCCAAACTTTTATGGGTTGCGAAGTGAGGATCCTGAAACATTTCTATTTGAGTTCGAAGTCTTGTGCCAAACCTATGACTATATGGAAGACTCTCAAAAAATCAAACAGTTTCCTTCAACATTGAAAGGGGCTGCTCTGAAATGGTTTATGGGATTAGTCACTCAATCTATTAGGACTCGGAATGATATGAAGCAAACATTTTTTGATAGATATCTAGATTATTGTATGCCCACTAATCATAAGGACAACCAAGATACCAAAGGACCTAGAGGCCATGAATAGTGCACTCTAGACCCCGCTTCTTTTGGATGATATAAGGTTTGATAGTTTGCCACTGGGACAGGTACCGAATATAAAATTTAGAGACTGGGACCTCATGGATAGTGAGAAGTTCCCACGGTTGGCTGCAGAAACAATACTACAACAGAAATGGTTGTGAGGTGTGGAGAAGGTGGGGTTACTCCATCTGCGGTGGATACCCACTACCACTATGTGCCTAGCACAATCTTTGCCATCCGATAGCTACTGTGTCTAGTACATGATTGATATTTGTTGCTAGAAGAGCTGATTCCCATCATGGCTAACTTAATTCACTGAATTTCATGGCTGCCAATTAAAGGAAGCAATCCCGTAGACATTGCCGGAAAAAGTAGCGACTTGGGCTTCACGGAAGCTATGAAGGCCAAATATAAGCTAGAGAAAAGGAAGAAAGGGTGTGTAATAACAAGTACCAAGGACTGAGGGGTGTGCATTGCCACCTAGCTGCCAGCCAGCAAGCTCATGAGGAAATTCCATGTAGACAAAGTGCCAACGTCTGCAATTGCGTTGGCAGAGCAATGTGCAGAAGGGGTCCAGTTCACTTGGGCGCAGTTTCTGTGTGATGAATTTTTTATGAATTGCAGGGAAGCCCAGGACCAAGGTAAGACCTTCCACTACGTGTGGGTGCTCTTATCCATCTTGTTGGTTGTCGGGGAGCTACCAATAGACACCCAGTTTCCTACCATGGAGTGGAACATACCCGAGGCCGTAAGGTATAGCTCGCTCAGGGCAACAAAAAATGCAGCAAGGATCCAGGAGATAAAGGTATTTTGGACATTTGTAGAGGCACTTTTACAAACATGGATCAAGTGTAGTCCGCACTTGTCCCCGATAGTATATAACACTTTACAAAGTGTGGCGGAATTCAAGGCGGATATGCATAACTTGTATATCTGGGTGCCCAGGGATCCAGCCCGAGCATGGGAAAAGTTGTCATTCATTGCCAGAGATGATGCAATGTTTGAAGTAATGGAGTCATGGTCTCCGAAGTGGTGCGCCATGGACTTGATGGAAATGGAAAAGATCGTGGCACAACAAAAGAAGAAGGAGACCAAGCTGCGCATCATGAAGCTAGTGGAGAGAAAGCGTTAGGAACAGGAAGCGGCCATGCAGCAGATGGCGGCTGAGGTAGTAGAACTAGAGAAAATGACACAAACCATAACTGTGCCCACTGAGGAAGCCGAGGAAGGCCCGAAAATGTCCATGGAGCAGGATATATAGGGGGAGGTGGAGACACAGGAATGCACAGACCTTACAACAAATGTGACCCACCTCAAGAGGCCGCGCATCCAGGAGCAGCCTCCCGCACGCAAAAGGACAAAGACAATAAAGACCATGGGAGGAACCCTTATTGACAAGGATTCTTTGGTAGAGTTGATGACAGAGCAGACAACTGTGTTGGGGGTGCTCAAAGCACAGTTGCAGTCATTACAGGTGCGACCCCCAGGAATGATGACAATGCACCTTGCGGAAGGTATAACCGAGGCTGAACAGATTGTGCATGCATGCACAACGAACACTTTGGTGTTACCAGAAGGATCCATCTTACCAGTAGCCGAAGGTGACATGAGAAGCTGGGGGTTGAATTTGGCTCTCATTCCCAGAGAAACCCTATGCCAGCTACAGGATGGGGTAACTCTTAAGTTTCATGCCATATAGCGTTACGCTCTCCAAGTCATGAGTGAACAGAAGGAAAATTTAGAACACCTCAGCCTGCAATGCGATAGCATGGTTGCCCAAAACCAGGGATTAGAACAGGCAGTGGAGGAATCTTGTCGCAACATTGTAGAGTTTTCCATACCAACAGCACTCCCCACCGCATAAAAGATTTTCCAATTGGTAGCTGGAGTCTGCAAGACCCAGGAGGAGGCTGCGAAGGTTTTGTTGGAGCTGAACTTGTAGATACCAGAGCTACGACTAAAGGTGTAGTCCTCTACACCCCGGGAGTCAGAGAGTAGTGCCACCAAGCCATTCAATTGGGGTTGAAAGAGATATAGTAGGCTATACAAGATTGCACTGGCTTGTTGGACTAGTCCATCTTAATGCTCAACTCACTACAGCTGGACCCAACGCTACAATAGTTAGAGACAAAAGCACGAGAATTAAAATAGGCTTATGCCGATGTTTGGGGAACCGTGTAGATGGTCACCCTCACCTAGAAATTGGCTAAGATAAGTGAGGTCCAGGATCTGAAAGAACTTGTGGATGCCACACGACAGAAATAAGCAAGGCTTAAAGCACACATCCAGCCTTGTCTCAAGGAAGTGTTCACAATCACTGCCATGATCGAGAGCAAGATGGCCCAGATGTAGGACACATATGTGAAAAGGCAAGAGGATGCCTCTAACAATGATGCATTAGAGCATTGTGCACAATTGATACAGCAGAAAGTGAAGGAATGTGCGACCAACATCTGCGAAGTGCAAAGGTTGTTGGATGGACTCCGAGTGAAGATCACCACACCGGCCAAGTGACTCGGGATGAGTCACGATGTTTGTGTTGGGGGCCTGTTGGGCAGCGAGTCCCCCGCGTAGTAGTTTTAGGGCTTAAAGACCACAATTTTCGCATTTCGGTATTGCAAAGGCTCTGCGAAGTGTGTGAAACGTGAGTTGTAATGAGTCAAGTCCAAGGGTAGTCCACCCAAAAATAAAGTAAAATAATAGAAAGTGAGTTGGCCTACCGATGGTCTACGGACCATGAGAATGTATAAATAGAGTAAGGCTCTAGCTGTAGAAGATAGTTTTTAGGAAGTTTGGGAGAAGATCTAAAGTGTATAGGTTTTTAACAGCGATAGTTGCTCTGAGTCTTGAAGTCTGAGTCGAGGGTTGTAGTAGGAGATAGAGGCTCCGCAGCTGTGTGCGCAGAGGCCCAATAGAGTCCACAGCTATATGCATGGACCCTTGTAGCTGTGTGCGCAGAGAAGGAAGTGGATTATAACTGAAAAAGAAAAAATCATTAATAAGGATAAGTTGGTTTTGGAATATTGCGTATCTGTTCTATATTCTAGTTTATGCATTTGTTTATGGTTTACGATTACGTGTATGTCTGTTATGTTAAATGGTAACTAAAAGCATTGTGCCTTCTTAAGTAATTCAAGATCTATAATAATATTAAACACAGAAAAGGTAAATTGCACTTACACTCATCTTCCAAACCGCGCAAAGGTAGATACTTTGAACAAACGGTTGCACGGAAGTAGCGCAACATGTAGGATCACTTCGCTAACTTCCAGACCTCATCAAGACATCCCTAGGGTGTAGAAACCTGGTTCTAGCAGCCTCCCATACTACCTCAAGTGGGACCTCAGTCTGCGCTCCACGGACTGTTGCCGAAAGGGCCAGTAGTTTCGAGATTTGTTTGGCTAAACATTTATGAACCTAGGTCAGACCCCAGTAAGCCAACACGAGTGGCTCAACATCAGCTCATCTATTCACACTTTGCAAAATGTACTTGGGTACCTTGGCACTCATTGACATTAATTATGACTTTCCTCACATTGGTTAACGACATTCATCAATGGTCGGAAATCCAATGACTTCTTTTCCATGTTTGACATCGACACATTTATTCAATGGAAAGAATTGTGCCATGATATGGGATGACATGAAGACTATATGATTCAGTAGCAAATGAAATATTATTTTTTACTTTGGAACAAATTCTATAGCAGTAATAAAGGATCCACATTCATGACCTCATCCACCATGTATGCAACCAAGACGAAGATCACATTCTTGTATTCTTAATTCCATGATTCAGCAATAGGAGCTACATTTTTCTACATATATACAGTTTGTCCACTTAGGCATGTAAGGGTATGTTCCTTTCTAGCTTTTTATCATATAATTCATTTAAAACTGAAATTATGTTTTTTTTGTAAAAATCTTCACCATGTTCATGTTCGTACCTCATATTCAAATTTCGTGATATATATCACATTCATATTCCATTATCACATTTCATATGTCATATATGTACTTTATGGACATGTCATCATAACCAACATACTTTTCCAAAGGACTACTATTTCATTATGATTCAAACGTTATATGTTTTGCAAATAATTATCGAATAATGAATGGTTGATTAAATATTTTCAAAGTCTTTTGATGCAACACTAAAAAACAAAAGTATTGTTACACAATAACCAATACTAATCAAATTTTGGTTGTCACACAAGAAACAACCAAAATAGTATGTTGCAATAAAATGTATTTTAGAAAGAACACTTTGCAAAAATAATAAATCTTTCAAAAAAATATTATGTGAAGTTAAAAAATCGATAATAGCAAAAGTTCATATAAAAGCAAGACAATGCAAAAAGATTAAATCATGATTAAGCGAATCAATGCAATAGATTGCATGAGGACATGCAATCACTTAAGTTTATGGGTATGTTGGGTGGCCAAAATTAACATTCACTTTCACTCTATTTTTCATGTTTATCCTCATTTTGTCACCTCATTCTATCACATTATCATTACATAAACCTACATTATCATTACTACATGATTTCACATTTACATTTTCCAACGTTATTAATTTTATGTATTTAGAGTGAACTTGGGATTAAAATTTAGATAAATAGCATGTATTTTCTTATACCTAAAAGTGGCTTGAGTTTGATGACATGTGTAGATAATTTGGAAGCTTCCAAGGCACCCTTATGTGGCCTCCCAAGATCAAATTCGAATTTCAACTCAAGAGGTGGACCATATTCCAAGGAGAAAGATCATGGAGATCCTGATGTGTCATGGGATTTGTGTCTAGTATTTAGGGATAAGTTGAGACAAGTATGGATCTAGTATATATTTAAGGGATCTACATTTATTGAGTATATATCCCTAATTCATGTATAAATAAGAGGAGCATCCTTCAAATGAAGGAGGACAATTATTAGGTATTCATTAGCAATAGATTGATGATTGTTCATTCAACATGAATAATATCATTTTCTCCAAAATTATGAGTTATGATCATTGTTTGATTCTTAAGGTGTGATATTTGTTCACGTGTACTCATTGAGGAATGGAAGGATCCCCATACCAAGCTAAGTACACTTTGTTGTAGAGTAATGTTGATAGTTGTGAATATACTAGTTTTAATTTTGGAAGTTCATCTTATTTCTTTGTTGTAAATACTTATAGATAATTTTATTATGAATTCATGTTATGGCTATGTTTTGTTGTGTGAAGATTTATCTCCTTTCAGTAATTAGTTTGGATGTGGAAGGACAACTAGGACTCTTAGAAAAGAGCCTCTTCTCATGAACTAGGACTGGATGGAATCAAGATCCACTTTCTTATATGCCTTCCTAGACTAAATTTACATGCTTTCATAGTTACATTTCATCATGCTTTATTAGATGTTTGGAAATGTTATTATAGAAGGAATGTGGAAGGACAACTGGGTCTCTTGAACAAGAGCCTCTTCCCCGTCTTCTAAAATACACTAATCTCATTGACCAATCATTTATATGCTTTCATAAAATAGGTCTGAATCTTTTCTTTTCAAAATAGTTTACATTTGTAATATACATTTCCATTGCAAACAAACTTCCTGCAACAGTTTCATCTGAGGTCCCATATTTTTTGGTTTTCTTCTAAGTTTACGAAACCCCCAGGTTGACAAATTAAATGACAAGGATTTAGAATACAATTAAATCACCCTACAATCATTAAAAATGGTAGAATTTAGAACCCCTGAGAATAAATTTTGGGAACCTTTCTAATGGGTTTGTTCTGCCCTTTTATAGGAAGAGAGGGCTCAAGCAACAGTTACAAAATTTCTCAAAATGCTTCATCTATCTGAAGAACCAGTTGTCTGCACATGTGAATTACCTAGTTGTCATAATAATTGCATAACAAACTCGATTCTTTTATTGAAAATAAAAAATTTAGAAAACATGGAAAACGTGAGGTGTCATGATTGACACATAAAAATATCTCCATTGTCGATTCCTCTTTTTCCTTTGATAAGGCCCTGTTTTTGCCATGATATTCCTTCACGGTTACTGGCTAATTTTCCTATTGTTATCTCCTTTTAATAGCATGAATCTTCCCTTTTTAGATCTAGATGTGGCTGAGAGTGGTGGTTTTGGAGGCACTTTGTAGCTTACATATTGAACAATCCACCTTCCATACTCTCTTATCATTACCATAGCACAACTTCATAGCCAAAACGCATCGTGAATTTATTTAGATTTAGCGTTACGAAAACACAAAGTTCTAATGCCTTTAGCCCTTTTCTGCTTAGCTCCTTATTTCTCATACACCATAGAACCACCTCTTATGACCACTGGTATAGTTCTTAGGGGCTAGAGTATCGGACCCTTCACCCATCGTAACTCTATTCAAAATACACATTACGAAATCAAAATGTTTTGATGCCGCTAGCTCCTTTCTGCTTAGCCTCTTTACCATTCATCCTCTATAGGGCTAAGTGTCATGACTGTAGGCTCAACGTTGAGGTGCTAAGACCTTTAACATCCTGTTGGGGGCCTATATCTTAGTATATTTTCCTTCCAACCTTGGTTCCTTTAAGTCTCCCACAACCATCAGCCAACAACACACCGGAGCTGTTTTCATCGGATGTTCTTCAAATTTGAAATTAAAACAAAGTTATGATCTCTCGATGAGATATATAACCACTGGGTACCTGACATTGGCTTGAGCCCTTGGTTCATTGGGTCCTTGTGACCAGGTGCCACTTAATAGTCGATCCCCTTCCTGTGATCGACACTTTTGATGAAACAATTTGAGAGGCATTGCGAAAACTCCATCCTCCGAAAAACCAACCTTCAAAATGACATCACACTAACATCATCATATCCACATGGTGCCTCATTAGAGGTGAAACATGTCACCTATATTTTCCCCATTGGGCCCTCATAAATGTCAAAATTGACTTCCATGTGTCCACCACACAACCACATCATTCTAAAATCATTTGCATCATCAACTTCTCGAAGACAATTATCTAGTGCCATGTGTCTTCTCAGAGGAGAGACAAAGGACCTTGTGGTCCTTGTTTTTGCAACGATTTCCTTTTTATTTATATTCTCTTTACACTTCGGCGCTTGTAACAAAATTTTAATTTTTAAATACTTATGAAGTTCTCATCCCTGAAGTTCTAAAATGATCTATCCTCTGAAATTCAGATTTTCATCTCCCTTCTTTCTGACTGCCTACTTCAACATTCAATTTTAGGTCTTCCTTTTAAATAAACCACTCAAGTGGCTTATGGTTTGACCTCTGATATCCCTAAGTCCTGTAATGCTGCCTGTTGGTACTTTCGATATCGGGTTTCGATATGATCGAATCTCAAATTTTGGCCTTATCATTTGATTTTGGCTCCCAATTAAATGTCATCCTTCCTTTTCATTTCCCTTTAGCATATTTAGATAGCACATGTCCTTCTCTATACCAGGGATAGAAATAGGACCATTTGACACAAATACAAGATGTTATGACAGGTGACAACAAATTTCCTCCCGAGACAATGAGGTCATTCAGATTATAGAGGTTATGGTATACAATAGAAGATGCATTTTATTAAAAATAACAGGAATTTAAAAGAAATTCATGTGTTTAGTTTAAAATAAAGGTTTCCAAATTTTTAATTTAATAATTAACAATTAGCATAATGATATAATTTACATGGATAATAAATATGGATAAACATAAAATCGATCACCTCATGATACCTCTCGCAATACTAAGATATAAAAAATAAAAATAAAAAATTAATTGAATTTATATTTAATTTAAATTATGGCTCTCGAGAAATTTGGACTGCCCTTGAACACTAAATGTTGGATAGCTAGTTTTTTTCTATAGTTCTTGCTATGGTGAATGCCATTTAAGGGAGTATATATTCTTCCTATAGTCAAGTTGTTGCCACTTATGTAACTCAAGAAATATTTCCACCACAAACCCTACTATGTTGGGGAAAATCCATGTTGAAGATCAACGAAAAACCTAACATCCTCCTCCCTCATCAAGAAAGCACTAACTGGGTAGCTATCTATGAAAGGAAGATGTATAAAAAAATTTGGGGACCACTAAATTCACATCATGGATTATCTACACTACATGCAGGACCTTTCTTCAATCATGAAATTCCTTAATATCTAGCCTTCAAAAAAATCCCTCTATCATTGGATCCTAAACAAATAGAATCCCAAGGGGGAGATAAAATTTGATTTGGGCGCAAAGGGTCATTTTACTATCACATTTTATAATATTGAGGACCAAACAAGATTTTTTAGAATGGTGTGTGTTTTCTCAATTCAATGTGGGCATATATTTGTTTCTGGATGGAACATTTTGTGTGAGATAAGGAGGACTTCACCGTCACTCACATATAGATCAGAGTGTACTCATTACCATGGCAGATTTTGGACTAGGAAACTATCATAAGCATCAATAATGTGCTTGGTCACTATGTCAAATCTTGAAAGGATAGCAAGAAAGTTACACATATCTAGTACACTTTCATTTGTATTTATATGAACATTTCAAAGATTCTTTTAGAGTTAATTGATATATATTATCAAGACAAGACCTTGAAGAAAACACTTGATTATGAACATATCCCACTTAGGTGATGAGGATGCCATGAATAAGGGCATATTTACTACCATTTCCGTTTTCTTGCTACAAATTCCAACTTTGATTCTCTCCCTATTCCTAACGAGGAATGTTTTACCAAAGTGGGTGGTAAACATTCTAACCCTAAATCCCATACCTCACTGCCTTCTTCCCCTAATGGCCTCCCCACCTCTAACAACCACTTTACCCATGGATCTCATTTGGATGTTGTTGACCCTTCTCTGCCCATGCAACCTCCACAAATTGAGATATGTGAACCAATATAACCCCTGACCTCCTCTGTTGAGCAACCTGCCTGATATCTAAGTCTAATGTCCCCCCCATTTTTCAATCCACACCCCATGACCCTCTACATGAAGACCCAAACAGACTAATTCTCAAGATGGATTTTGACTCCCTCGATGTATTGAACCTATAAAAATAATGGAAAGGAAAAGACCCCTTTCCTCTTCCTAAGCACCAAGTCAGAATAATTGACAAAGCATACTTTAAATTAGGCCGAGATGGTCTGAAATTTTCTACTGGGTTTTTGGGGATCCAATCCTAGCCTCTAAAGTACTCATCAAAATCACATAGAGAGGAAGTATAAAAGGCTACAAAAAAAAAATTCATCTGTTGGATGAATGGGGGTATGCTAGTCAATTTAGGATGTGTAATTTACCTCAATTTCACAGAAACGATATGCTTATACATTGTTAATTTAGACTTACAATTAGAATCCTTACCAATAATGATTGAATACCTCACAGTATTATGTTGTTCACATAGAAAAACTTACTCTAAATGCTTGCATGGTGAGTAATATAATCATATCTTCACATGAATATAGAGGGGCTTTAATGAGTTTTCCTCAACACCATTAATATACCTCCCATGTATACTTTTGGTATAGGCTAATCCCTTACCTTATATTTATCTCTCTCTCTTTATTAGATATTACCCAAAGCTCTTAAGCTCCTCCATGTTTTCTTATGTAACTTATATTATGTGCATATAACCACTTGTTATATCGAACACCCATGTACATCATGGTCTCTTAAAGTTTGGTGCTAGGTAAAACCCTCGTTTAGGCCTACAATGTTAGTTTTGTTCACACATGTATCTCAATATATATATATATATATATATATATATATATATATATATATATATATATATATATATATATATATATATATATATATATATATATATATATATATATATATATATATATATATATATATATATATATATATATAATGTGTATGGAACTCTAGCCCTCTCCTCATATAAATATTACACTAGGTCATATAATGTTCTTGATGTGCGCATTATCAAGTAATGTCCTTGGTATAAATATCACCCTTCATTATAATAACACACCACTCTCCCGTCTTTAATATTTTACATGTTAAATGTTAAAACTTAATCTTTGCAGCTGATTCGAGTGACTATATACATAGTGGCATGTGATTCTACCTCCCATACTTGTAGCGTAGATCCAGATGGATGAAAACACATGGCTGCCACATTGTCAATTGTGGGGTTTAGATCCTTGAAAGTTTGGATCACTGGTGGAAATCCAACGGTGAGTAAAGTTTAGGATTTCATTTGGTAAAAATTATGTATCCCCAAATATTCATCATTTAGTCTATGCTTATGTGGCCACCATGGCCTTTTTCATGAAGTTGAAACCCTTTTCCCCAAGCCTCATTTCTCTCATGCTAGTGGGGCATTCTCCTCATGCAACTGTTAAATAATTCTAGGAAACTATGGTATTTTTATGAGGTCTATGATTGATGATTTTAACCAATACTATTGACTTTTTAGGACAAGTAACCAACTTACTATCAAATCTATTTTGTTTTTTTTTTTCTTTCTATCTTGTAAATGCATAGTTTCCTAATCATTAACTTAGTGGTCTATGCCAGGACAGATATAACCTATTCCCATAATTGGTCTCACATTAGTTGACATTATCAGGGTGTGAACGTTGAGGTTTTTGTTTCCGTTTCCACCAAGGGTTCTTTTATAATTTTTTCAAGTGAAAAACTCCTTTTCTAGGTCTAAGGGTTTAGTGAAACCATAATTTAAAACCTAGGTCATTTGTAACTCCTTATTATTAGTGCAATCCTTTTTAATTTATCTTATCATTTAGGATTTTTCTTGTGTTTTTGTAGTCCTCTTGGCCCTAGAGATATTTAGTGAACTTTGTCTTAATTATTTTGTCATAATTATTTAGCCTATGCTTGGGTTATACATGATTTAAAAGGAGCATAACCCACTCATAGCTTGTTCCAGGGCATGCTATTTGTAGATTGGTAATAAATAATATGGTTATTTCCACCATAGGTTTTACTATTATAGTTTCTCCCTTTCATCCTGAACACTAATTAATGAATTATTTTCATGTATATGTGTTGTGATTTTCTCTTATGGACCCCTTCTTCTCAAGTAATCTCAACTTCCCTTCCTTAGTTTTGGGTCTGTAATATTTTCATTACTTTGATATTTTCCTTATATTTTCAATGGAAAATTTAAATTATGGTTCTTATTTCTTTTCTTAGGTGCAATTCCTTGACCCCTTTTACCAAACTAGTATCAAATGTTAAACGTTTAAGGAGTCTAGTAATATTGGGTTCCAGGTACCATATTTCTCATCAAGAGACCTTTTATCCTTGTTTCAAGTTGTCATCTCTTAGTCTAGTTGTGGATACCATACCTTCATATGGACAATTTGACTTATTTTTATGTTATGTGATTAACTAGGCACCCATTTCTTGAGTTTGGGTGTTGAACCCCAAAGTTGGACTAGTTACATGTAATTTGTTAAGCTTTTGTATGTGGTGGCTACAAATCAATCAAGTTTACACAGGGTTTCTACCAGCAAACCCTATTCCCATTGTATTTAACTTTGGAATATGTCAATAGGTACCTACTACCCCCATTATTAGGGTCTAGGTATCTAAAACATATGTAATTGTTGTATGATTTTAATCCAAGCAAGAACTTTTCTTGTGGCATAAATTTATGGCTACTTTGGAGGTTGATTTCTCACTTATGTATCAGAACTCTTGGATGCTAATATCTCGCGTATGTATAAAAACCAAAACTTTGGATGCTATTATTTCATGTATACAATTATCATAACTCTGAATGTTAATTTTTCATTTATATATGTAACATTATGCTAATGTCTCATTTATATAGTTCATATTGTACCCTATCTTTGGGTCCATTTCTTTTGGAGTTTAACTTTAGACTTTTTAAGTCCTCTTGTAGTATTGCATTGAGTAATTATTCTTGTCATTATATTCATTGTGATATATCTAAAACCTTTCTTAACAAGGTAGTTGTTATATATATATATATATATATATATATATATATATATATATATATATATATATATATATATATATATACATACATACAAGTAGCATTTGTCCTATTGCTTCCATGTTTTTGTTTACCATAAAAAACTATTAGCAACATCAATACTGTTGGTTATTTACAAAATTAATTAGACTAGAATAAAGATATGTATTAATTTATTTTCATTACATAGAGTCACAAAAATAAACAGGCTCTCATTCATACTTATAAGATTACATCTTACTATTCTATGTATATGTTTAAGGTCGTTGGAGTAGATATTGAGTCCATCACACTCATGATTACTTCCTATGTCATAAAATTGGTCATGTGGATTGTTTCTTTGATGTGTATTAATCATCTGGTTGCTACCAACTCACAATCCTTCCTTAAATACTTATCTACCTTTTATCACTATCAGTTCATACAGAACGATGACATCAATTATTTTGAATTTTATACAAAATACACAGATGAATTCCCTAGCACTCCCAATCATATCATAATGATTGTTAACAATACATTGAGAATAGTATTAAACCATTTAATTTGGTAAACCTATCTATGAATGACTAGTAGTAGATTCTAAATCATAATTCGCCTAATTTAGGTACTTATAGACATGATCCCCTCAGGGGTTTTCCTACCAATAATATAGGTTAGCTAAGGTATATTTTATTTTTCCATGTTTCCTTTCACTTCATTACTTTCCTACTTAACTGATGAGGAAATTAGAAATATATGTGAATTTTTATAAGGTTCAACATGCATGATTAATTACAAACTCATGTTTCCAATACTGTGAGTATCTATAACCTTTATCTTCTATACAATTATTTTAAGAAATTTAACAACATCTAAATAACTAGTACTGACACTTAGTTTCTTCAAGATTAACCAAAGTAGGTGCTTAGGCACTAGTACAAAATGGCTAATTAATTACTAAAAAAATTACTAAAATTTTCATATAAAAGACCGTTTTTCAGTCGGTGACGAATAGTAGCTAATTTACAGTATCATATAACATTGCGACTAACTTTTAGTCATATTTAGCTTAGTCATTAATTGGTTGTCTCAATTTTATCATTGAGTAATATATTTAGTCATAAATTTTGTCATAAATTTAGTCATTGATTTAGTCATTAATTGCAATAATTAATGACAAAATAAACAACAAAATATACTACTACATGATCCCCTAAGAAAACTAATTAATGACCAAAGAAATATGACTAATTTTTGGTCATGTTATAAGATATTGTAAATCAACTACTAATAGCCGTATATATGCCAAATTTAGTCATCATTTGTAATCACAAATTTATCATTTACAGTAGTCATTTATCAATTTTTAGTAGTTCTATATTCATCATATAAATGACTAATTTAGTAGTTTATATTCATTTCATTTACTTTCATTAATAATCATTATAAACGACTAATTTAGTCATCGTATATTCATTTTATTTGTGCTAATCATTAATCAATATAAACTACTAATTTAGCAGTTTTAGATTGATTTTATATGTTCACTATTAATCAACATAAATTATTTAGTATTATTTTGTGACTAATTATAAAAAAAAAAATGTCACACAATGTGCATGTTCATATAATATAAAAATGCAAAATTGCATATGTTAATTACAACACTAAATATCAGGTACAAGTATAAATAACTTCAACCACAAATTATACTATATGAAATTTCAAGTATTACAATATGAGTCTCCAACTTAATATTGGTTGGACTAGAATTTACAATTGAAATATTATTTCATCACTTCAAAACATTATCATTGTTATTCCAAAGAATTGCAGATGAATTCACCAACTCTAAAGGCTCGACCGTTAGTCTGTATGTGTGTGTCTCATGCAGGATATTGGCTTTGAGGGTATCACTAGACTGGTTCTCTTCTTTCTCTCTTTCTGTATTTGTCGCTCCAGCATTATTAGTCTCCTCCTTCTTCAATTCCTACTTCGTTATCATGTGCAAGAAGGGTAATACTCCTATTTTCTTCCATATTTCATAGCTCCAATGACTACAATCAAATATAATAAATATTAAGAAATCACATATCTCAATCACAACATTTATCATTACCAACTCCTACAAGGAAAAATCCCATATTAGATAAGTAATAGTTTTGAAGTCAAATATTGAATGTTACTAAGTTGATAGCATCCAATTAGAAAAGGTTACCAACTTTTACCAGGAAAAAAACCCATATTAAATAAGTAATATTTTTGAAGTCAAATAACAAATGTCACTACTTGATAACATCCAATTACCAAAACTTTTCGATAGCTTGGATGTAAGCCACATGAATGGAATTTATTTCCACTATAACTCAGTTAATGTACACATTTACCACCTTTTCTAGCATGAAAAAACACACCCTAACATAATCCTCACTTACAACTACAAAATATTCTCCACTTTTATCTCAACAAACTGAATGTACACGCTTTGTATGCCTCTGAAATAATAAATATATTAAAGATACCAATCATTTTCAAGCATTTATTTATCTAAATCTGATAAATGTTTACAACCACTAAAGATATTTCGAGAAAATATTTAAAAACTTAGAAGATATGGGCATCACATGTGGAAACTACAGATACCTTAATTAAACCAATTTAAGAAAAACTAAGAGAATCAACAAACTCTGAAGCTTCATCCAATATTACTTAAAATTTTAGTGTACATAACAAAAGAATGAATGTGAATGCAAGATAACACGAAACATACCTGTAAAGAATGAAAATTGTACCTCCACCTGGGAAGAGAAATTTCTCCCCTTCTTTCCTCAACCAATGTCTATTTGGTGTTCCATTATTGATCCATTCATTGACCGATCTATAATGTTAAGTGATGAATGAACCCTCTAGATTCAATATACCTTTACAAATATTCACACCATAAGTGTTTTGATACATCACCCCCACGCTAATTAGTTACTAAAAATGTGGGAGAGATGGTGCACTGTCAAACTGAGTTAGTCTTGATGTTAGAGTAATGCATGAACCAATATTGAATGGTTGGAAAAAACAATTTGTATGATTCCAATATTTTTCTTACACACACCTTCGTTGTGTACACTGCAAAGTAAAGATTTGAGTTTTCAAGTGCTCAAGTGAACTAAGCCTGTAGTTTCAAGTCATAACATTCAACACAAAAATACGTGTACATGAAATTTCAAAAAGAGAATAAACACTAAAAGGCACTAGAGATAAACTCCTATAGCTACCTATCTTCAAATGGAATGTACGGAACCCAATTCATTTGTGTTTCCTTCATTGGTATTACTGTCTCACCTTCCATTTAAACAAACTTAATTCCAATTTTATCAAAGGGTGGAAATGGGGATGTAACCTATTTAGAGACATGTCATTCTTATTTGAAAACAAATTCTACTTTTACACCCCTTTCCAATGTATCTGACCAAATATACCTACTTTGTTTTCTTCTTTCATATTCATTTACATCTTGAAAAATATCAATTTCAAAAACCAAGACCAGGGAAAATTTTAGGGGCTAATATTTGCAAATGGGCTAATTTTCCATGCTTTTTCCAAAAAAAGTATTTGTTAATTTCCATTTTTCTAAAAATTATCCACCTAAATTCTATATTATAAAATTGTTTTATCTTAAAAATAGACAAAATTTCATATAGAGAGTATATAAAATCATTAGAAATTGGAATACTTTTACAAAAACATTGTCAAACATTTTACAAATTGCATAATATATAGTAGTGAGATTCATTAAGGTTTCGAAAATTTAAAATAAATTTTCATCCTTAAAATTTTCCCTGACCAAGACAACCCTAATATCTCTATATCATAACGCACATCCATATTTTCCACAAACCATAGGAATTAATACTCTCTTACAATTTGACCTCTAGCTTTAATATATATTTTTTCTTCTTTCCATTCTTGATGCACATAAAGTGATCTTCTATTAGTTGGTAAACAAGCATGCATATACAAAGACAAGCATTACCTGGTAAATGATTTTTCATTTCTAATGTTAGTATTCTTTTGAGAGAAGTTAAAATGCATACCTTGTCAGTCCTAGGGGCTAGGGCTACAACATGATACACTTTTCATCAATTTGTGTTGTGAATACTGCACCGAATTGGTCATCCATATGCCACAAATGGTGAAGACATGGCTATGCTTCTCTAAATGGAAAAACCCTATTGAAAACCACTTTACAATTATTTTAAACTTTTTGTTGTTCAGCTACAAGAAATTACAAAACATCCACTTCATGAAAGTGTTTATTAGAGAAAACATTGTGGTGAATTATCTCAATCACCTATGTTTGAATTGAAGGGTATATGTGTTAGAAATGCAACAGTACAATGTCAACTCAAAAAATATCTCTAAATTTTGTGTCATGAACACAATTTGTGTTATATTTAAATTTTTAGCATCTCATCGCTAAGGAAGATGTCAGTGTTCCATCCTTTGGGTTCTCATCAATGTATACTTCTAACAACGACAACCGTAGAAATCAAAATTAGCACCTACCATAGGGAAAATGCATGTATATATTCATGGTAGTATCTCATTTTTAGGAATGGTAACATATATCTTTAACCGCCACTTTTGAAAGAAAAAAATTAACAACTAGAAGGTCTTGATTGAACACTAAAAAATAATTGAAATGAACTTACCTTTCGACCTTATGATGAGGCCAAAACCTTGCAGAATCATTGATAATTAATACTCCATATTCCATCCAAATAATTCCATCTAGATATTTACTTTTAGGTAGCCTATCATCTCCATCTAGATCAACTTGATCACCCTTCAAAATAACACATCGTGCAAATAAAGTTCTCGTGGGATCAAGTATTTTGGTCATCTCTATGGCATAAAATTTATTGCCCATTATCTAAAAATGTTGTTCATACAACATTATTTCTTGGAACATAAATGATCAAAGAATGAATTAGTCGAAATAAGGAATAGATCCATCTATTGGCATGCATATAAGTTTCCAATTCCACATTGTAAATCGAATGATGCCTATAAGAACTATAGTTTGCAAAGATATTAATAGTTCAATCCAAATTATAGTAACCTTGTCCAAAACATTTCAGATGTTAGACCACAATTTAATCCACGCTTCCAAATAAGGAAAGAAAAAAATCTAATGTTGAGGTTTCTCTTGGTCTTGCTCCTCCTCCTTCCTTAGAATTTCCTCATGCACATGATCTATTCCAATAAATTGTTGGACAAAACAAATCATGAATTAGAAACATTTATATATTCATATTACCATGAATTAGTTC
The DNA here is from genome assembly GCA_031772625.1 of Pinus tabuliformis. Classification (NCBI taxonomy): domain Eukaryota; kingdom Viridiplantae; phylum Streptophyta; class Pinopsida; order Pinales; family Pinaceae; genus Pinus; species Pinus tabuliformis. The sequence goes on from CM062815.1 coordinate 286,242,828, forward strand.
ATTTACTTCACATCCCTCTTTTCCTAGGAATGGCCATAATTATAACAAGATGGCTTATATTTAAGAAACCTTAGCTAAATTTAGAAGTTTCTAATCATGGCCCAAAACAAGGCAATGTTTCTTCGCACTAAACATCTTATTTTTTTGTCAATTCTTCATGATGTTCCTGCTAGATTGTAACTCATTTCTCTTCACTTAGCCCTTCCAAGAGATGATCCGCATCAACCCAAGGATTCAAATGTTTTTGTGTGAAGTGGTATTTTCATCTAAAAACTGTATGAGGGGTATGACCATGCTAGAATTCTTTGGAAGTGTTATGTCTTGTGTAGTATCTTCTTTTGAAAATTTAGAAGATTCAATGAATTCTTGATCCATGTCAATGGGGTCAATTTCTCTAATTGATTGCCCAACAAACATCTATGATGATAGAACTCATAATGTTTTCATGTTAGAATTTTTTAGCATTTCAGCAATTTTTGCAAGGTTTTCTTTGAAATTATGTTCAATATTAGCCAAATACGGAACTTGTTACAAATTTGGACCCATATTTGTAGTTGTTGGTCCTAAAGCCATACATATTTACCTTATCACTAGGATAAAATGTTTACCTATGCCACTCAAGTTCACATTATCATTACCTGAATTCATGTGAAGAATATGACAAGGATCATGAGGCTTCATCTAAGGCTTCCCAGAGTCTCCAACCTGCCCAACCAACAAATAAAATAAATTATGAATAATTCATCCAAAGGAATATTAGAAAAAAATAATATATATAGTTAAACAATGCAACAAGTTACATTTAAAATGGATTAGAATTGATGTTGTGGATTTCTCTTCCAACATAGAAAAACAATGATACAACCAAGTCATATTTTCAAAGACCACCAATTAATCCAATACAAATCATCAAAGCCACATGCCTTGGATCACTTACTTCTACCCACATATATAGAATGAAATTAAAACAAAATAAATATATTTTCAACTGTTACATCTCTCAAATAGTCATTACACACAAGGTACAACTCAATTAACTATGTTTAATCACCAACATGTCTTACTATGGAAGTTCCTTGAGTGTCAGGTTTGGAATAAATTACTAGTGCTTGCAATGTCTTTTTATGTTGTAAATTTGAATTATTTAGTGTTCTTGGGTCAAATGTTATTTCTTTCCCAAATGTAGAAACAAATTCTGTACTAGGACCTTAGGATTTATATGTTGACATTGATAAGGATTTTGTGCAAGTTGTGGTGACAAACTTCTATTGTTCTTCTATTGTTCTTGCTTAATGAGGTGTATAAGCATAGTTGGCTTTACCATTATATCAATAAATACAGAAGGTTTATTTTATTTATGTTCTCTCTTCCTCACCTATAGAAGGAATCATTGGATTTAAATTGATATATGTACTATTTGGTTGAATTTGATTGGCTTCAAAAACAAGGTCCATTGAAGTACTTTCCTAATAGAATCATTTAGTTTTTTGTCTTTTGTTTCTATTTTCAATAGTGGAATTGTGTGCGTGTAACAAAAGTACTATTACTATAACTTCTCAAATTAGTGGACCTTGATTGGACACCATTATTTTCTATTTCCATTTTGGATATATGATCCTAGTTAGTAGGTGCTGGAATAATAGTATTATGTTCAAGCCAACCACCACATCTTGATGTAACAACTAAATGGGCCATGGATAAACAAGTCTGTTATGGCTTGGTGTAAATAGAGTAGTCACACATCTGGGGGTTTCATACATCCTTCTTGAAGCATTTGAGTAGCAACATGACCAACATATCACTTAGTAAGACCTACTAGTGAAGGACAAGGGACCACAAATGGAGACCATCTTCGATAAGGAAGAGATCATCATGTAACCCCAATAAGGAACTTCAACACCATGGGTCCAAAAAGCGGTGTCTCCTATCACTCTTGATGAAGCCACCTTCATTGGAAATTATTTGAAAGACATGTTGAAAAGGCTACTACCAGGTGGGAGCCCTCTTAAGAAGCTGCAGATGGTGAAGCCACTCTCCAGCAAGACTTATTGTCTTTCAATAATGGATGCTTTACCACCACAATAAACAGAATAAAAAATTCCATTCGTAGTGCCGTTGGTGACACAAGTCCAAAAGGCTTTCCACCTCCATGGAGACACCTTTCAGGCCCACCTGATAGAGTTTCCTGCTAAGACTCTATCCTCAGTTGATGAAATACTATGAGCGTTTGGATTTCTAGAAACCATAGGGGTAAATATTCCCCTCATGCATATAGAGGATGACCCCAACAAATAAATCTTGCGTACTACAATTGAGTAGGAGGGCTAGAAGTTTATAGGAACTTCAACATGTTAGGTGGATTATTTCTGGTAGCATCACCAATCATCATCTGCAAGGATGGGTGGGGACTTAATTTAAGAATAAGCATACGCACAAGAAACAGACCCTATACATGAGAAACAACAACTGGGATAAATCCATATGCATGAACTACAATTTTTAAGCCCCACTTCCCCTCTGAAGTAGTTTTTAGCCATGGCACATATTCAGCTATTGACTAGCAATCCAAAATACCAGCTAAGAATCCTATGGGTTCGCTAGGAACTGGATATCTCCCCATAACTAATTGAAGAAACATAGAAGTCATCTAATAGTACAAAAAATCCCAATTAGAGTCTCCTCTATGATCTGAGCAATCATTCACAAGTGGCATTCCACTAAACTAGAATGCCCTTGAAGGCATGCAGCAAGGACAATTCGCCCAAAATGTTATGCCTTTAGCTGACTTGATGTGTCTCATCAAAGTGAGCATAGAAGAGGCTCTCGGTAGGATGGACCAGACAGAGCAATTCATCACAAAGCTTGAACAAGTAAATAAACATCTCAATATGTAGCTCACATTGGTCACAATAGATTGATATTCACAATTTCAGATGTGACAGTAGGTGGAAGTAGATTTGGAGGCAATCAGAGGATGATTAGAGTATATGTGGTTAGATTTGTGGGTAACCAATATAGAATTTACACCTTATTTCTCCAAAACAGAACAAATTAATACCCTCTACTATTCATGGAGCAGCAATGCACAAAAGAACACACAAAGAAGGATCAACATATTCAACAAACCATGCAAAGGATCACTCAATGCTTAGAGGAATGTGTGATGCTCTAGTAGTAATTAACACAAATAGCCACAAGTAAGATTAATATAATCATACCGTTGTCCCTTTGGAAGTGTTATGTCTTGTGTAGTCTCTTCTTTTTGAAATTTAGAAGATTCAATGAATTCTTGATCCATGTCAATGTGGTCAGTTTCTCCAATTGATTGCTTAACAAAAATATGTGATGATAGAAATCATAATATTTTCATGTTATATTTTTTTTTATCATTTCAACAATTCTTGCAAGATTTTCCATGAACAAGGAACCTGTTACAAATTTGGACCAAAATTTTTAATTGTTGGTCCTAAAGCCATTCATATCTCCCTTCTCACTAGGATAAAATGTTTACCTGTCCCACTCAATTTGACATTATCATTACATGAATTCATGTGAAGAATATGACAAGGATCATAAGGTTTAATCTGAGGATTCCCAGAGTCTCCAACCTACCCAACCAACAAATAACACAAATGATGAGTATTCGATCCAAGGGAATATTGGAAAAAAATAGAATTTATAGTTAAATGATGCAACTTACCTTTAAAATGGCTTAGAATTGAAGCCACAAGTTTCTCTTCCAACACAGAGAAACAATGATTCAACTTCCAAGTCATAATTTCAAAGACCACCAATTAATCCAATACAAATCACTAAAGCCACATGCCTTGGGTCACTTAATTCAACCCACATATACAAAATGAAATGAAAACAAAACAAAATAAAAATATATTTTCAACTGTTACATCTCTCAAATAGTCATTACACAAAAGATACAACTCAATTAACTTTGTTGAATCACCAACATGTCTTAATGTGGAATTTTTTTGAGTGATAGGTTTGGAAGAAATTGCTAGTGCTTACAATGTATTTTTATGTTATACATTTGAATTCTTTAGTGTGCTTTGGTCAAATGTTATTGCTTTTCTAGATGTAGAAACAAATTCTCTACTAGGACCTTACTAGGGAGGGTTTTTCTATTAACATTGATCAAGATTTTGTGCAACCTGTGCTAATAAATTTCTATCGCTCTTGCTTAATGAGGTGTATAGACGTAGCTGGGTTTACCATTATATCAATAAACACAAAAGGTCTATTTTATTTATCTTCTCTCTTCCTCACCTATAGATGGAATCCTTGGATTTAAATTGATATATGTACTATTTGGTTGAATTTGATTGGCTTCAAAAACCAGGTCCATTGAAGTACTTTCCTGATAGAATCATTTATTTTTTTCCTTTTGTTTCTACTTTCAATAGTGACTTTTTTTGTGTGTGTAGCTAAATTACTATTACTATAACTTCTGAAATTAGTGGACCTTGCTAATGCTCAATTGTTTTCTATTTCCATTTCTGATTTCTGATCACAGTTAGTAGGTGTTGGAATAATGGTATTTTGTTCAAGCCAACCACCACATCTAGATGTCATAAATAAACATGCCATGGATAAATAAGTATGCTCTTGGCTTGATGTAAATAGAGTAGTTACACAGCTGGGGGTTTCATACATCATTCCTAAAGTGTTTGAGTAGAAATGTGGCCAATGTATCACCTAACAGGACTTACTAACGAAGGACAAGGGACCACAGATAAACACCATCTTCGATGAAGAAGAGACCATCATGTAACCCTAGTAGGGAACTTCCACACCCTCTGTCCAAACAACAGAGCTGCCCATCACCCCTAATGAAGCCACCTTAATTGGAAAATACGTGAAACACATGTTGAAAAGGCTACTACTAGGTGAGATCCCTCTCAAGAAGTTGTATATGGTGAAGCTACTCTCCAGCAAGACTTATTCTCTTCCAGTAAAGGATACTCTGCCACCACAATAGACAGAATAAAAAATTCTAGTCGTAGTGCCCTTGGTGACACAAGTCTAGCGGTCTTTCCACCTCCATGGAGACACCTTCCAGGCCCACCTAATAGAGCTGCTTGCTAAGAGTCTATCCTTGGTCTATGAAATACTGTGAGCATTTGGATTTATGGAAACCACAGGGGCACATATTCCCCTCATGCACATAGAGGATGACCCCAACAAACAAATCTTGCATACTATAATCGAGAAGGAGGGCTAGAAGTTTATAGGAACTTCGACATGTCAAGGGGGAATTCTTGATCCATGTCAATGTGGTTAATTTCTCTAATTTATATCCTAACAAACATTTATGATGATATAACTCATAATTTTTTTATGTTAGAATTTTTTAGCATTTCAATAATTCTTGCAAACTTTTCCATGAAATTTTGTTTAATGTTAGGAAAATAAGGAACCTGTTACAAATTTGGACCTAGATTTGCAGTTGCTGGTCCTAAATCCATACGTATCTCCCTGCTCAATAGGATAAAATGTTTGTCTGTACCACTCAAGTTCACATTATCATTACCTGAATTCTTGTGAAGAATATGACAGGGATCACGAGGTTTCATCTGAGGCTTCCTAGTGTCTCCAACCTGCCCAACCAACAAATAACATAAATGATGAATAATCAATCCAAGGGAATATTGGAAAAAATTAGGATATATATTTAAATGATGCAACAAATTACATTTGAAATGGCTTAGAATTGAAGTCACGAGTTTCTCTTCCAACACAGAGATACAATGATCCAACTTCCAAGTCATATTTTCAAAGACCACCAATTAATCCAATACAAATCACCAAAGCCACATGCCTCGGGTCACTTACTTCAACCCATATATACAGAACAAAATTAAAACAAAATAAAAGAAAAACATATTTTGAACTGTTACATCTCCCAAATAGTCATTACACACAAGATACAACTCAATTAGCTTTATTGAACCACCAACATGTCTTAGTGTGGAAGTTCCTTGAATGTCAGATTTGGAAGAAATTTCTAGTGCTTGTAATATTTATATGTTGTACATTTGAATTCTTTAGTGTGCTTTAGTAAAATATTATTGCTTTCCCAGATGTAGAAACAAATTATCTACTAGGACCTTACTAGGGAGGATTTTTCTATTGACATTGGTCAAGATTTTGTGCAACCTGTTCTGACAACTTTCTATCGCTCTTGCTTAGTGAGGTGTATAAATGTAGTTGGGTTTACCATTATATAAATAAATACAAAAGGTCTATTTTATTTATCTTCTCTCTTCCTCACCTATAGATGGAATCCTTAGATTTAAATTGATATATGTACTATTTGGTTGAATTTTATTGGCTTCAAAAAGAAGGTCCACTGAAGTACTTTCTTGATAGAATCATTTAGTTTTTTTATCTTTTGTTTCTATTTTCAATAGTGATATTTTTTGTGCGTGCAACAAAAATAGTATTACTATAACTTCTCAAATTAGTGGACCTTGATAGGGCTCCATTTCTGTCTATTTCCACTTCCGATTTCTAGTCCCAGTTAGTAGGTGCTATCTTGAACATAATACCATTATTCCAGCACAACAAGTAAGTAAATATCTCAATATGCATCTCATAGTGGTCATATAGCATATTGATATTTACAATTTTAGATGTGACAGTACGTGGAAGTAGAGCTCGAGGCAATCAGGGGATGATTAGAGCATATGTGGTTAGAGTTGTGGGTAACCAATCTGGAACTTACACCTTATTTCTCCCCTGTGGAACAATTCGATACCCTCTACTACTCATGGGGCTATATGAAGTAATAGACGAAAGAACACACAGAGAAGGAGCAACGTATTCAACAAACCATGCAAAGGATCACTCAATGCTTAGAGGAATGTGTCATGCTCTAGTTGCAGTTAGCACAAGTAGCCACAAGTAGGATTAATATAATATTATCATTGTCCTGCTATCAGATTATATAATTGGTCCACCATATCATTGTCTAAATTTGTCCACACCTATTCAATGAATCTATATCCCTATGATGGATCCAAGGTTTCGACTACCTTCTTTTGAGGCTTCCTAAAATAAATCCTCCACTATTTTAGATTCAAGATAGTATATTTTTCAAAATCCCAATCAATCCCTAGCAATATAGGACAAAGGTCCTTTTCATCGAGGATATCAATTACTTTGAAATCCACATAGGTCTTCACTTCATCTATATTCACTTCCATATGTTCCAGTCGACCGATTAGGAACTTCCTTGAGCAGTTTGCTAGATGTAGCTAAATCAGTGAATATAGGAGCTTCAAATGCCCTATGAATGGAAATGATTTTTGCAATTTTTTTTTCATGTTCATATTTGATACTAGATCTAGCATAACCTCTTCATTTTTTTATCTACCTATTAGAGCAGTGTGGCAGAAAAACCTTTCTAGATCTCTTCTTTTGAACCCAGAGCAGAGGTAATTCAACATCTTAAATGGATGGATTAAATATGTGCAAGTGAAGACCTTCACTTTGTTGTTGACTTATAATCCTTCAATATTATTAGGAAATTATTCAACCAACCTTGCACATTGTCCTATGTGGGGTGCAAAGGGGTATTATGGCACTTGCTCGTTAACCTTCCCATTGGTATTTGCAGCACTGGAAGATTCCTAGTTCCCATATCTCATGTCAAGATAGTGTCCTTGATCAAATTCATTCCATATTTGAATTATTCCTTTTGCTGAAATGCACCAAAAGAAACAACATCCAACTGATATTTTTGGATTTGTTCAAGAAACATAGTGCCCACATATACACCCATTTTAGCACACCCTCTAGCCACACTTTTGGTGAGGCCTTCTAGAAAAAAGCTGACTCTGCTGCCATGTTGTGGCTAGAGTCTATAAATAAATAAATAAATAACAAACTCTTGGATCCTTAATCAAGAGACCAAATTCACAAGGTACCCACTATAATTTGTTTTTACATTATCCCCATATGTTGTATTTCAAAAAGCTTGGTGCATTATGAAGAGCCTTAAAAATAGAGACACATATTATGTGCCTAAAGATGATGTGACATTAAATGAGTCCATGAATCTGAGTTGTATAACAACCTTGCTACAGTGTATTAACACCAAGACAGAATGAAACTCAAAACCAACCAGCCTCATTTAATAGCACATTGAAAACTGAACAGACCTGAAAAAACCCGAAACCTATCCCATGTCAATGAGTTGGTCTACTTCTAAGCCATATGCCATTTATGATAAGGTACTCTAAAATTATGGGTTTCTTTCAATCTATTATATGCATTTTGTTTTTTATAAGTGTAGATTTCTCTCTCTAATGAGGAATAGGAGCAATCAATTTCCAAAACTCCACAATTTCACTATGGTGATCAATATGATTCATAATTTTTCTAGAACTATGGGAATATTTCATAATATCATCATCTAACTTGTGCTTCCTATCAATAAAAATTCCTACAACATGTTCCTTGTGATAACATTAGAATCAGCAAGGCAAGGATTTCAACAATCTTTCACCTAGGATCTCTATTCTTTGGTTGGATTTTCTAAGAAGACCCAGACATTAGATTTATTTACTTCCCTGCCTCAACTACACCCTTAATACTATGAATAACTGGTACTTCGAGCTCCTCTAAAGAAATGGTTTGAATATTTAACCCCACAACATTGGATTCCATGTATGAGTTCAATTGTGGAATTCTAGAATCTATTGTTCATACATACATTGATCAAGCTAAATAAAGAGACACAAAGTTTAGACATACAAAATATTTTGCACAACAAAACCATTGGTAAGGAGAATATGTTTTAACCTAAGTTAGAGCTTTATTTAACTCTTATATCTTACAATGGCTTCATATTATCTAATTTCATATGGTACATTAGGATCCTTCTTGATACAAAACAATTATAGCACCCAAAATTCCATAGTTTCAACCAGATATTGGAACAACGAAAAATTTAGAAGAAGAACAAATACGCTAAAAGAGTATTTTCTTTATAACATCTAATGACCCATCCAATTAAAAATGACTAATTAGAATATCTGGAACAACGCTTGCACCATACTCAAAACTGTCATTGCTGCTAATTGCAATTTGGGAGTCATGTATACTAGATTGCTTGCTTTTGGTGGCTCTTGCTGAGGAATTATCCTGAGATGAGTTTGACATGATGGTCATATGTGGTTGGAAGCTACCTAGTTTAATTTTCCTTAAATCCTGAAAACAACAGAGCAAAAATGTCATTTTTTATCAATTTTTATTGAAGCTTCTGCATAAAATAGATGTTCTCACAACTGGAACAGAAACATGTTCCATCAATACGAATTATCAAATGTTGCAAGCCAAATTGCAAGACACATTGCATTCATTTTAGGCAAAATAAGAATATGAAATTAAGTTCCATTCCAAGACAAATTATGTTGACGGGGTTGTTGAGTCAATACTTACCATGTGTTTCATAGCCTTAGTGAAGGTTGGCCTTGAGATTGTCCTCCCAAAGACAGTGTCCTCTTGAGATGATATTTAATTCACCTTCTCTTAAGGTTGCAAGGTGGCATTGATGAACTTATTTGATTTCTTTAATATACTTTGAGAGAGAGACCTCATTTCATTTATACCTTTCTCTACCATGTTGCTGCCAAGTGAAATGGGCATTGTCACGCTGTGAATTCCATTACCATGTATTTTGGTACTCTGCAAACTAAACCTATCACTAGTAAAGTTGTCATACCAAACTCTCTATTTCTTTGTTCATTGACCATGATTGTCTTCTTGAACTGCTTACAATAGGTGCTTCAGTTGTACATTGCACAAAGTTGGGGGCTACAGGTCAACACCTATTAGCTAATGCCGTGTTTTCTGGCATTGTGGTCCTTAAACTTGGATGTGTTCCACCTGAAAAAGTAGGCATTAAAGAAGGTTTCGAAGGATTTGTTTTCACTTTGAGAGAAGTTCCTTTTGGCATTACGAAATTTCTATACGACATGATGCTATCTTTTCTCATAGAAGAAGGCTCTCGCAGAGGAACTGAATTCTTCTAACTTAGTTTTGTCATGGAAGATTGAAACAATGGTTTTGATAACTACATGGATGACCTTGGTTGGGACTTTGAATATGTGTTAGAAGACCTTGAAGAAGCTATAGAGTGTGGTGTTTTCACCGAAAGTTTCTATGTTTTTGGCTTTGATCCAAATACATTTGACCTTGACAAGGGGATTGAAGACCTCGACTCACCAGAAAATGTAAGTATTATAGATATGAAACCTTATGGTTCCAATTACACTATTTTCATAATTACCACACAAATATTGATCCCTATTGTGTTTACTTACCTGTAAACATAGTAATTCCTATCAAGCAATACTTGTTACATGTTTGCATTCCAAATATGTGTTGAAGATTACAGCTTGCAGTCCTGAGTAGATGCTGAACTTATCACAAGGACCAGTGGGAATCCTACAGGCATACCAATATCTCAATTTAGAGTGTAAAACATCATGTTGGATGTCCAATGACAGAATATAGGGATTTGTTATGACAGTTATGAAAACAACCACAAATCAGATAGATGAATTCTATCCATTTTCCCAGGATACTGAACACTCATTGATGGTAGATGATGCCCTCTATGGTTCTTCACTTCGTTCTTATGGTATGTCTTCATCACAAAATCCTAGTACTATGCCTTCAACACTGTTTACTCCCTTTTCAAATGGTAATAAAAGCAGGAGTCTCTCGAGCTGTCAACCATTTATTTACTTTAGCAGTGGTGCATCTGACTTCTTTTTTAGCGCTATGCCTAAAGCCAGTGGTTCAAGTCAAATTAATGGTGCTAATTATGATAAGGATCTCTCACAAATGCTTGAATTTATAGGGGGTGAGCCCTTTTCCATAGCCAACACAGCCAAAATATTTTTCATGTAAAACACTGACTTCTAACTATGGTGTCGGTCTAGCTATACCAACAATTTCCTTTCATAATCTAAAATCTAAAATTACCAATCCCTTCAACTAGTAAAGAAAAACAAGAAGAAAACACCTAGAGGACCACAAATAACAGTATAGTAGAGAAAAATAATAGTATCTTAGCAACTATAATTACAAGGCATAAATTAATATCATATATTCTGATTGCAGCACTAAAAACAAATTCAAAATAGCATATACGCAGAGGCAACACTATATTACACAAGCAAACATTGTTAATGGAAAGATGCAACATGGATTGGTAGAATCATGTCTTTATTAGTGAAATTTCATCAAACAATTGAACAATTTGATGTTGAAAATATTTAAATAAGTTAAAGGAAACCCTTGACCTATATTGTACAGTTTCTGGGATGGAAATCAATATGTAGGAATATTCGCTTGGTTTTAATTGGGTAGAGGAGGAATAACTTACAATGATATTATATATCTTCTCATTTTAGAGCTCAACTTTTCAAGAAGGATTTAAGTATACACATTTCAAGGATCACTGGAATTAGTTGATAAAGAATACAGGAAAAAAACTAGCGTTGTAATCAATGGATTTTTTGGGAGGTAGATTGACATTGGCCAAGGCAGTGTTGGAAGCAGGTCCAATCTATTAAAATATTATGGGCTACATCCCTAAGGGGTATTGAAATAATTAGAAGGAAATTCTTTAAAGTTTTTATGGACATATAAGACGAAGAAAGAGGGCATTCCACTTGTCAGATGCTAGTCTTTGTCTAAACCAAAAGAAACTAGAGGTTGAGATTTCAAATACATTCACTTCTTTGGAAAATTTATAGCTACCAAAAGTCCATCGTAGATTATTTCAAAATAGGGACTTTGGAGGTAGGTGATATAACAAAATAACATTGAACACCTTAACATGGAAAAATGAGATAGGAAGGAAAACAAAACTATCCAAAATGCGTCTATAGTCCAGAAATCATTGGCATTGACTTTCACTTTGGTAGGTGTATGGTTGATATGGGGAGTTGGAAACGGGGATCAAATCAGAATAGGGGCTAATCCACAGGTTTGATGTGGAGAAGCCTACATATTACCATTGTATTTGGTTGCTACATTGCAACGCCAAGGAATTCATACCCTAGGTTAGGGTACTGATGCAATATCTGCCTCATTTTGGCAACAAAGATGGAAGAAAGGAAAGGAGTTTGGTTTGAAAAAGAGGGAAATAAACCACTATAAGGTATTTGTGGATCAACATATGAATATTAATATTAGAATAAGAATGGAGGATTTTATGTTATACTCAAGGAACCCTGCCCTGGGAGGATATACTCCTATGTTAGGGTACAAAGAAAATTTTGTCGATACAACCTAGGAAGAGGAGGCCTGGAGGTGAAAGATTCCATGGAAGTCTTATGATCCTCTAAATTCAAAGGTTTGAATGTCATTAGTTCTTTGGAACAAAGCACTAACATGGAAAATTCTTTAAAAATGTAGCAAGAATGGTTCAAGGTGTTTTACACTACATAAGAAGGAAAGTGAATCAATTGATCATTTATTAAAAACTCCACATATGCAGGTAAGGTATGGGAAGAAATAAAGTAATTGACAAATTGCAGGGAAGGGTGACAAGCTGTTAATTTTAGGTATGTTCTATGCTTAGAGCAATTTATTTCAATTTTCATAGTTAACTCAATATCTTTTCTAGATTATCAATCACATCATCATTAAAGTAAGCTTCAGATATAACATAAACATAAATCACAGAAGATAAGGCAAGATAATAGGAAACAAGATGTGGTGCTAGCCAGGGACAATCCTTGATGTGGGAAGCCCTTCATCAATTCTTCTTATATGTTCTTCAATAGTTCAGCAAAGAGAGAGAGAGAGAGAGAGAGAGAGAGAGAGAGAGATAGTAAATTTACAGCAGAAGTCAACACTTTGACTTATCTAGATAAGAGCATAGATCATCTCTAAGAAGATGATACATGAGATTAGTTGAAGACATGCTACTTCAACTGATTCTCCAAGGTGGCTCCTTCACCTATCATTGTATTGCATCTCATCATCATGTTGCACCTCACCGTGCTGCACCATGCTGCACCCATGATCACATTTCTGGACCTTATGACCATGTTGTACACATCATACTGCACACCTTATGCTGCACTATTGTCCCAATGTTTAGCATTGGTGTACCTTGTGCCACTACTGTACCATGTTGTCACCCATGTGCTTGTTGCATCATTGTTGCTTTATGTACTTGCTACACCAAGTAACATATTGTTGTCCCAATGTGCTTACAACACTATGCTTGCTACACCTTGATGTTGTTAATGTCCCATGTACCATACCGTTATGTATAGCCACCATATACTTGTTGTTGCCATTGTCATATCGTGCCACTGCTGCACAATGTCATAGTTGTCCTAATCATTGTGCTATTCTAAGCATTGTGTTGTCCCAACATGTTGTTGTCCTAACATGCAGTCGTCCCAACATGTTGTTTTCCCAACATGTTGTTGTCCCATCATTGTGTTGTCCAATGAGTTTGCAACACCATGTACCTTGTTGTCACATTGTTGTACCATTGTACATTGCTGTCCCATTGTGCACTATATGCCATTAACCATTGTTGTCCCATTGTTGTACCATGTGTTGCACTATGTTCCATTATTGTCACATTGTTGACCAGTGTACATTGTTGTCCCATTCTGCACTATATGCCATTGACCATTGTTGTCCCTTTGTTGTACCATATGCTACACCATGTTCCATTATTGTCACATTGTTGACCATTGTTGTCCCATTGTGCACTATGCTACACTATACATCCAATTGTCATATTCAAGGTGGCTTGCTATAGTGATATGGCCTATGGCCTAGAGCATAGCAATGCCAATATGTCTTCTCCTCTTAACATTTAGGTGATAACAATAGGTTTCCATCAAGACAACAATCTATGGCAATCAAAATGGAAGTTAGAGAACAATGTTAAGCATAGCTGGAGGTGGCTTCTTTACCTGAATGTTTAAGTGTGAGAGCTCCATGACAGTGAGGGCATTACTTGTGTAGAACTTCTCTTCTAAGACAATGTTTAGGTACCATCTCCATTAGGCATCGTAGCAACTAATATTAGGGCATTTCTCCTCCTTAGACCTGTGACTAGGGTTTATGCCTTCATTTCCATGGTTCCGTATTTAGGGCATCTCCATAACTACGGTTAGGGTCACCCTTGGGACATCGTAGTGGATGAGGCCTCTCTTCCTTGACAGCATAGAGAATTAAGGCTGAATGTGTCCTAGATTGAGGTCATGCGTAGATCTACTAGGGCATCATCTAGGACTATGTTTAGGGCATCCTTTTAGGACAATGTTTATCCCTTAGAGATTCTTCTTTCCACTAAAACCAAAAATAAATGGAGAATAAGAAATCTCAAGAGAGCTGTGTGTGTAAATGACTTGCAAGGCACTTCTATTTATACCAAAACGTGGAGCACAAGAGGGGGTAGTTTAGTTGCTAGCTAACCTTGACCAATTAGCCCATAACACTAATAAATTCATATCTCCATGAATCATTATTAGAATCGGATGATCTTTGGATTAATCCTACACCTCTCGATGAGAGGGATCCACGAAAAGTATCAGCTGCCATAAATAAGACCCACATGGATTTTGTACCTATTTGCCAATTTTAACACAAGTGCAGACTATGGAGGAGGCTTTAAAGAATTGGACTCGGAATAAACAACTTGAATGTTTTAAAGCTCTTACTATTGTGGTTCCTTGGAGCATATCCTTAGCTTGAAATGATGATATATTTCAAGAGAGATACATTCCTCCGTTTCATTGTGCATCTAATATTAGGTCAGTGTTTGGAATCATAACAATACATCAAAACACACAAAAACATAGGATGCAGAATAAACCGTGAATTGATTAATTGGGGTGACTTGTATGGTGATAGCCAAGAGCAACATACTATTTGTACTACAAGAGGTACCTTATTTCTAAATGATTCTCTTCTCCTTAATTTCAATGCAAGCTTGGGTACAGTACTAATAACTATGTTGAGTTAATGGCTCTAATAATCTTAATGAAAATAGTAGCATACATGGACAACATAAATTTTTTTATTTTTGGTGACTGTGATGTGGTTATACATTAGATGAAGGATTGCTACAAAATGGGGAATATGAATTTGCACCTTACGCTAGCTCAGATGAAAAAAATGGAGACATTCTTCTCCAACATATACTATCATAATGCTTGTAGAGAACCTAACACAAGAGCATATGATTTATCAAAATGACTACTTCTGGGAGTCAGACAGGTGTGATCCTAGAGGTCAAAGAAGGAATCAACTAGCTAGAAAGCTTGAAGATAATAGTTGGAGTTTGAAGTTGATTACTAACTATTGAGTAGTAGGATGTTCTTATTTTGGTTTACTAATTTATAGATTTGTTAAAATTCAAATAGTTTTCTGATGAAAGACTTATGTATATGGACTGTAATGTATTTTTGAGAACAAGAGAAATAACTTATATTTCTTTTGTTTTGGAAAATTTGTTTATTGTGAGACTAAATTAAGGGAAGTGTGAGTATAGTTATCAAAGAGTTCTGTTATTCCTTTCATTTTTATGAATATGGTTATAATAATGTGAAAAATATAGCATAAACAAGGACAGTGTGTGTGTGGGAGATTGTGAAAATGAGAACATAGATAGATATACATACAAAGGTAATTTTAGGGGTGCCATAGTAGTTTGGATTTGCTCAAACTTGGGGAAAACTAATTTGTCTTCCACTGCTTTACCTATAGTTAGTTTTCTTTGTCTCTCTACCTTCAGTTCACTTGAATGCCTCCCAGATAGCCACTCACTAGTTGGCGAAAAGTAAGTATCATCTAGTTTCCGCTTTTTGGTAATTTATTGAACAAAATGTCCATTTGTAGGTTCTTGATGGTTCAATATTAGTCCATATTATCTATTCTTCCATTAAATGCATCATGCTTCTCATTTATCATTGACAATGGGTATTCAAACTTTATCTTACTAAGCAAGAATGGCAAAGATTCCATTGGTTGAGTTGATTTTATAGGGGGCTCAACTCCAGTGATACCTTGAAATTTACTAGCCTACATAAGAGTATTATTACCATTAGTCAATTGAGGTCAGGTTGAATATTATTAAAATATTTCAGGCACCAACTCTTATTTGTACATATATCTAGTATAAATCTTGCAGTTTGCAGTGAATATGGAATCCCACAAAAAATTCAAAAGATATGAAATAAAATGTAAAAAATAAAACCTCAACGTAGAACTTTAACCTATGTGAGTATACAAACAAGTATGAAAAGCATTGCAATTGATATTTATGATACATTTCCCCTTGCTAGGAATTTTCATGTTCGTAAAAAATAAATGTTTGTTTCCCATCCTTGCAAATGTTTGATAGTAGAGTAAAAAATTATCAACTTCAAAATGAATTAAAAATAACAGAATAATGTTGGTTTCCAAACAAATCTGTGAATATCCAACATCTTTTCCAATGGGATTGTGAGCCAATGGTGAGGGTGGTGGCTTCTCAAGCCATCAACTAGGGTTCCAATCAATGAACGGCATGTTCTTAAGAGTTTCCCCTTGTGGGATGGTTTGCATGTGCAAACAAACAACATGAAGGTTCAACCCTCCTGGGTAGGTTTAATATGTGAGTGGGGCTAGGGGAAATGATAATTTCATTGTTCAGAGGTTTTCCTATGCAAGGAAACAACATTATGGTTCAACCCTCTTGGGCCAGTTTGCTCTATGAGTGGGGTCAGGGGAAATGATAATTTCATTGTTCAGAGGTTCAAAATTAAAATTAAGAAGAAATTCAATACGTTTAGCTTCTAACAAAGTAAGGTAGAGATACATTATGGGCACATTTCCACTCATTTCTTCTAGTATACATTTCTTGATCTCGAATATGATGGAATCATTCCCGTACATTCTGCAATAGATTGTTATTCCGTGGATGGATGTAACTAAGTTGAAAAATGTCATCTATTATTGCCTTGGGGAGCTCATTTTTTATATGATTCCATTTCTTTTTTATTTATGTGAGTTAAAGCTTAACATCTAAATATTATTTTCACACAAAAAGTTGAAGGTTCTTTCAGGCCATCTCACATTTAAAAATCGAAGTCAGAAAGTCAAACTTTCAGTACAGTAATTTGAATCTATTATATTCAATGGTGTAGATAAGGAGAAATTTAAAGCCAGAACAACCAAAAATTACAACCTGCCTATGCATGTAAAACCCTCAAACTCTCATAGAGGAAAGTTACAAAAATGAAAAAGAAAACTAAAAACTTGTATATCTATGTCTGTTGACAATTGTAACCTCCTATACCCAAATATGGAAAAATTCCTAAGATTCGGAAATAAAACTCGTTTCCAAAGAAACAAAGTATTTGTTAATTCATTTTATCAACCAAGTTCAACATTGTTTCTAGCATAGAGACTCAATTAACCAAAAGACTAGATGCAGATTATTTAAATTGTCTAATGATAAGCTAGTTTGGTCAGGAATTAGTATAAAGTTTTGCCTCTAGCAATAACTAGTTTGTTTCCTAATAAGTCACCACAGGGCCCTAACAATGTGAAATTCAGCCACTAAATCAATTCATCCCACTAATGCCTTGATCTAGGTCATGTTCTAGAATTTCTTTTAGATTAATTTAAAAACATGTACAAACTAGATCCATTCTACAAATATCTGAATCTATTGCGTTACCCCTCAATCAGATAAAATTTATAGTTAGGGTCTGCCTCGAGTTATCACAAGGCATGAAGAGGTTAACTAATTGATTTTTAGAGTTTGAAAGTGCTACACTAAAAGTGTTCAAAGAGATTTCTTGAGAGTTTCCTAGGCACTGAGACCAGCAAGTTTTCGTATCTTGGGGATAAACAGAATGTTCAATCATTGTGCAAACCATAATAGAACTTGGGTGTCAAACAAATGTTCAGCATTCTTGAACACTGGACCTCACCAACTCATTAAAAAGAATATGATCCCATCAAAATCTAGGAATAGGTAACTAGCACACCAAAACGCCATACAAGAAAATAGGAAAAAATATAGGAGGAAAAAGGATATTTGTTTATATTGCAGAAAAAAAAATCTAAAACATAAGATCTAGCCCATTTTGGTTTAAAAGGGGGGCTTATGATTTACTACCTATAACTTATATTTATTACACATAATTTATCTATGACAAATATTCAAGTTTCATTACCATTCATTAACAAATGATGGGAATATACCCTCAGTTGCCATGACAAAAATTAGCATGTTCATTCTAATCCACTCAAGGAATAGGAATGATATTCTTAAACCTCAAATATATATCTAAAAAATATGAAAACACATCATAGGAGATAAACGCATTTCAATTCTAGAATTTATCATTTGACTAGCAAAAAATTGCATATTAATGTATTCAATAGGCTCCACATTTAACGACCAATTTGAAGATAACAAAACAAACAAATCTGGTACAAGTTAGACAACTTCCTTGGAATCATTTGCAATAAACATATGTTAATTACTTGGCCTCCTACCTATGAATGCCTACTACCTCTGAACGCATCTGGAAGCACTTGAGGAAGTGGACCTTGATGATAGTCTGTGTAAGCAATGCGAATCATCGCCTAAAAATGTCTAGTCCTATGTGATCTGATTCCTCAAGAGAATCAAAATCATGGCTCGTATTTTCACCTGCACAATTGATTGTAAGAATGAATTAAATTCAATCCTTGAGCATTTATGTGCTTCTCCTTGCATTGCAGCCATGGCTCGGATTTCCACCTACACACGTGACTGTAAGACTATAAAACTGAATGAGCTTCAGGGCTGAGCATCTTGCTGCCTCTCCAGATGTTTAACATCACCTTGGCTTGGACTTTCTGATCATTTTAGAATTTTCATAGCTAGCCATAAACTAAACATCAAAAAAGAGTTTTTATAAAGCCCTCCCACAGGCTTAAATATCTCTTAAGTGCCGCAAAAAACAAACACTATTTTTTTTTGGCTTTAATTTCCTTTAACTTCCGCCAAAAGAAAACACTAATATTTTTCTATTTGTTTTGGATTGGGTTTAGTTAAAAGTTTCTTGGCTTTAATTTCTTTTAAATTCTACCAAAAGAAAACACTAATATTTTTTTATTTGTTTGGGATTGGGTTTAGTTAAAAGTTTCTTGGGGCAATTTAATTTTCATTTTTCTTTATAAGAATATTTGGATTTCAGTAGTTAACTTATTTTTTATATTAAAAAATAAAAAATATTTAATCAATTAAAAATTAATTTGGATTATGTTTTCAAATTAAAAGTATTTTTAATATTTAAAAAGAAAATCAAAATGGCTCTTGGATGGAGTATATTGTCAATATTGTTTAATGTTCATGTATTTGAAGGATATTACCAATTGTGTTTAGTGTCAAGTTAATGTAATAGAATGAAGAATGATTAACCTGCTAGGAGCACAAGAGACCATGATTATGTGACATCAATGATGAGCAATGTTATTATAATATGTCAAAATAAATCTAATAATATGCAAACAAATCAAAAGGTTATGCCTCCTTACTCACCTACAATGTCATGATTCTCCTATAAAATATAACAAAGGTATTTGTATCTCCACACATACATATAACAAAAGGAAATGATAAAAATGAAGGAAAATATAAATCTAACTATGATATAGAAGATTTCTTTGGTATTTGTTAGAAGGATATCAATTTCACACCTCATAGGTATAATTGAAGCATTCCTTTGAGGTGAAAATTTAAGGACATGATCAAAGAAGGTGTGAAGAAAGTATGATTCTCAACACTCTGATAAGAATGTGAGTGCAACATGTTACAATAGGCTTGAATATAATCATTCCATTACTTATAGTCTTTGGCAATAGAATGTAGCTCATTGATATAGGTTGGGCATCTATGAAAACCATCACAAAGTATCTCGCTACGATAGACCATCAAATGTTTGTGTGATGTGAGAACTACATCAACGACATGAACTATTGTCTCATAAGGTCCCTGTTGTGTAGCCATTCATCAACCACAACTAAAATGACTAACATAAATGACTAATTTATATTATTGTAGTACTTTTTAAGTAGTCATATTTTTTTTCCTAAACTAAATTAGTCATTAATGTTAGTAATTTTTAGTCATATTACTTATTATCTAGTTGTATATTTTAACTTGAGACTAAATTAGTCATTTATGTTAGTCGTTTTTAGGTGGCTCACTTAATATTTCTCATTTTTGTTAGTATTTCACTTGGAAAAGTTGTGGTGACTAACTTGTTTGGTCACCAGGTCACTAATTTCATCATTTTCTACTAGTGAGGGAATATATAACCATACCCAATACTTGGAACAATATTGTAATCCAAACATAATCAATATTACTCTAAAAAATAGTAACAACTTATCTGAGGAGCAAGAGGGAATGATATGGGGAAAGGCACAACCCTCCCAACCAATGAGTTTCACACCACGCAACTCCCCGTGAGCATCATTTCCTTGCTTCTCTCTTGGTTTCTCCACAACAAAATTTGTTCCAACTATTTTGACTCAGTGGTATTTATTAATTCTCTTCCCAACAAAATTTTAACAACATCCTACTTTTAAGGTCTACCTACCTTTTTACCTAGGTTTTTCTTAACCTTTTTAAAACATGGGAAACACCTCTTCTTTTTCCTTCATAAGCATGAATTTCTCTCCCACTATGCATGCATATATTTTTTCCCAACATATCATTTCTCTCCCAATAAGCTTAGCTTTGCACACAACATAATATTTAGCTCCAATTATGTTTTTTCCCTTGTGGGAAGCTTTCTCATGGGATGTTTGGGAGAATTTGGGAAGGATAATTTAGGAAGGTACACCATTTCAACTTAACCACTTAATAGTTATTTGGAAAATAAGGAAGCCCACATTACTCACATGTCTTTTCCCATATCATTTACAAGGAAAAGGAAACATTTGTAAATGAATGTAAAATTTATTTACATAAGTCAATTTGACTTAGTCTTTTCTCACTACCAAACATTTCCACTTCAATATTTATAGAAAATATAAAATAATAAAGTGTGAAAAGGAAAGTTCACCAGGGGTATCAGATCTTCCCCCTTTGAAGTAAACATCATCCTCGATGTTTCCTCAATTTTCATCACTTATACAAAGTGAAATAAACGCCTCCCGCATTTTCTCTTCCATCTTTGAGATGGATTCTTTAGTATTGGAGTGCTTCAATTGCAGTTTACTTTTAGAGATGGCTCAATTTCAGACTAAAATTCACTGATGTCTATGATTCTCATTTATTTCTAACATGTTCTCATCCATGCTAAATAGACATCTTTATTTTCATTCTTTCACCCAACAAGGGTCGCCAACATGCGCCCAACAAGAATTAGCAAGATGTACCCAACAAGGGTCAGCAACACGAACCCAACAAAGGTTAGTAACATCAATGTAAGCACATCAACAATGGTAGTTAACAACAATCAGTCCTTTTGTACCCTTACCCAATGGATATTCCAAATGGCATGGACCCCATTAAATTATTTCCTTGCATATTTTAAAACATGGAAATACAAATTCCATTTTATACCATTTACGCAGTGGAAATACTATTTTTAAAGATTAATTACTTTCCTAGCCACTTCTAATGAGTCACGACTAGTGACCTGTTAAACCAAGAAACATTACCATGCTTTTATCTTGATTTATCAATATCAAATATGCATCAAATATGTATGATTAAAGCTTAATATCGTCAAGCATGATTAAGGCTTAGGAAAACATCCCTTTTCTACCATCTTCATGGTTTTTATATTGTTTTCTATTCCACCCAAGTGGAATTATCTATGTCCATATTAGTTTTTTTGCCACTTTTTTATATCACCTTTATCCCAATTTATCTTAGGCATAAGTTTTAATAATGGTCTTGCTCTTCTATTTGTTTTCTTGTGTCACTTTTCTTCTAGATTTTTTTGTTTCCCACGCTTACAAACAACCAAGAGAAACTGCACATTGATGAAAGGAAGCATAAAAACAAAGAAAGTACAATAACACCATAAGAAGAGAAAAGAGTAGAATGACCATGCTCAAGGCCCATAGTCAAAATAAAAATTTGTAACAATACTTTCATGTAAACATTATCCTTACAACGCATCCACCATTTTTCCACAACTCACTCCCTTGAGTCTTCACTTATTCTTTATTTGCATGTTGTTTATGGAGATTACATGCATTTTGCTTTCGTGAAACAACAATGGGGTATTTTCCCTTTGCACTCCATGTGTATCAGCTATATCAAAACAAATTATGTTAGTACAGTTATCTTAAACATAATAATCCTCTTATGTAATATCATAATCACATTCTAATATCATGCACTTTATCTAACATTCAGTAATACTTTAACTATGACTATAGTTAAAATCCTTAGCCAATAAATTTTTAGAAAAGTTATCTGGAGAATACCATTGTCTCGTATCTCCACCTTGTGGATGCACTAACAATATGCATATCAACAGGCATAGGTGAAACTTGTGCCCTTCTTTAATCAATACCTTATTTCCCTTAGCCTCGATTCCTTAGGACTTTATCAAAACAATTTTGTTAGTCTCCCCACTAAGTTGTTAATATGCTCTTCGTTACAAGTTTACCATTACATACTATTAATCTTCTTAGGAAAACATATTCCTTGGTGTCTTAGTTATGGACATTCATTATTGTATGCACCTAAAATCTCATTAATTGATATATATTTGTTGGACATGTATCTATGAACTCTTTCTTTTTCATGCCTATGCTATCATTCATCATCTTATGGCATCTTATCAAAACCTTTAAAGACAATGCATAAGTTGGCAAGGACTAGGTTAAGACATTTCCTCCCATAGTTATGGATACACGACTCAACCATCACCTTTTGCAATTCCCCTAAGTTGCTCCAAGGGATCTAATCAACATTATTTTTGTTTACCCTATTGCATCAACTCAAATCAATGTCTAAATATGTAAATTATAGTTAAAATTGATTTCAATCATCAAAACTTTTAGGTCATTTTTTATTCCATATAAAACTTAAACATTTTCTTTATAGACAAGGCTATAAAATAGACCAGTTAGAAAATTTCCAAAAAATATACAATAGTATAAAGATTTGATGTTCATTACAACTTTCAAGTGTATGATAATCAAGGATTTTTTTGGTATTTTCAAGTTCCACTACAATTCCATATCTGGGAATTACATGTTCATAATATTGATTCTGAGCTTGGTTAATTTTATAGTTACCAAACTTGGCATACTTATTGACGTTCTATGAATATGTTTAGCCCTATTCTGAAGTGCTTTCAATCTTTTCTGGTCTCTTGGAGCAACCAAGATGCCATTATCACTATCATTTTTAGTTTGGAAGTATCAAACGATTCACTTGCTTTCTTATTTCTGAGACTAATTTTCTCTCAATCATGAGATATTGTAATATTCTATCTGAGCTTAACCACACTCTGTTGGTTTTAAATAGTGATTTTAGTTAAGTAATTCTTCTATATTACCTATTTACATAATTTCCCACATTCATTTTTCTCAAAAATCTTAATGGTCGTTCTTTGTGCCACAATTCTTAGCTTATTGGGGTACTTAAACTTTAGAAAATTAGAATACAAGGAAATCAATCTCTAAGATTCCTTAATCAAGGAGGTCAAAATATTTCTTTTGGAATTTCTAGAAATATTTATCCATTTTCTAGGTAAGAATATTATTAATTCTTCCACGCATCTTATTAGTCCTAGATATCATACCTACTAATGAAAACCATCATGGTTTATTCAAAACCATAAGTTATAGCATTTAGCACACTTGTACATGAGTTATGTTTTTATTGCATATTTTTCCTCTGTGTAGATTTTCTATATATCGAAACAAACCATAACAATCATTAAAAATGACTATACTAGGAAGAATATTTTTTAGCACATCATGTATTGTGTTATAATTATCTTGCATAATACAATGTTTTCAATTCCTCTTCTAAGAACATTTTCTATTGGTGTATACATACAATATCTTTATCTTGAATACACTTTATTCTATGTATATACTCGGGCCAAATTATTTATAGTGAAGATTCCCAAACCTTCTAAGTTTTTATGGTGTGATTGTGTTTTTTAACTAAACTCCTGAACATATAAGAAGGAAATAT
Organism: Pinus tabuliformis; assembly: GCA_031772625.1. Taxonomy (NCBI): domain Eukaryota; kingdom Viridiplantae; phylum Streptophyta; class Pinopsida; order Pinales; family Pinaceae; genus Pinus; species Pinus tabuliformis. The sequence goes on from CM062815.1 coordinate 286,267,054, forward strand.
TATAGCTCATAATTAAATTACATACCATAGACATTTTAGTGTCTACCTCATGGATCAAAATACTTCTTTAACCGGTAAATATATTAATATTCTAGTTCTTTTAGAACTATAAGAGGGAAATCACTAATTGGTATGTACATATTTCCATATATAATGTTATAAGGTAAGTTTAATATTCAATTTTTTTGTGCCAAGTTTGATACACTTGTTAAATTTTGACATAGGAAATTCATAGTCAGATGATATACACCATTTCTTCTTAGGGCATATTCACATTTTTTTATCCATACCAAATTGATTGTGTTTTTAATCATCATAAATTCCACATGCACACAAAATGTGATGCATTACTAGACTATAACTCATAATTAATACTACATATACTGACATTTACTAGATTTAGTATATACATACATATATATATATCTATATATATATATATATATATATATATATATATATATATATATATATATATATATATATATATATATATATATATATATATATATATATAGATATATATATATATTTCTTGTAACACCCAACCCCATATTTACATGCTTTTACAGGATCTCCATGGTAAATATGAGATGAGCGTTACTATGCATGACCTAATTACTAAGTTCTAGTTATAGAAGTGGGGCCTACTACCTTTAAACTTTATTGCAACCACCATGAACACCAGATCACCTAGATGCCATACAACATCCACAGACCATATTTTCCTAGATTGGAACTACCTTTTTGACTCACTTCATAGGCTAGTTGCATGCATGCCAAGCCTTTCATGTAGCCAGAAGGACCCAGTCGCATGCACAAGGCACCTTCCATGTAGTTGTAGTCAAAATTCCCTAGTTCTATTCCTACAACTACAGATTTAGTGCCACAATTTGAGGGCTAGTCTAAAGGTTGCTACCCAAAACTAACCAAAAAAATTCTAGAACGAAGTCTAGGATGATCACAAGTATGCGTAACCTATAATTAGGCCCAAATATTTCCCAAACATGCCAAACACATGATAATCGTTTAGAAAAACATATGGTTAACATAGTAGTTACAGGTCTTGAATGCATATATCATCACTGTCTCATAGATTCCATCAAATAACCATTAAGGAGGCTCATTTTCCTCTCAAGCTAGCTGCAACAACACATTTTACCTCATACATTGATATAACCATTCAATGACCTATGAAATCATCAAAAATATCCATAACAAGAGCACATCATTTAACGATGCCTATAACTAGTATTTAACCAGAATAAAGCCATGAAAAACTAGTTGTATAATCAACACAATAACCAATACATGTGATCATTGATCTCAATAAGAAATAACAACTAATAACATATACATAAATCGAACCATGTCAAGGACTTCCACATACCACTCGACCATAGATTGGGATGAACCAAATCCCTCTTTCAGGAAATCACCAACATGCCATATTCCAAGCATGAATGTGGGATCCCATGGGATAAACTAAAACAAAATCAACCAGGGCATCTAGAGGCTAAAACTCCTCAACACTCAACAATAGTGATTTCAGTGAAATCAGTCTAGAAATCACCAAACCGACACAAGTTGTGATGCCTTACAATTTCTTCACCATATCTAGAGGAATTTTCTTGTCTCTGCCCTCCTGTCAAGGGCTTCCTAGAGAAACCCATCTCCACCCCAATCCCTTGTGATTTTCCTGAGACCATCTTACCGGAATCTAAAATCTTCAAACAATCCAAATATCAAAGAAGAATGAATCCCATCACACCATGGTTATCCAGGAAATGGCAAAGGCAAAGTTGTAACCACTGTCAATCTAGGAAAAACCCATCACTAGTAGAAAATTATTAAATTAGTTACTAGGTGACTAAAACATTAGTCGCCATAGATTTTCCTAGTGAAATCTACCAAAAACGAGCAATCTTAAGTGACTGGACTAAAATAGACTAACATAAATGATTAATTTAGTCCCGGGATAAAATATACTACTAACAAATAAGTAATAAAATTAAAAATGACTAACATTACTGACTAATTTAGTCTAGGAACAAAAATACAACTATATAACAAGTACTCCAATAATACAAAGTAGTCATTTATGTTAGTCATTTTAATTGTGTCACTTTAACAATCTAAACTTACAAGTGATAGGGGATTCAAAGGTTGTTGTAGATTGACTGAAATATTATACTTCCTTAAACACTTCTTTATTGAATTAGTGGATGATTAGAGTTATAGAGTTAATTATAATATTCAAGGTTATATCCTTGATTACATACATAGGGAATTCAATTCAAAAGATGAAAAATTATCCAAAATGGGAGCGAGCTTACAACTGGGTCAAATACATTATGAAAAATAAACATAAGGAGAAGTGTTAGTTAATTAGTAGAGGACAAATTTCCTATAGTTAAAGACTTAAATTTTCATGCATATAGATACACATCTATTTAACATTTATTTTTTGTCTTGAAAAGTGGTAGCACCAAGGAGTGTTGGGTCCCTATAATACTAGTGATTACCCCATTACTATTGTAGTTATACCCCTTATTTATATTGTTGTGCCCCTATTACCCCCATATTGTTATTTCTGTGCCCCATAGAATCCCTCTATTGTTATTTTTGTGGCTTTATATTATTATTGTTAGGTCGGCTGGATTATATTGTGACTCCTTAGACTCCTATATATAGAAAGGAGGTTTTGTCATTTGTATCATCCAAGAATTGTTCATTTATGTAATGTAAAGGAGGTTTCCCCCTCGAAGAGGCTGAATTCTAAGGCGTTGATCTATCTTTTCTATCTTTTCTTGAGCTGGTTTCATAACATTTGGTATCAGAGCTTTGGATTCTAGGGTTTCGCTGCTCCAAACAGGTCATCGTGGCATTTTCGCTATAACTTTTTTTCTGTGACGTTTCAGAAGTCACAAAAAAAACCCATTTGAGAAGAAATCGCGCTGAACCTTGGGTCCAAATTTCAGAGCTTTTCGCATGATATTTGCGGAGATATGATCTGAGGAAGTTGGTCTTTTTGCAGACTCCTGAATTACATTCAAAACAGGTGACCTGGGGAAAATCGTCATAACTTTCTCTCTGGGAATCGGATTGAAATTTCGTAAGAAGGTACAGAAAGAGGACGGACTGTAGTTTCTTGTGTGTGTGTTTTAGATTCAAAGGTTGAAACAGTGACTCGTGGCACGTCGTACAAGTTCGCTCTACTGAACCAGTCTAAAAGCAAGTCACTGTGGGAGATTTCACATAACTCTTCCTTGGAGAATCCAATTTGGCTCAGACTTGTGGCATTGGAAAGAGGACGCAGAAGGCTACTACAGGTAGCAATTTCAGAACTGGATGATCGAAATTACAGAGATACATCAGATTCAATATCAGGCTTCTATAAAGTGAAAAAAGGTGTGTAGTTTTTTTTAAATTTTTGTGTAAGCTTGGTTTAACGGAATTCAAAGGGCATAGTAAAGCATTATTATCGGTAACTGATGCCCCGAGGAAAGAAAATGCAAACACCTAGTAAGGAACCTGAAAGCTCTAGCATGACTCATGAAGAAGAGGAAGAAATGCTACATGATATATCAAAATTACAAGAACAAGTGCAACAAATGTCACGCTCACAAAAGCTAACAGAAGCTAAGATAAGTGGCGTGGAATCTAAGATAAAGGGCATGGAAGCTAAGATGGAGGATTCGATAGCAAATTTGAGGATAGATTTGAAGACAGACATGGAAGAATTGAAGAAGTTGCTACAAGAAAGGGTCACTAATGGTGAAAAGGTAGTAAAGGAAACTCATGATGAGAACAAAAGAAATGTTAATCATGATTCCATAGACACTAATGTTGGATCAAAGAATCACCATATTCCAAAAATCGATATGAGGAAGTTTGATGGCAAGGATCCCGCCACATGGATATTACAGATGGAGCAATTCTTCGATCTCAATAATGTGCAAAACGCACAAAAGGTACGTATGGCAACTTTATATTTGGAACCAAATCAGTTTGTATGGTATCAATGGCTTTGCTCTCGTAAACAATTTATCACTTGGGCAATTTTTACGGAAGAATTGATAGCACATTATGAGGATACAAAAAGCAACACTTTTTTTAGCCAATTGATAAGTCTCAAACAAAAGGGTTCAATAATGGAGCACATTGAGGAGTTCCAAAAATTGAACATAAGGGTAAAAGATATTCCAGAGGAGCATAGGATTGATGTGTTCATAGGGTCTTTAAAGGATAATATCCAACATGATGTTCGCCTTTGGGAACCTGATTCATTAGAGAAGGCATTCAGGTTAGCAAGAAAAATGGAAAGCAAAATTATGGCAACCAGGAAGCATACCACTCACAACTATAAAGACGGAAGTGTTGTTGCCCCTAGTCTTCCACAACCTATAAGGTTGACACCACAACAATTGGAAGAAAAAAGAGCAAAAGGGCTTTGTTACAGTTGTGATAGCAAATACACTAAAGGTCATAAGTGTGCTGAGAAGAAATTATTCTACATAGATTGTGAAGAGGAAGAAGAAAAGGAGCAAGAAAGGTCAAAAGAAGAAGATATACTCCAGGAACAAAGCCTAGATGAAGAACAAATAAATCCGACCATATCTTGTAATGCATTGGCGGGAATTACCACTCCTCAAACCATCAAGATAGAAGGACAAATCAAGAAGAAAAAGGTAATAGTGTTGATTGATTCAGGAAGCACCCACAATTTTATTCATTGTAGGGTAGCAAAAGAATTGAATTGCTTCCTATATCCAGCACCAGAGTGTCAAGTGATGATTGCAAATGGAGGAACAATAAATTGCTCTGGAAAGTGCCATAATATCAAGCTATCCATGGGAGAATATGTATTGACTAGCCCAATGCTTTCCATTCCAATGGGAGGTGCTGATGTTGTACTAGGAGTCCAATGGCTACAATCCTTGGGTACAATAGCTTTTAATTTTCAAGAACTTTTCATCAAATTTTCTACGGAAGGAAAGGAAGTTGAATTAAGGGGTATTGCAGGGAAACCAGGAAAGATAATCAGCTCTAATGGCATGACAAAGCTTCTAAAAAAGGAGCAAAGAGGTGTAATTGCACAATTATGTTCGCTAGATGTTTCCACATTGGAATCATCTATTTCTCCAGATCTCCAAAAAGTCCTGGACAATCATTCCAAGGTATTTGAGACTCCCAAAGGTCTCCCACCTATGCGTGATCATGATCATGCTATTCATCTGATTCCAGGAAGTGTTCCTCCAAACATCAGGCCGTACAGATATCCCTATGTCCAAAAAAGTGAAATTGAACGTATGGTTGCAGAAATGCTAGAGGCTGGTATAATTCAACCGAGTCAAAGTTCTTTCTCAGCTCCAGTAGTATTGGTGCACAAGAAGGATGGATCATGGCGCATGTGTCCGGATTATAGGGAGCTCAACAAGCTCACTATTAAAGATAAGTTCCCCATTCCTGTCATTGATGAATTACTGGATGAATTGCATGGATCAATTTACTTCACCAAGTTGGATCTTCGTTCGGGATATCATCAAATCAGAATGAAGATTGAAGACATTCCGAAAACAGCATTTAGAACTCATGAGGGTCATTATGAATTTTTGGTCATGCCTTTTGGCCTTACCAATGCACCTTCAACATTTCAAGGTTTGATGAATTCAATTTTCAAACCATTCCTTAGAAAATTTGTGTTAGTATTTTTTGATGATATACTAATCTACAGCAAGTCTTGGAAGGATCATGTTGAACATGTTGACAGGGTGCTACAACTATTGGAGGAGAAACAATTATATGCAAAAAGATCCAAATGTTTCTTTGGAGTCCAGGAGGTGGAATATTTGGGTCATATTGTATCTCATGAAGGAGTTAAGGTAGACCCTAGCAAAATTAAAGCCATTAAGGAATGGAAAATCCCCACATCCATAAAGCATCTGCGAGGATTTCTTGGGTTGACAGGGTATTATCGCAAGTTTGTTAAGAATTATGGGAGAATAGCAGCACCTCTAACAACATTATTGAAGAAAGATTCATTTTCATGGACTCCGGAAGCAACAAAGGCCTTTGAACATCTTAAAGAGGCAATGTGCCAAGCACCGGTCTTAGCTACACCGGACTTCACAAAAACCTTTATTGTGGAATGTGATGCTTCAGGAAATGGAATTGGTGCTGTTCTAATGCAAGATGAAAGACCCATTGCTTTTGAAAGTCGTCCAATCAAGGGAAAGTTTTTAAGCAAAGCTATTTATGAGAAGGAAATGTTGGCAATACTCCATGCACTTAAGAAATGGCGACCCTACCTAATGGGAAGACACTTCAAGGTAAAAACGGATCATGATAGCCTTAAATACTTTTTAGAACAAAGATTATCCTCTGAAGAGCAACAAAAGTGGGTCACAAAGATGTTGGGTTATGACTTTGAAATCATCTACAAAAAAGGGAAGCAAAATGTGGTGGCAGATGCACTCTCAAGAAAGGATGAGGATGTGGAAGCATTGTTGTGTGCCATTTCTATTATCCAACCAGATTGGATAAACGAAGCAAGGGAGGAATGGAAGAATGACGAAGAAGTGTGGGCACTTATTCGAAAGCTACAACAAGATTCCAGTACTTCTGATACATTTAGCTGGCAAAATGATTCGTTATGGTACAAAGATCGCTTATACCTCTGTAAGAATTCCCAGCTAAAACAAAAGATTCTTATGGAATTGCACACTTCTCCCTTAGGAGGGCACTCAGGATTTTTAAAAACTTACCACAGGGTTAAGAAGGAATTTTTTTGGGATGGCCTTAAATCAGATATTCAAAAGTTTGTGGCGGAATGTTTGGTTTGCCAAAAAATAAAGTTGAAACAATTAAGACACCGGGTCTATTACAACCTTTATCCATTCCAAGCCAACGTTGGGAGGAGGTTTCAATGGATTTTATCACAGGTTTACCCAAGTCTGAGGGAAAGAGTGTCATCATGGTGGTAGTTGACAGACTTACCAAGTATGCACACTTTTGTGCATTATCACATCCATTTAAAGCCAGTACAGTTTCTACTGCATTTATGGAAACAGTTCAAAAGCTACATGGAAACCCAAAGATTATTGTAAGTGACAGAGATCCCATTTTCACTGGAAATTTTTGGACAGAATTATTTTCTTGTCTTGGTACTCAGTTAGCTCATAGCTCATCTTATCATCCTCAATCTGATGGGCAAACTGAGATAGTAAACAAATGTTTGGAAGGATATCTTCGTTGCTTTGTATCTGATAAACAGACACAATGGGTCAAATGGTTGCCTCTGGCTGAATGGTGGTATAACACTTCCTTCCATACAGCAACAAAAATGACCCCATTTATGGCACTTTATGGGTATCAACCACCATCCATCACATCATATTTAAGAGAAAATTCTAAGGTTCAGGCAGTGGAACATCACATCGAACATCAACAACAAGTCCTCCAACTCTTAAAGGATAACCTCGTGTTGGCACAAAATAGAATGAAACAACAGGCAGATCAACATCGCAGTGAAAGAAGTTTTGATGTAGGTGATTGGGTATTCCTACGGCTACAACCATATAAGCAAATGTCCCTAAAGCAAGCTAAGAAGGATAATAAATTATCACCAAAGTATTATGGTCCGTACAAGGTGTTGCAAAAGATTGGTACTATGGCATACAAATTGGAGCTTCCTGCAGCTTCTCGATTGCACCCAGTTTTCCATGTTTCATGTTTAAAGAAGGTTATAGGTGACAAGCTCCCAATTCAAACAATATTGCCAGAACTTGACGAGGAAGGAAAAATTATATTGGAACCGGAAGCAGTCACAGAAACAAGAACTCGACAGCTACGAAATCGATCAATTTCAGAGTATCTTATCAAGTGGAAGAACTTATCCGCTGAAGATTCCACATGGGAGGATGAGAATTTTATGCAGAAGTATCCAGAACTACTCAAGCGTTGAGGACAACACTTTTTTGAAGGAGAGGGGCATGTTGGGTCCCTATAATACTAGTGATTACCCCATTACTATTGTAGTTATACCCCTTATTTATATTGTTGTGCCCCTATTACCCCCATATTGTTATTTCTGTGCCCCATAGAATCCCTCTATTGTTATTTTTGTGGCTTTATATTATTGTTGTTAGGTCGGCTGTATTATATTGTGACTCCTTAGACTCCTATATATAGAAAGGAGGTTTTGTGATTTGTATCATCCAAGAATTGTTCATTTATATATGTAAAGGAGGTTTCCCCCTCGAAGAGGCTGAATTCTAAGGCGTTGATCTATCTTTTCTATCTTTTCTTGAGCTGGTTTCATAACAAGGAGACTGTATCAACTTCAATCAATGAATGTTCAATTAGTACCAGTACCAAGTTTCCTTCCTGTAGCTTGTCAAATGTATTAATTTTTCTTCACAAGTTTTCATGGTGCTTAACTTATTTGTCTACACCTCTAAGTGACACTACAACCCCAAAGCCTCTCTAACTATTTGAACACTTCAATCCCTATTAGAGTCTTCTTAAATGTTAACTCATGCTTGAAGTAGAACATAACACTAGCATCTCAAATCTGCATGTTCATTCCCTCTTTTAATGCCTCTTTGAAACAAATCTATCACATTTCTTAAAATGAAATGTTCACATATTAAGGAAAATCATCTACTTTTCTTATGACAACCTAAACTATGCAAGTGACTAAGACAAGACTCCATTTTCTGAAGATGAAAAAATAGGGTGTTACAACTCCATTCACACAACAATTTGAATATATTTAACCTAAATACGTATCCATACAATACTCCTTCCAAATTTGACATATGACTTTTAAAAAACTAACACTTTATTTTAACTATTAAATCTACTTACTATATACTATATTTTGTTTGCACCCACTTAATATACAAGAACAATTAAATGTTTTCAATGCAACCAAGTTAAGACCACTTGATTCCTTCCCACATCTCAAACTCTACCTTCATAAACTTTAACAACAAAATTTTTGCATAGAAACCATAACCTTAAAATTAAATTTTTATTATTATGATACATGCCAACCATAAATTTTTTTAAAGACTAAAAAACTTATAAAATCCCATTAGTTTCTCACATACAACTATAATACGATGTAAGTGAAAATAAAATATTGAATATTGTTTTTGACCATGAATATTTAAAATATTGTGTAGTCTTTTTGACCACCCATAAAAACTTATAAGATCCCATTAGTTTCCCAAATACAATTAATATGATGTAGGTGAAAACAAAATATATATTAAATATTGTTTTTCACGACTAAAATTTAAAATATTGTATATTTTGTTTACCACGAAAATTTTAACATTTTGAAAAAATTAAATTTAAATTTTGTTTACAAAATCCCTCCAACCAAAATTTCATATCTATTTTATTTTCATAGCACAGGAGAAAAAACAAGATTTCAAGGAACCACCTTTTCATAGAGCAGGAGCAAAAATAAGATTTCAGGGAACAACTAGATGATTCTCCACTCTGGTTGGAAAGGTCAAAAATGAATGAAGAAAGAGGCAATGGGTGGAGAGGGCTTTGATTTTACTGTAGTAGTATACCTGATATTGAATGGAAACATCAAGTATTTAGTCCATTGATAGTGTTATGTTCCATTTTTAACTTCAATGCATTTTTTCCCTACATTCAATGTTCCACATAGAGAAGAGTACACACACCTCCGATCTCTGGTTCAAAATCCACTATTTTTATGTTGACATGGCTCAAAATCCAACGTTTTTATGAGCAGGATTGTAAAACCAAAATAAGATGATTAAATGCTCAAGAGGCCAACATTGAGGGTACTAGGGCTATTGTGAGAAGCCTTTGCACCTCACTTGGCCCCAAGGGAATGGGCACAATGATCTAGAGCCCTGACGATTGTAGAAAACATGTTAATAATAGATGTTAAAAAATTGAGAAGCAATATGGATGTATGTTAAACATTTCAACTTTGCAGGGTTATCATTTGGAGGAAAATATAAGTCACAAGCCAATCGAAACTTGTACATGAAAAATCAGACAACTTATGGTTTTTGGATACGATGATCTGCTAAAACATTTTTTGACAGATTTTGTATAATGATAGTTTCTGCAACCTTTAAAATAAGGCAGAATTGAGGGATTATAGATTGTCATAAGTGTAACTTTAGGCATTATATCATGCTTCTTCATATTCAAAAAGTCAATTATCAAAGAATTTCTTTAATGATTGCTACCTTCGACATAATTAGCACTGCCACAAGTACTTACAATCCCAACAAATCCTTTAAGGTATGCATTTATTTTTCCGGTATTTTCTTCCTTTAAATATGGAGTATGTCACAACCTCTAAAAACATGTCTAATGTATAATTTCGTGGTTTTCATCCTATTACTATCTATCCCTTTTACTTTCAAATTTTGCACCATTTTTCAGTGCAGTTGACTTGGGTTGGCTTCGCTTTCTTAAGGTCAATTAGTCCATGCCAATAAATAATTTACAACACAAGACTTTAATCAAGATCACAATTTGGTTGTAAGTCCTTCAAATATGTTTTTTGAGATATAATTTACTCACATTTGAAGTAATATATAATTTCTCAATTATCTCTTGGTAGGTGTTTGGAAAAAAAATTCCTTTATGCCCCTCTTTGGTTGATATAGAATTATACAAATGGAACTTTATCAAGGGAAGGGGCTTTATTTCTGACCTGTATAAAACATCGTCTTTCCCCGATACATATGACAATATAGCACAATAATTGTCTACATTAACATGTTTTTTAAAAAAGTTGAACTCAGGTAGAATCAAGTGCACTTGAATTACCATTTCATGAAAAACCACAACACGAAGGTGGGTTTGAATTTTTAATATACACACATGGCCCTGATATCGAGTTGCTATGATTTTGATCCTTACCTCAAGGTTCCCTAAGACTACCCTAAGGTGTTGGGTAAAGCTCCCACTCCACAAGCCTTAAGGGGAACATTGGGGTGGGCTAGGGTATGTAATATGAAATATGTACCCTAATTTTAACTCCTACCTCCACGTGCCTTCATTATTTTCTGGTCAAGAATTTGGGAATGAAACTTTGGCCAATGGTGTTGAGCTATTTTCTTACCAAGCTTCAAGGAGAAGCTAGAATTAAGGATTGGGCTTGGGCTTGTAACACTGCACTTGGTATTCATCTCCATGTCTTAGAAGTTCAACATATACCTCCAAGATCCCCTATAGATTCATGGTAAAGCCCTTGGGAATGGAACCTTGGCCAATGGTTTAAATCATTGCTTCCTAGCCCTTAAGAGGAACATGGGTTTAGTATAGTTTGGTTTTTAAAATGAGCACTAAATATTCATCTTTGGGAGCCATAAGTCTAACCCCTAACTCCATGTGCACCATGGCTATTTTAGGATGCCTGGCAAGGTCCATCAAGCTCAAACCCATTGAGTTTATTGGAATTCATATTTTATATAGCAACCAATTTCATTATGTTGATGTAGATTTATTATAGGTAAGCATGCGAAAATGTGTTTAATCTCTGGAATTTTAGACATTGTATTTATTTTTATTGTTATACATGGGTATTTTATGCACTTATCATATTATACTATTTTACTGGTATTCTATTGCAGAATAGTGTTACATCATCTCCATGAATCAAGTAACACAATAAGACGATTATCATTGGAAATTATTTGTTTTTCAAATCATGCAGCCCCCAAATGGTAGTATCTCAAGCCTCTCTTTTAGTCCATAATCTAATTATTTTGTGGCCATTTATTGGGATAATCATGTTTTTTCTCAACTTTATCCTTTCACCATTTACTAAAACGAGGCTAAGTTATTACGAATGTAATGATAAATTATGGGACCAATAACAAGATCATATTTATATCTACCTCATGGTGAATATTTTAGACTTTGTCAAGATGGGATCTTGAATAGATGCTAACTAAGGGGTGATTCACAATCCTCAATAAGGTTCAAAACCCCTAGGGACACATTTTTCTCCTCTAGGAAGACATTACTTGTGAAATTGGGTTGTCTTAAGTGGTTGGTGCTCTGTTCAAGTCTTAGTTGACTTTGGGACAAAAAATAATCCTCATCCATGACTTCTCAACTGAAGGGATATTTTTTGGGTGATGTATTCTGATTACATTGGATTGTGATATTCTCATATTGGGAAAGGGCATGTTTGTTGAATAGTGATAATGGGAAATATCTTGCCAAAATAATTTATTTCATAAAAATTCTAGTTTTCTTTATTGTTGTGGCTGTCGTAAGTTCACCTACAAACTAAAATAAGATTTTATATGAAATAACTTAGGCCCTTTATATTGGATATTAGTGGCCCTTAGGAAATATTTTCAGCGAATGGACCAACACGTGGGTAATATTGGATATCCAACCTTTCTTCACAAGCCCAAATGATATTATATTTCTTAAGACATTGAAATTTGACCCTTTTCAATGTTACAAGACCCCCTCCTATTGAAAGTGAATAAAAATCACACTAATTTAGGACAATATCTTACTGACATGAAAACCTTTTTTATGAAATGCTGGAGTATGGCTACACCACCCTTTTCTTCATTGATTCTAGCTCATGTCACTCCAAGCATTGTCGTCGTGTCAAAATTGAGTTTAACTTCTCACAAGCTTAGGATATGTAAAGAGTGATTGTCTGTTGAGTCATTTTGACCATTAGTCATGATTATGGCAAGTTTCTAACCTTGTACATATATGATTTGTTCACACTTTATGCCTTTCTTCCCATTATGGCAGACACAGACGTTGAGTGGATTATTAAATTATTTTGAATGTTTCAAAAATAGTGTACAACAATAAATTAACAAGGATTTGAAAAGTAAGTCAGGAAAAAAAGCGGGGGAAATGGAAAAATTTGCAAAAACTAAGAAATTATGTTTTTTCTGGATCACCAATTTGGATAACACTGGTTATTATCAGGGCTTACTTCTTTTTATTTAGGGTAAAATTCCTTCCACCTGTCATAATTTCATGTCTATGCTAAAAATTTATCTCTATAAAAGAAAAATAGGTTTTCTCCTCTCAATAAGAGTGGAGGATGATGTCTTCACCATCACATTATGGATTATTTTGTTTGTTTGATGTGTCTGATGCCTAGCTTTAAAATTCTGTCTAGTTGAACTGAAAATTGGTCAAAGTAGTCGGTTAGCCCCCTAAGATATCAAACTAGCCTAACAAATCTAATTAGGTGGATGGTCGGGACTGATAGGGTACCGAGTCGACCGGTTCAGTCGATTTGGTGCTTGACTAACCAATTTTTGTAAAAAATTAGCCGGTTAGAAAGCCACATGGTTGGGCATGTTGATGGGACTCCTAGGTGCTTTTTGGAGGTGCTCTTAGAAAACCATGCTAGATTCCCTTCTTAGTATGCCCACTAAAATTATAAAAGAAGGTCTAAGCTCCTAGTTGCCTCATACATTTGATTTCTAGTTTTTTTGTGCATATGAGAGCTTTGATGGTTTTGCACCAACATTGGGTTTTGGAGCAACAACAACAATTTTGGAGGTTCTTTTTCATCTTGGAGCTAGTTTGGAGTTGTCTATTGGAGTTGGGGGTATTGATCCCTATCCAGATCTGGTAACTGAAGCAAGAGTTGAAGGAATTGAACTAACAAGGCCAAACATGGGACATGGTAACTTGTGAGGGAAGAAATAGTTGTGCAACTTGATGAACTTGTGCTTCTAGTTTTGCTAGGCATAGTGTTGTTGCTCCTACTACTACTAGTACTTCTATTGAGGCTGGAGAGGAGTTTGAGGAGTCTCTTAGGAAATGCACTCCAACCCTTAGTGTCTTGCACACATATTTTCCATTCCTATTTTTTAGTTTTAATCAATTTGAGAAAAACAAAGTTTGCTAGGAGATATTTCTATCGAAAAAGTAGCTATGGTTAGAATAATCTTTATATAATTGGCTTGAATTACTAGCTTTCCTGTCATCTAGAAAATGCATCCACTGCTTACTAGTGCTGATTAATTAGGGTTGATTGAATGCCATCAAATGGGATTACAATGTTTTGAGTATAATGCAGGTAGGCAGGAAGAGAAACCCAATTTGGATGGAGGAGAGTAGGTGGCCATGAAATTTCGAGCTTCAGAAGATCAAATATTCAATGGAGTCCATATCTTCTCTTTGGAAGTGGAATTGTGTTTTCTTTGTACTACTATTTCTCCTGCTACTCTACCTAAGTTTTACAGTAGTGGATTTTTCCATTAAAGGTTCTTGCTACTTGCCTTTTCCTCTTTTTTCCACTTCATGCACCTCGTGTCATCCCATGGAATGCCTAGGAATGGTTGTTGGTCCACCTAATCACATGATAATGATAGTTATTTTTTTTTCTTCTTTGTTTTCAAGTAAACACATTTCGAGAAAGTGTTTGCAACAAGTGTGTCAAATGAAGTTATGATGAGTAGATGGTGACCTGTTTTGAATTTCGGGGCAACCTCAGAGGAAAACCACATGATGAAAGTATCCACCTTAAGGAAAACCAAGTCTCCAAAAATGAGGATGGCTATTCGGGTCAATTTTTTCTAGCAATTGTCAAATGGTATGTTGCATACCACACACCACTCACCATACAAAAATGCAAATCCTCCTTTATGGTAACCGCCAAGCTTAATAGATTCTTTAGCACACAAAATCACAATTCCAAAAATCAAACAAATCTTCCTGTAGACTAACCTAATAACCTATCTTGTTCACACCATCCTCAATATTAAAAAAACACCAACTTGGGCTAGTTTTTGAACTGTAACCCTAGCAGGCACAAATTTTAGCTCTAGTCGTAACAATTGGATTATTTTAGTCATGAACTAGGATTCCTCATTCTGTAAACTCAATTTATGTACATATGTACATATTCTCCAAATCTATGTTTTAAATTTCCTCTATAACTTGTTTTTTTCCTCAAATTTGGTCACGGATTACAAAGGATATGCCTTCCTCCCCCTTTCTCTTACATACCCCACAAGCACAAACAAACACACTCATTCTTGCATAAGAAAAGATATCATAAAACAAGTATTGATCATGAAAAACTAAGTGAATCATGTGAAAAGAAAGTGAAATTGATTGCTAAGCAGGTCTATTTGTATGAGTACAACTAGAACATGGATAAGGCTTAAAACATAAGAAAATTGGATAACCCCATGCAGGCATTAAATTCAATGCCTGTTTACACATTTTTAACTTCCAAATATAGTCTATTTTAAAATAAGCCTGTCATTGGTAACTTTCAAATAATTTTGAAAAGTTTCATAATGACGGGCATATAGGAAAATCAGAAGTTTGAAATTATATATATATATATATATATATATATATATATATATATATATATATATATATATATATATATATATATATATATATATATATATATAGATAGATAGATATATATAGATATATATAGATATAGATATTTGTTCACGAGTAGTGACCACCATTATTTTACTTCTGAAATCAATAAATGTATTCAAGGTTGGTCACTCCCTTTTGGGTTTGGTACCCACCATTTCAGAAGTATTGACAAGTTAATTTTAAAAAATGTATCCATGATATGGCCTCGCCTCCAAGAACAAGGATGCCATTTATTTCTCTCCATGGAGACCAGAGATGTCCAGGCTCACATGATCTCCATAGCAAGAAAATACAACCATATAGAATTAGCAATAATCTGAGCCTCTAGACTAGCACATTTGTCACACCTGGAAGTAATAACAAGAGCTCATTCCCTCACTACCATTTAACTACAAGAAAATATCTATAATATATACCATAAAAAAATACTTAGAACAACCATGGGGTTCCAAATTCCCAATATAAGGTATGGTATATGGGATAAGATTTTGGGGCTCATGGGTTCATGCATTTTTTTCAGCATTTGTATAGCTTTTTCATTGTTTTGAGCGCATTAATATTGATGGAAATGTATTGTGTTAGAGTACTCAATGACAGTGGAGCTGCCCATGCGAAGTAGGAAGAGGAGAATCTCATGAACAAAGATGTATGGTGAGGTGAGGAATGTGGGTAGCATGTGTTTGTATACTTAATTAGTTGTCCACATTGGATATGATGATTACTTGGGGGTGGTTTTATTGTTATGAGAATGGGAACATAGCACATAAAATTTAAGGAAGAAGAAAATTCATTTGAGGATTCCATGAGGAGCTTCAGGTTGCAAGTGCCTTCCAGGACTATGGAGGAATTATGGGGAGAATGGGAACTAATCTCAATACCACCCATGCCCATGGGTGCCATGTCCCCTTTCACCCCCAGTGCTCATTCTCCCCACCAAAATATTTCTACCAGTTCTCCTTCTCACATTGTTACCCTTAAGTAGATATCCCCCAAATCTTCTCAGACACTTGCCAACACTTTTCCTCCTTCATCCTTCGTGTCTCCTTCTATGCTCAGGTATCCTCAGCTCAAGGCTCCCAGGACTCCAAGGACACCATGGACTCCTTCCCTTATCTCTCCCAAGTTTTTGAGCCACATTGGGACTCCCAAGAGAAGGGTTTTGACCAATATGAAGACCTATATGGAGGAGGTTGGGCACCTCACCAAGCTCAATCCTCAAGATGTGTGGCTCCCCATCATAGACTCTAGGAATGGGAACACTTACTATGTAGCATTTCATAATATCAATGCAGGGATTGGGTTTCATGCCTTTATTCTACCAATGGATTTTACCTTCTTGGGATGGTATGCATGATGTTCTTGATTTCTCTATTTTTTTCTTTCATGTTTCAATGTTTTTTTTACAAAATTGATTTTTAGGTCCATCAAAATATGATATAATGTCATATCACATGGATGTATTTTGTAAAATAATTTGAAGTGATTTTAGATTCATATTGACCCTAATCTGTTATACTTCAAAAATGATCAAATTCCTCAGGTTAGAAATCTCAAAGTTTTCACACCCACTTGGTGTGATTAAATCATATTGATACTGCTATATCTACCTAGGTTGTAGAATGTGCCTATGTAGAATGTGTTAGTTCAAAGGAATGTAATGGATAAATACATGGGTTTCCTCTATAGAATGGGTCTCTGTCCAGTGGAGTGAAATGGATAAAAATGTGGGTTGTTGTGAGTTTGTTTCTTCTACAACCATTGTTTTCATTTGCATTTTCTTTTTTCTTTGATATTTGTATTGTGACATTCGTTGATAATTGTACTATGACTTAGAACTAATTTCTATTACTTTTACATTTAAATAGATCTATCTAAACTCCATAATTTTGTATATGTTCAAATAAATATTGTGTTTTTTAAATAATAATATTTACGATTTTGCACTGACTTGATGGAGTGAAATAGTCATTTAAGCTATTGGGATTCAAAATCATTGATATTATTACCACTTATTCAAATTTATAATGTTCCTTTAAGAGATATGAATATAGAAGTGTGTTGGTGTGGGTTTATTCCTTCTGTAACATTGTTGTGATTTGTACTTTGTTTCCCAAATTCTAGATCTATTCAAATAAATATTAAATTCCTAAAAGTGACAATTTTTATGTTTTGAATTCTTAAAGGTAACAATTTATATATTTTTTCACCCACTTGATGGGGTTAAATAGTCCTTTAGCCTATTGGGATTCAAAATCACTTATATTACTACCTCTACCTTGGTTTTAGAATGTGCCTCTCAGAGCTATGAATACAAAAGTGTGTTGTTGTGGGTTTATTCCTTCTACAACTTTTCTGTGATTTCTACTTTCTTGTCCATGAATATAAACAGGAGTTGGAGAATAATCTGTATGGGCATAACATACCTGTGGAAACTCTACACTTTATGTGTTCTTATCATGCTTCACGAAGATGTTCTCGGTAAATTCTATAAGAAATATGTGGATCTTATACAAGTTGCATTTGGTAAAAATAACAAATACATTTTGCAATTACAAGTTGCATTTGGTAAAAATAACATATACATTTTGCAATTGGAATCTTCATATCTAGCTTGATTTATTACTATGCTTAAGCTACATGTATGTTTCAGTTTGATGTCAAAATGTGGATTTCTATCTCTAATGCAGAGTCCATACAATCTTCAGTTTTAGGTATAAACATATGAGTTTATATATATTTGTTGTAGACCTAATAGCTTCAAGTATATATTAATGTTGGATATAATAATCCTATATGGAAGGAATGTATGGATGCCAATTTGTCTTTAAACATTGTAGGGGAGAGGCTTGGTGTATGGTTGACTCTGTTTCCAACTGTTTATCTATTAGTCGAGATGGCAACTTCGCTGATACTTATTGGTGGAGAGAGAATGAAGTTGTTTTTCCAAATATCTTGTGGCCCAACTTGTGGATCCAATCCACTTACTACAATGGAATGATATTTGGTTTTTGTGTCCGCTTACTACAGTTGAATGATATTTGGTTTTTGTATCCCCTTCTTGTTATTTTTTCCTAGCTACCTAATCTTAACTCCATTTCAAGATTGTACCTTATAGTTGTTATAATGATAATTACCTAATACACTTGGGCATATCTTATGAAAACCTAAATTCCAAGATGGATACTACAACAACATAATTATTGCTTTGACTTCAACGGTCATGCTGTTTCTCTAGAAATACACGTATTGTGCTTTTGTAGCAGCCTAGACCTGTGTTTCCTTATGATTTCTTATCTTTGTCTATATTTTCTAGAGAAGGCTACATGTTGATAGTTCACCTTATCAGTGATGTTTATTTCCTATGAGATTGAATAGGAAGTTGTATCTAAGAATGCATGCTACTATGCCATCTATTCTTAAGCATGTTGACTCTATATCAATTTGGAGAGGAGAAAAGGTTTCTTATTTACATGTGGGAATGTGCGTGTTCCCCATTCCAATGGGAGGTTATTGTTCTTATGGATATTTTGTAAGTGTCAATCACTTGGCTTCTCAAACTTGTATTTGAGTAAAATCATAAATTCTCTCACTTTCTATATCTTATTGATCTAGCTTATGGAAGTAAATCTCATTATACTAATGGGAAGGGGGCACATCAAATTTAACCCCTAACCCCATGCATTGTGAAAAAAACATGCTGATAGGACATTTTCCAAGTGTCATAATATTCATTGGAAAAACTATTCCAACGTGTGATGTTCTATTATACCGTCTTCTTGCCTTTGATACTTTTTCCTACGCCTACAAGATTTTATGATTATGATCAACGCTATTGCAAAACATTGTAATATGTTTCATTCATAAATATTTGACAATTTTCACCTATATAAATACTGAAGAATTTGTCTTTTTCATTGCTGCTATACTTGTCAAAATGGTAGGTCAAAGGAGATGTTCCCTAGAATCTTCTGAACTTTATTGAATAATCTCCTCTCTATTTCCATCCTTACCTTTATCTTCAGTTTCTTCTCTCACAACATCTGCATTTCGAATTTTTGTTTTTACATCATTACCTGCTTGATTGGTTGCATTAGATGAATAATTCTTTGGCAGAATTTCAATATTAGTAGAAGAAGTTCCAACAATCTTAAATCTCTCAACAACAACATCAAGGTGCTCCTTCCATGTTGGATCTTCCAATTTGAACTCCACCTATGAGCATTCAAAAAGCATGTTTCCCCAAAATAAATGGATCTGAGATCTCATTATAGTAGCTTGTTATCTTGCTTCGGCAGTGGATTATTCTATCTCCTCAATATAATATCCATCAACCCCAACCAGTTTCCCTTTTTCTTTTTAGGATATCATCCTTCTTGGTTGCAGAAGGATCTTTTAACTCATTTGGTGCTACTCTTCTACCTTCTCCAACATTTGAGTTGTAGTCTGCATATTCTCCTTTGAACTATTGAATACTGGATAGTTTTTGAACAATCCCATGTACCAAGATGGACCTTTCTAGACAAAGCAAGAGACCATCGAAGTTTTTCACTTTCAAAATATTGATGACCTAGTACAAGCAATCCCTCATAGAAGTGAGGTTTTATCCTCAAAGCTTCCTCATACGTTTGTCCATCTTGGGAGTATTGATCATGGACCTAGTCATATCTAGTCTGAATTTGTGCCCTAACCAGTTCCTTTCAAGGATTTTCATCCAAAGGAATCTACTTCCTAGCTACACACATATGGGCATTTGACAACGCGACCACCTCCTGGAACTTGCATGTTGTCATCTCAAAAAGGCATTGGGCTTCTTCGCTAGTCACAGTTTCTGCCAATGCCTTAGAGCATAACTCCATTCCTAGCTCATAAAGATCTAAGTGAGAATTTGGATCAATGCCTACGTGTGTGTGAAACAACTGAGAAAATTCAAATAGTTTGTCATCAATTTCAACTTATTTTCCTTCAATCTCATCCCCATTTTTGTCTTTACAAGTCTCCTCCAAGGATACCTACTTATTAGGTTGTTTTCTTGGGTCTTCTACTATGCTACTATTGATTTCTTGTGATGAACCAAAAGAATTCTACTCTGATTTCACATCCTCTTCTTGAAAGCCATCTACTAGAGGTTCCTCCTCTTCTTCATTCTAGAAAGCCATCTATTGGGGTTCCTCCTCTTCTTCAATCATTCGCTCCTGCTCAGGATTCACCTCGACCACATACAACCTCAAAGCATCGTTTGAAAAACTTTGATTAAAAATTCGTTCTTTGTTTTTCAAGCTCTCATTTGTAGTGGAGTTTGTGTTTGGGTCCCTATCCTTTTCTTCTCATCAAGCTGAGCTGCATTAGCTTTTGCTAATGTAAGCTCTTCTGTAGTTGTAATAGTCACAAGATGCCCATCCAAATCCTTGTATTTTACTAAAACTACATTGTACGAGGAGAATTTCTTCCTTAATATTTATCTCAACTCCTTAAATTTGCATTTGTATGGCATTGGACTAAGCCTTATGTCAAGGTAAAAAATAATTTCCAGTGGCCTCCATTGAATTTCTTCGTATTATTTCTTCATCGGTTGATGGGAATGTTTAACCTCGTGACCTTCAGAACCATTAGATTCCATGGATGTTACTCTGGAAGATGCCTTGGAAGATTCCAAGACCGAGATCTTTTGTAGTGAAGAAGACCCTTTGGAATACATTGGCAAAGGAGGTTGCTACAAATGGGGCCCATTGGATTGATTACTCTAGTTATCACCAGGAAACCACTCCTGTTTATTTTTTTTCTTTGGCATAGGTCTAGGAGCTAAAGAGGGCCCCATACCACCAATAGGAGTTCCTCAAACTATTGATGCCCCCACGATTGCAAGAGAAGTCCCTGAATAGACAGATACCTTGGGCCTATTTTGCAGGTCTTATTGAGCATCTTGCTTATTCCCAAGAGCAAGATGTAACCTTTTGACAAGTTCTAAGCCATCCTGGTAATTCACATCAACATGCACAAGGGCCTGCACATATTCCACGGCTAATTCTAACATGCCCATAGCCTCATATACTAGTGCCCTTCTAAAAAGAGCCTTTCTAAAATGAGGGTGCACTTCAAGAAAGAGTGTACATTCATTAACAACAATTCCATACTTAACAGGCTTCATCTACATCAGGCATGTTTCTTAGTTTCTCTGGAATATTGCACGGTCTGGGTGATTCCTATGATAAGATTGAGAGTCTTTTCATACTATTCCAAACCATCCACATACAACCTCAAAGGATCATTTGAAAAACTTTGATTATAAATTCATTCTTTGTCGTTCAAGCCCCCATTTGCAGAGGAGTATTTGTTTGAGTCCCTGTCCTTTTCTTCTCAGCAAGATGAGATGGAGCAACTTATGCCAATCTATATATCTTATGTAGTTGTAATAGTCATAAGGTCCCCATCCAAATCATTATATTTTATTAAAACTTCCTTGGATGAGGAGACCTATTTCCTCACTGTTTCTCTCGAATCGTTAAATTTGCATTTGTTTGGCATTCAACTAAGCCTTATATCATGGTAAAAAAAAAATCAATAGTGTCCATTGAATTTCTTCCTGTTCTTTCTTCATAAGTTGATGGGGATGTTTAACCTCGTGAACTTGAGAACCATTAGATTCCATGGATATTACTCTGGAAGATGCACTGGAAGATTCCGAGACCGAAGTCTTTTGTGGTGAAGAAGACCCTTTGGAATACATTGGCAAGGGAGGTTCCTACAAAGGGACCCCATTGGTTTGATTCCTCTAGTTATCACCAAGATGCCTCTCCTATTTATTTTTATTCTTTGGCATAGTTCTAGTAGGTAAACAAGGTCCCATACTACCAACAGGAGTTCCTAAAACTATTGATGCCCCCACGGCTGCAAGATAAGTCCCTGAATAGGCAGGCACCATGGGCCTATTTTGCAGGTCTTGCAGAGCATCTTGCTTGTTCCCAAGAGAAAGACGTAACATTTTTACAAGTTCACAGCCGTCCTGTTGATTCACATCAACCTAGAGAAGGGCCTGCACATCTTGAATGGCTAATTCTAGCCTACCCATAGCCTCATCTGTTAGTGCCCTTCTAAAAAAGAGCCATGCTAAAATGAGGGTGCACTTCAAGAGAGAGTGTACATTCATTAACAACACTTTCATGCTAAATAGGATTCATCTACATCAATCATGTTTCTCAGTCTCTATGGAAGACTGCATGGTTCGGGTGAATCCTACGATAAGATTGACAACCTCTTCTTATTATTCCAAAGCGTCCACAGTCTTTGTTTTGGAATCTTTTGTTGCCTTCCTCTTTGAGCTTGTGTGCCCTATTGAGGAAGACTAACAGATCAAGATCCACTTTACTTCTAGTGATGACTCCATATTTATCAGTAGTAACAACTTCCCCTGTGCCTTTCTTTTTCCACCCCCAGGCTTTCCCATGAAATATTCCGAGCAAAGAGAAATATATCTCAACCAATAATGTGAACATTCTTAGATTATATTTTCTCTTTGTACTTGATAATGCCTCAGAAAGCTTTCTTTTTGTGCCCAATAACATTTTTTCAGCCTATCCCAACTGAGCTAAATTTCACAACACTTCACAGTCTCCCAAGAAATGGATCTATATTTTCATTCCATCACTAGATACTTTTACGAACTACTATTTCCTCCACATACTAGTTTCAACTGAGCATAGATCAGTGTGTATAGTCCCAACAAAAGAGGACCTGTCGAGACTTCTAACTAGTTTCAACCATTAATTTCCCCTCTAACCTATCCACTATTGAGTGAAATCCAATATTGCCGAACTCACAAATCTTAATGCTAATGTGCATGCCATTCTAAATTAGAGATACAAACTATACATAAAAGATGCAACTCATGAAGTTTGAATTTTGGTCACGACCCATCATAAAATGAAAATGAATCAAAATCTATTGGAGCTCTATGTCATCATGAACTAAGATGTATTTCCACTGGATAATTCATACTAAAATACAATTTTTGCAGAGAAGAGTAATATTCATTTTTGTTAAAAATCCTCTGCATTTCATTGTAATGATGAAAAGATTATTATGAATTTTCAACTTATTTCTAAGTATAATATTATATTAAAATACGTAAGATTATCTCTTCCAAAATTTACCATTGTAAATGCTAAACATAAGCATCTAAAGGTCGTCTCAATATCAATCAGGACAGGAAGGCTTGTACAATTATGCCAAACGAAGGTTTGAACAAAATCCAATCCCATTCAATGTCGGTTGACAGCCGAAATTTAAACATGTGGATATGAGCCTCATTAAACTTACAAAAATAGTTCACACAACCAATATTCTAAAATTATCTCGTGTGGGCTATGGTTGAGCACTACATCACATTGTATCTTTTTCTTATTAATGCACATAATTGGAGTTGCAGACTTTGAAGAGATGGTGAGGTGCTTGGATTAAAACATCTAGTTAGTTGACTCCCAACAATATAAAAAATTCCTTCAAGACATTTTCTATATGTGAAAGGTCTCTCAACCCATATATTTCAACTAATAGGAGAACATGCCAAAAAATGATATTTTCATTCATAGTAGAATGTTCATTGCAACCCATATTATTGATCTCTCAATAAGAAGATGTTCCAATTCAAAACTAGAGATAGGAAAAAGTCAAATAGGAGCTTAGAAATGAGAGAGGTGGTATTTGGAAACATAATTCCTTCCTTTTTTAATTTTATTATTCCTCAAGAGGCCTTGAATTGCTACTAAGAGAGTTGAAGCTCTGTACTTTGTATATTTATCCTGCAATAATTTGTCATTTCAGATTCTTTGTTTTTCTGTATATAATGTTGAGTGACACAAGTGTAGAATAATTAAAAGATCAAGTTCTCACATTATAAATTGAGTCAATTATTGAATTTTTAGCAATAGGAATTTGGAACTATCTACTATCAATGAAGTGGTTATTGTGAAGAAAATTAATTATAGTATAGGAGAGGTATATTGTTGATGTGTGTAAATGATGCTTGTATTCACTATTGAGAAATGCAGCTTGAGAAAGATCATCTTGCATAGGTTTCAGTGTGAACATGTGGGAAATGGTTCAAGACACTTCACTGGTGCCCACCTTGGAAAAGTGGTCATTAATTCCATCTTGTAATTTCACTTGAAAAATAAAAGAAAATTTAAATTCTAATATTTTGAAGATTTATGGATTTAAATTAAATGTCAAACCAACTCCAAGGATGCAAGGAAATGTTGAACTTTCTAATTACACAGAAGTTGAGTCCTATTGAAGGTAGCATGAGGTTTCAACCCAGGTATCCTTTTAATTTATAATTTTCTTTCACAGCTCTAAAAGTCATTTGTGTTTAAAGTTATATACTTTTGTACATTTGTTTAGGGAGGTAGATTTGACTAATTTTATCAAATAGAACACATGATTTTGTTCTCGTAATAATTTCCAATGGTTTGGGTGATGATTTTGATATTTTCTCAAATCATTTCTCACTACTTGAGTTTTTCTTCACATTCATTTTGCAAATTCTCTTCTAGATTTGTAAGATTGTTTTGGTTATACTAATAGTGGGAATCTAGACTAGATTGGTAGGGGAGGGGTTGTCACTATGTACAGTATTGTGACATTGATATATGGATTTTTCTTGAAAACATTTATCATTTGACTTTTTATAAATGGGTAGGTTGTGCTCAAAGTGATAATATTCCTACTCCTTTTATGACATTTAACCAAACAGGATTTCCATCAAAGATTCTTCGAGATGTAAGATTGTCTACTTTCTCATTAATTGCAACTGAGAAATTTGTAGGTTGATTGTGTCTCTTCTCTCCTATACTTCAGTTACATTATTATTTATCCTGGTTTCTACAATTATTATTAGCAGCTCTGTTTTTATGTGAGAAGCATCCCAGTTACTTGTTAGCTAGGATGACAAGATACAATCCATTATGTGTTTAGTGGCAAAATCACTTATCTTTTATCCATTGTACTTGTTATAGGTATGATATTTTCTCTAGAGAGGAGCATATGTTGTAGGTTGTACTGATATACAACATAAACACTGAGCCTCCCTACTCTCTTATTCGACCTTCATATAGTTGGGGCTTATTTGCTGGGGATCAATGTTTGAGGGTGGATTTCAAATCTTAGGATGAGTTTATGACTGCCAATGTTTTTGGGCTAGCTATATATCTTGTGAAGAATCCTAATGTTCCTATCATAGTTTTCTTCAACAAGCAATTGTGGCAATGGAAATGCTTCTTCTTTGTTATTGATATATTCAGTTTTGTAATGCTTTTGGATAGAATAACTGATGGGATGCATTTAGAGTATGCAGGGTAATTTGTGATACAAATTTTCTGATATTGTTTCAAATGTTGGACTTTTGAGCTACAAAATGTAGGATTCTCCTCCCCCACTCCAATACAAGTACAATCATGGCCTCTTTCTATGAAAAATGAGGACATAGTAGTCATTTCCAAAATAGGTTCTAGGAAAACATTAATTTATCTTTTACCTACATTTGATCATCTTCAACGCCATTATAACAACATTCGGATGAGCTAGAGTACTTTTTTTGGCACTAACATGACGTATTTCAACTCAAATACAAGAGGAAATGATGTCATCATGATGCAACAAAAAATGCTAGAAAGCTTTTCAGAATTGTAACATTCAATCATTTATACATATTTATGTGCCTGACATTCCACTTTTCACTTGTTTCTCTCCATTACATTCAAAATGGGTGTTTTTACATCTCACACATATATGCTCTTTCACGCATTTCCAATGCAACCATGTTTCCACAGTTTTGTTCCTTTTTTACAGTGTCTTTATCTAGAAGACCACTTTATGGGCACATTGTGGTGTCCATGTCTTCATACAAACCAACGTATTCTAGTTTGAACTGAGGAAATAAAATATTAATTCATCTTACCTCAGCAATCTTTATGTCTAGAGGTAATTCCCATACCATACCCATTTCTGAAAAGGAATTATGCCCTCTACTTCGGAAATCAACGCAACCCTTGCACAATTCAAAAAAAATGAGGCTCTAGGTCTTTGCACACATTTTTTATTTCATAATTCCAACAAAAATTAGAGTTATCAAAACCATCAACTGAAATGTCCAGCGAGACAACAAGATGCCACACTTTTTAGAAAATGAATTTAATGTTGGAATTGTAAAATGCCAATGCATTCCTATACATATTTTGCAATGGATCTCAAACCATTCAATGATTTTTCAACATCAATCTCATTCCTGGAATTAAATCATATACAATGCGAATTTCCCTCCAATGCACATCTATTGGATGATCGTTTTTTCATATCCATTTCTATGATCAACAAGCATTAGAAGAAAAAACTCTTCAATGATCGAAAAACAACTTCTCCAGCACAACTCACAAGGACATTATACTTTATGACATTCAAGTTCTATACCTAAAACTTTATTGCAAAGATCACAAATTGACTATCCTCTCTGAGTCCATCTCACATTTCCAAGACTCATATGTCTAACTAGAGCACTAGGCATCCTTTGAAGGTTTTCCTCTCGAACTTATAGTATATAGGTTTCTCGTCCTATATGCTAGTATTTTATCTCATAATTCCTAGCTATCAAATCATACCCTTCTCCTCTTTAAGTATTCACTTCATTTTCTTGTGCCCATTTCATGTAAACGAATATTTCAATTGATTCAAAATGGTTACAAGATTAACCTAATACATTTCATTACATTTTTTCTGCAATGCCAACACCATCAATTTATGAGTTCTACTCTCATTATACCAGGTTAATTCTATACATATCATCATCTTCTTGAATTCCCAAATGAATCTTTCTTCTATCTATGTTTGAAATAGAGATTCCCCATGCCTACAACTTAATGTGGTTCTTACAATAGTTTGTTACTGTGAACTACAAGTTGAAAATTATAACCCATCTCTACTTGACTAGCATTCATGTAGATGAAGATATAGACATATTGAAGGCAGAGTCTTATACAAAATCCCAACATTTTCTAAGATAGCCAATAACTTAGACGTCAAAAATGACTGTCTTATTTCTTTGTCTCATGATTAGCAATCATGATTTTCTTGGTTGGTGGATTTTCCATATGCTACTTACTCTGCTCTCTCTATTATGTGGGGGGTTATCATGGCCCTCTTTGATCTCACTAATATTGTCTATCAAGGTTTGGTTCAACTCCTCAATAACTAAATTTCTCCTTTGTTGCAGCTATCCTATTTTTCTACTACTCACCTTATGAATGGAGGTTGATGTTCTACAAAATTTTTACTTTCCTCAACTTCTCCTTTAGTTTCCCCATTGTTCTGGATAGAATTGTATTAGTTTCCTCCATTTTTCCAGTCTTCTATTTGTGTTATGATAAGCTAGATTGCACCCACCCAACTTCTCTGCGTATAGCTGAGAAATTGGGGCAGCTCTTTCTCATTCTACAGTACTTGGGAGACTCCAAGGTAGTCTTGAGGCTGATAATATTTGAGTATTTTTCTATTGACCTTACTAACTCTATCATTTTTTTTCTTGGGAATCTCAAGAATCTCACCAAAGGATATGAAGTCATTTCCTTCTTTCCCATGTTTGTATATCTTATCTTTTTTAGTATGTTCCTTGTTGTTCAGGGCATGTGTTGGA
This sequence comes from Pinus tabuliformis, assembly GCA_031772625.1. Lineage (NCBI taxonomy): Eukaryota > Viridiplantae > Streptophyta > Pinopsida > Pinales > Pinaceae > Pinus > Pinus tabuliformis. Next base: position 286,295,147 of record CM062815.1, read on the forward strand.
CTTGTGTTTTCTAGGTGTCCCATGAATAGGACATGTGCCAAACATGTCAGAGATGTATCCCCACATATTGGTGTCTGACACTAGGATACATGACACGAGTCTTGTTTGGAGGTGTCCTATTACTTATCACTAGGTAAAACACACAACTTTATTTTTGAAAGTGCATTTATCCTCCTTATGGCTTGAGCACTCCTCAATAAAGGTCATTTATCTCTTCCATTATAACCATAATTCCAATGAAGATGGTTTTGACAATGTCAAATGGTTTTCAGGCTCACGTCAACAAGGATGTTCTGCAATTCGGTTTTTCAAAAGCTTCAAATGATAACGTTCCATTGTTGTTGTGTTTTCTCATGGAATTCCTTTATTCAGTCTAACTTCAAAAGTTCAAATTTGTTGTCTCACAGTGACTAAAATTTAAAATACATGGTTTTTGTACTTTGTGTAATGGGGTGAATGACAGGTAGTTTTTCACTTTGAATGACTTCAATGCTTGAGTGATCATGGTTATCCTTAAACATTTCTTCAAGTTCTATTAAACACTTTTGAGTACACTCTTTATAGGTTGTAGAAGGTTTCTTCAAGGGATCCTTACATTTAGGTTTCCCATAAGTCAAAAAATTCATCAATGAGGGAGAATAATATATTGATATTATGGATCTCCTATTTCCACTAGGATTTTGCGGTTGAATGGAATAACATAAAATGGTTGCAACTCTTTTAATATTTCTTAGAATAACTATGATGAACCCAAATTAGAAATGGAATTAACGCTTTTCTTCAAGGGGCATTGGGGTAACCTCAATTTCATTCACAAGTAGAGAGAAAATCAAGCCACGAGAAAGGTTTCTAGTTTTGACAACCATAACTTGTAGAGCTGGAAAGTTGACTTTTTAAGGGTATATCTTCCTCAATATTACTTAAAATTTGTATTATGACCCCAATCTAAAAATGACATCAAAAAGTTCTTTGGATGACACTAGTGTGATTGCAATCAGGATCTTAAACAAAAACAAAGAGTAATGTCATGCCACAATATAATAATCAATTGATCTCATTTTTTTGGCTATGGTTTTGAGGCTACAAATTAAAAGTTCTATAACTTCCTTAGTATGGCTCAAAAATGCAATTATAACCCATTTCAGAAATGGTGACACAACTGCACTTCTGATGGCATTTGGTGTGGCTGCAATATGTCTTCCAAGCAAGGAGAAATGACATCGTCAAATAATTAAAAAAAAACAAAACAAAATGATTTCATATGACCCAAATTGCTACTTGTTGTGCTCTACAACAACCCCCCATTTCATATCATTTTTATTCACAAAACTATAATATGAAATGGGTCCCTTTTTATTTTAATTGGTATCAACTTTGTATTATTCAAAAAGGTCCGAAAATAAAATGAAAACATTACAAAAACCTTTTTGACAAACCAATTATTTGGTCTTATAATATAAATGATTAATCTTTTATCATTGCGATAAAGCGATCGCAAGATCGCATATCGCAATGACAAAGGAGGCATAACTTAAAAACCCATTGGTTTGCTCCGACGCGATAACATGCAATAGGCTATCGGATATCGACAATCATAAGTTCCCATAACAAAAGTGCCTTTCGCTCCGATGCGATGCGATAAAGTCCCGTCCGCCCCGATGCGATGTGATATCGCTATCGGCGATCGGGGATATACCATGCATGCTTTTTAAAGTGCCCCAGTTAAAACTCCCGATGCGATGCGATATCGCTATCAGTGATCAGGGATTCCAAAAGGTCCCAATATAAAGATTTAAGTTTTCCCCCAACGCCCGATTGCGATAAAGCCAAAAGCGAAAACTTCAAAAAGTGTTAAAGCAGGGATATTACGATTAATTTGTATTAAAATCCTTATCTTTCAAACAGTGATTCACCTGCGCTCAACCGCCAAAACATCCAAGGCACACTTAAATAAATCATTCGACCGATAGACGATATGATGGGCATTTAAAGGATTGGCAGGTTTTAACGGCCATTTAATGAAATAGTAAGCTTAAAATTCTTTTCACAGATTGTATCCGCGGCCACTTTAAGTTAATCCTTCATCGTGCATTGATCAATATATCTCGCTCGTATTTGGTTTTCGCTACCAATTCTCCGTGTTACACTTACTTTCACTCCTGTGTAGAATTCTTCCGAAGTAATAGATTCAAGCAGAATGGGGAAGAAGTCTAAGAAAACTGCAATCACTTCCGCTTCACCAGCCACAGGACAAGCTGTCGCTGATCTAGGAACTAAAAAGAAAGGATTGATATCTGATACTACATGTTCAGGACTCGACAGAACTACTTGGCAAAGTACCTATAATATGATTGAGGCCGAAGAACCAAAGGTGACAGTGGTACAAGCCACGACGGATACCAATCGAAAATCTAATGGTACTTCAAAGGACTTAGCTGACTCTTCCCTTCATCGGATAGCGGCTTAGGAACAAATTATCCCATATACAGATGTAGTGAGGTGGGCAATTGAGGAAATCCCAATCACAGATAGAAACTTCTGCACCAGAGATGGGAGAATCTTCGGTTCATTTCAAGCTAAAGATTTGAGGCAAATGTATCATTTGCCTGAGCCAGAGAAGAAGTACAACAAGGCATTTATGGAGAAATTCCGAAGTGAGAACGAAACTGAATCCAAACCCATTCGGGATTGGAGGAAAAATCCGATGAAACACAAGCATGAAACTTCCGGTAAGTACTCTGTTGATTCCCTATGTTCTCCTTATTGTTATGCTGGGATAATGATGTGTAGATTGTGGGGGTTGCAAGATTCCGCTAATTTCACTATAGAAATGGTTCCCTTGATGGAAGCGGCGTGTAATAGTGAAATAATGGATTGGGCACTTATACTGTTAGATAAGCTAGCAACAACAGTTCTTGATTTTAGAACTAAAACCCGCGTCACCGAAAGGCTTATTCCCCCATTCTACTATAGTGCTTATATACTAGATACCTTGTGTTTTAATTCTAAATTTCCCGTGCTCGGCTGGAGGTGGACTGCACAAGACCCCACGCCTATTCACATATACCATCAGAAATTGTGGAAAACTTCTTATAAGCACGATTTATACCAAGTCTGCAATGGCTTCATGTTACCCATTCATTACTCTATTTTTAATAAACCTACTCCCAAAATTTCTTACCAAGCAGGAATTGATTTGACATCAATAGGAAGATGGTTCATAGAGGAAAAATTTACTTATATAAGAATTTTCGGCAGCCAAGCCAAACCTCATGTCCTTCCTTTGTACATACTTGTTAAACTGCTGGCGAGGGAGATAGCCTATCAGATTATTTCCGAAGGAGTTACACAAACTCTAAAGAAAAATAAGAAGTAGGTCTGGCCCTCTTTTCCCCTGAGATGTGGTGTCTACACTTTGCATGATTTCAAACATGCAGAGAAAGAAGCTACGAAGATGAAGTCATTAACTCTAGCAACTCTCCCTAATAGGTGATTTGATCCCAACAAAGTCACCTATAATGCACTTGAACAGGCCAAATTGACAAAGTTTGACCATAAAGAGGATAAGTTTGATGACCTGTTCTCCTCAGCTGAATCAACGTATCAAGTTAGATCGCTGGCCATAATGGAATACAAAGATGAAGGGTTAGTTGAATTCAACAGACTTAGAGAACAGAGGTTGCAAACTCTACCTCTAGATCTGTTAGCGACAACCCCAGCAACAGAATCAAGCGAGCCTGAATAGCGACATACTAAGGAACCTCCGGTTACAACAAAAGAACAGGAGAAAGTGCAAGAGGAAACCTAGACTAAAGAGCAGGAACAGAGCAGCATAGAGGTAAATGTAGATACTCAAATTGATCCCAAATTGCTCCAGGAATGGCAGCAATTCGATTCAATTATCAGTAATCTTGAGTGCTCAAAGGACACCGAAACTTCAAAAGCGGCAGATACACAAGAGACCACTTCAAAACAGGTTCCAAGTGGAACCAGCGGCCTACCCAGTTCAAAAGAAGTAGAGATAATCCCAAAGGATCCCTCCGATCAAATTATTTTGCAGATAGAAGAAATTCCTCCCTTGGATGTCTTCTATAGCCCAAGACACAAAGCTGTGGTAAAACAATAGAGGAAGAGGAGAAGGACTGATCAACCTTTCCTATTCCCAGAACAAACGGTGACGGGCAATGTGGTTTGGAAGGAGGAATTTGACCTTTCTGATGACCTAACAAAACTATCACAATATGCTGGAGCCTATTCGACAGCAACAATAGATAAGGCATCAGAGGTGAGTCTTCTATTAAAAACAAAAGACCAGGAGATCTTTTCATTGCAAGCGCAACTATCAGAAGTACAGCAGAAGGCAGAGCAGGCAGAACGACAATTGTTAACACAACAACAAATAAATAATCAATTAACTCAACAATTGCAGGAAGAGAAACAGAGGATTGATCACAGCACAGTCCAGAAGCAGAAAGAGTTGTCTGAGGCATTGGCACAACTGAAGGCAGCAAATGAACAAATGCTGAAGTTAAAAGATGAGCAGATTGCTCAACTATCAGCCCAGCTTGAGAAGACAAAGAATCTTCCACAGATAGCCGAATTCAAATCAGAAGCATTACAGATAAATAAGGCATTAATAACACAGATCAAGCTTTTATGTCAACAAATCGCCCAGGCGGAACCATTATGCGATTTGACGACATCAATAAGTAAAAAATCAGAAAAAGCTAGAACAGACTTGGATCAAGCCGATGAAACATTAACTGATTTTCTTGAGTGGCAAGATACCGATCAGGGACAGGTGGCTAATTTACCAAAGATTTTAGAATCACATAAGGAAATATTATTTACAAAATGGTAGTCCCAGTTAATGAAAGCAGAGAGGGCAATTTCAAGATGAAAATCAACCACAAGTAACTTGGTTCAATTGGTTAATAATACTCTCTACTTGTCTAACATGATTTCCCAATGCACTCCAGGTAAATTGACAGCGGCAAAAACATTGGAGCAGTCATGTTATCCAGAACTAGAGAAAAATGGGAGATTAATCGCTGGAATTAACAGTTTAACATGGGATGCCTATTGGTTCTTCTTAGTCAAACCACACAGCCAAAGAGCCGCCCTCAAATGCCTTACAGATGCAATCGGGTATATTATTCCCGATATTCAGGATGCCACCTATGCCGCCCAGCTCAACTCTCGCCTCAACAGACCGCCCGAAGTGGAGCCAATGCTTGCGATATGTCAGCTCAGGTTTAAAGGCAAACAGCCTACATGATGATTCATGCCGCCGACTGCCAGATTGCTGTGAAGGAGATATTCGAGATCAATTGATACCAATTAAGTAGGATTTCAGTTTCATAGATAGTTAGCTTAATTAAGTATTTATAGACCCTTTCATTGTTTTGGAAAGGGTCGTAAAGTTTTGTACATGACTTAAAGCCTGAAGTTGCACTACTGTACTTCAGGCATATTCTTTTATAAAACTGGACCAATTATTCTAATTTTGGCAAGGAAGCTTTTATGCAAATGTGCACTACTATCTTTGTTTGAAAGTATTTCTGCGTTGGAAGAAGAATCTCAAATAGTGATTGATATTGGGAGTGACTAGTAGCTCATATGGTACTATTATCTATGTCTAAATTCATTCTTTTTATATGAATTTTCATTTGGTTGCCTTTGCTATTATCGAATATATGTATGTGTTTTAATAGCATTTCTTTATTCCCTCCACTATTGGATGTTTATGGTATTCTTTTCTTTTGATCATATATGTATTGATGATATAAATGATAAGTGTAGCAATATTGCGTTAATCACTTTGTTTAACTATTTAAGCAAAGTAATCCTTGAATGAATAAATGTCCATGTCTATTAGATGGAGTCATCTATATGCCTGTCAATAGACATAGATCATCAAGTGCTACACTTCAAAGTACAATAGTTCCCGGGATTAGTAGTAGTTCTTTTATTTTGCTGATAGATTAAGTTATTCACCTATCATTAGATTAGACAATCAATCATTCATCCACCTCTTTTATTTATTACTGGGAAACTGGTCCCATTATCCCCAGTCGGAGCCACCATTCCAAACGGAAAAGGAGTTGTATTAAGGTCCGGACCGGGTGGTTATCCCCCAATGTTGATACAACGATTTTCGGGGCATCAACATTTTTGGCGCTAGAAGGAGGGCCTCAACTATGAATGGCAAGAAAACCCAAATCTACAAACCATTCTAAGAGTAATTCTCCCTCTGCATCACCTCGTACTTCCCAATTGCATGCTAGTTCTCCAGTATCCAAACAAGAAGAAGAGGAATCAACTACCACTGCTCAAACTCATCATACTCCAGAACAACTAAGTCTTGAATCTCCTGAAGTCCAGTCTCTTATCCACAAACTTCAGAGCTTCTCGATATCACCACAGAAATCTGAAGTATCTCAAAGCAGTGTGACTTCGCAGTTTAATTTACCTCACCCTCTCACCAGACTTCAGAGTGGAAAGCTCGGTATTGAACCTACTGAGTTCCATTTACCCAAAAGGAAAAAAACGAAGAAAAACACTGAAGGATCTGACACTGAAGAACTTTCATCCACATCCTCCATCTCACCTTCCCCCGTGCGAAGTCAACCATCCACTCCCTCATCACACATTGTTGTTCATCAGGGATTAGCAACTGCAACATCCCAAACTGCGCAATCCTTAATATCAACTCCTTCCCAAACTTCTGTAAGTTCAACAGTAATATCATCCACTACTGCGGTTACAATGGCAGATCCATGGACCAGGCCTGGTGCAGTCAATATGCCTGCTCCATTGCATGCATTACCTGATGCACCTGAAAAATGGCTACCCAAGTTTAACCCAGATGATGGAACACAAGTTGAGGAACATATTAATAACTTCATGTTGGCAGTTAATTTGAAGGGAGTAACAGAGCAAGATGTTGTTGTTAGGCTTTTCCCTTATACTTTGCAAGGATCAGCAGGATCCTGGTATTTTTCTTTACCTTCTGGTTCCATTACCAGTTGGACGACTTGCCAAGAACAGTTTCTTACTAAGTATGGTGATGATAGGTCTTTGGCTACACTAATAAATGATCTCTCCAATCTTAGGATAGAGCATAGGGAACCAATTAAAGAATTTAATGCACGATTCAATAAACTCTTGAATAAAATCCCAACGGCCTCCAAACCAAGTGAGAAAATCCGAAGAGAGTGGTATATAACTGCCCTACCTACCAATATAGCTATTTTTGTAGACAGGGCTGGAAAACCAACTTTAGCTGAAAACATGAAAGAAGCACTTGTTGTGGAGAAACGTATTAATGCTCTAGAGAAGAAAGTTGCTCTTGAAGATAGAAAAACCAAAAAAGTTTCGTTTAAAGATGATTCAAAGAAGAAAACCCCTAAAGATCCATATGAAATGGAGGGTCTACAAAAAGTCCTCAAAACTATCTCAAATGAAATGGTTGAAATCAAAAAACAGGTAGCTGAAACCTCAACCAAAAGACCCTTTAGGAATTACAAGAAAACTAAATCAAAACCACCGAATGTTATATCTAATGCAGATTCAGATCTTGAAGAAGGAGAAGAAGAAACAACTTTACCAACTGATGAAGAAGAGGAAGTTGTTGAATGTCATGGAATGTGGGATTTTATATTGCCTAACTCCGATACAGAAAACGAAGAAGAAGCGTTTCCTGTCACTACTAGGAGTAAAGGTACCTCCGAACCTATTCAGACAACTTCGAAGAAAAGAAGTGCAGGTGCTGCTACAACAAAGGAAAAGGTACCTCCGAAAAAGCCACTTTTAACAGTTCCACAAAACCAACCTTCAACCTCAACAATCCCATCAACATCTAAGACATTGGTAGTGTCTGATTCAATGGATTACAATATTGTTGATGACATGAAAAAGACTAAGGCAAACATCACCATGTTTGAACTTAGTAAATTGAAACATCAGCAAAAATTGCTTCTTAAAGAATTAAATGCTGTTCCTACTTCACCCCTTCCCAGTGCTAAAGCTGCAAATGATACAGGTCAACCACCTTCCGGTATGGTCGAAGCTACTGATGTAGTTCTGATAGGAGATAGATCAAATTCTCATACTGCACCTTTCCTTCTAACCTATGAGATCTACAATAGAAACCTGCACAACTGTTTGATTGACTCAGGGGCGTCCTCTAATATAATGCCAGCTTCAGTTTGTTCCAAACTAAACATTGAACCCCAAAAGTCCGCTATTCATATTGTGCAGTTGGACAAGACTAAAGTACAGGTTTTGGGAGAAATCAACTCCGTAACTATCAGGCTATCTGCTGATCCTCGAGTAGTGCAAAGAATTGATATCTTGATCGCCGATATACCTGAATTTTATGGTTCAATCTTGAGTAGGGATTGGTCTGAAAAACTACATGGGTATATTTCTACCGATTGGTCCCATATGTGGCTTCCCTATAAAGGTAAGCCAAATCAAATAAAAATCGATCAGGAAAAGCATATGACCCATACAGTTACAGAATTTGAACAAGAAAACCAACCAATAGCATTTAATAACAACATTTTGGGGAATTATTCATCGGAGTCATTCTTTGGCAATTTCGCTACCCAACCATCTCCTTTCTCAGTAAACCATTCTACATCTCAGATCGAAAATTATTCACAAACTGATAGGTCAAGATGTTTTAATGATACTGAGGAAACTATAAATAAAATTGTTAATACTTCTTTATTTTGGTCATTATATTTCGATGGGTCCAAGTCTAGTGAGGGCTCAGGAGCAGGATGTATTTTGATTAGCCCACAAGGAGAAAAAAAAATGTTGTCCTGTAGGTTAGAGTTTGAATGCACGAATAATACAGCAGAATACGAAGCCTTAGTCCAAGGACTATAAAAAGCTATTGGCCTCAAGGTCCAATATTTGAAAGTGTTTGGAGATTCTGAAATTATTATTAAATAGGTAAGGAATACAATTCATTGTCTTTCTAGCCATCTCAAACATTATCAGTCACTGGTACAGGAACTCACCTCCCACTTTTCGGCATTCAATATTTCTTCCATTCCCAGGTCTCAAAATTCGGCAGCCGACCTGCTAGCCAATGTTGCTTCCAAGCTCCTACCTTCCGAAGACTATAGCCGAGATAGATTTTCAGTAGAATTACTTTTTAGGCCATCAATTCCTGACAATGTCACTAATTGGAGAGTATTCAACCACGATGAAGACATTTTACAGTTTTTAACTTCCGAAAAGTCCTATGATGATCAAATCATTGAGGAAAACGAGCATGACCTTCAAATGAGAGGTAAACCCGAGGAGAAGTCAATCCCAAAGCCTGTGGTGAAGCTTGAGGATCTTTATGATATTAAAGACAGGTTTAAACCTGTGACCAATACAAAGCTCCAAAGTTCTACCTTAAGGTTTGAATTGATAAACCTTGGCACTGAGCAAACTCCTCAAAACATTAATTTAGGATTAGGACTTTCCATGGAAGAGAAGGAAGCATTCATTAGAATGTTACGAAAAAACAAACATGTTTCTGCTTGGAAATATGATGATTTAAAGACGTATGATACATCCATCATCTAGCATACCATTCCAATGCTTCCTGAACATAAACCAATTCAGCAGAAGTTGAGAAAAGTACATCCGAACTTAGAGAGTCAAATAAAATATGAACTTAATAAACTCTTGAAAGCTTAGATTGTTTTTCCTGTTCGGCACTCAAACTGGGTCTCCAATATGGTGCCAGTCAGAAAGAAAAATGGCGACATCAGGATTTGTATAGATTTCAGAAATTTGAACAAGGAGAGCTTAATAGATAATTTCCCATTACCTACTATGGAACAGATACTCCAATCAGTGGCAAGCTCTGAGTTAATGTCCTTTCTAGACTGTTTTTCAGGATACAACCAAGTCTTGGTCCATCCTCATGACCAACTCAAAACCACATTTAGAACAAAATGGGGAACATATGCGTATCAGAAAATGCCTTTCGGACTTATTAATGTAGGAGCCACGTTCCAAAGAGCGATGGATATAGCTTTTAAAGGGTTGATTAAAAAAACAGTAGTCGTCTACTTACACGATATTACTGTATTTTCTAAAGAGAAATCCAATCATTTGCATGATTTAAATCAAATCTTTCAACCCTGCAAAATGTATGGTATTTCACTTAACCCTAAAAAATCCTTCTTCGCTCTTGACCAAGGGAAGCTCTTAGGCTTTATTGTTTCTAAAGATTTCATTTGTATTGATCCCGATAGGATCAAAGAAATCTCTAAAATCCCTTTCCCTCATAATAAAAAATCCATGCAGTCATTTTTAGGCCAAATCAATTTTGTCAAAAGATTCATTCCAGACTTTTCTCAAATCATTTTGCCACTTCAAACTATGATTAAGAAAAATTCAGTCTTTAAGTGGGGATCAGCAGAAAAGGAAGCATTTGATTTAATCAAACAATCAATAATTAATGCCCCCGCCTTAAATACCCCTAATTTTTCTAATCATTTCACATTGTATACTATCGCATCCGATTTGTCTTATGCAGCAGTACTCACACAGATTAACGATCACAATTCAGAAGCACCCATTTCATTCTATAGTTCAAATCTTCAGGGTACTGAATTGAATTATTCCGAAGTAGAAAAACAAGCCTTTGCTGTATATAAAGCTGTCAAACATTACAGACCCTTCCTTTTAAAAGCCCATACAAAAGTTATAGTTCCTTTTCCTGCAGTAAGGCAACTATTAATTCAAAGGGAACTAGGCGAAAAAGGAAAAATTGGGTTACAGTGCTTCAAGAATATGATTTAGAAATTAAACCAGCAAAGATTGTTAGAGGCCAAGGTTTTTGCATGTTGTTGGCAAGAGCATCCAACATTCCAGAATCAGGTGATACAGATCAAACCGAAGAAATGAACCAGATAAGTATTACTAATTCTGAATCACAATATGCTGACTTAATCTTTTATTTGAAAAATGGATATGCACCTCCTAACCTGTCTTACAAAAACAAAAGGGCCATTAGATTAAAAGAAAAAAATTTCACAATTATTGATGATGTGCTTTTTAGGCAAAATTATGATTCAATCTTATTAAGATGCCTAGAAAAACCTGAAGCACAAAAGGTCTTGCAAGAATTACATGATGGACCAGCAGGAGGACATTTTGGAGCTGATACAACGGCCCACAAAATCATTCATGTCGGATATTACTGGCCCACTCTGTTTAGGGATGCTCATGAATATGTAAGGAAATGCCGAAATTGTCAAACTTCTAGTGGAAGACAAAGAAAACCAGCTTTCCCTTTGCAACCAGTCAACATTGAACAACCATTTGAGTAATGGGGATTGGATATCATTGGAGAAATCACTCCACATTCTTCCAAACAGCATAAGTATATCCTTACTGCTACTGATTATTTTACTAAGTGGGTTGAAGCAATCCCTTTGAAGACAACAAATGCTGAGGCAATTATTGAATTCATAGATCAATTCATCATTACTAGGTTTGGTGTCCCAAATGCTCTTGTTTTTGATAATGCATCTTACTTCTCGGGCAATGCTATGTTTGATTTCGCTATTAAAAGAGGCTTTAAATTAAAATATTCTGCTAATTACTATCCCTAGGGCAATGGTTTAGCAGAGTCTACAAATAAAGATCTGATTAAAATTATTAAGCGAACTATCGAACAGAATCATAAAAATTGGCATAAATCCTTAATATTTGCACTATGGGCTGATAGGATAACACAGAAGGCTTCCATAGGTTCTTCTCCGTTCAACCTTGTGTATGGAAAATAAGCAGTGCTACCAACAAATCTTGTCCTTCCTTCTCTAGCCCTAGTTCAATTTATTGAGGAAAACCCTTCCTCTTCTATTCAACTTAGACATGACCAAATTTTAAAATTAGAAGAGGAAAGAGAAAAAGCCAAGGTTATTCATGCAAAACATCAGCAAATCATCAAGTCATCTTTTGATTTAGCCTCATCTGGTTCAAAACAATTTCAAGTCGGTGATTTAGTTCTGAAATGGGACAAAGCCCATGAGGACAAGGGAAAACACACCAAGTTCCAGAAGATGTGGCTTGGGCCATTTCAGATCTGTGAAAAGATAGGCCATTCGACCTTCATATTACAAGATTTATCAGGTTTGAGAGATTCTCTCCCTGTTAATGGCCTTATCTTAAAGAAATTCTTCAATTGAGAAGGTAACCCCTTCTCCTTTTTTTAGAATTTTATAGTTTGTAGGATCATTAGAAAATAAAGTTGTGAAGTATCTTCCATTGACCTTTGCTGTACTTGAAAGTTGCTCAAAATAAGTAGGGTTGATATTTACTTTTAAAATAATAGAAGTCTTTATCGAAAGGGATAATTTCTAGGAAACTAGGTGTAATTACATTCCGAAACAACACTCCAATTTTTGTGAACGCTTCTCAAAGTTTAGAAATATTGTAAATCATTTTATGTTTTCAAATTGGTCACAAAAAGGTTATCAATATCAAAATAGAAACTAATCCAACTTCAGCATCTTCAACTCTTACCTTGTCATCCATTTACTCTTAAGGAGAAAATTGTCCATCCCACTCACCAAAGCTTATGATTACTCAGAGTGTAATTCTAAAATATTTGATATAAAAGATAAGAGGTATTATTACAAGCCTGCTTACCATGATCATAGGGAAATAGTTTAACCGACATTACCAATACTGCATACCAAAACAGGGTAATGGCTTAGAATTATAATACAAGGGGTCTCATCACGAGCCAGCTTGTTCGGTTAAATTACTACCAGTGAATGGCATTGTCACTCAGCTGGTCACCAAACCAGGACAATGGCTTTTTATCTTACAAAATAACAGAGAAGTAGAAAAGAAATGCAAAATATGAAAAGCATGTTTTGAATTCATTTTGTTAATCATACTCTAAAAATGAATGGGACAATGGACAATAGCTTGGTTAAAAGGTATGCCTGTCGAAACTATGAACATTTGCTGGTAGCAGAGGCTCTACCTATGACAAAGGAGTCAATTCTAAAAGCTAATTTGGAAAGGTTTTCTATTTTACCATTATCAACCAATAGAGGCCAATTTAAAGCTTAGAATGTATCTAATTTTAAACAAGAGAGGAAATTAGCAAAGATAGTTTCATTTTACTCGGAATGCATATATACCTAGTTATATTAGAATTTTCCCCCTTGATTAGAACTCTATTTTGAAAAAGTTTAAGTATTTTCGTACTTTTCAGAGATAACTGTTTCTTCCAGCGAATCGCCAATTGTTGTGCTCTAAAACAACCCCCCATTTCATATCATTTTTATTCACAAAACTATAATATGAAATGGGTCCCTTTTTATTTTAATTGGTATCAACTTTGTATTATTCAAAAAGGTCCAAAAACAAAATGAAAACATTACAAAAACCTTTTTGACAAACCAATTATTTGGTCTTATAATATAAATGATTAATCTTTTATCATTGTGATAAAGCGATCGCAAGATCGCATATCGCAATGACAAAGGAGGCATAACTTAAAAACCCATTGGTTTGCTCCGACGCGATAACATGCAATAGGCTATCGGATATCGGCAATCATAAGTTCCCATAACAAAAGTGCCTTTTGCTCCGATGCGATGCGATAAAGTCCCGTCCGCCCCGATGCGATGCGATATCGCTATCGGTGATCGGGGATATACCATGCATGCTTTTTAAAGTGCCCCAGTTAATACTCCCGATGCGATGCGATATCGCTATCGGCGATCGGGGATTCCAAAAGGTGCCAATATAAAGATTTAAGTTTTCCCCCGATGCCCGATTGCGATAAAGCCAAAAGCACAAACTTCAAAAAGTGTTAAAGCAGGGATATTACGATTAATTCGTATTAAAAGCCTTATCTTTCAAATAGTGATTCACCTGCGCTCAACTGCCAAAACATCCAAGGCACGCTTAAACAAATCATTCGGCCGATAAACGATATGATGGGCATTTAAAGGATTGGCAGGTTTTAACGGCCATTTAATGAAATAGTAAGCTTAAAAATATTTTCACAGATTGTATCCACGACCACTTTAAGTTAATCCTTCATCGTGCATTGATCAATATATCTCACTCGTGTTTGGTTTTCGCTACCAATTCTCTGTGTTACGCTTATTTTCACTCCTGTGAAGAATTCTTCCGAAGTAATAGTCTAAGAAAACTGCAATCGCTTCTGCTTCAGCAGCCACAGGACAAGCCGTCGCTGATCCAAGAACTAAAAAGAAAGGATTGATATCTGATACTACATGTTCAGGACTCGACAAAACTACTTGGCAAAGTACCTATAATTTGATTGAGGCCGAAGAACCAAAGGTGACAGCGGTACAAGCCACGGCATATACCAATCAAAAATCTGATGGTACTTTAAAGGACTTAGCCAACTCTTTCCTTCATCGGATAGCGGCTCGGGAACAAATTCTCCCATATACGGATGTAGTGAGGTGGGAAATTAAGGAAATCCCAATCATAGACAGAACCTTCTACACCATAGATGGGAGAATCTTCGGTTCATTTCAAGCTAAATATTTGAGGCAAATGTTTCATTTGCCTGAGCCAGACAAGAAGTACAACAAGGCATTTCTGGAGAAATTCCGAAGTGAGAACGAAACTGAATCTGAACCCATTTGGGATTGGAGGCAAAATCCGGCGAAACACAAGCATGAAACTTCCGGTAAGTACTCTGTTGATTCCCTATGTTCTCCTTATTGTTATGCTGGGATAATGATGTGTAGATTGTGGGGGTTGCACGATTCCGCTAATTTCACTATAGAAATGGTTCCCTTGATGGAAGCGGCGTGTAATAATGAAAAAATGGATTGGGCACTTATACTGTCAGATAAGCTAGCAACAACAGTTCTTGATTTTAGAACTAAAACCCGCGTCACCGAAAGGCTTATTCCCCCATTCTACTACAGTGCTTATATACTAGATACCCTGTGTTTTAATTCTGAATTTCCCGTGCTCGGCTGGAGGTGGACTGCACAAGACCCCATGCCTATTCACATATACCATCAGAAATTATGGAAAACTTCCTATAAGCACCATTTATACCAAGTCTGCAATGGCTTCATGTTACCCATTCATTACTCTATTTTTAATAAACTTGCTCCCAAAATTTCTTACCAAGCAGGAATTGATTTGACATCAATAGGAAGATGGTTCAGAGAGGAAAAATTTACTTATATAAGAATTTTCGGCAGCCAAGCCGAACCTCATGTCCTTCCTTTGTACATACCTGATAAACTGCTGGTGAGGGAGATAGCCTATCATATTATTTCCGAAGGAGTTACACAAACTCTAAAGAAAAATAAGAAGCAGGTCTGGCCCTCTTTTCCCCTGAGATGTGGTGTCTACACTTTGCATGATTTCAAACATGCAGAGAAAGAAGCTACGAAGATGAAGTCATTAACTCTAGCAACTCTCCCTAATAGGCGATTTGATCCCAACAAAGTCGCCTATAATGCACTTGAACAGGCCAAATTGACAAAGTTTGACCATAAAGAGGATAAGTTTGATGACCTGTTCTCCTCAGCTGAATCAATGTATCAAGTTAGATCGCTGGCCATAATGGAATACAAAGATGAAGGGTTAGTTGAATTCAACAGACTTAGAGAACAGAGGTTGCAAACTCTGCCTCTAGATCTGTTAGCAACAACCCCAGCAACAGAATCAAGCGAGCCTGAACAGCGACATACTAAGGAACCTCCGGTTACAACAAAAGAACAGGAGAAAGTGCAAGAGGAAACCCAGACTAAAGAGCAGGAACAGAGCAGCATAGAGGTAAATGTAGATACTCAAATTGATCCCAAATTGCTCTAGGAATGGCAGCAATTCGATTCAATTATCAGTAATCTTGAGTGCTCAAAGGACACCGAAACTTCAAAAGCGGCAGATACACAGGAGACCACTTGAAAACAAGTTCCAGGTGGAACCAACGGCCTACCAAATTCAAAAGAAGTAGAGATAATCCCAAAGGATCCCTCTGATCAAATTATTTTGCAGATAGAAGAAATTCCTCCCTTGGATGTCTTCTATAGCCCAAGACACAAAGCTATGGTAAAACGACAGAGGAAGAGGAGAAGGACTAATCAACCTTCCCTATTCCCAAAACAAACGGTGACGGGCAATGTGGCTTGGAAGGAGGAATTTGACCCCTCTTATGACCTAACAAAACTATCACAATATGCTGGAGCCTATTCGGCAGCAACAATAGATAAGGCATCAAAGGTGAGTCTTCTATTAAAAACAAAAGACCAGTAGATATTTTCATTGCAAGCGCAACTATCAGAAGTACAGCAGAAGACAGAGCAGGCAGAACGACAATTGTTAACACAATAGCAAATAAATAATCAATTAACTCAACAATTGCAGGAAGAGAACAGAGGATTGATCACAGCACAGTCTAGAAGCAGAAAGAGTTGTCTGAGGCATTGGCACAACTGAAAGTGGCAAATGAACAATTACTGAAGTTAAAAGATGAGCAGATTGCTCAACTATCAGCCCAGCTTGAGAAGACAAAGAATCTTCCACAAATAGCCGAATTCAAATTAGAAGCGTTACAGATAAATAAGGCATTAATAACACAGATCAAGCTTTTATGTCAACAAATCGCCCAGGCGGAACCATTATGCGATTTGACGACATCAATAAGTAAAAAATTAGAAAAAGCTAAAACAGACTTGGACCAAGCCGATGAAACATTAACTGATTTTCTTGAGTGGCAAGATACCGATCAGGGACAGGAGGCTAATTTACCAAAGATTTTAGAATCACATAAGGAAATATTATTTACAGAATGGCAGTCCCAGTTAATGAAAGCAGAGAGGGAAATTTCAAGATGCAAATCAACCACAAGTAACTTGGTTGAATTGGTTAATAATACTCTCTACTTTTCTAACATGATTTCCCAATGCACTCCAGGTAAATTCACAACAGCGAAAACATTGGAGCAGTCATGTTATCCAGAACTAGAGAAAAATGGGAGATTAATCGCTGGAATTAACAGTTTAACATGGGATGCCTATTGGTTCTTCTTAGTCAAACCACACAGCCAAAGAGTAGCCCTCAAATGCCTTACAGATGCAATCAGGTATATTATTCCCGATATTCAGGATGCCACCTATGCCGCCCAGCTCAACTCTCACCTCAACAGATCGCCCGAAGTGGAGCCAATGCTTGTGATATGTCAGCTCAGGTTTAAAGGCAAACAACCTACATGATGATTCATGCCGCCGACTACCAGATTGCTGTGAAGGAGATATTCGAGATCAATTGATACCAATTAAGTAGGATTTCAGTTTCATAGATAGTTAGCTTAATTAAGTATTTATAGACCCTTTCATTGTTTTGGAAAGGGTCGTAAAGTTTTGTACATGACTTAAAGCCTGAAGTTGCACTACTGTACTTCAGGCATATTTTTTTATAAAACTGGACCAATTATTCTAATTTTGGCAAGGAATCTTTTATGCAAATGTGCACTACTGTATTTGTTTGAAAGTATTTCTGCGTTGGAAGAAGAATATCAAATAGCGATTGATATTGGGAGTGACTAGCAGCTCATATGGTACTATTATCTATGTCTGAATTCATTCTTTTTATATGAATTGTCATTTGGTCGCCTTTGCTATTATCGAATATATGTATGTGTTTTAATAGCATTTCTTTATTCCCTCCACTATTGGATGTTTATGGTATGATTTTCTTTTGATCATATATGTATCGATGATATAAATGATAAGTGTAGCAATATTGTGTTAATCACTTTGTTTAACTATTTAAGCAAAGTAATCCTTTAATGAATAAATGTCCATGTCTATTAGATGGAGTCATCTATATGCCTATCAATAGACATAGATCATCAAGCGCTACACTTCAAAGTACAATAGTTCCCGGGATTAGTAGTAGTTCTTTTATTTTGTTGATAGATTAAGTTATTCGCCTATCATTAGATTAGACAATCAATCATTCATCCACCTCTTTTATTTATTATTGTGAAACTGGTCCCATTATCCCCAGTCGGAGCCACCATTCCAAATGGAAAAGGAGCTGTATTAAGGTCCGGACCGGGTGGTTATCCCCCAATGTTGATACAACAATTTTCGGGGCATCAACACTACTATGATACTACTTGTTAAGATCGACAATGCATAATAATAACAATAGAAGTAACACACAATTGGACATCAAAGGATTTATATTATCCACACTAATCAAGTGAGGGCAAGCTCTCTGAACCACTTCAAATGGGATGACCTCCAATACGAGTGTCAAAGCATGATAGGTCAACAATCATTGATTACATTAGTAGTACTCTATCCCTAGTTACAACCACTCTAGCTATCAGTGCACTAATCCACCATTAGTGGACCTTACATAATGAAGATAGTGATTTTTATTTATTAACCATCATAGTAGGCTTTTATTAATGACTAGGACACTTTGCATTAATTAACCACAATTCATCTATAAACTTAACTCTAATAGACATTTAGGCAATTGTTACATTACTAGAGAGGGTCATCATGATAATTGCATCTTGCTCTAGTGTTGGAGTGAAGTCGATACAAGGGCATTTTAGGCACTATAATAGATATTGTGTTTGACATAATAGTTGTGGATTATTTGGCTTTACTCAATTTACTAATATTATAATAAGTAAATTTAGCTTATCATAATGGCATGGTAATCATGCTATTAGAATGTGGCTCGGGGTGGGATTTGTCACTGAAAATTAATTTGTGTGGTTAATTGAAGTTTAATGTGACCAGCTAATTAGTCTTGTTCTTACCTGATACATTAATTTTATTTTCTTGGGCATGCTTTATAGGCCCTTTCTGTTAGTGATCCCTCTAATCTAACGACCTTATTTTCCCTCTTTTTTCCAAATTTGATGTGGCATTTGGCTGTGTGTCATTTATTCATCCTGATTTCTTCCCTTTGCTTCTATTTCTCACCTAATCTTATTCTACCATCCTTGGACCAGTATTGGCATGAGGGAAGCATCCATTTGATCCTTTCTCTATTGTTTCTTATTTCTTTTAACAAGGACATGTGATGGTTGCTCTCCACTACCTTGCAATGATGTTATTGTTTTTAGAATTATACTTGAGTTTCAATGATAATAACCTAGATTTATATATTGGTTATAACACCAAATTGACATCACGGTAAACATATGAAAACCCGATTAAGTATGACCTAAATATGGTTCAAAGAATATTTTCTTTAGCCTCAACACATGGTAGAGTAATTTATAAGGTGTGGATTTTTATTAGAGGCACTATTCATTTGTTTGTTTTTACTAGAAAAAAATGTTTCCTCTTGGTTTTATGTGACTTTAAATTTATCATTTGTAGCATGTTGAGAAATGGGAGAGAATAATGTATGACATTTACCTTGTAGAAATTGATGTTGAATGAAAGGATACAAAGTTTAATCAAGCTACAGTCTACTTTGGTAAAGACAAAGAAGCATTTTCAAAAATTGGCTAAAAATATGCCATATAAAGTGTTCGAACACATGTAATATATTGATTTTATTTTCCAAATATGTTATTTTTTCTACCCAATATATCACAACAATAAAATATCGATATTGTAGGAATTTTTTGAGGACCTCATTAAGGTCGATTTTTTTGATGTCCTACTTGATTGATACATTCTCATGATAGAAAGCATTTAAATATGAATTAATATGTTCCTAAAACAAATCATATTCAAAATTTATATATATAAAAGATAATAAAAAATTTCAATGCCTTCGTTTGATTGTTACTTGACTATGGCATGGGAAGGTTATAGTAAATGGGATTGGGAAAAGGATAGGGAGAAAATGCAGCACATGTTTTGGATATTATTCATTTGTTGTTTGATATCCTTCAAGCACCCAAGCCATCTATTTAAGATATGTTTATAGTAGGGATTCCTATGGTATTTAATGTTTGGATTCTTTCATCTCATGGTTATTTTGGGAAAGAAAATGTTTTAGGAATGCTAGACAAGAAATTGGTGGATAGGTAAACAATTTTTTTGTAATTGTAATATTCATACAATAATATCTTCTCTTTATTGTTTGATTGTGTTTTGAAGGTTTCTTTCGATTTTGGTTTTTCGTTTAACTATGGACTTGAAAATACATGGTATTATGTCCATTTAAAAAACATCCAAATCTTGAAGATGAGTTCAATATTACATGATACTAATTGAAATCCATTTAGTTGTTTTGTGTTAAAATGTTTTCATGGCTACTAAAAAAATTTATTTTCATGTTTTTATTTGAGCACAAGTTGTCTATATACTTGACCAAGTTTACATGTTAGAGAATGAAATGTTGTTGCAAATAAAATGACAAGGATTAAACATCACACCTAAGATTATTTGTTCTAAGAAGTTATCTACATCATGATATTTTTAGCATGTAAGTTGGATGGCATGATTGTGCCTAAGCTTTCTCTGAAGATTGAATACTAAGTTACTAAGGTGTTCTTTTCTATGGTGAAATCTTATTTGTTTTGTTTATATAGGTTATCCAGCCACATCCACCATTGCATAACAAAAGAAAACTTGTTTGAGTTTCTTTCTTTATGGGGGGAAATTGCATTGACATTGCTAATGTTGAGATATATTTCATATAAAGCTTTTATAGTTTATTTTAGTTTATATTCAATTATTCATTGTCTTTCATGTATTATACTTTGCATTGTATGTGATTTTTTTTTTAGGATAGGAACTCAGTATTGATGGTAAGAAGTGGGAATTGAAGAAAGAGGAGAACAATTGCAGTTGAGCGACAAATTCAAAAAGAGAGAGAGAAGAGAAATGGTCTAGTGATACCGTTAGATCCAATCTCCTGCATAAGACACACACATAGATATTGATGGTCAAGTATTCATAGTTGGTGAATTAACTTGTGATGCATTGGAAAAACAATGATATTGTTTTGAAATGATAAAACAATATTTCATGTGTAAATTGTAGTCCAACCAATATTAAGTTGGAAATTCATATTGTAATACTTGGCATTTTATATAATAAAATTTGTGTGGTTGAAATTATTTATATTTGCAATTGATATTATTTAGTATTGTAATTAACATATGTAATTTTATGCTTTTATATTAGATGAACATGCACATTGTATGACATTTCTTTTCAATTTAGTTGCATAAGCATACTAATTAATTTATGGTGATTAATAATGAACACATAAAATCAATCTAAAACTACTAAATCAGTGGTTTATACCGATTAATGATGAACACAAATAAAATGAATATATCACTAAATTAGTTGTTTATAATGATTATTAATGAAATTAAATGAAATAAATAGAAACTACTAAATAAGTCATTTATATAATGAATATGAAACTACCCAAAAAAACATAAATGACTACTGAAAATGATAAATTTGTGATTACAAATGATGACTAAATTCTTCATATATATGGCTATTAGTAGTTAATTTACAGTATCTTATAACATGACTGAAATTTAGTCATATTTCTTTGGTCATTAATTGGTTTCAAATGATGACTAAAATTTCCATATATGTGACTATTAGTAGCTAATTTATAATATCTTATAACATGACCAACATTTTTGTCATATTTCTTTGGTCCTTAATTGGTTTTCTCAGGTAATGACATAGTAATATATTTTTTTGTATATTGGGTCATTAATTGCGGCAATTAATGACCAACTTAATGACTTAATATACTACTAGATGATAAAATTGAGACAACCAATTAATGACTAAGCTAAAAATGACTAAATGTTGGTCACACTATAAGATACTATAAATTAGTTACTATTGGTCACCGATTGAAAAATGGTCATTTGTATGAAAATTTTCGTCATTTTTTAGTAACTAATTAGAAATTTTGTATAGTTCATGCCAATTACAACAATGAAATCATGTAAAAGAAATTCATGAACCATGCATTCAAATTGAAGCAAGGAAATCACACATGCAACCTGTTACCTATAAAATATTCCTTTTGTAGCTACTCTTCCAATATTCTCCATGCTTTCCCTTAGTTTCTTTTGTTTTTCCTTTGCTTTCTTGTGTTCTTCATTCTCCATATTTTTCTTGGAGTATGATTTTCTTCCTTACAAGAAGCTAGGTTTTCCAAAGCTAAAATTAATCAAAAGATGTCAATTGTTTCTCAAATGTCTTTTTATCATTGATGTTTGATGTCACTTCCTTTTTTTTCCTCATTTTTATTTCATTTTCCTTTATTTTCTCTTTAATTTCCTTGCATGCATATTCTTGTCGGCCCATCCTCCTTTTATCCTATTTTTATTTATTCCTTGAATTAATTGCCATTTTTTCTGTTTTCCTTTTACCAATGACAATATCCATAGCCATTAATTAACCACAAGTCATATGCACTTTAATTTTTTTCCCTCCATTCATCTTGGAATATATTTCTCATGACCTTGGCCTTATGTTTTCCCTTATAATGTCCTTCCATTTACATCAAAAATAAACACAGGGTTGTTAAAAATCCCTCTAACTTAGGGGAACACCATCCTCATAGTTGTATGAAACTTATGACTAGCAAACCACTGAAAGGAAAACATACTACTTATTGGAGATTTAAAACTTAGATCAATAAATTATTTAGAATGAAAACATATATATATACCAGAAACTCATTTTCTTCAATCAACAAATAAAGAAGGATATAATGGCCACATCTAATTAACTGTCTCCCATGTAGCTTCATTAGTACCAAAGTGCTTCCATTGCACTATAAATTGTTTTATAGCTCAATTCTATAGCACGAGCTATTTCCACTACATTATGCATTGTGGCTCTTGATGGAACTCTGCCTCTAGTTCCACCCTTGATACATACCAATCAATCACATGAGCAACATTCTGCACATATTTCTTAAGCAGTGAAACATGTAAAACATCAAGGACATTCACTGATGCAGGTACTGCAACTATGTATGGCACTAGTCCAATCCTCTTAAGGATCTCAAAAGGCCCACAATACCACAGTTCCAACTTGGCACATGACCTGATCCTCAAGGAGCTCTTCTTGGGTTTGATGTGCAAGTACACATGCTCCCTAACCTACAACTCCTTGAATGCTCTATGCTAATCCAAATAAATCTTCTTCCTGTCTTGTGCTACCATTAAATTCCTTTTATAAAATGGATATCCTATTCCATCTTTGCCAACATATATGTTCCAATCAAGGGAGAATGCATTATGACGGGTTACACCTTCGGGCCAAATGTGGCAATGAAACTTCAAGTTTTTCCTCTTTTATTCAGTTCAAACTTTCAAATTTCATATAATAATTGTGAATTTTGATTTGGAATAAAAATACAAATTGTAGATAATTATGTTGTAGTTCAAATGATATTTTTTGAAAAAAAAATCCTTTTGTATAATATATCAGTTTTCCATTAAATAGAAAGCTTGTCCTTGAAATTTTATATACATATTAAGAGGTATGTGTGTGTTCATGTAGAATAACTTAGTCTAAAACATAAGTTTAAAAAAATATATATATGAGCATGATCTACACACAAAGAGCTAAGTTTTTCATATTAAAAGTACTTCTTTATGCAAAATTATATTTTTTTATTAGTTTTCGAAGTTGGCGAAGTAATATTTCAAATGAATTTTTCAAGCACATATCTTCACGTAAGGTTTTTTTCAACTATTTAAATAAATTGAAAAACCAAGAGTACCCTTTTGAAGAGGAATCGTAACTTAATATAGTAGTATTTTTGAAATATTTCCATTGTGCATATTTTATGATATTGATTATTTATTCAGCCTCTTTAAAAGTGTTAAAAAAACATTCAAGCACTATGTTTAAAAGAAATTAGATGAAAAATAGCATATGAATTCAAAAATGTAAAAGTTATATGCCATTGGATAGAGGATTCCTTCACTAATCCATCATGATCAACTCTACCACCTAAGGACAATTTTTTCCCCAAGTCCGTTGTGGTAAAAAACTGTGTTGTAGGAAAAAATTTATAAGCGGTGCTAAAATTATGGATTTTAGGACTTTATAGGCTTCATCGAGCACTTAAAGTGCTTGGTCAAGCATTTAAATTTCTAATTCAAATAGCTCGATCGAGGGTTTTGTAAACCCTCAATTGAGCCATTTACGTGGTTAACAAGGGCTCGATCAACTGATATCGCTCGATTGAGCCCTTACAAAAAAATTGTGAATGCCATAATTTAGATTTTAAAATCAATAAAGATATAAAATTTAATTTTTTATCACATTTTAAAATTTCAATTTTTATTATAATTTTTGTTATCATGTCATGTAGAAACCTTATTAAATTTAATATTACTATTACAAAATTATTATTATTATTATTGTTATTATTATTATTATTATTATTATTATGAAATCTGATGTTAATATAAAAAATTTAATTTTAATATATTTTAATGTTAATTTTAATTTTATTAATGTTTGATAAATATTATATTATTAACTATAATATAATATAAAATTTGCTATATTATAATATATACTAGCACAAACACATTAATAAATGTAGTCTATATACAATGTAGGTGTCAACAAAAGAGTCATTAACACAAAAAGAGTCAAATATGTTAATTTTATTTAACCTAATTTTTTTATAAATCTAAAGTAATAAAATGTATAATATTTTTAAAATCCCAAATTAATTGTAACCTAAATCTACCTTAATAAATAAAACCTAAACAATTTCAATTGGAAGACATGAAGCACTCTATGTATCTCTGATGGAGGTAGCTGGAACTTTAATATTTTGGAAAATTTTAGATAATATTTGCATGAAAAACTATCATTTTCCCTTCAGGTGAATGTACAACACATATTTCAAAGATTTCATTTTAAATATTTATTATATAAACTAATTACATTTTTGTAGAACATAAAAAAATAAAAAAATTTAAACATACTATTTCAGTTGTCAAAGTAATTTAAATTTTTTGAAATATAGAAGAGAGAGTGGAAGGGAAGGGTTCGAGAGAGAAGGGGATACAAATATGGAGAGAGGGAGAGGAGGAGAGAGAGTTTGAGAATGAGAGTGAGCTCAAGAGATGGATTCAGAGGAAAATATAGGGAAGGAAGAAGTTCAAGACATATAGAGAGATAAAGGTGGAGAGAGAGAGAGAAAGGGAGAGAGAGAGAGAGAGAGAGAGAGAGAGAGAGAGAGAGTTGAAGGGAGAGATGGAGAGAGAGTGTGTATATCTAGGGGTGAGATAGAAATAAAAATAAGGAGAGTTAGAGAGTAGGGAGCGAGAAAATTAGATGGGGGGGAGATATTCAAGACAGTTTCAAGATGAAGCTTGAGTGAGAAATAGATAGATAGATAGATAGATATAGAGGGGGGGGAAGCCAGAGGGAGGTGGGAGAGAAAGGAAGAGAGATAGGACTTGAGAGGTAGAGAGAGAGAGATATGGAGTTGGAAAGGGAGAGAAAGGAAGGTAAGAATAAATACATATCAAGAGCGAAAGGTTGAGAGAGAGAGAGAAAAGAGTAGGAGAGAAGGGAGATAGAAGGGGTGATAGAGGGAGAGAAGGGGAAGAGAGACAGGGAGAGGGTGAGGGAGATTTATGGAGATATAGATAGATATGGATAAACAATGTATATGTTTGTGGGATGATATAGAGAGATGAAGAAGGAGAGACAACGAGAGATAGAGATATAGGTGGAAGGGGGGAGAGGGAAGAAGAGAGAAATAAAGGGGGCGGGAGATAGATAGATATTAAGAGAGAAATAATGTGTTTCTAGGGGATTTAAGAGAGAGAGAGACAAAGAAAGAAATATGGAGGGTCATATGAATATAGATGAAGGGGGGAGAGAAAGAGAGGATAATTGCTTGAAGTAGATGCATTGATTTCAATGCATTGATTTTAGTGTATATGTTGATTCGTAATCCCATTTGTTTACTAACACTAGATGCATTGATTTTAGTGCAGATATTGATTTCTAATCCTATTTTATTATTTTCATTAGATGAATTGGTTTTAGTGTAGATATTGATTTCTCGTCCTAATTGATTGTTTGTATTAGATGTATTGATTTCAATGAAGATGTTTATTTATTATTTCATGTAACTATATATATGGTGTGCATTAATTTCAAGGTGATTATTTAACATTGTGCATTTATTTCAGTGTAAGCACAAAAAAATTGTTGACGACGTGCATTATGACTAAGTTTTTGTAGATAACCTCAAAAGAAATCAAATAAAATAAAACTTGTATTTCTAAATTTTACATCTCCACATCTTTTCATATTGAATATGACTTATCTCAATCATATTTGAGTTTTTTGAAATTTAATAAAGCATATTTCAATCATAAAGAATTGACTAAAATACTTGGATTACTATTAAATTTAGGAAATTTGATAATATTATATAGAATTATACAAATGTTTTCATATACTCTTTCACTATTAGAAAATGATGAAATTAGTGACTCGGTGACTAAAAACATTAGGAACCTCAATTATTTCAAGTGAATTACTACTAAATTTGAGCAATTTTAAGACACCGGAACAAAAATGACTAACTTAAACGACTAATTTAGTTTAGGTATAAAATATATGACTAGATAATAAGTGATGAAACTAAAATCAACTAACTAAAATGACTAATTTAGTCGAGGACTAAAATATATGACTAGATAGTAAGTGGAAAAATTAATAATGATTAATGTAAATTGCTACTATACTGCAAGAATAAAAATATGACCAAATAATAAGTACAACAAGTATATGAATTAGTCATTTATGTTAGTAACTTTTAATCGTGTCACTTTGGAAATGGGCAGATTTATTCAGATATCCTCAACATTAGTTTGACCTTCATTTTCCATCGAGTCAAGGCTCTCCTTCACCATTTCATCGGGGAGTGCAATGCCGATGGCACGTGAGATGGAGGACGAGAAAAAAAAAAATCGGAGAAAGTCATAACTTCTGAAACTTCTAAAAACCATAATAAATTCATAATACATTACATGTACTTCTCCAATCTCTAGGATGAAAGGGAAACCAAAATCAAAGCTAGATAACCACAAGACGTGTTTTGTAGCCCCTCATAAATGGCCTCGAGCCCTAGGCTAGATAAAACTAGAGGACCCAAACAATGCACAATTGGAGTAGGGGTTAGGGCCTCTGAATCGCTAAATCACTGCCCTATCAAACAATTAAATTTTCCTTCTAAGGACATGGTAGGCTCAAACACCAAGGTATGGTGACCTTCCAATCTAACATTCAAACGTGAATGGATAAAATCATTGCGCTAGCCCAAATTTGTTGAAACCCCTTCCTCCAATGCATAATCCACCAACTCTTCCTCCTTCATGTGGGTTTGATAGTAAGAAAGCAATACATCACCTGAAAAAAAAATATTTGATGAGTAATTATGTGTCTTCGAAGGGTTTATCATTACGAATATCTCTATACATAAAAAATAGACATCATGTGAATAACAATCTTATGGTTGTCATTTAATATTATTTTTCATTTTTACAAGCATATCGGAGTCTGACATTGTCGAGTGTCCATTCACTCTTCATCAAAACTATGCCTCGCTCTAGTCAGAAACTCTAGACCCCTTTCTTTGCATGCAATTTTTCCATGGTCTATAGGCGTTCTCCATAATTATTGAACTTCTCTCCCATGGTAGAGATGTTGTGATGTCATATTTAACATTTTGACTCTAGCTATCTATCTATCTATCTATCTATCTATATATATATATATATATATATATATATATATATATATATATATATATATATATATATATATATATATATCGATATAAATCCATATTAACTATATATCTACCAAGTATCAATATGAAGGAATCAAATCTCTCTTAAGGTGCAAACACAAAAAAATGCAAAAATTGAGAAAACAAAATAACTTGCCAATTCAACTACTTTTTTTTTTTAAATTATCAAAACATTTATAACTTTAAATAACCTTATAAAAAATAAAATATTTATTATATTCCAATAATATTTTTTTTACAATATGGTAAACATTTTAGGACCTTCTCATTTGGAATTTCATTTTTCCACTGGTATGGCCAAGGAGGATTGGTGGGAAAATCAGGTGGGTAAAATCTGGCTAATAGAAAAATAATGAGAAAAGTTTCAAGAATGGAGCCTTATCACTCTCTAGCTAGTGCACCACAATTTATTACTAGTATGCCACTTCTCTAAATGCTTCCCTGGTCGAACAGGATATATTCATTTAGTTAATAGTGAAAGATGGGATATATTCATTTGGTTAACAATAAAATAGAGAGAATATTTGCAAGAGGTGAGCCTTAACTGATTACTGGTATGCCACCTCACTAAGTGCTTCCCCTAGTCTGATGGGATATCTTTAGTGCCACGAGGAAAGGAATAGGTGGAACCCCCAATATTACATCTAGTAGTCACTGCACCTTCCAGCTCGATAACCTATTTCATATCCTTCTTAGAATGACCACATATGAGATTCAATTGACCCCGGAAAAACGCATGTAAAGGAGGCAGAGTGCATTGGATAGTTCGAATTAGGAAAATATGATGAAGCGGTGAGATTTGGTTGGGGTAAATGAATAAGAGAGGTGATGGGAGCAACTCAAGAAGACCCGAGCCGATCCTTCTCAAAACACTATCAAAGCACGGGCTATGCATGTCCTCAAGTAAAAAATGTGCAATGGAGTTTCCAAGAATGGAAGATACAATGCCCAAGGTGAAGAAGGAAGAAATTGATTACCATTCCAATTACAATGCCTCTAGCATTACACAAAAATGTCTATGACATGTAGATCTCACTCCTCATTTCAACAGCCTTGTTCATCATCATCAAGGTTTTTATACATACCCATTTCTTAAATATTGCTCCTACAAATGTTCAACAACTTTTGAATTTACAAATCACAAAACATTAGATCCAATGATCTCATGAAATGATTATTTTAGATTGAATTTGGCCATACTATTGTTAAAGGTTTGACTTAGGGAAATTTCCTGATTCACAAACTAAGGTTTCTTTTGCATGAATTCACAAAATAAGGTTGAAGCCTATTTCTCAAAATTTAAGATTCCTCTATGTCATTTGTATACCTCTTTTTATATGTTTATTGACCTGATATATGTTATACAGACATCAATTAATCTACTAAAATTACTCATTTCCTTTGAAAGTCCACTTCTTCTAGCATCTGTTTTGAGCTAAGTTTTTACAGCTTGGAATCACATGAAGTACATTTTCCAAGGGTTTTATGTCTACTATTGAAACAATGGATCATTTTTTGTCCTTTCTCCTTAGATAATTTATATTGGAAATAAATATCGCAGTTGACTACTCATGAAAAAATCAATAGGATAAGGATTTCTTAGGGAAGTGTTTTGAACATTGGTGTCATGAAAATTCTATTGTGAATCACAAGGCCTTGCTTTTTTTTCGGGGGATCTAAATAGAAAGGGACATGCCACTATTATAGGGAATCGATACACATCCAAGCAAGTGGCCCATCAAATCGGGAGTGCTTATGGTGTAACAGGAAAATTTCAACTAACAAAGCTAGAAGGGTCTTAATTGAACCTGTGGTTGAATATTTAGGGGCCTTGGGCTATTTTAGTGGGGCTTAACAAGGGACCCCGTATCATTTTGGTTATGTCTGAATTTTATTTCTATCACTTTCCCATTAAATTAATATAAAATATTAGGCTAGACATGGAACTAAGAATTGAGTTGATCTCTATGCCATCTTCCCTTTGATGAAATATGCTACAAATAGGGTAATTGTCAAACTTAAATTATTTGGAGGCTCTAAATTATCAATAGATTGGTCTAATGGGAAAAATATTATAACAAATTTTCTTTTCAGCTAGTTTTGAGCAAGGTTACATAGGCTTTAGTGGAGGCTAAACAATATATTCCTCAAGAGAATAGATTTTTCTAATTGTCATATAGAAGAGATTGAGATGGATTTTTTTTTTGTTGTCTTATATACTACGAGATATAGGGATGGTTATGTCATCTTTTCAATGAATATCAAAACCCTCTCTACATCTCTTTTTGGTACCTAGATCAATAATGCTTAGCAATTTTAACAAGGAAGGAAGTCGTCCTCCAATCTTCCATAGGCCACTGCTTTATCAGGAATTACTTCAACAACCATATCCCTTTATTCGGTGTACTTGGTAGATAAAGGCTTCGAGCAACAGAGCCACAGTACCCACTAGAAAGTGTACAAAATTCTTTTGGGTCCTATAGTGCCACCTGATTTTTTCTTGTTTTACCCATCATGTTTAGTGACCAAATCCCAAGGTTAATTTTTGATATAACATTAATATAAAATTAAAAAGAAACATGGTTATGCTACCATTACTCTTTCACTTATACACAAATTTTTGGACTCTAGTTTTTGTTCAATCTTAGGCCTTGGAAAAACCCTAAAGGGGAAAGACAGTTTGATGGAGGATTTTATTTTTATTTTCTTAAAGAATTAATTACAACAATAATTACATCACATAGAGTACTTATCTCTCCCTGTTGGTGTCTAGGAAATCATGCTATTATCCTAGAAACTCATTCACTGTACAACAATCACTACTTTGGAATGTGTGCCACAAAAAAACTTTCTCTACTCAGAAAATCATCACTGTCCTTCGAACCGTCACCATGAATTACATGCCACTGACATACCAATGTCCCTTGAAGTTCATGCTAACATAACTGCTTTTTTCCTTGAAAAATGGGCTGTTAGAGCAGGATTAAATGTCTAGAAATGTGTCCAAGTAGACCATCTTTTCATCCTACAAAATCTGTGTTGAAAACCTTCGTCTATTCCTTCTCATAATTTGTGCTTATCTTCCAACCTCTAATTCGACCTATTTATGGTAGGTGCCTCCTCAATTTTGTGTTGTGCAATATTTCTAAGCTACTATAAGTCTCTCCTTGAGAAAAACTCTGCTATCTCAGTTGTTTCTCGTATAAGGTGGAACTTATGGCATCATGAATATAAATTTCCATCAATAGTCAATGCAGAAGTGTTAGGCCCCTATACTACTAGTGTAACCCCTTATTGTTATTAGTACAACCCATTTATTATATTGATGTACCCATGTAGTGCCCATATTGTTACTATTGTGCCCCATAGAAGCCCACTATTGTTATTATTGTGCCCTTACATTATTATTTTTATGTCGACTCTTATTATGTTATGACCCCTTAGACTCCTATATATAGAAAGGAGGTCTTTTCATTTGTATGATCCAAGAATTGTTCATTTTTGTAATGTAAAGGAGGTTACCCCCTCAAAGAGGCTAAATTGTAAGGCATTAATCTCTATTTTCTATCTTTTCTTGAGCTGGATTCATAACATTTGGTATTAGAGCTTTGGATTCTAGGGTTTCGCTGCTCCAAACAGGTCATCGTGGAATTTTCGCTATAACTTTTTTTCTGCAACGTTTTAGAAGCTAAAGAAAACATCGAATTGAGATGAGGTCTCACTAGAGCTCAGATCCAAATTTCAGAGCTTTTCGTGCTATATTTGGGGAGATATGAACTGAGGAAGTTGGTCTTTTTGCAGACTCCTGAATTACATTCCAAACATGTGACCTGGGGAAAATCTTCATAACTTTCTCTCCAAGCATCGGATTGAAATTTCGTAAAAGGGTACAGAAAGAGGACGGACTGTAGTTTCTTGTAGATATTTTTCAGAGCCAACGGTCGAAATAGTGACATGTGGCACTTCATACAAGTTTACTATTCTAGAAAGGTCTATAATCAGGTCATCTTGGGAGATTGTGCATAACTCTTTCTTGGAGAATCCAATTTGGATAAGACTAGTGGCATTGGAAAGAGAACAAAGAGGGCTACCAGAGCTCATAGTTTTAGAACTTAAATATCTGAAATTATAGAGTTACAGTTGTTTCAAGATCAAACTCCTAAAATCAAGAAAAAACAAGATGAGTAAGTTTGATGGCAAGGATCTGGTAAATTGGATACTTTAGATGGAGAAATATTTTGATCTACATGGTGTACCACTGTTACAAAAGGTATGTATTGCATCTTCATATTTAGAACTAGATCAATTTTTATGGTATGAAGGGCTTTGTTCTCATAAACAACTTGTTACATGGTCAATTTTCATGGAGGAAATGATAGCACATTATGAGGATACAAAGAGCAACACCTTCTTTAGAGCAACACCACAACAATTGGAAAGAGTAAAAGGGATTTGTGACATAGTGGAAGGAAAAAGTATGGAAACCAGAAAGCCTACCTCTCACATCTATAAAGATTGAAGTGTTGTTTCTCCTAGCCTTCCACAACCTACAAGGGTTACACCACAACAATTGGAAGAAAAAAGAGAAAAAGGGCTTTGTTAGAATTGTGATAGCAAATGCACTAAAGGTCATAAGTGTGCTGAGAAGAAATTATTTTACATAGAATATGAAGAGGAGGAAGAAAAGGATCAAGAAACATCAAAAGAAGAAGATATACGCCAGGACCCCACCCCAGAGAAAGAGGAAATGAATCAGACCATATCTTGTAAAGCATTGGAAAAAATTACCACTCCTCAAACTCTCAAGATAGAACGACATATCAAGAAGAAAAAGGTGCAAGAAGTGAAAGATCACATCAAGAAAGAAGAAATGAATCCAACCATATCTTTTAACTCATTGGTCAAAATTAACACTCCTCAAACTATCAATATAGAAGGACATGTCAAGAAGAAAAATGTTCAAGTAGTGAAAGATCACATCGAGCATCAAGAAATGAATCCAACCATATCTTGTAAAGGATTGAAAGAAATTACCACTCCTCAAACTCTAGAGATAGAAGGACATATCAAGAAGAAAAAGGTTCAAGCAGTGAAAGATCACATCAAGCATCAACAACAAGTTCTCCAAATTTTGAAGGATAACGCCACTTCGGTGCAAAATCAAATGAAACAACAGGTAGATCAACATCGTAATGAAAAACGTTTTGATGTAGGTGATTGGGTATTTTTACTGCTACATCTCAAGCAAGCTATTTATGATAAGGAAATGTTGGCAATACTACATGCACTTAAAAAATGGCGACCTTAACGAATGGGAAGACTCTTCAAGGATGAGGATGTGGAAGCATTGTTTTGTGCTATTTCTATTATCCAACCGGATTGGATAAACGAAGCAAGGGATGAATGGAATAAGGACGAAGAAGTATGGCCACTTATTCAAAAGTTGCAAAAGATCCCAATTCAAACAATATTTCCAGAAATTGAAGAGGAAGGAAAAATCATATTGGAACCTGGAGCAGTCATAGGGACAAGAACCTGAGAGCTACGAAATCAATCAATTTCAAAGTATCTCATCAAGTGGAAGAACTTACCCGCTAAATATTACCCACTAAATATTCCACATGGGAGGAAAATAATTTTATACAGAAGCATCAAGAACTACTCTAGTGTTGAGGACAATGCTTTTTGAAGGAGAGGGGCATGTTAGGCCCCTATACTACTAGTCTAACCCCTTATTGTTATTAGTACAACCTACTTATTATATTGATGTACCCATGTAGTGCTCATATTGTTACTATTGTGCCCCATAGAAGCCCACTATTGTTATTATTGTGCCCTTACATTATTATTGTTATGTCAGCTCTGATTATGTTATGACCCCTTAGACTCCTATATATAGAAAGGAGGTCTTTTCATTTGTATGATCCAAGAATTGTTCATTTTTGTAATGTAAAGGGGGTTGCCCCCTCGAAGAGGCTGAATTCTAAGGCATTGATCTCTCTTTTCTATATTTTCTTGAGCTTGTTTCATAACAAGAAGGCTCCATTTGGAAAATCCCAAGGTAGAAGTACAATCTACAAAGGAGAAGATGAAGTAAAATTATCAATTAGTGGACATCCTCATCATAATAGCTTCGCAATGTGTGCAAGTTGACTTCCTCTCATATAAGGTGCCCTATCCATTGACTAACAAACTCCTGAAAGTGGTAATGACCCTCAAAATATTTGTTGAAATTGTCAGTTCCTTTTAATCATATGTTTGGCCAACATATCAATTGTTTTCCTTGTTGAACATATCTTAAAAAGGTGTTTGAACTCCTATTGGAGATGCAAGTGAGACATGAACATTGACATACGTTTTGGGACCTTCTCATTTGGAATTTCATGTTTCCACTGGTATGGCCAAGGAGGATTGGCGGGAAATTAAGGTAGATAACATTTGGCTAATACCAAAATAATGATAAAAGTTGCAGGAGGGAAGCCTTAACTCTCTCTATATAGTGCACCATAACTGATTACTGGTATGCCACTTCTCTAAGCACTTCCCCGGTCGGATGGGATATAGTCATTTGGTTAATAGTGAAATATGGTATATATTCATTTGGTTAATTGTAAAATAGAGAGAAGAGTTGTATGAGGTGAGCCTTAATTGACTACCAATATGCCACTTCTCTAAGTGCTTCCCCTGGTCAAATGGATATCTATAGTGCCACGAGGAAAGCAATAGGTGGAACCCCCAATATTACACCTAGTACTCACAGTCCCTTCCAAGTCGATAACCTATTTCATATCCTTCTTAAAATGACCATGTATGAGATTCAATTGACTCCAGAAAAATGCTTGTAACGGAGGCAAAGTGCATTGGACAGTTCAAATTAGGAAAATATGATGAGGCGGTGAGATTTGGTTCGGGTAAATGAATAAGAGAGTTGATGAGAGCAGCTTAAGAAGACCCAAGCAGGTCCTTCTGAGAACACTATCAAAGCATGGTCTATGCACATCCTCAAATAAAAAATGTGCAATGGAGTTTCCAAGAATGGAAGACACCATGCCCAAGGTGAAGAAGGAAGAAAGTGATTACCATTCCAATTACAATGCCTCTAGCAATACATAGATATGTCTATGATGTGCAGATCTTACTCATCATTACAACAGTCTTTTTCATCATCATCGAGGTTTCTATACTTACCAATTTCTTAAATCTCTATCCTACAAATGTTCAAGAAATTTTGAATTTAAAAATCACAAAACATTAGATCCAATGATCTCATGAAATGATTATTTTAGATTGAATTTTCGCCATACTATTGTTAAAGGACTGACTTAGGGAAATTTTCTGATTCACAAACTAAGGTTTCTTTTGCATGACTTCCAAAATAGGTTTGAAGCCTATTTCTCAAAATTGTAATTCCTCTATGTCATTTGTATACCTCTTTTTATATCTATATTGACCTGATATATGTTATACACACATCAATTAATCTAGTAAAACTATTCATTGCCTTTGAAAGTCCACTTCTACTAGCATTTGTTATGAGATAAGTTTTTACAACTTAGAATCACATGAAGTACATTTTCCAAGGGTTTTATGTCTGCTATTGAAATAGTGGATAATTCTTTTGTCCTTTCTCCTTTTGCTAATTTAGATTGGAAATAAATATCACAATTGACTAGTCATGAAAAAATCAATAGGATAAGGATTTCTTAGGGAAGTGCTTTGAACATTGGTGTCATGAAAAATCTATTTTGAGTCACAAGGCCTTTCTTTGTGTTGTGGGGGGATCTAACTAGTAAGGGACAAGTCATTGTTATACGGAATGGATACCCATCCAAGCAACTGGCCCATCAAATTGGGAGTTCTTATGGCGAAACAGGAAAATTTCAACTCGTAATGCTACATGGGTTTTAATCGAGCCTGTAGTTGAATATTTGTGGGCCTTGGGCTATTTTAATAGGGCTTGACAAGGGACCCGGTATCATTTTGATTATGTCTACATTTTATTTTTATCACGTTCCCATTAAATTAATATAAAACATTAGGTTGGACATGGAACTAAGAATTGAGTTGATCTCTATGCCATCTTTCTTTTGATGAAATATGCTGCAAATAGGGGAATTATCAAACTTAAATTATTTGGAGGCTCTAAATTATTAATAGATTGGTATAATGGGAAAAATATGATAACAAATTTGGTTTTGAGCTTAGTCATGAGCATAGTTGTGGAGATTGAAAGAAGGTTTGAGTCTAGCTTTTTTCTTCAAATATATTGGTAATTTAATGTAAAGGTTGAACTATTTTCGAAGGATGCCTTGTGTCTATAGGAAGAAATCATCACAATTCAAGAATTTAGAGATGGACCCTTGGTTTCAGTGAGCTCCCTTTTTAAATAGTCTAGAAGATGACATTTCTCTATTTTTCTTATAAAAATAGATTAGCAATGTTATTGATGGTTTAGGAGGGCTAAGTACTCGATGTAGGTTTTGTGATGCTCTGATGTTTATCTAAATGACTATGTTGGAGGGCTGAAATAATCAGTAACTGAGACATCTTATTGACAACAATAACATATGTTTTGGGCTAAAAGGCCAAGGATAATGTATATTTTGTATTTCCTCCTAGAAATATTAAACCTAAAAGGCAATATCCATTCATAACATAACAACACCAACTAAAGGAAATAAGACTCCTCTGTTGAGAATTTGCAGGCTGGCATAAGATGAATGCTTTTGTAATTTTTTATTTTATTTGTTTGTTGGAAGTGCTTTGAGAAACACATTCCAAGGTCAACGGTTGCACTCTATAGATCAAAATTCCTCCATCTTACCTAGGTTTTGCACCCAATCTCATTCCTCTGAGATTTATGCCATCACATTGGTGCAAACCACAAGGATAATGAAACTATTGTGGATGACATAGTATTATGTAGGCCTTGTTAAAATTTTCAGACCATGGTAGGAAGAGTTTGCAATCAGAAAACCCAAGCAGCTAAAACATAAAAATTTAAGGGCTATCAAAAGTACATTATTTTTATATGTAATCTACTAACACATCATACTAAAAATATAGGACAGAGTTTACAAAACTGAACTTCCAAAACTGCAATCTGTTTTTTATTCAATTTGGAAAAATGACACACTGCTACAGCTTAAAAGTACTATCAGAATCACTAGCACAACTCAATATCATGCTTAAAAGCATTAAAAAATAACCACCTCTACCCTGCCTTCTTTATATAATATAGAAGAGGAAGGTTAGAGGAGAAGAAAAAATAGCCCATCCCTATGGGTGCTAAAAGTTAGAAAATCAAAACCATTATCTAAATCTGTCTAGGGAAGTATGATGTCCCTAAAATTGGAAGTTTCCCTGGCTCATGTGCTTAATCTACTTTAGAGAAAAAGCTAATTGAATCTAAAAACAACCTACTCATAAATCTGGGTTTCAAATTCCAAAAGAAGAAAAGCATCTATCATAAAATTGGAATTTTAAATTTATAAAGACAACCATAAAACTGGAAGTGGTTGAGGTTGGCACATGCATGGTGGAAGGCATGTGTGTGCACTCTCAATGTTCTCTTACATAATTACAGTTTCATAT
Organism: Pinus tabuliformis; assembly: GCA_031772625.1. Classification (NCBI taxonomy): domain Eukaryota; kingdom Viridiplantae; phylum Streptophyta; class Pinopsida; order Pinales; family Pinaceae; genus Pinus; species Pinus tabuliformis. The sequence continues at coordinate 286,332,560 of CM062815.1, forward strand.
CATAGACAATCTAATGTTTCACACCCATTTTCCTTAGCTACACCCTTATTATGACAATACAAGTACCCTACATAGGAATCCAAACTACTGTGGTTGTTGTTAGTGTGCCTTCGCTGGTTAACTTCTATGCCACTATAAAATAGAACAATAACTGATGCAATAGGGAAAACTTCTAGCATCTATGCACCCTCTTTATCTATCTCCTACATAACTACAATGCATTACCCTAGAGATTCTAGTGTTGCATACTCATTCTCCTCAACTGCACCCTTATCATCACTGCACAAGTACCCTACATAAATCCAGACTATTGTGCTTGTTAGCACTCCTTAGTGTCCCAAGTATGAGAAAGGAGTCTGACAGAGGTAACCTCAAACCAGCTTTGGATCTAGTAGCTAGACCTACCAAATCAAAGAGGGATCTCTCTACAATCTCATAACCAATAAAATGACTGGAGGGGAAAATAGATATTAGGCTAGATATTCAGCTCAACAGCGTTTGAATTTAGGGTTTTCTAGACCAGGGTCATAGTTCTTGGAACTAGGTCAGGCTTTAAAATGATCAGTAGTGTGGATGAAAATCAGGCAAGCTAGGTATCTTCAGTGATAGATTTGAGTTTTCATTGTGAGGGTTTAAATAGGAAAGGATCAAAATGAGCATAATCTTATGAATTCATCTATCAAAATAAAGAACACATAACATGAAAATCTCATCAGAACAGAGCATAAGACTTACGAATTTTGTTAAACACCTATGAGGTGATAATAAAACAACATAGATATGGTAATAAGAAGTAATATATATTCAATTTGATGATAAAACAAAGGAAAACATTGTCACAAAAGAATACCACAAGTATCCCAAGATAATAGCTGCAACGGCCTGTATTATTCCTGCAAAAATATGTTGTACACTAGCTCCAAGCTTCTCACTCTCAAATGTCCAATCCTTGACTTCACTTGAAACCATCTACATATAGATGAGAAACTACTTTCCCCCTCTCAGGGTTTGAATCCAACATCTTATGAACTATTTACATGAATGTCTCTTACCATACGTAAAACTAGGGAGGTTAGAAACCAACTCCCTGTTTAGCCTAAAACTAACTTAGCTAACTTTACAAGCATTAATAACAATAAAATTTACATGAGATAACTTTAACCATCACTATGACACTTAGTTACATAATTTAAACTCCTTGGAGGAAAACTTACATCGAGCGGAATTGACTTTGAATCAGAAAATTCAAAAATTCGCCTCTTTCATAGAAGTGCATCGCCCTTATCATAAACAAATTGCCTATTATCATAAGAGAGATGCCCATTATCAGAAGCACAATTCCCATTACCAGAATCGTAGTACTGTTATGAAACCAACATACAAAAAGATAGAGAAGAATAGATAAATGCCTTAGAAATAAGCCTCTTCAAGGGGGCAACCTCCTTTACATTACACAAATGAACAATTCTTAGATGATACAAATGACAAGACCTCCTTTCTATATATAGGAGTCTAAGGGGTCATAATATAATCAAAGTCAACATAACAATAATAATGTAAGGGCACAATAATAACAATAGTGGGCTTCTATGGGGCACAATAATAACAATATCGGGACTACATGGGCACAACAATATAATAAGCAGGTTGTACTAATAACAATAAGGGGTTGAATTAGTAGTATAGGAATCTAACATGCCTCTCTCCTTCAAAAAGTATTGCCCTCAACACTTGAGTAGTTCTTGATGCTTCTGCATAAATTCTTGTCCTCCCATGTGGAATCTTCAGCAGGTAAGTTCTTCCACTTGATGAGATACTCTGAAATTAATCTATTTTTTAGCATTCAATTTCTTGGTTCTGTGACTGTTTCAGGTTCCAATATGATTTTTCCTTCCTTGTCAAGTTCTTGTAATATTGTTTGAACTGGTATCTTCTGCAACTTTTGAATGAGTTCCCACTCCTTTGGGCATATGGATATATGTAAGGCCCGATGTTTGGAGGAACACTTCGTGGAATCAAATGAATAGCATGATCATGATCATGAATAGGTGGGAGGCCTTTGGGAGTCTCAAATACCTTGGAATGATTGTCCAAAACGTTTTGTAGATCTGGAGAAATACATGATTTTGATGTGGGATCCTCTAGTGAACATAATTGTGCAATTACACCCCATTTTTATTTATTTAGAAGCTTTGTCATGCTGTTAGAGTTGATTATATTTCCAGGTTTTCCTTCAATACCCCTCAATTCAATATCCTTTCCTTGCCAAAAAAATTTCAAGAAAAGTTGTTGAAAATTAAAAGCTATCGTACCCAAAGATTGTAGCCATTGGACTCCTAGTAAAACATCAGCACCACCCATTGCAATGGAAATCATTGGGCTATTCAATACATATTCTCCCATGGATAGCATGACATTAAGGCACTTTCCAGAGCAATTTATGGTTCCTCCTCTTGACACTTTGATGCTGGATATAGGAAGTATTTCAATTCCTTGGCTATCTTACAATCAATAAAATTATGGGTACTACCTGAATCAATCAACACTCTTACCTTTTTCTTCTTGATATGTCCTTCTATCTTGATAGTTTGAGGAGTGGTAATTTCTTTGAATGCATTACAAGATATGGTCAGATTGATTTCTTGAGACTCGATGTGATCTTTCAGTTCTTGAACATTTTTCTTCTTGATATGTCCTTCTACATTGATAGTTTGAGGTGTGGTAATTCTGTCCAATGCATTACAAGATATGGTCAGATTCATTTGTTCTACCTTGATGTGATCTTTCACTTCATGAACCTTTTTCTTCTTGATATGTCCTTCTATCTTGAGAGTTTTAAGAGTGGTAATTATTTCCAATGCTTTACAAGATATGGTTGGATTCATTTCTTCTTTCTCTCGGGTTGGTTCCTGGTGTGTATACTCTTCTTTTGATGTTTCCTAATCCTTTTCTTCCTCCTCTCCACAATCACTATAAAATAATTTCTTCTCAACACACTTATGACCTTTGTATTTGTTATCACAATTGTAAGAAAGCCCTTTTTCTCTATTTTCTTCCAATTGTTGTGGTGTAACCCTTGTAGGTTCTGGAAGGCTAGGAGAAACAACACTTCCATCTTTATAGTTGTGAGGAGTAGACTTCCTTGCTGCCATAATTTTTCTTTCCACTTTGTAACAAAGCCCTTTTTCTCTTCTTTCTTCCAATTGTTGTGGTGTTGCTCTAAAGAAGGTGTTGCTCTTTATATCCTCATAATGTGCTATCATTTCCTCAGTGAAAATTGACCACGTAACAAGTTGTTTATGAGAACAAAGCCTTTTACACCATAAAAATTGATCCGGTTCTAAATATGAGGATGCAATATATAACTTTTGTAACAGTGGTGCACCATGTAGATCAAAATATTTCTCCATCTGTAGTATCCAATTTACTATATCCTTTCCATCAAACTTCCTCATGTCAGCTTTTCATGATTTCAGGACCTTGATCTTGAAATGACTGTAACTTTGTACTTTTAGATCTCAAAGTTCTGAAATTGTCTCCTGTAGTAGCCCTCTGAGTCCTCTTTCCAACCCAGCAAGTCTGTGTAGAATTTCATTCTCCAAGAAAGAGTTATGCCCAATCTCCTAAGATGACGTGATTATATAATGTTTCAGTAGAGCGAACTTGTATGATGTGCCATGTGTTACTGTTTCGACCTTCGAATATGAAAACTATGCACAGAAAGCTACAGTCCATCCTCTTTCTATAACTTCTTACAAAATTTCAATTTGTTTCTTAGAGAGAAATTTATGACGATTTGCCCAAGGTCACCTATTTAGGATGTAATTCGGGAGTCTAAAAAAACCCTAACTTCCTCAAATCATATATCCGAAAATGTAGCAAGATAAGATCTGAAATTCAGAACCAAGATTCAAAATGATTTATTCTCAAATGGATTTTTTATTTAGCTTCTGAAACTTCGTAGTGAAAAGGTTATAGCTAAAATACTACGATGACCTGCTTTAGATGAAATTTTGGAGCTTGTAAAAACCCTCACTTCCTCAGATCATATCTCTGAAAATATAGTGATACAAGATCTTAAATTTGAATGCTTGGTTCGGAAAGATTTCTTCTCAAATGGGTTTTTTTTGTAGCTTTCGAAACATCAAAAAAGAAAATTATATCAAAAATACCATGATGACCTATCTCAAGTAGCGAAACCCTAGAATTCAAATCTTTGATACCAAATGTTATGAAACCAGCTCACAAAAAGATAGAAAATAATAGATAAACTCCTTATAAATAAGCCTCTTTGAAGGGGAAACCTCCTTTACATTACACAAATGAAAAATTCTTAGATGATACAAATGACAAGACCTCCTTTCTATATATAGGAGTCTAAGCGGTCATAATATAATCAGAGCCAACATAACATTGATAATGTAAGGGCACAATAACAACAATCGTGGGCTTCTATGGGGAAAAATAATAACAATATGGGGACTACAAGGGCACAAAACTATAATAAGGGGGTTGTACTAATAACAATGTGGGGTTACACTAGTAGTATAGGGACCTAACAAGTGCCCTTGTTGTAGAGCCATTTTAGATTACTTTTCTTGATCTTTAAGCTGAACTGAAACCTAGTGGTGATAGCCTTAGATGTCCTATACACCTTAGAACCTTTAAAACAACAAAAAATTTCCTCCAAGACACCTTAAAATGCAATCTCCCAAAGGAACTCCCAGAAGCACAGCGTCTACTTGAAAATAGTGGCAGAAGTGTGTAAAACAATATGCTTTTTACCCTTTCTAACAAAATTAGAAGATGACATGGAAAATCAAGCACATATCTATCTTGTAGGGGTTAAGATCCATCAAACCATGTAATCCACTTGTCATTTGGAAGCTCTAATGAAAAGCACAGTGCTGGGGTGCTATGCTTCTATACAACTAAAATTTCTAGAATTGACCCAAAATTCAAAATTGAGCAAATTCTTTCAAACAATTTTGTTGAAATTTCATATTTATCATCTCTCAGTGATTCCATGGACAACTAGAGATGCATCTACCAGAAAATCTAAGTTAACCCTCTTCTTCACTTTAGTTAGGGTTTTCTTTGGCTTCCTCTTCATATTCTTAACCCTAATTTTGAAAATCCAATTCTTTGTGTAGCAGTGTCTAGCCATGTCTCTTTGGAGGTTTTTGTCTTTGTTTTCCTTCCTCATGAGCTTATCCAAGTGCTAATTGACCTTCTCAAGAAAATATTCCCTATCCTTACCAATGTTTGTAGCTATAGGGTCAACAGGGTCTTTTTGTACTGATGAGGGAAATGGCTCCTTGTCTTTCTCCAACTCTATTGCTATCATGTCATCTATGTCTTCATGGATTTGAGGAGGAGGTGACTGATCCTTTTGTCTAGCTGTTGATCTTGTTTTTGGCCTCCTTGGATGCTACTAGACTTCTTTATCCTCTAGCTCTTCTACCTCTATGATTGGCTTGCCTTTATTCTTCTTTGCCACTAAATTTGCTTTATTTGATGAAGCATGATCTCCTTTAGGCTTACTTTGCAACAAAAAATTTACCTTGAGCTTCCTATTCTCCTGTTGCAAAAATGACACCATGAAGTTTTCTTTGGCCAAGTCATCTTTAAGTTCTCTAATTTCTGCCTCTTTCTCTCTGATTATCTCTTCAGCTGATTTGTTTTCCTCATGCTGGGCTAGGTCAGCCATGTCAAACTCAATAGGTCCCTGCTCTTCATTATGCTATGGTGCATCATAGTGTTGGGTTAGACTCTTTCCTCACTGATAGTCATCCTAGGTTGCAGTTTAGCTTGAGCCTTAGTTCTAGGTCTAGGCATGTCAACTCTCTCAGGAGAAAACACTAGTCTTTTGCCTCTGCTATAAGTCTTTGTCACTGATGGCCTACTTGATGAGCCAACCTCTTGAGATGTAGATGGTGACTATGGTGGTGATGTGACTCCTAAATGGTTTTGATGATATGACATAATAATGACACCAAATGGATATCTAAAGCCATGAATAAACACCTTTGGACCTATGCATTATGCATGATAATGATATGATGACATTCAATGATGATCAAGACACTCTTTGATGACTTATTTCAAGGAATTATGACAACATTTTATGACCTTGAGTATGGAGGGAGTAGTAATGACCTGGAAAGTGACCAATGATCAAATTTTATCAGAAAATATAACAATTTGACCTAATGACCCTATCAACTAACATTGAAAGAGTAAATTGGATCACTGGTGACTCATAAACACTAACAATGCCTTTTCTACTAAAGATGATTGCTATGCCAGCATGGGAGAAAAAAGTATATGATGTAAAAGGGAAAAACTAACACTCCCTCCTTGTGAAAAAAGTGTTATTGACCAAATCAAATCTCTCCTTCTATGTCCTCAAACTTCTCTTTGGCTACGGGCTTCATCATTATTTTGACCATCTATGAAGTTGAAGAATATAACCTTGGATCATTTTTTCCTTTTGTACTTTGAAATATCTTTAAAATCTTCAAGGTGTAAATCCCTTGTACAAGGAAAGCTTCATAAAAAACCTACCAACCTCTTATGTCCTTCATGTGAAATTCACTAACCAATATCTTCTTACACCACGAACATGAATTGTTCAGAAATTCCAACAGTGATAAACTCATTTGTATATAGGGCCAAGATAAATGGATCAAATCTATCAAATAAAGAAGTAAAATCTACACAAAATCTAGACATATTTCTCTTAATTTTCACTCACAGACATCACAATTTTTATTTTTATTAAATTTTTTGTAACAAAATCACCTTAATCGATCTGTTTTTGTAGGAATTTCAAATGCAATAGACTTAACTAACCTATTTCTTCCCAAATTGTAGTCCTTAAAATGTATGAACTATTTCTCTTTGCATCCTTTTATGATCAATGTAATATGCACACATGATTAAGGGTGGGATCACAGGAGTTGGACATTACTTGACATGGTATAGTAAATGATGAAAAATGCACAAAAAAATTGTGTCACTGTCAAATTTATATAAAGAGAATGAAAATGTGCAGTTTATTTAATTCTAGTAGTTGGTGATTTTGATATTGATTTTTTTACATATGCTTCCTTAATACTCTAGTGTTAAGAATCTACCACCTTATTTAGGGATATTGCATACACTATACAACCACTTGGTTTAAATAAATGATCCTTTGGGTAGATCAAAGGTCCCTTTAGAGGTGGTGCATTGGTGAGTTCTTTTGAGGATTTAACCTTGGTGTGGTCCTCAACAATGATTGCTTTCAATGACCTGCCTTGCCTTTAATGATTGATATTGAAATTTTTGGTCATGAACTATTTAATGATGTAGTTTATTAGTTTGGTCATTGGTGATGAATCCCATTAGTTATACCTTGTGAGTATATGTGTGTTTCAAGGATCTCATGCCCCTTGAATGGTCTAGCTATATCAGGAAGTAGACACTATTATTCCCTAAATTAATTGAAGGATTTTCCATTTGAATTTTGAGATGTTGGCTGTCTTTTTTTATAGTAGATTCAATATCATCCTTAAACCAAAATTTTATTTTACGCAGGGAAACCTCGGGCTATGAAATTTCATGCCTATTCAAAAGATAAAATATTGAAGACACTCTAGCAAAAGCTAATGGTAATTCATTATTATTTGATTGGAGTTTCCATTTAGAAGTTGATTGAAATTTATATATGATAGCCTACCCTTTTATCAATAATTCTAGGAACCATCCAATGAGCCACTAGCATAGACCCTTCCCATATTTCCTAATGTGAATTTGCTGGAATTTAGATTTCATAGTGGTGGCTAATCCCTTTTGATGTGTTTGGAATTATTCCTTAATTAGGGCCTTGAAACCAATTTTATGCATTCTATGACAGTTATATAAGGGTGTTGTAATTTGATCATTTTGATTTTAATTTTCCCTTATTTCACAAGAAATAGCTCATTAAAAAACTAACTCATAGACCCCATCTACCCAATAAAAATTCTAGGGTCTAATCTCACTTCCCAACCACATAAAAACCATAAAATCAACTTATAGTCTTATATATCACAATCTAGATTTGCAGATAAGTCTAAGAAAACTCACTTATGTCCACCATCTTTATTAGATTTCTTTCTGTTTGGTAGATATTAAATTTATTTCAATATTTTATATTAAAAAATGATACTAGTTTCTAGTGTCTCTCTTGCACTTTCACTTTATTTTATCTTATTTCTTAGGCATACATTTAGCTTCTAGCTAGACACTTGTTTCTTTATATTTTCCTCCTTTCAATATCATTCTAGGAGTTTCTTTAACACTCTGACTTTGCATTTATACTGGATTTACCATTTTAGTCCCATTTACCTACTTTTGGGGTCTTTATTGGACATTAGTAAAATCATATTATCTTATCTACCTTTACCTGGTAGTCCATGCATCTCTTGTGGCCACCTTAATCTTATGCATGCAACATCCCCATCCTACTCTTGTGGAATGGTTTTTTGCCACTGATATCTTTATCAGTATCGTTGTTTATTTGTTGCTTTAGTCATATCCATCTTTTTCAAAGGCTACTTTGTTTGATTGTATTTGAAATTGATCAATATCATCTTGTTCCCATACCACCTTCCATGTCGCATTTCACAGTGGACACATGAATGTGGAAACAAGGATCATCCGTTGTTTCCATTTGGTGAAATTATGCTCATTAAATTTATGATCAAGCTTCAACATAAACTTCAGGAGTTTTGTCATTTTTTCCATGAAAGAAATAAATAACAGGCTCCCATATAGTAAAAATATACTTCAAATAGAGATATAAATACATCAACCTCCAAACTATTCTATCATCTAAAATTTGTTATTCTCACACATCCCAAATAATTTTAATTTTCTTCTATACCAAAAAAAAAAAATATGGGATCTTTATCTCTAAACTCCAAATTTTGTCTTGCCAACTGTAGGTGACTGCCTTGATTTTCATACTCATAATTTCTTCATTTATGTGGTCATAATTTTTCAATTTCGAAACATAATGTTTTGGTTGGTGACTATCTTGGGGTCTACCCATGTCCTTTATGCACATCTGGTCTATTACATCTTCTATTTATTGTGTTCCCATAAGGTATTCCAATGGTAAATCATGTGCGTTCATGGTTTTCACATCCTGGTCACGATCTAACAATGTGCACTTATCATGCATTGTTTTGGGATTGTTCCTAGTGTATTTTGGAATCTTGTATGCACAGGGTTGTAGGAACCATCCCCCTAGTCTGGAGGCTTGAACCTTGCTTCAAACCGAACTGTTGTAAAATCACCAAGTAATCCTAGTCTGACATATGATTCTAGCACACTTCCCATAATGATGGTGTAAGGAAGAGATTCCCAACAAACTTGATGAGCCAATGGATGCCATAAATTAAAATGCAAAGAAACTGTGATTGTTGGGACTCAACATCATGCACCGCACATAATCCTAATGATTGTTCCCTAGTCCCTAGGAATGGGCAGAAATATGCATAGGGAAACATGGAATTGTGAATGAGTGATGATTCTACATCACCCTACCCATCTCTAGGAAGAAATAATTGATAATATTCTTGGTGCTTAAGGATTGCTACTATGGTTTATATGTTTGTTCTTTTTAGCTTAAAGAAAATATACTGAAATAGTGAAAATTAATCATACTACTCAACATTATGCTTCCGTTGAAGATCATGGAAGCTTCTATGTTTCAAAAAGAAATTAATGCCTCTAGTCCTTTCTAAGTGTTGTAGATTGAGATTTAACACATCAAATTGGGGCAATCATAACAATGTGAAAATGACTGTAAAGGAAAAACCACAAGCAAGGCTGAATGTGACTTGGAAATATTCTGCATGGTTAGGGATAGTTGTTTTTCCTATCGATATGTACAAGTAAAGGGAGTATGGATAGTTAAGAACTAAGATTGGGAGGTTTCATAATATTGTGAGTTCTGAGATGCTGTTGATGTTAGTAGGTAAGATATAGTGGGCATATGTTTGTTAGATCAATGTCACATTTTATAAGGTAGAAAAGAGCACACACTTATCAACATATAATATTATAGATCGTAATATATGGAGTTGTGGACTTGACAGTTGAGAGGGACTCTCATATTTCTTATGACCTCCTTTGAGGCTATGACCTTGACTACACTTATTGGGTGGGATCACAGTTTTTGGTTTTCAATGTTCTCATGTGTTTCTATGGTCATTTGGCTAGTGGATTGCCTCCCCGTTTTCAGGTCTACTTTGGATGTTCTTGGACATCTTAATTGAATAAAAATTTTATGAACACATTCATCATAGATGAAATATACAAGTAATATATCTAGGTCTCATGGCTTGAACCACTAGGATGATTGAAGCCTAAGATGACTTTATATGCATTTCTTAGAGATGAGTCCTCTTGATTTGATCCTTTTTTTGTGACACTAGATGCATGCACTCTAAGATATCTCTAGGCTAGTTTTGAGTGGGGTTACATAGGCTTTGGTGGAGGCTAAACAATAGATTCCTCAAGACAATAGGTTTTTCTAATTGTCATGTAGAAGAGATTGAGATGGAAATATTTTTTTGTTGCCTTATATACTACGCGATATAGGGATGGTTATGTTGCCTTTTTAGTGAATATCAGAACCCTCTCTACATCACTTTTTGGTACCTAGACCAATAGTGCTTAGCATTTGTCACAAGGAAGACATTCGTCCTCCCATCTTCCACAAGCCACTATTTTATAAAGCATTACTTTGAAAAGAAAATACTTTTATTCGGTGTTCTTCGTAGACAAAGGCTTCGAGAAATAGAGCCACAGTACCCACTAGCAAGTCTGCAAAATTATTTTGGGTCCTATAGTGCCACTTGGTTTTATCTTTTTTTACACATTATGTTTAGTGACCAAATCCCATGGTTAATTTTTTATATAACATTAATATAAAATTGAAAAGAAACATGGTTAGGCTACCATTACTCTTTCACTTATACACAAATTTTTGGACTCTAGGTGTTGGTCAATCTTAGACCTTGGAAAAACCCCAAAGGGGAAAGACAGTTTGATGGAGGATTTTATTTTCATTTTCTTAGATAATTAATTACAACATTAATTACATCACATAGAGTACTTATCTCTCCCTGTTGGTGTCTAGGAAACCATGATATTTTCCTTCAAACTCGTTCATTGTCCAATAAATCACTACTTTGGAATGTGTGCCACTAATAGACTTTCTCTGCTCAGAAAATGATCACTGTCCTTGAAACCATCACCATGAATTACATGCCACTGACATACCAATGTCCCTTCAAATTCATTCCATTGCTTAGAATTTCCTTCCTTGAAATCTGTGCCACTGACCTACAAATTTCTCCTTGAAATTCATGCTGACATAACTGCTTTTTGCCTTGAAAAATGTGTTGTTAGACTAGGATTAAATGTCTAGAAATGTGTGCAACCAGACCATCTTTTCATCCTAGAAATCTGTGTTGGAAACCTCTGTTTGTTCCTTCTCAAAATTATTGCTTCTCTTCCAGCCTATAATTCGACCTACTAATGGTAGGTGCCTCCTGAGTTTGGTGTTGTGGAATATCTCGAAGCTACTATAGGTCTCTCCTTGAGAAAACCTCTTCTATCTCAGCCTTTTCTCGTATAAGGTGGAACTTGTGGCATCATGAATATAAATTTCGATCAATAGTCAATGCAAAAGTCTCCATTTGGAAAATCTGAAGGTAGAAGTACAATCTACAAAGGAGAAGGTGAAGTAAAACTACCAATTATTGGACATCCTCATCATAATAGCTTGGCAATGTGTGCAAGTTCACTTCCTCTCATATAATGTGTCCTATCCATTGAATAACAAACTCCTCAAAATGGTGATCACCCTCAAAATATTTGTTGAAATTGTGAGTTCCTTTTAATCATATGTTTAGCCAAAATATCAATTGTTTTCCTTCATGAACATATCTTAAAAAGGTGTTTGAATTCCGACTAGAGATGCAAGTGAGACATGAACACTGAAATAGATCGGATTGAAAGTCATATATTCTTCCCATAGGTAGAAAAAATGATCACTCACACTCAGAATGCATATAGAACTGCTACTATATTTCATGTTACCATATTTGTTGTAAATGTTGAGTATAACTTGTTGGCAGTTATCAGTTATTTACTAGTGGTGTGGCCTATTCAAGTGTGTAAAAGCACATCAAAATATCCTAGAATATTTTATACAAGTTGTATAAATTTTTTGATTTCTAAGAAGTGATGTTTTGAGCTAGAAACAACCCCCCTTGATTGTTTTTATGCCTCTAGGTTGAACCCCTTCAAGTTTCCATTCAGTCTTCATCTTGTGAATTGTGACTATAACACCTTTGGTTAGGGTTAGAGAAGTAAGAAGAGGCTTTGGAGAGAAGGAATATATAATGACATACATCCCTCCTGAAAGTTTAACAAGAGCCAAAAACTGCTATTAACGTCAATAAATCAAGAAGAGTGATCATGAGAATTATATGAATGGATGTTGGATGAAATAAATTGATATGGATTCCTTGAACAGATGCTCAATTCCTTCCATGACCGATCATCAATGCCGCAAGAAACCCTAGTAGCTGATACTCGAAACTGACTTTACAACTTCTCAAAACTTGCATTAATGAATTTGAAAGTTAAGTTCAGAGTTTTTACGAAGTTCGCAAATGATGGTGGGAGACCATCTAAATTACAAACTTTCCTTATTCATGTACTTTTCTTCTTATAGCCAATATTTGATCCCTAATGTCTTTAACCTTCATGAAATGTTATGAAATTAACTCTCCTTCCTTCATTAATTTTCATTTAAAAAGGCATTCTTTTAAGGAAAAAATCATCTTTATTTCTCAGTGTCGTTCATGCTACCAAGCTTCATTAACAGCCCCTTCCCCACTACCCTAGATGTTAGGAGCATTGGGATTTCTTACTATTTTTCTCCCCCTAGGATGATATATCCAAGTGGTCTCATCCCTACACTCTCCCCACAACATATAATCTGTTAGTGCATTGGTCCTTTGACAATTCTGGATGGCTCTAGTTAGGATCCTCTATTGGGGACTTGGCCACCCTCATTCATCATTAACAATGAGTTTTATCTCCAGTAGGCTTCGAAATCCACTTTTTTGTTCAAAACTGAGACATACTAGTTTCTAGTGTCTCTCTTCCACTTCAAGTTTATTTTCTATCTTTTCTTAGGCAGATATTTAACTTCTAGCTAGACACTTGTTTCTTTATATTTTCTTGCTTTTAATAGCATTCTAGGAGTTTATTTCACACTCTGACTTTGCACTTATACTGGATTTACCATTTTAGTCCCATTGCCCTACTTTTGTAGTCTTTTTTAGACATCAGTTAGATCATCTTACCTTATCTACCTTTATCTGAAATTCCATGCCTTTCCCATGCCCACCTTCATATTATGCATGCAACTTCCCCATCCTACTCTTGTGAAATTGTTGTCTGTCACTGAGAACTTTATCAGTATCACTACTTATTTGTTACTATATTCATATTCATCTTATTCAATGGCTACTTGGTTTGTCTATATTTGAAATTTATCAATATCATATTGCTTCCATACCACCTTCCACGTCTCCTTTCTCAATAGACACATGAATGGGAAAACAGGGATCATCTGTTGTTTCCATTTGGTGAAATTATGCCCATTAAATTTTTGATCAGGCTTCAACATAAACTTTAAGAGTGTTGTCATTTTTCCATGAAAGAAATAACTACGAGGCTCCGATAGAGTAAAAGTATACTTCAAATGGAGATATAAATACATCAACCTCCAAATTGTTCTATCACCTAAAATTTGTTATGTAGGCACATCCCAAAGAATTTTGATTTTCTTCTATACCAAATAATAGAAATTTATGGGGTCTTTATCTCTAAACTCCAAATTTTGTCCTGCTGACTGTAGGTGACTGCGTTGATTTTCATACTCATAATTTCTTCATTGTTGTGGTCATAATTTTTCAAATTCGACACATAATGTTTTGGTTTGTGCCTATCTTAGGGACTGCCCATGACTATTTTTCACATGTGGTTGGCTACATCCTCTATTTATTGTGTTCCCATAAGGTATTCCAGCAGTAAATCATGCGCGTTCACGACATTCATGGCCTGGTCATGGCTTAAGGATGTGCACTTAGCATGCATTGTTTTGGGACTGTTCCTAGTCTATTTTGGACTCCTATATGCATAGGGTTGCAGGAACCATCCTCCCTGGTATGGAAGCTTGAACCTCTCATTAGATAGAACCAGTGTACAATTGCCACATAATCCTGGTCTGACATATGGTTCTGACACACATCCCATAATGATGGTGTAAGGATGAGATCCCAAACAACCTTGATGAGCCAATGGATGCCATAAATTAAAATTCAAAGCAACTCTAATTATCAAGACTCAGAATCATTGTTGGAAAACATCATGGACTAAAGAAAATCCTAATGGTTCTTCCCTGGTCCCTCAGAATGGGTAGAACTATGCAGAGGGAAAGTTGGAATTGTGAATGAGTGATGATTCAAAAGTTAAACCCATCCATCTCTAGGAAGAAATAATTAATAATATGCTTGCTGCTTAAGGATTGATACTATGGCTTATATGATTGTGCTTTTTAGTTTAAAGAAAATATACTCCAATAGTGAAAATAAATCATACTACTCAACATTATGTTTCTTTTGAAGATCATGGAAGCTTCTGTGTTTCAGAAATAAATTAATGCCTCTAGTCCTTTCTAGGTGTACTAGATTAAGATTTAACACATCAAATTGGGGAAATCATAACAATGTGCAAATCATTGTCAAGGAAAAACCATAGGCAATGCTGAATGTGATTTGGATGTATTCGACATGGTTAAAGATAGTTGTTTTTCCTATTGATATGTATAAGTAAAGGGAGTATGGATAGTCGAGAGCTAATATTGGGAGGTTTAAAAGTATTACGAGTTCTGAGATGCCATTAATGTTAGTGGGTGGGATAGACTGCATATATGTTTGTTAGATCAATATCACATGTTAAAAGGTGAAAAATAACACATCCTTATGAGCATCTAATATTATAGATCCTAATATATGGAGTTGTGGACTTGACAGTTGAGAGGGAATTTCATATTTCTTATGACCTCCTTTGAGGCTATGACCTTGACTACACCTACTAGGTGGGATCACAGTCTTTTGTTTTCAAAGTTCTCATGTATTACTATGGTCATTTAGCTAATGGATTTCCTCCCTATTTTTAGGTATACTTTGGATATTCTTAGACATATTTTATTGAATAAACATGTTATGAACACATTCATCATAGATGAAATATACAGGTAATATATCTAGGTATCTTGGCTTGAACCGCTAGGATGATTGAAGCCTAAGATGACCTTCTATGCATTTCATAGAGACATGCCCTCTTTGTTTGATCCCCTTGTTGTTACACTAGATGTGCGCAGTCTTAGATATATTTGGGTTGGTTTTGAGTGGGGTTACATAAGCTTTGGTGGAGGCTAAAAAATAGATTCCTCAAGAGAATAGGTTTCTCTAATTGTCATATAGGATATATTGAGATGGAACGTTTTATTTTTTTGTTTTATATACTACGAGATATAGGGATGGTTATGTCATCTTTTTATTGAATATCAAAACCCTCTCTCCAAAATTTTTTGGTACCTGGATCAACAATGATTAGAATTTTTCATGAGGAAGGAATTGGTCCTCCCATCCTCTAAAGGCCACTTCTTTAGCAGGCATTATGTGGAAGACCACATCCTTTTATGTAGTGTTCTTAGTAGAAAAAGGCTTCAAGCAACAGAGCCACAATACCTTATCGTGTGGGTCTTATAGACCCACCTGGTTATAGTTTGTTTTACGCATCATGTTTAGTGCCCACATCCCATGGTTAATTTCTGATATAACATGAATATCAAATTCAAAAGAAAATTTGTTAGGCTACCATTAATCTTTCACTATACACAAAATTTTGCATTCTATTTTTTGGTCAATCTCATACTTGGAAAAACCCCAAAGGGGAAAGTTAGTTTGATGGAGGATTTTATTTTTATTTTCTCATAGAATTAATTACAACATTAATTACATCACATAGAGTACTTATCTCTTGCTTTTGATGTCTAGGAAATCATTCCATTGTCCTTGAAACTCATTCACTATCCATAAATCACTAGTTTGTAATGTGTGCCACTGAATTCCACTAACCAACCAATCTCCCTTGAAATTCATTCCATGGCTTATAATTTCCTTCCATGAAATATGTGCCACTGACTTACAAATTTCTCCTTGAACTTCATGCTTATAGAACTGCTTTTGTTCCTTGAAAAATGGGCTGTTAGACTGGGACTAAATGTCTCGAAATGTGTGCAAGTAGACCATCTTCTCAACCTAGAAATCTATGGTGGAAAACTCTGTCTGTTCCTTATCATAATTCGTGCTTATCTTCTAGCCTATAATCGACCTACTAATGCTATGTACCTCCTCAGTTTGGTGTTGTGGAATATATCCACACTACTATAGGTATCTCCTTGAGAAAAATGTTGTTATCTCAGTCTCTTCCCTTATAAGGTGGCACTTGTGACATCATGAATAGAAATTTCCATCAATAGTCAATGAATAAGGTTCCATTTGGAAAATCCTGGAGATTTCACTGTTAGAATTGCCTCAAATTTGGAGGAGGGGAGGGGACCCAACAATTCAGTAGCCTATAGGAGATCAAAGTTTTTCGTTGGGTCAATTCCAGAGAAATTGATGCCCTAGGTGGCCTTTGAGGGCTAGACCTAGGAAAGAGTGGTAAAAGGTGAAAACGGTAAAGGATATGACAATCCTTTTTAGGGATCAATGCCTAATTTGCTTAGGGATATGGATTCAAGGATGATTATGAGTAAGAACTTGGTTTCTTGATTAAGGAGGCCGGGGAAGTAAGCTTCATCCAATGTTGAGAGAAAGAAAAGAAAAGTGACCTTTAAGAATTTATACTTCAAATAAAATGAGGCAATATTATTGAGACACATTATCTCTAGGACATTTCATTCATATAACATTGGCCCACACAATAAATTAGCTAAAACATGCCTAATTCCACATTTCAATTATGCATCAACTAGCCCTAATTTTAGCAGTATGCAACAACAATAATAAAGATGTTAAAATGTATTGACAACATTATAGAGTATATCCAAATAGCATTTCATTTGCAGGAAAAGGGTCCAAGACAAGAAAAATAGCCCAAATCGATACATCAAAATTCATCCATCTCCAAAAATTTTCTCCAAGGAAAAAATACGAAGTTCTCTAAGATTGGAGAGATCCCAAGTCGAATGATGATCCAAATGAATGTATCTAATGTCAATATATAGCCTCCTAATGATCCGAATTGGATCCATGAAGATTATCAAGGTGCCATGACTGTATCCAAATAGGATAGACTTCAAATTTATGGATAAAGAGTGATTAGGAAGACCTCTAAATAGTGGCAGTTTGCAGCCAGCAAGGAACGATGAAGACCTCGGTCAAAGCGTTCTAACTGAGGCCCATGCAGACCACGCAAGAGGCAAAACTAGCACTTTGTAAGCCCGGATTGGGAAACAGAGGCCATTTATGATGCATGCTAGGAAAAACCCCTTGAAAAGGAGAGGCCCTAAGCACTCGGTCACATGGGAAGCTAGGAAACCATGGGGAAGTGCTCAGGTGAAAGGCGAAACCTGCACTCCAAAACCGGCGGAATATCAGGGCCATCCTTGGGCGGTAAGCAGATTTGGCTGAAAGCGAGCGATTTCATTCAGCGCACAATGCCTGTCTAGCGGATGAGAGAGAAAACCACCTCTCATTGCACGCTAATGATCGAGCAAGTCAATCACGCGAAATGAGCGAATGTCGTAGGATCTCGGGGCTTCAGATCTGACAGTGGAGATTGCACCCAATGGAGGAATCGGATTTGACAGGGGATTAAGCTGCGACATAGAGAAGTTTGATGTTCGATTTGACTGCTGAGTTGGTGGGTGAGTCATTCCATAGTGTAATTGGACTACTGAACCGTTGAGGATGATCTGGTGCAATTCGTGAGAGGACAAGTGGCCACTTCCTGTGAGACGTTGGCGATGACACAGAGGCAGGGAACTCCAAATGAATAGCAACAGGCGATCTGAAGGGCGGAAGAGGAAGCGAACAGTCAAGGAAGGATTGGCTCTAAGCCATGAACAGATAGAGAACAGAACAGAGGACGAGAAGAGGACAAACACAAAGGAAGCGAGAGTGAAGAAAAGACAGTAAAGCAAGAAGTAGAAATAGAGAGCCAAGGTGACGTAAGGTAGCATTGAGCAGACAGAAAGCTTGAGAGGTTCAAGCAAACCCTGAGAGGATCTGTCGGGAATCGAGAACCACATTGAGCTCCTCCCATTAAAGACCAGAGAGGTCAACATCTACTAAGGAAAAGAATCTGTGAACTTTAGTGGCTTTGGGGATCCAAGAACCACCCTACCAAACATCTTCTATTTTAGTAGACTCAAGTTGAGCTCCTCATTGTAAATCTGTGCTTTAAAGACACAATAAAAGAAGGCCACCACTGAAAGTTGGACTGGAGATGTATCCCTGGAGGATAGGGTGAACTCCTTATTAATTGTTGTGTTCTTGTATTTTCTTACTGTGTTTCTCTTACTGTTTCCCATTTTCAGTGTTTGTGTATTTTTCAATTTGATCGATCCATTACCTAAAATAACATGGACACACACCGACACATGAGTCTGTAATACCTTCATTCAATAATTATTTAACTGAGGTCACTCACAAGTGATTTTTAGATCCTAAGGAGTTCAAATTAGCCTATGGGCCTACACTAGCACCTAATGGTAAAATAATATGAAAATAGAAGCCCTATATGGTGACAATCCCACCAAACCAGCTCACAAGTAGAAAAAATAAGCTTCACAAAAGGCCAAATAAATGTAGGTTTTAACCCTGTACAGAAATTACCTGTATATGAATTCTAAAACGTAGAAAATAAACAATGCGAGAGCATAACACATAAAACACATATACACAGTGATTTTCCCCTGGATCCCAAAACCAGGACTACCAGTTTGATTTTTCATTATATTCCTTTCAATGTTATAATACATATTTATACATGTTGAAGCATCCAATACCATGGACCGAAAACCATCGCGTCCAAAACCATGGATTGAAAACCATAGGTAGCCTCGCCTAACCTAATATAGGGTTAGTCGTGGAAAGAATATAACACAACCCAACAATAGTAACATGTACATGTTGTGGGGCCCTCCAAATCGCTAATAATGTCCTGAAGTACCTTACTGAGGAATAAATTCCTTGGAATATGATGGACAAGGGGGTGGCCCCTTCTTCTCCAAGTAATACACCTCTGGTGCTCCCAATGGGTCTGAGGGAACATAAATGACCCCATGGGTCTCTGTATGAATCATAGATGCCTGTAGATCCTCTGCAAGGGTCCAAATGTCGGAATGAACATCATACAAGTCTTGGGTCACCTACCAAGAGTGTGAGGCTCCTGTGGGGGTCTTGTGGGAATGTACCAAGCATATCACCATCATCCCAAAAATGAATCACTAGTAGTCTCTGGGCATTGATAAAGATATGTGGAATTTTTTTTGTTGTTATGGAGGCCAATGGCTCTCTATGCACACCCTATATGTGCCAATGTAGACCTCTTGGGGTTAGGATCCTGTATAGGGAGACCAAACCCAAATGGAAACCACATGTAAATAATCATGTAAAAGCATTTACGAACCATGGATAACAATGTTGGCACTTCATAATGGCGTGCACTTTCGTAGTGGTCTTTGGAATGTTCTAATGTCTCCAACCTCCAAAGGTGGTTAAATGAGTGCCTTATCTAGTGGTTTTATCCCTTAAAGGGGATAGTATGTCCAAGGTACATCCCTGTAATGGGGGTTGAATTTGATAAATAAGTGTAATGGAGTAGGGACTGAGAGGGGCAATCTTGGGCCACATATTGGGGCATAGGGGTAGCTAGAGAAAGGGAATCCCACACTTGGGTATGTAATGTGTAGGAAGGAGAAATCGTGGTACATGAGGTGCCCCAACCTTTATTTTTCCACCCTTCTTTTTGATCCTTTTCCCTTTTATGATTTTTTCTTTAATTAACTGCTAGGGTCTCAAAGGACAAGAGCATGGTGTGTAAGATATAACATTGATTACCCCCTTTTAGGTAGGCAGTTTCATTTCCCTTCATGGGTTGGAAAAATTGTGGGTTCCTAACTGATAAATGAGGCTCATCTAGGGCCTATGGAACCAGAGTGATGACCATGGATTGGGTTACTTGTAAAGGGAAATGTATAGATTAATATCCCTACCAAATCTAAGTCATTTATTGGCCTATTGAATTCCGAATATGACTTGGATAATTTTCTTGTGTCTACCAAATGCTTTTGAGAATAACTAAAATATGAGCTTGAAATCTCTAGCTCCTCCTACTTCATCGTTGGTCTTAAAATGCCCTTTAATATTGCGCACATGATCAACATTTCTAATATGGTATGAAATAAGAATCTTCCAAAGGTCATCCCCTACAATGTATCATATATTTGTTCAGCTACATGGACTATTACATAACTCAAATATGATTTACAAGTTTATAATCAAGAAACCCTTTCATTTGTGCTAGGTTTTCCTAATGTAAAATCCACAAAAATAATCTAGTTTTCCTTATCCAACCATGCATGGGGTAAAGGAAAGAACAATAGAATTACATCTTCTATTGTCAAGCTTCTATTAACTATGCTAAGTTTTCAGTTAGTGGAAGATCTCTATGAGACATTTTATAGACTTCACTTTGAAATCTACATAGCATCCATCTTCACTAATGAACTAGTGACACATCATATGAATTCAATTTGGAAATCCATCTTGACCAATTGTGAGAAATTTTGTCTTACCCACAACAATACTTGTTGCTAGAGCAAAATTCTTAGGGAACTGCATTGTTATTTCAACTAAATATTGTGTAAGTTTTGGCACAAGTGTAGATCCAATAAAGGGCATATTAAGAATTTATCTCTTTAAACATGAGGATTTCCCTAATTTGACCTTGATTGTGTGTTTTTCCATTAGGGAGTTTACATCCATCGGAACTTTTGATATAGTGAGAAACCTACAATTTGACCTTGAATATGTGTTTCTTCATTAGGGAGTGTACATCCATCTTAACTTTTGATCTAGGGAAAGGCCTAACTCAATTTTCTTAAACTCCTTCACAATGGAAGAATTTCCAGCATAATATATTGGGTGGCACCCCATAACAAATATTGCCTTCCTTCTCTAGAAGCATTCCTCGCATTGCATGATATTTAAGCTAATAAATATTGAAGGACCTTAGTGTCTGGTCTTGTGAAAATTTTATCTTTATCCCATTCCACCATATTTAAATCTCCATTCATTATCCACTCAATAGTAGGAAGAAATTGCAGTATGTAGTTTTGAAATGGCATCTAACTTATGGAATCGTTAGTTGCATAAATTGAGCAAAGTGTCCAAACTATACAAGAAATCACCACAATCCAACGACATGTTTGAAATTGGTCCCTATATTTATAATATGAGGGATTAACCAAGGACCAAGTATATAAATAGAAGAAAATCCAATCAAAAAGAATTGATGGAACTCCAAGGGTAATTTTCCTTCCCCAGAGATATTGAGATGGTGAATAGAAAGGGAAACAAATATGGCATTTTGTACTTTTATGTCAATTGTTGTAGCTATCTAACTAGAAGTATACACATGCACACTAGAATACTCATCTCCTATGTTGAACATTTTTCTTTGAAACTATTCTTGATTTTGGATAATTCAAAATGTATTTTTTTTAATTTATTTATTTATTTTATTTTATTAATTATTAATTATTTCATTTTTATTTTTTATTTTTTGTTCTGTCAATTTCTAAAACTATTGCATTGCTTACAGTTACCTTAGACAAAGATGGTGGTCCTTTGAAGAAAGGGAGATACTTAAAATGGTGAGATATTGGGTCTCTTCACAACCTTCTCATTGGGGAGATCAACAAATACCATTGAGACTAGTTTAATCATGTTGAACCATACATTAGTTTCGCATGTTCTTAGGGTACCAGAGAGACCAACTCTATACAGTTCCATAGCAACGTGTTCCTAACATGTTTGGCTACATCCCAATCCCATAGGAGTGGCCAAATACCTATTCAGATTTTCTTCCTTCTGACCACAAAAGCTAGGAGTATTCTTTGCTCACAAATCCCCCCTAGGATCATAGAATTGGATCCATTGTTGGCCTGAGGGGACTTTGGGACTGCACCTATACCCAGTTCGCCTTCCTTTCCATCAATCATTAGACTTAGGAGCCCTTGACATATCTAGCTCCATTACAATACCTTACCATCTTGCTCACTCATTTCTTTTTAGTAGGCCATTGAGCATTTTTTATTATACCATAGTCTCTTATATACATGTTGCAACAAAACTACCACTAATTTCTTTCTCTGAATGTTACTTTTAGCATTTTTCTAGGAAATTTACTTACACTCCTACAATGTAATCATATTGACTAAACTCTTACTTACTCCCATTGACCTACTTTTGTGATTATCAATAGGAAATTAATAAATTTACTTGCAAGGATCAATGACAACAATTGTAGGTAGCATTTAAATGCCCAATAGTGGTGTCACATGTACGGATATGCAAGTGATGAGTGTCTAAACTATCCCTAAGGTTGTTAATGTGCAAGAAGTGCCCAAAAGAGTGGTGTGAATATGATAATGGAACAACTAGAATGTTTTGGATGATTTCAAAGCCATTAGTGGGAATTTTAAAACATTTCATTACTACTTTGAACACCATGCATATGTGTTCCCGAAAACTTATAAGTAGTTCTTATGTAACCATGGTTGGAAATTTGTAATCCACAATCTACTTACATTTTGTTGGAAGTATAATAGATATATCCAATTATAAGTTTTATTTTCCATTTTTTCCTTCATTTATGTCTTGCAATTGTAGGGATGCTATTTTTTAAATTTAATTAGATATGATAAATGTTATCTTCCATGCATGCATGGAATGATTTCATAATTTTCGTACATACATTCTACTTATGGATATATAAGTCAATTTCTACACTTGTTCATGAGTTCATATGTTAGTGTGTTGCTCTCTTAGATCACTATATAGTGTATCGCCTGGATTATGCACTGAGGATGATGTTACATAGGGGACTTGTCTCTACTTCTTAGATGAATCCTCTGTATTTCCCCTCCTTGGGGATTGCAAGGGGAAAGTCCCTATTTTAAAAGAGACATCTATGAGGATGTGTGATCCTCTCCCACATTGTCTATATGTTTCCTTCCATAAAATTGGATGTTTTGGAGACGTCATCTGATGGTTTTGGGGACTTATCCTAGATCCTCTAGATGGTTCTTTCCAAAAATAAGGAGTTTTGCGAGATCTTTTGGGATGGTTTTGAGGACATTTGAATAACCACTATAAAAAATAGTGCCCATTTGGTTCTAATTCTCAAATAAAAGTATTCACCAATTTGTTCTACATTCAAACCTGGACAAAGGTTATCTATGCATTGCATGCCTGAATACTATGTAGTATGTTTTTGTAATGAGGGCTACTTTCCTTCACAATTTTCACTCCCATGTTTGTGTATCCTATATCAACTATTTCTTTTGGGGGAGTTATAATATCTATGTAGATAAGATATTTAAGATATATTATCTAAGAATTGTTACTTTTATTGAGTTAGATTAGATCTATTATTTATGGCAGTTACTTTTATTGACTTATATTATAGCCCTATGTTCTACGATCTTTGTTTTTAAATTTTGTATTACTTTAAAATTTTATTTTTTAAAATTATTTTTGGTTCTCCCATTGAAATTTGGGTTTAACTTATATCCATCCTTGAAACCCTTCCCCTCTCCCCTATCCCTGAAACACCATGCAAAATAGCCCAAGTTGTTCACACGTTGTAGGATTTTGTTTGCATTGTATTAATTTATTAAAAAAAATAGAGATTTTCCCCTTTCTCCCACTTATCATTTGAAAGTTGACATCACTTTACTTTCCTCCACTTATTTTCTCCTTGGGTTCACCATGAAAAATTTCTTTAGTTGATAATTTATCTCACACCTTCCTTACCCCTTTATTTTCAATTCATTCATTTTTTCAAAGTTATAACTTATAATAAAAGGGATATGGAACTATACCTTAGGTTCTATTAAGGTTGCCGTATTATTTTTTGAGTTTTCCATTTTAATTTAAGACCTTCAATAAATGGAAGCATACCTCAATACAATATGTAGGATCAAAATTGAGGCTTTGTGAAAATGAACCAATTATTTATTCTTTATATTTCTTGTAGTTTGATGGATTGTTATACTTGTGGACCATGTTTCTATGCTTTTCCATTTAAGTTGTATGAGATTTCTCACGTTGTTCCCATGCATTCATTTTTCCAAAGTTATAAAGGATATGAAAATTGTAACTTACGTGCTATTATAACTGCCATCTTATTTTTTGAGTTTTCCATTTTCACATAAGACTTTCAATAAATAGAAGCACATCTCAATACAATATGTAGGATCAAACTTTGATGTTTTGTGAAAATGTTCCAACTATTTATTCTTTATATTTCTTTAAGGTTAATGGATTGGGTCATAATGGTGGATCATGTTTTGATGCTTTTCTATTTTTCTGTTTGGCCAGTTGTGGTAGAATACTAAAACTACAAGTTGTTATATGGTTTCTCTATAGTTAGCTTAGGGTTGAATTTTTTCAATTAAATTACTTAAGATGGTAGTTAGCTTGTTCAACACAAAACTGATTGATATGATGTTGATGTAATGGGATATGTTTTGTACCTATTCCTTGAGACAAATAATACTATCACAATGTCAAGAGACATTGGTGTGGAAAAGAACATTACTCAAGAGCCACCTAGCAACATTTAGGCATTACTTTAGATGAAGACTTTCATGTTTCTTATATTTATGATTTTCACTATGATAGGTAGGTGAGGAAATATATATCTTATTAATGTGAATTCAGAAACATATGTTTGAAAGTGAAGGATGTTTCATTGTGGTTCTTGTTTAATTAGAACTAAAAGTTGACTTCTTGAAATCTAGGTAACTTCTATACAATTATGATCTCACTTTAAGTATAAGATTATTATTAATACATGCATTTATTAGAACCTTTTTTGGCACTTTCTCTTCGATGTTATTGATATTTACACGCTCAATGAGTGAATACCTAAAAGGCCAGGACTTGTACTCTCCTTAGCGTACGTATAGGTGAGCTAATGGGGTTTTACAATTCACTCCCCCTATTGTGATCATGGAAAAGTCCTAGATCATGGTGATTGCAATATAGAGTTCTCAGAGCGGTTGGTGTGAACCTCAAAATCCATGATGAGAACATGGGTGCGTAATAAACACATAATTATGTTCAACCTCTGAGTCTCACGAACTGTAAATCAAAATCAATTTGCACTTTTCAAACTTGATGCTGTCAAATATAAATGAGACAAATTGTTTAGTAAATGGCTTTGTGAAAATTTTGAGCGACATTAGGATTAATTGGTAAAATTTTATAGAAAAAATTGTGATCAGGTGAAAGAACAAATGCATTCCTTGGGATTTTGGTTAATGAATCTTTGCTTTGTAAAGAAGGTTGTTAATATTGAGACAATGTTTCAGGAACCTAGAAAGATCAAAATTATTTGTTTGCTTGTTTTAAATTTGTTACTTTGAAATCATGTGCATTTCTCCCTTTATCATCCTCTTCAGGGTACACTTTAAAATAGCAACACTTTTTAGTAACAACAACTTGATGATGTTTAGGAGCACTAGTATTAACAAAATGGGAATAAGGGTGGTGTTTTTCTTGTGTAAATCTTGAGATTTGATTTTGATTTTTGCCTGACGTTTTCCTTATGCAAGTTTATTAATTTTAATTCATTTTTCTCATTATGTCATCATTGTCATCTATTTCAATTTTATAGATTTTTTTTCTGCACACTTTCCTCTTATTTTGTTGTTTTGTATATGTAGCTATACATTATTCCTGAGAATACCTAGAAAGGGGATCTTCAACTTTACGAGCATTGAATTTTTCTTGAGTGGAGAATGGAGAAGTTTCTTATTAAGAAGTTGCTTGTGGAAACTTTCTTGATCCATTATAATGAAAATTATTGGCTTTTTTCAATTAGATATTAGTCGGTTTGGTGCAATAAAAAATGGAGAGCTAGAAATATGGTACACTAATTCACCACTTGGCCCTTAGAACATGTAACTTTTTTTGCATGATTATGCCTAAGATTTTTCTTGAAGGTTGAATACTAAATTCCTAAGGTGTTCTTTTATATAGTTACCTTTCATTTTCTTTCTTTATACAGGTCATCTAGCCACATGGTGGCCACTATTTCCAAACTAAATAAAACTCACTTGAGTTTATAGTAGGGATTCCTATGGTTTTTAATGTTGTGATTATATCACCTCATGGTTATTTTGGGAAAGAAAATATTTTAGGAATGCTAGACAAGACATCGGTGAATAGTTAAAACATTTTTTTTTATAATTGCAATGTCCATTCCATGATATCCTCTCTTTATTGTTTGATTATATTTTGAATGTCTCTTTTGATTTTGTTGTCTTTTAAGTATGAAATTAAAAATACTTTCTATCATGTCCATTTAAACAACAACCAAATATTGAGGGTGAAATTAGTATTGCACTTAATTGATTGAAATCCTTTCAGTGGGTTTGTGTAAAATATTTTCAAGTTGTTATTTGAGCACATGTTGTTTGTATACTTTACCAACTTCACACATTAGAGAATGAAATATTTTTGCGAATAAAATGACAAGGATTAGACATCACAACTTTGATTATTTGTTTTCACAAGTTATCTACAACTTTATTTTTTTAGCATGTAACTTAGTTGACATGATTGTGCCTAAGATTTCCCTAAAGCTTGAGTACTAAGTTACAAAGGTGTTATTTTCTATGATGGTGTTTTATTTTATATGTTTATCACCCAATTGAAGAAAACTTGTTCGATTTTCTTTCTTTCATGGGGAAAAATGGCTTTGACATTGTTGACGTTGAGGTATATGTTGTATAGATCCTTTATAGTCTAAATACTTTATATTATAGTGTTCATCGTCTTTCATGTATTATACTCTACATTTTATCTTATTTTGTTTTTAGAAAGGGAACTCAGAATTGATGGTAAGGAGCAGGAATTGAAGAAAAAAGAGAATAATAGCACTGCAACAATAAATGTAAAAAGAGAGAGAGAAGATATTTGGGCTAGTGGTACCCTTAAAGCCAAATATATCACATAAGACACACACATAGAGACTGATGGTCAAGTCTTCAGTGTTGGTGAATTCACCTGCAATGCCTTGGCAACATAATGATAATGTTTTGAAGCGTTGAAACAATATTTCATGTGTAAATTGTAGTCCAAACAATATTAAGTTGGAAACTCATATTGTAATACTTGACACTTCATACACTATAATTTTTCTCGTTGGAATTATTTATAGTTGCATTTGATATTTTTTAGTATTGTAATTAACATATGTAACTTTGTATGACAATGTATGACATTTTTTTAATTTAGTCACAGTCATATTAATTGATTTATGTTGATTAATAATTAACACATAAAAATCAATCTAAAATTATTAAATTATTAGTTTATACTTATTAATGATAAACATAATTAAAATGAATATACGACTGAATTAGTAGTTTTTAATAATTATTACTGAAAGTAAATTAAATGAATATAAACTACTAAACTAGGTGTTTATATAATGAATATGAAACTACCATGAAAATATAAATCACTAGTGCAAATGATAAATTTGTGATTACAAATGATAACTAAAGTTTGCATATATATGACTATTAGTCACTAATTTGCAGTATTTTATAACACGGCCGAAATTTAGTAATATTTCTTTGGTCACTAACTAGTTTCAAGTGATGACTAGCTTTTGCATATATATGACTATTAGTAGCTAGTTTAATGTATCTTATAACACGAAAAAAAATAGTCATATTTCTTTGGTCGTTAATTCATTTGAGATGATGACTAAAATTTGCATATATATGACTATTAGTAGCTAATTTACACTATCTTATAACATGACCAACATTTTGGTCATATTTCTTTGGTCATTAATTGGTTTTCTAAGGTGATCATATAGAAATATATTTTGTCATATATTCGGTCATTAATTTTGACAATTAATGAATAAATTAATGACTAAATTAATGAACAAATTTATGACTAAATATACTACTAGAAAATAAAATTCAGACAACCAATTAATGACTAAGCTAAGAATGACTAAAAGTTGGTCATGTTATAAGATAGTATAAATTAGCTACTATTGACCACCGACTAAAAAATGATCATTTATATGCAAATTTTAGTCATTTTTTTAGTAACTAATTAACCATTTTGTGATAGTGTTTTTTGACCTATATATTAAATTTCAATACAATTGACTTATATCATGTTATGAATAAGCTCTTGTAGATAATCTCAATAGAAATAATATTGAATAAAACATATTTATTGTTTACATGACATCTTTTAAAATCGAATAAACCTTATTTCAATCCTATTTGTGGTTTTATATTGATCCTTGAGATAAGAAATTGATTCAAATACTTAAAAAGAGTTGCCCATGCAATGGTATATGGGTGGGTAACAAAAATTTATATATATCTATATATATATATATATATATATATATATATATATATATATATATATATATGGATGAATTTATAATTCAAATGATTGATTTTTAAGATTGATTTTTAATAACAAACATGTTGATTGCACTAAAAGACACTTTTTACAAGCCAATATGAAGCATGCTTGTAATTGTTTCCATTTTCAATATTAAATTGTTACATGATGTATTTTAATTCATTTTAAGTATCAAAGTGATTTGCATCACAACTTAAGATTGTACTTATTTTCTTAGCCTATGAAACTGAAAATCAAGATTGTTATATTTTACTAATAAAAGTTATAATAGATAGACACAATTTTAAATTAGCAATTTTTTTTAGCAAATCCGTAATCCTAAAAATTTAATGAACGTCCATAAAATGAAATAATACGCATCCATAAACTAAAATAATGTTCATGTGCATCCATAAACTATCCATGTATGAAAATATACAAAATCTGTATCACATGTGAATGTGCCCTATGAAGTGAGCCTAAAAATATATAAAATGTCCACTTTAAGTACCACGAGAAATCCTACGTGAGTTTCATCACACAAAGTAAGTGTCCATAAGCTGGTACTACAATATAACACATTCAAATTCAAACTAATAAGAACATTATTTGTACAAAATAGAAAATCTGGAAATAAATGATTTTGATGCACATTTTAATTACATATACATGAATCTACTAACCTTAATGGAGTACAAATGCAAGTAAGATAGGATTGGTGTCTGATGCATCTAGGTTTGGTTCTCCCCTACCTCTTGCTCAATAATTAGGGCTTGCTTCGATGGACCCACATCATGAGTAACTCTGAACTGAGCATCCCACTCATGTGTTCACATAACAACGACATCAACAAAACTTTCCATATGGGCCTTTGTACACAATGCCAAGGACAAATTATAATTACTCTAAAAATTAGTTATTATATATATATATGTAACTTATAAAAAGAAAATTTTGAAATTTTATGAATAAAAAGGTTTACCTCACCTGCTAGTCCATGTGGTTGTACATAGTGACTATCCTCCACATGAGTGTTATGAGGTGGAGGCGGAGGTAGATGAGAATCAATGGAAACATTCTCTAGTGGAGGATGGCCTAATTGATCAATTTCCCCCTCAGATGAGCTCATAAGAGCATCCATGTAGTTGGGTTGTGTCTACATGTTATCATGAAATTATTAATATAAATGCAATCTAATACGAGATAGAAAGTAATATAAATAATTGTGCATAATTTGATAACAATATTCAAATGTTTCATATATATATATATATATATATATATATATATATATATATATATATATATATATATATATATACCTAATCTGTGTCACACAGGTTGTACACCCTCCAAGTCTCACAAATGACATGACAATACATACATGCATATGTCAAAAGTTGGTCAATGGGTAAACTCACGCGAAATGCATCATCATATAAGGGCAGTGGTGAGTCATGAGAAAATGGTATTATTGTCCTAATCTCTCTATCTAATGAAACATGTGCACCGACCAATCAAATATGCACGTTATCTTCAATAGTCTCCCTGGCCACACTAATGAGCTACAACAACTCGTCAAGATTTTTGGGTAATACCAAGTTCCAATAGAGTAGTGGCAAGAATCTTGGAGGTGGTGGTACATTCTGAGGTTCCATACGAGCACCCTCGCTCTCATAGTTACTTCCCAAGTTAGGTCCATAATAATTAGATTCGATTTCTGTGTAATTCGGCCTCATATGTAGCACAAAATCTCCATATACATGCTTGGAAAAATAAATGGTGATCTAGTCATGGTGGGGGAGCTGACCCTAAGATCCAATGAATCTATCATACAGAAAAGGGGTTGCATCAACATTCCTGAAATATTTAAGTGGAATCAAACATCTATGCCTAGCAAGGCGATCTAGAGGGACATTGAATAACTCCCCACGAACATCAATATTCTTAGTGGCCTCTTTCACCAACTCCAACATATCTATGCCTCTAACCTCATGCCTCCTGATCCTATGTGTTACAGGGAAAAGTGTCTATGTAGAACTGCTAATCCCACTAAGGCTGGTAGCTACCTTAGAAACAAACAAAGTAAAAATATTTTCGTTTTCCTTTATGAAAGATAGATGAGAGAAGAATGAAGGAGACCAACCTCTGTCTTGCGCTTGGTTCCTTACCCGATTCCTCTCTCTTCTGATAGTCCTTTGCTACTTGCTTTCTTGTATACCCAGCTTCACAGAGTACCTGCAGAATAAAAGCAGCATAACACTATACGATAACATGGATCTATTATCATAAACAATCTAGGATCAGATGTAGATTGACCATACAAATGCATAAAACATAAATCACACAAGAGTATAGAGGAAAACTTGAATAGTTTTATTGATAATCAAGAAAGAGCCAAGAGAGTTACAACCAGTTGTTCTGACCCAGCATCATCCTCTTAGCAAGTAAGCCCTTCTTCACCTCATGAAAAGCTTATATCACCCAACACTATGATGTTACCTCAAGAAACCAATAGCAATTCATTACAAGATGCAAAATTCCCGCCTGTGGATCTCTGGGATGAGGGATCCATATATAGATGTCTGTAAGGGAGATGAGTCATCTTGTGATTTGATTAGTGTCTTCCCTCTGATATTTATTTCTTCCACTTGGAGATTAATGATCTCTTACTCATCCCTGGTCGAATTTAGAGTCGCAAGTGTCACAGGAGAAGTTTCTGGAAGATTCCATGCTTCTCCACCTCACGGATTGACACTGCCATTTGTCCCTTCTTGCCCATCGCACCCCATAGAAGGGCTTTTTGAAATGCAACGCACCTACTGTGTGTATTTAGGTGAGATGCAACGCACTTTGCCTATGGAGCAGGTGAAATGGTCCAGTTTTGATGAGTTCTGAGTAGTTTTTCATGGAGAACTTCTGGGAGAAGCTGTAATCAGTTTACCTTCTTTTAGGGGTTGGAACAACACTTTTAGGGACTTAGGAGCCCTTGGTTTATGGACATTTTATGCTTGGGGTTGCTGTGCCTAAAAATGTCTATAGCAGTTGCCCCCTAAAGCATGAGGTCATTAATCTTTTTGATGTCGGGTGAAATGCTTTATCATGAGGATCCGAAGTTCTTTCAAGCTGGAAGGAGACCAGTAATAAGATACAATACAATACATTATCTTCATAATATTTTCATGATCTAGCTGAGGCGGGCATTCCCATGCTTAGCTTTATAAATTCATTTTCATGTACATAGGACAAACAATCATCTGAGTGTAGACTGATGATTCTGGTAGAGTCATCATCCCTTATATTGGATGATTATCTGTGCAACAATGCTATACATTTGATGTCTTTATTCCCTGGATATATATCGCAGCTCGGATGGATGAAACTAGATCTGGGGTCTTCAATCTCATTGGATCTTCACTCAAAGTACAAGTCGATCCATGTGAGAGATGTTCTGGAGTCGAACATGGAAAGACATCGCTTGATTACCAGCCAACGATGCAAGTTGTTAACAGGCGTGAGAGGAATCACCGATAATGATAATGATCCTCAAGGTACTGCAGTACAATTCACGTGGTGTGAATAAGGGACTTGGCGTCGAACACCACGCAAAATCTTTCAGTCGAAGGCCATTGATGTAAACCTGTCGACGGAAGTGAGAAACTTGCCATTGAGGCATGCAAGCTTCAAAGTACTGAAATGGGTGTTCCTAGATCGACTTCTTGGATAATGAGCTGATGTCAACAAGAAGCGATCCGTCATAGGAGGGCCTTAATGAATCCCACATCAATGACAGGGAACAGAGCAAATGATTTTAATGGAGGTGAAAATGATCTGGTGATATAAGGTTCAGGGTGGTGGTCATGAAAGAATGGAGTGTAAATATATTGTAGTGGATGAGACACAGGTTAATTCTCTGAGTGACTTCTCTTGAACATATCAGCAACACTGACATGATGGATTGGTAGCATTAACCCCAAATGTGGATGGTGTGATGTGACCATGGTGATGTGACCGGTGAATGAAACAACCCAACCCGACTTGGATGCGGAGTGAAGGTGTCATGTTCAAGAGCGACTTGCTACCAACAAAGTGTTATGAAACTAGCTCAAGAAAAGATAGAAAAGATAGATCAACGCCTTAGAATTCAGCCTCTTCGAGGGGGCAACCTCCTTTACATTACATAAATGAACAATTCTTGGATGATACAAATGACAAAACCTCCTTTCTATATATAGGAGTCTAAGGAGTCACAATATAATCCAGCCGACCTAACAATAATAATATAAAGCCACAAAAATAACAATAGAGGGATTCTATGGGGCACAAAAATAACAACATGGGGGTAATAGGGGCACAACAATATAAATAAGGGGTATAACTACAATAGTAATGGGGTAATCACTAGTATTATAGGGACCCAACATGCCCCTCTCCTTCAAAAAAGTGTTGTCCTCAATGCTTGAGTAGTTCTGGATACTTCTGCACAAAATTCTCATCCTCCCATGTGGAATCTTCAGCGGATAAGTTCTTCCACTTGATAAGATACTCTGAAATTGATCGATTTCGTAGCTGTCGAGTTCTTGTTTCTGTGACTGCTTCCGGTTCCAATATAATTTTTCCTTCCTCATCAAGTTCTGGCAATATTGTTTGAACTGGGAGCTTGTCGCCTATAACCTTCTTTAAACATGAAACATGGAAAACTGGGTGCAATCGAGAAGCTGCAGGAAGCTCCAATTTGTATGCCATAGTACCAATCTTTTGCAACACCTTGTACGGACCATAATACTTTGGTGATAATTTATTATCCTTCTTAGCTTGCTTTAGGGACATTTGCTTATATGGTTGTAGCCGTAGGAATACCCAATCACCTACATCAAAACTTCTTTCACTGCGATGTTGATCTGCCTGTTGTTTCATTCTATTTTGTGCCAACACGAGGTTATCCTTTAAGAGTTGGAGGACTTGTTGTTGATGTTCCATTGCCTGAACCTTAGAATTTTCTCTTAAATATGATGTGATGGATGGTGGTTGATACCCATAAAGTGCCATAAATGGGGTCATTTTTGTTGCTGTATGGAAGGAAGTGTTATACCACCATTCAGCCAGAGGCAACCATTTGACCCATTGTGTCTGTTTATCAGATACAAAGCAACGAAGATATCCTTCCAAACATTTGTTTACTATCTCAGTTTGCCCATCAGATTGAGGATGATAAGATGAGCTATGAGCTAACTGAGTACCAAGACAAGAAAATAATTCTGTCCAAAAATTTCCAGTGAAAATGGGATCTCTGTCACTTACAATAATCTTTGGGTTTCCATGTAGCTTTTGAATTGTTTCCATAAATGCAGTAGAAACTGTACTGGCTTTAAATGGATGTGATAATGCACAAAAGTGTGCATACTTGGTAAGTCTGTCAACTACCACCATGATGACACTCTTTCCCTCAGACTTGGGTAAACCTGTGATAAAATCCATTGAAACCTCCTCCCAACGTTGGCTTGGAATGGATAAAGGTTGTAATAGACCCAGTGTCTTAATTGTTTCAACTTTATTTTGTTGGCAAACCAAACATTCCACCACAAACTTTTGAATATCTGATTTAAGGCCATCCCAAAAAAATTCCTTCTTAACCCTGTGGTAAGTTTTTAAAAATCCCGAGTGCCCTCCTAAGGGAGAAGTGTGCAATTCCATAAGAATCTTTTGTTTTAGTTGGGAATTCTTACAGAGGTATAAGCGATCTTTGTACCATAACGAATCATTTTTCCAGCTAAATGTATCAGATGTACTTGAATCTTGTTGTAGCTTTCGAATAAGTGCCCACACTTCTTCATCATTCTTCCATTCCTCCCTTGCTTCGTTTATCCAATCTGGTTGGATAATAGAAATGGCACACAACAATGCTTCCACATCCTCATCCTTTCTTGAGAGTGCATCTGCCACCACATTTTGCTTCCCTTTTTTGTAGATGATTTCAAAGTCATAACCCAACATCTTTGTGACCCACTTTTGTTGCTCTTCAGAGGATAATCTTTGTTCTAAAAAGTATTTAAGGCTATCATGATCCATTTTTACCTTGAAGTGTCTTCCCATTAGGTAGGGTCGCCATTTCTTAAGTGCATGGAGTATTGCCAACATTTCCTTTCATAAATAGCTTTGCTTAAAAACTTTCCCTTGATTGGACGACTTTCAAAAGCAATGGGTCTTTCATCTTGCATTAGAACAGCACCAATTCCATTTCCTGAAGCATCACATTCCACAATAAAGGTTTTTGTGAAGTCCGGTGTAGCTAAGACCGGTGCTTGGCACATTGCCTCTTTAAGATGTTCAAAGGCCTTTGTTGCTTCCGGAGTCCATGAAAATGCATCTTTCTTCAATAATGTTGTTAGAGGTGCTGCTATTCTCCCATAATTCTTAACAAACTTGCGATAATACCCTGTCAACCCAAGAAATCCTCGCAGATGCTTTATGGATGTGGGGATTTTCCATTCCTTAATGGCTTTAATTTTGCTAGGGTCTACCTTAACTCCTTCATGAGATACAATATGACCCAAATATTCCACCTCCTGGACTCCAAAGAAACATTTGGATCTTTTTGCATATAATTGTTTCTCCTCCAATAGTTGTAGCACCCTGTCAACATGTTCAACATGATCCTTCCAAGACTTGTTGTAGATTAGTATATCATCAAAAAATACTAACACAAATTTTCTAAGGAATGGTTTGAAAATTGAATTCATCAAACCTTGAAATGTTGAAGGTGCATTGGTAAGGCCAAAAGGCATGACCAAAAATTCATAATGACCCTCATGAGTTCTAAATTCCGTTTTCGGAATGTCTTCAATCTTCATTCTGATTTGATGATATCCTGAACGAAGATCCAACTTGGTGAAGTAAATTGATCCATGCAATTCATCCAGTAATTCATCAATGACAGGAATGGGGAACTTATCTTTAATAGTGAGCTTGTTGAGCTCCCTATAATTTGGACACATGCGCCATGATCCATCCTTCTTGTGCACCAATACTACTGGAGCGGAGAAAGAACTTTGACTTGGTTGAATTATACCAGCCTCTAGCATTTCTGCAACCATACGTTCAATTTCACTTTTTTGGACATAGGGATATCTGTACGGCCTGATGTTTGGAGGAACACTTCCTGGAATCAGATGAATAGCATGATCATGATCACGCATAGGTGGGAGACCTTTGGGAGTCTCAAATACCTTGGAATGATTGTCCAGGACTTTTTGGAGATCAGGAGAAATAGATGATTCCGATGTGGAAACATCTAGTGAACATAATTGTGCAATTACACCTCTTTGCTCCTTTTTTAGAAGCTTTGTCATACCATTAGAGCTGATTATCTTTCCCGGTTTCCCTGCAATACCCCTTAATTCAACTTCCTTTCCTTTCATAGAAAATTTGATGAAAAGTTCTTGAAAATTAAAAGCTATTGTACCCAAGGATTGTAGCCATTGGACTCCTAGTACAACATCAGCACCTCCCATTGGAATGGAAAGCATTGGGCTAGTCAATACATATTCTCCCATGGATAGCTTGATATTATGGCACCTTCCAGAGCAATTTATTGTTCCTCCATTTGCAATCATCACTTGACACTCTGGTGCTGGATATAGGAAGCAATTCAATTCTTTTTCTACCCTACAATGAATAAAATTGTGGGTGCTTCCTGAATCAATCAACACTATTACCTTTTTCTTCTTGATTTGTCCTTCTATCTTGATGGTTTGAGGAGTGGTAATTCCCGCCAATGCATTACAAGATATGGTCGGATTTATTTTTTCTTCATCTAGGCTTTGTTCCTGGAGTATATCTTCTTCTTTTGACCTTTCTTGCTCCTTTTCTTCTTCCTCTTCACAATCTATGTAGAATAATTTCTTCTCAGCACACTTATGACCTTTAGTGTATTTGCTATCACAACTGTAACAAAGCCCTTTTGCTCTTTTTTCTTCCAATTGTTGTGGTGTCAACCTTATAGGTTGTGGAAGACTAGGGCCAACAACACTTCCATCTTTATAGTTGTGAGTGGTATGCTTCCTGGTTGCCATAATTTTGCTTTCCATTTTTCTTGCTAACCTGAATGCCTTCTCTAATGAATCAGGTTCCCAAAGGCGAACATCATGTTGGATATTATCCTTTAAAGACCCTATGAACACATCAATCCTATGCTCCTCTGGAATATCTTTTACCCTTATGTTCAATTTTTGGAACTCCTCAATGTGCTCCATTACTGAACCCTTTTGTTTGAGACTTATCAATTAGCTAAAAAAAGTGTTGCTTTTTGTATCTTCATAATGTGCTATCAATTCTTTCGTAAAAATTGCCCAAGTGATAAATTTTTTACGAGAGCACAACCATTGATACCATACAAACTAATTTGGTTCCAAATATACAGTTGCCATACGTACCTTTTGTGTGTTTTGCACATTATTGAGATCGAAGAACTGCTCCATCTGTAATATCCATGTGGCGGGATCCTTGCCATCAAACTTCCTCATATCGATTTTTGGAATATGGTGGGTCTTCTATCCAACATTAGAGTCTATGGAATCATGATTAACATTACTTTTGTTCACATCATGAGTTTCCTTTGCAACCTTTTCACCATTAGTAAGTATTTCTTGTAGGAAATTTGTCAAATCTATCTTCAAATCTACCATGTCTGTCTTCAAATCCATCTTCAAATCATCCATCTTAGCTTCCATGCCCTTTATATTAGATTCCATGGCATTTATCTTAGATTCCACGCCATTTATCTTCGATTCCGCGCCATTTATCTTAGATTCCACGCCACTTATCTTAGCTTTTGTTAGCTTTTGTGAGCGTGACATTTGTTGCACTTGTTCTTGTAATTTTGATATATCATGTAGCATTTCTTCCTCTTCTTCATGAATCATGCTAGAGAATTCAGGTTCCTTACTAGATTTTTGCATTTTCTTTCCTTAGAGCATCAGTTACCAATAATAATGCTTTACTATGCCCTTTGAATTCCGTTAAACCAAGCTTACACAAAAATTTAAAATAAAACTACACACCTTTTTTCACTTTATAGAAGCCTGATATTGAATCTGATGTAACTCTGTAATTTCGAATCATCCAATTCTAAAATTGTGACCTATAGTAGCCTTCTGTGTCCTCTTTCCAATGCCACAAGTCTGACCCAAATTGGGTTCTCCAAGGAAGAGTTATGTGAAATCTCCCACAGTGACTTGCTTTTAGACTAATTCAGTAGAGCGAACTTATACGACGTGCCACGAGTCATTGTTTCAACCATTGTATCTAAAACACACGTAAGAGAAACTACAGTCCGTTCTCTTTCTTTACCTTTTTACTAAATTTCAATCCGATCCCTAGAGAGAAAGTTATGACGATTTTCCCTAGGTCACCTGTTTTGAATGCAATTCAGGAGTCTGCAAAAATACCAACGTCCTCAGATCATATCTCCACAAATGTCACGCGAAAAGATCTGAAATTTGGACCCAAGGTTCAGCGCGCTTTCTTCTCAAATGGGTTTTTTCTGCGACTTCTGAAACGTCACAAAAATAAAGTTATAGCGAAAATTCCACGATGACCTGTTTGGAGCAGCGAAACCCTAGAATCCAAAGCTCTGATACCAAATGTTATGAAACCAGCTCAAAAGAAGATAGAAAAGATAGATCAACGCCTTAGAATTCAGCCTCTTTGAGGGGGCAACCTCCTTCACATTACATAAATGAACAATTCTTGGATGATACAAATGACAAAACCTCCTTTCTATATATAGGAGTCTAAGGAGTCACAATATAATCCAGCGGACCTAACAATAATAATATAGAGCCACAAAAATAACAATAGAGGGATTCTATGGGGGACAGAAATAACAACATGGGGGTAATAGGGGCACAACAATATAAATAAGGGGTATAACTACAATAGTAATGGGGTAATCACTAGTATTATAGGGACCCAACACAAAGTTTCTTCAAATTTTCTTCCCAATTTTTCCCCAGTCATTGCTGACCAGTACCTCTTTACTTTTGTCAAGCTTGAAGAGGATAACATATGCTTATTCTATAATTTGCCCTTCGGGCAAACCCATCACTATGTTTTAATGAGCCTAGTGATAGTGAAACTCGTTCTTGTCTGTTATGGACAAGTTTTTTGCTATTAGGTTTTAACGAGTTTAACGACAAAGATAACTCGGTCCTTTTCAATTTTAGAGAGTCTGAAAAGGGACGTAAAGGAAACTCCAAAAATCCTTTTTCGTCATCTAATCCCTTAGGTCCAAAAAAGTATAAAACAATACAGAAGCGATGAATTTTCGGTACTTTTAACGAGCTGAGCAAAACAAGCGCTCGATCTTTTTGTGTAATAATCCCTCAGGTCCAAAAAGATTAAAATCTAAAGGAGGGATAGCACTTTCGGTCACTTTAACGAGCTGGAGAGGCCAATGGCTCGGCGATCTTTTCATATTTTATGAGTGAGTTGAAAAGAGCTTAAAGGATACTCGTCTTTGACGAACGAGTGATAAATTCAGGTAGTAGCTGATTCCAGGTAAGGTTTGGAATTTTCCAATCACAGCAGTGTTACAAGGATGGCTAACAGGATCACTCTTCGCAGATGTTCCTCAAAAGGGGTAAACAATCAGATGGAGGTGAATGATCGGCCAATACAAAGTGGAGGTGATGATGAGAACATGACCAGGGCTTTAAAGGTTGAAGTACTACATTCACAATGGTTATTTACTGGAAATTGGTTCATTTTTTAATGAGCTTAAACGTTGGGGGAAACATTTGCTCATTGCTTATGTTTATTTTTTAACGAGCATGAAGTTCACATTAAAACTGCTCGATATAACGGTCATTTCTTGACTTTACCATTAATAGCTTTGTTCTTTCAAATATTGTACTGCATGCTTAATTGCTTCATCAAACTAGTTAGAAATGAACAATATATGTTTGAAAAAATGAGTTAGGAAACTAATATTTTACTCGAATTACGTAAAAGTAATTTAAAAGTCCTTTTACCTCTCATTTTATCATTTCATTTGAACTTTGGCTTGTTGGAGCTTTGGAGGTGCTTTCCCCCTTTCATTTTTCACCAGCTGATTCCGAGAGATTCTGTGGACGATTTTCGGTGCCGTCTGGACCAGGTAGGAGCTAAACCTGAGCTCTTTCATTTCATCCTTTCCATTTTGCATTCTGAGCCTGATTTCTAGTTTTTCTGAGCCTCTGGAGTTTGAAAAACTCGCCCTAGCTCCATCGCACCCTTTATGCATTGAAAGGTGCATTGTATGTTAGCCTGTCCACTGGCCAATTGACATGCAACGCATCCAGAACACTACTGTAGGTGCGATGAGCGCAAGGAAGGAAATTTATGCACAGTTTCCAATGGAAATTTTTGCTTGTTTCTCACCAAATCAAGATCTAACTCTTCTCTTGTTTGTTTTCAGAGATTTATTGGAGAAAAATGACCATTACATGGCGAGAACGTGAGCATGAAGAAGATGACATGCTTGCTTTACATGATCCGGTTACAGTAAATGCATTACGGAACTGTGGCTTGTTGAAGTTTTTCTGCATTTCTAGCATGAGACAACAAATCAACTTGCAGCAATATTTGCTCGATGCTTGGGATCCTACCAGCTAGGTGTTCCAGATTAGGGGCAAATCCATCCCCTTGACTGTAGTGGACATCTATTTTTTGACCAGCTTATCGAGGCGGGGTGCCCCTATCTCTTTATTAGGTTCGGCCCATGGAGGTGAATCTGTGAGAGATTATGTTCGGAGGTATTGCAGAGAGGGATCTCAGCCGAGTAAAGACGGCAAGATCATCATCCGAGATGTCACTGACAGGTCTTTGAGGACCATTTTGTTCACTTTTGGTAGGATGGCTGGTGGTACGGCTCTTCATGTGGCCAACCGATCTTATATGCAGTACGGCTTGGAATGTCTCGAACTGAAGCTGTTCAACTGGTGTGACGCAGTACTCCTTGTGATGAAAGAACAGTTGACCAAGGTGAAAAGCGGGAGATTGAAGAAATTTGGATACAGTTCTATTTTGACTACCTTCGCCTTGGAAAAGATACCACTGAGGCAGCCGCAGTATATTGCACTTGTTTTACCTCCACCGACTAAACCACGTATGCAGAGATGGGTCGACCATATGTCTAGGCATGCTGGTCAGTCTCATATTTCCTTTTCTAATACCTTCTTTGGGTGGTTTGATCATGAGGAGATGGTTTATTCCGAGTATCCATATTCTAGTATGGACTTCCGGGGTGACCCGGATTTGGTACTGCCGACTGGCGAACAGTGGGGTGCCATTGGTAAATTCTTGACCATATTTTTGTTTATCGTTTTTCCTTTTATAATGTCCTTGTGCTTTATTCTGCCAAGACTAATCAGAACTCATGTGCTCAAGCAGATGTTAGTCCCGTTCGGCCAGTAGTACGCCTGAGAGTGCCAGCTACTGCTCCAGCTGGAGAGGCTGTGGAAAGGGCTATCCTTCGCGACCTTGATGTGGCCGAGACTCTTTCAGCATTATAGGATCAGGTCAAGGGCCTCACTCTTGGTATTCCAGACGTGAGGACTGATGAGCTGCCTTTGAGGTTGCAGCGACATACTACTGGCTTGCCAAGTCGATGGACTAGGCTTTTACACATGATTGCACAGGCGGTGACTTGTTAGCACCAGCATCATTAGAGTAGGGTGCCCCCTAGCGTTTTGAGTTTTGGGTCATTTGACCAATTTTGTCTTGGTTACAGAACATTATGTGTAAACGATAAACAGTTATATATATATATATATATATATATATATATATATATATATATATTTGATTTTCAGAGTTTTACTTTGGTTAAATTACACGATCCTGATGCAAATATTGATGAGATGCTTCTTTTTATAAATGTTGCAAATGTCTATCTAACACATAATTTGCCAATGAGTTAGTTAATGTGTTTAAGCTTCTAGAAATATGCTGATATTGAATAAAATCAAATTGCCTTTCCAAAATATTGACCCTTAGGAACATGCGATAGATAGTTGGATTTTGGATGGAGTAGATACCAGTGAGCTATAGTATGACGAGCTGTGAGTCTAGCCTGACGACCAGTCGGCATATGCCACGTGTGATGGCATCAGAGAGAAGTTCTATTAATGCGCTATATTCAGCGATGTTATTCGTTGATCGACCAATACATACCCCTCTGAAACTTACTAACTCGCCGCTTGGATCAAAAATGGCCCAGGCCGCAGAAGATAGGTTCCGCGAACTACGACTTGCTCCGTCAGCATATCCAACAAAAGATTCCAATAGGGTCGACATCTGTGACAAATGTAAAAAGTGGATTTACTTGACCAAAACAAATACTTTAGCGAAAACAAAAACGTAACAAAAGCATATTGGTTACCACACTGAATCATGCGTAGTAACGCTTAAGGTACAACTCGTTACGAGGTTGTGCTAGTGGAATCCCGTCATAATCCATTAACTCGTAGGCTCCTTTTGCTAACACTCGCTTAACAATATAGGGGCCCATCCATAAAGACTTGAATTTACCTGCTCCCAATTTATCGGATTCTTGGTCATAAAGCAAGACCAAGTCACCTTCTGAGAAGACACGGGGTTTGACATTCTTGTCAAACTGCCAAAGTGACATCACGACGGGTTTCATACAATTGGATTGGTTCCAAGAAATGAGCTTCCTCTTCTGATGTTCCGGGGAGAAGGTCTATTGCGAGTTTGACGGACAAGATTTCACACTGAACTGGTAAGATTGCTTCTAGGCCATACACCAGTTGGAAAGGTGTAAACCCGGTTGCATTCCTTACCGATGTTCGGTATGCCCACAAGGCTGAGTACAGGATCAGGTGCCAACTCCTTTTGTGGACTCCAATCATCCTTTGCAGCATGCGCTTCAGGACTTTGTTGATTGCTTCAACTTGTCCATTGGCCTACGGGTAATATGGAGTAGAGTTGTCGTGAGACAACCCTAATTTGGCAGCTAATTCGACCATCATGTGATTTCGAAAATGCGATCCATGATCTGTGACTATAGCCTGTGGGACATCGAATCTAGTGACTACATGATTGATAAAGAAAAGGGCAGTTGTTTCACCAGTGTTATCTAATGTAGGCATCGCCTCGACCCACATGGTAAAATAGTCCACTGTGACTATGATATACCCATGCCCCCCAGTTGAGGTGAGGTTACATGTGATGAAATCAATGCCCCACTTGGCGAATGGCCCAACAGCAACTATTGGCTACAAAGGTGCGGGTGGTCTTTTGGTTTTGCTACTGAAAATTTGACAGGCATGGCAACTTCTGACTGTGGTTATGCAATCTTTGAGCATTGTTGGCCAGAAGTATCATGCTCGTAAAAATT
Source organism: Pinus tabuliformis (assembly GCA_031772625.1). Taxonomy (NCBI): domain Eukaryota; kingdom Viridiplantae; phylum Streptophyta; class Pinopsida; order Pinales; family Pinaceae; genus Pinus; species Pinus tabuliformis. The sequence continues at coordinate 286,375,832 of CM062815.1, forward strand.
TTTGTGCCGTAGTGTAACTGGATTGATGCCCACCACACGCACCTGAATGGCAATCATTCAGGACTTTTTCAGCCTCCTCATGGGAGAGGCACCTCCGTAGAGCTGTATTGATATCACGACGGTAAAGTGTATCACCGACAATCATGTAGTCTTTTGATTGGTATCGAATACGTTTTTGTTCGGAGCGGGAGGTATTAGGCCTATATTTTTGGGTTTGGAGATAAATGATTATATCTCCATACCACGAATTTCTTAAAGATATCAGAAACAAAGATTCATCCATGATTGTTTCTTCGGATGTTTCATCGTTGGATGATGATGGGAGATCGCATAATAATTCTGCAAAAACCAAGGCTTTCTTTGACTTGGATTTTACAAATTCCAGATCAAACTCTTGTAGAATTGCTATCCATTTTGAATATTTGCCCCCCAGCAACTATCGCGACAATATATAAGTCATGGGGTTGCAATTTGACAGAATGGTAGTTTTTCGAAAGAGGACATAGTGTCGAAATCTCTGTATCGCTTGAACAGCTGTGAGCACTAGCTTTTCAACATAAGAATATTTGCTTTTTGTATCATTCAAGTTCTTACTTAAATAATATATAGGATGTTCAATTCCGTTGTCTTCTTGAACCAAAACCATTGCGATGATTGTATCCGCTGCAGCCAGATACAGGTTAAAGTCTTTTTGATAATCAGGAGCGTACATTAATGATGCTTTCATTAGGGATTCTTTTGAAGCATCAAAGGAAGCTTACGCAACCTGATCCCAGATGAAGGGCACTTCCTTTTTCAATAGACCTGTATAACCTTTAGCAAGTTTGGCGTAATTTGGAATGAACCTCCATAGAAAGTTTGCTTTCCCTTGGAGTTTCTGAATCTGAAGCAAATTTGAAGGTGGAGGAAAATTTATGATTGACTGAACCTTACATGGGTCGAGACGAATCTCGTCTTTTGAGACTACAAAGCCAAGTAAACAACCAGAACTGACACAGAACACACATTTTTGTGGATTGAGTCGTATCTTATAGTGTCGGCAACGTAGAAATATCACTCTCAAATGTTGTGGATGATCAGTCTTCTTTCGCGAATGAGCCGGAAGGTCGTCGAGATATGGTTGAACGATGTTTTTGATGTCATGGAGGGCATAATTCATTACCCTCTGAAATGTTGCCCTTGCGTTATTTAAACCAAAGGGTAATTTGCGATATGCGAATGTGCCCCACGAAAAAATAAATGCAGTCTTTGACTGGTTCTGTGGGCGGATATTTATTTGATTATACCCAGAGAATCCATCCATAAATGAAAAGATTTCACATCCGGCACATTCATCAATTATCTGGTCAATGAAGGGTGTAGGGTAGTTGTCTTTTGGACAAGCTTGATTTACATCCCTATAATCGACGCACACTCTAATCGTTCCTTGTTTTTTCATAACAGGAACAATGTTCGATACCCAATCGGTTAGAGGAACCGGGTAAATGAAACTAGCATGGAGAAGTTTTTCAACTTCTGCCTTGATGGCAGCGGCTTTCTTGGGGTGCACCTACCGTAGCCGTTGTCATACTGGTTTGACATCTGGATACATCTTAATTTCGTGTTCAACAATACTCGAGTCAATGCCTGGCATTTCATTATATGACCAAGCAAAGAAATCTCTGAATTCGCGAAAAAGAGCGTTATATATTTCCAGTTCTGAAGGAGAACAACATTTTCCGACATAAATATTCTCTACAACATCTGTTTTGGTTGAGATATTTATGGTGATAGTCTCTTCAATGTTGGACAAGTTTCGCTCAGAATCCACCGTGTTTACAGTATTTGATAGGAAATCAAAAACTAAAGGATGATGAAGGTCATCAGGAGTATCTTCTTCACAATCCGGAAGAAGGGAACGATGGTGGAAATCTTCCCATGGTACCCCTTCAATTACCATTGATTGAACAATTCCTTCGTTGGTGTAATGCACTCTTGACCAAGGATCTGAAGGGGTGCCATATCCCTTAGACCTATCTATCGAAACGCTTGATGAACGTTGATTTGGGTTTGCCTCCCATGTCAAGAACATTGATTGCTACAATATTTCCATTGGGCTTGGAGGCAATACCTGCGTATGATCCATGTTTATATCTTTTTCTGAGATCTTTTCAATCGAAGATATCATATTGCAGGTTCCTACCGATGCTACTTCCGCCAGATTTATTGGAGGTGGAAGGGCAAAAGTTCCCATTAATATAGGGTCTTTTAGTAGGCCTACTCCAATATTTTGAAGCGTATGGGGGCTTCCATGGATCATTGGAATGCTTCCCGTAACTTGAGAACCATTGGGGAGGAAAGTTTGTTGATCAATGATTTTAATCCCTCCTTGAAAGGGAAATGCAATCTTCCTAAAATAGGTCGACTCAACAGCAGCCATAGCCTATATCCATGGTCTTCCCAGTAGGATGTTGTAATCGAGATTTCCGTCGATTACTTCGACATCTATTTCCACTGTTTTCCATCCTAGTTCTACCTGCAAGTTACTTAGAATACCATATGGGGTATATGTTCGTCCGTCGAATGCTTTTAATGTCGTCGAAGATCGTGACAAGGTTGGAGACCCTAAAGTTTTCCAGCAACTCATTGACATAATACATGTAGATGCCCCCTCATCAATAATTGTTCGATGAACTGTTTTGTTGAGGGCTTTCACTTGAATGAGGAAAGCTAGTTGAGCTGGTGATTGAGGATCGTATCCTTTATGATTAAAGGACACAACATTATAATCCTTTGGGTCTATCCCACCGATTGCTGATAATAAAGCCTGCTTTTCGGATGGGCAATTTTGCAGTACCTCAAGTGTCGACATAGCGGATGGTGATTGGGCTAGATATTCCACTATATTATAATGTTGTGCTACTCTAGCATGAGGATTAAATGTCGACTTGTGTACTACTCCCTTTGGCGGTTTTATTGTCAGCTCAGGAATGATGGGCGGCGCAACTTCTGTCAAAGTTGTTGTTGAACTACTAGGTTGATCTTTATCCTTGTTGTTCGACAGCTGTGGATTCCCATAATCTTTGTTCCTTGTCGATATCAAAGCATCATTTTGCTATTTGGAAACCGACAACATCAGCACTTGAGACGGGGAAGCATTTCCACTGTCAACCAGATTTGTTCCTGGATTTGGAAACGGATCAGTTAATACTGCTGAGGTTTTTGAATTCTTGAAGAATTTTTTAAGCTCATCTCTATACGGACAACCTGACGTCCAATGATCCTCATCGCATATAAAGCATGGATGATTTGGTGTCCTATTTCCAGAAGGGTTTGCAAAAGATTTTTTAGGCGATGATTCCTCTTGTTTCTTCTTCTTGCCTCCTAGTTGCTTGGTTTCTTTGCTTTTATCTATCGAGAAGGCATTTACTTCTGAGGCAAGAAGTTCTTCTTTTGCATTTTGACCGAAAATCTTACGGGCCTTTTTAGATGTAGCCTTTGTTGATTTCGTGTCTGTCGTGCCAATCACACCATCACCGACATGAGAATCATTGTTTGATTTAGGAGGAGGAGGGACTGAGAATTTCGGTCTGGGAGCGTTAGGTATTTTATCGTAGAGCATCCCACACTGAGTGTAAATCAAGTCTAAATATTGCACACGAGCAATAACTTGCTCTTCGGTGATGACTCCCCCTTTTGCCACATCTTCTGTAATGGAAGGTAACAACGACTTAATAAACCATTTAGCTAAAAGCTAATTAGGAACATACGTTTTTACCATTCTACGACGCCGTCGCCACTCATGAATATGATCAGATATGTGAGTGGCCGTTGTTTGCTTGAAATTTATAAGAAGTTTTGCTCTCGTTTCGTATCTTATCGGTAACTGAAAATGGGTTAAAAAGGTTGTGGCTAGGGTATTGAAGTTGTCAAACGAAGCTCTGGGCAATTCGATATACCATTTGGCTACCGGACCAGTTAACGTCCTCTAAAAAAGGCGAAGCCTAATCGAATCATCACTTAGGGTGTTTGATGAACACCACAGATGAAAGGTCATCACATGATTCGATGGATCTTCACCCAGATTTCCATTAAATTTAGGAATATCTGACGGAAGTTTATGCGGAATTGTTGGCCACTAAGGAGCGTAAGCGATTGGATCGTTTGTTAACCAATTTAGATCTGGTAACTCTAAAGTCACCATGAAGGGTAACTGTTGATTCAGGGTAGGCGAAGCATACCCAGGATAAGATGGGATCGCCTGAGCAGTTGGTCTTTTCATACCAGCATAATGCATTTGATGTTGGTAACTTTGGTAAGGTTGGTGGGCACAACCATTGTAGAATGGTTGATTTTGACCATTTTGAGTATACGGCTACCCACTATTTGCAAAGATTTGTTGCTCAGACCCTTGGTATACTTGTTGGAATTGTGGTTGTTGGTATTGCACCAGCCATGGTTGTGAAGCCATGTGTTGTTGCTCGATACTAACTCTTTGACCAAGATGAGGGGTAATTGTACCTGTTTGGGCCTGTGTCATTCCACCAGTCGGCGATTGTGGTTGAGTCATAGGGTCAAGAGGCTGTTGCATTACAACCTGAGAAGCCTGAGGTTAGCATACAACAGGCAGCGCTTGTACTTGCGACACTGTCACAATAACTGGCGTAGTTGGTATATTTGACATAGGTAAACATTGTTGCATTGAATACACAACTCTTGGTTGTTGAGGTAGTATCGACACCCAACCGCTAGATGTAATTCCAGCATAACCTGAATTTTGTTGTGAACTCCCGTATGGTTGTCCTCCTAAAGGAGACAACGAAAGGGTATACTGCCCCCCATACGGCACTAATCCGGTACTTAAAGGAATGGTTTGCCCTTGAGGACCGGACTGCCCAAATTGACACCTTGGAGGATCAATTTGTTGAGATTCAACATAAAAGTTTCTGAATACTATTCCGGATGTACAAGCAGGAACGGACCATACTGTCGAAATAGCCCCTGAGTGGGCCCCTTCTAGCGATTGAGAGCTAGTTGGGACATATGGTATACCGATGAACATTGTTGGAGTGACAGCAGGAAGTTCTGCCGTCGCTGTGTCGGATGACACAGTCCTAGCTGTCGACGGTTGTTTAGACATTTCTAGTCTATCCAAAAGATTACCTAGCGATTCTATAGGGGCTTCCGCTGGCGGTAGACTAATTTCTGATGAAGAAGGATACAGAGTGATCCCGACTCCAAATTGCGATGGAGTACTAGATGTAGGATCCTCCATAATCTCTTCTATAGCAATCAGACCAGGTGGAAGAGGTAGACCGTCAGGTCCGTAAAATGTTTCTGGTGTCGAAGAAGGTATGGAATCTGTAGCGACTTATGTTTGGGGAATAACACTCTCCGAATTGGTTGTAGATGAAACTGGTTCAGTAACACAAGTGTTTACCTTGAAACTAGGATCAGAGCTACTTTCCCTCGGTGGTTGCTGAACTTCTTCCGGAAAGGCAGGGATACTAGAAATGTTTGGAGTAACTGGAGTCTCTAATGGTGTTGAAACACTTTTTCTAACTTTACCAGGAGATTTGGAACCGGTTAAATGAGTTCGCTTTGTCCGTAATAGTTTCGATTCCGGAGACAAAGACAGTTGACTCGTAAGCCTCCGTGAACGACGGGGTTTCAATTGAATTTCTTCCACGATTGCAGATTACTCGATCAACTAAAAATAAAGGGGAAGTATGTTTCCAAATTAGATGAATTTTAGACGCTTTGACACAACTTGTTTTTTCAATTTTTAAGAGTCGAGAAAAAACAAAAGATGACTCTAGTCGCCTTCGATTTTTAATGAGCCTGAAGTGACAAGTGCTCAGATGGACCTTTTCCGTTAAGGAGTCTGAAAAGGAAAGAAAGGGACTGCTCTGGAAATCTAGGCAGAGGGATTACCAAACCAATCGCAAAACTACAGAATAATTTTACGGTACGGCAGTAAATCTTCCCGAATGTTGTGTTCAGTGCATTGCAATCGATAGGGCGGTAGACACATCTTCTTATGGATAAAGGATTAAGCCTATTGTGGTCTCCCAAAATATACTCGACCGTACATGGGACCACAAGTCCGTACTGGCACTTATCATCTCAAAGTGGAGGAATCACCCAACCAACAGTGAAAACAACAGTTACTAGGCTTTACGACGCTGGAATACGTCTCTAGCCTAGACTTCTAAATGTTGTGCGTTAGGTTCCAAAGCGTTGTTAGATTCATTAAATTTATTTTATATTTGATCTTGCTTAAGAAATTTGCCTTTCAGGTTCACCACGTGATGTAGATGTACAATTCCTAAAATGCAATCTAAGATGATAAACAGTCATTTTATCTTCTTTGTGCAATGAAAATCCTAGCTACTAAGGAAAGAGAGACAGTATTCTTTCAACAAAGAGCAAAGAGCACACACTATATGCACAATCCTAAATCAAACCAATCAAATAGTCTAAATGCAAATGCACATGCATGTATTTGTTTTCAGCCTTCTTAATATGCGAATGATAAAAAGAAAGCTAATGCACAAATCTGAATTATTTTTCAAAGCGACAATTATTAACAAGTTTCTTTTCAAAATCAAAATGAAGACAATGACAACACTTTGTGATTTGGAAATGAAAACTTGCTTTCGACACCAGAAAAACAACTAATTCAGATCAAATACAATAGTAACAGGGTAATCGACTATCAAGAACAATCAGATCCTCTTCTATGACTGAAAATGACACTTGCGACACTTTCAAATCAAGAAACAACAGTATAATTACGTTACTTCTTTGTAAAGGAGAACTGAAAATGACTCAAAAAATACATAAAAACATTTACAGTTCTTTGCAAAATGGAGGCAGAATAACAGCAAGGAAAGGGGTTTCAAACAGAAGTGTACTGACTACAGGCAGTAAAACTCTTGAATAGATCTGAAAAGAGTGAACACAAAAACCAAAATTTAGGAACAATGCCTAGTCTAATCAGCGCACCTGTAACACAGTGAATCTAAAATGCAACGCACCTACTACAATCGGGAAGTGCACTGAATTTGAGATTCACAGAACAGACAGTGCGCTGGACCAGGGATGAGACTTTGACTGGGTTTCGGTTCACAGTTTGCAGTTCAGTTCAGGGATCTTGGCCGAGCAAGTGGTAATCACTAAATCAATCACACGGGTAGATCTAAGGAGGTTACTAGAGCCACCACGAGGGCAATTAGAAAGCTTGTAAATTAGTTGTTTAATTCAAAAACAAAACCCGGAGATTGAATGAAGCAGCATTGATCTACTTTGCATTTGCATAGAAAATGCAGTTCGAAGGCTAGCTGGCTTGACTTCAGGCTTCATTTGTAAGTTTATAAAGTAAACAAATGTAGATAAACAATCAATCTATTCGATCCCCAGTGGCGTCGCCATTTTGTTACACGGAAAAGTGTCTATGCAGAACTGCTAATTCCACTAAGGCTGGTAGCTACCTTAGAAACAAACAAAGTAAAACTATTTTCGTTTTCCTTTATGAAAGATAGATGAGAGAAGAATGAAGGAGACCAACCTCTGTCTTGCACTTGGTTCCTTGCCCGATTCCTCTCTCTTCTGATAGTCCTTTGCTACTTGCTTTCTTGTATACCTAGCTTCACAGAGTACCTGCAGAATCAAAGCAGCATAACACTATACGAGAACATGGATCTATTATCATAAACAATCTAGGATCAAATGTAAATTGACCATACAAATGCATAAAACATAAATCACACAAGACTATGGAGGAAAACTTGAATAGCTTTATTGATAATTAAGAAAGAGCCAAGAGAGTTACAACTAGTTGTCCTGACCAAGCATCATCCTCTCAGCAAGTAAGCCCTTCTTCACCTCATGAAAAGCTTAGATCACCCAACACTATGATGTTACCTCAAGAAGCCAATAGCAATTCCTTACAAGATGCAAAATTCCCACCTTTGGATCTCTGGGATGAGGGATCCATATATAGATGTCTGTAAGGGAGATGAGTCAGCTTGTGATTTGATTAGTGTCTTCCCTATGATAGTTCTTGCTTCCACTTGGAGATTGATGATCTCTTACTCATCCCTGGTCGAATTCAAAGAGGCAAGTGTCACAGGAGAAGTTTCTGGAAGATTCCATGCTTCTCCACCTCGCGGATTGACACTGCCATTTGTCTTTTCTCGCCCATCGCACCCCATAGAATGGCTTTTTGAAATGCAACGCACCTACTGTGTGTATTTAGGTGAGATGCAATGCACTTTGCCTATGGAGCAGGTGAAATCGTCCAGTTTTGACAAGTTCTGAGTAGTTTTTCATGGAGAACTTCTGGGAGAAGCTGTAATCAGTTGACGTTGTTCTTTTAGGGGTTGGAACAACACTTTTAGGGACTTAAGAGCCCTTGGTTTATGGACGTTTTATGCTTGGGGTTGCAGTGACCAAAAATGTCTATAACACTATGTATAGACTGTAGGAGGTGGGTCTATGGTCCCGACCTTCGATATCTCTTGATCAACCTATTGATATTACCCCGAATCAAAGATAAACTATGATGAGTCAGTGAACTGGAAGGGATGTTATGTATCGCTTTTGTGATCCACATATGATGAGTCATAACATCCTTCAATGTGATAGGAGTTGTAGCATCATCCCACAGAGGTATCGATGTTTCACTCTGATTCTTAGCATCAGCCTACTAAGGTCCTACAAATCGTAAACATAATTTAACATATATAATTAACAAACTAGAAGCATAATAAAATATACATTAAGTTAAAACACATTAGTTGAAGACAATTTAAGAACTGAAGACAATTTCAATATATAAACACATAAATTTTAAAGAGGAGTTAAAATTGTAAGAGGTGTACCTAAAATAGGTGAAGAATTTCCACTAGAGGTAGCATGATCATCAACAGAGCCAAAAACCATGCGTCTGACACTTTGACTAGTATTAGATGCAGGATCTATCAGTGGAACGTGCATTCCAGGTGGGCTACGCGATTTATCACAAACCCAACCACATATAACAGATCTCATCACATTGGGGCACACATATGGGATTCCTCCACATATTACATATAATACATATAAACTATCAAGAAAAAAATCCTTAGTTAAAGTATTACATATAATACAAAACTAATATGTATAATACATATGAACTAGTCCAACAAATAAATTTTGACTTAGAAAGAATGTTTGCGAAAAAGTCATCTATAAACTCAAGAGAATAATACAGCTTGAAGTCCCAAACTTTAGAGCCTGTTTTTTTATCATTTATCAACCAAAGTATTGGATTCCATGTAAACACAATCAAAAGAAATGATCAAATCTACCTTCACACTTTTTCTCATTTCTAAGTAATGCATTTTATTCATAGGGCATAAATGATGCAGAATCATCCAACTCAGGGAGGTCATGGCTGGGAGTTTGTCTCTTGTAATAGTTTGAGTTTCATTAGTTTTCATTTTCATTTACATTTCTAGGAACGACTGTCTCAGCCATTGTTAGTGTTTTTGCTTACGTGTTCTTTTTACTTTTTTGTTTTATTTAAAATTTGCTTTTAGTTTACAAAACAAGAGAAGACAATTATTCAGAAACCATTTAATGTAACCACATAATGTAACTACTAACAGTTTGATAACTTTCCAGTGTTCTCTACAAAACGAAAAGAGAAAATGACTATTGTAATCTTTTGACCATCATAGAAATGAATGAAGAAAATGCATAGAAGCATTATGAAGAACAAACACCACTGAATCCATTCATATTACAGCTTTAGCATATTTTCTACGAAATAAAACTACATTCATTTTTCTTTTCTATAAGCACAATGATGACAGATAGTGAACAGTAAGCACTGGAGTGAGGAGAGTAGCCAAAAAAGTCAACAGCATAACAGAGCAAGCCTATGGAAGAAACAAGAGAGCCATAGTCAGAGGAATACCAAGAAAACAAGCTATAGGTACAGAAATGAATGCATAACCATTTTCCTTTGAAAATTTTTAACAACCGAAACTATTGTATAAATAAATATATATTTGCCAAAGCCGAGCATCCACAGTTCACTGTTAAGAGACTAGCAAATAAAACAGAGTTGACAAAAGTATATACAACTGTGAGGCCATCAAAGGACCATATTAATACAACCATGGCTACAATAACAGAGCCATAAAAAAATATACAGTAAAGCTACAGGTACAGTGAGGCCAGGGCACAGCAAGGCTGAAGCCAATCTTAGCTAAAGACCCATAAAAACCTACAACAAAGCCCTCAAATGGTCAAACAAGAAAAACACCAAGGAGCAACCCTACCCGATTCAGGCGTAGGAGATGAGACGAGAGGATGACGAATGAAGCCCGTCGCTCACCTGCATTGGCCAACAAGTAGGCCATTAGAACCGAAGAACGAAACCATAGTTACAAAACACAACCAAAATTAGAGGAAAGGGTTATTAAGAAACTCACCGAGGGAGAGTCGAGCCCGTGCGAACCAGAAGAGAAGCCCCAGATTAAGGTTACGGCCACAGAGGTGCTTGGTGCCCACAAGGAGTAGAGACTATCAACAACAGAGGAAAACAAAACAGAAACAACCAGCATGGAGAGAGGGCTTACCTTTTGGATGATCACCAAGTGAGAGCCAAAAGCCAAGCCACTCCACAACCGCAACCTGTGTCAAAAAACCAAACAAACAATCAGACTACGAACGAAGTGCATTGAAGACAATCATATACAACCAAAGCCTGCAACTGGAAACATAACCAGAACTGAGGGAAACTGTTAGCAGAGACCGAGACCAAGGGTTCCAGACCCAGAACCTCAAAACCAAGCATGGAACCAGAAGCATTGAGAGCATACGTAGGTGGAAACCCTTGCAGAGTTGCACGCCTAGGCACAGTGAAATGAAACGCCATCAAACTAACAGAGTAAACCCTAATTTTTTGAAACCATAGACCTCGCAAGAAGCATAGAGAAACAACAATGAAATGAACAGTTTATGGTCTCGAAGGATAGTAAGAGTGGAAAGGAACGAGGCCCAAGGCCAGGACACACATCCTCGTCATAATTAAACTGTAGTACAATACCATAAAGGTCAACCAACCACATCATTAATATCATTCAATCAACAGTTAAATATTAACCCGTAGATATAAAGGGTAGGTCTCATTAAATTTTGGTATCAGAACAGGTATAGTTAACTATTTTTCTTTATAAAATGGAAGCTAGAAAAAGAGGTCGCGGCAGAGCTATTCAAAGAGTAGTAGATGAAGGATTGCGAGAAGACATTAGGATCCTCAATGCCCGTTTGGCGGTAGTAGAAACAGGAAGGAGAAGGGATCTGGAAGTAGGGGATGATAGTGAAGAAGAAGCTGTAGTTATGACAGATGGATTAGATGAAGAAGGACCTGAAATCAAATTGTTAAGGTCATTTTTGTTGGCTAGCAGTAAGCCAAAGACTGAAATTTCGAACTATAATGGTAGTTTGTCCACATAGGTGTTGTTGGACTGGATTAGTGAGTTAGAAAGATATTTTGAATGTGAGGAGGTTAGCGAAAATAGGAGAGTTAAATTAGCTGCCACCAATGTGATAGGATATGTGGCCTTATGGTGGTACAGTGTCCAAGCAGAGAGGAGAAGATTGAATAAGTTATGTATTAAAAGGTGGACTAGAGTGGTCACGAAGATGAAGGGTAAGTTTTTGCCCAAAAATTACAAGATTGCTTTGTATCGGCAGGTGTAGAATTGATGCAGAGGGGAATGACAGTGAAAGAATATACTGAAGAATTCTATTGGGTGAATTTGAGAGCTGGTTATACTGAAGACACTCCAGAAAATATAGCAAGGTTTGTGAATGGCCTAAGGCTAGAGATATTGGACAAGATAAGTATTCTTTCTCCAAAAACCATAGAGGAACCATACCAAAGTGCCTTAAAGGAAGAAGAAAAGATTGCAAGAAAGCAGAATGCTAGGAGAGGACGAGGAACTGGCAGAGGAAGCACTGCCAACAACAGTGAAGAGGGCAACAGTTCAAAGAACTTAGGGATAGCAGAAAAGGAAGGTTGCACTAATGGAGAAAGGCCATACCATAGAGGAAGGGGAAATGGTAGAGGAGGAGGAGATGCCTACCAGTGTTACAAGTGCCACAAGTGGGGGAATAGATCCTTTGAGTCTCCTGAAGGAGAACAGGCTGGTGAAACGGGAGCATATGTTGCTTAGACAGAGGAAGCAGAGGCATCACCTCAAGAGGTAGAGAATGTACCAAAGACAAGAGAGGCCTTAGTCTTGAACAAGGTACTGGTGAAACCAACAAAGGAAACAGGTGAACAAACCCAAAGAATGGCATTATTTCGGACTATGTGCAAGTCACATGGAAAATATTACAAACTGATTATAGATATTGGAAGCACTAATAATCTGGCTACGACAAAGATGGTGGAGAAATTGGGTTTAAAAATATTGAAGAACCCAACTCCCTATAAGGTGTCATGGTTACAGAAGGGTCACCAACTGCTAGTTGATGAGGAGTGTGAGGTGGAGTTCCATATTGGCATGTATAGGGACAAAGTGATTTGTGACATCATGCCCATGGACGTGTGTCATATTTTGCTAGGTAGACCATGGTAGTATGACCAAAAAGTTGTTCATGACGGGAAAACAAACAGTTACAAGTTTGTCAAGGATGGGATCAAGCATACGCTAGTACTCATCAAGGAAGAAGAAACGACAGAGACTAGTGGGACAAAAGTATTGCTAGTAGGTGGAAAAGAATTTCTAAAACAGATTGAAGATGATGAGGTAAAGTATGCTGTTGTAAGGAGACCGAGAGCAGTTTTGTTACACACTAAAATTTCTGATTTACCTGAAGAAATCCAGGAAATGTTGTAGGAATTCAGCGACATTGTGGTGGATGATTTACCGAATAAATTACCACCAAAGTGGAGTATCAGACATCACATAGATATCATCCCTAGAGCTAGTTTATTGAATAAAGTTGCGTGTCAGATGGTCCCAAGGAAAATGAAGAGATTAGGAAGTAGGTACAAGAATTGTTGGACAAAGGCTTGATACGAGAAAGTTTAAATCCCTATGCAGTTCCGATAGTTCTAGCTCCCAAGAAAGGAGGCCAATGGCAGATGTGTACAAATTCATGAGAAATAAATAAAATTATGATGAGATACATGTTTCCATTGCCACGAATGGATGACATGATGGATTGTTTGAGTGGGACAGCATATTTTTCGAAGATAGATCTGAAGAGTGGATACCGCCAGATTAGAATCAGAGAAGGGGACGAATGGAAAACAACTTTCAAAACTAATGAAGGGTTGTATGAATGGTAGATGGTGCCATTTGGGTTGAGTAATGCCCTAGTACTTTCATGTGCCTGATGAACGAGATGTTGAAGGAGTTCATTGGGAAATTTGTGATTGTGTAACTTGATGATATACTGATTTTCAGCAAGACCATGGAAGAACATTTTTGACATGTTCGATATGTTCTAGAGAAGTTGCAGCAAACCAAGTTGCTGATAAATCTGAAAAAATGTACTTTCTTTCAGAAGGAGTTAGTCTATTTGGGTTTTGTGATTGTAGAAAATGAGCTAAAAATGGACCCAGAAAAAGTTGCAGCTATACTTAGCTGGCCATCCCCTAAGAGTCTGTTCGAAATTCGAAGTTTTCATGGGTTGGAAAGTTTCTATCGCAATTTTATAAACAATTTTAGTGGAATCTACACACCTATGTTGGATACAATCAGAAAGGCAAGTCAACCTTTTCAGTGGACTGAAGCTGCAGATGAGAGCTTCCAGATATTAAAGAAAAAGATCACTGAGAGGTCAATTTTGAGGCTGCCTGAATTGAACAAACTTTTTCAAGTTTGTTGTGATGCCAGTGGTACATCCATTAGAGCCATACTCAGCCAGGAAGACAAACCAGTAGCCTATTTCAGTGAAAAATTAAATGAAAGCAGGCAAAAGTATACGTCTTATGACAAGGAGTTTTATGCCGTCATCGAAGCCTTGAAGCATTGGAGACATTATCTATTGGGTAATGAGTTTGTTTTGTTTTCTAATAATTCTACATTACAGTATGTTATGCAGCAACATAAGCTAAATCACAAACACGCAAAATGGGTGGAGTACTTGCAGAGCTTTACATTCATATTGAAGCATATCAATGGTCAAGTAGCAGATGCACTAAGTAGAAGTGTTCTACTCTTGGAGGAAAGCACAATACAAGTGTTTGGATTTGAACACCTGAATGAATTGTATCAAACAGATGCAGATTTCAGGGAGGCTTATGAAGTCTGCCAAAACCCATTTTTGAGGAACAATAGTCCATGGTTGGACTATAACTTGTAGGAGGAGTTGTTATTCAAGGGAGGATAGTTGTGTGTCCCAGAATGTTCAATGAGGGAGAACATCATCTAGGGAAAACATAGTGGAGGTCTAGCTAGACATTTCGACATTGATAAGACCTTGGATCAACTGATTCATTTCTATTACTGGCCAAAGATGAGAAGAAACAAGCATCGGTATGTGGCCAGGTGTAACATATGTCAGTTGGAGAAAGGGAACAGTTAGAACACGGGGTTGTATACACCCTTGCCTATTCCAAACAGACCGTGGGATTCAGTCAATCTGGACTTTATCCTGGGTCTACCCAAAACATAGCGGGGTTTTCATTCCATCATGGTGGTGGTGGACCGATTTTCGAATATAACACACTTTATCCCTTGTAGAAAAACCAGTGACGCTACCCATGTAGCACACTTGTTTTTCACTAAAGTCATCAGACTACACAGCTTATCCAAGTCCATTATTTCTGACAGGGATGTGAAATTCACAAGGCATTTCTGGTGCACCTTGTGGAAAAATCTGGAGATGAAGTTAAATTTCAGCTCTGCTTATCACCCACAAATTGATGAGTAGACGGAGGTAGTGAATAGAAGCTTAAGAAACCTGCTGCAGAGTCTAGTTAGAGAAAATTCATGAATGTGGGATCGTGTACTTGCTCAAGCAGAATTTGCTTACAATGATTCACCAAATCGAAGCACAAGAAGTAGTCCTCTTGAGATCTTGTATGGAACGCATCCCTGAGGAGTGCATGAGCTACAAGATTTGGGATAGTTAAAAAGAAGAAGTGCTGATGGTGAAGACTTTTCAAGAGAAACTAACGACCTACATGAGCAGGTGAAGATGAAATTATAGGACAACAGTCAAAGGTACGAACAAAAAGTAGATCTGAAACAATGGGGGGTACAATTTAATGTAGGCAATCAGGTTCTAATGCATCTGTGGAATGAAAGATTTCCTAAGGGTGAATACAATAAGCTAAAATTCAAAAGAATTGGACCTTGTAAAATTCTAGGTAAATTTACTACAAATGCCTATGAGCTGCAATTGCCTCTAGGTATAGGAATATCGCCCATCTTTAATGTGGCAGATTTATTCCCATACACTACCAGTCTGGAAGAGGACAGTTTAGGTATACCCAGGGAGAGATTAGTTTGTGGATGAGACAAATCCCTTCAGATCAACCACTTGAAATCAAAGGAATCCTCGATACACAGGTGGCCTAGTGGAATCAGAGACATGAGTACTTACAGTACCTTGTCAAGTGGAAGAACCACCCTAATGAGGACAGTTCATGGCTTGATGCAGGACAAATACAACTTGTAGGTTATTCCATCGAGGAGCTCATGGATCGGAGCCATGAATTTTCACCTACCCCAGGAGCTTGATGCAGGAGCATCGAGCTCAGGGAGGTCATGGCTAGGAGTTTGTCTCTTCTAACAGTTTGGTTTTTGTTAGTTTTCATTTTCATTTACATTTCTAGGAATGACTGTCTCAGCCACTATTATTGTTTTTGCTTACGTGTTCTCTTTTACTTTTTTTTTTATTTAAAATTTTCTTTTATTTTACAAAACAAGAAAAGACAGTTATTCAGAAACCACTTAATGTAACCAAATATTGTAACTACTGGCCGTTTGCTAACTTTCCAGTGTTCTCTACAAAACAAAAAGAGAAAACGACTATTGTAATCTTTTGACCATCATAGAACTGAATGAACAAAATGCACAGAAGCATTCTGAAGAACAAACACATCTAAATCCATTCATATTACAGCGTTAGCATCTTTTCTATGAAATACTACTACATTCATTTTTCTTTTCTATAAGCACAATGATGACAGACAGTGAACAGTAAGCACTCAAGTGAGGAGAGCATCCAAACAAGTCAACAGCATAATAGAGCAAGCCTACAAAAGAAACAAGAGAGCCATAGTTAGAGGAATACCAAGAAAACAAGATACAGGTATAGAAATGAATGCATAACCATTTTCCTTTGCAAATATTTAACAATCAAAACTATTGTATAAATAAATATATATTTGTCAAATCCAAGCATCCACAGTTCACTATTCAGAGACCAGCAAATAAAACAGAGTTGACAAAACTATAAACCACCACGAGGCCATCATAGGACCATATTAATACAACCATGGCTACAATAGAAGAGCCATAAAAAAATATACAGTAAAGCTACAGGTATAGTGAGGCCATGGCACAGAAAGGCCAAAGCCAATCTCAGCTAAAGACCCATAAAACCCTATAGCAAAACCCTCAAATAGTTAAATAGGAAAAACACCATGGAGTGACCCTACCCGGTTCATACGTAGGAGATGAGGTGATAGGATGATGAACGAAGCCCGTCACTCACCTGCATTGGCCAACAAGCAGGCCATTAGAACCAAAGAACAAAACCACAGTTACAAAAACACAACCAAAAGTAGAGGAAAGGGTTATTAAGAAACTCATCGAGGGAGAGCCAAGCCTGTGCGAACCAGAAGAGAAACCCCAAATTAAGGCTATGGCCACATAGTTTCTTGTTGCCCATAAGGAGCAGAGACTGTTAGCAATGGAGGAAAACAAAGTAGAAACAACCAGCATGGAGAGAGGACTTACCTTTTGGATGACCGTCGAGTGAGAGCGAAAGCCGAGCCACTCCACAACTGCAACCTGTGTCAAAAAACCAAGCAAACAATCAGACTGTGAAGCAAGTGCATTGAACACAATCATATACAACTAAAGCCTGCAACTGGAAACATAACCAGAACTGAGCGAAACTGTTAACAGAGACCAAGACCAAGGGTTCCAGACACAAAGCCTCAAAACCAAGCACGAAATCGAAAGCATTGAGAGCATACACAAGTGGAAACCCTCGCAGAGTTTCACACCTAGGCACAGTGAAATGAAACACCGTCAAACTAATAGAGGAGACCCTCATTTCATGAAACTGCAGACCTCACAAGCAGCATAGAGAAACAATAATGGAATGAACAGTTTAGGGTTTTGGAGGATAGTAAGAGTAGGAAGGAATGAGGCCCAAGGCCAGGACACATGTACTCGTCACAATTAAACTGTAGTACAATATCGTAAAGGTCAACCAACCACATCATTAATATCATTCAATCAATAGTTAAATATTAACTCACACGTATAAAGGGCTGCTCCAATCAATAAATATGTAAATATATATGTAAACATTTGAAATAAACCTATTTGCAAAACTAATAAAATTTCATGGAACCAAATACTGCAATAGACTTTAAGTTGATAATGTTTAACTTTGACACATGACATGTACTAAGTGCAAGCACATGAAGACAATGCTTCTTATACGTCATACTACATAATGAAACAATATGATAGAAATTAGAAAAGAGTCTAAATGATCTTATTCATTAGACCAAATGCACTTTTCTTGATGGATTTAATGTATCTATCTGTGTGTGGGTGTGATGTTACAACTTTATAATAGTTAAATATATATAGTTATGTAGTTATGAACTATAGTTATGTTACATGATATGTATGTGTGTGTGTGTGTGTGTGTGTGTGTGTGTGTGTGATATTATAACTCTATAATAGTAAAATATATATAGTTATATTTAAAAAATTATGTAATTACATAATTATCAAATAGTTATTGTTATGTTATAAACAATATCTATAGAACTATAATATATAGCTATGTGATGTTATAGTTAAATATATTTATGCTATATTATAGTTAAATAATACTTAACTAGAAATTGCCCCAAAAGGTGCAAGGAGATGCCTATAGGTTTTTTAAATTGAGGAAGTTATTTTGCGTTTAAAATTTAAGTTTTTTATTTTTTATTTTTTTCTCAAGGTTTTTTAAGTTGAAGAAGTTATAATTTGGTTTTATTTTTTGGTTTTAAGTTGGGGGTGGTTGGAGTGGGTGAGGTTATTCTCAACTTATGTGAAAGAGGCATATGGATTATTTCAAAGGCTATTTCGACCAAAGAAGCAAACATCAAAGATTTGGTGGTATTGTGAGATTCACAACTAGTTATCCATCACTTTGGTCTTGATCTCTTTCATTGAAGAGAATTCATTATCTTGATATTGAGGAAGTAGTTGAGTCAGCCTCAAATTTGAAAATTGTAAAAGGTCATTGCTTATAATTATGTTTCCATATTTGAGGAAGGTCAATAGATGCTCTGTAAACAAAAATTACATTGTTGTTGATCATTTGTATTTGTGATTTAGTATGGACTCTTTTGCTTCATCACAATTAAACCCATTTTGTAGTGGCATATATTGAACACTTTTTTTTTCTTTTTTTTTTTTAAATGTGTAAATGAAAAATTGAACATTTTATAAAATATATATTCATCTACTTTAAGATTTTAAGTTTTAAAATTTTTAGATTACTTATATTTCTTATGTGAATTAAAAATTATTTATGTTGACTTTCATTTAGATTGAAGTAGTTAGGTCCTTGATATTTTGATATAAGCCATATATTGTAGTTCACGGGAAGCAAAACAAATTTCGAAAATATGTATTGGATAAGTTAAACCAACGAAATGGGCTCTTAAAAAACAATATTCTCAATTGGGTCTTTTATTGAAGTCATTGACTAAAACTTGATTAATTTCATTTTTTTATTTTGATTAAAGACTAAGAGGTCCTATAAACATAGTGGGTTTCAAAGGACATTATAGTTGCACAAATAACACTATAAATGTGATGTGACATTATAATTGCACAAATAACACAATAAATGTAGTGGATTCCAAGGACATTATAGTTGCACAAATAACAGGTCAATAAATGACATAGGATTTGTGGAAGAGTGAATTTATGTACAGAAAAATGATGATTCATATGTCGTAAAAACCTATTGGCAGGTTTTTAAATCTGTTCACCATAAATGGAAATCATAAAACATTTTACTTCTTTCTTCTATGCTGCTATTTCCTTTGCTGCCGTCTTAGGAAATCTCCTTTGCAACATGTGGCACAATTCCTAGTTAATCTAGCTATCAATTTCTTTTTGGGTCTAGCTCAATTCAATTCTGATTCTATATGAAAAAATAAATTAGAATGTTTAATTTCCTTTTGAGCAATTCTATAAATATTAATAGTCTTAAAATTCACAACGATAGTAATGAAAATTTAAATTTAGAGTATTGTAACAATTTTTACTATAGTGATAGACATTTGAAATGGAAAAATCTATTATACAGTGTCACTAGTGTGGTTTCCTCAATAATAAGTCAATCACACTTAAAAATTCAATTTGTTATGATTTTTTAATATAAAATAATTTCCACTTCACATAATTATATATACTGGCATACCCCCGAAGCAAAGGAAGGAAAGCTTAGTGTTGTATTTTGATTTTATGTGAATGGTTTGCAAAACTAATATTTCATTTAAAACAAGTGTTGCAGGAAAGCTTAGTGTCTGCCATTGAAGTTAAAAATTATGCTCTAGAAATTTTTTTAGAAAACATTATAATTGTCATTGGTCAATGCTAAATGAACAATGGCTAATAGAAAAATCAAAATTTACAGTCTTTCTTTGCTATGAACTAATAAATTGAGATGTCTACACATTTTCGATTTTACTCATCCATAAATAATGGTAGGAAATAACTCATGGTAAGCATATTTATTCACATCTTATTGCTATCACCTTTTGATGCAAATAATTGTTTAAATTATAGTGGGAAGTATGATAAATATCTTATTTACTTAAGTGTGAATGATTTCTAAAGATTTTATTTTTCGATGGTTTTCTTGCAAAATTTAAGAATATAAACTCATTACACATATTTGAAAATCATGCGTGAATGCAACAACTATATCAAAAAATTATGAGATAAAATATATGACATACTTATCCTCATGACATTAGATTGTGCAATGGTTGAAATCACACCTTCAATTTATGGTCCAATCAAATATTTGGAAAAGAGATTTTTAACAATATTGAAAAAGAATTCAAAGTTAAACATTACAAATTCATTAGTCAATGTTAACATAATAGTGGTGACTGGGAAAATGTATTGTCCTTAGTAGGGACTAATAAGGCAAATGTCTGTCATGTGACAAAACATGGTCATGTTATCAAATATGGAATTGAGTTTTGAGAAAATATCCACTATAAGTTTAACCGACTATGTAAACCCTAATGAAACTTAAATTTTTTCCTTAAAGCATTGATAAATAGTTTAAATATTTATGCAAACTAATAACTATGTGTCGCAAACTAATAACAATGTGTCTGTAGTTCACTACAAAGTAATATATTTATAACATATGAAATGTAATGCAAACTTATTTATTTGAAAAATTATTGCAAAACAATTTGTTGAACATGTTCTCGAATTTATTTTATTTTCTATAGTACATTTTGTTATATTTTGCACTTCTACTATACTTGTAATACTCAATATCAATCTAGTTGTTTCCTCTCATTCCATCTCCATTATTTTTTAACAAACAAAATCAATTATGCATATGTATTCCATAAATCTTCATAACTAACATAACTTAATTTTTTTAATAAAAATGATTAAAATAAAATCAATTATGCATATACATTCCATAAATTATAAAATTAAATCAATTATTACCTCACTTGTCTATTTCCAAATAACCATTCTAGAATTTAAATTCAATTATCATTGAGTACTAGATAAATAGTAGGTATCTAATGATATTTATCATTTAAAAAATATCCACAAATATTTATGTTGATAGACATGTCAATTTTTCATTAAGGATTCTAAAATTTTAATTTAATTATCAATGGTTAATAGTTGGATGGTAAAGATTTAACCTCCACAAGATATTTTAAAATATTGTTAATAGTACACACAAATCAAAAGTCGAGCTTTAATTCCAAAATAGTTATGCTTTTTTTCCATTTTAATCAAATTCATTAGTTAAAAAAAAGTCATATAAACCACTATGATATGAAATGGGTTATGGGTTTTTGGGCATATTATATTAATAATCCATGGTCTTGGCACATTGTATTATTAAGAATCTCCATGATAAAGTGGGGTGAATCTACATGGCTAAGAATCTTGTTACATGTTTTTTAAAAATGTAAATACGTATCAATTGCTAGAAAGTGTCAGATCAGAGTTATAATTTAGTTGATTCTTATGATTTTTAAAATTTTAGCAACTTGTGATGTTTGATGAAGTGTTTTGATGCTTATTATAATTGATGCCTATGGGCATTTACCAATCATTTAATCTATATGGCTCCTAGTACTTGAAATAGAGGATTCACATTTATTTCAAAAGTAGTTATATCATTTTTTCTTTTCGATTTAGTTTAAAAATATTATAAAATTAAATTAAAATAAAATATGGATAAAATATTTTTAATGTGAAATGAATTATATCTTTTTTGGCATGTGGTATTGATAAACCATGGTATTGTTACATTCTAACAAAGCCTATTTATAAGTTTAAAAATTCTATAGTAAAATAATGGTGAATCTCTATTGTAAAAATTTTGATGGCATGTATGTTTTTTTAATGTAGTAATTTATAGATTAATTATTTTCATAATTAATAATAATAATATAAAATGAAGTTATAATTCACTTAATTTTTGTGATTTAAATTTGACAATGTTAGATGTATATGAGATAATTGTTTTGATATCTATGTTGACTAACTAATTTCATAAATTTGAATACAATTATAATAAGTGTAACATGTATTCCTTTTGGTGAGTGAAAAATTAGCTATAAATAAAATAAATAAAAACAAAAATCAATTGTTGAATTTAAGCTTTTGTTATCCATAAATTTAACTAGAAGATTTTTGGGTGGAAATCACATTATAGTATTTTTGTGGATGTGTTTCGAAACAATGTGTGTGGTTCATCGTCACGACAAGTTGAGGAACCAAAGCATGGCTAGAGGTTGGATAGGGAGAGCAGATCTTCCAATGGCTATATTTGACTAGGAAACAATTATTTTGACTAAAAAACAATTAAATTTCACTGGCCAAATTAAAATTGATATTCAAAATTTAAATGAGAAAATATTTATAATTTTTATTGTAATTCTTATTTATGGAAGATTGTATATTTTTAATCAAATAAATACTTAAATTAAACAATAATACTTTTCAACGGCCAGCAAAATGACCACGTACTTTTGAACGGACAGCAAAATGACCCAAAAAAAGACTCCATAGAGAAACTTTCCCCTGAAAACCCCTTTGGTGTAACTTCACTAATTTCCCCATTGTTGTACTTATGCCGAATTTTTCAACACACTTATAATTATGCTTCAAGTAAAACTAACAGAAGATGTACTGTGCCATTCCATCGTACTCGTTAATGGACGGAAAAATGGCCATGGAACCATATTTCATACAAGATTTTTTTATTTTTTTACCATGAACACAATAGCGGCAGACACAATCGTTAAAGATCTAGCCATAGCTATGGTTTTAAACAGGGCGTAATGTCTTGTGCGGGTTTATTACATATATAATGAACCACTGAAAGAACTTGAACTTTTGGGTGATCCCACCAATCAATGAGGGTTGTTCCATATTGACTAGCAATGTCTTTCCGTGTTATCCCTGCCTCTATATCCTTATTGATGAATAAAGTACCAATTTTATTTTTTAACAGAAACACTGTACCATCCTGATATATCTCTTTCCACCTACCCTATTCTGTGTCCATCTCCTTCCTTCTAGATTTCTATACCCTATCCAATCTACCCGTTTTTCCATCTCTGTTTATTCTATTCTATTTCCTGTCTAAGTGACATAGATAAATATATATAAGTAATACTGGATTTTTTCCTTTTTTTTCATATTGGATTTATCTTGTTTTTCTATTTTTTCACAAGCCTTATCCATTGTAAACTGAATTTTGCCATTTTATAATTTTTTTTGTAATATAGAAGTCACTATTTTTCTGTTTTTTTTGTATAAAAGTTGTGGATTTGGAAGTTTACCATTTTATATCTTTTATAATAATGAGTTCTAAAATTTTAAATTTTTTTGTAATATAGAAGTTATTGTTTTTCTATTTTTTTTGTATAAAAGTTGTGGATTTCGAAGTTTACCATTTTATATGATTTATAATTTTTTTTAATATTGATTTATCTTTTCTCTATTTTTTTATAGGAGTTATCCATTTAACACTTAAATTTGTCAGTTTATAATTTTTTCCAATATAGAAGTTACCATTTTTATTTTATTTATAAGAGTTACCAATTTGCAAAGAATTTACTATTTTATAATTATTTTTAAGAGAAAAGTTATCTTTTTTTTTGCAATTTGTCATTATATAGAAATTACTAAGTAGTTATCCGTTTAAATTTCTCCATTTATAATTTTTTCAAATATAGAAATTAGTTTTTTTGTTTTTTATAAAAGATGTACCAATTTGCAACCAATTCATTATTTCATAATTTTTGTTAAGATAGGAGTTATATGTCTTTTAGTTGCAATTATATAGAAATTACTAACTAACCTCTCATTTAAAACAATTGAGTAACATGATGACTCCTAAATATGTATCCGGGCTATTTATATTATTTAATGTCAATGACAATATTGATTATTTTTAATTAAATTAGTTATTTAATAAAAATTTTACATTTTAGTATTAACAATTTATTTTTGATTGTACTATATTATGTCCTAAAACAATTTGTAAATAATATATAATAAAATACCAAAATCAAACTAAAATTAAAATAGTCAATTTTCTAACCAAATTTCTAACATTATTTAACCTTTTATAGAGAAATCTGATAAAAATTGGTTTTTTTATAATATAAAATTTTTTATTTTTTATTTTGTTTTTATAAAAAATTATTGTTTATTTTTTTCTAATTTTCTTTGTCTAAAAAAGTACCTGAATAATTTTTTTATAAAAACTAAAAAAATTACGTGTATTAAAACTAAAAAAATAACATTAAAGCAAAGATCGCTGCATTATTTTTAAAAAATTTCAATTCTCAAATTTCCACAATGCTGTGTTATTTTATTTTATAAAAAATAATTGGAAAACTCGATTTACTTCTGTGATTTTATTCAGCAGCGATTTTTAGCCTTCCTATCCATCGGTACACAGAGCCTGAGTTTCATTGTTCCACACAACCACACTATTCGTCAACTCAGCCGAAGCAGCACAGTGGACACTGGACATACACTTATAGAAAACTTTGACCAAAATCATTTATACCGCAAACCTGTACTGAATTTGAATTCGTCGTACCGAACCGAATCAGCGAATCTCCGAATTCTTTTTGCCGGCACGGCCGAACTTGGTAACTATGATTAGAACTGGAAACTAAGTATGCCACGTAGAACTATCCCGAGAGAGCAATATACTTGGGGTGGACCATACCCACTATTAAAGAAGAACATAAGCTTCTCTTAGGCGGTTTTGCTCGTAGCCAGCGGTTTTAGAGTTCCCAGCTGGGGGTTCTCGGCTCTTGTCCTAAAATCCGGGATAGAAATTTGTGGAGACTACAACAATGTAGCATGTAGCATGTAGAAAGGTTGTCTTTTTCATACTATGGGATACATGTTATCCCACGACCCAAATGGTAGATAAAGGTTAGCCGGACCATTTTTAAGAAAAGATATTTATCCGTTTAAATATGAGGGAATGAATGTTAATGGGATTTTGATAAAGCATGTATGTCATTCTTACATGTAAGGACAGATATTGGCCAATAACAAAAAGTAGACAAAACTTACCCTTGCCATTTTCAATAAAAAGTTATCAACGTAAATATAGTTATATATACTATGTTATGTTATATTATATAGCTAAGTTTTAGTTATATATATATATATATATATATATATATATATATATATATATATATATATATATATATAATTTTGCAGATTTTTAACTTTAAATATTTATATTTTATTTTTAAAACTAATCATACTATATTTATTATTAAAAAAATATTGAAAATATAAATTAATTTAAATTTAAAATAATAAAATAAAATAATTTTTTTTTATTTTATAAATATAGATTTACAATGAGCAACTATAGTCATCATATTAATCTTAAGCTCATAATTTACTTATTTATTGGTTATAGTTTCTTTGTTTTTTGTTTTGAAATTTTTGGGGTATATTTTCGTCAAATTTATTAGAAATTTAAAATGCGTTTTAAATAACAAAAAATTTAAAAAATTGAAAATTTATTTCAGAAAATTCCTGAAGAAAAACTTTAAAACCTAAAATCATTATAAAATAATGTTTGTACCATTCAAAATCAGAAAATATCAATTTAATAAACAAAACATTAGAAGTAAGAAAAAAAAATTAAAGCTAAATTATAGTTTCTTTGGTGGTTTTGGAGCATTTTCTAGGTTGATTTTGGTGGCTTTGGAGCATTTTTCTCGGCTGAATTTGGTAGTTTTCTAAGTTATTTTGAAGTTTTTTTCATGGTTTTTTGTGTTTTTCTAGGTTGATGTTGTGTTTTCTAAGTTGGTTTTGTGGTTTTCTAAGTTGGTTTGAAGGGGTTTTTTTGTGGTTTTCATGGTTTTTGTAGGGTCAGTTTTTTTTTTCAAATTAATTTGTTTAATTCTGCAAAAAAAGGCAAGAAAGATGGAATACCTACCTTCGTTTAAGTGTCTGGGACGTTGGCGGGTTCATTGGCGACATTGATTTGAATGATCGATGCATCAATTGCTCGAACGAGCTCCAATGCTCTCGGTCGAGCTACCTAAACACTATCGGTCAAGCTCTAAAATGTCACACGGTTTGTGAAAATGGCCCACGTAGACCACATGCGGGATATTTAATACAAAATTTACTCGATCGAGCCATTTTATGTTTCCACGTAAACACACCCTATCTTGCCAAAAAGTGTAACCCAGCTCCATGTTATCACCCTTAACACCCTTTTCATTAGATCACTGCAGCTGATAGGAGTATTACGACTCCTCCCGTAGAGAACGTCAAATCGACTCATCTTCAAGGATTCCTAATACCCATTATTATAAACAAACTCTATCAGTGGAAGATAATTCCCCCACTTCCTCTATTGATGCATGACATACATCCTTAACATATCCTTAAGAATCCTATTAACATTCTTCATCTGTCCATTTTTCTATGAATGATTGTTCATAAATAAAGAGACAACTTAATTAGCTGATTTCTCTAACTTTGATAACTCCTTGTGATGTTCTTTTACTTAAGTTTATGTACTTGAGGTTAAGTTACTATTATCGTGATTATTATATTGTTCTTTAATCATCAAACAACTACTAAATAATGAAGATCAATGAGACAAAAGGAGACAAAATGTAGGATGCTAGCTAGGGCCAAATCCTCTCCTCTTGAGAGGAAAAACCACAAGAAGTATTTTCTTCTTATAGAATTTTCAGATGAAAAATTTGGAGACCTAAAACCTAAGACTGAGATTCCTCGAAGACCAAGTCAAACCTCTTCTTGATGAACTTCTTTATCACAAACACCAGTCAAAATTTCTCTAATACTTCAGGTTTTGGCTTCTCTTCAAAATTTCAGCTTGCTACTTTAGGACTGCAATTTTCAGCTTCCACTGTAGAAATCCTGGTTTGGCACATATGACAAAATTATGGTTAATTTTTCCTCCTTTCACCTTCACTTGATTAGCCTTCCCTTCCTTGGAAATTAGATCTGCAAACTTTATTCTTTTCACACCTAATTTCGGCCTCCAAGATGACTGGAATTATTCAATCTTGTTGTTGAAAAAATGCACTAGTTTTTCTCTCAAATAATCGGTGAAATAATCGCTTCCTTTTTCTTCTCTTCCTTATGTATTTTAGCTTATTTTTCTGATCTACATGTGATCAAACGTTTTTGTGTCAGTGAGGTCAATGACACTCTCATATATAGGCTACTTGAGGAGGTCGAACAAACCTTTCATGAGGCCAACTTTTCACTTTGTAGCTCGGCTTGTCCTTCCTTGTAGGATGATTTTTTAATGGCTAGGTTGACTTGACTTGGAGGGAGTCTTATAACCTTTTTGACTCTAAATAATTTTTTTTTATGTTTTACAAAGTACCCAATGTTGTCTTTCATAAATGACAATGGCTCAATTGACTTCTTGACTCAATGAGAAAACCTAGAAGCACTCAATGCGTGCTTGACCTATGAAAAAATTGACCTTGAGTATGGAACCCATGTTACGGAAATACTAATAATATTTTTTCTTTATTTTTAAAATATACAAGCACCAAGACTACATTTCATATTTATGAATACTAAGCCTAGTTACATACCTCAACACTCCCTCTTAACTAGTGAGGTATTCATAAAACATACAAGGTACTTGGACATTCTCATACTGAAGAATTATCATAAGAAGAGTTGGATTGGTAAGCCATCTCATACATTATCTTATCATCATATATCATTGCATATCATCATAGCAACCATACTTGTCACATAACAAGGCCTTGACATATAAGTCTATCTCTCTACAAGATTAGAGCACAATGCTTGGGAGATAAATGATTTGTAGACACCTTCATCATTGTCTCGCAAGGAACTTACCCCATTCGAATGTTCATAAGGTATGTCTTTCGAGGGCCATTCTTGTCTTAGATTAATACTTCCTCAAGGAATCTCCTCTTCAACTACTCTTACCTATCAGATTTCCTTCCTCATCCTCAAAGAGTATCAAAGACTAGATG
Organism: Pinus tabuliformis; assembly: GCA_031772625.1. Classification (NCBI taxonomy): domain Eukaryota; kingdom Viridiplantae; phylum Streptophyta; class Pinopsida; order Pinales; family Pinaceae; genus Pinus; species Pinus tabuliformis. The sequence goes on from CM062815.1 coordinate 286,403,853, forward strand.
CTTGCCTAATCCTTCATTCTTTCTTCACAAACTAAAGACAAGAATGATGTGTCGATATCTCCCTCTCAACTACGAAGGATATACTCATTCTTATAAAAGGAATATACCCAAGCTCCCTCTTACCTAGGGAGTTGTTACCAGCAACAATGACCTACTCTTTGGTGAAGATAATGGTACTAACATCTACTTATAGAGATTCTCCTTTCAGCAGATGTCATGGATGAATTTCAACTTCTTCATCATGGATCCTTCTTCCTTTAGAACTTCTTCATAGGGAATCAACCATCTTCTCCATCACTTCCCTTCAACGAAATATAGTGTTGAACCAATACTCATGTCATCCTTCTCTTCATTGGTAAGTGACCTTCTAGTCCACATCTAGTTATCCTCCATACAACTACCTCTTGGAATTCATGTTTCTTTTAGGATCTTCCATATAATTTATTGAGTACTAGTTGCAGGTGACTTCTACAACACTATTTTGGTAGCCCTGTTTCATCCCAAAAGGATTCTTTCTTAATAATAAAAATGAATGTTAAAAAAAAATTACCTCTTTATGATGGCCCTTTGTAATGACATCTACTTCTTGCAACATCAACATCCTTTCACACATTATATGAATCCATCTCCAAAACATACATTATCAAGGTTCTCCTTTTCTAGCATACATATCAAGGTCTTCATACCTTCTCCATGGATATGTCATATCTAATCCTTCTACATTTCCAACATATGTATCAGGGCCTTCATACCTACTCCATAGATATGTCATATCTAATCCTTCCTGTTATCAGATGCTGATCACTTATGTTATCTTACATGACTATAGATACATCTTTCATGTACTCTTCTTTCACCTTTCTTCACATATTTATTCCCCAAGAAGGCTTCCATAGTTCATCATAGGAACCATAGTTTCCAATCACCTCATGTTCATCATGAGATCATATCATGTTTATTTCATCTTCTCAATATGTAGAAGAGTTATACATACATTCTATACATACCTTCATGTATCATTCATGAGCTAGAGTCCCTTCTTCTTCAGTCATGCTCATGAGATAGAGTATTCAACCATTATATCTATGATCATATGATCACATGCATTTATCTATCTATTACCCAATATATACATACCTCTTATTCCATATGGTCATCTATATCTTACTCTAGAAAATTCCTTTCCTTGCTTGAAGATGAAAGTAATTCAACTAACTTGGCATGTTGCATATCTTGGTCATCATACCATCAACCTTCTAAATTGTTGATCCCACATAAGGTGGGATGTATGCTAGAACTTGATTCTTCAAAGTAGAGGAGAATATTCTAAAAAATATTCCAATGGAGGATCTTGATGATACTTATTCTACAAATGCTTCATTTCTAATGATGATGGTGTATAATGATCTCTTTGTTTACCCAACTTGCTAGGTGACTTTCTCAAATTATTCAACATGTTACTTCAGTTATCCTTCTATGCTTCCAATGAAGATGCCATGAGCTACTTCCTTTATATCATATACTATGATTACTTCAACCATATAAACTTATACTTTGATTTATCCTTTCATGCCTCTATGATGAGATCATCTCAATTTCTACTATAATGCATCCCAGTGTACTTGTGATGCTTTCCATCATGAATTCTATCTTCTACAAACTGAAAATAACTAAGTATATAATGTTATATCAGTCATACTAGATGCATTTTAGTTCCTCCTCCTTTGTCTTCTTATTTTTAGGTTCTTTTATGTCTTCGGTGATATGGGATTCATTTATTTCCTTTCTCTTAATTTTTTCCTTGTTGAGTTTAGGAAATTTCCTCTTGAAATTCCCATACTAATAACACTCATAACAATGAATTTTTTACATGTCAATTTTCTTTTAAAAGTTATTTCAAGACTTCCCTTTCTTCCTTGCCATAGATAAATATTTTTGAGTTTTTTCACTTCATCCAACATTGTTCTTCACCTTTAGTATGGTTTCTTAAATTTTACCTAATGACCATAGATCATTGAATGGAGTGATTTCCTTCTTCCCATACATGATTAATACAAAGTTTCCACATTCATCAGGTAGTGCATTCAGCACAATGTTGGTCATTTCATGATCAGACATTAGTTCTCCCAACTCTTGTATTTCATCTCTTATTTGAGATACCCTCATAAGGTATGAGGCTACCCTTTCTTCCTTTGATACCTTCATTTTATATAGTTAAATTCTCAATGATATAATTTCTCCTATAGTGCTTACAAAGAACAATTCTACCAGCTTTTCATAGATCTCTTTCATTGTCTTCAATTTTTCTACATAGGGCATGAGGGAATCATTGATTGACTCAATACAAAATCTTTTAGCCCTTATTTCTCCTTTCATGTAATTTTATAGAGCTTTAAATTTCTCTTGCGAAGGTTTGATGATTGATCCTGCGACATATTCATTAACTTCATTTTATATAAGTATCAAATCTATTCTCTTCTTCCATGCAAGGTAATTCGATGACCCAACGAGTTTTTTGTTCTCTTGAAGAAAGAAGTCATTGTGGATTGAGACATATAATATAGAATACTTACTTTTCAAGTGAATATGCTCCTTGTGATGATAATATCTTTAACTTGATGCCTTCTTGATGATGTTGAATCCTACTAATTCTTTGATGCTTGAAAATTGAATATGATTTCTTGACGATGATTTCATTTTTCACAATGCTTCTTCTTGAAGGTGGGGAGAGATGATATTGTTCAAGGATGTTTGAGATGTGATACTTTCTTCAATGTGAGGGATAGAACTTTGATGATGAAGTGTTATTTCTGGCTTCATTTATTTGATGATTGTATAATGTGTAATCTTATCAAGAATTCTTCAAGCATGTAGGGTCTCTGAGGTCTTCGTATTCTAAGGGTTGTGATGACATGATCCTTATGGATGGTCATCCTTGAGGCTTCTTAGTTCTACTTTATTATCTTATGCTTGGACCTTATGTATCCTTCTTCAATTGTATTATCTTCAAGTTGCCTCTTCTTCTTGATGTATTTACCTTAGCTCTGATACCATTTTGATCAATCAAGGGCAAACTTAATTAGGTGATTTCTATTACTTTTAGAACTGGTTGTGACATTCATTTACATAACTTTATGTACTTGGGGTTAACTTATTATTATATTCATTATTATATTTTTCTTTAAACATCAAACAAATCCCGAATAATGAATATCAATGACAGAAAATGTAGGCTGCTATTCAGGGCCAAAACCTCTCCTCTTTAGAGTAAAACCCACAATAATTTTTCTCTTCTTATAGATTCTACAAATGAGGAATTCCAAAACCTAAGACCCAAGACCAAGATTCCTATAAGACTATGTCAAACCTCTTCTTGATGAAATTCTCTTCCACAAAGTCAATGATAGTCAAACTTTGTCTAATAATTCAGATTTCTACCTCTCTTCAAAATTTCATCTTGCTACCTCAAGACTGCAAATTTTAGCTTCCACTGTAGAAACCCTAGTTTGGAATAGATGAGAAAAATGTTGATGAATTCTTCCTCCTTTCTCCTTCACTTGTATAGCCTTCTCTTCCTTAAAAATTCAACTTGTAAAATTTAATATTTTCACACCCAATTTCAGCCTCCAAGATGACTATAATTATTTAGTCTTGCTACTACAACATATAACCTAGTTTTTCTAACATGTGTGGAGGATGAAAATCCAAAACAATCCATAACATATTTTCCTCCTTATTATTCTATTTGTTAGGTATTTCAGCTTCTTTTTCTTATCTAGTTGTGATTGAAATTATGTGTGTAAACGAGGTCATTGTAACTCTTATATATATGCTACATGAGGAGGTCAAACAACTCTTTCATGAGGCCAACTTATCACTTTGTAGGTTGACTTGTCCTTCCTTGTAGGTTGACTTATTTATGGCCATGTTTACTTGTCTTTGATGGAGTCTTATGAACTTTCTTACTATACATAAATTTCTTTTACATGATACAAAATACCTAATGGGGTATTTCATAAATGACAATGACTCAATTGACTTCTTGACTAAATGAAAAAACTTGAAGCACTCAATGGGTGCTTGAACTATAAATAAATTGACCTTGAACATGAAACCCATGCTACAAAAACAATAATAATAATTTTTCTTTCTTTTTACAATATACAAGAAGCAATAGTACTTTTCATAGTTATGAAGACTGAACCTAGTTACACAGTTCAACAATGATAACTTGTACTAAAATCTAACTCTATCCCCAAGCCTACAAAGTGTTCCTTCCGAAACCTATAAGTGAACTTGGCACATCTATCTGATATAATCCTTTTGGTCACTCCATGCAAACTCACTATCTCCTTAATGAATATGTAAAAACCCCTCATTGATTTTCCATGTTAATAAAAATGAGACCAAGGTCATGGGACACGTATTCCAAGTTGAATGTTGGGAAACCATAGTGATCGGTATTACTTGTGATTAATTTATGGCTATGTAAATTGGAAAAGGAATTGGCAAAGGAAAAGTAGAAATAATTGGAATTTTATTTATGAAAAAAAAGGAAAATAGGATAAAATGGAGGTGGAGAGACATAGATTTGCATGAGAGGTAAATTCAAGGGAAAATGAAGGGAAATGAAGAAAATAGAGACCTCAATGATAAAAAGGCTTCTCAAGATCAATTTCTAGCCTTTTGATAGTTTTGGGTTGAGCTCTCTTCCATTCTCTCATGCACTTGCACACTTAGAGAATTGTTGGAGCATGCTTGGATCACTCTAGTATTAACTTGGATTTGGGAGAAAGAGGAAAAGGGAATCAAGAAAGCGTAAGGGAATAATTGGATCAGAATCTAAAGTGGGATTTCTTGGCAGGCAACAGGTTGCATCTGTGATTTCCTTGTTGGTTTCTAGATCCAAAGTATATGCATGTGATTTGTGGGTTATGTGCTAGCATCAAAATGGATATTTTCCCAGGTTGATAGTTGTTTTATCCTTTCCTTTCCATTTCATAGATAGCCATGGTGTTGTGGGTTTTCCCACTTGATTGTTTTTCTAATTGGTGCTCATTTTCATTATGGATTTCAATTAGAATGAATGCTTTGGAAGCCCTGTAAAAACTTGGGTTGATTTACTGGTCTTGGAGACTAGGTTAGGACAAATTCTCTAGAGCTCTTAGTGGTTTGAGTTACTAGTCCCTAGATCAGAGTTGGGAAAAAACTCTAGAGCCCTCAAAGGTTGTGGGTCAAGTTACTAGTGTTGGGCTATGTTATATTCTTTCCATGACTAACCCACGTAGTTAACCAGGGGGTTACAGGCTAGCAGATCCCCCCCTTCGTTGCACCGATTGCGTAGCGGGGGGGTCATAGGGGGTTTGAGGGGTGCAGGTAACCCCCCTCTATGGGGTCTAGGGAAGTGCCCCATAAAATTTTGCTTTTTGGACTCTATATTATGTTGCGCGAAAATACCTATGGTTTTGTGGATGATTTTCACACATGGTTTTGGATGCGATGGTTTTCGGTCCATGGTTTTGGACACAATGGTTTTCGGTCCATGGTTTTGGACGTGATGGTTTTTTATCCATGGTATTGGATGCTTCGGAATGTATAAATATGTATTGTAACATTGACAGGAATATAATGAAAAAATCAAGCTGGTAGCCCCAGTTTTGGGATCCAGGGGAAAATCTCTGTCTATATGTGTTTTATGTGTTATGCTCTCACATTTTTTATTTTATGTGTTTTAGAATTTGTATGTAGGTAATTTATGTATGGGGTTAAAACATACATTTGGTATCAGCATTGTTTTGGTTTTAAGGGGACACCTTTGTTGTTGAGGGGTTTCGTTCGAGCCTGTGGTAGACCGTGTTCAGTGGGAGATCTATGAGATCGATTCTGGTGGTGAAAGAAGATGACGAGAAGTATAAAGATAGAGATAAAGAAATTTAATGGTCAGAGTTTTGAGTTGTGGAAACTCAAGATGGAGGATCTATTGGTGGACAAAGATCAGTACATCACTGTAGATCCGGGTACTAAACCAACGGGACTGTCCGTTGAAGAATAGAAGAAGTTGGATCGGAAGGAAAAAAGCACAATACAATTGTGTGTCTCAGATTCAATATTGTTGAATGTATCAGGGAAAGCTACAACGAAGGCTTTATGGGACAAGTTAGGGACATTGTACCAATATAAGTCTCTGGTGAATAAAATGTTCCTGCGGAAAAAGCTGTATAACCTGAGGATGAAAGATGGAGACTTGGTGACAGAGCATCTGAACACATTTAATACTATGGTAAGTAAGTTATTATCTATTGATATTAAAATTTTAGATGAAGATAAGTGCATCCGTTTTTTTTGTTCTCTACCCGATTCATGGGATAGTCTCCTTATTAGAATAGGTAGCAATACGACTACCTTGCAGTTTGATGAAATAGTCTCATCCTTGCTGACGGAGGAGATGAGATGGAAAAATATGGAGAGCCAAAATGGTGATGCCTTGTCTGTACGAGGATGATCCCCAAACAGAAACAAAAATATGTCATTGAGTGGGAGATCTAAAACTAGAGGGAGATCTAAATCTCCAAGAAAACCTGTAAAGGTTGTGTGCTAGAAATGCGGAAAGGAAGGGCACTACAAAAGGGACTATAAATCTAAAGCTCCTGGTAAGGGAAATGGATCTGATGATGCTCCTTCTACAGAGGTGAAAACCACCTCAGAGGAAGGTGGGGATGTGTACTTGGCTTCTTCAACTACACATGTAGATCATGAGGCATGGTTGATTGACTCAGGTTCATTCTTTCACTTCACTCCCCATAGAGAGTGGTTCTACGAGTATGAGGAATATGATGGTGGTGATGTCTTCTTGGGGGATGACAGGAAGGCTAGAATTGTTGGTCGTGGAAAAGTGAGGTTGAAGTTGCAAGGTGGAAGGGTTAGAACACTTCCAGGTGTTCTACATATTCCTGCATCGGCCAGAAATATGATTTTTGTATGCAAGCTGGATGATGCAGGTGTAAAAATAGTGTTCGAGAAGGATACATGCAATATGGTTCGGGAGCACTAGTATTGATGCAGGGAGTTCGGATTGGAACTTTGTACAAGCTACGAGGTAGCACTGTTGTTGATGGGTGCAATAGTTTTGTGGTTCCTGAAAGAGGAGCAAAAAATCTAGTGGTCTCTGGAGAGAAGACCATGTTGTGGCATCAAAGGCTTGGACATAATGGAGACAAGTGTCTTTGAATACTTCATGGTAAAGGTATGCTAGAAGGTATGAATAATAGCTCTCTGGATTTTGATTTCTGTGAAAATTGTGTATATGAGAAGCAGAATTAGGTGAGTTTCCCCTATGGTGGTAAGAGGGCGAAACAAATATTAGAACCTGTGCACAGTGATGTGTTTGGACTTGTGAAGGTTCCATCACTGGGTAAGTCTGTGTACTATGTATCATTTATAGATGACTTCTCAAGGAATACATGGATACATTTCCTTAAGAAGAAATCTGAAGTCTTTGACAAGTTTAAAGAATTTAAGGCTTTTGTGGAAAAGCAGACAAAGAAGAAGATAAAGGTGTTGAGGACAGATAACGATGGAGAGTTTTGTAGTAAGGAATTTGAAGAATTTTGTAAGACATGTGGTGTAGCATGGCAGAAGACTACTCCATACACACCTAACCAAAATGGAGTTGGAGAAAGAATGAACAATATGTTGATGGAAAGGGAAAGAAGAATGCTTAGTGGTGCTGAGTTAGGACATGAATTTTGGGCAGAGGCAGTGGAGACATCATGTTACCTGGTCAACAGATCACCTTCATCAGCGTTGGAGGATAAGACTCCACAAGAGGTATGGACTGGTAAGAAACCCTCTCTTTCACATCTAAGGGTATATGGATGTGATGCATATGTACATGTTCCAAAGGAGAAATGAACCAAGCTGGATAGTAAATATGAAAAGTGCATATTTATTGGGTATAAGGATGGTTTAAAGGGTTATAAGCTTTGGAACCCAGTAACAAGGAAGGTTGTGTACAACCGAGATGTGGTGTTCTAAGAGGTAAAAGATGTTATTAGACATGAAGTCCAACTAAAGGAACCTGAGATGATAAAGTTTGAGCTTAAGGAGGAAGAATCAAACTCTACAATAGAGGAGGAATCAAAAGATGAAGAGCCACAAACTCTGAGTGTGAGAAGATCATTTCAAGAAAGAATGTAGCCAAAAAGGTATAGTCCATCTACTTTCTATTGAAATTTTGCTTTATCTATTACTAACGATGATCCCAGAACTGTGAAGGAAGCAGTAGATTTAGAGGATGGAAAACTCTGGAAAGAGGCCATGGTTGATGAAATGACATCTTTGAACAAAAATGATGCTTGGGATCTGGTGGAGTTGCCAGTTGGAAGGAAACCCATTGATAGCAAATGGGTGTTCAAGAAGAAGACAAATATAGAAGGAAAGGTGGAGAAATACAAAGCTCGGTTGGTAGAAAAAGGTTATTCCTCTGGTTTATCTTTGTTTTCATGTTAATTATGATTCTGGAAAGTCCCAAGAAAATATCGGCAGTGGTCTGGAGGTTGGCCTAAAAAGATGGCACAAATCTTGAGACCATATGCTCAAAACTAAATACTTTAGATCATCACCACTGGGAACTATGATTATGAGTGTGGCTATATCGTCATAACCACTTTCATTCCTTTTTGTGGGTGTGGCTATGGTCCTAGGCAAGACAAAAGTGTTGTAGCTCAAGTTTGGTCACCTGGGGTGGCTGTTTAGCCTCTCAGTGACCTGTAGTCCCTATAGGATGTCATTATGTGTTCAATTTGTATACCCCATTTCCTTAACTAGAACTAGGAGGTCGAATCAAGTCATACTGACAATTGTCTCATTTTTACCCTGGCGATCTTGCGAATTTGGGTAAGTGTTGGAGGAGGAGTTATATGGTGGTATTAGAGCTTCCAGGTTAAAAAAATTGGACTAGATGGACTAGGTGTGATTTTTATGCATGCATGGTAGTTGTCGATGTGTTCACTATGCATGCATTGTGATGGTTATTACTATGGTGCTGTGTCGTAATGATGTTGATGTTGAGATGATTTATATGTTGATTTCGTTATATATACATATTTTGTGTTGATCTAGATTGATTTTAAAGACGAGAGAGCATCCCCTGAACTTCAATAAGGTACGTTTGATCATGTTTATATTTGGTTTATTTGACATGGTATGTTTACAGGAACAATATCAGAGATGACAAGTAGAATGGTGGACTATAGTTCACATGAATTTCCTTATAGATCAGATGAGAAGCATAGAGATTACTACTCTTATGACATATGAGATACCTTGAGAATTTTTAAGGAAGATATCAGAAATGTAAGGTAGATAATATTGAATTATTATGTCATAAGAAATAATTTCTAGAGCTCAGTAAAAGAAAGTAGAGGTCAATTCAGTGATGCTTCAGAGCTTATCATATTTGTAGAGAAAGGGACAACCAAAGATCAGTTAAGGCTAGGAGAAAAGGACAAATGGGGCATATGGTAGCAGGTCTCATGGAGGAAATAGGTTGGACAAGAATGACATAGTCAGAGTTGGTAGATGGATCGATACACCTGATAGGAGATACAACTTTAATTTGTTTTATTCTAGTTTTGGATCAGAGAGACAACATGTTCACCATCGTTATGATCCTTACATGAGGAGTGAGAAGCAGTACTTGGTGGATGGGCTCAAGAAATCCAAACCTCCTACATTTTTTATAGAGATGTAGAAACGGGAAGATGAAGAAGCATGGATGCTTGGGATGAAGAAGTTATTGGAGTTGCATGATTATACAAAGAATATGAAAGTCAACATAGCCATTTTTAGTCTTAAGGGAAAACACAACATTAGGTGGGAATATGTGAAGCATGTAAGAGGCATAAAGATATAGGATTTGAGTTGGCATGAATTCAAAATACTCTTCAGGAATAAGTACTTGTTAGAGAGATACTATGACATAATTCTAAGGAGTTCTACGAATTCAAGATGTGGTCTATAAAATATGAAGAGTATATGACTAATCTTTTGGAGTTTGTTGAGTTATGTACCATGTATTAAGGATGAGAAGGTGGAGGTTCAAAGATTCGTTACTTGATTTCCATTAGCATTCAAGTATCAGATTGAGTATGATGAATCTCAAACATTGGAGGAAGTAATTGGGAAGTTGAAACATTGTTATGAGCATTCTAAACATAAGTCAGAACCTAAGTAGGTTTGCAAAGGTAATGACATGACTAAAAGAAAGTGGGATACAAAGTGAGGAAGAACATAGGATGCAGGTAATAAGGAGAATGGATTGTTTTACAAGAAATTGAAGGCAATTGATAGAAGACATATATTCCAGCCTGAGGAGAAGAACAAGGGTGATGGTAGGAAGTCTTTGCAATGTTAGACTTCTTCCAATGATCATCACGAGAGAGATTACCTACAACATTAGGGTGGTAGACCTCATATCAATAGTGCTCAAGAGGCACAAATAGGATCATCAAGCATCTATATATGGGAAGTAAGATTTCTCATCAAGTTGTTTCCATTTTGGTTGACCCTAGATCTAATTATAGTTATATGAGTCTTGACTTGGTGGATAAATTTTTCTTGAATAAAGAAGTGCATGTAGAATCTTGGTTGGTGTAGTTGGCTACAGGTTCAAAGATAATAGTTTATCATTGGGTGAGATCTTGTGCATTGGAGTCAAATGTTATTTATACATTAGAAAATATAAACATGATTCCCTTGGGATCATATATTATATTGTTGGGTATAGAAATGTTGTACAATCATAGGACTAAGCTAGATTGCTACGACAAGGCTATTAAGTGATTGGATGATGATGGAGAGAAGTAAATATTATAGGGAAAGAGGAAGCCCTCATTAGTGAGAACGGTTATAGTTATTTAGGCTAAGCACAATTCTAGGAAAGGTTGTGTGTTATTTGTAGTGCATGTCTCCAGTAACAAAGGGAAGGACATTGAGGATGTTGAAGTATTGAAGAAGTATCTGATTTTGCAGTAGCTTCAAGATCTGACAGATATTTCGAAGTTACCATTTCATAGGGAAGTGGAATTTTCTATTAAATTGATTCTGAGAGAAGTGCTAACATCTAAGGTACCTTACAGGATAAGCACTCCAAAATTGGTGGAATTGAATTTGAAGCTTAAGTAAATGTTTGATAAGGGATACATAAGGCCAAGTGTGTTTTCTTGGGGTGCACCATTATTGTTTGTGAATAAGAATGATGGTACTCTCAAGTTATGTATTAATTATAGGCAGTTGAACAAGGTGATGATCAATAATAGGTATCATTTGCTGTGGATTAATGATTTATTTGATCAGTTAAAGGGAGTAGAAATGTTCTTGAAGATTGACTTGAGATCACGATATCATCAAGTATGCATCAAAGAAAATGAGATATACAAAATTGTATTTCGTACCAAGTATGGGAATTAAGGGTTTGCAGTAGTTCCTTTTGTCTTACTAATGCTCTAGCTACTTTCATGTGTTTGATGAATAGTGTGTTGCATCGTTATCGAGACAAGTTGTGATAATATTCATTGATGACATATTGGTATATTATAAGAATGAGGAAGAGAATGAAAAACACCTGGAGGTGACATTAAGATTGTTGAGGGAGAATTAGTTGTATTCTAAGATTAGTAAGTGCAGTTTCTTTGAGAAAAACGTTCATTACGTGGGGCATGTTGTTTCCAAGAAATTCATAATAGTGGATCCATAAAAGATCAAAGCTATCATGGAGAGGGAAACTCCTATAAATGTGGATGAGCTCATATCATTAATGGGGTTAATAGGTTTCTACACATGGTTCATTAGGAACTTCTCACATATTTCCTATCCTGTTACATCTTTGTAGAGGAAAGGAAAGAAGTTTGAATGGGTTGAGTGTGCAACTAGTTTTGAGTAGTTGAAGTAGTTTCCTACAAATCCTTCTGTTTTAAGGATTTGATATCTTCCAAGAGAGGACTTGGTGGAGTTTTGATGCAAGAAGGACATGTGGTATGCTATGAGTGAAGAATATGAATGAACGTGAGTGGAACTACATGACTCATGATATTGAGTTGGCAGTTATCATTCATGCGTTGAAGATGTGGAGACAATATCATATTCATATGAGGTTCGTCTTAATGAGTGATCATAGTGGACTAAGGTACTTCTTTGACAAACCTAATTTGAATGCCATATAACCTAGATTGTTAGATAATATTAGTGAGTCTAATTTTGAGATCAGGTACATCAAGGGTAAGGACAATAGGGTTATAGATGTTCTTAGTAGAAGAGTGCAGGTGGATCACATTGCAACAATGTTTTTTTATGGGACAAACTTACGGAAGAAAATATTGCAAGCATGACAACATGATGACATGTATCAACAATTGAGGCATACATTATAGGATCATGGTTTGGGTGATAGGGATATAGAATATCACCTCTCAACATATGACTTGGTCAAATTAAGGAACATGATTTATGTACCAAATGAAAGTGATCACGAGAAGCTTATTTTGAGAGAGTTTCATGTCAACTTGTATTTAGGTCACCTAGGATATCAAAAGACATTGACAACAGTTAAGAAATTCTATCATTGACTGAACTTGAAGAAAGAGGTGATTGAGTTTGTTGTGAGATGTTGGGACTATGTGTAGGTAAAGGAAAAGTATAATAATCCTAGTGATTTATTGCAACTGATTTTGATTCTAGAGTGGAAATGGGAGGTCATTTATATGGAATTGATTACAGGTTTTTCGAGGACATTGAGATAGGATGATTCCATCATGGTTGTGGTCAATAGGTTCAGTAAGGTATCTCACTTCATTGCAGTTAAGTCTACAAATTCATCCAGTGAGGTAGCTTATATTTTCAACAGGGAGATAATGAGGTTGCATGGTTTTCCAATCAAGATTTTATCCAATATAGATGCTACGTTCACTTCTAGGGTTTGGAAAGATTTATTAGCTGGTTTAGGGACATAGTTGGCCTTCAGTACAACTTATCATCCACAAATAGATGGATAGACAAAGATGGTTAATATAATTCTTGAGGACATATTGAGGATGTATGTCATGCATAAAAAATAGATGTGGGAAGAATATCTTCCACTAGTAGAGTTTTCATATAATAACGGGTATCAAGATTCCTTGAGGATGAGTCCATTTGAGGATATCTATGGGAGAAGTCGTAATACTCCTATCAGCTGGAGTGATCCATTGAACATGGTATTGATTGGATTAGATATGTTGGCTTAGATGGAACAAGAAATACAGGTTATCAAAAGGAATTTGAAGGCAACACAGGACAAACAAAAGAGTTATGAATATCAACATAGGGTATTTTGTATTTTTTAAACATGTACATAAATGACCACAAATGAATTCTTCAAACAGAAAAATAAACAATAGTCAGAACAAAAGACAAATTTACACAAATGTTTTTCCCTGGATGCCAAAGCTAGGACTACCTTATCAATTTTTCATTATATTCATTTCAATATTATAATACATATATATACATGTTCGAGAATTCATAAACCATAATCCATTAACCCTAGATTAGAACATAATTGTAGTTCCATTGACTAAATCTACAAAATACCATTGGTAGAAAACCATCACTATGAAAACCATGTGAAAAACCCATGAAAAAAACCATGGCTAGGTCTACCCACCATATTTGGGTCCTCCCCCCATCCTTGGGTCATGCCAATTATTATTGGCTCTACATAAAAAATAAAAAAAAGTTTGGGGTGCTTGCCCAAACCCCATGCAGGGGGGTACTTCCCCTACTTCAAACCTCTCAATAGGGGGGTTGTCTCCTCCCCTATGATTCCCCTTCTACACCTATAACAATGTACATCACGTTGCACTAGTCATCGAAAGAATATAACACACACCCAACATTTTCCCACTTGTTGTTTTCTTTCCACACAAGGGGTCACAAGAGAGATTAGTCATTTCTCCAGCCCTGCAACGCTCATTTTTTCTCTACACCATGAAAATTTCTAAGTACTCATAGACTTTGTCAATGCATCTGCAACATTCTTCAATGTGTCCACCTTTACCAGCAACACCTTTTTTTCCTCAATCATAAACCTCCCAATACTAAACATCAATGTGCTTTGTCTTTGAATGATAAGCAAGGTTCTTGTCCAAGAAAATTTCACTTTAGTTGTCACAATTTATCCTTATAGTTCATTGTACAAACCCCATACTTGAACATAATCTCTGCAATTAAACTAGTTCCTTGCTTGTATGAGTGGTTGCCATGTATTCTTCCTCTGTAGTTGAAAGTTCCACTACAGATTGTCTCTTGCTCATCCAACTAACTGCTCGTCCAAATATGTTAAACACATGCCCACTTTTAGATATTCTTCGATCTATATCTCCAGTCTAGTCAGCATTGACAAAGCCACAAATGACCAAAACCCTGTCTAATCCTGATCTTCCTTACTGCAAAAAACCATAATCACTAGTGCCACACAAATACCTGAAAACCCACTTCATTGTTGTCCAATGCTCATTCCCTGGTTTTCAAATAAACCTGCTCAATAATCCCACTACATGTGCAATGTCTGGTCTGGTGCATACCATTGCATACATGAGGCTACCAACTCCACTTGCATATGGAACACGGGACACATCCTCTTCCTCTTCTTATGTCTTGGGACATTTTTCAGTAGATAAATTACACATGCAAGAATAAGAACCTTCACTGTTTACTATCTTGCATATTAAATATCTGCAATACTGTCTCAACGTACTTCCTCTAGTTTAACCATAGCTTCCTCTTTACCCAATCACATTTAATTTTTGTGCCCAAAACATAGTTTGCAGCACCAAGGTCCTTCATATCTAATTTTGAGGAAAATTGGGTCTTCAAATCATGGATAATTTATTTTTTATTTCCATTCAACAACATGTCATAGATATACAAGACTAAATAAATAACATGGTCGCAAATTAATTTCAAATGCACATGGTGCTATACTTTTCTCCTTGTGAAGCCAAGACCTCGTGTATATGTATCAAACTTCTGATACCACACCCTCGGTGACTGTTTTAACCCATGCAAAGAATTTTTTAACCTCCATACAAGTTATTTCTTACCCTTCACCGCAAATACTTTAGGTTGGTTCATATATATCTTTTCTTCTAGATCCCGATGAAGAAATGTTGCCTTCACATCCATCTATTCCACCTCAAAATAAAAATCAGTAGCAACAGATAAAAGTAATCTAATAGAAGTTAACTTGGCAATAGGATAAAAATTATCACCAATATCAAAATCAGTAGCAACAAATAAAAGTAATATAATAAAAGCTCACTTGGCAACAAGTGAAAAAATATCACCAAAATAAATTCCCGACATCTCGGAATGTCCTTTTTCTACCAACCAAGCTTTGCATTTCTCCTACTTTCCTTTTGCATTCATCTTCTTCTTAAACACCCATTTACTTCCAATGGGTTTCCTTCCCACCAACAACTCCACCAGATCCCAATCCTCATTTTTGTTCAAACATGTCATTCCATCAACCATGTCCTCTTTCCATAGTTTGTTATCCTCTAAATCTACTAGCTCCCTAACAGTTCTAGGATCATCATCAGTAACATATAAAGAAATATTTGAATATAATTTAGATGGACAATACCTTTCTAGTTGCCTTCTCTCTCAAATTGATATTATCAAAATTGGAGTTTCTGGCTCTTTCTCTTTTGATTATTATTTTGTTGTAGAGCCTAATTCTTCCTCCTTTAGTTCAAAATATATCTTCTCTTATTACTTTGGTATGAATTCATATTTAATAACATATTTCACCTCTATAAACACCACATCTCATATGTACACAACCTTCCTTTTTTTTTGGGTTCTAAATCTTATAACCTTTTAAACCATCCTTAAACGCAATAAACATTCACCTTTCAGATTTACTATCAAACTTGTTCTTTTCTCCTTTAGAACATGTACATATGCATCACAGCGAGATACCCTCATATATGAAAGAGAGGGTTTCTTACCATTCCATACCTCATGTGGAGTCTTATCCTCCAATGTTGATGAAGGAGATTTGTTAAACATGTGACATGCAATATCTACTGCCTCTACCTAGAATTCTTGCCCTAATCGAGTGCCATTAAGCATGCTTCTTGCCTTTTCCATCAATGTCCCATTCATTATTTCTATAGCTCCATTTTTTTTAGGTTTGTATGGAGTAGTCTTCTGCGATGTCATACCACACTTCTTACAAATCTCTTAAAATTTATTCTTGCAAAACTCTCCACCATTATTTGTCCTAGAAACCTTAATGTTCTTCCTTGTCTGATTTTCCACCGGAGCCTTAAATTCTTTAAACCTGTCAAACACTTCATATTTCTTCCTGAGGAAATATATCCATGTATTGCTTGAGAAGTCATCTTTAAATGAGACATAATACATAGACTTACCAAGTGATGGAACTAACACAGGTCCAAACACATCACTGTGCACAAGATCTAATATCCCTTTCACCCTCTTAGCACCTAAGGGGAAACTCACCCAATTCTGCTTCCCATATACACAATGCTCATAGAAATAGAAATGGAGAGAGTAATTATACATACTTTCTACCATACCATTACCATGCCGTATTCGAAGGCCCTTCTCTCCAATATTCTCAATCCTTTGATGCCATACCATGGTATTTTCTCCAGATACCATTATATATTCTTCTCCACTTTCAGGAACCATAGAATTTCTGCATTGATAAATAACAATGCTACCCAGAATCTTGTACATAGTTCCAATCCAAAATCCCCACATTAATATTAGTGCTCCCCGAACCATCTTATAGGTATCTTTCTCGAACACCTTTTTACACCTGCATCATCCATCTTGCTTATAAAAATCATATTTCTGGCTAATGTAGGAATATGCAGAACACTAAGAAGTGTTCTAATCCTTCTACCCTGCAAGTTCATCTTGACTTTTCCGCATCCAATGATTTTTTCCTCCTGTCATCCCCTAAGAAGAAATCACTTCCATAATATTTATCGTACTCGCAGAACCACTCCCTATGGGGAGTGAAGTGAAATGATGCACCTGATTCAATCAACCATGCCTCATGATCTACATGTTTACTTAAAGAAGAATCTAATTAGACATCCTGACCTTCATCTGAGGTGGTTTTCGCCTATGCATAAGGAGCATCATTAGATCCCTTTCCTTGCTCAGGAGCTTCATATCTACAATATTTTTTGTACCAACATTCCTTTGAACATTTCCAACACACCTTTATAGATTTTCCTAGAGATTTAAATCTCCCTCTATATTTAGATCTCCCACTTGAGGACTTATTTTCATTTATGTTCTAGGATTGTCCTCGTGCATATAAGGCATCTCCATTCTAGCTCTCCGTTTTTTTTTGTCTCATCTCTTCTGACAACAAGGATTAGTCTATTTCATCAAACTTCAAGGTAGTTGTATTTCTAGATATAGAAACAACCAGAGAATCCCCCGAATCTGGTAGAGAAGAAAGAAAATTGATGCACTTATCTTCATCTGAATTTTTTATATCAATGTACGACAACTATCTTACCACAATTTTAAAGGTGTTTAGATGCTATATTACCAATTCTCCATCCTTCATACTCAGGTTATACACGTTTTTTCACATGAACAATTTCTTCACCAGAGACTTAGATTGGTACAAAGTCCCTATCTTGTCCCACAAATCCTTCATCATAGATTTCCCTGATACATTCAACAATAATGAATCTAAGATACACAACCATATTGTGCTATTTTCCTCTTGATCAACCTTCTCCCAGTCTTCTATTGACATTGTCATTAGTTTACTGCCCAGATCTGCCGTGATCCACTTATATTTATCTACCAACAAATCCTCGATATTGAGCTTCCACAACTCAAAACTTTGTCCACTGAATTTATCAATCTCTATATTTCCATTGTCCGCCATTTTCTTTCACTATAAGAATTGATCTTGCAGTTATCCCACTATAATAGGGTCTATTACAACCTTAATCAAAACCCCTCAACAGCAAAGGTTCCCCCTTGAAGCCGAAACAACGATGCTTCCAAATATAGGTTTTAACCCTGTACATAAATTACCTACAAATGAATTCTTCAGATAGAAAAATAAATAATAGAAAGAAAAATAAATAAATATACATAGAGATTTTCCCCTGGATCCCAAAACCGAGACTACCATATTGATTTTTCATTACATTCCTTTTAATGTTACAAGACATATATATATACATGTTGAAGCATTCATAAATCAAAATTCATTAACCCTGGATTAGAACATAACTGTAGTTCCCTTGAATGGATCTACAAAATACCATGGGAAAAAAAGCATCATGCCCAAAACCATGTGAAAAAACAATGAAAAACATCATGGATAGGTCCACCCACCATATTTGGGTCCTACCCCCATCCTTGGGTTTGCCTAACTATTATTGGGTTTGCATAAAAAACTAAAAAATTCCTGAGGCACTACCCAAGACCCTGTGCATGGCAGTATCAACACCTTGCAAACTCCATGACATGGGGAGCTGTTGCCCCCCTATGATCGCCCTGTTGCACCTGGTGCACATGGGGCTAGTCATGGAAATAATATAACACACACCCAACATATTTAACGAGTTTCAGGTTGGGGAACATGTGTACTTGTCCATCCAGCTGAAGAAGAGATCCTTGTGGATTGGATCATATGTCAAGACGACACCTTGGTATTGCAAGCCTTTCGAGATCCTTGAGAGGATTGGACTAGTGGTCTATAGAATTTCACTATATCTGACAGTAAAAGTCAATTATGTTTTCAACGTTTCATTTATTAGGAAGTATGTCTATGATGTCGATCAGGTGATTAACTGGTCTATATTGTAGGTGGAACCAGAGGGACAATTCCAACGAGAACCACAACACATATGGAAATAGAAACAACTCATGCTCCAATACAGAGCAATCGAGGAGGTTAATGTGTGGTGGAAGCACTTTGGGCCTAATGAAGCTACATGGGGGATGGCTAATCAGATGTGAGAATTATATCCTTTGTTATTTGTTAGTTCAATCAAATGCGTTTTAGTATATGTATATGTATATATGAAATTTATTGTAGTTCCTACAATGAGCTATGTTATAAAGCTCCAATAAGTAGTATGATTGTCACGTTTGTTATATTCGTCATGCTTTGCAGTAGTTATTCAGTGTAAATATTACACTGAGCTATGTTATAAATCTCCATGGGTAGCATGTTTTGTTTTCAGGGTTCTTTTGGTCATAGGTGTCATAGAACACTGAGGATGGTGTTTCCCTAAGAGGGAGGGGTTTGTAACTACACCTGGTTGATTTTCCATGTAAATAAAAATAATACCAAGTTCAAGGGACACATATTCAAAGTTGAATATGGGGAAAAAATAGCGATGGGTATCACTTGTGACTATTTTATGGCTATGAAAATTGGGAAAGGAAAAGTGGGAATAATTGGCATTTTATTTATGAAACTAAATGAAAAAAGGAGAAAAGGAAGGTGAAGAGACACATATTTTCATGAGAGTGAAATTAAAGGGAAAATGAAAGAAAATGAAGGAAATAAAGGCCTCAATGATAAAAAGGATTCTAAGGGTAAGTTGCTATCCTTTTGACAATTTTGGGTTGAGCTTACTTCCATATTCTCATTCTCTCACACTCTTGCCCACTTAGATCATTCTTGGAGAATTCTTGGAGCACTCTAGTATTCAATTAGATTTAGGAGAAAGAGGCAAAGGAAAGAAAGAAATCATAAGTGACCAATTGGATCAACAACTACAATGGGATTTATTTTCAGATAATAGGTTACATGTTTTATTTCCTTGTTTATTTTTGTATGCATGGTCTATGCATGTGATGTTTTTGTTATGTGTTGTCATTGGCATGTAGATTTTCCTAGATTGACATTTGTTTTAACCTTACTTTTCCATTTCCTAGATATCCATGGTGTTGTGTGTTTCTCCACTTGATTGTGTTTCTGATTGTTTCTCGTGTTCCATATGCCTATTGGTTGGTACAAATTCTCTTGAAGTCGTGGAGCAACTTGGGTTGAGATAGTAGTCTTAGAGCCTAGGTTGGGACAAACTCTATGCATCCCTTGGTGGTTGAGTTACTTGTCACTAGAGGCGGGTTGGACAAATTCTATAGAGCCCTGGAAGGTTGTGGGTTGAGTTACTAGTTCTTGGAGCACTCAATGGATGTGGGCTGATATACTAGTTCCTAGAGCCCTAGATAACTTTGGTAGAGACCAATTTGGTTTGTGTTAGTGATGTCTAATCGTAACGGTGGAATCACCGTGGTTGAGGGTTGAGGTGATTTCGCCTCTAGTATCCCTAGTTGTTTTTATCTTGGTTTATTCCATGAGATCCCATATTAATTCTTGGAATATGGCATTGGGATGATTGGCTGAAAGAGATATTTGGTTCAACCCAATGTATGGTCGAGTGGTACATGGAAGTTTGTGGCTTGGTTTGACTTTTCAAATGTTAAAATGAGACATTTTCCTATTATGATGTATGATAATTTGTAGTGATTATGTTCTTAATAATATGGCTAAGTGGCCACGATTCCTATGTTGGTTATCTTCTGGTTATATTTTGGTTATATGAGGTGTACCATGTTTGGGCCTTGTCATTAATTGTTTATTTTTTGATCGATTGATGAATGTTTGGACTAATAAGTGTTCTTGCAACTAAGTGGATATCAAATAGATCCTTCATGGTGATTCTTAGATGAAACTCAGACTAATTTGATTAGATATGCATTCATGAGATATAGCTTACATGTTTGCCATGTTTTGACGAAATGTCTAGTGTGTTATAGGCAATATAGGTTAGGTTTCTGATTTTGGATTGAATTTTTAGCTTTCTTTCCATGTTAATTATGATTCTAGAAAGTCTAAGGAAATTATGGGCAATGGTCTCGAGGTTGGCCTCAAAAGGTGGAAAATATCATGGGACCGCAAGCTCACAATTGAAGCTTTTAGGCCATAGTTGCTGACAACAAGGATTATGAGTGTGGTTATAGCCTCGTAACCTCATGCATGCCTTGTTGTGGGTGTGTTTGTGGGACCAAGGAAGAGAAAAGGTGCTCTAGCTTAGTGTTGGGTCACCTTGGGTGGTTATTCAGCCTCTTAGTGACCTTTAGTCCTTGTAGGATGTAAGTACATGTTCAATTTGCAGGCCCTACTTCCTTAACTAGAAATAGGAGGTTGGGTTAGGTCATAATGACACTCATATGATGTTTACCTTGGTGACATAGTGCATTTAGGTAAACTTGTGAGGAGGGAATATAGAATACCTGAGCCACCTCACTAGTTGAATTAGTAGACTTCACTCTAATGAAGTGAGCTACCTTGCTCAACATGTCAACCACGACCATGATGGAGTCATGTTGCGTTATTTTCCTAGGAAACCCTATAATTAATTCCATGGAACTGAACTTCCATTTCCATTCTAGAATTTGAATAGGCTACAACAAACTAGTCATATTCTTGCATTAATAGGTTACCTACTGTGTGTCCAAACACTTTGCCACAAACTCAACCACCTGTTTCTTCAAATTTAGCCAATAGTATAACTTCTTGATATATGTCAAAGTCTCCTCTTATCCTAGGTGGCTTGAATATGGCTTGACATAAAACTCTCTCAATATAAGATTCTTCCTCTTGCTACTATATAGAACATAGATCCTACTCCTAAATCTTACCAACTCATTTGTTGTGAGGTGATACTCCTCATCCTGATCACCCTCACCCTACTGCTACATTATTTTCTTCAACTGCTGATACTTCTCATCATTATACCCTGCCTATGATATATTCTCTTGTAAATTTTTCCCATAAGAGCTCACATCTAAAATATGATTCACCTGCACTATCCTACTGAGAGAATCTACAACATGGTGCTTTTTGGCCTCGATGTACCTAATCTCAAAATAAAACTCACTAAGAGTAGTCAACCATCTATATTTCCTTGCATTCAGCTTGGGCTGGTCAAATAGGTACCTTAGTCCATTATGATAACTCATCAAGATGAACCTCTTGCCAAGTAGATAATGTTTCCACATATTCAATGCATGAATGATTCCTACCAAATCAATATCATGAGTCACATAGTTCTGCTCGTGCTCATTTAACTTCCTTGATTCCTAGGAAACCATAGATCCTTCCTACATCAAGACTCCATCAAGTCCTTCGTCATAAGAATCTGTACAAACCAAAAACTCCTTATCAATATCTGCAGTCTTCAAAAACCAAAGCATTGGGAAGAAATGACTTCAACTTCTAAAAACTAGCTGCACACTCATTATTCCATTCAAACTTCTTCCCTTTCCTCTTCAAAGATGTGATAATATAGCCAATCTTTGAGAACTTCCTAATGAACCTCCTATAATAACCTAATAGTCCCACGAATGATCTAACCTCATCCACATTCTTCAGAGCTGGCCACTCCATGACATCCTTAATATTTTATGTGTCCACTTCTATCCCTTCCTTGGAAACAACATGTCCCAAGTAATGAATCTAAAATTGAAAGAAATTACAATTGTCTAGCTTGACATACAAGTTATTCTCTCTTAACAATTTCAATAACGTTTCCAGATTCTCTACATGCTCTTCCTCATTCTTTGAATATACCAATATATCATCAACAAAGGCTATCATAAAATTATCTATATAAGGGTGCAAGACATTGTTCATCAAACACATGAAGTTGGCCAGAGCATTGGTAAGACCAAAAGGAACCACTACAAACTCATAGTGTGAATACCTTGTACAAACTGTAGTCTTATATATGTCTTCTTCTTTGATGCACACCTAATTATATCCTAATCTCAGATCAATCTTAAAAAATACTCTAGCTCCCTTTAGCTGATCAAATAAATCATCAATCTGAGGCAATGGGTGCCTGTTCTTAATAGTTACCTTTTTCAGATGTCTATAATCAATGCACAATTTGAGAGTACCATCCTCCTTATATAAAAAAAACATTGTTACACCCCAAGGATGTAAACCTAGCCTTATGTATCCCTTATCAAGCATCTCTTTAAGATACAAATTTAGTTCCACCATCTCGGGTGTTCTCATCCTATAAGGTGCCTTAGATGCTAGTGTCACTCTCGACATCAACTAAATAGAGAAATCCACCTCTCTATGATTAGGCATCCCTGGAACCTATGCAATAAATGCATCCAGAAACTACTATAAGACAGGATACCTCCTCAAGACTTCATCATCCTAATCCTCCTTCCATTTTTCACTAGAAACATGAATTGCAAACAATACACACCATTTCTTGTAGTTGCATTTATCTTGCATAGTCCTGACAATTCCTACAAAAGCAGTCTTATTCTTCACTTGCAAGACTCTCTTTTCCCTGTCATCATCCAAACAATCAATTGCCCTCTCATTACATTTGACCTTTCTCTATGAGTAAACACCCAATCCATGCCCAAAAGCATGCTATATGCACCCAAAGGAAGCACATTTAGGTGTTTTTCTATGGGCATGCCATTAAGCTCAAAAGAATAAGAGCTCACCCAGTGGTGAAATCTTCTCTTGGTCCCTATAGCCAACTACACCAACCAATATTTTTCATGAAAGTATTTACTCAAACGACGTTGATCCAATAGGTCAGATTAACATAGCTATCATTAGATCCACGATCAATAAAAATGGCGACAACTTGATCACACAGTTTATCTTCCATCTTAATAATAGATGCATGATGGTATGTATTATTTTTGTTAAGTGTTTCATAGATCGAGGGTATTCTCTTATCAACATCCCTAACTATCTACACTTCTTGAGCACTATAGATATTTGACCTTCCACCCTAGTGCAATGGGCAATCCGTCTTGCGATGGTCGTTTCCACAAATCCAACATTTCAACGTTTCCCTACCATTGCCTTTATTATAGCTCTCTCCATGTTGAGGCCCATGTCCTTTCCAACATACAATAAACTTCTGATGAGGAGCTACATTTTCTTTCTCACCTACATTTTGATATCTTCCTCACTTATTATGCCATTTTCCTTTAGTCTTCTCATCACCTTTTCAATCATGCTTTAACTTAGACTTGTGCTTTGACTGCTCATAACAATGCTTCAACTTCTAGATAGATTCTTCCAATTCTTGGGGCTCATCAAAGTTAATATGGTCTTTAAATGACAATGGAAATCCATTGATGAACCTCTGGATCTCTGATTTCTCATCCTTCAAAGAGGGGACATACCTCAACAACTCTAGAAATTTGGTTGTATACTCTTAAATTGTCATGGAAGCCATCTTCAGGTCATAAAACTCCTTGGAATACCCATCATAATATCTCTTAGAAAGGTACTTATTCCTAAAAATTATTTAAAACTCACCCGAAGTCAACTTATCTTTTTTGATGCCTCTCACATTATTAATATATTCCCACCATATATTTTCTTTTCCTTTGAGACTGAAGGTAATTAGGTCTTAGATTTCATGTTCTCTGAATAATCATGCAATTTGAAAAAATTAATAATCCCAGGCAACCATGCTTCTGAATCTTTTTATTTCTTCATTTCCCCATAAAAATTAAGAGGCTTGGTTTTCCTGAATTCCTCTAGAAGAAACTCACTCCTCCTATGACATTGGCGATGATGGTGATGATGTATCCTAGAAGAAGAGCTAGAATAAAAACCATGCATACTAGTCCTATTATCTGATGTATATAAGGGTTTCCACTCTTCATTATAGCATCCATTTCCAACCTATATCTTCTCTAAGACCTACTACCATCTACCCCATTAGTCTTCTCGTCATGGCTATCTCCATGATTGATCCCCAACTATGCCTACTTTTGTAAGTATGAAAAGCTTTGAAAATTCACTACATTCACTTCAACATGCTTTTCTTGAACCTTTGTAAGTCTTTCATGTTCCCTAATCAACCTATTACTATCTAATTCTTAGGTTATAATCTTTTCCCTGAGACTCCTCAATATATCTGTTATATCAGGAGAATATTCCTCTCCCTACTACTCAACCGACTTTTCCCATTCCACCGATTTCACTTCAGGCCATATGGGGAGTCATGTGAACTGTAATCCACCATTCTTCTCTTCATCTTTTGTCATTATATTTCCTCAAGTCATACCATGTTAGATAAACCAAGTATAAGACATAATCAAAATCATACCTCAATGTATCTCAGCGGAGGATCTTACATCTGCACAAGTCAGTTCATATTAACACAATATGTAATAATAACAACAACATATCAACATAATGCATCAATCAATTTGACAATACAAAACTAAGATAATAATTGCATGCATGATAACCCTAACCAGCTACATTCATCTCAAGGTCCATATTGTAAACCTCACTTTGATACCACTCTATAACAATGGTATCATGCAAAGATTTACAGGGAACGAAACTGCTCTAATACCACTCTGTAACATTGCACCCCACATTTACCCACTTTTATAAGCTCTCCATGGTAAGCATGAGTTGAGATTTACTATACATGACCTAACAAAGAAGTTCCAATTATGGAAGTGGAGCCTACTACATTTAAACTTTAATGCAACCTCCAGGAACACTTGATCACTGAGATGTGAGAAAGCATCCCTTGATCATATTTTCTTGGATTCGAACTACCTTTTTTACTCACTTCACACCACAGTCGCACACATGCCAAACCTTCCATGCAGCCAGAAGGCCCTAGCTAGACCTACAAGGAGCCTTCCATGCAGATACAACTGAAATTCCCTAGTTCTATTCCTGTGGCCATAGATTTAGTGCCACAATTTTGGGGCTATCCTACATGCCACTACTTAGAACTACACAAAAATTTCTAGAATAAATTATAAGATGATCACAAGTATGCATAACCTATACTTAGGCTCAAATCTTGCCCAAACATTCCTAACACATAATAAAAATTTAGACAAAAATAGGATAAGCATAGTAGCTACATGTCATGAATGCATATCTGATCAATGTGTCATTGATTCCATGAGAGAATCATCAAGAAGGCTCACCTCCCTCTCAAGCTAGCTGTAATAAAACTTTTTAGATCATGCATTCATATAACCATTCAATGACTTATAAAATCATGAATAAGATCCACAACAAGAGCACATCATTTAACAATGCCTATAACCAACATTTAACTAGAACGAAGCCATGAAAAACTAGTCATAAAATCAAGATAATTACCAATACATGTGCTCATTGATCTCAATAATAAATAAAACCTAATAATATCTACATAAAGCCAACCAAGTCTGGGACATCCACATACCACACGACCATATATTGGGATGAACCAAATATTTCTTTTATTCATTCACCATTGTGCCATATTCCAAGGCAGAATGTGGGATCTCATGGGATAAACCAAAACAAAACAAACTAGGGAACATAAAGGCTAAATCACTTCAACCCTCAACCATAGTGATGTCACCTAAACCAGTCTATAATTCAAAATTTCTTCACCATACCCAGAGGAATTTTCATGTCTCCAACCACCTATCAAGGGCTTCCCGGAGATAACCATCTCCACCCCCAGCCCTTGAGATTTTCCAAATACCACCTCACCTCGATTAAAAATCCTTCAACAATCCAAAAATAAAAAAAGAATGAATCCCGTCACACCATAGTTATCCAAAAAATGGTAAGGTAAGATGATAACCACTGTCAATAGAGGAAAACCCCATGCCAATGACAACAAAATAATCATGTAAACCAAATGCATGCACTATGCATTGAAATCCCAACAAGGAAATCACACATACAACATGTTACTGGAAAGATATTCCTATTGGAGCTACTCCTCCAATCTTCTCCTTGTGCTCCTTTTCTTTCTTTGATTTTCCTTTGCATGCTTATGTTCTTCCTTCTCTCCCTCTTTCTTGGAGTATTATTTTCTTCATTAGAAAAAACTAAGTTGTCCAAAGATGGAATTGATCAAGAGTTTTCAACTATTTCTCAGATGCCTCTTTATCATTGATGTCTAGTGTGTGTTCTTTTTTTTTCCTCTTTTTTCTTTCGTTTTCCTTTATTTTATCTTTAATTTATTTGCATGTATATTATTGTCTCTTCATCTTCATTTTCTCCTATTTTACTTTGTTCCTTGAATTAAATTCCATTTATTTTCCTTTCCCTTTTAGCAATGCCAATGTCAATTTCCATATCAATTAATTAATCACAATTGGTATGCACTTCAATGTTTTTCGCTCCATTCAGCTTGAAATACGTGTCCCATAACCTTGCTCTTACTTTTTCCTTTATAATGTCTTTCCATTTACATAGACAATAGACCCGAGACTGTTCCATTTCCATATGCCATATTCACAATTGATATTAGGTAAATATTTGTAGCATTAGTTTACCAGTAGTTTTTAAATTGTATTTCCATATCTTCCTATCATTAGTTTATTGATAACCATTAGTTTTATGCACAAGCCTTTGATGAAACAACTAAGGGACCACCTTAGATAAATTTATTTTCTAATAAAGAAAAACTACTATCTAAGGGTTTTATGTCCTCATACCAAGGTTTAATCCTCGACCCTATTCGTCAATTAGACTAGTGTTAGGTTATTTACATGTCCTATGCTCATTTATTGTAGGTACTAGATTCTTACTACAAGCCTCCCTTTTTTGTTGTAGGGATTTTTTCTATTGCAATGGGCCTACTATGGTCATGGTCACACTATCTTCATTTGGGAGGCCTATATGGACATAAATACTTCTATATAGTTTCTATGTATGGACTCAGGAACCAATACTCAAAATTTTGTCTAAGTAACTTATGTTTGACCCAAAGGGGTTTTATTATTTGTAATTTTTTAATTCAAACAATCAGTTACAATTCGCTGAGTTTAAATAATCAGTTTGGTAGCTACTAACATGCCCTTTACCAACAATATATTGTAACGATTTATTTTTCTTATTTAAATTACATATGTTCCACCCTATTTGGGTCTTTTGGTGATGGTATATATAGTTGGATTCAAAATATAATTGTATCCTTTAACTCTCATGTATTCCAAGTTTTTATAGTTATACTTATGTCCTTTAGTCTTTGTTGATATTTCTTAATAATAGTTCTCTTACTTTATAATAATAGAGATAAAAATTACGAAATGATTTCTATCTCTCCTCCTAGATGTGGTATCTACCATCCTTATCAGGAAAATTATTTATTATTGGTTAGTTCCAGTTCCGGGTCTTTTATTATTTCCAACAACTGTGTTGTAGGAGGTGACACTTCATATCCTACTTTCATGCAGATCCGCTCTCCTTCACGAGGATGTCTAGTAGATGCTTCTACCATTACTATCTTGGAGTAGCATGATCCGAATTATCCACAGTATCATGTTCAATCTGTCAATGCTTCAAACCCCAAAGGGGGTCCATCATCAGGACTAATTTTTAGAATATGATTGATAGTTATTTGAGAGAAGAATCATGCGACCCGAGTATAAATAAACCTGAATATTGATAAATTTTATATAAAGAAGCCGACCCTCACATATACATATGAATATTATAATAATTTTAGTTTAATTAATTAATTTTTATTTTTATTTTAATTGTTTTACTTAATTGATTTTAATATGTAGATTATTAATCCTTTTTTATTCCCTTGATTATAGGTTAGTTTTATTGTCCTTTCTAATAATTTTCTTATTTTTATTTTTATTTTATCTAACCTAAGAATCTAAAAATATCTTTTAATTAATACAATTAATTCATAAATTGTTTTAATTAATCAATTAATTAATTATAATTCTATCTATTGTTTTTATTATTATTTTTATTTTATTTTAGTTAATTAATCCTAAGTAATAAATAAAGAAACATTCTTTAATTAGCTATTTAATTGAATTAACTAAACAAGAATGTTTCTTTATTTATTACTTAGGATTAATTAACTAAAATAAAATAAAAATAATAATAAAAACAATACAGAATTATAATTAATTAATTCATTTACTAAAACAATTTATGAATTAATTATATTAATTAAAAGATATTTTTAGATTCTTAGGTTAAATAAAATAAAAATAAAAATAAGAAAATTATTAGAGAGGACAATAAAACTAACCTATAATCAAGGGAATAAAAAAGGATTAGTTATCTACATATTAAAATCAATTAAGTAAAACAATTAAAATAAAAATAAAAATTAATTAATTAAACTAAAATTATTATAATATTCATATGTATATATGAGGGTCGGCTTCTTTATATAAAATTTATCAAGATTTAGGTTTATTTATACTCTGGTCGCATGATTCTTCTCTCAAAGAACTATCAATCATATTCTAAAAGTTAGTCCTGATGATGGACCCCCTTTGGAGTTTGAAACATCGACAGATTGAACATGATACTGTGGATAATCCGGATCATGCTACTCCAAGAAACAACCACAGAAGCTTAAATTCTAACATTACTATCTTCTTTGCTTCTTATTTTTGTGTAACCCAAATACTAAATTTGTTAAAATTGTACTATGCATTAGCCCATAGTCCTCAATGTTGAGCCTACAATATTGATACTGCATCTGATATTTCTCAATTTCACACAAAAAAAGTACTCATTATTAATTTACACTTACAATGAGAATCCTTAGCACTGGTGATACAAATGCTCATAGTATTATGTTGTTTACATATACAAATTTACTATAAATTCTTTCTTTGTGAGTGATTATAATCATATCTTCACATGTATAGAGAGTGACTTTAATAGTATTACCTCAACACCATTAATATACCTCCCATCAATAATGTTGGTATAGGTTAAGCCCTTACATTATATTTCCCTCATACTATATATATATATATATATATATATATATATATATATATATTACCCAAATTATTCATGTACCATAAATTATGTACATACAACCACTTGTTATATCCAACCCCATTATATGTCTTGGCCTCTTAAAGTTCAGTGCTAGTTAAAACCATTATTTGGGCCTACAATATTAATTTGGTTTGCACACACACACACACACACATCATGGGTATGGAACTTTGAACATCTCCTGGCATAAATATCTAACTAGATATTATAATGTCCTTGGTGAGAACATTAACATGTAACACCCTTGGTATGAATATCTCTCATACTTACAACAAAACACTCCTCCCCTCACTTTAATATTTTACATGTTAAATGTTAACCCTTCATCCTAGCGTCTGGTTTGAGTGACTATATTCATGTTTCCATGTGATTCTTCCACATATACATATAGCATAGGTCTAACTGGTTGACAACACATGTCTAGCACATGGTCAATTGTGGGGTTGCAACAATGGATGGTCTAGATCACTCAGGGTTATCCAACAATGTGAAAATGTTAGGGTTTCGTTTGGGAAAAATTGTTTACCCTTAGATGATTCTCATTTTATCTATGATTCTATTGCTACCATGACCTTTGTGGTGAGGAGGAAACCCTCATACCAAAGCCTCATTTATTTATTTCTTCTGATGGATTATTCTTATGCAGATACTAAATCATTTTGAGTAGATATCGTTTTGATGACATCTATGCCTAAGGTTTTCAACCAAGACTATTGAATGTGTAGGGTAAGGAGTTGACTTACTATAAAACTTCAATTTTTTTTCCTTTTGTGTTACTTGTGAATGCATTGTTTCCTAATCACTAATTCGGTGCTTTTTGATAGGAACGATAGTCTCAATTTCCCTAACTATTCACACAATGGAGGACATTCTCTGCATGCGAAAGTTGAGTTTTTTATCCTTGTCCACCAAGGGTTCTTCGGTAATTTCTTTAAGTGGTAGATTCTTTTCCATGTCCAATGGTTTACTTTAACCCTAATTTCAATCCTACGCCATCTGTAACTCCTTACTATTATTGTAGTCCTTTTCAGTTTCTCTTATGATTGAGCCTAGAGGCTCATTATACAACCTGGTATGAGGGTGATGTGTAAGTATGTTCACGATCAACATGGAGTTGACATGTGTCCCTCTTAACATAAAAATAAAAATAAAAATAAAATATTCTCAAAGTAATGTTAGTTATACTTTAATGTTAG
This sequence comes from Pinus tabuliformis, assembly GCA_031772625.1. Lineage (NCBI taxonomy): Eukaryota > Viridiplantae > Streptophyta > Pinopsida > Pinales > Pinaceae > Pinus > Pinus tabuliformis. The sequence continues at coordinate 286,434,972 of CM062815.1, forward strand.
CTATGTATATATTATGCATTTTTTTTAAATTACATACATATCATATAAATATATTGAAAAGATAATTATTTATGGTTCTGTTGAAGGCTACAAAATCTCCGCCTACAATCTTATAAGGGAGACCACCCGATCAGGAAATTAGAGAAGCTCCTTTTCTGTCGAAATGGTACTTCCAACTCGTTAAGCTAAACAGAGTTACCTTCTTTATATATCCATTGGCTTAAAATATGACTTTCACCTACCAATAGAGAAAAGACATCAGATTAGTTCTCTTGCTGATCAAACAAGAAAGTGATCCTTAAGTTGATGTGGGGCTTAGCCAAGCCACAACTAAAGTTTGTCTCCTTGATAAGAGGACTTCTAGGAATGTATAATTAAATCTAAATATAAACTAACACTAGAATACAAGAAAAAGTATACAAAATATAAAGCTATCTCGATTAGTAAGATGTGTATCTAACCTAATCTAGAGCAAGACAACTAATTGAATTGAGATTTAAATATTTCTTCCTTATAGTGAATATCAAGTTAATGAAGTAGTTCAATTGGTTGATATTATGATTACCAAACACAACTTATTTAGATATCCTTTCACCAATATTATTAATCAACAACATTCAAGAAGTAGTTCAAAAAAATGATGATTATTAGTAATCCAACAAATCGAATGATTAAACAATAATACAAGTAAATAGTTCACATAATATTATTGTTTGTTAAGGCATAATTAAAAGGCTAATCTCTGAGTAAGTAGTTACTTAGAAATTAGAGTTCAACGCATAAGGTAAGAGATAAACAACATATAATTTCAATAACTCACTCAAAGAGACAATACTACAGAAATATGACTGAAAGTCACAAGTCTCTACTATTATAAAATGAAACTAGTATTCAAATAATAGTATCTTGAATACCAATTTCTTAAGTCAAATTCGCTTGCTCTGATCTCCAATAGTGAAATCTCTTCCCATCATACACAATTGAGATATGTAAAAGATAAATATCTCTATTCCTCAAATATGAGATTAAAATCTCGTCTACTCTAGAGCCATAAATCTTTGTTACAGTACTGCTTTTAGAATTCTAAATTGCAGAGTGGAGAAGGCCTTTTTCCATTATTCAAATCCTTACAAATCCTAGAGATGGTATTTATACATGTTGGGCATACGAATAGTCTCCCTTGATTTTCTCAACACATGGAGCAAATAAATGTAAAATAGAGTTGAATTATTCCTTTAGATCAAATTCTGGTAGAATATGAATGGCTATAGATTGAGGAGATGCCCAGTTTATCTCATTCTTGGATAAGACCACATTCAATTGTTTCAACAATGATAATTATTTCATGCCCATTTTAGATGTACTTTTCCACCTGGAGGAGTTTTTTTAGAGACCAGTTGTTGGATCCATTAGTATATTTTAGCCTAGAAGCTTCTTTGCCAGTATAGGGAAAAAATTAGTCGAAATCAAGCACAAAAAATAAGCCAAAGTATAAGCAAACTATAAAATAAAAAATATGAGCTGTGAAACTGAATTAAAATAAATTAAATGGATTTTTTTATTTAAACATTATAGATCTACCAAATAGTGACATGTGGCAACATTTGAGTGGAGGCAGAGGTAAGTCTATCAGAAATTTTTATAATGTGCACAAACAAAAACATCAATACTAGGAGGCTCTGATACGGAGTGGATGCGATTTCACATTTAATTATTTTCTAAAAACCATATCGGGTCCAAATATCGGAGGAGAATGGATTACCAGAATTTGAAAGTCGTAAGGGTATGTTTATCGAAGATTAGGTATTGGAGGTAGATGATTATTAGATATTTTATGACTGTTACCATATAAAAATTTCCCATGTAAGGGGTGGTGATGACATAATAATAAACTAAATTTTATAATGATATCAGATCTGGAAGTCAGACTCTGGTATATCAAATAATTTCCGAGGTTGGAACTTTTGATATAATGTAGCTAGTGGAATGGTCAGTTATTACAGAGATATTGGAAGATTGGGCTATCATATTTTCTTATGAAAGACATGTTTAAAGAGCCAATATGTATTATTTTTGAGGTTCTATGGTATGTCGAAGATTTTGTTTTATGAACCAACGTTTTATATATTATACGGGCTTGTATTAGATATCCTTTAATATATTATGATACCAATGGGTTCCGATATGTATAATGTAAGAATTACAACCACTTGTAATATAAAGGGTTTAGCCCTAATACTAATTTGAAATAATAAATCCACTTTAACATTGAAGCTTGGTCTCGGGGGCTATGTTTATTATTTACAAATTAAGTAAATCAAAATAAATTTATTATTTATACAAAAAGTAAATATTTACAAAATAACATAAATAAAAAGTGATTATGAAATTTATGTATACTTAGTATGCCAAGGTAGTTAAAATATCCAGCCTAAGTCCAAACATTATTTACAAATCAGATAACCACAAAAAGTGAAACAAAAGATATAGGAAGCTAGGGTTAGGTAAAATTTTCTAAGGCAATCAAAACTAGAAAACAAAAGGGTCCCCATAATTTTATTATATGGCTAAAATAATAATTAAATGGGTGCTTGTTGAGTACTACAACAATTGGTGAGACACTGGGCGAAACAACTATCTATGGGAAAATACCAAGGAAATTCAAAGAAAAAGGAATAAAGATAAGATGCTAGGACTCAACTTTTCCTTTTAAAAATATCTTTGTAAAAACCATTTAGAATTCAACATTTGCATAAAATCTCTTGTATTAGATATAAAAGTATAATCATATTTTAGACAACTATGTATAGATGTTAGCTTAAACTAAAGAAAATAAAGTTTATTTATGAGTTCAGCCAAAATATATAATCAAATGTGATAGGTGGTACCACTGCTAGCATCTGGCATCCATAGTCTCGACATGCTCACCTTTTAACCCTTAGAAGTGTCAGTATCCCATCCATTAGTTTATACTTTATAGGAATAAGCAATAATTATTTTATTTCCTTTTGGTTACTTTGAAAGCCATTATACTAGCTCGGTGACCAGATATTGACAATGCCATTCACAAGTACCAATAATAATGAATAGGTCGGGTCGTGATGAGACCTCTTGTCTTATAACCGTTTGGCTACAAGCCATTATCCTGGCTTGGTAACTAGGTGTGATAATGTCACCACTATCAGTGCTTATGATCATGGTAGGCTGGCTCTTTGTGAGACCCCCTATCATTCAAGTCTTTTTATTTTTATTTTTTAATTACACTCTAAATATATTTTATTAATGGATTGGGAGACAAATCCACTGCTTAAGAGATCGAGATGACAAGAAGAGTAATAAGATGTTAATCTTTTATTGGTGAACTTTGTTTCGTTAGTATATAAATATGTTATAGCTTATCATGTGATAGAATTAACCCTTAGAGTGTTAAGTTCATAGATCGTTTAAAAGAATGATGATTAAGTAGTAAGAGAGTATAGCAAAGTGAAAACCTGAAATATAGCATAATGTTGTTTACAATGGACTTCATTGGATCATATAGATTAAAATATAGCCCAAGTATAAAACCAAAATAAATGGTACTTCAACAAACAAAAAACACTCTAGTATATACATATGATTATGTGAAAATGAAGTAAAAAGGAAAGCAACAAATTTTAGCAAATCAACGAGGAATCCAATCGGGATAATGAGCTCTATGTAAATTTTTTACAAGATACAAAATGTATGTCAAGTTTAGAGATTTTATCTTGTAGATAATTTTTTTAATTGGGTCTTTTTAAATGATAACTCATTGATGTGTATTTTTGGGTACTTTTTCCTTTTACAAATCTTGTTCTAGAAATTTAAATTGCAAGTCTTTATATATTGTTTTTTTTTTTTAAGAAAATGACCATCAATCGGAATGAAAATAAGAAACAAGAAAGGGAAGAGAAAACTTCTTGAAACTCCTTGACTCTTCCTCCTAGCTACTTTTACTAAAAAAAAATATTCTAAAATCAATGAAAACTTGCAAAATAGAGGTGACAAGGATAAGGGAATATAATTGGAAGAGAAAACAGAAGCAAGGAATTGAAGAAGAAGGAAAAAATATAGAAAATAAAAGGATGAGAATGGGCATATGAAACTTACCAATAGAGAATTTTGTTTGATCTTACATTAGAAAAATGTTTTTTTCCACCAAAGTAACCTCTTCTTCTAATTGGAAGTAAAATCATGATGAAGTGGCTATGAATGTAATTTTCATTGGCCCAAAATCATAATTTATTCAATTTAAAGAAAGCACTAAAACAATTATTAATGTTCAAGCCTCATTTATTTATTCAATTTAAAATTCTAAGTAATGAAATATTAATCATATCCACTTCAAATTTCCATTGGAGGATCAAAGTGATAAAATAATCCTTTATAGATACTTATGAATCCAAAATGGCAAAGTCATAGTGATTCCTTAAAACTTCTCGATACATATTTTCATTATAAACACAATGCAATTAAGTTTTGCAAAATCAATTCATTAATCACATAACAAGTGTACATGATTTCACTATATAAGAACTTTGACATATTCCAAGACATTTTTCAAAAAATTTAAAGGAGATTCCAAGAAAAACATGGATTCATTACTTGCTTATTAAAAATCTGAAATAATGAATAAATGTAATCAGAAAAAAGAATCTAAATCTAAATGAATCTATCCCTAATTCCAACTGAATGAAAGGAAACATGAATAGGTATATTCATAATTCCAGTTAACCATTCTCTCATTCTAACTGCTGCATTTATGTACAAGTCAAACGTTAGTAAAAAAAATATAGTTAAATGAATAAAAATAAATTTAAATATAGTATGTACACTAATTGCTAATATATTTACAAGAAAAAACTTATTTATAATCACCTTCTCTTGAAATGTCATTTCCAACCAAATTGGAAATGGACCATAGAAATCTATATGGATGTCCATTAATGATTGGGTGAGGTTCAAAAGAGGGGATAACAAGCCATATTGTTGATATGCATTTTTAGATATAATGGCCTACATAAAATTGTCAATCTTATGTACATACGTTAAATTATTAATAATATTTTGTGAAGGAAAACTTTTCAGATGTATTTTAAATGGGTCACTGGTGTATGGATGGAAGTTTGATAATTTCAACGAAAGATCATTAATTGACTTAGATTGTTGGTCATATTTTAATAATACACTCTCTTGTTGGCATTGCTTTTGAGAGGAAAGTAACAAGTGATAAGGAATGAACATCAATTGAAATTTGAAGAGTAATAGCTCTTGATGTTCATGATTGTGATTTGAAACTTCATTTTTCCATTTAGGTAATGTATCAATTGAGTGTTCAATACTGAACTACTTAATATGCCAACATAACATATCAAAAAACTGAAAAATGAAAAATAAAACAGATCTTAAATTGAACAAAAAAAGTGAAGGAACAACAATGAAATAAAATCATAATTTACACTATTGCTAGAACTATTGTTACAACTAATGCTACAGCACAATTGGGATTGGTTTGAAGTGATTTTTTCTTCACAATAATTAACCATAATAATGGAATTCAAGTGATCACCAATAGTAATTTGTGAATTAGAGAGAGGGTCAAGATTATGAATAGAAGTGAGAATTTCATCATCATAAAAATGATAGTTTGGAATGGGTTCTTGAATGTTGAAATCATGAGTATGACTAATTGTTTGAAAATGAGAACTCGATGAAACAATTTTTTATTTTAGTTTCTCTTCATTTTCAAGTATGATTTGACTTTGATCATAAGGATTTAATTTATAAGAAGATAAATCAACATCCTTAATGTCAGAGTAATTATCATAATTTACTTCAGGATATCCATTAAAATTCTCTTCACTCTCATCCGATGTATCAAAACAAAAAGGAATATGGAGCACATGTTCATTAATTCCAAAAGAATGATCAAGGAATGATTCTCTATCTTGATGAAAACTAATTGGAAATTCATTTATATCAGTCTCTCTATTTTCTGAAACAACATTAAAGTAAAGAGGGAATAAACTGTTATCAGCAAAAATATCAGGATGGAGATGAAAATGAGAATCAGAAGCAATGAATTTTAAAATATCTCTATTTGTGAATTCATGTGCATTTTCTTCATTGCAAATTTTATATTCCAGATGATTTACTTGGCTAATTGTTCTTCCTTGAATAATGCTACCCTTAATTTTGTGTTTGATGAACATGATCAAATTCATAAATTTGTATAACGGATTGCATATTATTGAAAATTTCAGTTTCTATTTGTACTTGCTAATTTACAATCTTATTTTATAAATTAAATTCATAGTGATTTTCAGATTTCATGGCAGATGGTCCTTCAAGTCTATTTGTGATCTCTTCTTGTAGTTGTTCATAAAATTCTTGCAAGCTTTGTGATAATGGTTCATCAACATGATTATCATTAACACTATAAGAGTTGTGTACTAGATTTAGGAATTTATCATACCTAGATAAGGCCACCTTATCATGGTTAGTATGCACATCTATATCATAGGTTTGTATAAAATTACTAGAAGTTGAAAGAGAATCATCAATGCTTGAAATTGTTACATATGGATTTGATATGGGAGGAAGAGAACAAATATAGTCAAACCAATCGATGAATTCAATTTATGAAGGTTTATCTTAAGCTTTGAATCTCAAGAAAATTAATTGAAATCTAGTAGTAAAATCTAAGAGAGATTAATTTCCAATATTCCTAAATATTTGTACTCATCACATACCCATTCATAGTCATAACCATCAAATTTATAAAGGGACATTGTGATAAATTGATCCCAATTGTGAATAGAAGCAACTGGAAGAGATTGACACTAGTTTTTAGCTTTTACTAAGAACATAAGAGTAAAAATTATGCATAGAATACCTTCATCAATATCATAAAAAGTTGAATTTGAAAAAAATTTAATAAATTGTAAGGCGTGACCAAATGCAAATGTATTCCTCTTACCATTAAAATTTACCTTTGACAAGTGTCTTACTATTTCTAGTGGAGCATTGGCACATGCACGTGCAGAGATACAACTCCAACAGTGAAGTTTAAAAGGATCCATTATGATTAAAATAAAAACTTTAAATACAAAAAAATAAAAAAAACAACAAGTCTTCAGGCCCTCCTTCTAGTGCCAAAATGTTGAAGGATGGAAAATCTTTGCCTAAAACATTATAAGGTAGACAACCTAGTAAAGAACTTAGAGCAACTCTGTTTCCATTGAAATGGTGGTTCTGACTAGTTAAACTAGGCCATGTTACCTTCTCTCTATCTCCACTGGCTTAAAATATGACTTTCATCTACTAATTGAGAAGAGATATTAAATTAGTCCTCTTACAGATTAGGTAATAAAGGGATCCTTAAGTTGATATGTGGCACAACCAAGCCACAATTAAAGTTTTCCTCTTTGAGAAGAGGACTTCTAGGAATGTAGAATTAAATATAAATATAAAATAATAGTAGGATATAACCAAAAGGGTAGAAAACCTAAAGTTATGTTGATTAGGAAGATGTAGATCTAACCCAACCGAGAGAAACATAACTAATTGAATTGAGGTTTAAATATGTTTGACTTATAATGAATATCAAGTTAATGAAGTAGTTCAATTAGTTGATATTATGATTACAAAACATATCCTGTTCAGAGATCCTTTAACCAGAATTGTTAATCAAAAACATTTAGGAAGTAGTTCACAAAAATGGTGATGATTAATAATCCAACAACTCAAATGATTAAACAATAATACAAGGAAATAGTTCACATAATATTGTTGTTTGTTGAGACAGAATTAAAAGGTTGATCTCTGAGTAAGTAGTTACTGAGAAATCAGAGTATAGCACATAAGAGTAGAGATAAACAACATAGAATTGCAATAATTCACTCACATAGAAAATAGTGCACACATATGACTGAAAATCAAAAGTCTCTGCTATTATAAGATAAAACTAGTATTAAAACAATAGTATCTTGAATACCAATTTATTAATTCTGATTCCCTTTCTCTGATCTCCAACAGTCTTCTACAACTCATAAACTATGTTAATGAAATAGGAGTTGCAATAGTCCAAGCTCTGCTCATCATACACATTTCATATATGTGAAAAATAAATATCTCTATTCATAAGAGCTAGGTTTCAGGTGGTTTGTCATATTTCAGCTCCTTGAAGGTTGGCCTATGAAGGAAATGTTAAGTATTTACCACATGTGCCATAAACTCATTAATGATGATGGTAAATGTGTGGAATGGATGTACATTAATTTTTAGATGTTGGGATTTTTTTTAGTTGTTTATGTGATTTTGGTGAGTGTAAAGGATTCACAAGTATATCGTATTTCTCTAAAAGTTGAAACATTTTAAAGTTATTTATAATTTTCTAAGAATTCAATAAAAGTTATTTGTAATGGGGAAAACTATACCAATTCTTTATTCACAGAGGGCAAGAAGAAAAACAAACACAATGATATTTTTTTCTCTTAAAATGCGATACTCCCAACATGTTGAAATGATTGTGGGGGGTTATTTAAGGAATGAAATGGCTGTGAAGTGTTCTTCATCTAGTCATGAAATTTGTGGAAGGATTCTTCAAGCCATGATATTTGTGTGTTTGAACTATGGAGAATAGTGAAAAATAAGCTTTCGATACTGGTGCTTATTTCTTTGTGTGGAAAAACTGGGTTTCCACATCTACCATATTTAATTATGCTTCCCATAGAGCTCAAGATTAATTTTTTGAAATTTCTCCCCACTTTATATGTTACCAAGTTAGGTTGTGTGTGAACGTAATTTAGGTTTCTCTCTGTTAATGATGAACTATCGAAGGAGAAGTATGTAGATGAGCTTGGGTCTTTTTAAGATGTTGATAGACCAACAAGAGGAAGCCTGGATGGTCAAATATGGAAATATTATTTTATGGGGGATTAGTTTATAAAGAGGTAAATGGAGGCCTAGAGGAGAAACTTTATGAATAGATAACTTCAGCAGATTCCTTGAATGTGATTGCCCCAATACATGCATGTTCCCTTTCTAGTGATGAGTTTTATAATTAGTGGAAGGGATTAGGATCGATAACCTGCCATCAAATATGTTGGATTTTATCCAGGTGGTGACCTGATAAGGAGCAATGGAAGTAGGCTCTGCTTGATAGGGAGAATAAATGTGGCAACAACTTGTGATTTTAGTGGATTTAAGGGTGATTCTAGTTTGTGAAAATCGAGTTTACACTTTTTTTGACGTAGGGATGTTATAAGAAAGGCATAGTGCATCATGACATATAAAAATCCTATTTTCCAAGACCATATATAGAACTTATAGAGGATGAATATTCCGATTCAGGACTTTTGTAGGAAATTGTCTTGAGTGAGCCGCCCTATCCTAGAACATGAAGGACACATAAGTTTTAACTTTGGTTATAGCGTCCCATTTTAATTTATTTTTATTTTTATTGTCACGTTCTTTTGTTAGAGCACAAGTCAACTCGAAAATAACTTATGTAGACATGAGACAATAAATAAAACCTAGGGTAGAGAATATGGGTGATCTTCACTAAGACCCCCACTGGTGCTGCTAGTTGGTTCTACACCAACTACTTGGCACACCATATTTCATGTTCCCCATAGTAGCATAATTTGTAAAGAGAGAGAGAGAGAGAGAGAGAGAGAGTTTTGCAGCCATATATTCCAACCCCATTGAAACAAATAAATATAGAAGCACCAGCAAGTGGCAGAAATGAGTAGGTATGATGGACACGGGTAGTTGAAGAAGGGGCAAGAATAGGAAGTTAAATTCAGGTTGCAGTAGCTAATGGAATAATGGTAGGAGACAAAGAAAATTGAAGAGGAAGAGATTGTGGATCACTAAGAGTGTGGCAAACTGGCATGAGGTTGTGAGGTCTTGTGAGTAGAGGTTGGGACACCCACATGGGTAGAGGAGAGATGGGGTCTTATGAGACAGAGGTTGGGATGCCCATAGGAAAGGTTGAGGTGCACTAGGAGAGAGCACATATTAGCGTAGGGATTAGGGTGAAACCTACATTTAAACATTTAGAGTTCGATTTGGATCGTGTATTGGAAGTAGAGGCAAGTGTGTCCCTGGCCCGGGGACAAGCTAACAAGTTATTCCAAGGGGCTTATTGGTACCTGAATATGGCTCATCATGCATGTGGGTGGAATTGGGTTTAATTATAAGATCAAATGTAAACGACAATTTAATGCATATGTAAATAAATTGAAATTTAAGTGATAATGCACATGAGATGTGAATTTGAAAATGGAGGGAAAAGTTGGTGGGAGATTTATTTTAAAATATTCCTTAATCATCTCATTTATTATTCTTGAGCTTAACTCTAAGGTTAGGTGTGGAATTCGAGTCTTGTCTATTATTGGAATTTTTCATGGAGGGGTTTTATGGCTTGGAATATCTTTTGAGGCAATGTTTCCTCCCTATTGTTATGGTAGGGAGGGCCTAGATATTATGTAACTTTTTGTTTATCTTAATGAAAGAGAATCTGGATTCAAGTTAGCATAGTTTTCTTTGTAGCATTTTGTGTAGTTTATTTTTATTTCGAATGGGGTTCAAACAAACCCAGGTTTGGTGTGCATTGTCAAAAAACAAACCCACTCAACACTGACCCTTTTGGAATCACCCACAAAGTGGATAACACCTCAGAAAAGGTGCCATGAGGGATTACTGGCACCAAGTTTCAACCATTAAATGGAATTTTTGTGTGTAAGGCAATGATTTCCTAACTCAACATGTGGAATCCATGACATTCAACAACAAAAAGCTATAAAATCCATACTAAACTCTTATTCCACACAAGATACATCGAGGCTTCACTCAATGAACCTATGATATATCAGGTGCGTTCATGTAGGTTTTAACCTTGTACATAAATTACTTGCATATGAATTCTAAAAAATAGAAAATATACAAAGGTGAGATCATAACACATAAAACAAATATACACAGAGATTTTCCCCTGGATCCCAAAACTGAGACTATCAACTTGATTTTTCATTATGTTCCTTTCATATGTTACAATACATATATATACATACAGAGGGATCCAATACAATGGACCAAAAACCATCGTGCCAAAAACTATGTGCGAGAACCATGCACAAAACCATAGGTACATTTTCCCACCTAATATATGGTCCAAAAAAAAAAATTCCCGAGGGCGTTGCCCCGAACCCCATAGAGGGGGGCTACCCACCCCCCTCAAACCCCCTATGACCCCCCCGCTGCACAATTAGTGCAACGAAGGGGGGCCTCTGCCCCCCCTCTAACCCCCCATTTAGCTAGGCTGGCTAGTCGTGGAAAGAATATAACACAACCCAACAGTTCATGGCATACTAAAAAATCCCCCTAATTTGACTACAAATTGGAAAATACCTCTAAGATCCAAATTAATTAACCCCCTACCAATATGACCCCAATACACCTTGCCAATTTAAGAAACCCCTACTTTCACTAGATATTGTAGGTATCCATTTTTTCATTAACATTTTTTATACCTCTTTATATTTTTTCATTAACTTTGAGCTCCATTTTTTATACCTACCAATATAAAAACCCTTTACGGCCTATATATCCCCCAGTATATTATGTCATTTTTTCCTCAATATAGATCCCCTAACATGAACCCACATGGTATGGTATTTCTCCCCCAGTTAAGCCCCCGTGACAAGATATCACTAAACTTTATTCTAAGTGTTGGCTTTACTATTCATTGTCCATGATATTAAAGAGGAGTACAACATTCATGACAATTTCTCATGTTGTGCAAGTCATTATATAATTTTATGCTAACATTACCCAACCGAAATGAAAACAATAGTAAATACAACATACACATTCATGAGGAAATATAGGGGAAGATTTGTTCATTCTTTATTACTTCATTGAATAAAAGTGTGCAACGTTCTATAAATGAGATATTTTAAACTAAATCATGATCCTAGCATTATAAATCATAAAACTTTACATTCTTCTACATCATAGAGAGTGAGTGATCTTATGCAAAATGTCCTCTTAAGTCCAAGCTCAGTACATAGACTCAACTCACTAGTGTGCTAAAAAAATAGCCATTAACATGAAAAACTAACAACAATGCAACATGAAATTGATTAGAAACAATTATGTTGGAAAACCACAACACTAATAATTCTTCAGCTAGCTAACCAACCCAAAAATGGATAAGTAGGGCCTTCTTATTGTCCCTTGATGGTTCCCTTTTCATCATTCCTATGATCCTTGCTTAGTTTAACCAATCTCTACATAAGCTTAATGACCATCATATTTTCTAATAGTCTTTCCTAGATGTCCCATGCTCTCTAACTAACATATGGTCCTTGCTCGAAATATCTTCTAATGGTCGTTCCTCCACTCTGGTAGCTTTCCTCTTCCTACAAATATCTCCCATGGCTCTCATCATGATGATATTTCCCACCTTATCTATATGCCTTCAGACCTTAACTACCAATATATTCATTACACACAACCTCACTTAGATAGTACTATTTTAAACTACATGTAGTGCTCTTTTGTGTTGCATGTTCTTCTCTTGCATCATCCTCCAAAATGTGTGCTAGTTACTCTCAATCCACACCATTCTCCTCTATGTGCGATTTCTCATACTACTACAAAATTTCATAAATTTTGGCATCTAACACGCCACCCACAAAAAATTATGGCTCATCGTGAGCCACTTAGTCATTATGCAAAGATGGACATTTCTACTTCACTAACTCCTTCAAAGTTTGCAGTGCCTTTCACATTGTCTCCACTCTAGTCCTTGTCTCTTACCCTTGACTAATTAGGTCCTACGTTATTCGAGTGGTCAAATCCCTATGACTACACCATTTCCATCACTTCTTTCCTTCATCCTTTATCACTATCTACTGCAACTCAGTGCAATTACCAAACAATTTCATTTCCTCAACATGGAGGTCTTCCCACTACTTTTGTTCTTCTCAAAATTGATCAATCTAGAGCCTTGTATACATCTTCTCTTGTATGTTGTTATGCTTCTTTGTGAGACTCATCCCACCCATGTTATGCACAATCTATCATACTCTTTATTATTTGTGGATTTGTACTCTTTTGAGGTGGGACATATTGCGGTTATTCTCTACAAGCTAGTGCCACTAGCTGTTCTAACATTTTGAAGCTTGGCCCCACAATGTCTCCAACTCCTGTACTTTTGGAAATGAGGTCTCCTCTTGTGGCTCTCTGACCATTTCCAGCCATGGAAAAAAAGTTCACTTTTATCACGATCTCCGCTCTCTTGGTGATCCATTCTCATTCCCCATTATTCTATAGTCTCCACTTTGAGCTCTAACACACTCCAATTTCTAATCCTTGGCCCTATATTGTAGCTTCTCGCTTGGATGTTTTCTTTGGTTGAAAACCTTTCCTTGGTTCTCGACTTACAAAACTTCCCATGTGTACATATGATATTTATGTTAGTGGCTTCCCATTCTTATGTATATCCTCATAATAACCCCATCTCTAACTAGAATTTTGACATGGAAGCACAATCCTAGGCAATCCACCATTTACCTCATTATCCTCACATGATCGGTGACTTGATAAGTACGAGTCTCAAATGTGATTATTCCATAATGACGGCCATTTCCTTATTTATTACACCAACTCTTTGGTAGTGACAGATGTGTCTTCTCACTTAACTCTGCCACCTATTCTCCTAAATTGTCCACCATAAATTTCCATTCTAGTAGCTTTTCCGCCTTTTCATCGTTCATCTAGTTGTCATCCACTATTGACTAGACATGCCCTCAACATTACGCACTACACACCACAACGTTGGTACCCGGTAAAAATTCCCAAATTATAGTGTTCCTTTGCATCGCACAATGTGTTTATTTTGCATTCAAGCAAAAACTTCTACTGCTAGTAACAAACTATTAACTGCTATAAAATAACTCTAAAAACCATCTACAAATAAAATTCTAAAAAGCATATAAAACACTTTATTTATGTAGAAAGGGAAAATTCTTCCTTTCCTTTTATGCATGGTGTGTAGGAGCTTGACTATCCCAATACAACTTAAATCAACTCCCATTGAAAAATCATTCTCTCAGGGAACCATCGAAGTTATCTAGTTGCACAACCCCTGCATCGATCACTTGATCATGTACAGTTTCAACCAATACTTATGAAACAGTATTGGGTGCTTCAAAATTTTGTTGTAACAACACTAAGCCACCAGATTGAAACATCTTTTGTTTAATTCTCATATCCTTCCATGCTTTCATTTTTGCCTTTTACATAAGTTCATGAGGAAGCCTAGATGCTACATGTTCTTCCTCTAACCGTAGCAGTTCTTGCAATCTCTTCTCCAATGTGCCAGGTCCTTCTAGCCTTGTAGTTACCACAATGCATAGATTGGGTACTGGAAACTCCATGGTGAGCCCTTCTTCCTATCGATATGCGAACCATAAGGCTGTATGTCCTGTTAAATTTTTTCACGTGGTCCTATACACCCATAGGACCACTTGTATCATTGAATCCTAGTCTCCACGCTACACATTGCGCACCTTAGTGAGCATGGTATCCAGGATATTGTTAAAGGCCTCCATGGTATGATTAGCTTGAGGGTGGTAAGGCATGCTCTTCTTATGGTAAATATGAAACTCGTCTTTTAGTACTACAATTGTCTTATTCAAGAAAGGAGCACCTTGATCACTCATTAAGATCCATGGCCAATGAAATATGGTCATTACATTGTCAAACAAAAAATTGTAGTTATCTCATAAATTCCTTGACTAGCGTGGCTTCGGCCCATCGTGTCAAGTAAACATTACCAGTTATCATCTATCGCATGCCAATCCTCCTGTCTAGTGGGATAATCATACCCACAAATTCTATTTCCCATTTTTCAAACAATTGTAGGGTGATATAGGGAACCAAGGGCATGTCGTCTCTCCTGGATGGTTTCTCCACTCATTGACATACATTACTTGTTCTGTATAAATATTTTTCATTGCCATGTAAGGTAGGAAGCCACGGTTATACGCACAAGATATTTTGCATTGTGTCCTTTCCCACATAATGTCCTCCAAGAATTCTTGTGTGTGCCTCGATAACTATCATAGGCTACTCATGTTTGAGCACACATCTAGGTACTATACCATCTACACCTATCTTATACAAACATCGTAAAATTAAATGATAATTTTTCACTTTCAGTACGAACTACTTCTTTTATGTGATGGTATACCAATTTTGTACCATCCTTATGCTAAAAAAATCTAGAGATATCAACAAAATTATCATCTACCATAGCCACGGTAAAAAAAATGTATCTAGCAGGTTGTATTCTATGTTTTTCAAATCCTAGCCTGTGGTCATGCACTTCAAGTGATAAGGCCTTGCATTCAATTTTTTTTCTTGAGTATTACTTTAAAATCATACTCATAAAACTATAATAGCGACCTACAAATCTGTATGCCCAACATAGTCTTGTTGATGAATTACTTCAGCACGGAGTGGTCTATATATAGTTTGAACTTGTTTCCCAATATATAGTGTATAAAATTTTGGAGCACATACACCATCGCTACTCCCTCCCTCTCCATTGTGGTGTAGTTATGTTATGCTATGGACAACATCCTACTAGAAAAGGAGATGGAATGGTCTATGATATATGACTAGAATTAGTGTGGTCACAAGCTTCTCTTTTAAGATATCTAGGCCTTGCTAGCACTCCTCATTCCATTGGAACCTTATCTCCTTATTCAATACATTCTCTATTGGCACGCTAATGCATGCATACCCTCTAATAAACTTTTTTTGGTAACTTGTATTCCCTAGGATAGAACACAACTTCCTGACTGAAGTAGGCGGTGGTAGATCCACTATGACTGCAATCTTAGTTAGATCCACCAATAATCATTGTTTGCATAGTACTTGTCCCAATATACTATCAAATTGAGAACAAAATATGCACTCTTTCATATTAAATGTAATCTATATTTATTTTCACCTACCCAACATCAAGAGAAAAACTTTCATTTCGCTTCTCAAAAAAATAAACATTGTCTAGTTATCCAAATAAACCTCCACAAACTTGTGGATGGATTCCTTGAAGGTTGTGACTACTATGTGTGAGAAGATATTTATTTTCATTCTTCCAGTTGAATGGATTGACAGTGTATTCAAAAAACCCCCATTCTATCATGAACGTGGTCTTGTGTCTATCCTCCTTTGCAATCTTCACTTCATGACGTCCCAAAAATCCATGGGTGAATGAATAGGCTTCCTATCCACCCACGTTCTCAAATATATCATTAGTAAATGGATTGAAAAAGGGATAATGCATGCAGGCATCATTTACCTTTTGAAAGTTCACACAAATTTTTATCTTCGCTGTCTTCTTATTTTGGACCACCATGGGGTTGATCCACTCTGATTCTTCCAAAGGGTCAATGATTCTTTCTTTTGACATATTATCTAGTTCACATTTAACCTTCTCCTTGTATATCATATTCAATTGATAAGACATATTATTTACATGTTTCACATCAGGCTTTAGTGGGATTCTCATTTTACCTAGCTCCACAAAAATTCATTTCATCTCCTGAAATCTGTTGACCCTCATGGCTATCTCCACCATACAGACATTGCAGTTTGTTTGAAACTTACTTTTTTGACTCGTAATGCCTTAATTCATCAACATATGACTTAGATATCCCTCTTATGACCACATTAGATTTCTTGTTGTTTTCTCCATAAAAAAAGAAAACCCATATATCACCATCCAAGGACATCAAGTAGGCTTCCATTCTAACCTTCCAGATTTCATACCAGAGCTCATGGCATGATCTATCTAAGAATGGAACTTCTTCTGCTATTATCCAAAATAGATTATCCGTTGTTTCCCTTTGATCTACCTTATAACGATTAAGTTATTTCTGAAGGAACCTGACTCTGATACCAATTGTTGGAAATCATGTTAACACTGAGTGGTGGGGTGAATCTATATTAAGGCTAATTTTTACTTCTTTATGTCAGTTTACTTTCCTTACTTAAACATGGAATTCATCGATATAACCATCAAAAATCTATAATGTAGGAGAAACATTAACTCAACACATATCGGTTTGAGGGGACCTGGACCCACGTTAGGAGTTAGCTGCTCTAACCAAAAAATCCCTACACTATCGGCCCTTTTGGCAACCACCCATGTAGTGCACATTATAGTCTCACTTCAAGTAGTACTAGGTGATTCTACAACCAGGTTTTTGCATCGAAAGGGCTATTTGATTTGTTTTCTATAGACTTAGGGCTTTACCTTGACCTTCGTCAACCCTAACCCTTGAAACCCAGAATTTACAGTAACTAATAATTAACAAATTGTTGTCCTTTGTCGATTGCACTAAACATCCATAACACCATATAAATAAATAGATCTACATCTTCGTGAATCTATTAAGTACTTTTCCTGTATTCATAGATCATAAACATAGTAACTTCAGAAATAAACAGAAGCACATAGATACACATATATCACTTCAAAATATGTCTTTTTTATGCTTCAGGTTGTCAAGTACATCTAGTTCCAACACTGCGCACACAGTTGCAAGGGCCCACACACTCAGCTACAAACTTACCAAGGTCTATGCGCACATAGCTTCAAGAGCCCTCCCCTTCGCTCAAGTACAAAATAGACAAAATCAAACTCAAATCATGTACTTCTCTATTGCATTTGTGTCGTATGACTCTTCTACGATTTATATTATTTCTTCATTATAATACCATGGTCCGTGAACCATGGGAGGGTCTCAAAACAACTTGAATTTAACAACTAAGGGGATTTCACCTTCCTAAATCCCCTTTGACTCCTATTGACATCTGTTACTCGCACTCTGATCATCAAAATGGGGAGACTTTACAATAAATTTAAGAAAAATTAGCAAAATATGACCCAAGGGACCCCATCCCAACAGGTTCCAACCATAAAGTCATGACTCGTCCCAAGTCACTCTGCTAGTGTTGCCTCAACTTTTTCTTGTAGGCCATTGAATTTGATCTTCAATGCTTGAAGATCTGTTGTTTCCTGCATGGTGTCCTGGCAAACTTCTTCGACCAACTTCTCTGTCATTGGATCTTCAACTGCAAAGCCCATGGTTCTCTTTGTCTGCTAAAAAGAGTTTAACTTTCTTTGGATGGTATGTGACAAATGGCTTGCTTCATAGGCCCATGGCTGCATCCTTGGGGAAATGATATACGCCTTTCAGCGTAGCTAACCATTCTTGGTTTTTAGGAGTTTCCCTTCTTATATTCTGCTAAACCTCTGCATAAGTGATAAGGTTCATGTTGTCACCCTAAACTCATAAAACTACACTTTCATTTAGTGGATGCTAGCTTCTATCTTCCGTAAGTGTGGGTCCTCCTGCAGCGAGGTCCAAATTTCCATTATCTGCTCAAATAATTGGCTGCATTCCTTAACTGCAGTAGCCAGAGTTGTCATATCTTCTTTAATGGTAGCTTTGCGCTACTATCTGACCCGAAACATAACCATTTGTTTGCTTGAGGGGGCCTAGACCTAGGTTCAGAGTTAGTTGTGCTAACAAACAAAACCCTACACTAATGGCCCTTTTGGTAACAACCCGCATAGCACAATATGCAGTCTCACCTGGGGTAGTATTAGGGGATGCTAGAACTATGTTTCTGCATCCATATGGCTATGTGATGTGTTTTCTGTAGACTTAGGGCTTTACCTTGACCTTTGTGAACCCTAACCCTTGAAGCTAAGAACTTAGAGTAACTAATAATTAACAGATTCCTATCCCTCACCAATTTCCCTAGACATGCATAACATCATATAAATAAACATATCTACATATTTGTGAACCTATTAGGTACCTTTTGTGATTAAATATATTCATAGATCATAAATGAATTAACTTCATAAATAAACAGAAACACATAGATACGCAAATATCACTTCAAAATATGTGTTTATTATGCTTCATATTCTCAAGTACAACTCTTTGCAATCCTATGCACACAGCTGCAGGAGCCCACACACTCAGTTGCAGACTTACCAAGGTCTTTGTGCACACAGCTGCAAGATCCTTCCCCTTTTCTTAAGTATAGAATAGAAAAAATCAGACTCAAATCATGTACCTCTCTATTGCCTTTTCTTCCTATGACTCTTATATGATTTATATTCTTTCTTCATTATGATACCATGGTCTGCGAACCATGCATGGGTCTCAAAGAAACTTGACTTTAACAACTAATGGGCTTTGGCCTTCCTAAATCCCTTTTGACTCCTATTGACTTGTGCTACTTGAGCTCCTCTCCTCAAAATGTAGAGACTTTACAATAAATTTAATAAAACTTAATAAAATCTGACCCAGGGGACCCCGTCCCAATAGTTCATCACCTCTGTTTTCCCATCGGGTTGTGGATGAAAATTTGTTCTCTTTTTTAATTTAGTGTCCATGAGTCCCCACAAACTAGACCAAATGCCCCTAGGAAACGAGAGTCCCAATATAAAATTATAGAAGTAGGCAATACAATATGAACCCATAAATTTTGAAAGAACGTCTATGCAGTTTGTTCAATATTAACTATATTTTTATATGGAACGAGAATACACATTTTTCTAAATCTATCAACCACAACATACAAATAATCGTGCCCTTTTATAGACATTGGAAGTACTCCTACAAAATCCATAGCTATATTGTCCCATGGATGAAAAGGAACTACAAGTGGCATATACAAACCTAACTTTAGGTTATTTTCTTTGCTTGTTGAAAACATGACACAACCTTTGATGTACTTAGCAACTATTTCATTCATCTGAGGCCAATAGCAATACCTTTGTAACTCTTCCACTATCTAAACTACACCAAAATTCCCTGAAACACGAGAAGAATGTGCTTCCCTCATCACACGCACTCTTTCTCCCTGTGGTATACACAACTTGCCAAGATGGTACAATAACCTATCATGAATATGATAATTCACTTCTTCCACCTGAGCACCATGAGCTAGCGATTCATAAACATCTTTGAAATAAGTATCTTCGACATATTGTTCTATGCAACTTTCATGTGCTAAAGAATTATTTTGCATAATAACTGAAGCAGTCAAAGACCCCATCTAAAACCCCATCCATCTATAATGTCAAGACTGTTACAACTTAGTTTGAGATTGAAGGTACTGAAGTGGCTGATGATCTATTTGAATCACTATTTCTTTTCCCAATAAATAATGTTTCCATTTTTTAATACTTTCCACAAATTCATACAATTCTAAATCATAAGTTGGATAGTTAGCAACTGCTTTAGAAAATGTTTTTAAATGAAAACAAATAGGCTTTCCTTTTTGCACACTACACACATTGCATACCCACTAGCATTAGTTTCAATTTCAAATCGTTGTTGACGGTGTGGTAAAGCAAAGATTGGAGTTGTAACAATTTTCTGCTTTAAAGTATCAAATGTTTTTTGTTGTTTTCCTCCCCATTGGAAGGAGACTTTAGAAATTGTTAAAGCATGAACTAGTGATGCAATAAAAGAGAAATGAGAAATAAAATTCCTCCAATACTGAACTTCACCTAAGAAACTTCTAACTTCCATCACATTTTGATGTCTTGGCCACTTAATAATTACATCAATTTTAATTGGATCTAGTTTTAGTTGTCCTCCTCTAGCTATGTAACCAAGATATATTAAGGATTTTTTTCCAAATTCACAATTAGAAAGTTTGAGATACAATTCCTCTCTTTACAACACATCAAAAAATTGTTTAACATGCTTTACATGCTCTTCCCAACTTGAACAAAAAATAAGAATATTATCCAGATAGACTATGACAAACTCATCAATAAAACAACAAAATAACATCATTCATCACTCTCATAAAAGTTTCTAGAGCATTGCATAAACTAAATGCAATAACCAACCATTCATAAATCCCTTGTCTAGTCTTAAACACAGTTTTCCATATATCATTATTTTCAATACGAATTTGATGATAAGCAGTTCTTAAATCCAATTTTTTAAAGTAAACAACATTCTTTAATTGACTAAGCAAATCATCAATTCTAGGAAGACGATACATGTTCTTAATGGTGATTTTATTTAAGGCTCTAAAATCAACACACATTCTCCAAGTTCCTTCTTTCTTTGGGACTAATATGATCGGTGATCCACATGTAGAAGAACTAGGTCAAATGAAGTCGTTATCAACCAATTTATGAACTTGTTTCTTAATATCTTCATTCTCTATGACTGACATTAGATACATGCCAATATTTGGGAGAGGGGAATCAAATTACAATTGAATTGCATGTTGTATTTCTCATTTTGGAGGTAAATGTTTTGGCTCTTTAAACAATTATTTATAAGAATCTACTATTTCAATCAATTTTTCCTTAAAATGAGAATCACAACCTTGAAGAAAATCACACTTATCTTTGGGTTGTTCTTTAAGAATCATGAGAATAAATGTTTTGCTTGAATTTGTTAGCCTTTTCATTTGAATGACATTGATTAAATCCAAGTTTGTCTTAATTATATATGCCCTGGAAATGTATTGAATTCCATATTTAAGAGATTATACTTATTCTCCTTTCCATGAAATATGGCATCGATCATAAAGATATAGACTACCCAACACAACTCCACGTATATCCAAAGGAATCACATCTAGCTCAACTTCATCAATAAATTAGTTTTAATTGCGAACCTTAATTGACATTGTTTTGTGATTTGCATCTAAGTATTTTCTTTCAGTGATCATAAAGGGTATGACTTCGTGTTGGTGTCAGTCTTTGAAGCCTTCCACCAGTGATCAAACATGCTCTTACAAAGTGGTCTTAGGATGTCAAAGTCAAATTTTGTCATTTCAGTGACTCTTCAAGTAAAATTTGGTCACTAGGTATTAGGTCTAGGATTGTTTTCACTCCTTCCAAAGCTTTCCAAGTGTCAATCCAAGTCACCATTCAGCTGAATGTACCATCATTTAAAGAGTTTTCATCATCATTTCAAGTTCCAATGGGTCATTTTACACCTTGTTCGTGCTTCGGTTGTGCTTAGGTAAGGCTCATTTCCCTCTCCTAGGGTTTTGAAGGTAATTTTTATTGAATGGTCAAATCATATACAAAGCTTGTATCTTGATGCTCATACACCTTCCCCTATCCTTAATATACCTTCTTAAGCATTTCACATCACTGATATCCCTCAAATTCATCATTTTCCCACAAACCCTAGCTTATTGCTACAATTTAACAATTTTCTAGGCTGGGCCTATGTTTTGCCCTTTTGGACCCCTTCCCCTCACTCAATATTTGAAATTCCACTTTCCCCTGCTTCCTAACATCCCTCCCTATTCTCCAAAATTTTCTCAAGAATTCAGAAGCCCATACCCCCTTCATTTCCCTTCATTTATACCAATCCCCTATTCCACATATCGGGATAGGTTTTATTAAAATGATGTTTCTAAGAAATAAAAAATGAATTTGACAAAAGTAAGAGACATTTTTGTCCATAATTGACCCAAGAATAAAAACCTCTTTCAGTTCTTACACAGGTTTCATGGTTTGGGAGAAATGTCTAAAGCATCATTTTCCTCAGGAGGGTTAATGCACCTCTGGAGTGACCTTCATAAAACCCATTTTTCTCCTAGGTGGAATGACCAAACGACTTTCTTGATGATTCAAATGAGCTATCATGAGCTCACTTTGGAGTTGAGGAAGACCTTTAAAAGTTGACTGCATTAGCAATCTACATTTAGGCAACCTCATTCTGCACATTTTGACCGGTCTTGGGAGATTGGACATTTGATAGGGAAAATGAACTCCAAATTGAAAAATTCAAGATATTCTGGAAATTATACTTGTAAATATTTACAAAAAGATATCCCACGCCCAATTTGGACACCTGGAAGTCCTTCAAAAGTGTCCTGCAAAAAGGCGCTACACACCTGGGAGGCGCTATGCACCTGGCAAGGTTTTCCTCTGTTAATTTGCACTGGCACTACGCACCTGGCAGCCAATCCCCAAAATGCCCCAAAATCACTCAATTTGCTTCAAAAATTTCAAGTTGCCTCTTGGGAAGTAAGTAAATCAATCCTTCTTGTTGAAAAGGTTTTTGCATCAAGTTTTGGTGATGTTTTCACTCATAAAGTTAAAACCCTAGTTTTGACTCAAAACTATCCCATAAAATTCACAAACTGTCTTATAAATTTGACAAGATCACTCTCTCATTTGTTTTCCTATCTCATACATTTCCTATTGTTCCCTAAACCATATTCCCTCATATATTTTCCCTAAATCCCATTCTCACATACAAATTTCCCAAACCCTACAAGCCCTACTCACATCACCAAACCCTACCCACTCTCCCTAAAATCCTACTCATCTGTAAACTCTGTTCAACATACATTTTCACACTCTCTCTTTCATACGCTCTACCCATTTCATTCCTTCGCCTTACTTCCACACTATTATCCATAAAACATCCATATACAACCACATTTTGTAAAACCAAAGGAGAACAATGGAAACAGACACTCAATGATAGTTCCATGTAGAGACATAAGCAGTAAAGTAAAGGAAAAGAGAAGATGCACAAGGATGATATAGATGATGAACAAGAAAGAGAACAAATAATTGGAGGATAAGCAAAGCCTAATGGAGCTTGGAATGTTGAAACTAAAGAGGCAAAATGACAAAGAAGACCATGTCACTTTGACTTCCATTGAGCAAGAGATTGAACATGACAGGGAAAATTGGCTTGAGAGGGTCAACATGCATCTTGAGGGACTGATCAACAAGGCCAACATTGACAATAGAATGCTCTGGCACATGTTGTATCATTATATGACTCGAAAACAAAATTTGTAATATGAGAATTAGGAAACTTAAGGCTAGGTTGAGGAAGGCCTTAAGGAGCAAAATGGAGCAAGACAAGTTGAAAATATTGGTTGAAGCATCACTAGCCCATCAAATCAACCAATGATGGTGCTTTGTGCCAAATCCAGGCAAGTTTTGACAAATTTTGTTCATTTTCAATTTTTGGAATTTCGCAACACAGAAATTTGCCCTAGGTGGCGCTACGCTTTTCACTCGGAGACCTTTTAGAGATGGTTTGCATATTTGGATTCAGCATGATGAGAACATCAATCCCTAAAAGTTTCAACACTTTTGGAGAAAAACATGGTCACCTAAGGTCAAAAAACCATCAAAAAATGACCTCTCTGCCTCTTTTTGGACACATAGAAGAAACCTTGGGAGATTCCACTTTTGAGGGGGAAAATAACCTCCAAATGCAAAAATTCAAGATGTGCCAGAAACTAGTTAGGAATACCTTTCTAATGAGCCATCTTGGGCTCAATTGGGCTAAGGGGAAGGCCTCCAAAAGTAGCTATTAAGTGGCACTACACACTTGGCCAGTGGCGCTACACATAGAACCACATTGCTCAAAAATCCAGTTTTCGCCTGGTTTTTCTACAAGTTCACTTTTTCTGTCATCATGGATGAATTTATGATTGTAAATGATGCTATGCTATGTAAATGTAATTGTAAAATTACCTTATAGGTCAGATTCATCATTTTGAGGTGGTTTGGGGGTCAATGGATCAGTTTCCATGCTTATACAGGCAAGTTGTTCCACTGCCTATATTCCTTATCCTTGTTTGGAAATGGTTGTAACAGCTCCTTATCTCTTGGATTCGACCCCTAAGGGTCAGGATGAGTAGTTTAGATGTCTATATTATGTAATTTTTCAGTCATTATCAAAGGTTGGACCCTCTTGGATGCTCTAAGCTACATTGTACATCTTTACAGCAGTTTGGCAAGGAAATAAACCAGGATTTGCAGCTATTTTTGTCGGATACTTGTGGTAAAGTGTTTTTGCATAGTTTCGTGTTCTGTCATTATTTTTTCTCATGTATTATGTGTGCCACAATATTATTCATTCTTCTAAACTGAATGAAATCAAGATAGATGGGTAGAATACATTGGTGACAGTGCTCTGCCTTGGGAATCCATTTAGTTTTTGATGTTTTCTACTATTTGAAGAGGACACATGATCTTTGCATGCCCTCCTCAGCTCCTCACCAATCTTAGACCTACCATCTCAGAAAATTTAAAGT
Organism: Pinus tabuliformis; assembly: GCA_031772625.1. Taxonomy (NCBI): domain Eukaryota; kingdom Viridiplantae; phylum Streptophyta; class Pinopsida; order Pinales; family Pinaceae; genus Pinus; species Pinus tabuliformis. The sequence goes on from CM062815.1 coordinate 286,460,154, forward strand.
GCTAAAACACCTACCTACCTCGCCCCATAGAACACCCTCCATTCCTGACTTGATTTCCCGGACCCAAAACTGCCTACTCCATTTGATCCAGCAAAAACCAAAACAGAATCAATCAAAATACCCTAGAGCTACTATACCTAGCCTAAAATCCATATTTGATTTAGTCATCTCAACTAAGATTGATAAGGAGAGATCCCTCTCCCGACCTGGTAGGGTTAGCTACCAGGTTAAGCTTGGTTTGTGGTTATCCTAAGAATGCCTCCCTTCAGCCTGAGGTCAATCTAGGCTCTAACACTTTGGATGATTTTTAGTTTCCAATCCCAATTTCCTTAATAGTTCCTTAGAAACTAGATTTTCTTGTGATCCACTATCGAATAACGTGTTCATCTTAGTGTGTTTGGATATTAGTCTTATGTGAAACAATTGAACTCACTTCTTTTCTTCAATCACATTATTAGATTTTGAAGAAGATACAAAAGAAGTACAACTAGAGCTAATTTCAAAAGGAATACCTATCAAACCCATAAAGGTAATCTTCTTTTCATCATCGGAGTCGGATCCCAAATTTTGTTGGACTATAGCAATAGATTTCATTTCACCCTTCTTCTTAAGGAACTTATTTGGTTTAAGTTCAAGATGAACCTTCCAACATTTCGAGTCATCATGTCCAACCCTTTGACAATGAGTACAGTAGGCCTTTCTCCTTCCTTCTCAGTTGTTGTTGATTTCTTCCCTTTCAACCTTTTATTTCCCTTGACTTCTTTGGAATCTTTGTTCTCTGAATGCTTGAATGTTTTGTCTGAAAAGTTTGACTCAAAAGGTCTACCACCTGATTTAATATGAATGGATTGCACACATGCTTCATCAAGTCAGTTGGATTAGACATAAGAAAAATATGTCACAAATAAGAATGCAAACTTCCAATATACTTCAACAAATTTTCCCACGTGTTTAATGGAACATTATGTGCTAATGCCTTTTTCCTGAATTCCTGTGTAAACTCTTACACAATTTGTCCTTTACCTTGCCTTAAATGTTTCCATTCCATTACAACATGTTGTATACATCCTAAAGGATATAATTGCTTTATAATAGCTTTAAAAAACTTAGACCTGAAGAGAAAATTTTAGCTTTTTGCTTCAAATCTGATTTAGTTTTACTTTACCACCAAATCAAAGTTGTTCCTCCCATTCTAAGTGTAGCTAATTGAATTTTTGCAGTTTCATGAAAAAAAAAATTGAATTCTACAATACACCTCAAGTTGCTTTATCCAATTATCTAACCTTTTAAGATTCATATCACTGTCATGTATTAGCAACTCAAACTTAACATCAAGCTTCAAAAGCGAAGATTTATTTCACTTCTTTTTTGAGTCTGAATCTGAACTTGAATGATAAGAGAATAAAGAAGAAGAAGGTGAAGGTGGAGGAGAAGGGCATTCATTAGCATCAAGTTTTTCCTTGCCCTTTTTCTCTTTCTCACCTTTAGAAGATGAAGTTGCATCTCTATTCTTCTTGTCTTCATAAAGTTATGCAATTGCCCTTTGCATATTAAGGAACATTTGCTGAAGTTGCTCCTCTTCAACAACCTTTGTTTCAGGAGCTTCTCCTTCATTTGGCTCTCCAATCTTGCACTTTTGAGAGACTTTACTCTTTCCAAATGTTGGATTTATCTTCTCAAGTTTCCCTTCTCCATGTTGCAACCTGGATCTAGTCAACATTCACCCTGGAAAATTTCATGCTTATACAAGATCAACCTTACTCTGATACCAAAATATGATCCGAAAACAACAGAATTGACTATTTGCACAATTTCAACAAATATTAACTAAGGTTGCTTTTATGTGAATAAATGAGGAAATATTGATTTTTAAGTTCCTTAAACATAAAATTTAAATCTAAAATTAAGCATGAACAACAAAGAAAAAGAAGCAAACATAGAGTCTGTCCCTGCTAGACTACATCTCTGGGTCCACTTCCAATGTGTGTCTGTTGTATTGAAAATGCTCATAAAGTCTCTTTATATCAATTGTCACCATTCTAGAGTATGCACATAGGCATCAATGACTATTGTCAACTGATAGACCTTAGCCTCAGCTCTCCAATGCAACTTATAGATTTCAAAAAGGCCCAGTATTGGCCAATTTATGCCTCAAAAGGCATATTACAGGAATTGATAATACAAGTTTCTGAATTTCACTTTGCAACTCTCCTGCCAAGGGTGCACTGATTAATCCTTTTATAATATTGTGGGTAGGTACTGGGGTCAAACCCATGGGCCTCCTGAGATTAGATGGAAATAATTAGCATATGGTTTTAACTTTAGAGCGACGGTGATACATTATACAACCCGTGGCATTTCATTATAACCTAAGGCTTAAACATAGTATACAATTCTAAACTCCATCTGCCATATCTAACTTGTATTACAACTTTGGTATATGGTTGAACAGGTGGATACTTGTAATAACTTCCATGGCATATGCTTATAAATCAAAGTTTAAACATAGCACAAAGTCTGGGCCAACTGTGACATATGTTTATTGTATGGTTGAACTTTAGCCCCACGTGATATGTGCAGTGTCCGTTGTATAATAGTTTCTTGTGCCAAGTTTGGAGCACTACTGGAACATTGATAACACAAGTTGAGGGTTTGATAGGGCCATCAGATGTGGGGGGCTCTACCAACCCTTAACCCATAATACCATAACAATGGAATTTAGATATAAGTTCACGCCCTATGTATAATAAAGTAATGCTTGTGGTATGATGGTAAAGGTTTGTAGTGTTTGTTTGGCTGTCGCAGGTTTGATCCCTGACCTGGTGGTTTGAACCCTCCACTTTGACATGAATTTGAATTTCCACATACCCTACTGTGAGACTTCCACATGCCCCATTTTGAGACTACCACTTGGTCTGATCTAGCCCTTTTTTGTTTTTCTGGAAAAATTTCAGAACGCGTTGTCTCCCTCATACAGAGGCCGTTTTGCAAACCAAATATATGACTAGAATCATCACGATGAGATCTTCAACCTGGCACTAGTTTCATGAGCATATGAGACTGTTGAATTTTGAGCATTTCGAGGATCCTCCTGGATCAATGTGTTATCTACATTTGTGAAATTTGGTTAAAATGTTTCCAAAGTATTATTACAATAGTTTATTACTCCGACAATGGATTATTATTCAAAGGCCCGATTTAACTTTGGTTCAATATAAAAAATATTAAAGTCACACAATAATATAAGTCTTGGACTTGGGGGCTATTTGATTCATTTATTCTAATTAATGAAGTTTAAAAAAAATATTAATCAAATAAACTTTGAATAAGATTAAGGCACACTTAAAATAAAACAAAGCTAATTAGGAAAAAATGAACTAACCAATGATTCAAAAGCCAAATGCAAATACAAAAGGGTCCCCATTTATAAGTATGATAATAAAAATGTGGTGTTGTGTATTTACTACAACACAATGGCGTATTTTTGTTGACCAACAAAAATTCCATTAACAGATTGTCAAATTTCAATGCCTAAGAACTATTTCATGACCCCTAGATTAGTCATACGAACTTTGTTTACATTTTTGCTTTGAAGTCTTCTAGAATTGTATTTCCTGTATAAAGAATATCATCTACGTAAAGACATAAAATAATAATTTTACCTTCATGAGTTTTGGTATACAAATTTGGCTCATAGTTGCTTCTAGAAAAACCACTTTTGATGAGGTAGGTGTCAATGCAACTATACCAAGCTCTTAGAGCCTGCTTCAAGCCATACAAGACTTTATTCAATATGTATAGCTTATGCCCCTATCTTAGAACTTCAAAACCAGGAGGTTGTTTTACATAAACTTCTTCCTGTGATATACCATTTAGGAAGGAATATTTTACATCAAACTGATAGACATTCCATTTTTGTTGAGCTATTGTTTATACAATGGTTCTGAAAGTGTCTAACCTTGCTACTATAGAAAACGTTTCACCATAGTCAACACCAAACTATTGTGAGAATCCTTTGGCAACCAACCTTTCCTTATATTTATGAATCTCTCATTCTTCATTCAATTTGGTCTTATATACCCATTTTACACCAATTCTGGTTTTGTATCTTGGGATATAAACTAATTCCCAATTCTGATTCTTCTCTATGGCAGCAATTTCTTGGTTCATTTCATCAACCCAATGCTTTTCTTTAAATGCTTCTTCAAAATGGGTTGATTGAGATGAAATAAATGAAAACATATTCTAATGGTAAAGCTCATGCATCTTCTCATATATTTCTCTAATGCTTCTTCTTTTCCAAATCTCTTCAGAAGATTTTGAATCATTGGTGGATTCATTGATTGAAGATGTACCATTTTCTTAATGGTATGGATCTGCTTGAACCTGCAGCCTTGGTGGTTGTGGTGGATAAAATATTTGATTTGAAGATTCATCAACTTGACCAAACCAAGATTTATTTTCAAAAAATTTAACATCTCTTCTTAAAACAAACTTCTTAGTAACTGAATTATAAAGTGTATAAACCTTTGACTACTCACTATAGCCTACGAAAAGACATTTTTTCACTCCTATTATCAAGATTTTTCCTTATTTTCTCAGCAACATGTGAAAATACTACTAATCAAAAAATTCTAAAGTGAGATACATTTACATTTTTACCATCCCATGATTCTTGAGGTATTGTAGCTTAAAGACTGGTTGTTGGAGATATGTTGAGAACATACACTATTTTCAAAATTGCATGATCCCAATAGTTATTTGACAACTTCTTCTCATGTAGCATACATTTGTCGATGTTCATGATTAACTGATTTTTCCTTTCTGCTACTCCATTCTTTTATGGAGTATATATTGTTGTATTCTACATGATGATTCCTTCGTTTTGACAAAAATATTTGAAACCATTAGAACTATACTCTCCACCTTTGTTTGACCTAAGAACTTTCAAGGATTTCCAATATGCTTTTCTATTTCTTCTTTGAATTCTTTAAACCTTGAGAAAGTATCTGATTTATTTTTTAGAAAATACGCCCATATCATCTTTCCATAATCATCAATGAATGTCAGAAAATAAATACTACCACAAATGGACCGTGTCTGCATTGGGTCACATATATCTCTATTGATTAGCCCTAAAGGATCTTTTTATGTAGAGGAAGATGTGGGAAAGCTATATCTTTTATGCTTGGATAGAACACAAAATTCACAATTACAATATATTTCATTCATAACATAATTACCAACGGAAATTGAATGTTTCTGAGTTGGACTTAGACCCTTGAATGGAATATGGCCATACCTAGAATGTCATAGCTAAGACTCATCTATTCTTGACACATTGTGGACAAAAGACTATGAGATATTTCAACTTCTAAGAGTTAATGTAAACATCCTATTCTTGGTTTTTTCAACCTTTTCTATCTGTCTTCTATTCGTTGATTTGTCATAGATATAACATGTGTTCCCTTGAAATACTACACCATAACCATGTTCCTTAAATTATCCTACAATAGTGAGGTTATGATTTATATGTGGAACATAATAAACATCAGGTATGTATTTTTGTTGATTTTGTTTAGTCAGAATAGGGACATTACCTTTCCCTTCATCTTTAATACAAGAATGATCTCCAAGAGTAATTTCTGATGTTATAAAAGCATCAAGATAAGAAAGCATATTTTTCTTACTTATCAAACGATTGCTGCAACCACTGTCCAAAAAATAAAGCTCCTTGTTTTGAGTATCTTCATAAAGATGGCAGGAAAGAAACGTTATTTCAGAGGATTCTCCTTCATTATTGGAGAGATGGACACTTCCTCTTTATTGATATGAATGTCTCTTTCTGAGTTCATGTTCATGATGGCCTCATTTCTTGTAGTAATAAAATTAGACATTAGGTTTTCTCCATGTTTCGCTTCTCTGTGTTTGGTTTTGTGGAGGTATCCACTTCTTTGTTGCAAAATGATGTTTGATCTGCCTCTACCTCACTTGTTGTCTCCTCTATATCCTCTGCCTCTGCCTCTTCCAAAAGAGATTTGTGCTTTGGAAGCTTGTTCCATGGAGTCTTCTACCAGGTTCAGTCATGTTTCATGTGCTAAAAGTGATCTAGACAAGTGTTCTACTCAGAAAGTTGTAAAATCTTTGGATTCCAAAATGGTTGGTAGAATCATGTCATATTTCTTGGGCAAGATTCAAAGGACTTTTTCAACAATATTTTGATCTGCAATGGTTTCACCAATGAGTTTGATCTGATTGACTATTCCCATAAATCTAGTCATGAATTGATCCACATTCGCCATGCCAGACATCTTCAGGGTTTCAAACTGTCCTCTCAAAGTGTGCAATTTAACTATCTTCGCTATATCATTACCTTAATACAAAACTTTCAAAATATACCAAGTTTCTTTTGTTTTTTATGCATCAATTATCTTCTTGAGGATAGAATCATTGACAAAGTTTTGCATCCAACATTTGGCTCTATTCTCTTTCTTTCTAAGCTTCGTAGTGGTATTTATCTAATTATTATTCATGGTTTCTAGTTGTTCTTGGGTTGGGTCTACATAAACATTCGATAAGGGATCCCAATATTCATGGGCTTGCAGAAATGCCTTCATTCTTAAACTCCAATACTCATAATGTTTGCCAAGAAGAGTCGGGGTGTGTGGCAAGGAGATGGATGAAGTAATTTCCTCCAATGTAGATGAGCTCCCTTTTTTTCTTAAATCTCCTACTTAAGATTAAAAATAAATTAAAAAATCTCTCAAAACAAATGAAACACTTTATGTTTCAATAACAAACTCCTCCTCTTTCCCCTTGTTTTAGAAAAAAATATTTTATTTAAATAAAATATTTTTTGAAAGGACTATTTTAAATAAAAATCAATAATACAAAATCGCTCTTCTTTTTTTTAAATAAGTTATACAAAAAAAATCTTTTGAAATGAGGCCCTTCTTTTTTAAATAGTATCACTTCATAAAAAAAACACCTTTCAAAATGTATTAAAAATGGGTCTCCGTTAATATAGACAAGTGACTTTCGTTTAATAAGACAAACTATCATTTTTAATAAAAATAGAACGAACTTGAAACGTTGACCTTCCTCGTGGATCCCATGCACGAATGGAGTTGTGTCAACGAATTGTCTCATGGACCCAAACCTCGTGCTCACTTGAATGCCATTGAATGTCATAAACACTCTTCTCGATGGAGGAGAGAAGAATTCAAACGTTTTTAGTGGGAATTTTGTAACATCCCCATGATCAACGCACTTACGTACTATGGATGGGTGCAATGAAAAAAAAATTAAAGAAAAAATCTAAAATTTATCACTGCCTTCTATTTCAACTGGGGGGAGATAATGATCTTATTCATCCTCTTCATTGAAGTAGCTTCACACAACTATTTTCCTCAAAGACAATGGAGGATTATTTTCCTCCTCGAATTATTGGTCTCTACTACTCTCTCTAGAGTATTATGCAACCTGAAGTTCTCATACCATGACAAAGAATGAAGAGGAAAGCATGGAGAATAGATTTCTCTTCTCAATATTCAAAATAACTAAATAGGTTACATTGTAAACATCAATAATAAATTACTAGAGTAGAACTCGACACCTATGGAGTAGAACTATGGTAAAATTAAACTTTCTATGACACCTAGCAGACAACAGAATCAAATGTGATGACACATAGAAAGCAGTGAGATTAATATCTCAACTTTCATGGGCTCGGAGCCTAAATCTTATGAGATACAACTTAAGAATCCAAGAATGCAATGTATAGAAATCAATAATGTTTTTCATGATCTAGAAATTTACATTAGAGAAAAGGATGAAAATTGTTTATTTAGAGCAGGAAAAAACATGCAGAGTTATCCTTATGGGAACTTGAGAGTATGGATGCTTGTAAAGGAATATTAGTTGCAAAAAATATATTACATCTATGCCAATGGTGTTGATATTTATATATTAATTTCTTAATATTGAAGTAAAATATAAATTTGAAAGAGGTTTGAGAAGGGTTTATATATAGCCTCACATATCTTAAGGTTGTTGATTTGTCTATCACGCAAATGAAATTGTTGCCAAAATCATTGGAACAACTCATCATGATGGATTTTGTGGCATTGAGGGAGACTAATTTCCAACATCTGCCACAAAATACACATCATATTTCTAGCCTTCAATTCCTGAGCCATACCCATTGTCAATGGCTAAAGTTGTTGCCATCAACCATTGTGGAGCTGAAAAGTATCAAACATCCCTATCTAAAGGGCTGCAATAATGCAGGTTGGAAGTACAATGAGTATAATGGGAACATGGTTAAATATGAGAAATTTAATATTAATCTACAAAAAAATGTCACGTTATATGATTGTTAAGATATTCTTCCAAATGAAAAATAAAACATGAAGAAACCTAAAATATGTATTCTGCTAGATTATCTGGGGAAGATCTTGTCTAAAGGAATTTATGATTTTCAACATTTGGAAACGTTGGTTCTGTATGGGCGTGCCAAAATGGATGGGCCTCTGACGTTGGAAATATTACCCAGTTGAAGGTCACTATCTATAACATGGTGTAAGTTGTTCAAATACTCACGAATAGGGAGTTGAGGAAGAGAAACTAGATTTCTAAAGTTGGAGATGTTGTCTCTACAATATCTAGAAAAAATGAGTGTATGGGAGGCCCATATGGTTGTATGTGGAATGAGCAAACGCTTCCCTAGCTAAGAGTTTTGACAGTTCATTCTTGCAAATCTTTAAGCAGAATGCTAACATTAGAGGAAATTTCAGCCTAAAAGTGGCCTCCTAAGGAAAAATAAAAATTGAATAATAGTTGAAATAATATAATAAGAGTTATGAATTTTGGAGGGAAAAGAAGAAAATTATTTTTTTAGTTGTATTTTTGGTTTATCTCATTATAACTTTACTCAAATTTCAAGTGTAAAGACTCATTGGATGCAGAATTAAATTCCACATCAAACGAGTACCCATTATGCATACTTTTTAGAAGACCCACATTGATAAAAATTGAAGATACATCAAAAACATGTGTTGAACACAATTTTTCAATGTATCTTCAATTTTTATCAATCTGTATCTTCTCAAAAGTATGCATAATGGGTACTCATTGGATGTGGAATTTAATTCCGCATCTAATCAATGTCTACACTTGAAATTTCAACAAACCTATATGGATATAAGCCAATAATAAAATTAATTAAATAGTTTTCCTTTTCCCTCAAAAATATTTACATGTACCTATTTTTAAATTTAAATGATTTTGATTGGTTTACATATTATGATATGGAGATTAAATGAAAATTTCATTGGCACTTTTAGGCTAAAATTTCCTCTAATTAGCTTCCAAACTTGCATAGAGTGAACGACAATGGAGGAGGTGAGACTTTTTCTCTTTATTGCCTTATATGTAGATATGCCAAAGTTAACAAAATTCCAAAAAAGCATAGAACAAATAAATAGAGTTGTATAGGTTTTGAAATAAAATGTGATACCAGAGAATACGGGTTGCCATGCATAGCTTTATTGTATAACAATTAATTTCATATTCTCTAAGATGTGTGACATGCGCTATTCCCTTAGTCATGTTGTTTTTCAGTGCACATCTAACCTCGAACAACTTATTTCTTCACCTTTAAGGGGAAAGGATGTAACCAATTCTCTACTTTTAATTCCCAATTAAATAATCCAAAGGGGCTCAATTATACATCGACAAACATACATAAGGACCTATGATATATGCAATACAATTTGTTTGGAATCATATTTATCGAGATGATGAAGAGGTACAATTGGTGGAAATTTCAAAATAGTTGAGGTGTCGACAAAAGTGCAGGACTTGATCAAACAAAATGATCCTAATGTTGATTGTAAAGAGAGCTTGATTATCAATGCTAGAAATTATTCCATCAGTGCATCCCATATTATTAGAAATGAATATGACCTTAAATTAAAGATCCAAATGTTGGAGATTCTTTGAGACACTAAAATAGCTTATAGTATTATTAACTTCAAAAATAGAGATGAGGTTCATTTTGATATTAGTTATAAGAAACTTCATTGCAATACAACTCCCTATTACGCCCTTATAATACTAGTGATTCCCCCACTACTATTGTCATTGTATCCTTTATTGTTATTATTTTTCCCCTATTGTCCCCATATTGTTATTAATATGCCCCATAGAAACCCACTATTGTTATTTTTGTGCCCTTATGTTATTACTGTTATGTCGGCTTGATTATATTGTGACCCCTTAGACTCCTATATATAGAAGGGAGGTTTAGTCATTTTTATTATCCAAGAATTGTTCATTTGTGTAATGTATAGGAGGTTTTCCCCTCAAAGAGGTAGAATTCTAAGGCGTTGATCTATCTTTTCTATCTTTTTGCGAGCTAGTTTCCTAAGATTTAGTATCAAAGCTTTAGATTCTAGTGTTTCGCTACTCCAAACAAGTCATCGTAGTATTTTAGCTATAAAGTTTTTTTTGTGACATTTCAAAAGCTACAAAACAAACCCATTTGAGCTAAAATCCATCTGAACTTTGGATCCAACATTCAGATCTTTTCTCGCTATATTTCCGGGATATGATCTGAGGAAGTTAGGGTTTTTGTAGACTTCCGAATTACATTCCAAATAAGTGAGATGGGGAAAATTGTCATAGTTTTTTTTTTAAGCATCAGATTGAAATTTTGTAAGAATTTTCAGAAAGAGTACGACCTGTAGTTTTTTGTGTATCAATTTCAAATACTAATGTTGAAATAGTGACATCTGCAAGTCGTACAATTTCGCTCTACTTAACTAGTCTATAATCATGTCGCCATGGAATATTTGGCCTAACTCTTCCTTGGATAATCCAATCTTGATCAGACTTGTGGGGTTATAAAGAGGACTCAAACAGCTACCACGGGACGAGATTTAAGATATTTGAGATCCGCAGTTACAGAGAAACAACAAATTCAATATCGAGCTCTTACAAAGTGAAAAAATAGGGGAGTAGTTTTTTTTAAATTTTACATAAGATTGGTTTGAAAAAATATTATGAAGGAATTCAAAGGGAATAGTGAAGAATTATTAGCATTAATCAATTCCCCGAAGAAAGAAAATGGAAACACCTAGTAAGCGACCTGAAAGCTCTAGCATGACTCGTGAAGAAGAGGAAGAAATGCAACATGATATATCAAAATTACAAGACCAAGTACAACAAATTTCACTCTCACTAAAGGTAAATGAAGCCAAGATGAATGGTGTGGAAGCTAAGATGAATGTCATGGATGCTAAGATAAATGGCATGGATGATAAGATGGAAGAATTGAAGATAAATGTGAATAAGTTGCTACAAGAAATTGTCACTAATGGTGAAAGGGTAGTAAAGGAAACTCATGATGAGAACAATAGAAATGTTAATCATGATTTCATATACTCTAATGTTAGATTGAAGACCCACCATGTTCCAAAAATTGATATGAGGAAGTTTGATTACAATGATCCCGGAGCATGGATACTACAGATGGAGCAATTTTTCGATATCCATAATGTTCAAAACACAGAAAAGGTATGTATTGAAACTTTATATTTGGAACCAAATCAGTTTATGTGGTATCGATGGCTTTTCTCTTGTAAACAAATTGTCACTTGGGCAATTTTTATGGAAGAAATGATAGCACATTATAAAGATACAAAAAGCAACACCTTTTTAGCCAATTGATAAATCTGAAACAAAAGGGTTCAATGAGGGAGCACATTGAGGACTTCCAAAAATTGAACATAAGGGTAAAAGATATTCTAGAGGAGCATATGATTGATGTGTTCATAAGGACATTAAAGGATAATATCCGACATGAGGTTCACCTTTGGGAACCTAATTCATTGGTGAAGGCATTCAGGTTAGCAAGAAAAATGTAAAGAAAAATTATGGCAACCATGAAGCCTACCACTCACAACTATAAAGATGGAAGTGTTGCTTCCCCTAGCCTTCCACAACCTACAAGGTTGACACCACAAAAATTGGAAGAAAAATGAGAAAAATGGATTTGTTACAGTTGTGATAGAAAATACACTAAAGGTCATAAGTGTGCTGAGAAGAAATTATTCTACATAGATTGTGAAGAGGAGGAAGAAAAGGAACAAGAAATGTCAAAAGAAGAGGATATACTCCAGGACCAAACCCTAGATAAAGAAGAAATGAATCCGACCATATCTTGTAATGCATTGGCTAGAATTACCACTCCTCAAACTATCAAGATAGAAGGACATATCAAGAAGAAAAAGGTAATAGTTTTGATTGATTCGGGAAGTACCCATAATTTTATTCATTGTAAGATAGTAGAGGAATTGAATTTCTTCCTATATCCAGCACCAGAGTGTCAAGTGATGGTTGCAAGTGGAGGAACCATAAAGTGGTTTGGAAAGTGCCATAATATCAAGCTATCCATGGGAGAATATGTATTGAATAGCCCAATTCTTTCCATTCCAATGGGTGGTGTTGTTGTTGTACTAGGAGTCCAATGGCTACAATCCTTGGGTACAATAGCTTTTAATTTTCAACAACTTTTCATGAAATTTTGTGCGGAAGGAAAGGAAGTTGAATTAAGGGGTATTGCAGGGAAACCAGGAAAGATAATTAACTCTAACTGTATGAAGAAGCTTCTAAATAAGGAACAACGAGGTGTAATTGCACAATTATGTTCGCTAGAAGTTCCCATATCAAAATCATTTATTTCTCCAGATCTCCAAAAAGTCTTGGAAAATCATTCCAAGGTATTTGAGACTCCCAAAGGTCTCCCACCTATTCGTGATCATGACCATGCTATTCATTTGATTCCAAGAAGTGTTCCTCCAAGCATTAGGCCGTACAGGTATCCCTATACCCAAAAGAGTAAAATTGAATGTATGGTAGCAGAAATGCTAGAGGTTGGTATAATTCAACCTAGTCAAAGTTCTTTCTCTGCTCCAGTAGTATTGGTGCACTAGAAGGATGGATCATGGCACATGTGTCCAGATTATAGTGAACTCAACAATCTCACTATTAAAGATAAATTTCCCATTCATGTCATTGATGAATTATTGGATGAATTGCATGGATCAATTTACTTCACCAAGTTGGATCTTCGTTCAAGATATCCTCAAATCAGAATGAAGACTGAAGACATTCCGAAAACAACATTTAGAACTCATGAGGGTCATTATGAATTTTTGGTCATGCCTTTTCGCCTTACCAATGCACCTTCTACATTTCAAGGTTTCATGAATTCCATTTTCAAAGCCTTCCTTAGAAAATTTGTGTCAGTATTTTTTGATGATATACTAATCTACAGCAAGTCTTGGAAGGATCATGTTGAACATGTTGACGAGGTGCTCAAACTATTGGAGGAGAAACAATTATATGCAAAAATCTTGAAATGTTTCTTTGGAGTAGAAGAGGTGGAATATCTGGGTCATATTCTATCTCATGAAGGTGTTAAGGTAGACCCTAGAAAAATTAAAGCCATTAAGGAATGGAAAATCCCCACATCCATAAAGGAGCTGCGAGGATTTCTTAGGTTTATAGGGTATTATCACAAGTTTGTTAAGAATTATGGGAGAATAGCAGCACCTCTAACAACATTATTGAAGAAAGATGCATTTTCATGGACTCCAGAAGCAACAAAGGCCTTCGAAAATCTTAAAGGGGCAATGTGCCAAGCACCAGTCTTAGCTACACCAGACTTCACAAAAACCTTTATTGTCGAATGTGATGCTTAAGGAAATGGAATTGGTTTTGTTTTAATGCAAGATGAAAGACCCATTGCTTTCGAAATCCAATCAAGGGAAAGTATTTACACAAAGCTATTTATGAGAAGGAAATGTTGGAAATACTACTTGCACTTAAGAAATGACGACCCTACCTAATGGGAAGACACTTCAAGGTAAAAACAGATCATGATAGTCTTAAATAGTTTTTACAACAAAGATTATCCTTTGAAGAGCAACAAAAATGGGTCACAAAGGTGTTGGGTTATGACTTTGAAATAATCTACCAAAAAGGGAAGAAAAATGTTGTGGCAGATGCACTCTCAAGAAAGGATGAGGATGTGGAAGCATTGTTGTACGCCATTTCTATTATCCAACCAAATTGAATAAATGAACCAAGGGAGGAATGGAAGAATGACGAAGAAGTGTGGGCACTCATTCAAAAGTTACAACAAGATCCTAGTACACCTGATACATTTAGCTGGAAAAATGATTCGTTATGGTACAAAGGTCACATGTACCTATGTAAAAATTCCGAACTCAAACAAAAGATTCTTATGGAATTGCACACTTCTCCCTTAGGAGGGCACTCAGGATTTTTAAAAACTTACCACTAGGTTAAGAAGGAATTTTTTTTGGATAGCCTTAAATCGGATATTCAAAAGTTTTTGGAGGAATGTTTGGTTTGCTAACAAAATAAAGTTGAAACAATTAAGACCCCAAGGCTATTACAACCTTTATCCATTCCAAGCCAAGATTGGGATGAGGTTTGAATGGATTTTATCACAGGTATACCCATGTCCAAAGGAAAGAGTGTCATCATGGTGGTAGTTGACAGACATACCAAGTATGCACACTTTTGTGCATTATCACATCCATTTAAAGCCAGTACAATTTCTATTTACGCATATGTGAATTGATGACAATGTTAATGAGAAGTGTTTTTGTTCTTGCACTAATCCCAGTTCAATTCTCTATTGTTATAATTTCTATCTGCTATTTAAATTATGTATGCATGTGGTTTACACATCGGTTACATGTTTATGAACTAATTAATTTAATGTAGATTGTGTGTATACTATGAATCATTGCCCTTACTTCAATGTTTATGTTAACAATTGATTTGTGAACAAATATGTTATTGATTTCTAGAACTTTTCCTTTGAGTATCCCTTAGTTATTTTTTAGCTATCATATTCTTCATTAAGGTATGTTATTACTCATGGTGTTGTTCTTGTATTATTATATCATGTTCCACAAGTTGTTAATGGAGAGTTGATCTCGTTCTCATCTTTAAAATATAGCATTTACTCTCACACTTATCTATACATTTGATATCCAAGAGAAAAACACACACATACAATGGAATTCAGGTTAGTATATGAATGGAGCTCCTATCCCAAATTGCGTGAGATATAATTGGGACTTCACACCAAGGAGACCCCCTACTATTGGAAAAATTTCCAACATTGCCAACAAAATTCAAATGGGAAAATGTATAAATTGTTTCTTTCTTTTTTCACTCAATAAATGTGCCCAATACTTTTACGGATATCAGACATCAGCAAAGAAAAACTTGTCAAAAACATTTATTGGAAGCCTTAGGGTATTCCCTTAAAATCCAAACATCCCAATAAATGAAAATTATTCTCGCAATTGAAAAAATACTTGTCTTTCCAAGAGGATCAACAATCCAAGGGAGTATTAGAAAAATAAAAGATGATTTCCCTACATTCTGCAAGGAAGGAATATTTTACATGATTAGTGTTAAATTGAGTGGTATGCTTCTCAAGAAATGGGTAGCATTAATTTATTTTTCAAAATTGAAATCCAAATTTGATGGACATGGTAGGCCCTTGAAAACAATGTGATAGATGATAACATAAACCAGGTATAAAGACATAAAAGTTCTTTGTTTTGGTGAAATTTCAATAGAACTTGTATGAGACTTGATCTAAAATTAAGGCTTCGAAATAATTTTTTATTCTTATTGTATCTTATTTTAAATTTGTTAATAGTGTTTATAAGAAATTCAAAAGATGTATTTTCAAAACAAAAATAACAATAGAAAATACCAATAAGAGCAAGTCAATAATGAAGTTCATCCTTCATAGGCAATGTCTCCAGGTCCACTTCAAATGAACAAATAAATCATTAAAATTATGAAAAACACTTCAAATGATTTCTTAAGTGAACAATGATCGCCAACTTGCAATAAAAATTCCTCTAGGAAGACTGTAACACTACTCGAATAATCTTCATGTCTAGTTCCCTTGAAAAAAAGGCTTTATGGGATTTATTTCCCAAAACTATCTTGGAAAATACAACTAAAAATATATTATGCACATTAGATATCACAACATGAAGCAATGGTGCAATTGTAATGCATAAATTTTAAGTAGTGGAGGTTGTGAGTTCAATCCTATATCATGCATAATTTTGTAGGCTATGCAAGACATTTTTGGCATACTATAAGCTTATGATCTTCCATTTGTATTAAGTTTTTTATAACCCTCGTAATATTGTAAGCAACCACATTTAATATATAATTCATCTTGTCACATTATTCATTTGAAACCTTAATAGACCAAATCTTCCAACTCATCAGAATACTTCAACCAATCAAAATATGTGCACCCTACCACATAATATTTCTACAAGGTCCATATGACAGCCACATGGAAGCCGATGGTTGGTCCACATGGTTTCCCTTGGTTGCCCCACGTGGTAGCCCCTAGTTGGGCAACATGGAAGCCATGTAGAATTTTGGATCTTGTCTAGGTGGTGCCATGTGGAGGCATGTAGTTGATCCATGTGATTTCATCTAGGTGTGCCATGTGTTATCCTTTTGCGTTCCACTCCTCTTTTGACTTTAACTTCTGGAAGACGTAACTTTCACATATGTTGTTTATTTGAGCTCATTCAAATTGTGTTGGAAATATCTTGACGATGTCCTTAACATGGTGCTTTTTTTATCATCATTTGATACAATCAACTTGGACTTTTTTGGGAATCATCTCGGTTAAATCCTCCCCTTTAATAAGCTTTTGGACCACCAAAAGTTTGATTTTATTTAGAAAGTAAGTGAGGGTATAGCTCCCTTGATTTTCTTATTTCCATGTATCATGATTTATTTCTATGCAATCCTTCTAGACAAACATGAATATATTCCACATCGCCTCTTCATAAAGTTCTCACCTTGTTGTTAAGAATAACATCATTTTTCAACTCATTGAGATATCAAGGAGAAAAATAATGAACAAAATGAACTTGAAAATTCCCTCCTTGATCGATAATCATAGGAGGCTCATCTAGATTAAGGTTTTCAACATTCACCGCTAAATACATTTGTCTATGTGGAAATAAATCTAACTGGAAAAAAAATTCACCAATTTCCCTAAATTGTGAACATACCATATCTTATTGGTTTGAGCTTATTTCCTTCACCTTTGATATGTTATTCACTAATATATAAATGGAATTGATCACTAACTTGCATTAGAAAAATTTTGAGGTGAAAAATGAGCCTCAAAACAAAAAAAATGTAGTAACAGTATTAACTTTAAAGGAACCAATAGCTTTCAAGATGATGAAGTCATCCCCGAGGGAAAATAATTTTGAGTAAGAAGAAGAAAACTACCTTTTTCAATTGTATTTTCAACTTATCTCCTTATAGGTTTACTCAAATTTCAAGTGTAGAAACCCCTTTCATGCAAAGTTAAAATCTACATCCAATGAGTACCCATCCTACATACATTTGAGTAGACCCACATGCAATAAATAGAAAAGACATGAAAAGACATGTTGAACACACTTTTTTCATGTATTTTCATTTTTTTCCATGTGAATCTACTTAGAAATATTCAAAGTGGGAACTCATCGACATAGAATTTAATTCCATAGATAAGGGGTGTCTACACTTAAAATTTGACTAAAATTATAATGGGATAAGTCAAAAATATAATAAAAAAAGTAGTTTGCTTTCTTTTTCAAGTTTAGAAACCCATTAGATGGAGAGTTAAAATCTACATCCAATGAGTACAAATTCTGCATAGTTTTGAGTGACCCACATGGAAGAAATTGAAAATACATGAAAAAACATGTTGAACACACTTTTTTCATGTATTTTCAAAATTTTCCATGTGGTCTACTCGTAAGTATCCAAAGTGGGGACTCACTGATGTGGAATTTAATTCCATAGCTAAGGGGTTTCTACACTTGAAAGTTGACTAAAATTATAATGGGATAAGTCAAAAATATAATTAAAATGCTTTTCTTTGTTTTTAATGAAAATTTCCTCTCTTATTTTATTATTATAGCTATTATTTTATTACTTTACTTAGCAGGCCCATTTTAGACCTCAAAACTCCCCTAATGAAAATGATGATCGACTCTATGCTTTTCATGCCTAACCTTAAACATGGATTCACTTTTTTCCAATTGTTCCTACATAGCTTCATGAACTAGATGGATATTTTTTATGAACTTCTTCTCCTTCTATGGATTTGTCTGCATCATTATGTCCATCCACCATTGAATATTTCCAAAATGAAAATACCAAAGTAGATGTAAGAAAATAGACAAAATATGTATTAATATGAGAACTCTTTGTAGAAGAATGTATGACATGATTATAAGCATGGTTTACATAATAAAAATATCCATCCCAAAGCCTAGGATGTTTTTTATAATAGCATCAGAGTAGATGTATCACTATTCTATTGACGATGTCAGTCTGTCCATAATTCTATTGAGGAAAAGCATTTCTCTTTTGAATATTTAGTTTCCATCGACACCATAATGCTGACCAAATCTCTCCAAGGAAGTCAGAGTCTCAGTTAGATACAATTTTTGTGGGAAAACCAAAATGAACCCAAACATTCTAAAATAACATGTGTGCAATATTCTCTCTTGTCACCTACATTTTACAGGGCATCAAGACACAAAATTTTTGTAATATGTCTGCTACTACACACTAGTAACCATGACCTTCTCTAGACAGATGTAAACCTAATACAAAATCCATAGACACACTTTTCCATGGACAAGAAGGTACATGCATTGGCATTTACAAACCCATTTTTCCGTCACACGGTTTGCTAATAATACACATAACATATCCTTTTGACATATTTAGACTTAACTTTATTCATTTGAGGCCAAAAACAGTCTCATTGGAATTGAATACTATTTTCTCTACACCAAAATGACTAGAAATAAGAGAATTATGCGGATGGATCATTACATGAACACTTTCATATCTTGGAATACAGAATTTACCAAGACAACATAATATTTTTGGATGAAAATGATAATATAATTCTTCTACTTGACTGTTATGCATTGGTGTTCCATATACATCCTTAAAATATTCATCCCTAGCATATTGTTTGATATAAATTCCAAAAGCTAAAGAACTATGTTGTAGAACAATGGATGCAATAATAGAAGCTCTTGCTAATATATCAACAACTTTTTTTTATACCTTTCTTATAATTTATGAACAAATGGAATTTCTACAACAATCTCATCCTTTAGAATTATTGTGACTATTGTAGAATGGACTGTGCTTGAAGGTACTGCAAAGGCTAGTGATATATATCAACAATTTTCTCTTTGCCTACTAAAATAATGTTTCCACTTCTTCACGCTCTAAACCGAAGCATACAATTTTTTTTATAGGTAGTATAATTTATTATTGCACTAGAGAATGTATTAAAACAATAAAAATCCGGTTACCTTCATTTCATTAACAATGCACCCATGGTGTAATCACTTGCACTAGTATCAATAGCGAAAGGTTGCTGTAAATTTGGAAATGCCAGAATAGGCACTATATTGATCTTCTCTTTCAAATTCTCAAAGGATTTTGTTTATTTCCTCCCCACTTAAAATTAGTATGTCATCTAAGTAGACTCTAATAAATGTAGAAATTTTGAGTGTAGATTAACCTGATAATGCAATATACTAAAGAAAAATACTTTAATCTAATTCTACGATCAAACTTGCAAAAGCTTAATAGATTTGATCAAGATCAAGCAGAACACATATAACCAGAAGAAGAATCAATGCACATGAAACACGGAAGAATACTCACAGGAAAGCCTCAGCTAAAAACCCCACTATCTATATTATCATACAAGGTGGAAATACATCAAAATTACACAAAGCTTTAGCTCTCATAGCTAGCCAGCTCTCAGTACAATCCTCCTGGATGCTCACAGGCAAACAAGGATTCTCACAAACATTCTCCTTAGCCCTCGAAGCCTCCTATTTCCTTGAGCATTTTGTCTTGGGTGATCCTACTGTTACAAAGTGTAACACTGGTCTCACACCTTGTAAAACTGCGCAATCCTCAAGGAACCTTGTTCCTTCTGCATGGATGAGTTTACTTTATAGGAAAACTCATGCAACTGATAGTACATTGTCCTTGTCTTTAATCTCAACTGGGTCCTTCTCTAAATAGACATGCATAAGTTATTTATGAGAGAATCTTCAGTTATATGGAGTACACAAGTTTGATGCATGCATGCATTAACTGACTGAACTTACAATTAGTTCCTCAAACTGTTTGGAACTAATTTAACTGGACATAACTCAGTTAACTAAGCTAACTAATTACCACTAAATTATATCTCATCCTTATCTCCTTAATTAAGTGATAATCTCCTTAATTCAAGGGGTAACTGTTGCATGACTTTGCAAAGACTTCTAACTTGAATTTCTCCAACTAATTAACTCAAGATGAATTAATTAATTATTTTTCAAGCAGCTCGTGAGACTAAATTCTAATTTAGTTCTCAATTTTAATTCAAGGAAAAATTAAAATTGGAATATCCTGGATTCTATTTTTACCATTTCTTGTTGCTATTTTTAACACTCCCTCTCAATAAGAAATGAATTCAACTCGATCCCGATCCTGAACCTTTGGAATGTTCTGCATGCAACACTTCTCTCTAGTGTTGTTGCTCTAGCAACTCTAAAAACAAAAAAAAAACATCCAACATGAATCAAAATGATGCCTCTGTCATCAAAGTCTCTGACTACTATTGCCTTTGTCGAGTGAAAACTCTGCGCTTCTGTTGACTCTGCCTTTCTACACTAATGTCAATCCTTCTCTATGCTATTCAATATCTAAATACTCTAGCCATAATCACTTTGATCTCAGACTGTATCAATCCAAATGATTCCTCCTGCTACTCTGTACTTTGGGCTCTCGTAGCAAAGTACGATCCATGAGATAAAACCTCTCAATGGACCCTGCCTAATTTCAGCCTTCTTGGGACTATCACTTCACATCGCCCCACCTCACACCTGGAGGTATGGATGCATGTGCTCCCTCTGCTGACTTGGCTCAAAATTTCCCCCTACTAGAGGTCTTTGCATGAGTGGATGCCTCCACTCAGTCTCCTCTCAGCATCTCCTATTGTGGCTCCTCCACAATTGTCTGAGACTTCTTCTGGGGATGCATGTTGAGAGGTAATTTACTCTCCCTCTCAACCACCAAGTCTCTAACATTTTCCTTTCTCCTCAAGGCTTTACATGCATCTTGATCCTCAAGAGCATATGGGTTCTTTACTTGTCAACAGATCTGTTTCACCTGTCCCATGGTGATGTGTCTAAGGAAAACCTTTCCCTTACTAAAAAAAACATCACAGCCTTTGTCCTCCAACATCGCGATTGATACAAAATTCTTCTTTAGTCCAGGCACATACTTCACATCTGTCAAGGTGATAAGAGCTCCATGCTTCTTCTAAAAAGAAACTATGCCCACTCCTGAAACACTATACCTTTCATCGTCACCCATCTCTATGTGCATCTCGAGGTCTTTCTCCTCCAAGGTACTGAATAAACTTTTATCGCTGATCATGTTGAATGAGGCTCCAATGTTAAGAAACCAAACACTACCCATCATCGATGACACCATGCATGCGATGAGAGTAAAGTCCATTTTGAACTAAGAGGATAATGCCTCACCTTCCGATCCTTTTGAGGATCCCTTCTTAGACTTCTTCAATGGGAAATTAATCGCATAATGACCCATATCATGACAATTAAAGCATCTCACTTTAGACTTGTCAACATTCTTCCCTCCATGAGAAGAATTCGATTTGGAATGAGAATCCTTCTCCTTCCCTTTCCTTGCCTTACTTGTTAAGGCTAGATTTTCTTCATCATCCTTGCATGAAGAACCATTTTGTGTGCTCCTCCTAATCTCCTCCTACATGAGATCCAACCACAGTTGTTCCCACTCCAGTAGTTTCTCCCTTCCATTCTCAGAGTCCTAGTAGCTAGTCTAGCTCTTTAAAAGGCCGAGGAGAGCGAGGCTCACCATATCTTCATTAGCAGTAGTTATCCCACACTTCCAAGCTCATCTCTATGGGCGGTGAGCTTGTTTAGATATGTGGGAATAGTATCCCATTCTCCATATTGATTCTTCAAAGCTTATCCTTGAGCACCAATTTCCTCTGGTCGTTACTATTCTTGTAGAGGTCCTTCAATGTCTTCCACATTGAATATGGGGAATCCTTCCCATGGAGACTCAAGACAATATGGTCTTGAACTCCCTCAAGGATGATCCATGTCACTCTTGCCACACACTTCTTCCACTCAACCAACTCTTGTGCATTAATTGAAGCTGGCTTTGGGATTTCTCGATTAATGGAATCCTTCAAGCCATTGTCTTCTAATACAGCCTCCATGTGATCTTTCCATGCTATGTAATTTGAGTTTCCATCCAAGGCATACTCGAGTCTCCATCCATAGAACTCCATTGACCAACCTGAAGTATGAGATGAATTCAATTTGCACCTACAACCCCAAACTTTAAACTTCAAATTCTCTTCTAAGTATATTGTTCACAGCTCTGAAAACCTTTCCTCTGATACCATGTAGAAATTTTGAGTGTAGATTAACATGATAATGCAATATACTAAATCAAAATACTTTAATCTACTTCTACAATCAAACTTGTGGAAGCTTAATAGATTTGAGCCAGATCAAGCAAAGCACATATAACCAGAAGAAGAATCAATGCACATCAAACATAGAAGAATACTTAGGGGAAAGCCTCACCTAAAAACCCCGCTATCTATATTATCATACAAGGTGGAAATACATCAATATTACACAAATCTTTAGCTCTCACAGCTAGCCAGCTCTCCGTACAATCCTCCTAGATGCTCACAGGAAAACAAGGCTTCTCACAAACCTTCTCCTCAGCCCTCCAAGCCTCCTATTTCTTTGCATAGTTTCTCTTGGGTGATCCTACTATTACCAAGTGTAACACTGATTTCTCAAACTAATCTCACACCCTATAAAATTTCCCAATCCTCAAGGAACCTTGTTACTTCTGCATGGATGAGTTTCCTTTATAGGAAAACTCATGCAACTGATAGTAAATTGTCCCTGTCTTTAATATCAACTGGTTCTTTCTCTGAAAAGGCATGCATGAGTTATTTATGAGAGAATCTTTAGTTATCTAGAGTATACAAGTTTGATGCATGCATGAGTTAACTGACTGAACTCACAATTAGTTCCTCAAACTGTTTGGAACTAATTTAACTGGACATAACTCAGTTAACTGAGCTAACTAATTACAACTCAATTATAACTCATCCTTATCACCTTAATTACAAGATAATCTCATTAATTTAAGGGTTAACTGTTGCATGACTTGACATTGAATTCTAACTTGAATTTCTCCAACTAATTAACTCAAGAAACTAGTGAGACTAAATTCGAATTTTAATTCTCAATATTAATTAATGGACAAATTAAAATTGGAATATCCTCAATTCTAGTTTTATCATTTCTTGTTTCTGTTTGTAACAATAAAATCATTTATGAATGGCCTAAACACATCATTCATAAATCACATGAAATTGGTGGGAGAATTAAAAGCCCAAGGGACATGACTAGCCATTCAAATAGGCCATGTTTTGTTTTAAAAGTAGTTTTCAAAATATGATATTCATAAATCATTATTTAATAGTAACCACTTCTTAATTTCAAACTAGTGAAATGGATTTCATTTTTCAATTGATCTAGCAAATCATGAATAGAAGGAATAGGGTAGTGGATCCTCTCCATGATTTTCTTTAATTCTCATAAATCTACTTGCATTCTCCTTGTACCATCTTTCTTTAGTACCAACACAATGGGTGATCCACATGGAGAAGTACCTCGTTGAATGAATAATTTCTCAAGCAACTATTGAACTCACTTCTTGATTTCTTCATTCTCAATCATTGATAACCTATACACACCAATGTTAGGAAGAGATGAATCTTGTAGGAACTAGATCTAATGTTGTATATGTCTCTTGGGATGTAACAGTTTGGGCTCCTGAAAGACTTCATTATAGTTAGAAAAAATATTACCTAATTCATCATTATGTTTAGGATCACATCCTTTGAAATAATTCGATTTATGATCATCCTTAGATTTTAGAATCATGAGTTAAAAACATTCTTTTAGCATTTACAAGCATTTTCATCCTTCTTGTGGTAACAAGAGGAAAATTGGTCTTCATTTGATGGGATATCATTATATACTTAATAAAATATTTAATAAGATGATACTTTCTCTCCTCCCTATAAAGTATAGCTTTCCTATCATATAAATATAGACTTCCCAAAATAATCCCACAAATGTCATATGTTATGACATCTAAATTTACCTGATCAATGAAATTACACACAATTGTAAATCTAAGATTGAATTCTTTATACACCTCCAACTTAGTATCTTTTATGGGACCCATTTATAGGTATATCATAAGGCCCATTTTTCCATCCTACATCCTATAATTTCCTATATTCTCATATTTATTAATATCTTTTTTACTACAATGTTCTTAATAGTGAGAATAAAGGATCTTTGTTATACTTCATGGCCTAATGTGATCAAGATCTAGGAAAAGAGTGATTTTCAGTGCATTTACTATGCAAAGGTATGCTGGAGGAAAGTAGATGAGATGTAGAAGGCTTGTCCCCTATTTACTCACCTAAAACACAATTTGATCCTATAAATCACTCCCCTATAGCTCAAGGATCTACTAGCAACCAATGCACTCAAGGAATTATGAGGATCTAAGGGAGCTAGATCCAATGTTTTAGAGAATTTGGAGCAAAGAACTACTCTTTCCAAGGAGGTTTCCCCTTAGTCATTTTTGTATAGGTACGTAAGCCTAAGGGCTCAATAGGATTCAAACTTTTGGAGCCAATAGGAGCTACTAAGAGCTAGGAGCTTGAGATTGTCATTTTCATTTCCTCAACATGATGTACTTCAACTCTGTTTTTGGTCAATGAAAAGCTTATTGTTATCTTCCATCTATGTTTGTTTCAGAGGGTTGAGACCCCTTGGTTTAGGGCCCAACCCATAGGGTCTTGTCTCTCTTTATGTATTTTATCCATGCATGACATTTCATAGAAATATCTCTTTTCCTTTCTTGATAGAAATTTTCTTATAAAATTTGTTGGTGTAGGTATATCCACCACCTATATTGTGGGAAGTGTTGTCAAGTAATATGTATAAGCAAGCCAAAAACATGTGGTTACTTTCTTTGCAATTGTTAGGTCTTAGACTAATGCTCTTTTACATGCTTTATTTTCTGCATACTTAGGGATTAAATCACAAGCTTTCATGGATGTAGGCCATATGCATGCTAAAAGATATATTTTATTTTGATGCAAATAAAATTCAACTCCTCACTTTTTAGTTAGGTTCATAAAATTCAACTCATACTTTCTTGTTTAGTTCACTTTGCTGCAATTTGGTTAATAGTTTGACATTCTTTTCAAGTTGCAAAAATAATTATTTTTCTGGTGTGCACGTACTACTATCATATTGGAGGTTTTATATATTCATCCTACATTCCTCATACCATCATCATCCTCTTTCTTCTCACCAAAAAAAACCCTCAAAACTCTTCCACTAAAAGTCAGTTCTGGAACATTGAAGGACACCATGTGCATTTGTTTTTGTGAAAGATTAGCCTCTGAGAAGTGCTAAACCTAAAAAAATATTTGTATAGCCTTCATATACATTCATATACTATTTCAAACCTTTATCTCACCTTTTTCCCCCTAAAAATGCTCATGGATCCTATCCTATAACAAAACAGGGTAATCTTGTAGCATCTTGTAGCACGTTGTAAACTTGACTAGATTTCCCCCAAAAGCTTGATTTTTTCCTCTTATCCTTGAGTAATGTCCCCTGAGCTGTAAAAATATGATTGAGGAATAAAAAATACCACTTAATACTTTCCTTTTCTTCACTTCAACACAATCCCACTATTAGTGATAGTGGACAGATTTATGAATTTAGAGATACAGTGATGATCTTCTTGATTAGATTAAGAAATGTTTAATGAGCACTTTCACTAAATTCAATATATTTGAACACAATGATTAAAGGTTTGTTTATCCATGCAAGGTATACAATGGATTTTTCTCTTTAATACATGCTTTTATTAGGGTTCCAATTGCAAGCATTGTTAGTGCATAGATTAGTTTCCTTTTTCATGCAACTTTTTTATTTTGCAATTATATTATTTTTCACATTCCTGAAAGTAGCATAGAATTTAATTTCTACAAGAAAACTAAAATTTCTATTCGTGCAAGTAGTATAACCTTTCCATTCCTATAGCTAGGGTTAGTATTTACATTTGAACAAGTGACATCTTCACTCATTTTTAAAGTAGAACAATATTTCCATTTTTGGAGTTAGAACAAAACTCACTTTTTATGCAATCCCCTTCCTTGAGTCAGTTGATAGAGTGGTCTATATATGCCTTGTTATGATGCATCTCTTGAAGTTGGAATGAGTATGAGTTGACCTACTCTGCATATAACATTGTCACCTTTTACATTTGTACAAAACCCATGTCGACAATTAAAGTTGGTATCCTTCAGAGTTGCAACACTCTTGTTGCAATACTAGGGCTCACCACTTTTTGTTGCATTTTCCAAGGGGGTGTCCAGGTAGTTATTGAGTCTACATAGAATTTTCCTTTCATTTTCATATTTTTATTTCTTTGCATCAACATTGTTTTATTTGAAAAATTTAGAAGGAAAGAGAGAAAAAAACACAAATAAAAAGAAAAATGTTTTCATGCCTCATAGGAATAGGGATAATCAAGGGAAATCTATACTAAAAACCCCCACCCCTTCAAGCATTCAATCATCACTCTTATTTGGGGACTATGAAATTCCCGCTCTAACCATAGGTGGGTTGGATATTCCTTTAGCTGAGCAACCAAAAATATTTGAGGAACCCATAAAGGAGGAAGAGACTATATCGCCTACCCAAAACATCTCTTAGAATAGGTAGAATAATATCTTAACTATATAAGAAACCAATGTGGAGCTCAAGATTAATAATATAAGCCCCACTGCTCTTCCAAACTTCCATGGCCTAGCCTCTGAGGACCCTTACACATTCATTTTTTAGTTTATTATATTTTGTAGGACCCATGATTATATTTTCTATGAACATAAGATAAAATTGTTTCAGTCCACCCTTAAGGATGCAGCCTAGCATTGGTTGATGAGATTACCTAGAGATAACATCACTACTTGGGCATAAATTAAGCAAGGCTTTAATGAGAAGCAAAGGATTACTTTATGTATAAGGAGATAAAAGGGGAGATATTTAGGATGACCCTAGGTCCAGATGACTCCTTAGAAAATTATGGGGAAAGTTCCAACATAACTATAGAAGGGCTAACTATACCCTTAAACTAGAATCACTCAAGCTTTTACTTCTTTGAGGGATTAGTGAGGATGTAATGGAGACCCTCAATATGTTCTCTAGTGGAGATATTTACCAGTTGACCAATGTTGAAATCAAGAAAATGTTCAAGAATATTTATAGGGATACAACGAAGAGAGGTAGGTTGAGCCAAGTCATGTTCAACTCTTCTTCCTCGACATCAACCATCAAACATGAGATACGGAGCATGTTAGAAGACTTCAAGAGTGATATTTTGCACACTTTTTCCTTATAGATGGATACTATGTAGATCAAAAGGAAGCAAGAGGAAGCATAAAGGTCGCTAGTTATCTTTTACCGTAGATGCACCAAGAGGCATCCAAGAAATTAATGTCCACTAAACATCATAGAGGTCTTCTGTTTTTGTGAGAAGAACCATGGAACAGACAAATGTCCCTCTCTTCCAAGCCTGAAATTTGTATATCAAGGGGTAGAGAATGTCTTGCAGGCCACTGGGCTACCAATCATACTAAGCAAGGCATGTAGGGTGCACAATATCCTTGTTACAATCCAAATCAAAATGCACCCTTCCAAATTTTTTATCCTCCAACTCACTCGTCATGGTCCATGCCCTCTACTTAGTCATATGCTCCTTAGTACCCTCCTCATCTTGTCAATCCACCTTTCCATCCATACCAATGTCAGCCTCCTCAATGGGGAATCCCTTCACAATGATGGATGCCTTAGGTAGCCCAAACTCCTACCTTAATTCCTGCTCCTCAACCTCAACCACAACCACTCTACAATAACCAACCGAATCAACCTGATATGCCTACACAATCCAATATGAACCCAAACAATAAGTAAGAACAATAGGTCTATAAAGGGGGAACATCCTGCCCTGCATAGGCTGTGGAAATCCAAGAAATTAACCTTAGGTCTAGGAAGGTAATTCTAGATGCTCACACACCTTCTCCACCTGAAGATCTTAAAGAACAGAAGGAAGACAGTACCCCTCAAGCCAATATACCTCCCAATCCAAAAATGTTGGTCCACCCTAAACAAAACACCCTAGAAGAGTCCTAACTTCCAGGAGAATTGAATAATTCTTTTGTTAGGATACCCTTCTCTAGGCCATCAAATATGTCCCCATTTACAACATGTTCATCATGGAATATTGTTCCAAAAGCCTTGGGAGAAGAAAAATAGATGCCCCCATTATCAATGTTGTTGGGCAACTATCTGATCTAATGCTTGGGAGGATGATCTCCCAAAAGTACCTAGATCCTATTAGTCCAATAGTGGATGTGCAAATTAATAATATTGTATTCCCTAACACCTTGATTGACCTTAGGGCTACACTCAATGTCATGACCAAGGAAACCATGTTGAACGTCAATATCCAAGGGGCCTTGAGGAAGATAACTAAAGTGTTGTAGCTTGTAGACATATCCACAATATCGACTCATGGGAATCTCCCATAGATTTACTTATCCTCCAGACCAAACCAAGTTTATTGGGCACCCTCTGATTTTATGGAGACCTTGGTTAGCTAGTATTGATGCTTACATTACTTGCAAGGCTGCAATCATGGCCATTAAGAATGGTCATCTCTCAAAACAAATTGTATTGTATCCCCCCTGCTCAACCCCATGTTGACCATGATTTACCCTTGTGGGTAGGGGAAGAGGAAGAAGAATACCTTTATCAATCATCCCTCTACCCAATTTGTACATTAGACACAATTGTAGGAAGTAGGAAGCTAGACAAGGATGACCCTATTGTCTACTTCTTGTTGAATCAACCTCCTATTACCATGCCAATTGATGAGTTAGTAGAAGAACCCTTAGAGAAACAAAAGACAAATCCATGGGCTGAACTGTGGTTTGCTGACTCTCACCTTGATCATGCCAATTTTGTGGACATTAGCCCATCCAAAACTCTAAAAGTAATCCCTTCCCTCTTAGTCAAGCGAGAAGAGAAACTATGCTCTGTGCTAAAGAGACATATTAATGTATTTGCTTGTGACTATAAGGAAATTAAAGGGGTGCATCCATTGACTTGTACTCATCATACATAAATCATGGAGGGATGAAAACATGCATGCAAACCCCAGAGGATGAGGAATATTTCCCTTAAGGATATTGTAAAAGAGGAATTGCAAAATTTGTTGGATGCATGGTTTATCTACCCCATTTCAAATAGTGAGTGTGTGTCCCCTCTTTTTATAGTACCCAAGGAAAATGGTAAATGGAGGATCTATGTTGACTATAGGGAACTCCACAAAGAAACAAGTAAGGACCATTTTATTTTTCCTCTCATTGATCAAGTCCTAGATGGCCTTGTAGGGAAAAATATGCTTTCATTCCTGGATAGATTTAGTGCATATAATCAAATATAAATCAAACCTAAGGGTCAAGACAATACCACCTTTACATTCCCACAGGGAAACTTTTCCTACAATGTCCTCCCATTTAGTTTGTGTAATTCCCCTGCTATTATAGTGGGTAGTTTTGAGTATTTTTGTTGATCTCGTGCATGACACTATTGAAATCTACATGGATGACTTCACCCCTTATGGAAATGATTTCCAGGAAGCTCTCTCCAATCTATGTAAGGTCTTAGACAAGTGCAATGAGACGAACCTTTCACTAAGTCCCAAAAAATGTGAAGTATTAATGAATGTAGGGATTTTCCTAGGCCACTTCCTTTCTAAGGAAAGGATCCAATTTGACACCAGTAAGGTTTCTGTTATCAAAAGGGTCTGTATACCTCAAAATAAAAGGGATGTTAGATGTTTTCTTGGGCTAACTAGGTATTATAGAAGATTCATTAAGGACTTTATCAAGTTGGTTTCACCTCTGTTTGGATTGTTGACTAAATATTCAAACTTTTGGTTGATAGAGAGATGTCAACAAGAATTTTAATAACTGAAAGAGAAGTTGACCATTGCACCAATTCTTAGAGATCCCGATTAGGAATTTTCTTTCCACATCCAAAAATATGCATTAGAAAAAGATATAGGAGCAACTTTAGGATAAGCGGAACAAAAATTTACCTATGTGATAGATTACATAAGTAAGAACTTCTCTAAAGTTGAGCTTAATTATACAGTTACTTAGAAATAACTCTTAGTTGTGATGTTCTCTTTGAATAATTTTAGGCATTATATCACTCGATATCAAGTCTTTGTCCGTATTGATCATGCAGTCATTAAATACTTAGTGAATAAACCTAATGTTAATGTTAGAATCCTTAAATTTTTATAATTGTTGTAGCAATTTGATCATACAATTGTTGAGAAGCCAACAAAAGAAAATGTGGTTGCATATTTTTTGTCTACATTAACATTTCCTGTAGTAAATGAGGAGATGGTAGATTATCAACATATGGATGAACACCTTTTTTCTGTATTGGTGTTATCTCCTTGGTTTGAAGATATAGAAAATTACTTGGTTGTTGGGAGGCTCACTCCTAATCTATCCTCTTAGGAGAGGAGAAAAAATGTTAGAAAAAGTACCCCTTTCACCCGGAATGGGGGAAATCTCCTAAACATGGGGCTAGATCATATTTTGAGAAGATGTGTGAGGGAAGAGGAGGTCCTTGAAATTGTGTCATGCCATGATGGGCCCTATTGTCACTCATTTCTAAATGTGTTTAAAGTTGTGAAAAGGGTGAACAAGAGAAGTGTAGTTTGAAACCATGTCCCAAGGCATAGAAGATTTCAAAGCTAAATCGAACCCTCTCCATTACATATTTCTTGGAACAAGATTTCCGATGATATGTGAAAGTATGAAAATGGACTTCTGGATCCGAAGTTAGAGAAGATTGAAGCTGCCCTTTGAAATCTAGAAAATAAAGAGAAAAAGATGAAGGGTAAGGATCATCGCAAATCCTAATCAGAGTTTTTCAAAGCAGAAAGTAGGGAAGGACTGAGAAAACTTGTGGTCAGCAATCATTGATATCGGTGACCACGAGTATCAAATCTCTAGGGTGAATCAGAGATTGAAGGTCTTGGAAGGGAAGATGTCATCAAAGGTTTGGGATGTTTGGCGATCGGAGGTTTGGGAGCATGTTGAAAATGGCATATTAGAATTCCATTTCCCATAGTCTATCACATATCAAAGGTCCTAATAGTCAAGAGATATTGGTGATTGCAACTATGTATTGCAAATTGACGAATTGTTACACCGGTCGAGTGACAGCACTAAAATATTGTGATACCGCGAGTAGGAGCAATATGATAGTGTAAATCATGGGGGAAGGATGAAAAGAATTTAACAAAGAAATTTAGTGAAAAACCAAGGGCAGGCGGGCCCTTTATCTATCCTCCATTAGGGCCACATGGCAGAATGCTATTGGATCTAATAAAGACCCGGTGCATTTGTCGCCATCATGATGTGGTAGTACAGAGGACATGTGGCAGTACATAGGACATGTGGCAGTACATAGGACATGTGGCATGCATATTCAACATTTCAAGGGGTCATAAGGGGCCAAAACAGTGTGACACATGTCACCACTCACAAGGTGACACGTGGCAGTGGATGATGTTGCATCGGCAATTACAAATCACAGGATACGGCATGTTGTTACGTCCAAATTAAAACTACAATTATGATCATGCCATAAAGGGGCTT
The DNA here is from genome assembly GCA_031772625.1 of Pinus tabuliformis. Lineage (NCBI taxonomy): Eukaryota > Viridiplantae > Streptophyta > Pinopsida > Pinales > Pinaceae > Pinus > Pinus tabuliformis. The sequence goes on from CM062815.1 coordinate 286,492,264, forward strand.
TGATAAGGGGGATGGTGTGAGGTCACATAAAGGTCCGAAGAACCAAAATCTAAGCACTAAATGGGTATCAGCCTTCAACGATCAATCAAGTTGAAATGTAAAAATTCCAAGTTAAAAGTCCCTGATTGCAAGATGTCAATAAGAAACCTATGATTGTGGGCTAAGCACCTAGTCATAACCCTCGATCATATGAGAAGAAATCCAGATAGGGGCTAAACGAAAGGAGGCCAAGGAGCATCGAAACTTGTTGTAACATAGTGTTTTTAAGAGTAAAAGTCTCGCTTCCGTAAAGCCTCGACAGTATGGTACAGGGATTTGAAGGCAGATGGGTCGGCTGTTGAAGCATGGAGTGAAGTATGGTGTAGCGATAAATCAGTATGGGGGGATGAATTAATGGCTTGGCATGGAACTCCACTCATATATGTAACAAATCACTACCCAGAAAAGCTCTTTTTATGCTTTGTAACACACAACCACAGTTAATCGCTATTAGTTCCAGATAGTTGGGAAGCAGCAAAACTAAGATAAAAGCGATAGGAACCGGATGAGCAGTAGGAAAGGCACATCATGGCAGAGATGTGGCTTGATTAGAGGCCTTCACAGGAACATCAGAGGGATACTTCCTCCCATCATCTTTCATTTTTCTTTATTTCTTATTATTCTATAATTTCTATTTATTTCCAAGAAGGAAATCAAATCCTGATTGTAATAATTTGGGTGGCAGGCCTTCGCATTGTGAGACAGCTAAAGCTCAGGCCAAGATATTTTTTATGTTTTTTACAAATGTCTCCCTCTCCTTATAAAAGGGAGGAAGAAACACATAATCAAGGTTCTGGAATTCTGCACCTGCAGTGGTCCAAATTCTTGTGTTCCATTTTGGTTATAATTTCCTGTTCATGAGAGACTTGAGCTGTAGATTGTTGAATGTACATGGACTGGTGAATGGGACTCATTTTTCATATTAAGGAAACTCCTTGGTGATTCTATTCATGGAAATGCACAATATGTTTTCTCCTCTGTAATCTCATTCCATATATGTTTTTCCTTCTCTAAAATAGTGTGTTGAAGCTATAGATTTTAGCCTTGTTCATGATTATATATTTGTTACTAAGTAGAAATAGTACTTGTGTTAGCTACAGATTTACTTAAGTACCTGTAATGTGAAAAAATATACTTAATATTTTGGTGACAAATGTGCCCATGAGTATCTGCCCTGAAACCCTAACTAGTGCTCCACTCCTTATACTCTCTCATCTCCTCCCTCTTCCATATTTCTACTGGAATATTGTGGCTTAGGATTCTACACTAAAATAAGCCCTACGCACCAATTTCCCTCCTCTCTTTCCTCCTCTTCACTTTATAGTAGCGTCAAGATTAAGTCACCTATTTTTGTGTGTCTATACCAAAACAAGACATTTCTCTCAAAGGTTGGCCCAATTTACCCCTTGAGCATTCAAATCCATTTTTTGGCTTCAGTTTACCTTAATGGCAGACTATTGAAGCAAGCCCCCTCTATTCCTTTTTTTATTACGTGATAATTGGAGTACAGCAGAAGTCCCCATTGATAATCTTCCAAAGCACTCCTCTATCTAAGATGTCCTAGGCACTGGTCTACAATCAACCCAGGGGATGTCTCTAGGAAGCCTTCTATGTCTCCCAAAGAACTTGTTCTATGGGTGCTAGAAAAAGAAAAAACATCTTTCTAGCATCATTGTCGGGGAATGTATTGAAGGATTTCCCCCCTGGGATAGGAAAAATTTTTACATTCCCTATGTTAGGTGAGAAAGGGGAGTGTGGGTTGAAGATCTCTCACCTTGGTGACAACAGTATTTCAATTTTATAGTAAACCTCCTAGCGACTCCACTATCCATATCTCTATTTGATCATCATGGATTTCAAGCGGCCTCATACTCACTGTGATGACAAATCATCCAAAAACTTTCCCTACCTTTGAAGTTGAGATCACTCACCTAGGAAGGTTTTTGAATTGTCCATTCCTAAGTTCCTGGCCAACAAATTTCCCCACTGGATTTTTCTTCTATTGTTGGTTATCCCAATCATGCCCCTCGTTTCATGAATGGAAAACCTATTTCCCTAGATTCAATGGAAACACATATAGAAGGCCTGACCAACACCTCAAATATTTTCATGAATGCATGGAACAACAGGGTATTTTTCTTGAAGATGTACAAATGAAATTGTTCATGTATTCTTTAGATGAGGATGCTAGATTTTGGTACTAAACAATACCTCGTGGGAGCATATCTTCTTTAAAGAATTTTCACATGGAATTCAACAATTTTTGAAAAACATTATATCCGGGGCATGCTCTCTTCAAATATTTTTGTGCATATTTTACTATTGAAAATGTTCCTGAGGTTAATTACCCTCCTTAAGATGTTTATGGAGCTCTGCTCCAAGAAAACATCTACTTGCATCAAGAAGAATCACGCAATGACGAAGAAAGAAAAGAAGGAAACATCATCGAGATGCAAATAAACCCTTAGAGATCTTATTCAGCCAAATTTGATGATCGTCCTTCATATGATGAGTATGAATCCGATGGGAATCCCAGTCATGCAGAACTACAGTAGTCCCAGTGATGAGAAGATACACAGAAAGAGGAGGCTTCAGGCCACAATTCCCATCCTTTTCCTAGAGAACAGGTTCAAGAACCTCCTCTAATTTATGATTTGTTTGATTCTCACGAGGATGAGATGGTCACAGATTATAAAAGGGATCTACTTACAAAAAACTGGAGAGAGGGCTTCCAGCGACAAGCTTTTCAAGAAGAGCCCAAATTTGAAGATCCAAGAAAATTTTGTGTCTTCCTGTTATAAAAAGATTCATCCATGGAAATTGTTCAAGAAATGGAGATAGCTACCAATTTTCCTGATCAGTTGCATGATCCATTAGCTGCCTACATGGTATGCTTCTTTCGCCTACAACAATATACATATATTCCAAGGTATGTGCAAAACCTTTGGTATGAAGCTATTATGGGGTGCATGCACATGTTAGCCAGTCATTTTCAAGAATAAATCCCCATCAGAAGGTTCATGGAGGAGATTAAAAGAGTTATCATTAAATACAAAGGTGGGGTAACATATAAAAAAATTTGTCCAAAGCTTTTTCATGGTGCATGTTGGTTGTAGTTTTTAAATTTCAGCAACATGAAGGCATTAGGTCTAGCACCCAAATGTTGGACTAGCTCCATTGTAGGGTTGAACTAACTTAGGTGAATTGAACCCTATACATTAGTACGAATTATACATAAATATGCTCAATAGCTGAGCATTTACTTTTTAGTTGGTAGAATTTATTTTTCTGCATTTTATTTTGATGAGGGAAGGACTCTCTACGAGTAAATCTTAATGTTGATTTTATGGTTATAGAAGATTCATTATATTTTTTAATCCATGACCAATGGTGAAGGCTATTAGTATGCAGATTCTCAACACCTTTCCAGCAAGGCACAGTCCCCAGTTGGAGCCAATCTTGTCACTCACTACTAAATGTGTTTTCAGCTGTGAAAAGGGTGAAAAAGAGTAGTGAAGTTTAAATCCATCTTCCAAGCCATAGAATCTCTCAAAGCTAAATTGGACCCTCTCCATTTCATAGTGCTTGGAACGAGCTTTCCAACGTGTTGTAGTGGCTACAACCACCATCCAATATTTTTCCTTCGCCTGTTTTGGAGCCTCCCTACCAACCTTCACAGCAGCTTGCCTTGCTTCATCAAGTCCTCAAGCTTTAGTGTCTCTCCTGCTCAAAAGTAGCCTGTTGATCATAGTCTATCCATTCCCCTCATAGGTTACTTACCCAGACTTGATCCAAATACAGGATGAGAAAATTCCCAGAGAAAATTATGCATTTCTCGAGGGCAACCAACCTTCCCTCCAGGAATTGCACAATTCCCTTTGACAACCTGCTAGACTCTAGGATTGCGCAATCCTGCCAGCCAACCCTCCCAATAGGATTTGCACAATTTTTCCCATCAATAGGATGTTCATCCGAGGATTTTCAAAAATTTTGGTAGCACTCAGCTTCTCAACAAAGAAATTATGCAAACCCCCTAGGTAGCTAACCCATCTCCCAGCAAGAAATGCACATTTTTCTCTAGCAGTCAAGCAGTTGCTTGCATGTGCAGCTGAGTTGACTAGTTCCCTTTGGGACCAAGAAAAGCAGACTTGCATGCATAAGATGATTCTCCAAAGGAAACTTGCAAAGGCATCCCTTGTCTCAGGGACATATGTTTAGCAGTTGGAGGTTACATGTAAGGAGAAATTTAGAAACCACCCACCAATTGTCGCTTCCCCGAGATTTGTGGTATGCACGTCACAACCTCAATGTTATCAAAACTCATCAACTGGATTTTATAGAGCTCATTCCTCACATCAACCTTGTAGCTCTGACATCCCACACCACATCAAGAAGAAATCGGCACATTCAGCTTAGTTTTCTGGGGGTAAGCTTGCTTCTCATGCGTTGTGCTACATTTCTGTCGCTTTTTGCGTTTTCGCTTGTGGGAGTATTATTTGCTTAATTTATTTGAATGATTGCTTTTGTTTACATGTATGTTAGCTTTTCCTAGCTTTGTTTCAGTTTTCGTTGCTATCTCATTTCTTGTGCATGCATGAAACTATTTTACATGGATGTTCTCCCAATCGGTAAGCTGCCTCACCCACATGCATGTTGATCTATTTTCTGAATATTCCATTCATGTTTTACATGCACTGTCAATCAATTCTTCTATCACTTAGTGTCACCATGCATTCACTGACTTACTTGCTTTCAGTCACCCGTCAGCAAGTCGGACCAACCTTGGCCCAACCTCTGCCTTCACCAAGGGTGCATTGGACAATCTGGAGTAGGAGGGCTCACCTTCCTCTCTATATTTGCTCAATATAGCCCAATACTAGCCTCTTTGCCTGAATTGTTCATTTCTGGAGGTCAGTGGCTGCTTGTCCCAAAAATTTGCACAAATTTATCCCTGGGCTAGCAGTCTTTCCCGGCCGGAATCGCGCATTGTGCAGTCCCAGTAGCCAACTGCCTGACTGGAGTATGCATTGCCCAACTCCAGCAATGAGTCAGTCTCTCAGCACCCCGAACTGTGCCTTGTGTAGTCTTGGCATTCGGTCTCCCAACCTCGCGGCCAAAATTGCACAACCTTCACGATCATTCACCCAAGTATGTTGCAAGTCAGTTCTCATGTTCATTTTGGTTTTCGACTGATAGATTACTTTCTATGAGTGTTTCCATGTCTTTAGGTATCAAATGTGTTCATCTGCCTCTTAGCAGAATGGGTACAATGGTTTCGAAGAGAGCAAAGACGAAGACACCATTCAGAGCACACTTGGGGATGCAATTGATCAAGTGTCCATGGGCTTACCTACTCACGAAGACATCAAGTTGTTCATGGACAATGACATCAAGTAGCAGCATCACAGTGAGTAGCATCATGAACAATAGTTGAAGGCAGCATACCGAATGCAACAAACGTAGCATATGCAAGAGGAAGGTTGTTGACAACATAGAGGCAGAGCGAAGTTGCAAGATCAAGCAAATCCACTGATGATGAAAGAAAATTTGGAGACTCAAGATATGAAGTGATGACATGACATGAATATCACACAAAGGTAGGAGATGGAACAAAGAAGGAGTTGCATGTGTTGAAGCAACAACTTAGGAAGAATATGAAGCTGCACAGACAGTCTAATGAGTTGCAGGAATAGTAGTGGGTGCAACATGCACTCTCGGATCAAACTGCGTCAATACGAGTTAAGGATCTATTCCAGCATCTGACATAGAGGAAACATGGTGAGAAATATTGTTGATCACATGCAAGGGATCCAGTAGCATGCATGTCATTGAACACACACATGCAATCCAACCCATTCAACACACTCACCAATGGGAGGACAAGAAGCAAGTCCAACTGGGGTTGAACATGTAGTTGGGCAAGTTGATGCCCATGACCACTAACACACACTTGAATATTGGCACAGACACTATGCATCAATGTGTTGTTGGTTGAACCATACCCAAGAAGACCATGCGCATGTTAGCAGATGAGTTGGATGAAGGGGCCAAACCAATGCACTGGTCACAACAAAGGCAAGGTTTCACTTTAGCAAGACATCACCCTGAGGTGCATGCACATCATCATGGATGACCAATCTTGGAATAAGCTCACCACCTTCACCATCAAAAGCATGTGAAAGAGTTGGTCTCACCACAGCGGACCGAGTGTCAGTGATGTCTTACAAGGCTTGCTGAAGCCATGTTATCTCACATGGGTACATGTGCATTCTAATGTTGAGTCATCTCAAGTGTAAGTCGAGTGTCAACAGTTGGATGTAGAAATAATAGAGTAGGTGAAGAGTCATGAGGATAGTTGAACTGTCATAAAGGGGATTGTCAAGGGTCACCCCACCCTTTGCTATAAATATTCCCTCGTAACTCATTGTAAGGGATTTTGGTCAACCAAGCTTCTACTAAGACTATCTTGAAGAAGGCTTGGACAGTTTTCTAACGTGCCTTGGCTTCTCCACTGTACAAAGCTCATAGATCTCTTTGGAGGAGCAAGAAGATGTGGCTGTAACGTCCCACTCTTGAGGCTAGCAGGTTTACATGGTGTATTGTATGATTGTGACTTACAGTTCTTTAATAATAAGAGCCAACACACTTTCATGCATATGTTATTACTGTAGTTGGATTGTTCTGGTTTCCTTAATGATATATGTTGTTTAACTTATATACTTATATATGAACTGATTTGGATGAAATTATCTAAATCTTATTGTTAATGTGTTGCATGTGATGTTAATGTTGTAACCGTCTGTGTCGACTGCTCTGCCAGACATCAAAGAGACCTTTCTCTGAACCTTGTTATATCAACCGTCACACTTGTCTCACATTGATCCATGAGTGTTGTTCGTGTTATCTTACCTTGTATGTTGTGATTGCCGCATCCGTGTCGACTTCTCTGTTGGAAGCTATTCATGTCCTTTGTGTTGTGTGTTCCTAGCCGAGTTGGGACTAATCCCTTTCAACCTCGAACTCACCTTCCCATTCCTCTCCCTTTGAAGTGTTGGAACCTCTCATACTCATTCCTTGACTCACTACATTATTCAAACCATTGCTACTTACAGAGTTATCTTTCTTTCCTCTATGTGACATCACGGTTAAGGCATTACCTTACGACCCACTTCTCAGACTCTTAGACCAAATGGCCTGAGGTCTAATTGGGACTTCTTACTAGGGAGATCCCCTTGACAAGTTGGTGGGTCAAGCACCATCAAAATTTCTAGTGCTAGAAGGAGGGCCTTATGACAAGAAGTGTCCTCTCATCCAGTTTTGAACCTCTACATATCTTCCATGGAGTCTTGAATTCTTCTTTCCCTAAGTTATTTTTCGAATCGTGAAGATGTCTACATCTCAAGGAAGCTGTTTGATCTCTTATCCACTCACATGTATGATGGTGAAGGTGAAGTGGTCTGGCCTGAGCACTTACATTACTTTCCTTCCATGATTTATGAGGAAGATGAGTTTACTTATGAACAAGCTGGTTTGCTGCTTGCATACACAATTCACGAGTCTCCAATTTGTTGGGTGCTCAGCCCACCAGCTGACACCGTGCACTCATGTGAGAACTTCTATGATATTATTGAAGACATGTTCTATCATTTTGATCTAGACCATATTGACCAAAAACCGTTACAGCAATGAAGGGCTCAACATGAATCCGTTATTGATTTTTGGCAGTGGTTCCATGACTTGCAATTTTAGGCTCCGAGCAGCTAGTTGAAGTTTCCTTATCTCTCAGACGAGTTTGAGTACTGCCTTAAGAAATCTCCATGTCTCAAGAGGAAGCTTGCTGTCAAGCCTCACTCAACCTTCTTCATTTATGGAATTGTGCAATCCAATGTGGGAGCATGCACTATCTCAATGGTCTGTCCGCCTCCCTCTCATTCAATAGTTCCACCATCACCTGGTGACACTGAGGAGTGTGTTTGCGCATCTATTCTTCCTTCACACCCTCCCAACATTACTCCACTCAATTTTTGTGTAGAGTTGGTTGTGAGTCCTTCGAGTTCTCATATGCATTCTCTTTTTCGACCTCCATCTACGCACTAAGGTGTTCCTCCGGAAGATGTTTTCTTGTGTTCATCGATTTTGAACTTTTCACTTGTTGTGAACGAGGAAAAACCCACTCATGAAGTTTGTGTTGCACAACCAAAATGCATTGTCATTCATGACGAGTATGAGTGGGATCCTGAACATCAACACTTAGCAAAGGATGCATCCATTTTGTTCCAACTCCCTCCATTCTTCCTAGCTTCTTTGGTGAACCTGCCATCCATGAATTTTCATGTGTGTCTTCATCCATGGATTCACCCATTGTTGACCACTCACAGAACTCACTGGATTCTAGTCCATCATTTGAAAACGGAGAGGATAAGTTATTCATTGAAGATCCACTTGATCCTTCATCTGTATCTTCCAAAAACACAGAGGATGAGTTCGATCAATTTTCATCTATCCCTCTGTTAGGTTCATCTGGTCATGCGGATGCCGAAGAATTCACTAATTTTTCTGATCGTGGCGGTTCGTGATCCATTTTCTTCCATTTTTTTATCACAATCATGAATCTATCGCATTTGATCTTTCAAAGCCACTGATTTACGATGATCTACCCATTGATGAAGTTGAGACACCCAAGACTATCGAGGCACTTCGGCCCGAACTGATGTTTATGTTAGGTCCTTGCTCTCTTGGGGTTAGTCTCACCTCTGATCATGAAACTATTCAATCACCCAAGGCTCCTCATCACTCATCTGTATGCAATGAAGATTGTTCTCACACACAGATCACACTTCCTCCACTCAAACTGCATGATCCCATTGCACATGCATTGGAAGAGTCTTACATTGCAAGCACACGTGCCCAACGCAGGCTATCTTTGTTTCTTTCATTTTCTTGCATGTCTCAGTCAAGAGTGTGCTTTTTCTTCAAAGGCACACATAGTGTCACACAACAGCATGATAAGTCCGCGAACTGTTCGTCATGCACATGCACTCACTTATGTCTCGTGGGCGCTTTGAAACACGAAGTTTGGTTGTCTTCACTATTATATCTTTCTTGTATGCTCATCCATCACTAATTCCTCAAGCTTTAGTGTCTTTATTTCTCAAAGGAAGCCTATCGATCACTGTCGATCCATTCCCCTTACAGGCTACTTACCCAGACTTGGTCGAGCTGCAGGCTGAGCAGCTTCACAATGAAATTTGCACATTTCTATAGGGAAATTAGCCTTCCCTCTATAAATTGTGCAATTCCATGTGACAACTTGTTGCTATCCAGGATTGTGCAATCCTATGAGCTGACCCTCCCAGCAGGATTTGCACTATTTTCCCATCAACAGGCTATTAAGCCTAGGATTTGTGCAAATTTGGGTAGCAGTTAGCTTCTCAACAAAGAAATTATGCAAACCCCCTGGGTAGCCAACCCAGCTCCCAACCATAAATGCACATTTTTCTCCAGTAGTCGAGCAGTCACTTGCATGTGCAATTGAGTTGATCGGTTCCCTACGGGACCGAGCAAAATAGACTTGCATGCATAGGCTTCTTCTCCCAAGGTAGCATGCAAAGGAATCCCTTGTCCCAAGGATCTATGTTTAGCAGTTGGAGGTTACATGCAAGGAGCAATTCAAAAACCTCCCACCAAGTGTCGCTTCCCCTAGATTTGTGCATCACAACTTCGATGTTATCAAAACTCATCAATCTGACACTGCAGAGCTCATTCCTCACATCAACCTTGAAGCTCTAGCATCCCACATCCCATCCAGGATTAGTTGGAAGATTTAGCTCAGTTGTTTTGGGGTAAGCTCGTTTCCCATGTCTTGTGCTGCATTTCTATCGTTTTTTGTGTTTTCGCTTGTGGGAGTATTGTTTTCTTGACTCTTTGAATGCTTGCTGTTGTTTGCATGTCTATTAGCTTTTTTTAGCTATGTTTCTTTTTTCGGTGCTATCTCACTGTTGTCGCATGCATGAAACTGTTTTACATGGAAGTTTGCCCAACCAACAAGCTGCCTCACCCACATGCATGTTGATCTATTTGATGAATATTTCATTCATGTTTTGCATGCACTATCAATCAATTCTGCTATCACTTAGTGTCGCCATGCATACGGTGACTTACTTTCTTTCAGTCACATGTCGGCGAGTTGCTCCAACCTTGGCCCAGGCTCTGCCTTCACCAAGGCTGCATTACATAATCTAGAGAAGGATAGCTCACCTTCCTTTACATTTTTGTGTAGTCTGGCCTAGCACTAGCCTCTTGGATTGAATTGTGCATTTCTGGAGGTCAGTGGTGATTTGGCCAAAAAAATTGCACAAGTCTGTCCCTGGGCCAATAGTCTTTCCCAGTTGGAATCACAAATTCCGCAATCCTAGCAGCCAATTGCCCAACTGGACAGTGCATTACATAGTTCCAGTAGTCAGTCAGTGTCCCAGCAGCCCAGACTATGCCTTGTGTAGTCTTGGCAGTTAGTCTCCCAACCTCCAAGCCAAAATTGCGCAACCTTCATGATCATTCACCAAGGAATGTTGCAAGTCAGTTCTTATATTCAATTTAGTTTTTGAATAATAGACTGATTTCTATGAGTGCTTCCATGTCTCTAGGTATCACAAGTGTTCATGTGCCTCTCAGCAGTATAGGTACAATGGTTTCCAAGAGAGTAGAGATGAAGATACCATTTGGAGCATGCTTGGGGATGCAGGCGATCAAGTGTCAATGGGCTTACCTACTCACGAAGACATCAAGTTGCTCATGGAAAAGGACATCAAGCAACAACATCACAATGAGAAACATCATTAATAGCAACTGAAGGTAGCATACCCAATGCAGTGAACGCAACGAATGCATCAAACACAACGAATGCAAGAGGAAGGTTGTTGACAACATAGAGGCGGAGCAAAGTTGTAAGATCAAGCAGATCCACTGATAATGAAAGCAACTTTGGACACTCAAGCTATGAAGTGGCGACATGACATGAAGATTACATAAAGGAAGAAGATGGAACAAAGGAGTTTCTTGTCTTGAACAAGCAACTTAGGAAGAACATGAAGCTGAGCACACAATCCAATGAGTTGTAGCAGTAATGGGAACAGTAGTGGGTGCAACATACACTCATGGATGAAACTGCGCTAGTACGAGTTAAGGATCTGTTCCAGTAGCTAACATATTGAAAACATGTTGAGAAATGTTGTTGATTGTAATCAAGGGATCCAACAGAATGCATGTTGTTGAGTGCATGCATGTAATCCAACCCATTCAACACACTCACCAAGGCAAAGATAGGAAGCAAGTCTAATTGGGGCTGAACATGTACTTCGGAAAGTTAATACGGATGACCACCAACACACACTTGAAGATCAACATGGACACTATGCATTAGTGTGTTGCGAGTTCAACGATGCCCAAGAAGACCATGTTCATGTTATGAGACGAGTTGGATGAAGGGGTTGAACCAATGCACCAGTTGCAACAGAGGCAAGATTTCGCTTCAATAAGATGTCACCATGAGGTGCATGAACATCATCATAGACAACCAAGCTTGGCATCAGCTCACCACCTTCACCATCACAACCATGTCAAAGAATTAGTGTCATCCCAACAGACAAAGTGTCAGTGATGTATTGCAAGGTTTTCTCAAGCCATGTTGTCTCACACGAGTACATGTGCATTGTAATGTTGAGTCATGTCAAGTGTAGGTCGAGTGTCAACAGTTGGATGTAACAGTCATAGAGTAGGTGAAGATTCATGAGGGTAGTTGAACTCTCACAAACGAGAATGTCAAGGGTCAGCCCATCCTTTGCTATAAATAGTCCCTCATAACTCATTGTAAGGGCTTTTGGTCAGCCAAGCTTCTACTAAGACTATCTTGAAGAAGTCTTGGACAATATTGTAACACACCTTGGCTTCTCCACTACACAGATCTAGGACATCTCTTTGGAGGAGCAGGTGAATGTGGCTGTAATGTCCCACTGTTGGGGCTAGCAGGTTTACATGGTGTATTGTATAATTGTTACTGACACTTGTTTAATAATAAGAGCCAACACATTTTCATGCATATGCTGTTATTGTAGTTGGATTATTCCGATTGCCTTAATGATATATGTTGTTTAAATTACATACTTGTATATGAACTGATTTTTATGCAATTATATGAATCTTGTTGTTAATGTGTTGCATATGTTGTTAATGCTATCACCGTCTGTGTCGACTGCTCTGTCGGACATTAGATAGACCTTTCTCTGAACCTTGTTATATCAACCATCACACTCATCTCGAACTGATCTGTGAGTGTTGTTCGTGTTATATTGCCTTGTATGTTGTGATTGTCACATCCTTGTCAACTGCTCTATCGGAAGTTGTGCATGTCCTTTGTGTTATGTTTTCCTAGTCGAGTTCAGACTGATCTTTTTAATCCAAGAACTAACCTTCACATTCCTCTCCCTTTGAAGTGTTGGAACCTCTCACACTCATTCCTTGACTCACTGCATTAGTCACACCCTTTCTACTAACACAGTTATCTTACCTGCCTCTGTGTGACATCGCGGTCAAGGCGTTACCTTATGACTCACTGCTGGGACTCCTACACCAAATGGTCTGAGTTCTAATTGGGGCTTCTTACTAGGGAGATACCTTTGACATGTTGGTGGGTCCAACGCCATCAACATAATGGTATATGGAAGTCTAAAAATGGACTTCTGGATTAGAAGTTAGAGCAGATTGAAGCTGCCATTTGAAATCCAAAAAACAAAGAGAAAAAGGCCAAGGGTAAGGCTCATCGTAATTCTCAATCGGAGTTCCATGGCCCATAGTCTATTACATGTTGGAGGTCCCAATAGTTAGTAGATATTGGTTATCGCAATAGTGTATCACAAATTGGAGAATTGGTGCATGGGCGGGGTGACAACACTAAAATATTGCGATATTGCGAGTTGTGATATGATAGTGTAAATCACCAGGGAAGGCCAAAAAGAATTTAACAAAGAAATTCAGTGAAAAACCAAGGGAAGGTGAGCCCTTTCTCTCTCCTCTTATGGATCCATGTGGCAAAACACAATTGGATCTGATAAAGGCCCGGGGCAGCTGACATCATCATGATGTGGTAGTAAGGAGGACACGTGGCATGCATATTCAATGTTTCAAGCAGTCATAAGGGGCAAAAATAGGGTGACACATGTGACGACTCACAAGGTGACACGTGGCAGTGGATGACATCACATTGGAAATCGAAAATCCCAAGATAAGGCATGTTGTTACATCCAAGTTAAAACTCCATTTGCAATCATGCAATAAAGGGGCTTCAATAAGGAGGTTGGCCAGTGGTCAAATAAAGGATCATAGAACCAAGGTCTAAGCACTAAAGGGGTATCAATGATTGGAGATTGGTGAAGCTAAAATGTTGTAACTCTAAGTTAAAAGTCCCTGATTTGAAGCCACTGATAAGAAGCCCCCAATAATGGGCTAAGCACCTACTCATAGCCCCCAGTCATATGAGAAGAAATGTAGATAGGGGCTAGACGAAAGGAGGCCAAGGAGCATCAAAACTCGTTGTTTTGTAATGACTTTAAGAGTAAAAGTCTGGCTGCCCTAAAACCCCAATAATATGGTACATGGCATTGAAGGCGGATGGGCCAGTAGCTAAAGCATAGAATGAAGTATGCTGCAGTGGAAAATCCATATGGGGGACTGAGGAAGACTTAATGGCTTGGCATGGAACACCAGTTTGATATGCGACGAAGCATTACCTGAACAAAGTCTACTTATGCTCTGTAATGGGAAACCATAGTCGATCACTATCAGTTCTAGAGAGTGGGGAAGTCGGGAGATTAAGATGAAAGTGACAAGAACCACCTCAGCAGTAGGAAAGTAACATCATGGTAGAGACGTGGCCTAATGAGAGGCCTTCACTGGAAAAGTAGATGGATACTTCCTCCCTTCATCTTTCAATTTTCTTTATTTCTAATTATTTTGTAATTTCTGTTTATTTCCAAGAAGGGAATCAAATCCCGATTGTAATAATTTGGGCAACAGGCCTTCGCACACCGAGATAGGTAGTCTGTGAGACATCTGGAGCTTAGGCCAAGATATTTTGTAACTATTTTACAAAGCTCTCCCTCTCCTTATAAAAGGGAGGAGGGAACACTTAATCAAGCTTCTAGAATTTTGCACCCACAGTGGTCCAAATTCTTGTGTTCCATTTTGGTTCTAACTTCCTACTCATGAGGGACTTGAGCTGTAGATTGCCGAATGTAAATGATTGGTGAATGGGACTCGTTTTCCATATTAATGAAACTCCTTGGTGATTCAATCATGGCAATGCAAAGTATGTTTCCCCCTCTATAAATCGCATTCCATCTATGTTTTTCTTTTTCTAAAATACCATATTGAAGATATAGGTTTCATCCTTGTTCATGATTGTATATTTTTTACTAAGTAGAAACAGTACCTGTGTTAGCCACATATTTACTTAGGTACCTATAATGTGTAGAAATTTTCTTAAGATTTTGGTGACGAATGTTACCATGAGTATCTGGCCTGAAACCCTGACTAGCGCTCCACTCCTTCTGCTCTCTCATCTCCTCCCTCTTCCATATTTCTGTTGGAACATTCTGACTTAGGATTCTGAATTGAAATCTGAAATACCTACCAATTTCCCTCCTCTCTTTCCTCCTCTTCACTTTACTACAACATCAAGATTAAGCTTCATGTTGTCATGTTTCGACCACCAGAACTAGACATTTCTATCTGAGGTTGGCCTGATTTGCCCCCTACGCATTCAGATCCATGTGTTGGTTTGAGTTTACTTTAATGTCAGACTATTGAACCAAGCCCCATTTATTCCTTTTTTTTATTACCTAACAATTGGAGTGCATCAGAAATCCCCATTAATAATATTCCAAAGAACTCCTCTATCTAAGATGTCATAGGCATTAGTCTACAATCAACTAAGCGAATGTCTCTAGGAAGCTTTCTATGTCTCCCCAATCACTTGTGCTATGGGTGCCAAAAAAAGTGACAACAGGCCCTATGAAGTCCATTTTGCGGATAATAGGACAACCTTCAAAGTTTTATAATCTGGCTATTACCAGCCTACTCTACACCAAGATGCCAAAAGGTATACTGTGAGATGCGATGAGTGCTAGACGATGGGAAAGCCTACACCCAAGGATGAAATTCCCCCGCAACATCAACTGAATCTAGGGCCATTTGACAAAATGGGGCATGGATTTCATTGGGCCATTGAATCCCCTATCCAGAAAAAGAAGATATATCATTGTGTGCACTGATTATTTGACCTAGTGGGATCAAGCAAATGTAGTAAAGACAACAATGAAGTAGAAAGTGGTAGAATTTTTAAGAGGAAACATTTTCTACAAGTTTGGATTTTCGAGGGAGTTGGTCACTGTTCAAGGATCTCAGTTCACCTCACATTTGATTGAAGGCATCATGGAGCAACACTATATCAAGCACAATAAAATCCATTACTTATTTACCTCAAGAAAATGGGTAGGTGGAGGTAAGAAATAGATCCTTGGAGAACATTTCGACTGAAGATGTCAGTAATAGTAGGAAAGATTGGGTAGTCTCACTTGTAGAGGCCATTTGGGCCCATAATACCACATGGAAAACTACCATTGGATTCACCCCCTTTGAGTTGGTTTATTGAAAGATGGCCATGTTGTCTCTTTGGTTTTAACACAACACCTTGAGGATGGAAGCACATTTGGAAAAGATACTCCACGTCAATTTTTCAGATGAGTTCAGATTGTAGGCTGTCATGCACATTGAGGTAGTCCAACTACAGAGGAAGATTTAGCATGATAGAAACATTAGGGAAAATGCCTTTTAAGAGGTTGATTGGGCCCTTCTGTATGATTCTAGGTTTAAGGACTTAAAAGGGAAATTGATGAAAAGGTGGTTGGGTCCTTACCTAGCAGAAAAATCTTCTGAGAATTGATCTTCCCAAATAATAAAAATTGTACAAGACACCTTCATCTAAGGAGGAGCTTAAACAATCAATAAGAAAGGATATAAATGTAAATGGGGTTCTCACAACTCTTAGTTTGTCCAACCTATAATAAAAAAAGGAAAGAAACAAAAAAACAAAAAAAAGAGAGCCTAGGTGAAAACCTCCATGAGGCAACTAAAGCCAACTCTAGTGTTGAAAACCTATATGAGGCAACCCAAGACCAAAAGGAGGGGGACTAATAAATGAGAGATCCCTAGGTGAAAACCTCCTTTGAGGAACCTAGGGCAAGTTTGTAGGTTGAAAACCTCTTTTTAGGTAGCTTGCAGGTTCCAAAAAAGAAAAGAGAAGGCAAAAAACAACAAAAACAAGAGAAAAAGTGAAAAAAGGAGAAAAATGAAAAAAAAACAATAAAGGAGAAGCAAGGGATCCCTTACATTATTTTAGCTAACAAGTTTTTGCATTGTTCCAGTAATGGTCAAGAGAATAGTAGTCGAAGGAAGAAAGCTCCAAATTTCACTTCTCCACCTCCCAAGCTAGCTTCCTACATGTCCTTCACATTCCATCCATCTCACCACATTCCTCAACCATTAGGAAACCTGTCTCACTCAATTTTTCCTCAATCTTGAAATGCTATAGGATTGTCCTGAACTACTAGAGGATTGACCAGAATTGTTACAAGAATGTGATCGACATAGAAAAAGGGTTCATATTTTACATTTTCCTTGGGGGAATGAAAAATGAAGTCCAACACACCTCCATCATCCAACATCCACACCATTTAGACACTTCTCCATCTAAAGACCCACCTTTGTCCATGAAAAAACTCATTTTCACCACTTCTTCCACCCTTTTCACCACTAACAAAGTTTCTAGTCCCTGTCCATGAGATCGCAATGGATTGTCATATCTTTTGAATGCATTACATGAAGGCTATTGTGATCTTGGAAGGGTCTATCTGACTGCTAGAGGAAAGAATCCAATCCTGTAGGAACTTGATCAAACCCTATAAAACAATAATGAGACACACTCCACAACACCAGAATGAATACTTACCCATCCTGAAGCATTAAAGGGCCATCATTGTGATCTTGGGAAAGCTCACAAATCTTGAGGAGCTACTACAAGGTCATTGTTCATACCAAACCGAAGCGGATAAATCCACCATTTGAATAACTTGCATCAACAGAGTCTGTTCAATCAGGAACCTCTTAGAAATATTTTTTTTTTTCCAAAAGCGTGACCAAAGAATGAAGCAAATAGCATGGAAAATAACACCTTCAAAGACGAGAAGATCAACCATTATCTTGAAGAAGCATATAAGAAATGATGTAGCTAGAGACCATCAATTCGACACAAGTATGGCACTCCTCACCTCTTCCTTTAAGTTCATGGTAGCTTGAAAATATTTTAAATGCATGAGGAATGAGTTTTTTATAGGTTAGAGGTGGACAACATCCTTGGCCACCATCAAACAATAAAAGTGCAGTTAGCTCCCTCACCCATGCAACATGGAAAACAATAAAAAAAGAGGGTGATTATTATGAGGAGTCGGGCCAATGGGTCTATAAGGGGAATACATAGGTGATAGGTTGGGGAAAGCTCATATAGTGCGTTGATCCCACTACCATAAGGGGAATAAAAGACAAGCCCAAACCTCATTTATATCGAGAAGTCATTCCTAAAAGGGTAAGAGAGGCCCACTAGGATGTTGAGAGTCGAGTTAGAAATGACTAAGGGTCCCCTAGGTTGCTACAAAGAATATACAATGTCAAAAAACATGTGCTACAAAATTGAAATAAAGTACTACTAGATGGGAAGTAACTGCTACAGGATTGCATACTACTACTATACGATTGTAAACAAAGCTACAGGATCAGGCTGAGTGGTAAAAAAAGGCTTGAATTGGTGTGAATTTTCACCCAAAAAACCAAAACCATAAATGAGTTTCCTAAGGAGGGGTAAGTAGCTCATTTTCCTCACCTCTCATGCACAAAGGGTAAGATAATTTGGTTAATTCAAGCTTGTATAGACATCCTATAGGAAACCCTTGAAAATTGAATTTATTTCCTTCAAAAAAAAAATTTCCTTATGAGGGATTCAAGGTACCAATATGATTACTTTTCTTTGAATTTGGCATGTAAGTTTCCTCCCTATGGCTAGAAGAATAATACCACCCCTCTCACCTCTACCTTGATACCAGATGCTACTTAGAAAACAAAAATTGATAGAAATTATTTGAGGAAACTTAAAGAAGAAACAATAGAAAAATGGGAGGATTTTTCAATAGAAGGGAGCCCACACACTCCAAAATAATCCTCCAACATCATGATATCATATATATCTTCATAATCCATCAATGGATGGGGTTCTTTGAAAAGCTAAAGCGTTATGACAATGAAATAACTCATGAATTTTCCATGGCCCTTCACTCTCAGGGGTAAGATAGTTCCACCACTATTGTAAGAGGTGTTTCCATCCATTTGAATTCATATTTCATTAGTAGATTAACCAAAAAATCTCTAGGAGTTAGTTGGGTCAAGGAGGATAGGACAAAAACCATCACAACCAAGAAAAATTTCTTCCTCCATGAAGAAAATATAGTTGAAGATAAGAATGTAGTTAAAAGGGAGAGAATCCCTTACCAATGGAATGAGGTGGCTTATCACATCCTAAAATACATATATTCTGAAGCAAGGTTAATTGTTGTGTATTCCTATCCATTTAGGATACTCTTTTAGATGAGGTTCCATAAATAACTTCCCATCCCAATCAAGCTTAGTATTCCTCACTTTCTTCTTTAGTTTATGATTGAAATGAGACAGAGGGTGAGAAAAAGAAAGAAATAGTACATTTCTCATCATGGCCTCATAAGGCTCATTGTTATGAATACCTTGAGTCACCTCAAAAACCAATTACTGTGGACAAATTTTCTGGACATGGATAGGGAGGCCTACATTGAGACTCAATCCCAAACTATGCTAGAACATGAAGGGACAAACAAATATTGTGTTGCTAAAGAGGAACTTTAAGAGAAAGGATATGTTTAAGAAGAGGAAGAAGATGTTTAAGATAAGAAAAAAGAAATTGAGGAAGAATAGAAGAAGCAAGAGGAATGGAAAATAGAGGAGAAAAAAGAGATCCTTGGCAAGGCCTCTAGACCTAAAAATAAGACAAAGGAAGAGCAACAAGTAAGGTTCTCAAAAGAAAATATAGAGAAAAAGGTTGTTGCCACCCTCCAAGTCGTTTTCACGCCTATCAAAACCATAAGGAAAGAGACCAAGCAAGGCCCCTTATATTTTAATACAAGGAGGAGAAATAGTATGAAACAAGGGAAGCCTCAACCCCCTTCATCAGTCCCTATTATAATTGAAGAATCCATTATTCTCTAAGAAGGAGAATTAAGATGAGGCATAAGGGAAAATTGAGGAGGCCACCTCCTTCAAAACCAAAGGAAAGCGACATTAGGCATTGCAAATAAGGCCAAGCACTAGGGAAACTAGAGTTAAGAAATTACAAGCAAAAAGTACTGAGCTATAGGAAGGAAAAGTACTGCTACATGAAAGGACAAAATTTGTACAATATAGAGAGACAGTTCTACAGGAAAGAAAAAAAACACCTCCGAAGGGAAAATAAGGACCACAAGAACTCCTAAGGATGGATAAGTAGCTCATTTTCTTCGCCTCTGATGCATAAAGAGTCAGATAATTTGGTTAATTCTAGCTTGTATAGACATCCTATAGAAAGCCCTTAAAATTTGAATTTCTTTCTTTCAAAAAACCTTTTTCCTTGTGAGGGATGCAAGGTACGAGTAGGATTAATTTTCTTTGAATTTGGAATGTAATTTTCCTCCCTCTGGCTACAAGAATAAGACCACCCCCCTGACCTCTACCTTGAGACCCTATGCTACTTATAAAACAACAATTGGCAGAAAATTATTTGAGGAAACTTAGGGAAGAAACAATAGAAAACATGGGAGGATGCTTCAATAGAAGGTAGCCCATATACTATAAAATAATCCTCCAACGTCTTGATATCATATATATCTTCACCGCCCATCCATGGATGGGGTTCTTTGAGAAGCTAAAGGGTTATGATGATGAAATAACTCATGAATTTTCCATGGCCCTTCATTCTCAGGGGGAAGAGAGTTCCACCACTATTATAAGAGGTGTTTCCATCCATTTGAATGAATATTTCATTAGTAGAGTGACCACAACAACTCTAGGAGTTAGGTGGGTCAAGGAGGATAGGACAAAATCCATCACAACCAAGAAAAATTTCTTCCTCCGTGAAGAAAATCCAGTTGAAGGTCGGGGAAAATTTGAAGGATGGAAAATTATCTTGAAGTTTAAAAACATTAGCGAATCTCACTAGTCCCTAATATGAAAACTATAAAAAAATTATTGATGTATTTTTTAAATTATTCAAATTTAAAATGATTATATATACTCTCTATATAATATTGGCAATTTTTAAGCTGAAATAATTGTATCTTGTAAAATTTGGGTGAATCATTTTTATAAAAAATGGAAATTGGCAAACTTTTTTTTTTGAAAAATCATGGAAACTTCGCCCACCTATCAATATTAGCCCCTAAAATTTTCCATGTTGAAGACAAGAATGCAATTAAAAGGGAGAGTGTCCCTTACGCATGGAATGAGGTGGATTATCACATCCTAAAATACATATATTATGAAGGAAGTTTAATTGTTGTGTATTCATATCCGTTTAGTATACTCTTTCAGATGAGGTTCGATACATAACTTCCCATCTGAAGAAAGCTTAGTATTCCCCAATTTCTTCGTTAGTTTATGATTGAAATGAGCTAGAGGGTGAGAGAAACAAAGCACTAGTACATTTCTCATCATGGCCTCATAAGGCTCATTGTTATGAATACCTTGAGTCACCTCAAAAACCATGTGTCATGGACAAATTTTGTGGACATGGATAGGGAGGCATTCATTGAGACTCAATCCAAAACTATGCTAGAACATGAAGGAACAAAAAAATATGGTGTTTCTAAAGAAGAAGTTTAAGAGGAAGAAGAAGTTGAAGAATAGGAAGAAGAATTTTAATATAATAAAAAATAAATTAAGTAAGAAGTTGGAGAAGAGAATAAGGAAGAAGAAGGGAAAACAAAGGAAAAAAATAGATGCTTGGAGAGGCCTCTAGACCTAAAAAGAAGACAAAGGAAGAGCAACAAGTAAGCTTCTCAAAAGGGAATATAGAGAAAGAGGTTGTTTCCACCCTTGAATCCCTTATCACACCTCTTAATACCATAAGGGAGCAGTCCAAGCAAGGCCCCTTATATTTTAAAACAAGGAGGAGAAATAGGATGAAACAAGGGAAGCCTCAACCCCCTTCATCAATCCCCATTAAAATTGAATAATCCATTAGCCACTGAGAAGGAGAATTAGGATGAACCATAGGGGGAGATTGAGGAGGTCAGATCCCTCAAAACCAAATGAAATCAATGTTAGACATTCCAAATAACTCCAACCACTAGGGAAACTACAACCAAGAAATTACAAGCAAAAACTGCCCAACTACAGGCAGGAAAAGTATTGCTACAAGAAAGGATACAATTTCTATAGTATAGGGAGACAATGCTATAGGAAAGAAAAACAACACCTCTGGAGGGAAAACAAGGACCATAAGAACTTTGAGAGCTTGATCCATAGCCTAATATTGCATCCTAATTCAAGCTTTATGAACAAACATGAATTATACCTTCAAATTTTGCAATCCCCATCCTATTTGAGCTAGAAAAGGAGATAATTCAAACCTATCAATAAATGAAAATATCAAGTCAAAGAAAGTTGAGGATGTAGTCCTAATGGAATAAAAGATGAATAATATGGGTGAAGAAATGTATGACCTGAGATTAAAAAAGTTAATCATGATGGAGAAGTTGCAATTATAAAATCAAAGGTTAAGAGAGCAGCTACATGAAAGGGTAGCACAACTTTCCATCATGGGAATCTTGGTCATGGGGCCCATCTAGTGAGAAAAACCATACAAATCATATGTAATCTTCCTCAAATAATAATGGTTGTGATTTCAAATGGAAACATTGGCATAATATGGCTCTCTCCCATTTAGAGACTATAGGAAATTTATTGATTTTCAAATAGGTCAACATGGTAGATAAGGCCACTTTAGCTAAGTTCTATATGCACAACATGATCCTCACAAATAAAAACTTTTGAGACCCCAATTCAAGGTTGGGAGATGCACATCTAACGAACCTAGGCTCTTTCCTTGTCCATGAGGAAGCAAGGGATGAGGAAGTGAAGAATTTTATGGCCAAGCTAGCAAGTGAGTGTCTATGTATCAAACCAGAATTAAAAAATCCCAAGGATGTCATAAGCAACCATAGCTTAATCTCTAAATATCCTCAATTCGCCCCTCATAACCTAGAGAAACAAGAGAAATCTATCCTCCATTTTCAAAACACTTTTAGGCTTTTGGGGACTGAGAGTTTCCAGGAATACCAAAGGAGATGGCATGCTCTACCCCACAATATATAAATCAAGGAATACCACTCCCTTGAGAGGTTGAGGGATTCCCAAGAAAGAACCCCTGTCTATAAAAGAATTGTTCAAAGATTGAATATCAACTAGATATGGTTGAAGCTCAGTCCTCCCATGTTGTTGGGTCTACATGAATGAAGAGATCAGGCAGATGAATAAAGGGATTGGGAAACAATAGAGGCAATACATATTTTTATCCACAAGAAGGAACACCATCTAAGGTTCTTGGGGATGTCTAAAGTCCATCAAGGCCATGCATCAGCTACAAATTAGTGAGTAAGCTTCTTAGAAGGTGAGAAATATCTTCAACAAGGGGGTGATGATGGGGCCCATCAATAGGTATATCGTAAGGCCCATTCTTCCATCCTCCAACCTATAATTTTCTCTTTTCTCAAATTTATTAACATCTTTTTTACTACAATGTGCTTAATAGAGAGACTAAAGGTTGTTTGTCATACTTCGTGGCCTAATGTGGTTAATGTGCAAGAAAGTAATGCTTTTGAGTGCGTTTACTATATAGACATCCCTTAGAGGTAGCTATAGAAGATGTAGGAGGCTTGCACCCTACATTTACTGACCTACAACTTGATTTTATCCCTAAATCACTCTCCTACAACTTGAACATCTACTAGCAGCTTACGCCCTCAAGGAAATGCAAGGATCTAAGGGAGATAGATCCACTTTTTAAGATATTTTGGAGCGAGGCATTCCTCTTTCTGAGGATGTTGACCCTCAATCATTTTTGTATAAATAAGCAAGAAGAAGGGCTCAATAGTACTCAAACTTTTGGAGCAGATAGGAGCTTCTAAGAGCTATGAGTTTGAGATTATCATTTTTATTTCCTCTACATGATGTATTTTAACTCTATTTTAGGTAAATGAAAATCATATTGTTATCTTCCATTTGATTTTGTTTCAAAGGTCTAATATCCCTAGTGTTAGGGCCCAACCCAGAGACTCTAGTCTCTCTTTGTGTATTTTGTTCACGCATTACTTTTCATATTAGTATCTATTTTCCTTGCTTGATAGAATTTTTCTTATAAAATTTGATGATGTATGTCTATCCACCACCTCTCTTGTGGAAAGTGTGGTTGATGAATATGTATTAGAAAGCCAAAAACATGTGGTTATTTTCTTTTGCAATTTTTGGATCTTAAACTAATTATCTTTTACATGCTCTATTTTCTAGATACTTAGGGATTAAATCACAAACTTTCATGAGTGTAGGTAATATGCATGCTACAATATAGATTGTATTTTCATGCAAATAAAATTCAACTCAGCCTTTCTTGTTTAGCTCATTTTGCTGCAATTTGGTTATCAGTTTGGCATTCTTTTCAAGTTGCAAAAATAACTATTTTTCTAGTGTCTAGGTACTACCATTGTCTCATAGGTTTGGTATATTCATCCTACATTCCTCCTATCATCATCAATCTCTTTCTCCTCACCTCACAACACCCTCAAAACTCTGCCACCTAAAGTACATTTATGGGACATTGAAGGACACCGTGTGCATTTTGTTTCATGCAAGATGGGCCTATGAGAGGTCGTACGCTTGGAAATATCTTCATAAAAATTTCATATACCTTAATCTACCATTTAAAACCTTTATAAAACCATTTCCACCCTCATAATGCTCACGGATCCCATCCTATAGCAAAGAAAGAAAATCATGTAGCATCTTGTAGCACCCTGTAAAATTGAGGATATTTGCTCCAATTTTTTTTTTTCCTCTTAGCCTTGAATAATGTCCCCTTGGATTTGAAGGTATGATTGAGGAAGACCAAAGACAACTTAAGACTTTCATTTTCTTCACTACAAAAAAATTCTACAATTACGATTAGTGGACAGATTTATGAATTTAGAGATACAATAATGATGTTCTTGATTGCCTCAATAAATGCCTAATGATCTATGTCACTAAAGATAATATATTTTATCACAATGATTAGGGTTTTATTTATCCATTCAAGCTAGACAAGGATTGTTTCTCTTGAATTAATGTTTCCATTAGGGTTTCAATTACAAACATTGTCATTACATATGTTAGTTTCCTTTTTCATGCAACCTTTCCATTCTTTCTTTAGATTGATGTTTACATTCCTGCAAGTAGCGTAGAATTTATATTATACAAGTAAACTAATGTTTCGATTCATGCATGTAGTATAACCTTTTAATTTATGTAGCTAGGGTTAGAATTTACATTACAACAAGTGGCACCTTCACTCCTTTTGCAATTAGAACAATATTTCCTTTTTTGAAGTTAGAACAAAACTATGTTTTTATGCAATCCACTTCCTTGATTCAACTGATAGAGTGGTCTATGTATGCCTTGGTGTGGTCCATTACATGAAGGTAGCATGAGTATAACTTGAGCTACTATGCATATAGCATTGTCACCTCTTAAGTTTGTACAAACCCCGTGTTGATAATTAAAGTTGTTAACCTCAAGAGTCGTAACACTTATGTTGAAATATGAGGGCTCACCAATTTTCAAATACCCATCCTAAAGGATAATGTTTTTGATGATGCTTAGTTTCTAGTCCCAATGTGTTAACAATTTCTCCAGAAATACAATTAGCTTGTGAACCACTATCAAAAAGTTTATTGAGATGACTCTAATATGAATAGATAACCTTATTTTATTTAATCATGTATGGTTTTCGATTTTTAGGAATGAGAATTATATTTAAAACTAAAAATATAAGATATACCTTGTATTTGCATGGTTTTGATCATGATTTCATTACCTAAATATGATCCAATATCTTGTTGGACTATAGAAATGGTCTTCTTATCACCCTTCTTGTCCCCAAACCTACTTGGTTGTAGTTCTTCATGAAGTTTCCAACGCTTGGAATAATTACTTCCTACCTTTTTGCAATGTCAACATGTCATATTATCACCTTCTTTATTCACTATAGTTGTTATTTTGGGCTTACTCTTTCCTTTGTTCTCTCCAAAAACTGGGTAAACCAGTTTCTTTAAGATGTTCTCATGGACATTATTTTCTCTCAACTCGACATGAGTATCTTGGAAAAAACGTTTGTCAAGATTAGTTGGCTTAAACATAAGAATAATATTCCTTAAAAAACTATGCAACCCACCAACATACTTCAAAAGAGTTTCTTTAATATAAAGAGGAATGTCTAATTTTATGCCCTCTTTTGGAAGTTGAGTATATTCTTGTGCACTTTTTCCTCTACCTTGTCTTAGATTTTACCATATATTAATGATTGTTTCATATATCCTAATGGATATAATTGATTATTTAATGTAAATTTAAGTTAGTACCAAAAAGAGATCAATTTTCATTTCATACAAATATCTTCTTTAACCTTAATCTCTAACCATATTAGTTTTGCGCCTCCAAGTCAAAGAGTAGATAGTTGAAACCTTTCTTCTTCATCCACAATTATTTGAACCCGAGAATATAATTCAATTTATTTGGTTCAAATATCTATATTTTCTACATAAAGTTTTCCATTATATATTTGAAAACCAAATTTCACATCCAATTTTAACAGAGGTAATTTAGAATCGTTCTTCTCTAGTTTCCCTTTATGATATGGATATGGATTTGGAGAAGAATAATAAGGAGGAGGAATTTGAGGAGGTTCACCACTAGCTCCTTAATATTTAACTTGACATGATCCTTCTCCATTTTTTCTTGATTATTTGTACAATTCTTCCACCATGGCTTTCATGTTAAGATAAATTTATTGAAATCCCCATTCAGACTCAATGAGGATTTCTTCACCTTCATGTTATTACTTGTCATGGAAACATTTGCCTCATACCATTCTCAAGATTAAAATCTTCGACCGATCCTTCTCAACACTTTGACTTAGAGATGCTAAGAACTCAACACTTTGAAAATCCTAGATCAAACCTTCTTTGATACCAAAATTGCACTAAAATTAAATATTTAAATACTTTTGTATCCTTAATGTATCTTATTTTAACTTTATTAATAGATTTTAATAGGTAATTAAAAATATATATTTGTAGAAAAAAAAAATAGAAAAGACCAATAATAGGAAGTTGATAATGGAGTTCACCCTTCATGGGTCACTTTTTGACATCGACTTCAAATGAGATATAAATCGATTAAAAAGATGAAAAACCTTCAAACATCTATTTCCAACCTACAGAAAAAATGCCTCTAGCAATACTCACAGGCGATTCACTCAATGACCCTCTGACATATCATGTGCATTCATGGCATATCAAACAATACCCTTAATCTGACTACATATTGGAAAATACGTCTAAAAATAACATTATTTAACCCCATACCAATATGAACCCAATACACCTTCCCAATTTAAAAAAACCCTACTTTCACTAGATATTGTAGGTATCCATTCTTTAATTAACATTTTTTATACCCCTTTATATTTTTTGTTAATTTTGAACTCCATTTTCTATACCTACTAATATAAAAACCGTTTACCCCTTATATATCCCCGAATATATTATGTCATTTTTTCCTCAATAAATATACCCCAATATGAATGCATGTGATATGGTATTTCTCCCACAGTAAAGCCCCTGTGGCAATACTATAGGGTTACTGGAATACTCATCTTGTTTACTTTCCAAGAAAAAAGGGATTTATGGCCTTTATTTCCCAAATCTCTACTAGAAAATACACCTTAAAATATTTTTTACACATTACACTCCATAGATTAAATTCATGGTGCAATAGGAAGTCATAAGGCTTAAACAATGGAGGTTACAAGTTGAGCCATCAACCATGCATGATTTTAAGGGATATAAAAGTTTTTTTATCATAATATATGGTTAAGGTTCTACATATTTTTTAAATATATTATAACCCACATAATATTGTAACCATATAAATGATATATACAACTTATCTTATGACATTGTTCATGTGAAATATTGATAAACTAAATATACCAACGAATCACAAGAGGTGCACCCTACCATGTAATACTTCTAGAAGGTCCATGTGGTAGCCGCATGGTAGAGTTTGGTTGTTCCACATGGAAGCCCCTCATTGGTTCATATGGTAGTTTGGAGTTGGTCCATATGGTGTTTCATAACATATTTTAGTTGGTCCATGTGATTTCATCTACGTGTGCGACATGTTCCAATTAGTGTGCCACATGTCATCCTCAGGTGTTACACCGATGTTTTTATTTAACTTATGAAGGCCATAACTTTCACATACACTTTCTATTTGAACTCATTCATATTGTGTTGGAAATATCTTGATGAGCTCTTCAATGTGGACACTTTTTTTAAACTAATCTCACACAATCAGTTTATATTGGTTATGTGAATCCTCTTGGATCAATCCCAATCAAAAGTATTTCCCTCAACAACCGAGCAGTGTAGAACATCAAGAAAATATCTCAGAACAAATTGTGTGGTTTCTTGAACAAGAATCCTTACAAAAAATTGGAAAATTTCCCTATATATACTGCTCAATGTACATACTTCAAATTTCCTAGTGCTAACCATCTCCTTATATTATATTTTTATGATTTTCATGAGAATATCCTTTCCTCTGTTATGTTTGTGAGGAACGTGTTGTCCTCCAATAACTTACAAAATCAAAAGACTTAGGAGCAAAAGAATAT
The DNA here is from genome assembly GCA_031772625.1 of Pinus tabuliformis. Lineage (NCBI taxonomy): Eukaryota > Viridiplantae > Streptophyta > Pinopsida > Pinales > Pinaceae > Pinus > Pinus tabuliformis. The sequence continues at coordinate 286,520,453 of CM062815.1, forward strand.
TCTTTAATAAATTGGGAGTTAGACGAATAGGGATCTTACTAGCCTATATATATATATATATATATATATATATATATATATATAGAGAGAGAGAGAGAGAGAGAGAGAGATCTACTGTGGAATTTATTAGCACTCTAGGGAATCAAACCTTAAAAATAAAATAATTGTAATCATACACCTGGTATGTACAATGCTTGAAGGCTGAGCCTTGTTATTACTTTTCTCTTTTAGGTTAATTCTTCAATACCATTAATAAACCATGAACCACTAAAAACTATGATGTTATTTCTTACATGTAATAACAATGTCAACTCCCTTATATTATTCAAAATTGTTATTTGATAATTATTAACAATGTTCGACAACTGAATGAACTAAGATCTAGCTAATTGGAAACCTTTGTAGTTTGAAGTGTCTTAATAAATTGTTTTATGTCGATAGATGCAAATAAAGTTGGTTCATAAATAACAGATAATATTATTTCATAAATATATTCATATTTCTACAAAAACATGCCTCATTTAATGCAACAAGGATATTTGGTCCTACAAAATTATGCATTTGCATTACAATTAAACACATCTTGAAAAAGTTAGTGGAAATATAATGAATGCGAGATGCAGTTTTGGGATAGTGTCAACTAGGACACCCCCCAAATGCGTCCATCAGGAATGATTTTGTCTGAAATGACTAAGTTTGGGGAAATATGTGAGAGAATCATGTGGGATATAAGATGCATGGAAGTAAGTGAGGAAAAAAGTCTCATTCAACTTACATGGAAATAAATGTGGCTAGGTATAGAGAATGTGTGTGAATTCTAGGTTTCCTAATTATGGGTATGAAAATAAAGAATGTGGGATGTGGGTGTAAGAAGGATATGGGAAGAAGAGATTATTCAACGTGCATACATGAAAATTACTAAGTACTTGATATTTTCAAGTTGTCAATAATGTTGGAAGCGAAAAGGTAAAAATGTCTTCCACAACCCACGTATGTGAAAAATTCATCATGTGTCTTGAAGTAAAGAACATTTTTTATAATATGGGTTCAAGATAGATATGATACTATTGATAAATGAATGTTCGTCAACAACTTTGAGAAATCATGACTCAAGGGAATTTAAGCTATCAAAATCCCCTAGGAATTGCACACGTCATAAACCATGCCAACCCTTAACATGGTTGGATTGTTTTTCATGTCTATTCCGTCTTACAATGATTTTGAACTATGGCCTCATCACATAATGAAACCCTCAAAAACTAATTTTTGTAATGGGATTTTACATTTTTAAACAAGAACATGGGGGTGGAATTTGATCCAATTATGTGCACAAAGGCCATCAAACCATTTTTTAACATAATTCTATGGGAGAAACCACATGTTTGATCACAACCTCAAGGTTCCAAAATGGCCTTAAATTTAGGCCTCGCATGAATTGAACCTTTCCCAAGGGTGAAAAGATCCTTTTATCCTATCATTGAATCCAACCCTCTTGGGTGATAAGGAAAGAATTTTAAGGAAAATAGTTTGAATTTAAAAGGAAAGTCAAATTTAATGTAGAAGAAAAAAAGACAATTTAATTTTTATTTCAGAATGTGAATATAACTCATTTGTAAATCGATATTAAGAGTAGTTATTACTAGCTTCTATGCATGAACGTAGGTTGAACATTGATCATCATTCAAGAAACACACATTGCCTTAAATGAGTTGTTTCTGGCTCTTCAGGGCATAGAGCTCCATGTTTGCTAGATATTTCTAGGTCCTCGGTTGTTAATATCTTTCCTTATATCTAGAGAATATAAACTCTTGGATAATAAAAACTAGTAATTTTTTAATTCAAATGTTTAATTTGATTTAATTTTTATGTGTTTTTTTAATATTACACATAATTTTTTTTTAAAACTTTACAAAAGAATAATAGTAAATTCTTACTAATTAGTTATGATTTATTATATATATTTTAAACTTTTTTTTCTTAATTACTAATATTGTAAGATAACAAAAATATTAGATATTACTATTTCATATGATTTCCTCTAGATGTGTTTAGAGATAGGAAATTTTTTTCCAGATAAGCTTCACATAGCCAAAGAGTTGTGTGGTGAGATGTGATGTGACCACCATCGAGGATGGGAGGTGATAGAGTGAAAATTATATATTCATGTTTTTGTGTGGAGGTTACACATTTATTTAATGGTAGGGCTTGATTTCAGTCACATACAAGGTCATACTAGGGGTCTCAAAATAATATGGCAATGTTTATTCCTTAGTGACCATCAATCTCTCACCAATGGGGAATGAATTGAGTTAGTTAAGTTCCTTCCATGAAACTACCACCCAATATTAAAAAATGATATTTAAAAGGTATTTATGAAAATTTCATCCTTAGTAAGAACCAAATTTGAAGTAGCATTTGAAGGGCATGTAAAGGCACGACACCCCTAGTATCATTCACTTGAATAGTTGTAGAGGTTATGTCTAGCTCTTGGTGAAGGTGCTTGAAGAGTTGTCCTAATCATTTCTAGATATCGATATTAAATACTCGATGGATTTGAGATAACTTGGTATCGAACTTGGTATTCACATTAACTCACTTTATATATTATATAGAGAAAAAATCCCTTCTGCATATGGATTTTATTATAGCTTGGGAAATTGAGTGAATTGCACTATTCATAGAGTTATCCACATGTTTGGTAAAAATGAAATATAATTAATTTTATATTTGGAAATGGGAATATATTATTCAATCCAAAGAATAATAATTTTAATTAAATATAGATTTGTAGTTTCATGTGTGGCCACTCCATGCAGAAAGTAAAATGGATGTACAAAACATCTAAGAGTAAAAATATGAGAATAGATTGGGATGTGTTGGATAACTTACCGTTACCATTTTAAATAAATAAAATGATTACATAGTGTATGGATTGGAACATAGTTGACTGAAAAACATCGAAATATTAATTAAAATATTTAACATTTTACATGGGCTAGACAAATGACATGAGCATAAAAGGATATTAAAGTATGGAATATTGGACATGGAAGCTCAGATTTTAGCAACATAATGTTAGATGGATTTCATAATGCTCAATTTTGTTTTGTGACATGGTCTTAATTTTTGTCTCAGGAATTTGCTAGTGCCATGTAGATGGCAACCTCAAATGCTGGAAATGAACCACACACTAAACGTGTTAGTTTTTATTTTTTTTTACTTTTCTTATACAACCCATTGCAACTCAAGGGTCCATGGCGAACATAAATACCTATTTGAGAGTGGGTAAGATGGTTATCCAACAAGAAATATTTGTTTTTGAGAAGAGAGAATTGGAGATAGTAGTTGGATAATTCTTAAAATTTACGAATCATTACAACGATCTTCTAAGACCACAAGAAAAATATATGTAAGATGGTAGTTGGATAAATCTTAGAATTTACGAATCATTAGGGGATCTTATGAGACCACAAGAAAAATATATGTAATTATAAAATTTTCAATATTAGACAAATGAATTCTACCTTGAGATTCTCTTTTGTGTTTTTTCTTTTTCTATTTTTTCTTTTAGAAATTGTGAAATGAAACATGGCTGGGAGAATTACAAAATTGTAATAGAATTTATACTATACCTTTCCATATTTTCTAAAACCCTTCTAAAGACGTTAGCTATAATTAAGACCTAAAAGATTTTTTTTGGGTTGTTTTAATAAATATTTTCCCATTAAAAAAAGGGTACAACACCTTTACCTATGGAAAATATCATACCTAGTGACCCTTTCTTCATTAAATGTTCATATATATAGACTTTTTCTAGCATATATATAGACTTTTTCTAGCATTAAGGGAATGTGTACATTCCATAAAATGTTTTCCGCAAGTGACAATTTTGATATGATGGGGTGGGAAAGATTTAGGGTTATTTTTGTGTGTTTGGGAGATAATATATGTTTTCGTAGGTTGTGCTTTAATCTTTTACGAAGTATGATGAACCTTTTTATTTTAGTATAAATTTGAACCAAGAGTAAGTCAAAGAGTTTTAATTCTATGGTTTTAGTTTATGGTTTTAGTTTTGAGGCCATGGTATCTTTCCCATATTATTTCATTTAATGAAGTCTATAAATAGGCTTTTGATCCTCCATTGTAATATTTCTAGATGTGACTGAGGAAGTCTCACTTCGTCAAATTAGCTATGTTTGGCCAAAGGAATAAAAAATCTATTGCCTAGTCTTTCTGTTACACAACATTTTGTCACTGTCACTGTACTCCCCATTCCACAATCCTAGAGGACCTCTACATTGACCCTCATGTGTTTTCCTGTCATGAAGAAACTACCATTATGTCCCTCTTCATGAGTAGAACATTTCCCTTTTGCATCATTTCCCAAGAATCTTCCTTTTACCCCAGTTTACAAGACCAACGCTAATGACCAGTTCATCCCCCTTGCCAATCTACGGAGTTTAACACTGAGCCTAGCACCGATCAGTACTACTGAGCCTTGTCTTAGTCACACCAATCCTCTTTTGGCAAGTTTTTTAAATATGGAGTCGAAGCTTCCAGGTCTAGAAGCTTCGTAACGGAAGTCCGATACATGGTTGGGTTGGATGGAGTTGAGGAAGTGAGTTTGGGTTCCTTTACCCTATTAGGGTGGAACAAACCCAAGAGATGAGGCCTCTCCCATGATAAGAGGAACCATATCCCCTCCATAAAAGCTAGATAAGCCCCTCCTTTCCCAAGTTGAACTAGATTTTTGGATGCAGTTTCCAGTCTTAGTATTTTTTGAGCTTGAATAATTAGCAAGACATCTATAGCTTGTAGCTCTCTAGTTTATGTTTGAGGGAGAATAGTATGTTTTGTTTGGTTTGAGACGAAAAGGAAGAAGCGTTAAAACTTCTATTGTTGGGGCTATCCATGAGATGCTAGCAATGTCAAGGCATTGGTTGTAATCTCTTTTTAAACTTATATGAATACAACTATTGATTGATTTCCTACATTAAAGTGTTATCTTACATTTGATGGCATAATGTTCCTTGACCTATTAAGTAGGCTAAATGCAATGTATGCTATCGCGTTTGTTGTTGTTGTTTGTTTTCTTGTTTCAGGTATTCAAGGGAAGGAAACGAAAAATAACTGGAGTAAGGAAGAAGGATAATCATCAAGAGGAATAGCTTTCTAAGAGGTAGGCCCTCTTATTTGATTCTAGCTTAAGGAAATATTCCATAGATTGTTTGTTTGTGGCTAGATCCGCTATCTCGAGCTAGAGGAATTGTTTGTGTCTACATCGAGAATTTACCTACACCACAAATTGCTGACTCCATTGGGGACCCAATCATTTTGTTTGATTGATTTTCATTTCATGGTTTTATGTGAACTTTTCTAATATCACGCATTTCCCTTTAGTTTTCTTTGCTTTACCTAGTTTACTGCTTTGATTCTGAAATTTACAGTGGAAAGTTTGGTTTTAGCCTTTGAAAATTTTTATTTTTTCCCTTGATCCTCAGTTAGCACATTTATTTTTCTGATAGCCACATTGATCAGCACGAGTTTCTCTAAAATAGTCGCATTGATCCACTTGTGGCGCTTGTTGTTAGTTAGGCACTCACACCCATTCTTGTAAGTGAAGATCATGGCTTCTCCTGGATCATAACTAGTATTTCTTGCCTTCTTGATTTTTGCCTCTTATCTTGTTTATCCTGTGTTCTCCCTGACTGGAAAGCTTCATTGGCTTGTTTTGTCCTCTTGTTTGGTTTGCCTTCTTTTACTTGATTATTTGAGTCTTTGGATGGTTTGTGTCCATAGGGCATCTAAGTCATCATCCATTTAGCTGTTTGTGTGCTCAACAAGTCAAGTTGTTGGTTAGCTCCTCCATGCATTTTCATTTTTTATTCCTTTTATCACTTTGATTTCAACTAAACAAGTCTGAAAATTTTCGTTTCTTCTTCTCTTGATTAAGCACCTCTTTTCAGGCATAGATTAGATTGCTCATCTTGTTCTTGATTGAATTGTTGCATCATTGGTTTGGAAGGAATTCTCTTTTCGTGCTTTCCATTTGATTGATGTCGATTTTTTGAAAAAATTTCATTGAAGTGTTTGTGAAAGATGCATGTTATCATTCCATTGAAAAATATATAAATCTAGTTTCCTGAATCAACATGTTACACTAGCTAGCATCATTGAATATTAGAGTCACATCATCATTTGTATTTGAAAAGAAATGAATTCTCTTTAGTGTTAAAAGGACTAGTTGAAGTGCATTCGATAGGAAGATTCAATGCATTTTGGATATTTATTAGTGAAAGATTTTATTCTTTGATTGTTACATTGATTGTGTGTTCTCTATCTCTCAATTAGTCTTAACTTTCATTGAAGACAAAAATTTCCTTTCTAATATAGTTGCATGTAGGATTTTTTTTCAGTTGACAGTGGTAGGGCCATGTAATTGAAACCTAATTCAAGATAAACCATTAGAATCTATTGAATTAACCTAAGGAAGCATTGAAACTTAACGCTTATATTTAGAGGTCTAGGCTAGAGACGTGTTCCGACGTCTTTAAGCCTAGCATTTGTCATTAACTTCAGCACTAGACAACACTAGTACGGACTTGTGCTCCCCATACTGTTGAGTATATAAAGGGAGACCCAACTGGGTCTACAATCCTTTATCTATTGCAAGCTGAGTCTATCACCTTGTAAACATGATACACCAAACACAACATTCAGGGAGATTGTCTACTTGTACTTCTTGGTTCATCGGGAGGTATTCTGCAGTTCATGGTTACTTGGTAATCCTTTTTCCTATATCATCTAAAGCAGTCATTTTGGTCTTTTTGACTCCTTGAATTTAAAAGATCATCGAGCACTTGTCCTTTCGAGCTCGTTCAAACCGAAAGATAACTTTTTTCCCTTTTCTCGACTCTTAAAACATGAAAAGGCAAAGTTTTGTTTCATTATTTTAAAATTAACTTCCCACGAAATATTTCTGGTTATAGTTATCTTCCTCAATAATTCTTTAGGTTCGATTCCAATGGCAACATTTCCAGAGTCTACCAGTCAAGGATTCCCCTCGGACTGGAATCCTGGTCCTTTTCCTTCATTTGGAAATGTTGGTGCTCCTTATATGGCAATGTTGTCCCTCTTTGGGTTAACCATTGGTTTACCTATCTCATTATTTTTTCCCTTGGTGGTCTTGAGTGACCTGACCTTACTTAGCCATGTCCTTCATTTGAACCACATCACATTGATTCTAAGGTTGACCTCTCACCTTCTTCACCTATTTCTTCACCTTTCTCTTCTACTTCGCCTTGTGAAAGTTTGAAATCTTGTAACCACTACTAGGAGGCTAAGAAGAAGAAGAAGAAGACAGATAAGCGAGAGGCCAACCGTGCAGTTGTTACTCCAAATGCACTTCCTGTAGACAAACCTTTCAATCCTCCATGCAAGGTAAAATTCCCTTGCAGGCTATGTAAGGGTGACCATCTCCTTCGAGATTGTCTTGGAATTCCCAGAGTCTTAGAGGTATGGTCTCAAGACCTGAATCGACCATCCCTACCAACCTCTGGAGATCATGTTGATGGTACACCTTTAGGTAATGATGGTAAGAAGAAGGGAGATATTAGATTCCAGTCCTCTTATGGATAAAGCTTCCAAAATTTTGGAAAAAATTACAGGTCTTCAACCCCAAATTCCTGTTGGTTATCATAGGTTTTCTTCTAACCCTCTTATAGTTGGTAAAAATATTAACTTGGATTCATCTCATGCCCATCCTTCTCTACTTGAGCATGAATCTCTTGTGTCTATTCTCGACCAACCATTGGTTGAAAAGACTGTTGACTTGGCTCCACCTTCAGTTGTTCATGATGTTACAGAAGAGAGTGGTGATCATACTGCTCATGTTCTTCTCATCTCCTTAGATTCTCATGAATGAAAGAGTGACCATCCAATCCCAGTCATCTAGGAGAGTCCTTCTCCTATTCCTACATAGCATGGGGGAAATCATATGGTACCCCCACCAAGTAGTTATGTCCTTTCTTTTTATTGGAGTAAATTGACTACTTTTTGCCTTGCATCTTATGTGCCTTTCGAGATCACATTACAAGACTATAATATGGTAGTACATGACACTACATTAGATGAGCGTTCATCTATTAGCATCATGTCTTCTACTACTTGGAAAGGTTTGGGTTCCCCACAACTTTTGCATGTCACCCAGAATCTGTTGCCTTTCAACGGAGGAATTGGTCAACCCTTAGGGATCCTTCTGAAGATCCCTATTACTTTGGGAGGAAAGACCATCTATATAGACATGATGGTAGTCCAAGGTCCCTTAATTTTCAATATTCTCCTTGGACGCGACTATGTTTATGTCAGTGAAGGTCTTGTTTCTTCACTCTTCTGTGTGGTTTGTTTTCCACACGAAGGAAGAATTGTGACTATTGATCAACTCTCATTCACTGGTCAGTAGGCACCTCCTTCACAACCATTGTCCCATGTGGGCTCTTGTTTGCAAGTAGTACCTTCCCTGCCATAGGTCAATTATGTGGCTACCCATTCTGTCTCCACATCTGCTGATGATCACACAAATGGTATTGTACATTATGTACTGTGGGCATTGGAACTCGATCTGTCTTTGGTACCAAATGACATGTATTCCTCTGAGAGCATGGGTCTTCCATCTAGTGAAGACCTCTTGGCAGCCATGTTCTCTTATGAGTCATGAACAGATGTCGTGAGGATAGTTCCTTGTCTTGTGTCAACCGCATCAAAAAATGAAACAAGGAGTCAGAGCATAGCTCCTTATCTTTTGTCAAGCTCCTTAAAAAATGAAACAAGGACCTTGGAGTAGAGTTCCTTGTCTTTTGTCAAGCTCCTTAAAAAATGAAATAAGGGATGTGAGCATAGTTCCTTATCTTGTGTCAAGGTCGTTAAAAAATGAAACAAATGTCCGAGGACAGTTTCCTCCTCTATCAACCTCGTTAAAAAATGAAATCGATGCCCGAGGACAGTTTCTTCCTGTATCAACCTCATTAACAAATGAAACAGATGTCAGGAGGATAGTTCCTAATCTTGTGTCAACCTCGTTAAAAATGAAAGAAAGTGTCATAGCATGGTTCCTTGTTTTGTGTCAAGCTCCTTAAAAAATGAAACAAGGGGTCTTGAGGATAGTTCTTTTACCGTGTCAACCTATGTAAATAGTGAAACAAATCCCTTTTCCAAATCAATTATTTAATTAAGATCTCTTAAAATCCCAGTCGAGTCTTTCTTGAATCTCGAAATCGAACCTTCATTCCATCCACCTAGTTGAATGAAATGAAGCTTGGGGGGCATGTACCTCAAATTGTGTCATCATGTTGGGGGCATGCGAACTTATTTCAAGTATAGTTTTTCGTTTCAAGCTTGTGTAAACATGAAATCACATCCAAGAAAAAATATCCATGGTTCAAGCTTGTGTAAAAATGAATGCATGCCCAATTTACATCCCATGATTTGCTTTTTTATCAGCTAATTTCTACTAGATGAGGCTTAGTTATTTCATTCCATCCCCACCAACTCTTTGGCTGATCATATGCTTTCACTTGGTTGTTTTTCCTTTCCTGAGGAACCGCAGTGATGAGTGGTTTTGTTAGCTAGCCTTATCACCATGTATACCACTCGTTCCTCCAGGAGAAGTTATGTTTAACTCTTTTCTTGACTCATAAAAAACTCAAATGAAAAGATCGTTGAGTATTTTTCCCTTTTTGACTCGTTAAAGAGAATTAAAATGGGGGGTCTACTTTTCGCTCTTTTTCGACTCTTTAAACATGAAAGATTACCAAGCTCTTGTCGTTTTGAACTCATTTAAGGCTGTGAAACACCGTTTACCCAGTATATGTTTACCCCTTTTTCGGGCTGGGATAAACTATTTACAAAAAAGGTACTCTTTACCTGACATGGTCAAGGGTTATCTCAAGTATTTTTTTGTACCCTATCAGGCTCGAGAGACACAACTGTATGAAAAGGGACCTTTTGGAGTTTTATTTTCTATCTTTTTCAAACTCTCTAAACATGGAAAAGATGTCAAGTTTCACCTTTGTCGGACTCATTAAAAGACTAGACTATATAGGACTTCTCATTGTGACGAGATCAAGCTAATCATTCCTGGGGCTCGTAAAACATACTAGGGTGGATCCATCCAAAGGATGGACTTATATTACGAGCACATGATATCCTTGTCAAGCTTGTGTAAAAATAACTGGGGTACTTGCAGAAAATGGTGGGGGGAAATTGGAAGTATTTCATCAGTTGTATTCACTTGAGGAAGCTTGTTGCTCTTGAACATTGACACTCATCTGATGTTCTTGTTGGGTTTTGGGACATCCTGACTCTGTCACTTGCCTCCCTGGTATTGGGTTATCCATTTTAAACCTCTCATATGATATCCGCCACGTCACCATGACCTCTGATTCTATGATGTCAAAATGTTGCCAGACTCTAGAGTTGTGTCATCAATATGTTCAAGAGAGGTCTTCCTACCCATACATTGTCTGATCGTCTTGGATTACTCTCATTCATTGTGTTATGGTTTCATGTCAATGATGAAGTATTCATTTTCCCTTCCTTTGGCGGATCGCTACCTATCGACTTCAGCTCATTTAAGCCCTACCACATTATTCCTCTTATATTTCACCTTTGCATCACCTTTTTCCTTACAATAATACGAAATAGTTTTGCCTTGCAAAAATTCTCATCTTTTTGTCTACACCTTATTGCAGCTTGTTCAAATATGACCACCTAATACATAAATTGTCATGGATATTCCATTGGAAATTTTGTCTCCACAAATATGATGCAATTATATTTAAAAAATTAAATCTACAATACAAAGGTTAATTTATCCTTACATTTTTGGATTTATTATTTATTGGGTTATGCTTATCCATGCAATAGAAAAAATATGTGAAGAATAGAGAACAACAAAATGAACATCTCAAACCATCTTTGATACTAGATATAACTTAGGAAACCACTTTAGAAGAAATCCCAATTGGAAGGTGATGCTATTGTACTCTCTTTATTTGAGTCCAAAATGGATGTAAGTACAAAAAGGTGAGACCTAGATCTTGTGGGCTACTACAGTTCACAAATCCTCTTTGTTTTCTATCTTCCTATCCACTCTTGGTTAATCTTCTCATATATGAAAAAAAAATTCAATTGAATAAAATATAAACCATTTTCCTCCTAGTAGCATGATCATAACTCATGCTAACATACGAGTGGTTAAGTTTGACTCCTTCAACTCTTAAGTAGAGTTAAAATATGGTCTCTTCTAGAGCAATCTTCTTCATGGTCATGTGCATAGCACAATTTCAATTAATAATGGGGGATGACATGCAATACTCTCGAATTATGGCAGTCGAAACATGAAGGCAAAATTTGAAGTGGCATAACCTTTGCATATGGACTCTAGTTGTGGTCATTAATGTGTCATTACAAATGTATCTATGTGAATAAAATAAATAAAATATTTGATGTTTAAGTGGAAATTGTTTATCCGAATAGAATTCCGTTTGATGTGTCAAACTTACTTTTGGAAGTTTTCAAACCCCAATTTTCCAAACCATTACCTCTAGTAAAAATGGTTTTATGAGTTTATTCGTTGACGTTTTTCATTCTAAAAGAATGTAGATGGATAAAAACTAATACAGTTATACAATATGAATCACATATCCAAACTATTGAATACTTTTGATCCCTAATCTCTTCCGTTGAATGAGGTGGGTAAAGTTTTCCTCCAAATACTCTTAGGTGTAGGATTTAGCTTTTCCTATAAGTTTTTGTTTCAACGCAATATAAAAAAATTATATTGCCCCTGTATTGTAGCTTTAGACCTATTTTGAAAAATTATAACCTCTTCCAACTATGCCTGAGAATATGGTTCCAAATCCTCTACGAAAGGTAGCACTTGTTCCTCTTCTTGATCTAGCATGGAAGGTGTGTAGATTTTTAAATTATTTACATTCACCACTAAGTCAATGCTTATGTATAGGGATAGACTGAGTTTATAGAAATTTTACCCCATATTTCTGAGTATCTAAAAGGGACAAATGGTCGAAGAGCCTTTAGTTTCTTACTAGGACTCTGTAGCCTCTAATTGATCAACTGTAACCACAGTCTCTCTCGTACGATGAATTGCCTCTCTATTTTATGATGATCATACCAAACCTTGTATTTTTCATGTGACTTTTGCGGTGTCTCCTCTACCTATATATGGATTTTTCTAATCTTCTCACCAAAATTTTCTACCCTTAAGGAATCCCCTATAATACTCTCACTCACTCCTTGTTAACCATATTCAATGTCCAATGGTGAAGGTGAAATATATCTAAAACAAGTTTCAAATGGCGACTTACCATTAGAAGTGTCAATTTCTCTGTCATAAGTGTGTTGTATAGATAACTAATTTTCATCCAAACTATTTAGATGGTTTTCATTGTAACCCATCAAATTATGGACCAAAGTATGATTGAGTACTTATATTTTCTCATATTCCTATGGATGGAATGTTGTATACCTTTTTAAATTCATTTTTATATTCTCCCACAATGTATTTCGAAATGAACTAAGAAATCTTGTACCCGTGTTGAAATGATGCTCCTTAGTATCTGAAAGTGCACCTAGAATTTTCGAAAGAATTATTTTCTACTTCTTTTCTATCGATAGAATTTTACAAGGCATTACAAGGCACATATTGTTGAGCATGTCAATTACCATGAAGATGTAGTCGTGTCGCTTCCTAGTTGTTGGTAAATCTACCATAAAGTGCATGGAAATGTTTTTTGAAGGATGAGTGGGTATAAAAAAGGGATCGTATAGAGTGTATTTCTTGTTACTAGGCTTTATAATACAATAAATAATGCATCCTCTCATGAATATAGCAACATAATCTTGCATCTTGTGCCAATACACATACCTCCAAAAGTTGGACACTTTCTTCCCTATAACAAAGTTCCCTACAACCTAAGAGGTGTGGGCCTATATAATCAACTTTAGTTGCTCACATTTAGGAATGAATAACTTATATTTCCTATAGAGTAACCTATATTTGAGATAGTAGTCAATTGTGATATCACTATCATGCACATGAATCTGGCTCTACAACTACTAAAACACCTCCTTGAAGTCCTCATCGTCTAAATATGTCTTTATATATGTATCATGGGTTAATGGCTCCATATGCCTTAGAGATCCCAAAGATATGATATATTTGATGCTGGTTTCCTTGAAATCATGTTAGCCAACTTGCTTCTGTTTCCCTCCTTTTACTTGATCACTAAATTAAATTGTTGTAGAAACCCCATCCACTTGTAATTCTTGGCTTATTGTAGCTTACTATGGGCCTCCAGGTAATGTTTTAGCTAGTGATAACACTGTATTACTATCTCCTTTCGCATTTGATAATGTTTCCACTTCTTCACATCTTGCACCAAGGCATAAAGTTTCTTTCCATACGTAGGTAGTTGAGAATTTCCCCATGAAATACTTCAGAATGTGTTGATGGTGCTAGACCCGCCAACATGTCAAGGGGATCTCCCCAGTAAGAAGTCCCAATTAGACCTCAAACCGTTTGGTGTAGGAGTCCCAGCAGTGGGTCGTAAGGTAATGTCTTGACCGTGATGTCACATAGAGGCAAGTAAGATAACTCTATTAGTAGCAAGGGTGTGATTGACGTAGTGAGTCAAGGAATGAATATGAGAGGTTCCAACACCTCAAAAGGGAGAGGAAGGTGAAGGTGAGTTCTAGGTTGAAAGAGATCAATACCAACTCTACTAGGAACACACCACACAAAGGACATGCACAACTTCTAGCAGAGTAGTCAACAAGGATGCAGCAGTCCCAACATGTAAGGTAAGATAACCTGAACAACACTCATGGATCAGTCTGAGACAAGTGTGACAGTTGATATAACAAGGTTCAGAGAAATGTCTATCTATTTTCCGGTAGAGCAATCGACATAGACAGTGATAGCATTAACAACATATGCAACACATTAACCACAAGATTTATATAATTTCATGTGAATCAGTTCATACACAAGTATGTAAGTTAAACAACATATACAATTAAGGCAATCAGAGCAGTTCAACTACAATAACAACATATGCATGAAAATGTGCTGGATTTTATTATATAAAGAAGTGTAAGTCACAATCATACAATACACCATGTAAACCTGCTAGCCCTATCTGTAGAACCTTACAGCCACATCCTCCTACTCCTCCGAAGATATGTATTAGCTCCATGCAGTGGAGAAGTGAAGGCACGTTATAATACTATCCAAGCCTTCTTCAAGATAGTCTTAATGGAAGCTTGGCTGGCAAAAATCCTATACAATGAGTTATGAGGGACTAATTATAGAAAATGGTGGGGTGACCCTTGACATTCCCCTTTGTGTCAATTCAACTACCCTCATGACTCTTCACCTACTCTATGACTGTTACATCCAAGTGTTGACACTTGGCTTACACTTGACATGACTCTACATCACAATGCACATGTACTCATGTGAGACAACAAGGCTTGAGCAAGCCTTGCAAGACATCACTGACACTTGGTCCGCTATGGTGAGACCAACTCTTTGACATGCTTGTGATGGTGAAGTCGGTGAGTTGATTCCAAGCTTGGTCTTCTGTGATGGTGTGCATGCACCTCATGGTGACATCTTGCTGAAGTGAACTCTTGTCTTTTTTGCGATGAGTGCTTTGGTTTAGCCTCTTCATCTAACTTGGATTCTAACATGTAGATGGTCTTCTTCAGTACAGTTGAACCATAAACTGATGCATAGTGTTTGTGTTGATCTTCAAGTGTGTGTTGGCGGTCATGCGCATCAACTTGCCGAAGTGCATGTTTAGCCCCAGTTGGACTTGTTTCTTTTCCTCACCTTAGTGAGTGTGTTGAATTTGTTGGATTGCATCCATGTGCACAATGACATGCATGCTCCTGGATCCTTTGCATGCAATCAACAACATTTCTCACCATGTTTTCTCTATGTCCACTACTAGGATGGATGTATGCAATCAACAACATTTCTCACCATGTTTTCTCTATGTCCACTACTAGGATGGATCCATAACTTGTACTGGCGTAGTTTCATCTGTGAATGCATGTTGCGCCCACTGTTGTTCATGCTCCTGTTGTAACTCATGGACAATCTATGTAGCTTAATGTTCTTCCTGAGTTGCTACTTCAGCACATGCAACTCCTTCTTTGTTCCATCTTCTTCCTTCGCATGATC
Organism: Pinus tabuliformis; assembly: GCA_031772625.1. Classification (NCBI taxonomy): domain Eukaryota; kingdom Viridiplantae; phylum Streptophyta; class Pinopsida; order Pinales; family Pinaceae; genus Pinus; species Pinus tabuliformis. The sequence continues at coordinate 286,535,721 of CM062815.1, forward strand.
TTCATGTCATGCCATTACTTCATAGTATGAGTCTCCAATGTTTCTTTCATTATCAGTGGATCTACTTGATCTTGCAACTTTGCTCCACCTCTATGTTGTCAACAATGTTCCTCTCACATTCACCGCGTTCATTGCATTCAGTTTGGTAAATTCAGCTGTTGTTCACGATGTTGCTCATTGTGATGTTGCTGCTTGATGTCCTTGTCCATGAACAACTTGATTTCTTCATGAGTAGGTAAGCCCATGGACACTTAATTGACTGCATCCCCAAGTGTGCTCTAAATGGTATCTTCATCTCTACTCCCTTGGAAACCATTGTACCTGTACTGCTCAGAGGTAGATGAACACCTACGATACCTAGAAACATGGCAACATTCATAGCAAGCAATCTGTCAGTCGAAAACAAAAATTAACATGAGAACTAACCTGCAACATACCTGGGTGAATAATCGTGAAGGTTGTGCAATTTCAGTCGGGAGGTCAGGGGACTGACTACCGAGAGTATAAAAGGAAGTGTCTAAGCTATAGGGAGACTAACTGGCTATTGGAACTCCAAAATGAGCAATCTAGTTGGAAAGTTGGCTGATGGTGTTGCGGAATGCGTGATTCCAAGTAGGAAAGACTGCTGGCCCAGGGACAGATTTGTGAAAATTTTTGGGCTAAGCAGCCACTGGCCTCAAGAAATGCGCAATTTAGTCTAGGAGGTCAGTGCTGGGATATATTGTGCAAATCTAGAGAGAAGGGTGAGCCTTCCTTCTCCAAATTGCACAATGCAGCCTTGTTGAAGGCAGAGACCGGGCCATGGTTGGCTCGATTCGCCGATGGGCAACTGAAAGTAAGTAAGTCGATGACATCTATGGTGACACTAAGTGAGAGCAAAAGTGAAAAATAGTGCATGCAATACATGAATGGAGGATTGAGAAAATAGATCAACATGCATGTGGATGAGGTCATTCACTGGTTGGGTGAACATATGTGCAAAATAGTTTCATGGATGTGTAAGCAGTGAGATAGCAATGAAAATTGAAATAGAGCTAGGACAAGCTATAATATATGTAGATGATAGTAGGTGCTCAAAGAAATCATGAAACCAACACTCACACAAGTGAATACACAAAAAGAGACAAAAATATAGCATAAGTCATGGGAAGCGAGCTTACCCCAAAACAACTGCGCTAAAAGTGCCAACTGCTCCTAGATGTGATGTGGGATGTCAAAGCTACCAGGTTGATGTGAGGATTGGGCTCTGTAGTGTCTGGTTGATGGTTTTTGGTAACATTGAGGTTATGATACTCATGCCACAATCTAGGAGGAAGCGACACTTGGAGGGAGGTTTCAAAATTACTCCTTCCATGTAACCTCCAACTGCTAACCATAGATCCCTGAAACAAGGGATTCCTTTGCATGATGCCTTGGGAGAAGTAGACTATGCATGCAAGTTTGTTTTGCTCAGTCTCAGAGGGAAGCGGTCAACTCAGCTGCACATGCAAGTGATTGCTCGACTACTGGAGAAAAATGTGCATTTCTCACTGTAAGGTGGGCTGACATCCCAAGGGAATTATGCAATTTCTAGGCCCAACAGCTGATTGCTACCCAGATTTGTGAAATTCCTGGGCTAAACTTCCTATTGATGGGAAAAATTGTGCAATTCCTGCTCGGAGGGTTGGCTGGCAGGATTGCGCAATCCTAGAGCCTAGTAGGCTATTAGAGGGAATTGTGCATTTTCTAGAGGGAATGGATGGTTTCCCTCTATAAATGTGAAAATGTCATTGGGAAACTGCTAAGCCTGCAACTAGACAAAATCTGGGTGATCATCCTGTGAGGGGAAAAGATCAAACTTTGATCAACAAGCTGCCTTTGAGAAAGAAAGACACTGAAGCTTGAGGACTTGATGAAACAAGGCAAGCTGCTGTGAAGGCTGGTAGGGATGCTCCAAAGTAGGCTAAGGTAGAATTTTGGATGGTCGTTGTAGCCACTACAACACTTGGCGACACATTAGTAGAAATCCAGCTCTCTGCATAGACCTTGTTCATGAAAAGCAAGTCTAACACCTTCGGATGTATTGTTTAATTCTTAACTCATCTTGGCTTCACACTAGATTGATGTGAGATGTAGCATCTTCCAATATCTTGGTCAATTGAAACACATTCCAAGCCATCGAAAAACAATTATTTAGATTGGGGTTGAGGGGTATATAAGTGCATGAGAAGTATAGTCATCAGAGTCTTAGTTTCATCTCTAGTGTTTCTCAACTACCAGTAGACCTAGACAATACCCCGGTGGAGTCACATAAGAATACAAGTATGGCTTCACTGCCAGTGAGCCTAGTGAATACCCCCACAAAGTTACTTTCATCACCTCCCTGCGTAGGAATCCTTTGTCTTCTTTAGCCTTATTCATTTTTCATTTTGAATATTTTTGACTTTTCATTTTTTTCATTTTTATTATGCATATCCCTTATTCATTTCATAGGTGAAAGAGGGATCTTGACTTATTGGGAGTAGAGGATGTTGTTCCAGTAGAGAATTATTTTGTGATATCTCTGACATGCTTGTTAAGGTTTTCCCCCACACCCTACTCTACCCGACTGAGCTGACAAGGTTTAACCAAAAAACAATAAACTAGAGAAGGTCACACTGGTTAGCGTGCAAGTGTCATGTTTAAACCAAGGTTCACTTCGAAGAGTACATATTTTCCTTCGATGTATCATGGACTAAGAGTGACAAGCTCGTCATACAAAGGCAAGATGACAGATAACCAAGTAGCGATAGTTGTACAAACCCTCTTGTACTTTACCTAGCTCGTTTCATGAGTCACACATGGTTTCATGTAAACCAACCTACGAATGAATGAAACAAACAACAAAACCAAGCAAGAGAAAAAGAGAAAATGAAAGCAAAACAAGTAAACAAGCAAGCAAGAAAACAAGCATGCAAGCAAACAACTAAAAGAAAACACTACTCCTACTTCTACACTAATGGTGAATGGGCCTAATCGCATGAAGTGATAATTCCAATGCAGCCACCAGCGCATTGGTAGACCCATGTGAGTGAAGGCTTGGTCCGTGAGTAACCCAGTTGTGCAAACTAGCATACAAGAAAGATATGACAGTGGAGACAACCACACTTCATGTTTCAAAGTGCCCACGGGACATAAGTGAGTGCATGTGCATGACGGGAAGTCCGTGGACTTATCATGGCATTGTGTGACACTACGTGCAAATTTGAAGCAAAAGAACACTCTTGATTGATACATGCAAGCTGACTAAAGAAACAAAGATAACTTGCACGCATGATTGCTTGCAATGTAAGACTCCTCCAATGCATAAGAAATGGGATCGACCAGTTCGAGTGGAGGAATTATGATCTATGTGTGATATGGATCTTCAATGCATACAGATGAGTGATGAGGAGGTTTGGGTGATTGAACAGTTTCATGATCGGAACTGAGACTGGCCCCAAGAGAGTGAAGGCCTAAGATAACCATCAACTCAGGCTGAAGTGCCTCAACAGTCTTGGGTGTCTCAACTTCATCATCAGGTATATCATCATAAACCAGTGGCTTCGAAAGATCAATTGCGATAGATTCATGATCCTGATAAAAAAATGGAAGCAAATCGATCACGACTGCCACGATCAGAAAAATCAATGAATTCTTCGGCATCCTCATGATCAGATGAATCAAACAAAGAGGTAGATGAAAAGCGAACGAACTTATCCTTTGTGTCTCTGGAAAATACAGATGAAGGATCAAGTGGATATTCAATGAATAACTTATCCTCTCCATTGTCAAATGATGGACTAGCATTCGGTGAGTCCTGCGAGTGATCAACAATGGGTGCATCTGTAGATGAAGACGCACATACAAAATCATGGATGGAAGGTTCACCATAGAAGCTAGGAAAGAATGGAGGGGGCTTGGATGGAAGGGACTCATCCTTCGCCGAGTGTTGATGTTCAAGCTCCCACTCATACTCTTCATGAATGACAATGCATGTTGGTTGTGCAACACCAGCTCCATAAGTGGGTTGTTCCTCGTTCACAACAAGTGAAGAGTCCAGAACGAGCAAACACAAGACAATATCATCCGGAGGAACACTTGGTTACGAAGATGGAGGTGGAAGAAAAGAATGCATATGGGAACTCGAAGGACTCATAGCCAACTTTGCATGAAAATTAAGTGGAGTGATGTTGGAAGGGTGTGAAGAATGAACAGATTTGTGAATGTAATCCTCAGCATTAGTGGGTGATGGTGGAACTATTGAATGAAAGGGAGGCGGAAAGTCCATTGAGACAGTGTCTACTCCCAAATGGGATTACACAATTCCATCAATGAAGAAGGTTGAGTAAGGCTTGACATCAAGCTTTCTCTTGGGATGGGAAGATTTCTTAAGACAATACTTGAACTGGTCCCAGAGATAAGTGGACTTAATCTGGATCCTCGAAGCTTGAAACTGTAAGTCACGGAAGCGCTGCCAAAAATCAATAACAGATTCATGTAGAGCCCTCCATTGCTGTAATAATTTCTGGTCAAGATGGTCTAGATCAAAATAATCGAATGTGTCTTCAATAAGATCACAGAAGTTCTTACATGAGTGCTCAGTGTTAGCCGGTAGGCTGAGCACCCATGAAATGGGTATTTGCGAAGTGTGAATGCAAGAAGCAGACCGACCTGTTCGTTAGCAAACTCATCTTCCTCATAAATCATGGAAAGGAAGTTATGTAAGTTCTCAGACCAGGCCAGTTTGCCTTCACCATCATATGTGTGAGTGGACAAGAGATTGAAAATCTTCCTCGAGATGGAGAAATCTTCACGATTCGAAAAACACCTCGGGGGAAGAAGAATGCAAGATTCCATGAAAGATATGCAAAGGTTCAAAACTGGATGAGAGGACACTACTTGTCATCAAGCCCTCCCTCCAGCACCAGAAATGTTGACAGTGCTAGACATTCCAACATGTCATGGGGATCTCCCCGGTAAGAAGTTCCAATTAGACCTTAGACCATTTGGTGTAGGCATCCCAGCAGTGGGTCATAAGGTAACGCCTTGACTGCGATGTCACACAAAGCCAAGTAAGATAACTCTGTCCGTAGCAAGGGTGTGACTGATGCAGTGAGTCAAGGAATGAGTATGAGAGGTTCCAACACTTCCAAGGGGAGAGGAAGGTGAAGGGAGTTCCAGGTTGAAAGGGATCAGTCCCAACTCTGCTAGGAACACACCACACAAAGTACATGCACAACTTTCGGCAGAGCAGTCGACATGGATGCGGAAGTCCCAACATACAAGGTAAGATAACTTGAACAACACTCATGGATCAATCCGTGACGAGTGTGACGGTTGATATAAAACATTTCAGAGAAAGGTCTGTCTGGTGTCCAGCAGAGCAGTCGACATGGATGGTCGCTGAACTAATAACATATGCAACACATTAACAACAAGATTCATATAATTGCTTGTGAATCAATTCATACACAAGTACATAAGTTCAACAACATATATCATTAAGGAAACCAGAGTAGTCCAACCACAATAATGACATATGCATGAAAATGTGTTGGATTTTATTATATAAAGAAGTGTAAGTCACAATCATATAATACACCATCTAAACTTGGTAGCCCCATCAGTAGAACATTACAGCCACATCCACCTGCTCCTCCAAAGAGATGTACTAGCTCCGTGTAGTCGAGAAACCAAGCCGCGTTACAATATTGTCCAAGCCTTCTTCAAGATAGTCTTAGTAGAAGCTTGGCTAACAAAAAGCCTATACAATGAGTTATGAGGGAAAATTTATAGAAAAGGGTGGGGTGACCCCTAACATTCCCCTTTGTGTCAGTTCAACTACCCTCACCCTCTAACATTCCCCTTTGTGTCAGTTCAACCACCCTCATGACTCTTCACCTACTCTATGATTGTTACATCCAACTGTTGACACTCGACTTACACTTGACATGACTCAACATTACAATGCACATGTACTCATGTGAGACAACATGGCTTGTGTAAGCCTTGCAAGACATCACTAACACTTGTTCTACTATGGTGAGGACAGCTCTTTGACATGCTTGTGGTGGTGAAGTCCGTGAGTTGATGCCAAGCTTGGTCGTCCACGATGGTGTGCATGCACCTCATGGTGACATGTTGCTAAAGCAAACTCTTGCCTCCATTGTGATTGGTGCATTGGTTCGGCCTCTCCATTCAACTTGTCTACTAACATGTGCATGGTCTTCTTGGGTACAGTTGAACCGGAAACACATTTGCGTAGTTTCTGTGCTTAACTTCAAGTGTGTGTTGGTGGTCATGCGCGTCAACTTCCCGAAGTGCATGTTCATCCCCAGTTGGACTTGTTTCTTCTCCTTGCCTTGATGAGTTTGTTGAATGGGTTGGATTGCATGTGTGCACTCAACAACATGCATACTACTAGATCATTTACATGTGATCAAAAACAAATCTCACCATGTTTGCTTTGTTTCCACTGTTGGGATGGATCCTTAACTTGTATTGTGGTAGTTTCATCCGTGAGTGAATGTTGCGCCCACTTCTGTTCATGTTCCTACTGCAACTCATGGACAGTCTATGCAGCTTCATGTTCTTCCTGAGTTGCTTCTTCAGCACATGCAACTCCTTCTTTGTTCCATCTTCTACCTTCATGCAATCTTCATGTCGCGTTGTCACTTCGTAGTCTAAGTCTTGAAAGTTTCTTGCATTATCAATGGATCTACTTGGCCTTGCAACTTTTCTCTGCCTCTATGTTGTGAATAACATTCCTCTTGCATCTGCTACGTTCACTGCATTTAGTGCGTTCGCTGCATTCGGTATGCTACCTTCAACTGCTATTCACGATGTTGCTCACTGTGATGTTGTTGCTGCTTGATGTCCTTGTCTATGAACAACTGGATGTCTTCATGACTAGGTAAGCCCATGGACACTTGATCGACTACATCCCCAAGTGTGCTTTGAACGAGGTCTTCGTCTCTTCTCCCCTGGAAACCATTGTCCCTGTACTTCTCAAAGGTATATGAACACCTGTGATACCTGGAGACATGGAAACACTCATAGCAACAATCTATCAGTCGAAAACCAAAACAAGCATGAGAACTAACCTATAACATACTTGGGTGAATGATCGAACATTGTGCAATTTCACCCGGGAGGTCGAGAGATCAACTGCCAATACTGTACAAGGCCCAATTCAAGCTACTTGGAGACTAACTGACTACTGGAGCTACAAAATGTGCAATCCAGTTGGGCGATTGGCTAATGGGATTGCGGAATGTGTGATTCGAGCTAGGAAAGATTACTAGCCCAGGGACCAATTTGCAAAACTTTTTGGGCTAAGCGGCCACTGGCCTCTAGAAATGCATAATTAAGTCCAAGAGGACAATGATGGGCTAGATTGCGCACATCTGGAGAGGAAGGTGAGCCTTCCTTCTCCATATTGCGCAATGCAACCTTGGTGAAGGCAGAGACCGGGCCATGGTTGTGCCCGACGCGTCGATGGGAAACTGAAATCAAGTAAGTGGATGACATGCATGGCAACACTAAGTGATAGCAGAATTGCTAAAAATTTCTTGCAAAAACATGAATGGAGGATTGAGCAAACATATCAACATGCATGTGGGTGAGGTCGTTCGCCAGTTGGGCAAACATCCATGCAAAACAGTTTCATGTGCACAATTTCATGCATGCGACAACAATGAGATAGCAAGGAAAATTGAAACAGAGCTAGGACAAGCTAGAATATACGTAAATGATAACAGGTGGTCAAAGAAATCAAGCAAAAAACACTCACACAAGCGAATACACAAAAAGTTACATAAATGTAGCACAAGGTATGGGAAGCAAGCTTACTCGAAAATAACTGAGCTAAATGTGCCAACTGCTCCTTGATGTGATGTGGGATGTCAAAGATACAAGGTTGATGTGAGGAATGGACTTTTCAGTGACCGTTTGATGAGTTTTGATAACATCGAGGTTATGAAGCTCATGCCAGAAATATAGGAGGAAGCGACACTTGGAGGGAGGTTTTAGAATTACTCCTTGCATGTAACCTCCAACTGCTAAAGATATATCCCTGAAATAAGGAATGCATTTGCATGCTGCCTTGGTAGAAGCAACTTATGCATGCAAGTCTATTTTTCTTGGTCCCGGAGGGAACAGGTCAACTCAACTACACATGCAAGCGAATGCTTTACTAGTGGAGAAAAATGTGCATTTCTGACTTTAAGCTGGGCTGACTCCCTAAGGGGATTGCGCAGTTTATGGACCCAGCAGCTGACTGCTACCTAGATTTGCATAAATCCTGGGCTAAACTGTCTCCTAATGGGAAAAATTATGTAATTCCTATTCGGAGGGTTGGCTAGCAGGATTGTGCAATCCTGGATACTAGTAGGCTATTAGAGGGAATTGCACAATTCGTGGAGGGAATGGCTGGTTGCCCTCCATAAATGTGCAAGTTTCACTAGGAAGTTGCTTAGGCTGTAGTTGGACCAAGTTTGGGGGATCATCTTATGAAAGAAAAATATCAAACTGTGATCAACAAGCTGCCTTTGAGCAAGAAAGACACTAAAGCTTGAGGACATAACGAAACAAGGCAAGCTGTTGTAAAGGATGGTAGGGAGGCTCCAAAACAGGCTACAGAAAAATTTTGGAGGGTGGTTGTAGCTACTACAACAAAATGGTAATGTAGAACCCTTCCTCCCTGTGCCAAGAAAACTTCCATAGAATAACCACTTGCATCTGTCTCCACTTTGAAGGGTTGTTGCAAGTCTGGAAATTCCAAAGCTAGTGCTTAAATGATTTTTTTCCTAAACTCCTCAATGACCCTCTTCTAATTATTTCACCACTAGACAATCTTGCCACTTTCTATTGTGACATGGAATCATGTGGCCACTCCTAGAAATGAGGTTATGAATTTCCTGAGGTATTTTTCTTCCTTAGTGAAACTCTTGACCTAAGAAATATTAAAAGGAACTAGCAATTTTATGATGGTATCCATCTTGGCACGATCTATATTTGACTCTAATCCACTTACAACATACCCCATATACACTAAATAATACAGTAGAAAATCACACTTCTTGATATTTTCTAATAGTTGGCACTTCTTTAGTACCTCTAGCACTTGCATCAAATGTGATATATGATCCTCTCAAGTAGTATTTTATATTAATATATCATCAAAATAAATAGTAACAAATGAATCTACTAAAAAAAAAAAAAATCTCATTAATCTGACAATCATAGCTCATACATTACATAAGGTAAATGTCATGATTAACCACTCATACAAACATTGCCTAGTTTTGAAGGCAATCTCCTTCGAACCTGCTGATATCCAAACTTTAAGTCGAGTTTGATGAAGAATTTAGCTTGCTGAAAGTCATCCAATAAATCATCTATCCTAGGCAGGGGGTGCATGTTCTTGAGCATAATTCTCTTTAATCTGTTATAATGAATACACGTGTGCTACAATTCCCATCCTTCTTTGGCATAATGAGGATGGGTGACCCACATGATATTATACTTGGTCGAATAGAACCTTGTTCAAATAACTATTGAAACTTCTTCTTCACCTCTCCTGATTCTATAATGGACTTCCTGTATAGCCTAATGTTTTATAATGAGGATTCGTGCAATAGTTGGATATTTTTCTCCACATCCCTTCTAAGATGTAGCCCTTTGGGTTCCTAGAACACACTCTTATATTCCTGTCGCAACTCTTCCAATTGTTGATTCTATTACTTAGTTCACCCCCTACAAGGATGATTTTTTCTTACCTACTTTTATAACTGAAGGAACCCTTTCTACAAAAATCCTAGCTGGAAGGTGAGGTCACTTTGGTCTCTTTCTCTAAAAAGGGAATGGATGCAAGTACAAAGAAGTGACCATTTATCCTGACGGTTGCTATAGTGTACAAAATCCCTTTCTTTCTGTCTCCATATCCACTTTTGGCTACTTTTCGCATCTTGGAATAAAATGCACTCAAATAGAATGGAAACCATTTTGTTCATAGTGGTCAAGCTATAACACAACCCAATAGGCTATTAGTGGTCAAGTTTAACTCCAACTCTCAACTAGAGTTACAATATGCACTCTTCTAGAGTCTTATTCATCATTATCGTGTGGATAGCCCGCTTTCAATGAATAATGGGGGCTTATGTGGTATCCTCTTGAATTATGATGGTCAAAACATGAAGGTCAAATTCCAAGTGGCATAACTTTTGTAGACAAACTCCAATTCAACTCATTCTTACACCATTGGAGATTTATATATGTGTAGAGTAGTGCTAAAAGGTGTGGTGCCTATGCAGAAAATTTACTTCTCCCAAAAATAACATTTGGTTCCTCAAAATTCTTTCTGAAGTTTTCAGACCACAATTTACCAAACTAGGACCCATCAATAAAATTATTTGATGAGCTAATTCCACAACTTTTTCCACTCTAAAAGATTCAATATGGATGAGAAATGATATAATTATCCAATCTGGATCTCTCACCTAGAGTGAATGTTATGAACAATGTTCAATATAATTGAAAGTTGGTTAATGTAATGTTCAATGTTCAATTCCCCCATGCCATCATTAGTAGCCAAAAATAAAGCATGGGCTAGCCTTAAAATGCACTAGAAAGCCTTAAAATGCACTAGGAAAACTCAACTAGATTCTCAACAATATCACTTATATCACATAACTTTTCACAAATAGGATCATCACACATACAACTCTTTCCATAACTCTAATAGTAATCATTGTTATGGATATATTTCCTTGTATGGAATTTATCTGACTGTGCCCATATTATTAACATTTTCTTAATTAACTAATATTCATCATCATATAAAAGAAATACCATAGTAAGTAAACCTTAGAATCTCCCTTTTTAATGATGTAATTTACCTAACTAAAAAAAATATTTGATTCTTATATTCCTCACTAAATCTACATACATATTGATGATGATGGTGGTGGTGGTGGTGGTGGTTAATGTCCACTGAGACCCAATTGGTATATCAGACCTATAATTTTCTTAGTTTCTAGTTGTCTGGCTCCTCGACTTTCTTGGCGAGATTGGTGTCGTAACTTTCTTTTTTTTCTCTAAGGTCTTCCAACTTTCTTTATCTTGCATCTCCTTCATCTCTTCTGGCTCTTGGGACATTGGTGTCTTAGCTTCGCGATCTATTGTGTTCGTCCTTTTGAAGATAGTCGGAGAAGAAGTTTGGTCTAGGAGATCTGCTTTGCTGTTAAATGAAGATTTATTTTGTGTGGTATTTGAATCCTCATTACTGTTGATGCTTGAGGGGTTGTCAAGTTCACTATTTTTTTGTTGGGTGGGGCTTTCCCCCTGCTTGTCTTGAAAATTATTTCTTTCTTGCCCGATTTCTTGTGATTCAGAGTTTTATCGAGAGTATTCTTCTTTGATGACAGTATAGTGTTATTTTTGTGCTCCTTCCCACCATGTAGACCTGTGGTGATTTTTTCTAGCAGAATTTTTCTGGGAGGCTTTTGGGCAATTTTTGGCTAGGTGGCCTGTCTCAAAGCAGGATCGACATCTGAAGAGGACACTTTCATAATCGAGCTTCTAGTTCCACAAATAGTCTTTACCTGTTAGGTTTATTTCAGCTGGGAATCCGGTGCTGAAGTCCATTTCCACATAGATGCATGCATAGGTGGTTCTAGCATATTCCCCTGTTTTTGGACACCTACAGTAAAATTTCCCAATTGCATTTCCAATGGCTTTTAGCGAAGAGAAATTAAAAAGATGCAAGGGTAGGTTTGGCAATCTCACCCAAACTGGTCCTGACGTTATGACTGTTGTTGAGGGATCGAATGATGGGTTCCATGGCCTCATGAATAGGCCTGATTTTTCCCAAAATCAAGGGTCAGAATCTAGAATACATTGTCAGCTTTTAGGGTTTTCAAAATCTACTATAAAGAAACCCCTAGCACAGGGGTAGATATTAATTGCATCAGGAATTAAACGCTTCCATACCTCCGAGATCTAACTATGGAGAGCTATTAGCCATGACCAAAAACCATTGAATCGGCAGATTAACGCACTTTCAAAGAACTTCAAAGCCTCATTGAGTGAGGCTAGGACCACCTGGACAGTGGGAATTGGGGCTTCACTGACAATATGGGCTGGAGCTTGCCCCCCTAGAGGCAGACGGAACTGAGCCAACAACTATTTTCGCGAAGCTGGGAGCCATTTGGAGAATGCCCTCCTGCTGAGTATAGAAGATTGCCGAAGAGAAGGCCACAGAAGATTGCCGAAGAGAGGTGAAAAGCCGCAGATCTTTAAAGAAGAGCCACAGAAAGGCCCAATCAATGAGAAGAGACCGTAGATCTACAGCAGCCACAAGATCTACTATTCATATAACAGCCAGCAGGCTTGTCCTGAGATTCTTCTCAATCCACAAATTTTCGTTTTGCTGTATTCTAGCAATGGCTGCCAAGAAAAGGCCCAATCAATGAAGAACCGCAAATCCGAAATTCTGAAAGAGGGTCGGAAAACAACAAAGTTCTCATGCAGAGACAGAAGAGCGGACTCAACGTAATGACTGTGGATGCATGGATCTGAATAGTTGAGACATTACCATTCATATTATATTTCACAAGAGCCACAGATCAAGAGCCGCAGATCTGCTCATGCAGAGATGGAAGACCACAAATCTGCTCATGACAATAGCATAATGACTGTGGATGCTCGGATCTGAATATTATATTTTCACAAGAGCCATAGATCTGTAATTCTAAGGAGTCGTAAATCTGGACTTTAAACCTAAGAGCCGTAGAAGAGACGAAAGACCGCAAAAGAGACGCAAAATCTAGGACGCAAGAGTCGCAGAAGAGACGGAAGGCCGCAAAAGAGATACATATATGAGGTTTGGAAAGTAAAGATAATTGAGTATATAAATTCTTTTGAATTTTTTCATAACCTTGTCTCATTGATTTAAGGTAAATAGTTGCTACTCATGATATAAAACATATTTTTATTACATGACACTACACATTTCTATTTTAATTTTATTCATGTTTAATGTAAAAAGATATTTAAAAGAAAAGTAGCAAATATTTTTCTTTCTAGCTAGGGAATTGTATTTAAAATTTACACTAAAATTATAATTAAATATAATAGAGCAAATAATCTACTTATAACCTTTAAAATTTGATGGTATATAATTGTTAACAAGAAAATGTTATATTATTGCCAGTAAAAATAATTATGAACCGTAAAAAACTAATCACTATATTCTAAAAACATATTTTAATTAAATTATTAAAAACATATCTTAATTTGCTAACTTTTATTCCTTACATAATTATAATTCAAATGTTTCAAGGTATTAATATTATGTATTTTTGAAAAAATATATAGGTTAAATTTTCCTTGTTAGACTCTTGTACTACTGCTAGTATAAAAAATTATATAATTAAAAAAATAAATTAATTGGTAATTATTTTCAAATAATTACGATATTGATTTAAAAAAACTCTCCTCTCCCATTTTTTAATATCTAAGTACCATTAGAATATTTAATATTTTACGTTTTACGATAAAAACAATATATTTATTGAAACAAGGCTTTCCATGGCTTTCCATTTACTAAAGGGACATTACCACCGGTGTAACACTTATTATATGAAAAACATTTGACATCATAGAGAAACAAAATCTAATAATTTTCTCTTATCATGGGCCATGGCGATGAACACCAATTTTCGACTTACTTTCAATATTTTTATTCACGCAGGTCTTTTACCTATAATGTGGCGAATCAATTTTCACCTCTACGTAAAGGAATGGAGCCTTTTTATATTCGAGTGACAAGTTTTTTTTTCTTTTGGTTTGTCCATGGGAACAATATTGTAAATTGTTAATGGAAACTTTTCAAATTATAAAGACTAAAAATACGTGGATTATAAATATATTATGTATCATCATTTCCGGTCTATTAAGTTATAAATATGAAAATTATTTCACATCAACATTTTTAAAGAAATAAAGTCCACTGACTTGCTTTTATTATGGGCCATGGCGATGAACACCAACTTTCGAATTAATTTAGATATTTTTAGTATCTATAACGTGGCGCATCATTTTTCTCCTCTGCATGAAGAAGAATGCAACATTTTTTTATTCGAGTGATAAGTATTGTTTACTTTTGGTGTGTCCATGGCAGTAATATAATAAATTTCCCTATGCAAATTCCTGAATCGAATCTTCTCACATTATAAAGTAAAAAAAACTTAGACTATATATAATATGTTTCCTTATTTTCTGCCTATTAAGCTATAAATATGAAAATTATTTAACATGAGGCATTTTTAAAGAAATAAAGTCTAATGATTGGCTATGAACAATAACTTTCGAATTACTTTCAATATTTTGTCACATCAATTTTGTCCTTTGCGTGAACAAGAATGCAACATTTTTTTACTCCAGTGACAAGTTTGGTTTACTTTTGGTGTGTTCATGGTAATAATATAATAAAATGTCCATTGCTTGTTCGTGGATGGAAACTCGTCAAACTATAAAGCATAAAAATACGTAGAGTATATCCTCATATTCGGCCTATTAAGTTATAAACAAATTAAAAGAAAGGAAATGTACATAACCCACTAGACATGTAGGAACAAAAACATATAACTCATATTCTTCATTAGTCAATAAAATGTTCTCAAATTATTAGGTATAAAAATGCTTGATTATATATAATATGCTTCCTCATTATCGGCCTACTAAATTATAAATAAATGAAAACATAGGAAATGTACATAACCAAGTGGACATGCATGGAACCAATGGTGTAAGGACCTCCGGAGGCGAGTGCGACAGGCACCAGGCGCGGTCGTGCACGAGGGCACGAGCGGGCGCGCGGGCGGGCGTGCGGGCACGGGCTGAACGACATATGCGACGATCACACGAGTTTAATGCGACGAAAACAAAAACGATGGAACGACACTTGGAAATGCGACTAAGTGTTGGAGCATTTTATATGGTGATTAAAAGGAGCTTGCAAGCCGACTTGGAAGAAGGCTTTGTGGGCACATATTATATGGTTTGGGGGTCGGCCAAGGGGCTGCCACCCACTTGTAAACCCACATAGGAAGGGTATATACACATGAGCATGAGAGCTCATTCATTCATGAATTCGAACTCATCACTTCTATGCATAGCTTGAGAGGAAAAGAAGTGCGTAGTTTTGGGTAGAGCTGTGCATAGCTCATGCGCACTACTTGGAGGTGCACTTGGAGGTTATCTTGAGCTGGTCATGGTGTGGACAAGGTGTGCCCGAGGTTCGGTGGATGTGCAGAATTGTGTAGGACTTGGCAAGGGTACCTAGGTGGCTCAGGTGAGCACCGCCCTTCGTGCAAGAGGTGCAGACGGTTGTAAAAGGCAGGGTTGCCTCTCTTTGTAATATTTGGCTAATTGTGAGACTTGGTTTGGCAAGACACACTTGTATGTTGTAAACTGATATTCTTAATATATTGTCAGGCAGACTCACATTACGGGGAGTTGCCCCTCCCCTTTATACTTGTTTCAATTGTTGATGTTCTTGTTATAATTGCTATGGATAATGAATGAGTATGGGCTTCATTAAGTATAAATGATAATTGCATGTTTACTTGGTTGCGAAACACAAGCTAAGTAATGTTAATGTGAAAGTAGGCATAGTCCACAAATGTTAGTATTGGTGAAAAGAAAGCATTCGGTGGTGCCGCACCTTGCTACAAGCGGTTGGAAGACCACTGCAGGTGTAGGGACATGACAAATGGGACCGTGTTAGTTATGCTTACCGTTTGAAAATTCCTTTTATATCGTTCAATATATATGGGCAACCATGATCCCTAAAAAATATAAACAATATGTCCCACAAAGTATACCACAATATATGACACAATGAATACCATACCTCCCATAGATTAATATATCAATATATCATCAATTGACTATATAGAACCAACCCTTCAATATATAGTATTATATTGAAGTATTATAATTTTAGGTTAGCGAGGTCACCCACGTGCTAAAGTTCATCATGGAGCGGCCACTCACATTTGAGTTTGAATATAACAAGATTGGCTATAGGGCCAACGACTCTCCTATGACCTATCTCTAGAAAGTGGTCCACAAGGCATGATATTTACTTATGGATCACCTTTCCACAGCGGAGGGTGTTCATTTGCAGGATGCATCGTCCCACCGGTTTCCGTCGTGCTCATTAAACAAATGTGATAACGACATGCTATTTTCTCCATTATTGCTATCCCACAATGTAACAGTTTTGTCCTGAGTTGTGCTCAAAACGGCAGGGTGCAAAAAGTTTTCAAACGCTAGGGAAGTATGGTAAATACAATGAGTTGCTTTAAAATATGGTTAAATTTGATGACGAATCACATTTCAATCCAAAAAAATTATTTTATATGATTTTTATAAATTTTTTTTTACTTAATTCATTATAAATCAAAAAAATCTTAATACAAAAAATAATAATGTTGTTTAGTTAAAAAAATAATAATTAAATAAATATTTATGTATATTATAATATTTATTAAAATTTAAAATAATTAAAGTTTGAAATTATTAAACTTTAAGAAAAATCAAAATTCTTAATATGTGTTTTTAATATCATTTAATATAAAGAATTATTATTGATATAAATGATTAAAAACACTACATGTTAATAAAATTGATGTTGTTTGGTATTTAAAAGATTTATGTCTAAAATAAAATTATATTGGTGGTGTAGAGAAATAGGAGAGATGTAATTTCAAACTAAAATTTATGTATATTCATTTTAAAATTAAAATAAAATATTCACTAAATAATATTAATATATATATATATATATATACATATAGTCTAACTCTTAGTATGCTTTTTTTTAGTTCATAAATATTTTTTGTTTAGTTGAGAGGATCATTCTACAACCAAGTATGATGTGTAACCCTGAAATGAAAAACAAAATAACTGTACAAAAAATTTAAATAATATCCATTCATTAAAAAAATTGCATATAAAGAAATTGGATCCCTCTTGGCTCATGTTAGATAAAAATAAAATATTCTTTGAATTAAAAAATAATGTCGACTATAATCAAAACAGGCAAAAAAATATACATATTTAGTTAATTTTACTTAAAAGTGTTCTAAAACGTAGTCTCACTGCAATTGTGCTTGTTTTATTGGTTGTTTCGTCGAGGCACTCTACAACCCAGTATAGGGTAGATGTGTAGGTATTAGATGGGCTATGTCATGCCCCTACACTGACGGTACTCTTCCAACCGCACTATAGCCAGGTGCGGCACTACCAACCATTTTCTTTTCACCAATACTTACGATTGTAGACTACGTCTAACATTCCATACATAGTTTATTTTTCATTAACAAGTATTATCTTTGTCCTTTATAGAGTGAGAGCCCATAACATTCACATAAACAGTATTATAAAACAAAAATGCACAATAGTATAAAGGGAGGGGCAACTCCCTGCAATATGAGTCTACCCGCATCAAAATATATAATCTTCTTTTATAAGTACAAGTTAAATCTTGGGAAACCCCAAATTTACACTTACCAATCTTCCAAATTTGGCAAACTCAGTTGCCCAGCTCGTCGGCGCCTCTGCACGGCCGCCGCACAACTCACCAACCCTTCGTTCACCTCATCGCATGTCTTCACCAGACTCACTCTTCATTTGGTCAGCAAACGTCCAAATCATGCTATCCTACCCGACCTTTGTTCGGTGGACCACACACAGTCCTGCTTGCTCGACTCCTCGTTCACGACCTCCAATTCCAACCTTTGTTTTAGCATGCATGGCACGCCCTCACCTGGCCACCCGTCTACACGTCCACCCTTTCACCCAAATGACTTCACCCGAGTCACCACACGACTTCACCCGGGTCGCCACACGACTTCACTCGGTTTGCCTGAACGACTTCACCCGGGTCACCCAACGACCTCACCCAGCTTACCCAAAGGACTTCACCTAGCTCGCCTGATGACCTCACCCGGCTCACCTGAACGACTTCCCCTCGGTCACCCAACGACCTCACCCAGCTCGCCCGAACAACCTCGCCCGAATTTCCCCTGGGTCGCCCGACGACCTCACCCGGCTCACCCGAACGACCTCACCTGGTTCACCCGAATGACCTCGCCCGATTTCTGCCTAAATGACCTTGCCCGAGTTCTGCCTGAACGACCTCGCTTGAGTTCTACCTGAACAACCTCACCTGAGTTCTGCCTGACGACCTCGCCCGAGTTTCCTGCTCGACGACCTAGCCAGAGTTTCTCACCCGACTACCTTGCACAAGTTTTCTGAACAACTTGCCTGAAGTGCAAGCACATGAGCAGGTGGTGGTGAACGATGGCTTGTCTCCAAAAATCGTTCACCTATGTATATGAGCAGGTGGTGGTTTGTGTCACCATGCCGACCCACGCCAAATGCCCAACCGACTCATTCATGTTGTGATGTCTAGCCCAAGAGGAGGGTCGGCCTACCCAACTCATGGGACTGCCCCCTCAACGCTCGCTCAACACCTATATGAACTCATCCAAGGCTTGTTCAACCTCATTTCGCACATGCTCCTCGCACACACATCGCACTGTGAAAGTGACTCGGACCGTAGGTCTTTACGGGCTAGATGTGTAGGTGGTAGATGTTATATGTTAGACATATATCACATTAAAATAATGATTCCATAACCATATTTAAATTTAATGAATAAGCATATAAAAATTTAATATTAACAATATAATAAGATTCTTAGCCATGAATATTCACCCATTTTACCATGGATGTTATTAACTTCTAAGTAGGTCTTCTTACAATACCATGGGTCAATACTATGGCTTATCAATACCACATACCCAAAAATTATAACTTATTTCAAAAAAAAATAAATTTTTTATATTTTTATTTAATTTCATTTTACTAAAAAAAACATAATACTTACAATAAAAATATCACAAGATTCATAACCATAGATATTCGCCCACATTTTACATGGATATTATTAACTTGTAAATAGGTTTTGTTACAATACAATGGCTTATTAATACCACATTCCCAAAAACCATAAATTATTTCAAAATAAAAATATTTAATAAAAGTCTATTATGTAGAGATGTTTAAAATAAAATAAAATTTAAAACTAAAAATAAAAAATTAATAATGATAATTATAATACAACATTTTGAATTGGTCAAATTATATTAAAAATAAACTAAAACTAAAAATAATATAAAATTAGTAAGTAATAATTATAATTAATAATAAAACCACCCTAGATCCATCTTAACTCTGAAACTACCAAATGGAACGGATCAAATCTCTTTCATATGCAAATTTCTTTTAATGTGAAAGGAGATTTTATCACTCCCAAGGCTGGATAGATCTAGTGTTAAGATGGATCTAGGCTCGTTGATATTACAAGCCAATACAAAGAAGATATGGTAAAAGTATTTCACTCCCACTCATAGTTATAAATAAAATATTTTCATGTCCATATGAAATAAGATAATATTATTCTATATTAATTAAAACAAAAACAAAAAAAAATTGATATTATTTATATTTTCATATTTGAATAGGATATGTAAATAATCATTCTAATATCTCTGTTAACTGATTTATTTTAATATCAAACTTAAAAAAACATAAACATATATGTATATATGAAAAGAAATAAAATATTTCAATCTACAAAGAGAAGAAACAATTAAAATTAAAAAGATTCAATTCCTTCTTGATAACAATAATAAGATACATATAATTAATTCAATGTTTAATATAACATTAATACGTGACATTTAAAACTATTAACAATAATTAAAAAATTCAATGTGTATCATAATAAAGTATTTCAATATATAAAATCATAAAATTAAGTTATATGGAAATGTATTCAAATATATTAATAAAAAAGAATTTAATATGGACAATGTAATCCATAAATAAATTATCTCAATATTCACGTTAGCTAAATTATCTTAATCTCAAATTAACATATTATATATGGTTAAAATAATAATAAGAATACTAATAATAATAAAATGTCTATATATCATCCAAATTAATTTAAAATTTAAATTTTTTGTTTTTATTGTATTTCAAGTATAATAGAAAATATTTGTTAGAATTACATGTTTAAGCTATTTTATTCCATGTATTCAAGAGATTTTTAAGAATTTGAATCTATTTATACATTAAAAAAAGCAATTTAGAAAATGAAAAATTATATATCTATGTTTATATATAGAAAGAGATAGAGAGTCATTCTAACCATCATCTATAAATCACTAAAAAAATGTAATGTTTAGAGGTGTATCTTTTTTTTATAGTGATTCGCATCTCAAACGATTTAATTCTTTTAGGTTTTTTTAGATCCTTTGTTAAGATAGATCTAAAATATTTAATAATACAACCTAATAAAAAATAAATAATGTATTGAGAGAAATCAAATGAATTAATTAAATAAAAAAATAGATGATTACATGATCAACTGAGAACACATATTAAGTGGAGATAGGAACGAGTTTCATATTCTTCCGGACTATAGGAATTTATTGTTTTCCTAAAAAGCCCCGTAATAATATAATAATGTTTAATTAGATCTTCGATTCTCTAATTGCTTTAAACTTTTGAGAGTTTTCTATCTTGTTTGAATAGTTGGGTGGTTTAAAGGAAAAATTATATCACAATTTGCAAAGGTTTTAAGAGATGTTTTTTTTATAATTTATATAATTTATTATAAAATTACATTTTAAATTATAAAATATATCAAGCAGCATATTTGATTCTATAATTTGTTTATTTTCAAATTTTTGATCTAAACTAATGACAGTTAAAAAGATTTTGAAAAAGCACGACTTTTGAAAAAGCACCACTTTCATAAATTAGGGAACTTATTATAAAATTACATTTTAAATTATAAAATATATTTACAATTATTGGATATGAACTTTTGTCTTACTTTCCATACATCCACCTTGTTTGCAACATCACCGATAGCTATACCACGTTCATGTAAGTAGCTCTCATTTCAGCCAATTAATGAACTTATATGACTACACTGATACTTACAATATCCCAGGCATCGATTTCCATGAGAGAGCCTTTTATTTTATTGAGGCGACCAAGGTGCCATTAGACGCTGCTTCAAATTAGTACAGTTTGTTTTTGTTTTCATTCTAGTCTTTTACACCTTGAGATATTTTATTCTTAAAATTTCATGGCTATAGTATTGCGGTTGATTTATAATGGTTATAATCAATTTTTAATGTCAAATTTCATTTAACTAAATAAGTTATTTTATAAGATCTTTTTAATTTTTTAGATTAGTTAACTTACATTTGTATATTAGGATATTTAATTAATTTTTTAAATATTATTATCTTGGTAAGCTGTAAGACCATGAAGGGTAGCTTAAGTGGGTGGGACTCATGATGGTAATTAAAGTCTTGGTTAACTTTCATCATTATTGTTTTCACACTATCATATAACACTAGGGACTTATTCTTGGTAACAACAATATGTGATCCTTGGTGGTAACAACAATTGTATGTTTTAGTTACTTGATTTTTCCAAGAGATAAAATGAAATTGTTGAGCAAGTTTAATGGTTCAGAACACACATTTCCTCATATGAAGTCATATGTTTAACTCTATAGGGAGGTAGAACAAATACATCTCTATAAACTTTAACAGTAAAATTGTTATGTTGGAACAAGTGCCTTGTCCCACAACCAGGTGCTTCATACACCAATTTATTATCCCTCTTATCTACCTCTTAAAAATAATATAATTAAAATTATTACTTTAAAATATGTGACCATCATTTTATTGTTTATATAAAAACTTAATATCTCCACATAGAATGGAATAATAAATATTACTCTTAATTTTAAATTTTTTGTTTGTTTGTTAGGTTGTTTTGGTTGAAGGCTTGACATGTGACTTGAGAATCTGAGACCCACGCTATCAAAATCACCCAAATCACACCCAACCTAGGCCACACCATCCATTAATATGGCTTCAGAAATCCATTAATATGGCTTGAGAATCTGAGACCTACGGGCATCTAAGCTATCAAAATCACCTAGATCACACCCAACCTAGGCCACACCATCCCTTAATATCGCTGGATTTTTTCCCACAAAATTTCGAACCAATAACCTTAACATGATAAAACAAATTAAAAAATACAAATCATCCTCTGTTTTACACCCTCTAAACTACATTTAACTCTAAAATTATAAATTATAAAATAATTAACCATTTTCTCAATTTTCTTGAAATTCTTCTCTAAATAATATCAATTCAAATTATATAACCTTAAAAAATACGTCAAATTATAAAATAGAAATTTTATTTTCATAAAACCATAAATTTACGTTTGATCATTCATAAAAATATTAAAATAGGATTTCCACTTTCAATTAATCCTTTTCTTTGCACTTTAATTCAAGTTGACGCTATGATGCATGTTCAAACTTCACGATACCTCTAAAAATTAACTTTTTTAACTTCATATAAAATATTCTTGTCATAAATAAAAATAAGGTGAGCTTCCTTTCGATGATAATGACTTTAATGTCATTATTTTCTTCTGACATGATAATATTACACTTTTATATATATAAAATGAATTTTACTTTTACGTAAAAAATGTGAAGTGAGTTTTAAAATAACAATATCTTTTACTCATATATATATATATATATATATATAAAATGAATTTTACTTTTACGTTAAAAATGTGAAGTCATAGTGTTAAAATAAGCATATCTTTAATTTAAACGAATAAAAGAAATTGGCTATTCTAATTAGGGTTGTAACTTGTTTCAGTGTAGCATATATCTTTCAAATATGCCTATAACCTCTGTATTTCGATTTTATAATGAGTATAGCACAAGAGAAAACCTTCCTTAATCTCTAGGTAACCATGGATTTCTTATAACTAATCCAATTAAATTTTAAAATTAACAATAAATTTCTCATACAATGTCATTGTTATAATTCTCATTCTTAAGGAAATATTTCAATATTTTAATTTTTTTTTAGGTTTTTTTAAGAAATGTATGATTATTTATTTATTTATTTTTCTTTCAGGTTTATAAAGCAATAAGAAGATAACAATTATAGGGCATGTGTATTATTTTGAAATTTTCTTCTGAATTAAGGTAATATTATTTCAAAATTTCAACAAATATTATAAAAAATTATTAGTGTTTATACAAAATTTGGTCTCAATTTACGTTTAAGGAAACTAAATCTATTAATCATTAACTAGAGTTCAAGAAATGCAAAATAAAATATTTAATACTTAGAAACTGGTACAACACATATATAATGAATTACATAATGAAATAAAATAGATTTTAGAAGGCACAACATGTCCTCAAGAGTTTGAAGAGGTAACTCGGGCTGGGACTTGAGCGTTTGCACCAACTAGAGCAAGAGTTTTTAATTCAAAATGAAGATGACTTTCAATGAGAGATAACCTAACATTCAAACTAGAAGATATCAGTGTTGATAGCATTTCATCCACTTGATTTCATTCAAAGATGAGATGATATCATTATCGTCTTCATGCTTCTTCTTCAAGACCTTGCCTAGAAGAGTTTTCATGTACCAATGTAACGTGATGGAATTCAGGTACTAGCTCTATCTTACCCTAGCATAGAGAAGGTTAAGAATCTAATTAGCTAGCTCGTCTTAGATTTCGGAATTTAAATAAGGTTGTCAACTATTGGGGGTGAGGGCTTCGAGTTGATGCATTTTATAACAATTTGAAGGGGGGTGGCATAATGGAAGATGATTGTAGTTTTCTCAGTATTAGTTTAGGAATGAAACTAGTCATTATGACCTCTATGCCCAACCCCTCGATTGTTGCACATTCAATATTGTGACATGTTGCACCAAAAGGGAGACATCAAAGCAAAATAGCTTGGCCACAACAACTCACAACTTTGAGGAATAAGGTTCGAGAAGCCGGAGATAAGCTTAAATCAAGGAGCTCTTGGAAACCAGGGAAAACAAGTCCAATAGATAAAGGACAAATGAAAAGGAATAGTAGATGAAAGTCTCCTATTAAGGACTAGATATTTCCAAGAGACATTGTAATTGAGGCCATGACCTGACCTAATTAAACTTGAAACAAAGCAAACAATCATCCACTAGCAAGAAACAAAACCAGAGAATGAAATTATTGAAACAGAAAAGTAGAATAATATCTTGAATATTGTAGCCCACTAAACCTACAACATCAAGGTAATTCACATAGAAGGAAATCCAACACCACTGGCTCCTACAACATCTACCTCCATTGTAGGCATCATAGTTTCGAGATTTGTAACCCCTTCATTCCCAAATATTATTTCTCTTGACCATTTCTTAGCTTCCAGTACCTTTAATGAGGACATCTAAGCCTAGGAGTGAAGTTTTATTTCATCTAAACATAGGTTAATTCAAATCTAGAACAGAACACCAACATCCTTTATTTATAAAAATCACGTTGATTATGCCATAGCTCTATAAGTTTCCCACCACACACAAACCTCCCTCTACTATGTCCCTAAGGGATTTGTCCCACCTACATCGAGGTAGAATCCTAGGAATATTGAAAAATTTAGAGAGCAAAGTCTCCCCTTGTAGAATACTCAAGCGAAGTAATGTTTGACATGGGATTGAAGATTGTTGTATGCGTTAAAGGAACATTTAACCTAAAAGTACCCATGAAAGTTTCATGTAATTTCCATGTCATAATATGTAAACCAATCAAAATCCTTTAAATTTCAAAAGAGGTACATGTAAATGTGTTTGGAGGGAAACGAGGATTTTTTATTTTAATTGTGGTTTTTTCTTATCTCCTTATAGGTTTACTCAAATTTCAAGTGTAGGCACTCATTAGATGTGGAATTAAATTCCACATCCAATGAGTACCCATTCTACATATTTTTGAGAAGACCCACATTGATAAAAATTGAAGATACATTAAAAAAGCTTCTTCAACACAGTTTTAATTTATCTTCATTTTGATCATTATGGGTCTTCTTAAAAGTAAGCATAATGGGTAGTCATTGGATGTGGAATTTAATTACCCATCGAACGGGTGCCTAAAATTGATATTTGAGTAAACCTATAACGAGTTTAGCCAAAAATACAATTAAAAAAATAGTTTTCTTCTTTTCCCTCCTAAATTCATTACTCGTATTTTATTATTTTAACTATTATTTAATTATTTTTCCTTAGGAAGCCACTTTTAGGCTGAAATTTCCTCTAATGTGGTTTGCATGTGTGTGGCATGGGGAGAGTGTGTGATGCAACCCCCCAACCCCAATATTAAATGTTTTGGGATGTGATGGAGTGAAAGTCTCTCCCCACCAGTCCCCCCTCTTGCAACATGGCATTGACCAATACCCAAATCATGGGCCTATTGTTAGCATCTATAATGAGTTGCAGTGGCTCCTTCCAAATGGAAGACACCCCTTCCAACTAAGTTTATGTAAGAAAAATGTCATGATATTGACACCCCAAGTTGACCAAGAAATTTACAGTTTTTTTTTATCATTTAATGATAATGTGAAGTTGTCAAACAATTGATAGAATGTTGAAATTTTTGAATGCAAGAGATAATGTGTTCTAGTTGTTAGCTCATAGATAATTTTTCTATAGGTGTCCTATTGATGATTTTCCCAACAGTTCAGATAGCCAATTGGGAATCACCATCAACCTACAATATTGAATATTCTTCATTGATCTCCAATGCAAGGCCTTTTTATAAGGAAAGGAACTCTGCCACATTATTACCTTTGAAGCCTCAATTTTTAGCGTATAACTTCATGCTTTGATCTCCTCAGTCATGAAAAATCCCTCCATAACTTGATTGACTAGGATTTATTTCAGCAGCGCCATCAACATTTAACTTCAAAAAACCCATTGGGAGGGTAAGTGTAGATTGAAGGACAGGTATTTTATGGAGACATGATATTAGCAGGAAGAGATGAGATCACTGAAGGAGAAAGCTCATGTTTTGTTAAAAGCATAAATTCATTTTGATTTTCTTTCCAGTCCTATTGGCTTCATGCTTTAGAGAGGATGGTCTCATAAATATTTTACTTAATAATTTTACATATTTTCCCTTCTTCATTTTATTTTGTTTAAATTTCCTCTTGTTTCTTTCCTTCAATATCACCAACATGACAAATATAGGAACAAGAATCCATCTTCGACTCACAATAATATTAGTAATTATGTCAGTTTTCAATTTCTTCAATGTTCTAACTATGTTGTAATTATGGTCAGAGTATCCAAAAATGATTAAGCACCACCTCCAAAGATGGTCAGTGAAAGGACAAGAATTTAAGAGGTGTACCATAGTCTCTTCCTAAATTTAGCATAGGGGCACAAGAAAAGGCCCCACGATCATTTTTTTCTAATTTGATCCCATGAAATGATCTTCCTCTCCATATAAATTATAGAAGTTGTAAAAACCTAAGTTGGTGTCCATTCATTAAAATCTTCCTCCAAAAGGGCTTCCCATGGATGTCCTTGTGATCTGTGAGTAGAGAGTAGGATTCCTTAAGAGTGAACATCCATTTTGTTTGATATCCCCATCATAGTTTTTCATGGTCCTAGCCAATGGAAACTTTCCTCTTTGTACATCCTGAGCTAAGGCGTCAATGAATCCTCAATTGTTTTCCATCCTATCCACAGCATATAATTATGCATTTTTTTCCAAAAATATTCTATTGTAGTGTAGAATTCTCTGATGTGAATACCTCTATTTCTCTGTGTTCCTCATGATCCTCTAACCATGTCACTTGTTTACAAGCATTTTTCTAAAAGAGTGCAGTACATTGATTCCTAATTGCCTAAAAGACATGATCTTGAATTATAATATGATTGACCTATGTAAATATCCACATAGAGGAGCCTAAGGGGCACTCTATATCACTTAACGATTTTGACTAAGAGGTGTGGCAATATTTCCTATCCCAAATTTGTTTCAAAAGATCATGTCCTCCTTGAGTCCACCACCACCATTTTTTATCTCCTAATGCCTTTTTCATTAGCCTCACGTCCCTTGTACCTAAACCCCCGACAAGCATGGAGATACAGAGCTTTTCCTAGGAAATTAATGACCATTTTTTCCTTCTTTGCTCGTCTCCATAGAAAATATACGTAGAGGAAAGTGATGGATTTGGAGATACATTTGGGAGTAGCTAGGGCTAAGAGTTGGTAAATTGGGAAGGCTTGGAGGAAATACTCAAGAAGGACCATCCTATCAACCAAATTAAGAGACCAAGCTTATTAGATATCTTTTGAATAATGCCCTGTCAATAGACTAATTTCAAAGAGTTATCTACCAATTAAGCTCCAAAGTATTTAGTCGGAAGTTTACCTATGTGGATGTCGATCAAGCATGCTAGGGGTCTCTAAATAATCACATTATTGTTAAAGAAATATATATTTTATTTTTAACCTTTTATCACTATACTTCAAGTGTCCATGAAGCCATTGAGGATAATTTTTAAAGCTCTGGTCTCCCCCATAGTGGAAATTCCAAAGAGAATAATGTCATAAAAAAATTGTTGATAGGTGGTAGGTAAATCATTACAATAAAGATAGATACCATTAATAATATCCTCATGTCGAGGATCTTTAATATATCTTTCCAATCCCTCAGCTACCAAGATAAATAAAAAGGGTAAGATAGTGTCACCCTGAATAATACCTCTAGAGTGACTAAAATTCGTGGTTGGAGAACCATTCAAAAGAATAAAGAAGAATGGAGTTGAGATTAGTGAATTTATCAAAAATAAGAATGGAGTTGATATTAGGGAATTTATCAAAGTGATTCAGTGAGATGAGAACCCAAAGGCCTGAAGAGTTTGTATCATGTAATCCCAATTTGAACAATCATAATATTTATAGAGGTCTAGTTTCATAAGCATGCAAACCCGCTTGGATCTCTTTAGGGATTGGATAACCTCATGATCTCCCACAATATTGTTAATGATTTTGCCACATTCAACAAAGCCTATCTACTCTAGAGAGATGATGTTGTTCAATAGATGTTTGAGGAAGTTCACAATGACCGATGATATAATATTGTACACAACATTACAGAGGGAAATTGATTGAAAAACAATTAGGGTTATCTACTCTACCACATTTGGGAATTAAAGTGATAAAAGTAACATTGATAACTGGCCATACGTTTTGCAATTAGTGGGATTCTTTGACTAGTGCATGCACTATAGAGCCTATGAATGACCATGAAACCTAGAATAAGTATGTTGTGTAATCGTATATAATATCCCTCATGTATTCTCCTCATTTCTTATAAATTTTTTGCAAAAAGACATGTTTTTTTTCTATTTTTACCATAAAAGTATACATGCACACATAATTGGAGTCTTATAACTACATAACATAATTTTTCAAAAATAAAAAAAAAGGAAAGATAAGACTCTTTTACTTATGTGTAGTTCAAAAAAATATTTTCCTCTTTTTTTTTGCCATAATTTTCCCACTAAAATTACTATCTAATTTGAATCAAGCATATTCTTATGTTGGTCATTTAGTTCAAAACCTTATTATATATACATTTTTCCTACCACGCTTGTAGTATAGGTCTATTTTCTCTTCCTCTTTCTTACTTGAAATATGGTCCTATTCACCTTGTAGAAAAAATATGCTTTAAGAGATACTCGGTCTCTATATACTTGTAGTATAGGTCTACTCTCTCATCCCTTTTTCCGACTTAAAATATTGTCCTATTTACCTTGCAAAAAAAATATTCTTTAAAAAAGACTCAATCTCTCTATATATAAGGCACTATCACCATTGCTTGTTCTTACATGTTCTTACATGTATTCCAGAGTTTTGAATAACTTAAATATCATTATTTAATTCACTCGTGGTCCATCATAATACTAGTTCTACATATATATAACATTGATATGCTAGTTCATATGTCAACCTTATTCATTTTTCTAGTTGGTAAAGTTATTTCAATTTTTATGAAGCTTATAGTTATTTGGTGTGTACAACATGGAAGCCTGCACTGATATGGCGATACGTCAACTCCATGGACATGTGATTGTCATGTCGATGGATGTGTACCCACCTACACCACTACCTCATGAAGTGTGTTATAATTGACAATCCAAATGTCTTAGGTTTATGATCAATGGTGGAGGTGAATTGGGGTTAGTTCTGCACCACTGCCTTATGAAGTTTGTTATAATTGATGATCCAAATGTCTTAGGTTTATGGTCAATGGTGGAGGTGAATTGGGGTTAGTTTGGAGTAACTACCTATGGCCTCTATGCTATTCCAATTACATCTACACATTCGCAGTTTGAGACAGAGCTCTGCAACTTAGTTTTTGTTCCTTTTTTAACCATGACTACAAGGTCATCTCCCTTATTTGAAGGTCAACTCTGTGCATCTTCAATATTCCAGGATCTAATGGAATTCATAGGAAACTCTGATAGCAGCTACACAAAGAATGGGCCTCTTCAGGTTAGGTTTTTCAATTGTATGAGTGACTTATAATGGTTTGCTATAAACAATACTTTTGTTCTTATATACTCTTCTACAGTTTTCTTCCACGCTAGTTCTCTTAGATTAATCTCTTAACTTAGTGTATAATTCTTGCTTTTTCTTTTCAACCGAACCTTGAGCCAAAGGGTCTTCCATGGCATGACCATATCTTACTTGAAACAGTAAGCAGGAGGTGCCCACCATTCTGACTATTGTGTAAAAAGTTTCAAGCAAACCCTATCTATGTTCACTATCAACCCTAGCTCAAATTTTTATTTAATTGTAATTTCTAGAAATTGTCATTCTCTTTATTCTGGAGTAGGGTTGCAACGCCCTCTTCCCCTCAATGAAAATCTATGTTTTTGTTTGAATTCCTTATTTCTCTTATTACTTTTATTAAAGAAAAATTTACTCTTGACCCTTTCTACGAATTCTACTTGTTTTCCTCCCCACTTCGCAAGTTTGTCATGTCAATACTGAGTATCCCTATCATGGTTGTCTCTTTTCTTGGATTTTCCATGATTTCTCCTTACAAATTTGTGGCTTATCTAGGCTCTTCTGTAATTTCTATACTCCTCCATGGTACTCGACCATGGTGGCCAAGAACCTTCCAACATTCTTCTTGATGATTAGGATTTGAACAAGAAAAGAACAATTGTCCCACTAAGTTCTCCATCCTTCGTGAGATCTTAAGAAAGAAAAAATTTCCTTAAATCTTGCATGCATGATGTATAACATCACCCTAGCAACTATAGTTTTT
This sequence comes from Pinus tabuliformis, assembly GCA_031772625.1. Classification (NCBI taxonomy): domain Eukaryota; kingdom Viridiplantae; phylum Streptophyta; class Pinopsida; order Pinales; family Pinaceae; genus Pinus; species Pinus tabuliformis. The sequence goes on from CM062815.1 coordinate 286,566,042, forward strand.
ACCGATGATAGCCATTTTTTCTAAATACTAAGATTTACCTTTGGATTTCCATTCAAAACTTCTGGTACAATGTTTTCTTGTGATTTCATTTAAACTAGTGTTCATCCTTAATTGCCTAGCCAAGTCTGTATGATGCTGTTATTGCTCTTTGGAAGCATATATAGAAAGGATTTTTGCAAAAGAGTTTTGTAAAATGACACCACTGGTTGCAATTGATGAAACCATATGGGTATTATTTTCTTCAGTTCTCCTTCATTGTTGAATATATATATATATATATATATATATATATATATATATATATATATATATATATATATATATATATATATATATATATATATATATATATATATATATATATATATATATATATATATATATATATATATATATATATATATATATATATTACATGATTGTGATATATGGACACTTTGTTAAATGATTTATTTGATGAACTCCTATGTTTTGTGTTTTCTAAATTGTTTGAATAAATATTTTTTTAGGGTTACCTTACCCTCATTGTCAAAATAAAGGCATAGTGCATAGTTACAATCTTTAACATTGTCTTGTTATTTCCTTACATATTTACCTTTTGTATTTTCCAAAGAGATAATTTATCATCTTATATATTATTTTTCTAAATCATTTGAATAAATAACTTTTTAGGGTTACCTTACCCCCACTTTCAAAATAAAGGCATAGTTACAGTGTTCAACATAGTCTTGTAATTTCCTTACATATTTACTTCTTGTATTTTCCAAAGAGATCATTTATCATTTCTCTCCTATCTATTACCTTAGATGCTCTCTACCACTCTATTGTATAAATATATGTGTATACCATATTTATCTAGTCTTGAGACCAAAATTCTTGGTAGAACCTCATGTGATCTACCAAACCATTTTCTACTAAAATCCTGAAAAAACTAACCTAGATCATTGTTTAAATCTACCCCTATACATACATACATACATACATACATACATACATACATACACACGCATATATATATATATATATATATATCTATATATATATATATATATATATATATATATATATATATATATATATATATATATATATAGATCACATTGTTTGTTATTTCTATTACTACTCTTACCTCGTAAGATGGGAATTGAACCACACCAACAAGTTTGATTGATTAAATCCTTTGTTGTCACATATTTGATATAGTTTTTACTTGCATTCACATATGTTTAAGAATTTCTAGCATAAGATTTTTAGCTTTCCCATATATCAACAACTTTTGACGAAATAATAAATTACCACGTAGTAGTTGCAATCTCCTGTTGCAAGTTACAAATACATGCAATAATACTAGCACATATAAATATATAAATTGACACAGTCATAACATTATAGATAGATATTTAGACGCAGATTCAAATTTTTTGACCTACTTTCTCAGTAATCTCTTTTTTTCGTTTTCTTCTTCAAACATTTCAAACATAGCCAATCACGAGTGAATTAAAAGTATCTAAGCACTTATCTAAAGCTCTTCGAGGGAATCTATTAAGTGCTTTCACGATCCTCCAATCTATAGTTTGGATTTTACAGTGAGTTACCCCTGAGTTCTACTGCTCCTTATCCACTACAAGGAAAGTACCTTATAGTGAAGGTTATAATGAAAGATATTGGTGCTATAGAATTGACGAAAATTGTTAAAGAAACCTCCGCTACAAGATTCATTTGTGGTAGCAGATGTTTTAGCAGAGATAATAATGGAAATTCATCACAACTAAAAAATTATGGGTGGTCAAAGGTTTTAATGGATGTTTTTTTTGTGTTCTTCTTAATGGAAAAAAAGCACTAGGGTGCTATCACTATAAAAGAACTAGTGCTATCAATTTAAATAAAAGCACCAATGTTAACCACCAAGGTGTTGAATGAAAACAACACTGATGCTTGAAAGGTATACCTCCCAAGCGCTTGTGTGTTAAACAAATTCCCCCACAAGTACTTTTCAGGAACCGCACAAGTACAGGAAAAAAAAGTTGCAGACTGGATGATTTTATTTAAATTTAAAATGTCGATGCTTATACATTTTACAAATGCACCAATGCAGTACTAGTATAAAATAAATGGTGTTTTTAATTTGAATACTGCACTGGGGGTGGAAAAAATATTTTGGAGCAGTAATGCACTTGTGCTATGGAAACATTGATGCTTTAAGAATTAAAATGCATAGTGGCACTAAATGCAAACAATGTTGGTGCTTGAAGAGTCTAACGCCTTGGTGCTCATTTGTTTCTGAACGTGATGGTGCTATAATGTTCATGAAAAGCAGTTGGTTGTGAAAAAAAGTATTTCCTGACTGGTCCTGTGCGTATTTGCTTTCTAGGTGCATCAAGATTTATTATTATTATACCATTTATTACAAATCATTCCATTTTTATTATTATAAATATCATTGCTGAAAAAATTGTATTAAGAGTGGTGCACATTAATATACGATGTCTCGGTATCTATTTTCTCTTTTTTAGAAACATTGACTTGCAACAGTGCACTTATGTGATCTTTTAAATCCATTATTCATCGAAAAATCAACATATATCTTATAACATTATTCATATAAATTATTTTTTTACTAGTCCATTTGTATATGATGTTTGGATTAATTTGTTATATCATCATAATTCCCATCTCTTCATTATAATATTTAATTACACATATATTCAATTAGTGATGTAATTTTTGACAATGTCATTGGGAAACATAATAAAATAAATTAAAATGTAATTTAGTATATATGAATAAGTGGCTCTTTGTCACAAAGAATGGGATAGTTATTGCTAACCCCTCGTCTTTCAATTAGGGCATTATTTCCATTACATTCACTACAACAAAAAAGGTTGTTGGTGAGGGTCATGCCTATGAAAGACCTTTAAGGTTTGTCACCAATGTTGCATATTGTGATGGTCCTTAAAAAAGTGTTGTTGTGAGTGCATATAGTGATGGTCCTTTAAGGTTCGTCACCAAAGTCATTTTCAATGACACTCTTTGTGAGGGATGTCAAAGGCCCATCACTAATTCTCTCTTTAGTGACACTTCTAGTGACAATCTTTTATTAGCCCTCGTCAATGCTCTTTTTGCTAACTTTTGGTGATGGTCAAAATATGTTTGTCATCATTTTTCATTCTAATGATTTTTTTATGACACTATGTCACTATTGCTATATTTCTTTGTCAAAAGATAACGATTTAAGACCATTGTTATGGAGTATTTTTAATTATGTGTCCAAGGCCATAGTGGTTAGATTCAATAATTTTGTTAACAAGTAATTAGTGTGTATCATTTCCCTTAAGTACTGAGAATATAACTTTCCTATTAGTCAACACATGATTCATATCTCTTAACTTTTAGATGAAATTCCACTAGCGTGTGTAGGAAGCATATTATTCAATGCATTATCAAGCTTGGTCAAGTCTATTAATGAGAGAGACCTAACACTCCTCAATGTTCTTAGCATACATTGACATGATTTGGCACACACTAACATTCCTTGGCTTATTGACTGTCTTGGAACATATTTGTACCTAGAACATATTGTCATCACTAGGATGGGAAAGCACATGTTGGCATGCCCTAGCACAACATATCACTCCCCTTGCATGCCCTGTAGTCCTTATCATGCCTAGGAACATCTTGACATGCATTAACATACATTAGCACTTGGAACACATTGGCACTTGTCATGTATTGGAAACTATTGTTAGAGTGCTTAGCATGCACCTTTTGAAAAGGGTAAAGTCCTGACTTATTAATCGTCTTGTGTGTTCATTTCCTTACCTTTTAGCTAGGATATTCCTTGTGTTTCCTTCACTCTCTTTGACACATGTTGGCACACCCTAGAAATCTGCACATCCTAGCATGCCTTAGCACTTAGCATGTCTTGGGATGCCTTGCCACTATTTTGCACATGTTAGCACACCCTAGAACTTGAACTCCCTAGCATACTCTGACACTTCTTGATATGACCTGGTATTCCCTAGCATGCCTTACAACTACCTAGCATACCTTGTCACTCCTTCCTTTGCACGTCTAACACTTGTTAACACTACCTCACACACCCTGATATTCATTCATTTCCATGCATTTTGGCATAATGCTCCCTTGTGTTTCTCTAGTACTCCCTAACACTCCTCTGTATGCATTGGCACTCTCTGGCACACCTTAGCACTCTTTGACATGCCCTCTAACTCCATAGCATGTGTAACACTCCGTGACACACATTGACACTTAGAATGTCTTAGCATGCCTAGCATGTGTTGAGATGCCTTGGCATGCTTTGGCATTTGCTAGAATAGTTTTGCATGGCTGAATATTAAAGTTATTTAACCTAAATGATTGGAAAGTTGGAGAGAAGTATCCGAGGAAGATTTGACACATAGAATGCAATAAAAATTGGCACTTGGCATTTATTTTCACCTAGAATAAGATAAAAAAATCCCTTTAGGGGTGGTTTGTCTTGCATGATATTTCCAAAACCACCTCTAATTTTTTTTTTAGGGATTTAGGGGCAATTTTTTGTAAACCCCCCCCCAAAAAAAAGTCATGAAAATTTTTACTTTTTTGGGGGGTTTTCTAACAACCACCACTATAAGTGTTTTCTCATGAATTTTGGAGGGGGTTTTTAAATTATTTCCCCTAAATAATTTTTTCATGGCAGTTTTTTAACCCCCCCACCACAAAAAAGTCATGAAATTTGGACTTTGGTGTGGGGGGCGGTGGGCGGGGTGTGTTTCTAAAAATTGCCTCTAAATTTTTTCTCACATGATTTTTTTTTGTAGGGGAAGGTTTAAATGACTTCTCCTAAATATGTTTTCCACATTTCTTTTTAAAGCTCACCCACCAAAAGTCATGAAAATTGAACTATTATTTTGCGGAGTGGAGTCCTTGGGGGGGTTTCTAACGACCACCCCTAAAAGTGTTTTCTCATGATTTTCTTTTGGATGGGTGGGGTTATATGAATACCCCAAAATATATTTTTTATGGTGGTTTTTTGATGATCCCCCTAAAATTCATGAGAATTTAACATTTAGAGACAATTTTGAAACCCCCCCAAAAAAATCACGAGAATTGAATATTTGGAGTTGGTTATTTAACAGCCACCTCCAAACATTCAATTATCATGAATTTTGGGGGTGTGGGGTGTCCAAAAACACCTCCAAAATTTTAATTTTAATGAATTAAAGAATATTAAGCCAACCTTACCTCAAGTTTTACCTTTGCTATGATGATAGCTATAAGCTAATGTAGAGGATGGAATGGTTGCGGTTAATGTGTCTATTGATCTAACCTACTGAAGAAGAAGGAAGGCTGAAATAAAGAGAAGAAGGATGAATTGAAAGTCCCATTCTCCCCCATGCCTAACGAGTTCTAGTTCCCAAACACTGGTGAAAGGTGACTTCTGCTGCAAATGATAATGGAAATGCTGATACAAAGAACCAAACTGTTGCAAATCTTTGTTGAGATCACAAAACCATATATTTTTGAACAGCTACATGCCCATGTGAAATATTACATATGTGAATAAATGGTTTTTATGTCGAACATAAGAAATAATCATTGGATTACCGACCATTGACGAAGTCATTAACCAATGTGAGATATCCCACCTTTGATGTCAATCGGAATCAAGGCACTAGGTACATTCTACTAGCCTTGAATGGATTTTTCAAATTCAAATGGACTGCAAAATTCATTCACTAGGGAACATTGATGTATATCCTTAGTACCTTATCTCCCCCATACCTTATCTAACCCTAACCTTAGTCCCAAATAATTTTTTGATGTCGATGCCACAAGGTTTGTTGGCAGGTGGGCCTTAACGAATCCCACATTAACCAACGCGAGTATAAACATAATCAGGGATACATGACTTGAAGAACTCATATAAATTTACAAATTTTTTTGGGAGTTTTGCCTGCCAGCTACCTATTTTTGAAGCAAATTCCTTGTCTAGTTGCGGCAGACAAGTTGTTTTTCACAAAAGGACTTATTTTTCTCTTTAATATTTTCATTTGTTTAGTACAATACTAAGTTTCCTACTATACTAAAGAAAAGTCGTACTCCTTCAAGTGAAAGACAACTTCCAATGAAGCCATATGCGGATCAGGTACAAAGATATATTCATTCTCATATTTAACATATAAGAGTTAGAATGTACAAGAGCATGAGATATCAACAACTTTGAAAGATGTGATACAAAGAGTATTTGAATATGAGAGTGGTACTTTGACTAGATTGTGATCTGGAACCAATGCTCGATGTAATATTGGTGGTATTGGATAATTTCTTGATTTGGACCATTCTGAAAGTCATCATAGGTGATGCCAAACAAACTTCAATAATTGGTCTCTGGAATGCATACAAGGCTTGTTGCTGGGCATGGTGAAAGTTCTTCGATCTCAGGTTCAGCTCGATTCTACCCATCAGATTTGGTAGAAGATTTATCAATCTCCTTGGTAGACAGGCATGAGGAATCAAGGGAGATTTCCAAATCCTCTTCTGGCTATGGAGAGACAGATAATTTCTTGAATGTGGTGAAGATGAAATCTTCGTGAGAGGTAGATATACCAGCTACTACTAGGATTTGAGAAAGTACTTTGAGGGACATTCTTCAATCTCTCGATCGTTCTTTGAATTTCTCCTGATGTTTTATGATCCCTGCCTAACAACATTGATTAGTACGAAGGGGTTCTTACAGCACCCGAAAAATGTTTTCTCTTTAAAGAGATTTGAAATTTTAATATAAATGAATTAAAAACTGCTAATTGCAATAAAACGCACTAAAATTTCTTATTTGCACAGCCAAACTTTGGACCAACCCCACAATAGTGTATGCATTGCTCTCCACTCACGTCTTACCATACACTATCCACCCTTTGATTGCCGTGCAACTATGATCAGACAAAAAACTTGTGAAAGAAGCTAAGCTCTAATCCCTTTATCACCTCCCCGACACAAGCGAAGGTAAGATCAAAGCATCTAACCTAAATTAACATCCAATTCCTATTTCTGAATTAAGTACACAATGCAAATAAACAATTTTAATCTCAATCTAAATCAATCAAGCTTAATTTCAGTGCAAGTAAAATTTAAGTACAATGAAATGACACTGATATGTTAACTATGAAATGCTCAGAAGCTAATTACATAATTAAAACTATGCTTAATGAAAGAAGAATTCTTTTAACACACTTTGATGCTAATCAAAAATAGAGAATCCTATTCTAAAAGCATGCAAACTAAATCTAAATTCGAGGTCCCACAAATCTACTACTTTACTTAATCATCAAAACACTAAATTACTGCAATGGCAATTTTAAGACTAAAGTAATTCAATTACAATGCCAATTCAAACCTAGACTACTCTTAATTAAAATAGAAATACTTTAGCTACAAGATTCAGATTGCATCTTATGGAAAACAAAATCGTTCAAATCGAAATCAAAATTTTGAACTATAAGACTCATATTGCATCTAATGGAAAACAAAATTACGCCAATGAAAATCAAAATGTTCAACTATAAGATTCAGATTGTACTCATGAAAACATTTGGTAATGAAAATCACTCTGCAAATCTAATCCCTATGATTGGAATGAACTACAGAACATGCTTCTAGGTAGTGATGGGACATTTCCATTGCTGGAGCAAGTTAGATTAACTTAATGGAAATAAAATTCAAAACAACGTCATAATACTTACAAAGAATTTAGAGATGAAACAAAATTCAATTAAGATGCAATTATTATTACAAAAGAGCTTCAATCCATCATTTATTCCTTCCCTGCTTCTCTTCCTTTTACAAACTTCAAAATATTACAATACAAACCATGTTTGAGCCATTTACAAGATTTACAAGGAAAATTAGTTATTTTCCTCAATTATGGAAAAATAAACAATTTTAACAAACTAACCCCAAAGATATTGGCATATCTTCCTAACCATGCCGAATTTTGGAATAGTATTTGGAGGGAACCTAGATTGCTATATTTTAAACAGAAAACTCTCTTGGATAAACCTCATTAAAATCCATATCCTTGGAAATCATTCCCCAAAGTTGGTTGTCTGGCACATTTTACAAGATTATAGAACTCTGTGAAAACAATCATTTTTATAAAAATGGCCTCCAAGACCCACTTATAACTTCTATAAAAATTTGAATCTCGAGAAGCAGGTTTGGATATAGATAATTTGTTATATGGTTAACAAATCCATTTTGTTAGAGTTTCCATATTCACCTCGATATGCACGAAAATCAAGGTTAAACTTGGCAGTTTTGAAACTATGCACATTTTGAGAAGATTTGTTAATTACCTCATAGGGACCCATGTGCACGACCTAGTTGCAACCCGACACATGGAAAGGTATTAAAAATTTATTTTGGACAATAACCTCCCTCGGTTTTCCCTGGAAGCATGCCAAAATATCGAAAGTCCAAATTGGATATTCTCGTACTCTACTTGTACCAACAAGTTCAACTGACTTGTGAAGAGTTTCGGTGATAAAACCCTGTGAAAAATGAACTTAGAAAAAACTTCATTAGTAAATCATGGTAAAATCATCTTTAATCATAGAAAATATAATAAAACTATTGATAATCAACCATGAGGCTTAAGACATGAATTGGCAACAAGTGATGGACTTATGGTGTGAAATGAGTGTAATAGAAACATGAGCATATTTGAGGCCCAACAAGGATCCAGTTTGACCCCAATAAGGTTTCCATTATCATAAGGGTCCCTATCCCTCAAAATAAAAGGGATGTCAAATGTTTTCTTGGGCTAACTAGGTATTATAAAAGATTCATTAAGGACTTTATCAAGTTTTCTTCACCTCTATTTGGATTGTTGACTAAATATTAAAAATTCTGTTTGATAGAGAGATTTGAAGAGGAATTTGAATAATTAAAAGAGAAGTTTATCGTTGCACCAATTCTTGGAGGTCCCGATTAGGAATTGTCTTTCCACATCCATACAGATGCATCAGACAAAGTTATTGGAGTAACTTTACGATAAGTGGAACAAAAATTTCCATGTGTGATATATTTCATCAGTAAGAACCTCTGTAAATTTGAGCTTAATTATACAATTACTAAAATATAACTCTTAGTTGTGATGTGCTCTTCAAATAATTTTAAGCATTATATCACTCGAAATCAAGTCTTTGTCCATATTGATCATGTAGTGATTAAATACTCAGTGAATAAAAATGATGTTAATGCTAGAATCATTAAATGGTTCTTATTGTTGCAGCAATTTGATCATGCGATTGTTGAGATGCCAACAAAAGAAAATGTGGTTGCATATTTTTTGTGTAGATTACCATTTCCTACCAGAAATGAGGAGATCACAGATGATCAAGATATGGATGAACAACTTTTTTCTATATTGTTGTTGTATCCTTGGTTTGATGATATAGAAAATTACTTGGTTATTGTGAGGCTCACTCCTAATCTATCGTCTGAGGAGAAGAGAAAAAGTGTTAGAAAAAGTATCCATTTCACCTCGATTGGGGGAAATATCTTAAAATTGGGGCTATATCAGATTTTGAGAAGATGTGTGAGGGAAGAGGAGGTCTTTGAAATCATTTCATCATGCCATGATGGGTCCTGTTGTCAATCATTGCTAAATGTGTTTTCAGCTGTGAAAAGGGTGAAAAAGTGTAGTGAAGTTTGAAGCCATCTCTCAAGCCACATAAGATCTCAAAGATAAATCAAATTCTTTCCATTGCATAGTTCTTGGAATGAGGTTTCCAACAATATATCGAAGTCCAAAAATGGACTTTTGGATCAAAAGTTAGACCAGATTGAAGCTTCCCTTTGAAAGCCAAAAAACAAAGAGAAAAAGATCAAGGTAAAAATTATCGCAAATCGCAATTGGATTTTTTCAAAGAAAAAAGTAGGGGAGGAGTAAGCAAAATTGTGATCAACGATCGTTGATATTGGTGACCACCAGTGTTAGAGCTGAGGGGTGAATCGGAGATCAGAGGTCTTACAATCGACGAGGCAATCGAAGGTTCGGGATGATCGGTGATCGAAGGTCCAAGAGCATATCACATATTGCATATTGAGGTCCATGGCCCATAGTCTATCGCATATCAAAGGTCCTAACAATAAACAGATATTAGTGATCACAACAGTGTATTGCAAATCGCTGAATCGATGGGGTGACAACACTAAATTATTGTGATATCTCGAGTAGCGATATGATAGTGTAAATCACTAGGGAAGGTTGAAAAGAATTTAACAAAGAAATTTAGTGAAAAACCAAGGGTAGGTGGGCCCTTTCTCTCTCCTCCAGTGGGACGACGTGGTAGAATGCTATTGGATCTGATAAAGACCCACGGTAGCTCGTGTCATCATGATGTGGCAGCATGGAGGACATGTGGCATGCAGATTCAACATTTTGAGGGGTCATAAGAGGCCAAAACAGTGTCACACGTGTCACCAATGACAAGGGGAGACGTGGTAGTGGATGACGTGACATTGGTAATCATAAATCGTAGGATAAGGCATGTTGTTATGTCCAAATTAAAACTAAAATTCCGATCATGCAATAAAGGGTCTCTAATAAGGGGGCTAGCCCGCGGTCACATAAAGGGCCGAAGAACCAAGATCTAAGCACTAAAGGGGTATCGACGATTGGAGATTGGAGATTGGCGAAGTTCAAATGTCACAACTCCAAGTTAAAAGTCCTCGATTGCAAGCCACCAATAAGAAGGAACCGATAGTGGGCCAAGCACTCGATCATAGTCCCTGATCATATGAGAAGAAATGCAGACAATGGCTAGACAAAAGGAGGCCAAGGAGCATCGTAAATCCCTATTCTGTATCACCTTTAAGAGTAAAATTCTTGCTTCCGTAAAGAACCAATAGCATGGTACAAGGCTATGAAGGTAGATGGGTTGGTAACTGAAGCATTGAATGAAGTCTAGTGCAGCGGTAAATCATTATGGGGGGATTAGGAAGAATTAATGGATCCAAATGGAACTTCACTCAGACACGTAATGAAGCATTGCCCATACAAAATCTGCTTATGCTCTGTAACAAGCAACCATAGTCAATCACTATCAGTTCTAGATAGTGGGGGAGTCAGGAAATTAAGATGAAAGCAACAGGAGCCGGTTGAGCAGCAAGAAAGGCACATCATGGTAGAGATGTGGCCTGATTAGAGATCTTCATAGGAACAACAGACGGATACTTCCTGCCATCATCTTTCAGTTTTATTATTTCTAATTATTCTATCATTTTTGTTTATTTCCAAGAAGGGAATCAAATCCCGATTGTAATAATTTGGGTAGCAGGACTTCACACGCCGAGACAACTAGTCTGTGAGATAGATGGAGCTCAGGCCAAGATATTTTGTAACTATTTTAAAAATATTTCCCTCTCCTTATAAAATGATCGAGGTTGTGGAATTTTGCACTGGCAGTGGTCCAACTTATTGTGTTCCATTTTGGTTCTAATTGCCTGTTCATGAGGGACTTGAGCTGTAGATTGTTCAATGTAAATGGACTGGTGAATGGGACTCATTTTTTAGATTAATGAAACTCCTTGGTGATTCCAATCATGGAAATGAGCAATATGTTTTCCCCTCTGTAGATCTCATTCCACATATGTTTTTCTTTCTGTAAAATAGTGTGTTGAAGCTACAGGTTTCATCCTTGTTAATAGTTGTATGTTTGTTACTAAGTAGAAACAGTAGCTGTGTTAGCTACAGATTTACTTAAGTACCTGTAATGTGTACATTTTTACTTAATCTTTTGGTGATAAATTTTCCCATGAGTATCTCGCCTGAAACCCTGACTAACGCTCCACTCCTTCCTCTATCTCATCTCCTCCCTCTTCCATATTTATACTAGAACATTGTAATAGCCCTGAAACAAAAACATGTAATTAACTAGATTAATCATGTGATTTATAATCAACACACAATTTATCAACTAATTAACATCAAATTTCAAAAATATGAGTACAGACAACTTACCTATGGCGATGATGTTTCTCAGTTGTGATTTCAGGGTTAAACACTAGTTGAATTCTGCTAACTGCAACAATGTCTTGGGGATGACTCTCCACCCAACTGTAGGCTCCATTTCACAAAATCTTGCTACAACTGACCACTCCTGAGCCCTCAATCAACATACTACTGCCAGGGAATCCTTTGTCTCACAACACTATTCTCCCAAGGGAATGGATGATAGAATCATGGAATGATGGAATGTCTGTCATCTTCCTCACCATCTATTAAATAGAGCAAACATTTGAAGGGGAACCACATGCACACACTCCATGTGTCAACATGAAACTTTACTGCTTTCTTGTTTTATTCTTTTGTTTTTAATTTTTGATAGCTTTACTGATTTTTACTGCTTTTCTGTTTATTTTTTATTTATATTTATTTAGAGCTTTAGTATTTATTTATTATTTTATTATTATTTTATTATTTATTTACTATTACTATTTTTTATTTATTTTCTTGTATTTTAATATTATATTATATTATTTATTATTTATTATTTATTACTTTTATTTTGATTATTATTTATTATTTATTATGAAGGGCCATTACATACGCCCCCACGTTAAGCAACTTTATCCCGAAGTTAATTTGAATTATTTAACATTTTATTTTGTTATTTATTACTTCATGTTCGCCGACACCCTCTGCTGAACTAGTATAACCAGCAGGCATCGAAAGTTTCACAACACCTGGGAAATCCGAAGGAATCTTTGTCCTTTTTCCCATTTTCGGAACTAGGCATAAGCCTCCTCAGTCTGTACCCTAGTGCAAGGTTGGCCCCAAGGCGCGCGCTTGACTCAGACCTCATCTGCCCCAAGGCAGGCATCCAGTACAGTGCTCAATGTCTCTGGGCATCTCGCAAGGTTGGCCCACTCCCTCCACAACTCATTAAGGTGCACAACCCCAGGCATCGAAGTCCTTACACCCCTTCCAAACTTCGGCATCCCAATACAATATTGGGCACCTAGCCTTCAATATCAGACACTTGGCCTCCTCAAGATGGTCCCATAGCCTTCAAAAGCTATCCATCAAGAGCTATACAAGACAAAGGAACCACTGGCATATGTAGTGTTGATTGAGTTTGTACCCAACCCATATGGTGTTACTTATTCTCCCTTGTGCGTATGGGCTCACACGAGATCATCAAATAAACTGGCCCTCTCGGCCCATTTGTGGAGTCCTATCAATCATCACACCTCAACATGCAACCAATGCATTAGCTATACCATCATAGTATCATATAAAAGAATCTGCATGCCAAGTATTGCATGTCATCATGATAAGATTTATCATTGTTAATCGCAACATTATGAATAATAACGAACTGCATCGTCATGCATGTCATAAATTTGTACACAAATATCACATGCTTCACCTCATGAAATACCATCATAAGTTATAACATCAACATATTTTCATCAAAGACATTTCAAGACTTCACATAATAAATGAACCACATGTCAATAAACCTCATATTATTGCATCATAATTCCTATGCCACGTTATGCATATCATGTCCATGATGAGTATTCAACATTAAATACCTATCATCACATAGTAAATGAATATGTCAATATACCTCGATATAACATCATAATGTCTATGCATATCATCATCATCATAAGGATACATCATCACTATAAGAACCACATGTGCATCATTATCCTCCTACCATTATATCATGAAACCTCATGTAACATTATATTCAACGTCATAAAAGCAACCCCAAAATAAAAACATGTAATAAATTAGATTAATCATGCGATTTATAATCAACACACAATTTATCAACTAATTAACATCAAATTTCAAAAATATGTGTACAAACAACTTACCTATGGCGATGATGTTTCTCACTTGTGATTTCAGGGTTGAATGCTAGTTGAATTCTGTTAACTGCAACAAAGTCTTGGCGACGAATCTCCACCTAACCGTAGGCTCAATTGCACAAAATCTTCCTACAACTGGCCACCCCCGAGCCCTCAATTAACGTACTACTGCCAGGGAATCCTTTGCCTCACAACACTATTCTCCCAAGAGAATGGATGATGGAATGCCTCTCATCTTCCTCACCATCTATTAAATAGAGCAAACATTGGAAGGGGAACCACATGCACACACTCCATGTGTCAACATGCAACTTTACTGCTTTCTTGTTTTATTGTTTTGCTTTTACTTTTTGATAGTTTTACTGATTTTTACTGCTTTTCTATTTATTTTTCATTTATATTTATTTAGAGCTTTAGTATTGTTATTTATTATTTATTTACTATTACTATTTTTTATTTATTGTTTATTATTTATTTTCTTGTATTTTAATATTATATTATATTATTTATTATTTATTATTTATTATTATTATTATTGTTGTTGTTATTTATTATTTATTATTTATTATTAAGGGACATTACAAACATTGTGGCTTAGGATTCTGCATTGCAATCAGCTATACGCACCGATTTCCATCCTCTCTTTCCTCCTCTTCACTTTACTGCAACGTCAAGATTAAGTTGCCTATTGTTGTGTATCGGCCACCAGAACCAGACATTTCTGTCTGAGGTTGGCTCGATTTAACCCCGTGAACATTCAGATCCATGTGTTGGCTTCAGTGTACCTTAATGATAGAATATTGAATCAAGCACTGTTTATTCCTTTTTTTACTGCATGACAATTGGAGTGCAGTAGAAATCCCCGTTGATAATCTTCGAAAGCACTCATCTATCTAATATGTCCTAGGAACTGGTCTACAATAAACCTAGGGGTTTTCTCTAGGAAGCTTTCTATGTCTCCCTAAGCACTTGTGTTGCGGGTCCCAGAAAAAGGGACAATATCTTTCTAGCACCATTTCTGGGGATCGTATTGAAGGATTTTTCCCTTGGGATGCGACAAATTTTTACATTCCCTATGTTAGGTGATCAAGGGAAGTGTGGGTTGAACATCCCACCTTGGTGACTCCACTATTTCTATTTTATGGTAAAAATCTTGGCAACTCCATTGTCCATATCTCTATTTGATCATCCTGGCTTTCAAGTAACCTCATACTCACTCTAATGCTAAATCGGTTAAAAAATTTCCCTACCATTGAACTTGAGATCACTCACCTAGGAAGGTTTTTGAAATGGACATTTGTGAGTTCCTGGCTAATGAATTTGTCCCACTGGATTTTTCTTCTATTGCTGGTTCTCCCAATCATGTCCCTTCGTTTCATGAATGGAAAACATATTTGCCTAGATTCAGTGGAAACACATACAGAAGGCCTGAACAACACCTCAAAGATTTTCATGAATGCATGGAACAACATGATATTTTTCTTGAAGATGTATAAATGAAACTGTTCATGTATTCTTTACATGACAATGCTAGAGCTTGGTATAAAACAATACCTTATGGAAGCATATCTTCTTTAAAGTGTTTTCACATCGAATTCAACCATTTTTGCAAAATATTATATCCATGGGATGCTCTGTTCGAAGATTGTTGTGCATATTTTACTATTGAAAATGTTCATGAGGTTAATGACTTTGTTGAAGATGTTTTTGGAGCTCTGCTCTAAGAAAACATCTACTCACATTAAGAAGAATCACCTAATGACCAAGAAAGAAAAGAAAGAAACATCATCGAGCTGCAAATAAACCCTCAGAGATCTTATTCATTTGAAATTAATGATCGTCCTTCTTATGATGAGTATGAATCCGATGGGAAGTCAATCCATGTAGACTACAACATTCCGAGTCATAGGAAGATGCACAGAAAGAAGAGACTCTAGGCCACGATTCCCAACATTTGCCTGGAGAACAATTTCAAGAACCTCCTCCAATTTATGATTCAAATTATTCTCAAGAGGATAAGATGGTCACAGATCAGAAAAGCGATATACTTACAAAAAGTGGAGAGAGGGCTTCCAGTGACAAATTTTTCAATAAGAGCACAATGTTGAAGAGCCAAGAAAAGTCAATGGCTACCTGTTGTAGAAAGATTCATCCATAGAAAGTATTCAAGAAAGTGAGACAACTACAAATTTTCCTCATCAGTTGCATGATCGATTAGCTAACTACATGGCATCTTTCTTTGGCTTGCAACAGTATACATGTATTCCAAGGTACGTGGAAAACGTTTTGTCTAAAGCTCTTATGGGGTGCATTCACATGTTAGCCACTCATTTTTAGGGAAAAAAAACCCATCAGAAGGTTCATGGAGGATATTAAAATAGTTGATCGTCAACTACCAAGGTGCGGACACATATCAAAAATTTTGTCCCAAGCTCTTTCATGGTGCATGTTGGTTGTAATTTTTAAATTCAGCAGCATGAAGGCATTAGGTCTAGCACTCAAATTTTGGCTTAGCTCCATTGGGGAGTTGAACTCACTTAGGTGAGTTGAGCCCTGTATGTAAGTAGGAATTGTACATAAATAAACTCACGAGCTGAGTATTTACTTTTCAATTGGTAGCATTTATTTTTCTTCATTTTAGTTTGATGAGGAAAGGACTCTCTATGAGTAAAATATCACGGAGATTTTATGGTTATATAAGCTTCATTATATTTTTTAATCCATGCCCAATGGTGAAGGTACTGGCCTGCAGGTTCTCAACACTTTTCTAGCAAGGCACTATCCCTAGATGGAGCCAATGTTGTCACTCACTCCTAAATGTGTTTTCAGTTGTGAAAAGGGTGAAAACGAAAAGTGAATTTTAAAACCATATCCTAATCCATGAAATCTCTCAAAGCTACATTGTGCCCTCACCATTACATAGTGCTCAGAACAAGCTTTCCAACGGTATATGGAAGTCCGAAAATGAACTTACGCATCCGAAGTTAGACCAAATTGAAGATCCCATTCAAAAGCCAGAAAACAAAGAGAAAAATACCAAGGGCAAGGCTCATTGTAAATCCCAATCAGAGTTCCATGGCCCATAGTCTATCTCATATCAGAGGTCTCAATAGTCAATATATATCAACAATCGCAACAACGTATCACAAATCACTGAATCAGCATGTGAGCCGGGTGACAACACTAAATATTGCGATATCACGAGTTGCGATATGATAGTGTAAATCATCGGAGGAAGCCGAAAATAATTTAACAAAGAAATTCAGTAAAAAAACATGGGAAGGTGGGCCCATTCTCTCTCCTCCAGTGGGGCCATGTGGAAGAACATTATTGGATCCGATAAATATGCAGGGAATTGACGTCATCATGACATGGTAGTACAGAGGACACGTGGCAGTACGGAGGACATGTGGCAGTGCAGAGGACACATGGCAGTACGAAGGACACATGGCAGTAAGAAGGACATGTGGCATGCATATTCAATGTTTCAAGGGGTCATAATAGGCAAAATAGGGTGGCACGTGTCACCATTCACAAGGTGATACGTGGGAGTGAATGATGTCACATCAGCAATCACAAATCATAGGATAAGGCATGTTGTTATGTCCAGGTTAAAACTTCGATTGCGATCACGCGATAAAGGGGCTCCAATAAGGGGGCTAGCCCACAGTCACATAAAAGGCTGAAGACCCAAGGTCTAAGCACTAAAGAGATATCGACGATCGATTTTCAGTGAACTTGAAATGTCGTAACTCCGAGTTAAAAGTCCCTGATTGTAGGCCACTAATAAGAAGCCCCAGATAGTGTGTTAAGTAGCTAGTCATAACCCCTGGTCATATGAGAAGAAATGCAAACCGGGAATTAAAAAAGGAGGCTAAGGAGAATTAGAACTCATTGTTCTGTAGCGCCTTTAAGAGTAAAATTTTTGTTGCCATGAAGCCGTGATAGTATGGTACAGGGCTTTGAAGGTGGATGGTTTGGCAACTGAAGCATTGACTAAAGTATGGTGTAGTGGAAAATCAATATGGGGGACTCATGAAGACTTAATGGCTCAGCATGGAACTCCACTTAGATATGCAACGAAGCACTACCCATAAAAAACTCTTCTTATGTTCTGTAATAGGCAACCACATTCAATCACTATCAGTTCCAGAGAGAGGGGAAGTCAAGAAATTAAGATGAAAGCGACAGGAACCAGCTAAGTAGTAGGAAAGGCACATCATGGCAAACATGTGGCTTGATCAGAGGCCTTCACTAGAAAAGCAAAGGGATACTTCCTCCCATCATCTTTCAATTTTCTTTATTTCTAATTATTCTCTAACTTCTGTTTATTTCCAAGAAGGGAATCAAATCCCGATTGTAATAATTTGGGTAGTAGGGCTTCGCATGCCCAGACAGGTAGCCTATGAGATAGTTGGAGCTAAGGCCAAGATATTTTATATTTTTTTTACAAATCTCTTCCTCTCCTTATAAATGGGAGGAAGAAACACTTAGTCGAGGTTCTAGAATTCTGCAGCCGTAGTGGTCGAAATTCTTGCATTCCATTTTGGTTCTAATTGCATGTTCATGAGGGACTTCAACTATAGATTGTTGAATGTAAAGGGACTAGTGAATGGGGCTCATTTTGCAGATTAATCAAACTCCTTGGTGATTTCAATAATGGAAATTCATAATATGTTTTCCCTTCTGTAAATCTTATTCCATATCTATTTTTCTTTCTCTAAAATAATGTGTTGAAGCTATAGGTTTCATCCTTGTTCATGATTGTATATTTGTTATGAAGTAGCAACAGTACCTGTGTTAGCTACAGATTTACTTAAGTACATGTAGTGTGTAGAGATTTACTTAATGTTTTGGTTACAAATATCCCCATGAGTATCTAGCATGAAACCCTGACTAGCACTCCACTCCTTTTGCTCTCTCATCTTCTCCCTCTTCCATATTTCTGCTGGAACATTTTGGCTTAGGATTCTACATTGCAATCAGGCCTACGCACCAATTTCCCTCCTCTCTTTCCTCCTTTTCACTTTACTGCAACGTCAATATTAAGCTTCCTATTGTTGTCTGTCGGCCACCAAAACTAGACATTTCTCTCTGAGGTTGGCCCGATTTTCCCCCTAAGCATTCAGATCCATGTTTTGTGTTGTGTTTACCTTAATTAAAAACTATTGAACCAAGACCCTTTTATTCCTATGTTTATTACGTGACAATTGGAGTGCAGCAAAAAGCCCCATTGATAATCTTCCAAAGCACTACTCTATCTAAGATGTCCTAGGAACTAGTCTAGAATCAACCCAGGGGATGTAGAAAAGTTTCATGAGGCACCTCAGGCCAACTCTAGTGTTGAAAACCTATATGAGGCAACCCAAGACTAAAGAAGGGGGATTAATAAATGAAAAATCCCTAGGTGAAAACCTCCTTTGAGGAACCTTGGGAAATCTTGTAGGTTGAAAACCTCTTTTTAGGTAGCCTGCAGGTCCCAAAATAGAAAAAAGAAGAAAAAAACAAAAAAAAAGAAGAGAAAAAGTGAAAAAAGGAAGGAAAAAAATGAAAAAAAAAAACAAAGGAGAAGCAAGGGATCCCTTATATTAGTTTTGATAACAAGCTTTTGCATGGTTCCAATCATGGTTAAGAGGACAATACTCGGAGGAAGAAACCTCCAAATTTCACTTCTCCACCTCCCAAGATAGCTTTTTACATGTCCCTCACATTCCATCCATCTCCCCACATTCCTCCATCATCAGGAAACCTATCTCACTGAATTTTTCCTCAATCTTGAAATGTTATAGGATTGTCCTGAACTGCTAGAGGATTGACTAGAAGTGTTACAATATTGTGATTGACATAGAAAAAGGGTTCATATTTTACATTTTCATTAGGGGAATGAAGAAAGAAGTCCATCACACCACCAGCTTCCAACGTCCACACCATTTAGACACTTATCCATCTAAAAACCCACCTTCGTCCATGAAAAAACCCTTTTTCACCAGTAACAAATGTTATAGTCCCTATCCACGATCTGAGGATGGATTATCATATCTTTTCAATGCATTACATGAAGCCTATTGTGATCTTGGAAGAGTTTGTCCAACTGCTACATGAAAGAATCCAATCCTGTAGGAACTTGAACAAACCCTACATAACCACAATGAGACATGCTTGACAACACCAGAATGAATACTTATCTATCCTGAAGCATTAAAGGACCATCATTATGATCTTGGGAAACCTCACAAATATTGAGGAGTTGCTACAAGGTAATTGTTCGTATCCAACAGAAGTAGATCAATCCACCATTTGAATAACTTGCATCAACAGACTTTTCTCAATCAGGAACCTTTTAGAAATATTAATTTTTTTTTTTCCAAAAGCATGACTAGAGCATGAAGCAACTAGCACAGAAAACAACACCTCCAAAGACCAACAGATCAACCACTATCTTGAATAAGCATACAAGCATTGATGTATTTAGATATCGTCAAGTCGACACAGGTATGACACTCCTCGCCTATTCCTTTAAGTGCATGGTAGCTCGAAAATATTTTAAATGTATGAGGGATGATTTTTTTATAGGTTCGAGGTAGAGAACAGACTTGGCCACCATCAAAGAATAAAAGTGCAGTTAGCTCCCTCACCCATGCAACATGGAAAGCAATAAAAAAAGGAGGGTGATTATTACGAGGAGTGTGGCCAATGTGTCTATAAGTAGAATACATAGGTGATAGGTAAGGGGCACCTCACATAGTGCATTGATCCCACTACCACTAGAGGAAAAGAAAGACAAGCGCAAACCTCATTTGCATCGAGAAGTCATTCCTAAACGGATAAGAGAGGCCCACTAAGATGTTTAGAGTCAAATTCTCACTAACCAAGGGTCCCCTAGGTTTCTACAGAGAAGTTACAAAGTCAAAAAATAGGTGCTACAAAATTGCAATCAAGTACTACTAGATGGGAAGCAATTGCTACACGATCAGGCCGAGAGGTAAAAAAGGTTCGAATTGGTGTGAATTTTCCCCCAAAACACCACAACCATATAGGAGTCTCCTAATGAGGTGTAAGTAGCTCATTTTCCTCACCTCTTATGGATAAGAAGTTAGATAATTTTGTTAATTCCAGCTTGTATAGACATCTTGTAGAAAATCCTTAAAAATTGAATTTCTCTCTTTCAAAAAAAAAAATTCCTTTTGAGGGATGCAAGGTATCAGTAGGATTAATTTTCTTTGAATTTTTCATGTAATTTTCCTCCCTTTAGCTAGAAGAATAATACCACCCCTATCACCTCTACCTTGAGACCCTACGCTACTTAAAAACAATAACTGATAGGAAATTATTTGAGAAAACATAATGAAGCAACAATAGAAAACATGGGAGGATGTTTCAATAGAAGGGAGCCCAGATACTCTAAAATAATCCTCCAACATCCTGTTATCATAGATATCTTGATAAGCCATCAATGGATGGGGTTCTTTGAGAAGCTAAGTGATGAGCCCCAAATTTGGTAACATTTTGGGCTCATTTGGCCTAAATACCTTTGCTCAATCCTTCATTTTTCATAACTTATGCATCATTTTTTAGTATATTTATGTCATTTGTACGAATGAGGGCAGTCACTATTCCTAGGTGGTTAACACGTGCTCATTTCAGGTTTTTTGGCACATGATTGGAACAAAACCGAGCAAATAAGGACAAGGAGACAGCCAAGATGGGGTTGAGGATTCGTAGGAGGGTTTTAAAAGGCATTCCTTGGGATATTCACCCCCAACTCCGAGCTCTAACAGCCACCACAACCGGATTAGAAGGCAGCCAAACAGATTTTGAGGAAGCAGCAGTTCACTCCTAGTTTGGTCAACCGAGTCCCACTAATTTAGGAGGCCAACTTGGGGCCTCGTGATGTATAAATGCTAAGGCTTTAGCCTTCGAAAAGGACTTTTGAAACATTGTTGCACATCCTGCACTACGAGCTGCTAGCTTAGCTTTGCTCTTTTGTAGCCATTATTGGCATGCTATTTGACTTATGATTATTATTTTTTAATGGAAAGCAGTCGGATTTGATCTCAGTTCTGAGCTTTTAAAGGAGCCATAGCTCTCAGGGTTGGGCCCAACCTGAGAGCCTAAGGCCTCCTTCCTTTGTATTGTTATCTTTTTCTTCAGCATTATGTTTTTTTTCCTTTACATGCATTTAGAACGCAGTTGGCTGAGTTAGATTTCTTGGTGTGGTTAAGTAGGTCATTCTCATAAGACAGAATTGCTTCAGCTGATTAGAATAGAGTGAAGAGATTGGAGTTGATACAAGGTCTAAAAAAGGGTTGCCTGCACACTTGTTTTCACCTCTTTCTAGGGGTTGGAATTGCAGACAGTGCTACCCACCAAAAACATTGGTTTACAAATTCATGCAATCTGTGGTGCAATATTTTCGTTTGTAGAAGTTGTCCATGCGTTTAGATCTCTTGGAATGTTCTTTGCTTCAGTACCATACATGGTTTTTCCTTAAGAATAACGTTGTTGTTCATTGGTTCCATTAAACAGTTAGGAATGTTTTGATTATATGTAGGACGTGGAAGAATTTGATTCAGTTTGCACTGTGCAGTGCTACTCCCTCACCTCCTCATCCTTCTAAGCCTTGCCCAGGCCAACCACTCATCTCCCAATTAGAGCCCTTGTCTCTCAGCTACTCTACTACCCATGTTATCCCACCTTTTCGGCCTTCCATTCCGTCTACCCTCCTTTAGACAACTTAGCTTAGTACACCCCCTCACCATCTCATCTCTCTGTCACTAAGTCATTACAAACCCCTCTCCTACCTCCCTATCCACCCATGCAGCCTCTTCCACTCACCCATCATGCAAAAATCCGATTGTAGAACATCCTATAGGAATTACTGAACATCCTGTAGAAGTTCTGAAACATCCTGTAGAACCCCTGCAGACTTCCTGTAGAAGTTCATAAACGCGGCCTCTTGGTAGCCAAACTTTGTGAAACTCTCTGAAAGGGTGTTAGGGACCCTTTAGACCCTCTCCGAACTTTCCCAACCTTTTTCAAGCCTTTCTCCTCTTTGACCCACATCTGCACAGAAAAACTAGTTAAAAGCACATGCATGATAATTCTAATAATTGAAACAAAAATACAAAAAGTGTTTTCTTCAGATAGAGGTAGTCTAAACACATGCATTTCACCTTCATAGAAGTAATGGCATCACTTTCAGTAGTTGGCATTCCCATCTCTGCATCAGTAAGACTAGCTGGTAGAATTAGGGTTTGCTAGGGTTTGCGTTTCTTGTTGGCTTTTAGTTCCTTTCTGCAGATAGATTAGCCTCTTTTGAGATTAGCTTTCATTCATCAGTTAAAAAGCTTCTTCTAAGAGCTATAGAAGTTGGCTTGAGCCCTAGAAGACTTGTGCCAGCTGACCAAGTGACAGCTATGACAAGAGCTAGTACTTGTGCATACAGCACCGTCGCTTCCAAGTTTGTTACGAACTACTGGGTTGATAAAACTAAAGAAGGAAGCTCCAGGAGTTGTAGCATTATTGCTACAATACTAGAGCCCACCATCTTTTTGGCACCGTTATCGGGGAAGCATCAGAGTATTAGTGATTGTTGCTTTTCTTCTACTTTCCTACTCTCACCTTCTGCTAAGTAGTATTTCATTTCCATTCTGCAATTTCCTTTCTGCAAAAGTAGCATAGACATTTCCTGCTTTCATAGATTAACATTTCAATTCCGCAATTTCATTTCTGCAAGCGTAGATTAGCACTTCAATTCCGCAAGCATAGCCTAGCATTTCATTCCTGCAATTTCATTTGAGAAAAATAGATTAGTTCTTTCATGCTTTCATTTCAATTCCGCATTTCCATTTCAGCAAGATAGTAGTTGCAGTTCAATCTATTTTAGATTTGCAGGTACCAGGAAAAAACAAAAGCAATCAGAAGTATTTTCATTTCATGCCTCATAGAAACCGAGATAAAACAGGCAAATTCTTACCCAACACCCCCACCACATCACTAAGTCACCCTTCTCTCTTCTTCGGTGACAGTGATCTAGAAGAACCTATAGGCAAACCTCCTGAGATATACGAAGATCCTATAGCAGAAGAAGAGTTAGAGAACACTCCATCTGAAGATATGGCTGACAATAGGGGAGAAGATGAGAGAATTGAAGGTGCCTTCCCCATCCGAGAGACCAACGGAGACATGAAAATGAAGAACATTAGCCCCTCAGCTTTACCTCACTTCCATGGACTGACTACTGAAGACCCTGATACCTTCCTGTTTGATTTTCCTGTCCTTTGTCGAACCTATGACTATACCGAGGGTGAGCAAAAACTGAAACTCTTCCCCTCTACCCTTAAGGATGCAGCATTGCGCTGGTTCATGGGCTTACCTGGGAACGGTATCACCACTTGGGCCCAGATGTAGCAAGCTTTCAATACCAAGTACCGGGACTACTGTAGGTCCAAGGAAACCAAGGGAGAAATCTTTCGGATGACCACGGGGAATGATGAGTCTTTAGAAGATTACGAGGAAAGGTTCCAACTCAGCTATAAACGGGTCAGGTGCACACATGACCCTGAATCCCTCAAG
This sequence comes from Pinus tabuliformis, assembly GCA_031772625.1. Lineage (NCBI taxonomy): Eukaryota > Viridiplantae > Streptophyta > Pinopsida > Pinales > Pinaceae > Pinus > Pinus tabuliformis. The sequence goes on from CM062815.1 coordinate 286,590,507, forward strand.
TTGGTCCTGCTCCGAGGAGTCCCTGAAGACCTCTTAGATACCCTTCACATGCTAGATGGAGGAGATATTTACCAACTACCTTATGAGGACATAAAGACTGTGTTTAGAAACCACTCTAGGGCAGCCTGGAAAAGAGGTAGAGGAAACCCCCTCTCAGCTGGTATTCCTTTCTCCAAACATGAGTTTGCAAATCAACTAGAGGACCTCAAGAGTGAGGTGAGATAGACCATCTCCATGCAACTTGATACATTCCGAATCCAGTAGAAGAAGGAGGAAGCTGAGAGGGCTTTGGCTATCTGTTGCCCTAGGTGTACAAGGAAACACCCTAAGAACGAGTGCCCATTACATTCAGTGGAGGTATGTTTTGTCTGTGAGGAGGACCACCCCACAAACCAATGTCCAACCTTACCTGGGCTTAAAGCCGTGTATCAAGGGACAGAAGCACCCACTGAACCTCTCTATTTCCTCAACCAAAGGAGGCCACATGGACCCAGACCTTACCAATAGGGGATGCAAGGGACACCCCAAGTTTATTACAGCCCCAACCAATCTACTCCTATGCCTTCCTGGGGACCCCCTGTTCATCCTTCCTGGTCTATACCTCCTCCATGGTCTTACCCGCCTCAGTACCATTCTCAGCCCACTACTCCTTCGTTTCATTCACATGCCTAGCCACAGCCTCAGTGGAATGCACCTCAATCAGGGTGGAGGTCCCAGTACAATACTCCTCCCGCCATTTTGCCTCCACCACCAGCTCAACCACAACCATTACCTCCTGCTCCTCTAAGGCAACCCCAAATTCCTGCTCAACCGAACCCGAACCCCAACAACAGACATGCCCAACAGGTATATACTGGGGAAACGTTATGCCCTACCTATGCTGTGGAGATCCAGGAGATCAATCTGCGATCTGGAAAGACCCTTCCGGATCGCCAACCTCCTCCCCCAGAGGACGAGGAAGATAAACAGGAAAGTGAACCAAAGGCTATTCCACCCTTTCCTGAGAGACTAACGGCCACCACGCAACCCAACCCAGAGGAGGATGAGCTTCTGGGAGAACTCAAACAGTTGTGTGTGAGGATACCACTTCTCCAAGCCATCAAAGATGTACCGATATACAACAAACTGGTGAAGGAAAAGTGTTTCAGACACCCAGATAGGCGAAAAAAAGATGCTTCAACCATCAATGTCATAGGACAGCTGTCTGATCTTATGTTGGGGCAGGTCATCTGCCCAAAGTATCTGGATCCTGGGAGTCCTGTAGTGGATGTACACATCAATGGCACCATCATACCTCACACACTGATTGATCTGGGGGCTGCCATTAATGTGATGACCAGAGATACCATGCTCAAACTCAACCTTCAGGGTTCCTTGAGAAAGACCTCGACAATCCTAGAACTAGTAGATTGCTCCACCGTGACTCCCGAAGGGATTGTAGAGGATGTCTTGGTCTCTGTTGACTCTTGGGAGTACCCTGCAGACTTCTTGGTTCCGCAACCAAAGGCAAAGCTTACTGGATACCCTCTTATTTTGGGAAGGCCTTGGTTAGCCACTGCAGATGCTTACATAAGCTGCCGTGCAGGAAACATGACCATCAAAAATGGTCCTATGTCCAAGCAGCTAGTCCTGTACCCTCCTGCCCAACCCTTATTAGAGCATGACTTACCACTTTGGTTGGAGGAAGGAGAAGAGGATGAGGTGTACTCAGCACCTTTGTGCACCCTAGACACCACTAGGGGAGGCCTCCCAACCGAGGATGATTTGATTGAGACCTTGATCTAGACTCCACCTCCCAGTGCATTGTCCTTAGAGGAATTGGTGGAGGATGCCCAAGCCAGCACCTTAGTGGACCTTTGTGTGACCGGCCCTGTCACTCCCAAAGTCAAAAATGTGGAGTTTGGTCTTGAGAGAATGTTAAAGATCAGCTCCTCCCTATCTCCTTCCCAGGAAAAGGAGCTGTGTAGTCTGTTGGCCGGTCATCTAGATGCTTTTGCTTGGAGCTATAAGGAGATGAAAGGAGTCCATCCTTTGGTCTGTACCCATCACATCTACATCAAAGAAGACTGTAAACCGGTTAGGCAACCCCAAAGGAGAATGAATCCAGCCCTTAAGGACATCGTCAAAGAGGAATTACAAAAACTGTTGGATGCCGGATTCATTTACCCCATCTCGAATGGCGAATGGGTGTCCCCTTTGGTGTTGGTTCCCAAGAAAAATAGGAAGTGGAGGATCTGTGTGGACTACCGAGAACTGAACAAGGCCACCAAGAAAGACCATTTTCCTCTACCCTTCATAGATCAAGTGTTGGATGGCCTAGCAGGAAAGAAGTTTTTCTCTTTCCTGGATGGGTTTAGCAGGTATAACCAGATCCAAATCAGCCCAGAAGACCAAGACAAGACCACCTTCACTTGTCCCTGGGGTACCTTTGCTTACCGAGTTCTTCCCTTTGGACTATGCAATGCTCCTGCCACCTTCCAGAGAGCCGTCTTGAGCATCTTTTCTGAGCTGGTCCATGATTCGGTGGAAATCTATATGGATGACTTCACTCCTTATGGGTCCAACTTCCAGGAAGCATTGTCCAATCTGGGAAAAGTCCTAACCAAGTGCATTGAGATGAACCTGTCCCTTAGTCCTGAAAAGTGTGAATTCTTGATGACTGAAGGGACCGTGCTAGGCCATACCATTTCTTGTCAAGGATTACAGGTGGATCCTAACAGAATTACTCTCATCAAGAAGGTTCCACCTCCTCAAAAGGTAAGAGATGTTCGAAGTTTCTTAGGATTAGCAGGGTATTATAGGAGATTCATTAAAGACTTCAGCAAGCTAGCCTCGCCATTGTTTGGCCTCTTGGAAAAAGATGTTGAGTTTAAATGGACTAACGAGTGTCAGAAGGCTCTGAATGAATTAAAGGACAAGTTGGTGTCTGCCCCAATCTTGAGAGGTCCAAACTGGGCCGTACCTTTCCACATCCACACTGATGCCTCGAACAAAGCCATAGGGGCAGCCTTAGGACAAGTTGAACAAAAACTTCCATACGCCATCTACTTTGTCAGCAAAAACTTATCCAAGGCAGAACTGAATTACACTGTAACTGAGAAAGAATTCTTGGCCGTGGTCCATGCACTAAACAAATTTCGACATTATATCACTAGATATCAAACATTTGTACATACTGATCATGCTGTAATTAGATATTTAATGAATAAACCGGATGTCAATGCTCGTATTATTAGATGGTTACTTTTGTTGCAGCAGTTTGATTTGACTATTGTTGACAAGCCAGGTAAAGAAAATGTTGTTGCTGACTTTTTGTCTAGATTGGATTTACCTGCAGGAGAGGATGGAACAGTGGATGACCAGATGCCCGATGAACCTCTGTTTGCTATCTCAATACTCTCTCCATGGTTTGCTGATATAGCAAACTACCTTGTCTCAGCATAGTTTCCTCCGCACCTATCCTCAAGAGAGAAGAGCAGGATCATACGGAAGAGTGCCTCATTCACTTGGATTGGGGGCAATTTGTTCAAGCTTGGCCCTGATCAGATCTTAAGGCGTTGTGTAAGGGAGGAGGAAGTCTTTGATATCCTCCTAACCTGTCATGACGGACCTTGTGGAGGACATTTTGCAGCCAAAAGGACTGCCTTCAAAATCCTGCAGGCAGGCTACTATTGGCCCACGCTTCATCAAGATGTCAGAAGGTATATCAGCCAATGTGACCGATGCCAAAGAATGGGGAAACCGACTCCAAGGGATGAAATGCCTCTCCAACCTCAAGTGACTCTTGAGCCATTTGAGAAGTGGGGTATGGATTTTGCGGGTCCAATCAATCCTCCTTCGAGGCAAAGGTCTTACATCATTGTGTGCACAGACTACCTGACAAAGTGGGCAGAAACCAAGGCAATCAAAGTAGCAACAGAAGAAAAGGTGGCCGAGTTCTTAAGAGAAAACATCTTCTACAAGTTTGGCTACCTAAGAGAGTTAGTCACCGATCAAGGAAGCGAGTTCACCTCCAACTTAATTGAAGACCTACTCGCTCATCACAAAATAAAGCATAGGACTTCCACCCCCTATCATCCTCAAGCAAATGGGCAAGTGGAAGTCACCAATAGAGCATTAGAAGGGATGTTGACTAAGGTAGTGAGCAGCAGCAGGAAAGATTGGGAAGATCGCCTGGTTGAGGCCACATGGGCTTACAACAACACTTGGAAGACCACAAGCGGCTTCACACCTTATGAGCTGGTCTATGGGAAGAAAGCTTTGTTGTCAATTGAGTTTGAATACAACACCTTGAGGATGGCAGCTTAGCTGGACCTGGATCTCAGCCATGCCCAACAAGAAAGGTTATTGCAGGTAAATGGATTGGACGAGCACCGAATGCAGGCCCTTCTCCACTCAGAAGTGGTTCAACTTCAGAGGAAGGTGTGGCATGACCAACACCTCAATGACAAACAATTTCAGCCGGGAGATTGGGCGTTGTTGTATGATTCTAGACATAAGGATTTTAAGGGGAAGCTGAGAACCAGATGGCTGGGACCATATGCAGTGGAAAAATGTAATGACAATGGATCTGTTCTTATTCGAATCATTGATGAGGAGGCCATCCCTATGCTTGTCAATGGGCATCGACTAAAGATCTACAGGAAACCTCTCTCAAGACAAGAATTCATCAAAACTATGGAAAAATCAGCGCTGGTCATAGATCAGGGTTCTGCCTCTGTTTTGGGCATACCCTAAAGATATTCAAAATAATAATAATAATAATAATAATAATAATAATAAAGATCCTTGGGTGAAAACCTTTCCGAGGCTCCCAAGGCAGATGGTAGGGGTGAAAATCTCATTGAGGCGTCCCTACTGTCTTTCTGAAAATGTTTGAAAAAAGACCCTTGAGTGAAAACCTCTTTGAGGCGCTCAAGGCAGATGGTAAGGGTGAAAACCTCATGGAGGCGCCCCTGCTGTCTTTCAAAAAAAAAAGAAAAAAAAGAAAAGAAAAACACAAAAAAACAGGGAAAGCAAGTTCACAAAGTGGCAACGCATGCAGGTTGCAGGTATTCTATGAAGGAAAAGAGGCCCCTCAACTCAAAGACAAGGGTCCCTACTATGCTACCAGGTGACCTCACTAGCACCCCTTCCGGAAACACTCATCTTCTCCAAGGTCTGGGCACGATTTGATCATAGTTTAGCCTTCTACAGGAAGCTACAGGACTTTCTACAGGAAGTTCTGTATTTCTACAGGAAGCTTCCTGTAGAAGTTTTGGACGGCCCAGAACCAATTGTGTGGGGAGATCTAATGCCCGAGGTCCGACACAGAGGCATGCAAGCTAATATTTTCTCCATCACGCACTGTTGTCACCTCCTTCTACCACCCCAGTTGCCATGCAATGGAAATACCTGCACAGTCAAATCAGAACATCAAATTATCAGAAGAAGCGATTCTCAAATGGAAAAGAAGATGCAGGGATACCATGCACTACTGGTCAAAGCCGTCCAAGGGTCCTGCGATCGTGACCGTGATGCCACCATCTCCACCATTTCAGCATGCAACCGAGGAGGAGAAACTGCTACAGGACATCCTACAGGAATCCCGTAGCAGTTCATCCAGCTAGAGTGCACACCATCAAGGCGCCTGCAACACATAGAGCGGGCACATGCACCACCCGCAGCTGAGTCACAAGCTTCGTCATCAATAGCAGTCTGCAAGGAAGGACCTCTGGGCCTGTGCAAATAGCAGCAATGAGCAAATCCAATCATCCTCGTCCCGAAAACTGGAAACAACGTTGCGGCCGCACAGGTAAGTGCCTCGCCCTTTCTTTCGTCAAATTACATGAATAATACTCTAGAATGTTTGCAAGTGTGGAAATGAACGGGTTGAGCAGTCGGGTAGCCATTCAACTGGCCACCACGACCAGTCAGATGGTCTAGTTAGATTGGGAAAGTGTTGGTCGTGGCAAGCAAAACGGGTAATGGACACGTGAGAAGCGTCCAGTCGGGGAGAAGCGGCGATTTAACGGAAATGGCGGCAGCGGATCTGCAGGGAATGATGCGGCAGTAAGGGAGACTTGCAGTGAAATGAGTAGGTGATGTCGTCCAACGATCCGGCAAGGACAGCTCACCCCCGCGCCACGAGTTCGGCCGGGATTCAAATCCACCGCCTAGATCGTCACTCCACTCATTTATCACCAGCCGTTTTGCAGTCGAGTAGCGTCCGAATTTCTCTGAAGCTCATTACTCCAAGTCCTCAGCTCGTTCAGACGTCTGGTGGTGGCACAGAAGGAGCAGAACCACTGCCGTGCTCTCCAGAACCTGTGCGCGACTTCTACAGGAAGCTGCGCTACAGGAAGCTAGCCGCTACGAAGGAAAGTTGGTCTATTCACGTCAAAGGTGGCGAATTGGAAAAGGTAAGCCGAACCTGTTCCTCCCATGCAATTGGTTTAAAGGGTGGCGAAGTCGACGTCCTCAAAAATGTAAAACTACAGTCTTCCTTTTGCATGAAAGTTGTCGTCAAAGCATATGCGGGGTTTTCTACAGGATGTGGTTTGTAATCGAGCCCCTGTCAAGGCTCATCTGTAGATAGCCCAGAATTCACGAATTGTGCGCGTGACAGAGGCGTAGTTCTACGCTCTATCCCAAAGAAATCCGAAAGGCCATCTTTTGATACGCACCCACCACCTCCGGCTAACATAGCAGGCTTTCACCATGCCGGGAAAATTCATCATAAAAGAACCGACAGACTCCAAGAAACTACGGGAGAACCCGGAGGTGGTAGAATTGTTCACTCGTGCGTGATGGATGTCGTTCTGCGACAAACTTCAAGGCTATGATGATGAGGTGGTAGAGGAGTTCCTGTGAGCTTTGAAGCCAAAATCAAAAACGCTGGCCATTGTTAATTTCAGGGGTTTGAATCTCAGACTCACCCCACAGTTCATCAGCAGAGTCACTGACCTCCCAATGGGGGTACTGTGGGCCAAGGAGGAGAGGAAATTAGGCCAGAAGGCTAAAAAGGAGTTCTTCCCTCCGGAGGAGCAATTCTCAGAGGATAAGAACGAGGTTCACAGAGCTAGCTTACAACCACTTTGGAGTGAGGTCAGCCTCCAAATTATGAAATACATCACATGCGAAGGACGGCTCAGCATCGTATATGGGTACCATTTCTGGCTACTCACTGAATTGAGACACCAAATGGACCTGCCTTCAGAAAACAAGCTAAGTATTCCTTACTTCCTCCTGCAGTCTATGACTGAATGTGCCACCAAGTTAAAAGAGGGCACGCCAGACCAGGTAGCCCATCATGGGCTCATTAAGCTCCTCGTGGAGGATGCACTCCACACCTACACAGTCCCACTCTCGTGGGAAGCCTTCCGAAATCTGACTAAGGATGGCGATATCAAGATGTTGACCGAGGAGCTCACCACCTCCAGCAGCGAGGAGAAGGAGCCAGTACACACAGAGAAGAAAGGGAAAGGCCAAGAACCCGCGGCCAAAGCACCGAAGAAAGAACAAAAAGGGAGGCAAGAGAAACCTCAGGTTGCCGAAAAGGAGGGTGACAAATCCACATTGACACCCAGAGAGAAAAGGCTACAGAGTAGGGTGGAAAGGACGGGGCAAGTCCACGTCAGTAAAGGCACCTCGAAGGCAGCCTCACCCAAGTTAAAAAGAAAAGCACCCTCAGCCAAACAGGCTAAAACGGTGCCACCTGTTTCTACAGGAAAACCAAAAACGGCTTCTACAGGAAGCCAGAAATCAGCTGATACAGGGCCTTCTACAGGAAGCCCTAAGAAAGGAAAACCAAAAGAGAAGACAGCGGAAATTCTTGCAAGGGAGGCAGCAGCCGTGCTGGCCACCCTCAGTACACCTCCTAAGCTGAAGAAAAAGCGAAAGAGGGAGGCCCCTCTATATTTCAAAGCCAGGAGGAGTGTGAGAATCAAAACAGGCAAGCCCCAACCTCCATCCAGCAGCCCAATTACTATAGAAGATACCCCTACCTCACCAAGGGAGAGGTCCCCCTCAAAAATATCGGTCACTTATGAGCAGGGGAGCCCGAAGACAACTACTTGGAAGGAGAGGATGGACCGGTTGGCTTCAAAAGCCTGGCTACAGGATGCTGAGGCCGCTCTACAGGAAACACTAGCCCGGCTTAAGGAGACAAAGAGGATGGAGGGAGAGGCACCCTCATCACCACTTAAGGGAGACGAAGTAGAGCCACCGAGGGAAGAAGAGAAGGAGCATATTCCGGAACCAAGTCCCCAGCCAAGCTTGAGCTCGTATTATAACTTTTTGGATGCTGGGAAAATTATTCCACAAAAATTCACCGTGCCACTTTTCTTTGCGTTGGAGGAAGAAAGGGTAAGGACCCACACGTGGATGAAAATAGCTAAATCAAAAGGAGTGGCAGATATAGGCCCCTTGGAGGAACAACTCAAGGAGGCGAGAAAAGAATTGGCTATGGCCAAACACGTGGAAAACTGCCAGCGGGAATTCCTACAGGAAGAGAACGAGAAACTTAGACTGCAGCTACAGGAGCTGAAGAAGGAAAAGGGCACATCCTCAGGGGACGTTACAGCAGAACATCAAGGCAGAGAAAGATTGCAAGTTGGTCTTGGGGAGCCAACCTCGCGTCTACAGGAAGGGGAACTGCAAGCACAAATCTAGATACAAGCTCTCAAACAGCAGTTGTAGTAAAAAGAGGCACAACTGGCTTGCATGGCCAGTTGGGCCATGGATGCTCTACAATGTAGACAGCCGGCGAAATCCTATGGCCTGTACCTACGAAACCAGTGGCTACAATTTCAGATAAATGCATTGGCACAGAGGGGTATCTCCCAACTCCAAGACCCCCAGCAGTTCACAGCGTTATGTAATAGCAGTTCATCAGAAGATAAGGCCAAACTCTCGGAGTTCTATCTCCATAATTTGGCCCTTCCAAATGTGACTACATGGGATGCCAACACAGTTGTGGGGGATATGCAGTTGATGGCATTTGCCTCATGGTTGAACCATGAAGAAAAGAGGGTAGCAGAGGTCAAAGAAGTCATGGACCGAGAATTACATGAGCCACTGCTGATTAGAGCAGAGCCAGGGGATCCCACTGCATTGATATCGGCCCGCCAACACTTAGCCACCAACCCTCAAACTTTATTGAAATACATGGATCAGCAGGCACAGGCCATAACACATTTCGAGGATATGGAGCGACTGTTAGGGGACAATTGTGTTCATGCTTGCACCCGCCGATGGAACACATTGTCCCACAGCCTTAAAATCAGAGAATACCATACTCCAACTCGAATGAGGGAAGCTCTAGCACGGGTGCCCCTCTACAAAAAGTCCATACAGAACCTTCAAGCCAGCTGGATTGGCCCTAAGCTAAGCCCACCTCTGATGTTAGGATTGATGGAAGGCAGCACAGAAAAAGAAGAGCATAAGCAGTGGGAGGAGGTGGAAAGGAAGGCTGGGTTCCATGCCAGTGAGGAAGAGACCACTTCAGAAGCCTGGGATGTGAGGGTGGCGGTGAAAGCAATGATGGACGAGGATCTGGATTAGTTGCTCAGGGATGAGGAATCATTTTAGCTGGGGGGTGATGATGAGCCCCAAATTTGGTAACATTTTGGGCTCATTTGGCCTAACTACCTTTGCTCAATCCTTCATTTTTCATAACTTATGCATCATTTTTTAGTATATTTATGTCATTTGTATGAATGAGGGCAGTCATTATTCCTAGGTGATTAACACGTTCTCATTTCAGGTTTTTTGGCACATGATTGGAACAAAACCGAGCAAATAAGGACAAGGAGACAGCCAAGATGGGGTTGAGGATTCGTAGGAGGGCTTTAAAAGGCCTTCCTCGGGATCTTCACCCCCAACTCCGAGCTCTAACAGCCACCACAACCGGATTAGAAGGCAGCCAAACAGATTTTGAGGAAGTAGCAGTTCACTCCTAGTTTGGACAGCCGAGTCCCACTAATTTAGGAGGCCAGCTTGGGGCCTCGTGATGTATAAATGCTAAGGCTTTAGCCTTCGAAAAAGACTTTTTGAAACATTGTTGCACATCCTGCACTACGAGCTGCTAGCTTAGTTTTGCTCTTTTGTAGCCATTATTGGCATTCTATTTGACTTATGATTATTATCTTTTAATGGAAAGCAGTCGGATTTGATCTCAGTTCTGAGCTTTTAAAGGAGCCATAACTCTCAGGGTTGGGCCCAACCTGAGAGCCTAGGGCCTCCTTCCTTTGTATTGTTATCTTTTTCTTCAGCATTATGTTTTTTTTCCTTTACATGCATTTAGAACGCAGTTGGCTGAGTTAGATTTCTTGGTGTGGTTAAGTAGGTCATTCTCATAAGACAGAATTGCTTCAGCTGATTAGAATAGAGTGAAGAGATTGGAGTTGATACAAGGTCTAAAAAAGGGTTGCCTGCACACTCGTTTTCACCTCTTTCTAGGGGCTGGAATTGCAGACAGTGCTACCCACCAAAAACATTGGTTTACAAATTCATGCAATCTGTGGTGCAATATTTTCGTTTGTAGAAGTTGTCCATGCGTTCAGATCTCTTGGAATGTTCTTTGCTTCAGTACCATACATGGTTTTTCCTTAAGAATAACGTTGTTGTTCATTGGTTCCATTAAACAGTTAGGAATGTTTTGATTATATGCAGGACGTGGAAGAATTTGATTCAGTTTGCACTATGCAGTGCTACTCCCTCACCTTCTCATCCTTCTAAGCCTTGCCCAGGCCAACCACTCATCTCCCAATTAGACCCCTTGTCTCTCAGCTACTCTACTACCCACGTTATCCCACCTTTTCGGCCTTCCATTCCCTCTACCCTCCTTTAGACAACTTAGCTTAGCACACCCCCTCACCATCTCATCTCTCTGTCACTAAGTCATTACAAACCCCTCTCCTACCTCCCTATCCACCCATGCAGCCTCTTCCACTCACCCATCACCCAAAAATCCGATTGTAGAACATCCTGTAGGAATTACTGAACATCCTATAAAAGTTCTGAAACATCCTGTAGAACCCCTGCAGACTTCCTGTAGAAGTTCATAAACGCGGCCTCTTGGTAGCCAAACTTTGTGAAACTCTCTGGAAGGGTGTTAGGGACCCCTTAGACCCTCTTTGAACTTTCCCAACATTTTTCAAGCCTTTCTCCTCTTTGATCCACCTCTGCACAGAAAAACTAGTTAAAATCACATGCATGACAATTCTAATAATTGAAACAAAAATACAAAAAGTGTTTTCTTCAGATAGAGGTAGTCTAATCACATGCATTTCACCTTCATAGAAGTAATGGCATCACTTTCAGTAGTTGGCATTCCCATCTCTGCATCAGTAAGACTAGCTAGTAGAATTAGGGTTTGCTAGGGTTTGCGTTTCTTGTCGGCTTTCAGTTCCTTTCTGCAGATAGATTAGCCTCTTTTGAGATTAGCTTTCATTCATCAGTTAAAAAGCTTCTTCTAAGAGCTCATAGAAGTTGGCTTGAGCCCTAGTGGACTTGTGCCAGCTGACCAAGTGATAGCTGCGGCAAGAGCTAGTACTTGTGCATACAACACCGTCGCTTCCAAGTTTGTTACGAACTACCGGGTTGATAAAACAAAAGAAGGAAGCTCCAGGAGTTGTAGCATTATTGCTACAATACTGGAGCCCACCACTAAGTGGTTATGATTATCATATAACTCATGAACTTTCCATGGTCCTTCACTCTTAGGAGGATGATGGTTCCACGACTATTGTAAGAGGTGTTTCCATAAATTTGAATGGATATTTTATTAGTAGAGTAACCACAACAACTCTTGGAGCTAGGTTGGTCAAGGACGATAGGACAAAATCCATCACAACCAAGAAAAATTTCTTCCTCCATGAAGAAAATCAAGTTGAAGATAAGAATGGAGTTAAAAGGGAAAGACTCCCTTACCCATGGAATGAGGTGGCTTATAAAATCCTAAATTACATATATTATGAATGAATGTTAATTGTTGTGTATTCCTAATCATTTAGGACACTCTTTCAGATGAGGTTCCATGCATAACTTCCCATCCCAGGTAGGCTTAGTATTCCCCACTTTCTCCTTTAGTTTAAGATTTGAATGAGCTAGAGGTTGAGAGAAACAAAGCACTAGTAGATTTCTCATCATGGCCTCATAAGGCTGATTGTTATAAATACCTTAAGTCACCCCAAAAACCATATGCTGTAGACAAATTTTCTAGACATGGATAGGGAGGCCTTCATTGAGACTCATCCCCAAACTATGCTAGAACATGAAGGGACAAACGAAAATGGTGTTGATAAAGAAGAATTTTAAGAGGAAGAAGAAGTTGAAGAAGAGGAACGAGATGTTTAAGATAAGAAAAAATAAATTGAGGAAGAAGTTGGAGAAGAGAAGAAGGAAGAGGAAGGGAAAACAGAGGGAGAAAAGGAGACCCTTGGCAAGGCCTCTACACCTAAAAAGAAGAGAAAGGAAGAGCAGCAAGTAAGATTCTGTTGTGCTCTACAACAGCCCCCCATTTCATATCATTTTTATTTATAAAGGTTAACATATGGAATGGGTCCCTTTGAAAGTTTAATTGGTATCAATATTTTTGTTGTTCAAAAAAGGTCTGATGATCAAATGAGCTCATTTATTTAAACCTTAAGAACAACCATTTCTCAACAAATAAAACAATCTTTTATTATTGCGATAAAGCGATCGCAAGATCGCATATCGCAATGAAATGGAAAACACATTTAAGTGGCACAATGGTCTCCGCCGATGCGATTTCGCTATCAGCGATCGGAAATACTCCATACACATCTTAAAAAACGCACATAACATAAGCTCCGACGCGATGCGCAATCGGCGATCGGCTATCGGCGATACTTCGTATGCGGTCAAACCATCTTAAGACATTTACTCCGATCCGATGCAATTTCGCAATCGGCAGTCGGCAACATCCCATGCACATTAATAAGGTGCCCAGGTCTAACCACCGATGCGATGCGATATCGGCGATCGGAGAATCGGCACTTCACTCTAAATGCACCTTGTTATATTTCTCCACACTATCCGATGCGATGTCGCATATCGGCGTTCGGGAGGATCCTATGCTTATGGTTATATAATACCTATTCTCCTAAAGCGATGCGATATCGCTATCGGCGATCGGCGTTTCAAAAGCCATAACTTGAAGATCTAAAGTATTATTGATATCCGATTGATAGAGCACGGATTTCGAAAAAGCCGTTAAATGGAGGGATAAGGTGATGCATTCGTATTTAAAGTTTTGCCCCTTCGATTAACGATTACCTGCGCTCAACCGCCAAAATATCCATTGCACGCTTAAGGGGGTCATTCAGTCGGATAATGGTGTAATAAGCATTTAAAGAGTAGTAGGCCTTAAACTGCCATTTAATGTATCTGTAAGATCTTCCCAGTGATTGGATCTGCAGCCATTTTTTGAGAGTTAATCTCTCGGCACACTTCGATTGATATATCTCTCCCACTATAGATTTTCGTTGTTATGTTTCTATGTTACGGTTTTTCTTGCCTTTGTGTAGAATTCATCCTTCGAGAGAAGCCTGAGCAAGATGGGAAAGAAATCTAAGAAGACCGCGGGTTCCTCTGCTACATCAGTTGCAGGACAAGCTGCCGCAGATAAAAAGAAGGGCTTAATATTGGATACCACATGCACGGGTCTCACTAGAGCTACATGGCAAGGCACTTATAATCTGCTAGAGGTCGAACAACCAGTGGTAACAGTGACGGAAGCTAGTGTGGACTTACTCAAGAAGTCTGATTCTACTCTCAAAGATTTGGCCGACTCTTTCCTTCACAGGATAGCGGCCAGAGAACAGATTCTTCCCTACACAGATGTCGTGAAATGGGCAATTGAGGAAATTCCAATCCTCGAGAGGACTTTTAGCACCAGAGATGGGAGGATTTTCGGATCTTTCAAGCCAGAGCATCTAAGGAAAATGTATCATTTGCCCGAGCCAGATAAGGTGTATAACAAGACGTTCCTGGAGAAATTTGCAGCTGATAACGAAGTGGAATCCGAACCCATCCAGGATTGGAGGCAGAATCCGGCCAAACACAAGCACGAGTCTTCCGGTAAGTACTCAGTCGATTCTTTGGCTTCTCCCTATTGCTATGTGGGGATAATGATGTGTAGGCTATGGGGATTACATGACTCTACTAACTTCACCATAGAGATGGTTCCTCTAATGGAGGCAGCAGTAAACAGCATAATCATGGATTGGACCACTATTCTCTCTGATAAGCTAGCCATAGCTGTTCGTGATTTTAGAGATAATTCTGTTGTCACTGAAAGGAAAATTCCCTCGTTTTATTACAATGCATATATTTTAGATACATTATGTTTCAATTCTGAGTTTCCCGTCCTCGGTTGGAGGTGGACCGCCCAAGACCCCTCACCCATTCATATATACCACCAGAAATTGTGGAAGTATTCTTACAAGCACCATTTGTACCAAATCTGCAATGGCTTTATGGTTCCCATTCATTATTCTATTTTTGATAAGCCCATTCCCAAAATCTCCTATCTAGCTTCCTTTGATTTACCAGCGGTAGCAAGTTGGTTTGGAGAAGAGAGATTTACCTACGTTAGGGTTTTCGGGAGCCAAGCCAATCTGCATGTTCTCCCTTTGTATATTCCAGATAAACTGCTAGCTAGAGAAATCGCCTATCAGATTATGGCTGAGAGTACTACACAGACTCTCAAGAAAGAAAAGAAGAGGGGCTGGCCCTCTTTTCCCTTGAGAATTGGTGTCTATACTCTGCATGATCTCAAGCATGCAGAAAAGGAAGCCACAAAGATTCAGTCCTTAACTCTGGCCACTATCCCAAATAGGCTATATGATCCAAAGAAAACTGCTTACACTGCATTAGAATAGGCCAAATTGACTAAAATTGATCATCAAGAAGATATGTTTGATGACTTGTTCGTTGCCTCCGAATCAATAGGCCATGCTAAAGAACTTGCTAGGATGAAATATAATGATGAAGGGTTAACTGAGTTCAATAAACTTAGAGAGCAGAGGTTGCAAACTCTGCCTCTAGATTTACTGGCAACAACCCCAGCGACATCTTCAAGCGAGCCTGGTCGGCAACAGTCAAGCCAGCCTCCTGTTACAACAAAAGATCAGAAGAAGCAACAAGAGGAGAAACAGAAAAAAGAACTGGCAGATAGGCAGAAAAAGGAACAAGAAGAAAAATAGAGGAAAGAACAAGAGGAGCAACAGAGGAAAGAGCAGGAAAAAGAGCGGAGCGAGTCCCAAGCCGAGAAGCAGAAACAGACCACCATTGATCCCAAATTGCTCCAGCAGTGGAAGCAATTTGACTCTATTATCAGTGGAAAGGAAGGTTCCAAAGATACGGACACCTCCAAAACAAATGACACACTGGACATCACTTCTCCTCAGGTTCTAAGTGGAACCAGCGGCCCACCCATTTCTAAGGATGTTGAGGTAATTCCTAAAGACCCTTCCGATCAAATCGTTCTCCAGGTGGAAGATATTCCTCCCCTGGATGTTTTCTACAGCCCAAGGCATAGAGCAGTTGTAAAGCGATCAAGGAAAAGACGAAGGACTGATCAACCTTCTATCTTTCCAGAGAAAATAGTCACGGGTAATGTAGTATGGAAGGAGGAACTGGACCCCTTCGATGACCTAACAAAGCTGTCACAGTATGCAGGAGCTTATTCTGCAGCGACTATTGATAAGGCATCGGAGGTAAGTCTTCTATTGAAGACTAAGGACCAAGAAATTTTTGCACTACAGGCAGAAGTGACCGAGGCAAAGCAGAAGGCAGAGCAAGCAAAAGAGCAGTTGCTGGCACAACAACAAATGAACAATTCATTAACCCAGCAATTGCAGACAGAGAGGCAGAGGATCGACCAAAGCGCGATCCAGAAACAAAAGGAATTATCGGAGGCATTGGCGCAGTTGAGGACAGCAAATGAGCTGATGATGGAAACGAAAGACGAGCAAATAGCTCAATTGTCATCACAGCTCCAAATAATAAAAGGCGCTCCACAGGTGGAGGATTTCAGAGCCGAGGCATCTCAAATAAACAGTGCATTAATATCGCAGATTAGGCTCCTATGTCATCAACTCACTGAGGCAAAACCATTGTGTGAGCTAACTACCTCCGTATGTCAGCAGGTGGAAAAGGCCAGGAATGATTTAGACCAAACTGAGGAAATCATAACCACATATCTTGGTTGGCAAGATTCTGATGTGGGAAAAGCAGCGAATTTGCCCAGAATCCAAGAAACATACAAGGACATACTCTTCACAGAATGGCACACTCAAGTGATAAAAGCAGAAAGGGCGGCTTCAAGATGTAAATTAACTGCCATCAATATGGTTGATCTGGTCAACAACACCCTCTACTTGGTGAACATGATCTCCCAGTGTACACCTGGAAGCATAACAACAGCAAATATGATTGAGCAATCAAGTTATCCTGACTTGGAGGAGAAGGGAAGGTTAATCGCTGGAGTTAATACTTTGACTTCCGATGCATATTGGCTCTTTCTGATCAAGCCACACACACAAAGGTCGACCCTCAAGTGTTTAACTGATGCACTCGGTTGTATAATTCCCGATATTCAAGATGCCACATACACCGCTCAGCTCAGTTCGCGCCTCAACAAACCGCCTGAAGTAGAGCCAATGCTAGCGATATGTCAGCTCAGGTTTAAAGGCAAAGAGCCTACCTAATGAATCATTGCCACCGATTGCCAGATCGCTGAGGAAGATAGGAGAAATATTTATTGATGCCAACTTAATAGCATTTCAGTTTCTTAGATATTTAGATTAGTTTAGTATTTATAGACCCTTTCATGTTTTTAGAAAGGGTCGTAAAGTTTTGTAACAGACTTAAAAGACTGAAGTTTGCACTACTGTGCTTCAGTCAATATTCTTTTATGAAACTGGACCAATCGTTCTAAATTTGATAAGGAAGCTTTTTATGCAATTGTGCACTATTGTCTTTGTATGGAAATGTCTCTGTGTTGAAGGAGGAACTACAAGTAGCGATTGATATCTAGAGTTTCTAAATAGCTCATATGGTATTTCTATCTATGTCTGAATCCATTCCTGTTATGTAAATTGTTATTTGGTTATCTTTGCTATCATTGATCGCATGCATATGTTTTAACAGCGGTTCAATATTCGTTCCACTATTGGATGTTTTATAGTCTGCTTTCCTTTCAATCATGCATGTATCAATGATATAATAATGAGTATAGTAATATCGCTCAATCGCTTTGCTTAACTATTTAGGCACAGCAATCATAAAATGTATTAATATCTGCGTCTGATAGATAGAGTCATCTATATGCCTGTCTTTAGGCTTGGATCATCAAACGCTACACTTCAAAGCTAAATAGATTCCCGGGATAGATTATATTTCTTTTATTTTTGCCAATAGATTTAGTCATTCGCCCATCGCTAGCTCAGTTTTATCATCCATTCATCCCATTTATCTACCTTTTTGGGAAACTGGTCCCATTATCCCCAGTCGGAGCCACTATTCTAAACGGAAAAGGAGCTGTATTAAGGTCCGGACCGGGTGGTTATCCCCGATGTTGTTGCAGCGATTTTCGAGGCAACAACATTTTTGGCGCTAGAAGGAGGGCATCAACTGTGAATGGCACATAAGTCAAAACCTATAAGCCATCCTAAGAGTAATTCTCCCTCCGAATCCCCTCGATCTTCCTATTTGCATACTGGTTCGCCGGTATCCAAACAAGAAGAAGAGGAATCAACTACCACTGCTCAAACTCATCATACTCCAGAACAATTAAGTCTTGAATCCCATGAAGTCCAGTCTCTTATCCACAAACTTAGAGCTTCTCGATTTCGCCACAGAAATTTGAGGTATCACAAAGCAGTGCGACTTTGCATTTCAATTTACCTCACCCTCTCACTAGACTTCAGAGCGAGAAGCTCGATATTGAACCCACTGAGTTCCCTTTACCCAAAAGGAAAAAGGCGAAAAAATATATTGAAGGATCTGATAGTGAAGAGCTTTCATCCACATCCTCCATTGCATCTTCCCCTCTGCAAAGTCTACCATCCACTCCCCCATTACATATTGTTGTCCACCAGGGATTAGAAACCTCAACATCCCAACTTGCTCACTCCTCATCGTTATTTCCTTCCCATACATCTGGAATTCCAACAGTAGTATCAACCACTATTTCTATTATAATGGCAGACCCATGGACCAGGCCAGGTGCAGTCAACATGCCTGCACCATTGCATCCTTTACCAGATGCTCCTGAAAAATGACTACATAAATTTAACCCAGATAATGGGACCCAGGCTGAGGAACATATCAATAATTTCATGTTGGCAGTCAACTTGAAAGGAGTAACAGAAGAAGATGTTGTCGTTAGGCTTTTCCCTTATACCTTGCAAGGATCAGCAGGATCCTGGTATTTTTCTTTACCCTCTGGTTCCATTACCAGTTGGAACACTTGCCAAGAGCAGTTTCTTACCAAATATGGAGATGATAGGTCTTTGGCTACTTTAATAAACGATCTCTCCAATCTGAGAATAGAGCATAGGGAACCAATAAAGGAATTTAATGCTAGATTCAATAAGCTCCTAAATAAAATCCCTACTGCCTCCAAACCAAGCGAACAAATTCAAAGCAAATGGTATATCACCGCCCTACCTGCCAAGATAGCCATTTTTGTAGACAGGGCTAGGAAACCTACCTTAGCCGAAAACATGAAAGAAGCGCTTGCCGTGGAAAAGCGCATCAATGCTCTAGAGAAGAAAGTTGCTCTGGAGGACAGAAAAGCCAAAAAAGTCTCTTTCAAAGAGGATTCTAAGAAGAAAACCCCAAAGGACCCATACGACATGGAGGGTTTGCAAAAGGTCCTGAAAACCTTGTCTAACGAAATGGTTGACATAAAGAAACAGGTCGCCGAAACCTCAAACAAAAGACCATTTAGGACTTATAAGAGAATTGAATCAAAACCACTGAATGTCATATCTAATGCAGATTCAGAGCAAGAAGAAGAGGAAGAGGAAACAACCTCACAAACTGATGATGAAGAAGAAGTAGCTGAATGCCACGGAATGTGGGATTTTATACTCCCTAACTCTGATACCGATAATGAAGAAGAAGCCTTCCCGGTCACTACTAGAAGTAGAAGTACTTCTGAACCTGTCCAGGCAACTTCAAAGAAAAGGAGTGCAGGTGCCACCACAACAAAGGAAAAAGTTCCTCCAAAGAAATCACCTGTAGTAGTTCCCCAAAACCAGCCTTCAACTTCTAATTCTCCTTCAACATCTAAAACATTAGTGGTATCTGATTCAATGGAATATAATATTGTTGATGATATGAAGAAAACTAAAGCAAACATCACCATGTTTGAACTTAGTAAATTAAAGCATCAGCAGAAATTACTTCTTAAAGAATTAAATGCCATTCCTTCTACACCTCTTCCCAGTGCTAAAGCTGCTAATGATTCAGGCCAACCTCCTCCGAGTATGGTTGAAGCTACCGATTCAGTTTTGATTGGAGATAGATCAAATTCTCATACTCCACCATTCCTGCTGACCTATGAGATTTATAACAGAAACCTGCACAACTGTTTAATTGACTCAGGGGCATAATCTAACATAATGCCAGCTTTAGTTTGTTCTAAACTGAACATTGAACCCCAGAAGTCTGCTATTCATATTGTACAGTTGGACAGGACCAAAGTGCAGGTTGTGGGTGAAATTAATTCTGTAACTATCAGGTTGTCTGCTGATCCCAGAGTAGTACAAAGGATTGACATCCTAATAGCCGATATACCTGAATTTTACGGTTTAATTCTGAGTAGGGATTGGTCCGAAAAATTGCATGGGTACATTTCCACTGATTGGTCACATATGTGGCTTCCCTACAAGGGTAAGCCAAATCAAATAAGGATTGATCGTGAGAAACATATGACCCACACAGTTACTGAATTTGAGCAAGAAAACCAACCTGTAGCGTTCAACAACAACATTTTGGGGAATTATTCGTCAGAGTCGTTCTTTGGCAACTTTGTTGCCCAACCATCTCCTTTTTCAGTCAATCATTTTACATCTCAGATTGAGAATTTTTCACAAACAGATAGGTCTAGATGTTTCAATGATGATGAAAAAACTGTAAATATGTTTGTTAATACTCCTTTATTTTGGTCTTTATATTTTGATGGCTCCAAGTCCAGCGAGGGCTCAGGAGCAGGTTGCATTTTGGTTAGTCCACAAGGAGAAAAGACAATGCTGTCCTGTAGGCTAGAATTTGAATGCACTAATAACACAGCCGAATATGAAGCTTTAGTCCAGGGATTATATAAAGCAATTGGCCTTAAAGTGCAATATCTAAAAGTATTTGGCGATTCTGAAATAATTGTTAAACAGGTGAGAAATGCAATTCATTGTCTCTCAAATCACCTCAAGCATTATCAATCACTAGTGCAAGATCTTACCTCACATTTTTCGGCATTCAACATTTCCTCCATTCCTAGGTCACAAAACTCGGCAGCCGACCTACTAGCCAATGTAGCTTCCAAGCTTCTACCTTCGGAAGACTACAGCCCTGATAGATTTTCCGTAGAATTGATTTTTAGGCCTTCAATTCCTGATAATATCACTAATTGGAGAGTATTCAACCATGATGAGGATATTTTGCAATTCTTAACTTTTGAAAAGTCCTATGATAATCAAATCATTGAAGAAGATGAGCATGACTCCCAAATGAAAGAAACACCTCAAGAAAATGCAATTCCCAAGCCTGTAGTAAAGCTGGAAGATCTTTATGATATTAAAGACAGGTTCAAACCTGTAATTAATGCAAAACTCCAAAGCTCTACCCTAAGGTTTGAATTGATAAATTTAGGTACCGAGCAAGCCCCTCAAAATATCAATTTAGGATTAGGACTTTCTTCAGATGAAAAAGAGGCATTCATTAAACTGTTAAGGAAAAACGAACAAATTTTTGCTTGGAAGTACGATGATTTGAAGACTTATGATACATCCATTATCCAGCATACCATTCCTATGCTTCCCGATCAGAAACCGATTCAGCAGAAGTTAAGAAAAATACATCCAAATTTAGAGAGCCAGATAAAGTCGAAACTTAACAAACTCTTGAAGGCCAAGATTATTTTTCCTGTCCGACACTCAAACTGGGTCTCTAACATGGTGCCAGTCAGAAAGAAAAATGGCAACATTCGAATTTGTATTGATTTCAGAAACTTGAACAAAGCAAGCTTGAAAGACAATTTCCCATTGCCTACTATGGAGCAAATACTTCAATCAGTGGCAGGCTCTGAATTGATGTCCTTTCTTGATGGTTTCTCAGGATATAACCAAGTTCTAGTTCATCCTGATGACCAGCTCAAAACCACATTCAGGACGAAATGGGGAACATATGCATATCAGAAAATGCCTTTTGGGCTTATAAATGCAGGAGCGACATTCCAAAGAGCCATGGACATAGCTTTTAGAGGGTTAATTAATAGAACAGTAGTCGTCTATCTAGACGATATTACTGTATTCTCTAAAGAGAGATCTAATCACTTGCACGACTTAAATCAAAATTTTCAGCGTTGCAAAAGATATGGTATTTCTCTTAACCCTAAAAAGTCATTCTTTGCTCTTGATCAAGGGAAGCTCTTGGGTTTTATCGTATCCAAAGAGGGCATTTATATTGATCCTGATCGGATCAAAGAAATCTCTGAAATCCCATTCCCTCACAATAAAAAATCAATGCAGTCATTTTTAGGCCAGATCAATTTTGTTAAAAGATTTGTTCCAGATTTTTCTCAGATTATTTTGCCACTTCAGACAATGATTAAGAAGAATTCAGTCTTTAAGTGGGGATCAGTAGAAAAGGAAGCTTTTGATCTAATCAAGCAATCAATAATCAATGCCCCAGCCTTAAATACTCCAAATTTTTCCAATCATTTTACATTGTATACCATTGCATCCGACTTATCTTATGCTGCAGTACTCACGCAATTAAATGATGACAATTTGGAAGCACCCATCTCATTCTTTAGCTCAAATCTTCAGGGTGCCGAATTGAATTACTCCGACGTTGAAAAGCAAGCCTTCGCTGTATTTAAAGCAGTCAAACATTACAGACCCTTCCTTCTGAAAACCCATACAAAAGTAATAGTTCCTTTCCCGGCAGTTAGGCAACTATTAATCCAAAAAGAATTGGGTGAAAAAAGGGCAAATTGGGTCACAGCGCTTCAAGAGTATGACTTAGAAATTAGGCCAGCAAAGATTGTTAGGGGCCAAGGTTTTTGCAGGATATTGGCAGGAGCATCCAACATTCTAGAATCAAGCGATACAGATCAAACTCAAGAAATCAATCAGATAAGTGTTACTGATTCTGAATCTCAATATGCAGATTTAATCTTTTACTTAAAGAATGGTTATGCACCCCCAAATCTGTCTTACAAAAACAAAAGGGCCATCAGGTTAAAAGCGAAGAGTTTTACAATTATTGATGATCTGATTTTTAAGAAGAATTATGATTCTATTTTATTAAGATCCCTTGAGAAATCTGAAGCCCAAAAGGTTTTGCAGGAGTTACACGATGGACCAGCAGGAGGACATTTTGGAGCTGACACAACAGCTCACAAGATTATTCATGCTGGATATTATTGGCCCACTCTGTTTAGAGATGCCCACGAGTATGTAAGGAAATGCCTCAATTGCCAAACTTCTAGTGGAAGACAACGAAAACCGGCCTTCCCTTTGCAACCAGTCAACATTGAACAACCCTTTGAGCAATGGGGATTGGACATCATTGGGGAGATTAATCCACCTTCTTCCAAACAGCATAAGTATATCCTTACTGCAACCGATTATTTTACTAAGTGGGTTGAGGCAATCCCTTTAAAGACAGCAAATTCTGAAGCAATCATTGAATTCATAGATCAATTCATCATTACCAGGTTTGGTGTCCCAAATGCTCTTGTTTTTGACAATGCTACTTATTTCTCAGGCAATGCAATGTTTGATTTCGCTATTAAAAGAGGGTTTAAATTAAAGTATTCTGCTAATTACTATCCTCAGGGTAATGGTCTAGCAGAGTCTACTAATAAGAATCTGATAAAAATTATTAAGCGAACGATCGAAGAGAATCATAGAAACTGGCATAAATCCTTAGTATTTGCATTATGGGCTGATAGGATAACACAAAAATCTTCTATTGGAACTTCTTCGTTTAATCTTGTATATGGAAAAGAAGCAGTACTACCCACCAATCTTGTTCTTCCTTCTTTAGCCCTAATTCAGTTCATTGAGGAAAGTCCTTCATCTTCTATTCAGCTTAGATATGATCAAATTTTAAAATTAGAAGAGGAAAGGGAAAAAGCCAAGGTTATCCATGCCAAACATCAGCAAGTCATCAAAGCAGCTTTTGATTCAGTCTCATCCGGTTCAAAACAATTCCAAGTCGGTGACTTAGTTCTGAAATGGGACAAAGCCCATGAAGATAAAGGAAAGCACACCAAGTTCCAGAAGATGTGGCTTGGACCATTTCAGATCTGTGAAAAGATAGGCCATTCGACCTTTGTACTGCAAGACTTATCAGGGTTGAGATATTCTCTCCCTGTTAATGGCCTGATCTTAAAGAAATTCTTTAATTGAGGAGGTAACCCCTTCTCCTTTTTTAAAGTTTGGTAAAGTTTTTGTAGTTTGTAGGATTCGCAGAAAATAATGTTGTAAGATATCTTCCATTGACCTTTTACTGTATTTGAAAAGTTGTCTCACAGAAGTAGTATGAATATTCGCTTTTAAATAACAGAACTTTTAACCAAAAGGGATAATTTCTAGGAAATTAGATATCTTTGTAGTCTGAAACCACAGTCCAACTTTTGTAGACTCCTCTCAAAACATAAAAGTTCTGTGAATCATTTTCTATTTTCAAAATTGGTCTCCAAAGGTTATCTATACTAAGATAGAAGCTAATCCAATTCCAGCACCTTCAACTCCTGACCTGTCATACATTTGCTCTTAAGGAGAAGATTGTTCACCCCATTCACTAAAAGTTTATGATTAATCAGAGTGTAATTCTAAAATATAAGAGATTAAAGATAAGAGGTCTTATTACAAGCCTGCTTACCATGTTCATAGGAAAATAGTTTGACTGGCATTACCAATACTGCATATCAAAACAGGGTAATGGCTTGAAATTACAAGACAAGGGGTCTCATCACGAGCCAGCTTGTTCAGTTAGATTACTACCAGTGAATGGCATTGTCAACAGCTGGCCACCAAACCAGGACAATGGCTTTTTATCTTATTAATAACACAGAAGAAAAAGGAAATGAAATACAAAATATGAAAACATGTTTTGGATTCATTCTGATTAGTCACACTCTTAAGTGAATGGAACAATGGACAATAGCATGGTTAAAAGGTATCCCTGTCGAGACTATAAACGTTTGCTGGCAACAGAGGCTCTACCTATGACAGAGGGGTTAATTTTAAAAGCTGATTTGGAAAAGTTTTCTGTTTTATCATTATAAACCAACAAAGGCCTATTTTAAAACTTGGAATGCATTTATTTTCTTTAAAAAAGGGAGGAAGTTAACAAAATAGTTTCACTTTGTTCAGAATGCATAGATATCTAGTTATATTAGAATTTTCCCCTTCTGATTGAGACTCTATTTGAAAAAGCTTAAGTGTTTTTATCAACTCCAGAGATAACTGGTTCTTCCAGCGAATCGCCAATTGTTGTGCTCTACAACAACCCCCCATTTCATATCATTTTTATTTATAAAGGTTAACATATGGAATGGGTCCCTTTGAAAGTTTAATTGGTATCAACATTTTTGTTGTTCAAAAAAGGTCCGATGATCAAATGAGCTCATTTATTTAAACCTTGAGAACAACCATTTCTCAACAAATAAAACAATCTTTTATTATTGCGATAAAGCGATCGCAAGATCGCATATCGCAATGACATGGAAAACACATTTAAGTGGCACAATGGTCTCCGCCAATGCGATTTCGCTATCGGCGATCGGAAATACTCCATACACATCTTAAAAAACACACATAACATAAGCTCCGACGCGATGCGCAATCGGCGATCGGCTATTGGCGATACTTCGTATGCGGTCAAACCATCTTAAGACATTTACTCCGATCCGATGCAATTTCGCAATCGGCAGTCGGCAACATCCCATGCACATTAATAAGGCGCCCAGGTCTAACCACCGATGCGATGCGATATCGGCGATCGGAGAATCGACACTTCACTCTAAATGCACCTTGTTATATTTCTCCACACTATCCGATGCGATGTCGCATATCGGCGTTCGGGAGGATCCTATGCTTATGGTTATATAATACCTATTCTCCTAAAGCGATGCGATATCGCTATCGGCGATCGGCGTTTCAAAAGCCATAACTTGAAGATCTAAAGTATTATTGATATCCGATTGATAGAGCGTGGATTTCGAAAAATCCGTTAAATGGAGGGATAAGGTGATGCATTCGTATTTAAAGTTTTGCCCCTTCGATTAACGATTACCTGCACTCAACCGCCAAAATATCCATTGCACGCTTAAGGGGGTCATTCAGTCGGATAACGGTGTAATAAGCATTTAAAGAGTAGCAGGCCTTAAACTGCCATTTAATGTATCTGTAAGATCTTCCCAGTGATTGGATCCGCAGCCATTTTTTGAGAGTTAATCTCTCGGCACGCTTCGATTGATATATCTCTCCCACTATAGATTTTCATTGTTATGTTTCTATGTTACGGTTTTTCTTGCCTTTGTGTAGAAGTCATCCTTTGAGAGAAGCCTGAGCAAGATGGGAAAGAAATCTAAGAAGATCGCGGGTTCCTCTGCTACATCAGTTGCAGGACAAGCTGCCGCAGATAAAAAGAAGGGCTTAATATCGGATACCACATGCACGGGTCTCACCAGAGCTACATGGCAAGGCACTTATAATCTGCTAGAGGCCGAACAACCAGTGGTAACAGTGACGGAAGCTAGTGTGGACTTACTCAAGAAGTCTGATTCTACTCTCAAAGATTTGGCCGACTCTTTCCTTCATAGGATAGCGGCCAGAGAACAGATTCTTCCCTACACAGACGTCGTCAAATGGGCAATTGAGGAAATTCCAATCCTCGACAGGACTTTTAGCACCAGAGATGGGAGGATTTTTGGATCGTTCAAGCCAGAGCATCTAAGGCAAATGTATCATTTGCCCGAGCCGGAGAAGGTGTATAACGAGACGTTCCTGGAGAAATTTGCAGCTGATAACGAGGCGAAATCCGAACCCATCTGGGATTGGAGGCAGAATCCAGCCAAACACAAGCACGAGTCTTCCGGTAAGTACTCAGTCGATTCTTTGGCTTGTCCTTATTGCTATGCGGGGATAATGATGTGTAGGCTATGGGGATTACATGACTCTGCTAACTTCACCATAGAGATGGTTCCTCTAATGGAGGCAGCAGTAAACAACATAATCATGGATTGGGCCACTATTCTCTCTGATAAGCTAGCCGTAGCTGTTCGTGATTTTAGAGCTAATTCTGTTGTCACTGAAAGGAAAATTCCCCCGTTTTATTACAGTGCATATATTTTAGATACATTATGTTTCAATTCTGAGTTTCTCGTCCTCGGTTGGAGGTGGACCGCCCAAGACCCCTCACCCATTCATATATACCACCAGAAATTGTGGAAGTCTTCTTACAAGCACCATTTGTACCAAATCTGCAATGGCTTTATGGTTCCCATTCATTATTCTATTTTTGATAAGCCCATTCCCAAAATCTCCTATCTAGCTTCCTTTGATTTACCAGCGGTAGCAAGTTGGTTTGGAGAAGAGAGGTTTACCTACGTTAGGGTTTTCGGGAGACAAGCCAATCCGCATGTTCTCCCTTTGTATATTCCAGATAAACTGCTAGCTAGAGAAATCGCCTATCAGATTATGGCCGAGAGTACTACACAGACTCTTAAGAAAGAAAAGAAGAGGGGCTGGCCCTCTTTTCCCTTGAGAATTGGTGTCTATACTCTGCATGATCTCAAGCATGCAGAAAAGGAAGCCACAAAGATTCAGTCCTTAACTCTGGCCACTATCCCAAATAGGCTATATGATCCAAAGAAAACTGCTTACACTGCATTAGAACAGGCCAAATTGACTAAAATTGATCATCAAGAAGATATGTTTGATGACATGTTCGTTGCCTCCGAATCAATAGGCCATGCTAAAGAACTCGCTAGGATGAAATATAATGATGAAGGGTTAACTGAGTTCAATAAACTTAGAGAGCAGAGGTTGCAAACTCTGCCTCTAGATTTACTGGCAACAACCCCAGCGACATCTTCAAGCGAGCTTGGTCGGCAACAGTCAAGCCAACCTCCTGTTACAACAAAAGATCAGAAGAAGCAACAAGAGGAGAAACAGAAAAAAGAACTGGCAGATAGGCAAAAAAAGGAACAAGAAGAAAAACAGAGGAAAGAACAAGAGGAGCAACAGAGGAAAGAGCAGGAAAAAGAGCGGAGCGAGTCCCAAGCCGAGAAGCAGAAACAGACCACCATTGATCCCGAATTGCTCCAGCAGTGGAAGCAATTTGACTCTATTATCAGTGGAAAGGAAGGTTCCAAAGATACGGACACCTCCAAAACAAATGACACACCGGACATCACTTCTCCTCAGGTTCTAAGTGGAACCAGCGGCCCACCCATTTCTAAGGATGTTGAGGTAATTCCTAAAGACCCTTCCGATCAAATCGTTCTCCAGGTGGAAGATATTCCTCCCCTGGATGTTTTCTATAGCCCAAGGCATAGAGCAGTTGTAAAGCGATCAAGGAAAAGACGAAGGACTGATCAACCTTCTATCTTTCCAGAGCAAACAGTCACGGGTAATGTAGTATGGAAGGAGCAATTGGACCCCTCCGATGACCTAACAAAGCTGTCACAATATGCAAGAGCTTATTCTGCAGCGACTATTGATAAGGCATCGGAGGTAAGTCTTCTATTGAAGACTAAGGACCAAGAAATTTTTGCACTATAGGCAGAAGTGACCGAGGCAAAGCAAAAGGCAGAGCAAGTAGAAGAGCAGTTGCTGGCACAACAGCAAATGAACAATTCATTAACCCAGCAATTGCAGATAGAGAGGCAGAGGATCGACCAAAGCACGATCGAGAAACAAAAGGAATTATCGGAGGCATTGGCGCAGTTGAGGACAACAAATGAGCTGATGATGGAAACGAAAGACGAGCAAATAGCTCAATTGTCATCACAGCTCCAAATAATAAAAGGCGCTCCACAGGTGGAGGATTTCAGAGCTGAGGCATCTCAAATAAACAGTGCATTAATATCGCAGATTAGGCTCCTATGTCATCAACTCACTGAGGCAGAACCATTGTGCAAGCTAACTACCTCTGTATGTCAGCAGGTGGAAAAGGCCAGAAATGATTTAGACCAAGCTGAG
Organism: Pinus tabuliformis; assembly: GCA_031772625.1. NCBI lineage: Eukaryota > Viridiplantae > Streptophyta > Pinopsida > Pinales > Pinaceae > Pinus > Pinus tabuliformis. Next base: position 286,618,964 of record CM062815.1, read on the forward strand.
GAAATCATAACCACATATCTTGATTGGCAAGATTCTGATGTGGGAAAAGCAGCGAATTTGCCCAGAATCCAAGAAACATACAAGGACATACTCTTCACAGAATGGCACACTCAAGTGATAAAAGCAGAAAGGGCGGCTTCAAGATGTAAATTAACTGCCATCAATATGGTTGATCTGGTCAACAACACCCTCTACTTGGCGAACATGATCTCCCAGTGTACACCTGGAAGCATAACAACAGCAAATATGATTAAGCAATCAAGTTATCCTGACTTGGAGGAGAAGGGAAGGTTAATCGTTGGAGTTAATACTTTGACTTCCGATGCATATTGGCTCTTTCTGATCAAGCCACACACACAAATGTCGACCCTCAAGTGTTTAACTGATGCACTCGGTTGTATAATTCCCGATATTCAAGATGCCACATACACCGCTCAGCTCAGTTCGCGCCTCAACAAACTTCCTGAAGTAGAGCCAATGCTAGCGATATGTCAGCTCAGGTTTAAAGGCAAAGAGCCTACCTAATGAATCATTGCCACCGATTGCCAGATCGCTGAGGAAGATAGGAGAAATATTTATTGATACCAACTTAATAGCATTTCAGTTTCTTAGATATTTAGATTAGTTTAGTATTTATAGACCCTTTCATCTTTTTAGAAAGGGTCGTAAAGTTTTGTAACAGAATTAAAAGACTGAAGTTTGCACTACTGTGCTTCAGTCAATATTCTTTTATGAAACTGGACCAATCATTCTAAATTTGATAAGGAAGCTTTTTATGCAATTGTGCACTATTGTCTTTGTATGGAAATGTCTCTGTGTTGAAGGAGGAACTACAAGTAGCGATTGATATCGGGAGTGTCTAAACAACTCATATGGTATTTCTATCTATGTCTGAATCCATTCCTGTTATGTAAATTGTTATTTGGTTATCTTTGCTATCATTGATCGCATGCATATGTTTTAACAGCGGTTCCATATTCGTTCCACTATTGGATGTTTTATAGTCTGCTTTCCTTTCAATCATGCATGTATCAATGATATAATAATGAGTGTAGTAATATCGCTCAATCGCTTTGCTTAACTATTTAGGCACAGCAATCATAAAATGTAATAATATCTGCGTCTGATAGATAGAGTCATCTATATTCCTGTCTTTAGGCTTGGATCATCAAACACTACACTTCAAAGCTAAATAGATTCCCGGGATAGATTATATTTCTTTTATTTTTGCCAATAGATTTAGTCATTCGCCCATCGCTAGCTCAGTTTTATCATCCATTCATCCCGTTTATCTACCTTTTTGGGAAACTGGTCCCATTATCCCCAGTCGGAGCCACTATTCCAAACGGAAAAGGAGCTGTATTAAGGTCCGGACCGGGTGGTTATCCCCGATGTTGTTGCAGCGATTTTCAAGGCATCAACAGATTCTCAAAAGGAAATATAGAGAAAGAGGTGGTTTCCACCCTCGAAGCCCTTATCACACCTATCAAAACCATAAGGAAGGATCCCAAGCAAGGCCCCTTATACTTTAAAAGAAGGAGGAGCAATAAGATGAAACATGGGAAGCCTCAACCCAATTCATCAGTCCCCATTATAATCGAAGAATTCATTAGCCACTAAGAAGGAGAATTAGGATGAGGCATATGGGAAAATTGAGTAGGTCACCTCCCTCAAAACCAAAGGAAAGAAATGTTAGATATTCCAAATAAGGCCAACCATTAGGGAAACTAGAGCCAAGAAATTACAAGCAAAAACTGCCTAGCTACTGGAAGGAAAAGTACTGATACACGTAAGGAAAGAATTTCTACAGTATAGGGAGACACTACTACAGGAAAGAAAAGCAACACCTCTGGAGGGAAAAAAGGACCACAAGATCTTTGAGAGCTTGATTCATTGCCTAATCTTGTGTCCTACTACAACCTTTATGAAGAAGCATGAATTATACCTAAACATTTTGCAATCCTCATCCTATTTGAGCTAGAAAAGGAGATAATTCAAACCTATCGATAAATGAAAATTTCAAGTCAAAGAAAGTCGAGGATCTAGTCTCGATGGAATAAAAGATGAAGAAGAAGGGTGAAGAAATGGGTGACTTGAGATTAAAAGAATTAATCATGACGGAGCAATTGCTATTATGAAATCAATGGTTAAGAGAGAAGCTACATGAAAGGGAAGAAAAACTTTCCACCATGGAAAGGTTGGGCATGGAGGCCATCCAGTGCAGAAAACCATCCAAATCATATGAAATTTTCCTCAAATAATAATGGGTGTGATTTCAAATGAAAACCTTGTCATAATATGGATCTCTCCCATTTAGGGGCTATAGGAAACTTATTGATTTTTTCCAATAGGTCAACATGGTAGATAGGACCAATTTAGGTAAGTTCTATATTCACAACATGATCCTCACAAACACAAACTTCTGAGACCCCAATTTAAGGTTGGGAGATGCACATCTAATGAACCTAGCCTCTTTCCTTGTCCATGAGGAAGCAAGCGATGAGGAAGTGAATAAGGTTATGAAAAAGTTAGGAAGTGAGCCTCTATATATCAAACCAAAATTAAAAAATCCCAAAGATGTCATAAGCAACCATAGCCTGATCTCTAAAGATCCTCAATTAGCCCCTCACAACCTAGAGAAGCAAGAGCAAGCCATCCTCCATTTTTAAAACACCTTTAGTCTTTTGGGGGCTGAGAGTTTGCACAAATACTAGAGGAGATGGCATGCTCTATCCCACAATCTATAAATCAAGGAATACCACTCCCTTGAGAGGTTGAGGAATGCTAAAGAGAGAATCCCAATCTATAAAAGAATTGTTTAAAGATTGAATATCAACTGGATAGGGTTGAAGCTCAGTGCTCCAATTTTATTGGGCCTACATGAATGAAGAGATCAAACAGATGAAAAAAGGAAGTGGGAACAAATAGAGACAATGGAGGTTTTTCTGCACAAGAAGGAACACCATCTGAGATGCCTTGGTATTTCATAAATTCCATCAGGGCCATGCATCAGCTACAAATTAGTGAGTAAGTTTCTCAGAAGGTGAGAAATACCTTCAGGAGGGGGGAAGGTGATGGGGCCCATCAACAGGTATATCATAAGGCCCATTCTTCCATCCTCCAACCTATAATTTCCTATTTTCTCAAATTTATTAACATCCTTTTTACTACAATGTGCTCGATAGGGAGACTAAAGGATGTTTGTCATACTGCGTGGCCTAATGTGGTTAATGTGCAAGAAAATAATCCTTTTGAGTGCATTTACTATATATTTGTACCTTAGAGGTAGCTATAGAAGATATAGGAGGATTTCCCCCTGCATTTACTCACCTACAACTTGATTTGATCTCTAAAGACACTCTCCTACAAGTCAAGGACCTACTAGTAGCTGATGCACTCAAGGAAATGTGAGGATCTAAGGGAGGTAGATCCACTTTTTAAGATATTTTGGAGGGAAGAATTCCTCTTTCCAAGGATGCTTCCCCGTAGTCATTTTTGTATAAATAAGCAAGCCTAAGGGCTTAATAGGACTCAAAATTTTGGAGTAGATATGAGCTTTTAAGAGCTATGAGTTTGAGACTATCATTTTTATTTCCTCTACATGATGTATTTGAACTCTATTTTAGGTAAATGAAAATTAGACTATTATCTTCCATCTGAGTTTGTTTCAAAGGGCTAATATCCCTAGGGTTAGGGCCCAACCTAGAGACTCTAGTCTCTCTTTCTGTATTGTATCCATGCATTACTTTTCATAGCAGTATCCCTTTTCCTTTCTTGATAGAAATTTTCTTATAAAATTTTCTAGTGTAGGTATATCCACCACCTTTGTTGTGGAAAGTGTGGTTGATGAATATGTATTAGAAAGGCAAAAACATGTGGTTAATTTCTTTTGCAATTGTTAGATCTTAAACTAATTATCTTTCACATGCTCTATTTTCTAGATACTTAGGGATTAAATCACAAGATTTCATGAACGTAGGTAATATTCATGCTACAAGATAGATTGTATTTTGATGAAAATAAAATTCAACTCATACTTCCTTGTTTAGTTCATTTTGCTGCAATTTCGTTATCAGTTTGGCATTCTTTTCAAGTTGCAAAAAGAATTATTTGTCTAGTGTGAAGGTACTGCTATTGTCTTGTAGTGTTGACATATTCATCCTGCATTCCTCCTATCATCATCAGTCTCTTTCCCCTCACCTCACAACACCCTTAAAACTATGCCACCTAAAGTACATGAATGGGACATTGAAGGACATCGTGTGCATTTGTTTTTGTGCAAGATGGGGCTATGAGAGGTTTTAAGCTTGGAAATAGCTTCATCCAACCTTCATATACCTTCATCTACCCTTTAAAACCTTTATATCACCTTTTCCACCCTCAAAATTCTCATGGATCCCATCTTATAACAAAGCAGGGAAATCATGTAGCACCCTGTAAAATTGAGCATATTTGCTCCAAAAGATTTGTTTTTCCCTCTTAAGCTTGAATAATGTCCATTTGGCTCTAAAAGTAAATGCTTAATGATATATGTCACTAAAGCTAATCTATTTTAATACAATGATTAAACGTCAATTTATCCAATCAATCTAGACTATGATTATTTCTCTTGAATTCATGTTTCCATTAGGGTTTCAATTGCAAACATTGTTATTACATAGGTTAGTTTCCTTTTTCATGCAACTTTTCCATTCTTTCATTAGATTAATGATTACATTCCTACAAGTAGCATAGATTTTGTATTCTAAAAGTGAACTAATGTTTCCATTCATGCATGTAGTATAACATTTTAACTTATGTAGCTAGGGTTAGCATTTACATTTGAACAAGTAGCATGTTCACTCCTTTTGCAATTAGAACAATATTTCCTTTTTTTATGTTAGAACAAAATCTCTTTCTATGCAATCCCCTTCCTTGAGTCAACTAATATAATGGTCTATGTATGCCTTTGTATGGGCAATTACTTGAAGGTAGCATGAGTATAACTTGATGTACTATGCATATAACACTACCACCTATTAAGTTTGTACAAACACCATGTTAATAATTAAAGCTGGTAACCTCGAGAGTTGTAACACTTATGTTGAAATACTGGGGCTCACCAATTTTCACATACCCATCCTAAAGGATAATGCTTTTGATGATGCTTAGTTTCTTGTCCCAATGTGTTAACAATTTCTCCAGAAATACAATTATCTTGCGAGCAACTATCAAAAGGTTTATTGTCATGACTCTAATATGAATAGATAACCTTATTTCATTCAATCATGTATGGTATTAGACATTTAGGAATGAGAATTATATATTAAACTAACAATGGAAGATATACCTTGTATTCCCATCGATGTGATCATGGTTCCATTACTTGAATGTGCTCCAATATCTTGTTGGACTATAGAAATGGTCTTCTTATCACCCTTCGTGTCCCCAAAACTACTTGGTTGCAGTTCTTGATGAAGTTTCCAACATCTGGAATAATTATTTCCTATATTTTTTCAATGTCAACATGTCATGTTATCACCTTCTTTATTCACTATAGTTTTTATTTTGGTCTTAATCTTTCCATTGTTCTCTCAAGAAAATGGGTAAACTAGTTTCTTTGAGAACTTCTCATGGACATTATTTTCTCTCAACTGAGATGAGTATCTTGGAAAAAAAGTTTGTCAAGATTAGTTGGATTAAAAATAAGAATAATATTACTTAAAAAACTATGCAACCCACCAACATACTTCAAAAGAGTTTCTTTCATGTAAAGAGGAATGACCAATTTTATACCCTTTTTTGGAAGTCTTGAGTATATTCTTGTGCACTTTTTCCTCTACCTTGTCTTAGATTTTCCCATCTATTAATTATTATTTCATAAATCCTAATGGATATAATTGATTATTTAATGTAAATTTAATTTAATAGCAAGAAGAGGTCAATTTTCATTTCATACAAAGATCTTCTTTAACCTTAATCACTAACCATATTAGTTTTGTGCCTCCAAGTCAAAGAGTAGCTAGTTGAAACCTTCCTTCTTCATCCAAAATTATTTGAACCCCACAATATACTTCAATTTATTTGATTCAACTATATATATTTTCTACATCAAGTTTTCCCTTATATATTTGAAAACGAAATTTCACATCCAATTTTAACAGAGGTAATCTAGAATTGTCCTTCTCTAGTTTCCCTTTATGAGATGGATATGAATTTGGAGAAGAAGAAGGAGGAGGATGAATTTGAGGAGGCTCGCCACTAGCTCCTTCATCTTTAACTTGACATGATTCTTCTCCATTTTTTCTTGATTCTTTGTACAATTCTTCCACCATGGCTTTCATGTTAAGATAAACTTATGGAAATCCCCATTCATTCTCAATGAGTATTTCTTCACCTTCATGTTACATTACTTGTCATGAAAAAATTTGTCACATATCATTCTCAATATTAAAATCTTCAAGCGATCCTTCCCAACACTTTAACTTAGAGATGCTAAGAACTCAACACTTTGCAAATCCTAGATCAAACCTTCTCTGATACCAAAATTGTACTAAAATTAAATATTGAAATACTTTTGTATCCTTATTGTATCTTATTTTAACTTTATTAATAGATATTAATAGGTAATTAAAAATATATATTTGTAGAAAAAAACAACAATAGAAAAGACCAATAATAGGAAGTTGATAATGGAGTTCACGCTTCATGGGTTAATTTTCGAGGTCGACTTCAAATGAGAGATCAATCGACTAAAAATATGAAAAATGCTTCAAATGTTTTCTTACATCAACATCTATTTCCAACCTGGAGAAAAAATGCCTCTAGCAAGATTATAGGGCTACTAGAATACTCGTCTTGTCTACATTCCCAAGAAAAAGGCTTTATGGCCTTGATTTCCCAAATTTCTACTCAAAAATACACCTAAAAATATTCTTTACACATTATACTTCATAGATTAAATTCATGGTGCAACGGTAAGTCATAAGGCTTAAATAGTGGAGGTTGCAATTTGAGTCATTAACCATAGATGACTTTGAGGGATATACAAACTTTTTGGCATAATATATTGTTATGATTCCACATATTTTTAAAATATATTATAAGCCACATAATATTGTAACCATATAAATGATATATACAACTTATCTTATGACAATGTTCATGTGAAATATTGACAAACAGAATCTACCAACAAATCACAAGAGGTCCGCCCTACAATGTAATACTTCTAGAAGGTCCACGTTGTATCCACATCATATAGTTTTGTTGTTACACATGGCAACCATTGATTGGGCCATGTGGTAGTTTGGAGTTGGTCCACATGGTGTTGCCTAACATATTTTAGTTGGTCCATGTGATTTCATCTAGGTGTGCCAATGTCCTGATTAGTGTGCCACATGTCATCCTCAGGTGTTACACCGTTGTTTTTATTTAACTTATGAAGGCCATAAATTTCACATACACTTTCTATTTGAACTCATTAATATTGTGTTGGGAAGATCTTCATGAGCTCTTCCACATGGAGGCATTTTTATTAATAATTTCACACAATCAATTTAGATTGGTTGTGGGAATCCTCTTGGATCAATCCCAATCAAAAGTATCTCCCTCATTGACCGAGTAGTTTAGAACATTGAGAAAATATCTAGGAATAAACTGTGTGGTTTCTTGACCAAGGATCCTTACAAATAACTGGAAAACTTCCCTATATAGACTGCTCAATGTACATACTTCAACTTGCCTAGTGTTAACCATCTCCTTAGAATATATTTTTTGGATTTTATTGAGAATATCCTTTCCTCTGTTATGTTTTTGAGGAAGGTGTTGACTACAAATAACTTAAAAAATCAAAATCCTTTAGGAGAGAAAGAATATTCTTTAATAAATTGGGAGTTAAATGAATAAGGCTCTTACTAGCCTTTAGAGTGCTAATAAATTCCATAGTAGATATGTATATATATATATATATATATATATTTCTACTTTGGAATTTATTAGCACTATAGGGAATCAAACCTTAAAAATAAAATACTTCTAATCATGCACCTGGCATGTACAATGCTTCAAGGTCAAGCCTTATTATTACTTTTCTATTTTTGGTTAATGCTTCAATAGCATAAATAAACCATGGACCACTAAAAAATGTGATGTTATTTCTTACATGTAATAACAATGTTACCTCCCTTATTTTATTCAAAATTGTTATTTGATAATTATTAACAATGTTCAACGATTGAATGAGCTAAGATCTAGCTAATTGGAAAATTTTGTAGTTTGAAGTGTCTCAATAACTTGTTTTATTTGAATAGATGCAAAGAAAGTTTGTTCATAAATAACAAATAATATCATTTCATAAATATATTCATATTTCTACAAAAAACATGCCTCATTTAATGCAATAGGGATATTTTCTCCTACAAAATTATTCATTTGCATGACAACTAAACACATCTTGAAATAGCTAGTGGAAATATAATGAATGTGGGATGCAAGTTTGGGATAGTATCAGCCAGGACACCCCACATCTACATCCATGAGGGATGATTAAGTATGAAATGAATATGTGTGGGGAAATGCGTGAGAGAATCATGTGGGCTATAAGATGCATGGAAGTAAGTGAGGAAGAAAGTGTCATTCAACTTGCATGGAAATAAATGTGGCTAGGTATCGAGAATGTTTGTGACTTGGAGGTTTCTGAATTATGGGTATGAAAGTAAAGGATGTTGGACGTGGGTGTAAGATGAATATGGGAAGAAGAGATTATTCAAAGTGCATAATTCATGTGAAAGGGTAAGAAGATATTATTCAGTTGTTAATAATCTTGGAAGCGAAAGGGCAAAAATGTCTTCCAAAACCCACATATGTGAAAAATTAATCCTGTGTCTTGAAATAAAGAACATTGGTTATAATATGGGGTTAAGATAAATATCATACTATTGATTAATGAATGTTTGTCAACAACTCTGAGAAATCATGACTCAAGGGCATTTAAGATGTCAAAATCTTCTAGGAATTTCACACATCCTAAACCACACTAACCCTCAGCATGGTTGGATTCCTTTTCATGTCTATTCCCTCTTACAATGGTTTTGAACTATGGCCTCATCACATAATGAAACCCTCAAAAACTAATTGCAGTAATGGGATTCGACATTTTTAAACAAGAACATGTGGGTGGAATTTAATCCAATTATGTGTTCAAAGGCCATCAAACCATTTTTTAATATAATTCTTTGGGAGAAACCACATGTTTGATCACAACCTCAAGGTTCCCAAATGGCCTTAAATTTAGGCCTCACATGAATTGAACCTTTCCCAAGGGTGAAAAGCTCCTTTTCTTCTATCAATGGATCCAACCCTCTTGGGCGATAAGAAAAAAATGTTAATGAAAATAGTTTGAATTTAAAAGTAAAGTCAAATTTTCTCGTAGAGAAAAAAAGACAATTTAATTTTTATTTCAGAATGTAAAAATAATTCATTTGTAAATCAATATTAAGAGTAGTTATTACTAGCTTCTATGCATGAATGTAGGTTGAACGTTGATCATCATTCAAGAAAAACACACATTTCCTTAAATGACTTGTTTCTGGTTCGTTAGGGCATAGAGCTCCATTCTTGCTAGACATTTCAAGGTCCTCAGTTGTTAACATCTTTCCTTATGTCTAGAGAATATGAACTCTTGGTCAATAAAAACTAGTAATTTTTTAAATCAAATGTTTAATTTGATTTAATCTTTATGTTTTTTTTTAATATTACAAACAAAACTTTTTAAAACATTACCAAAGAATATTAATAAATTCTTACTAATTAGTTACAATTTATTTTATATATTTTAAACCTTTTTTTCTTAATTATTAATATTGTAAGAGACAAAAATATAGATAGTACTATTTGATATGATTTCCTCTAGATTTGTTTAGAGATAAGGAATTTTTGTCCAGATAAACTTCATATAGCCAAATAGTTGAGATGTGACGCGACCACCATCAAGGATGGGAGGTAATAGAGTGAAAAATATATATTCATGTTTTTGTGTGCAAGTTACACATTTCTTTAATGGTAGGGCATGATTTTGATCACATACAAGGTCTTTAATGGTATGGCATGATTTCAGTCACATACAAGGTCGTACTAGGAGTCTCAAAATAACATGTCAATCTTTATTCCATAGTGACGATGAATCTCTCACCAGTGGGGAATGAATTGAGTTAGTCAAGTTCCTTCTATGAAACCACCACCCACTATTAAAAAAATGATATTTAAAAGGTATTTATGAAAATTTCATCCATAGTAAGAACCAAATTTGATGTAGCATTGGAAGGGCATATAAGGGCATGACACCCCTAGTATCATTCACGTGAATAGTTATAGAGGCTATGTCTAGCTTTTGTTGAAGGTGCTTGAAGAGTTGTCATAATCATTTCTAGATATTGGTATTAAATAACTGATCGATTTGAGATAACTTGGTATAAAACTTGGTATTGACATTAACTCAGTTTATATATTATTTAGTTAAAAAATCCCTTCTACAGATGCATTTTATTATGGTGTGGGAAATCAAGTGAATTGCATGACTAGTTTGACTATTCATAGAGTCATCCACATGTTTGGTAAAAATAAAATATAATTACGTCATAAGGTGTTTCTCTTTGAAATCAACTTAACTTTTGTTCACCTATCATTACGGTGCCCGTTAGATTATATGTTAGATGATCAGACAATTTTCAGCGGTTTGATGAAAATTAGTTTCAATAATTAGTTAAATCAATTGTTTATGGTTTACGGTTTATCAGGCACAATGGTGAATAGCAGATCCACAGGTGCCTCCCAACATCTTGCAGGGAACCCTAGACTTAACTTATGGACCGGGAAGAGCCGAATGTAGTGCAATTAAGTGGACCTATCCCTGCTTTCTGCCCAGCACGCTCATTGCCCATGCCTCATATGCTTTCAATATTTACTGGCAGAAGAATAAGCACCAGGGGGCTTCTTGCCATTTCAATGTCGCCGCATTTATCATAGAAAGCAATCCAGTACACTTGAAAAACTAGTGACTAGATCCAATAATATTTATGAAAAACCAGTGACTAGATCCAATAATCTTTATGAAAAACCAGTGAATAGATCTATTTTTTTTACGGAATACATTGATGATGTTGTCTCTTTCTTCTATTTTTCTTTGTGATTTAACTGCATCTTGGGTTTTCTTTGTGCGTATTTTACCCTTTCAGGCCATGCCATCGTTGATTCTGTTACGCAAAATATAAGAGGAACCTTCTGCTTTTAGAACATCCCACCAGCTTGAACGAAAAGATTGAAGATTTTGAAAATAAATCCTTATTGGAGTAGTGGCAGATTGGGAGAAATAAAGAGCCCTTGATCTCAGAGGTAGTGAAGGAAAGTTCAACAGATTTTAGTCTCACAACAAAAACAATAATACAATGCTTCCACTTACCAAGTATTGACGAGGACATGAGCAATAAATTATTAAACCCATATAGAAAAATTTAGTTAAATGTGAAATGATTACATCCGGATACATATATAATGTAATAACTAAAAAATGAAATTGGTGAAGACATCCAACCAAGAAAATGTCCTGCTAATAGGGTTAGACAGAAATTTTCATTTCCACCCAGTTCTGGTGATATATTTTCCTAGTCCCTTCTCGTCTCCCCTTTACTATAGTTTTGAAAGATTGGTCATAGTTTGCTCCGATAATATGGTAGCCGAAGTCACCAACTTCTATAATTTGAATTGTTAATTGACCAATTTGACACGCCAATCCAAGTCAGTCATGTTTATCATTTCAAGGCATCATTTTTGAAATTTACTACTCGCCATTGTTTCGACATACTTTCGACACCAAGCTTCTTCAAGAAAAAGTGACAATCAACATTTTTGTTCTAGCATAAACAAGGAGGTTAACAAGGTGTTGCAGATGAGTGACTATAGGTGAGGTTTCATTCATTCCTTCTGTGGATGACATACTATGCCAGATTCCAATGTAATAATTTGAATGACTTCCTAATCATTGGTTAAAAGAATGTAGTGCATAAGCAGTTTCAATATTCTCACTTGCTTTAGTAATTTGAAATATTAGGGTAGTTTTTACTCTCATATATATCTCAAGATCTTGACATTTTAAGTTTACATAAATATCATAGGTTGGTTATGTTAAAGGAGATTTCAATCTTAAGACAGTTGAATTTTAATGTATTTGAAATATTACTATTGTTATATTTCAAAGAAATATATTGTATTTCATTGATGGCCATACTAATGGAAATTTTAGTCAAAGTCCATTGTTTTAGAACTTTGAGTATTTGGCACTACCATTTTAATAATTTCAATAATGTTTGCCAACTTCATTTTCTGGCCATCTTAAAAATGGTGTCAAGTTTATAGATGAGTCCATTTGTATTCTCAATTTTGGAGTATAACTAGAGTCGATTTTGTAACTTTGGCAAATTATGCCACCTTCTGGCTTCTCAATAATCAAACAACTCTTCTCATAATATTTGGAAAGCTAAAGTGTAAATTCATGTACTTCATGAGGTTTGAATAAATGTTGGTACCAATTCCATAGGTGAGTTATTTGATCTTATTTTCTTTGATATTTATGTCACCACATAACCAATTCTTGTACTCTAACTGAGTAAGGCAGGTTTGTGGCTTCGATTCAAACCAAGTTTTGTATTTTAATGAAAAATATGCCTATTTCATTGTGGATGCAGAGCATTCCTATGTAGTTGACAATCTTACATCACTCAAAAATACTTCATTTTAATTTGTTTTCATTTTGGTAAAAAAAACGTTGAGAATACTCCACATAACAACTGGTAACTGGTGAGAAGTGGATCTAGTTGAAATGGTCAACTTTGATTAGGAGAATTTAAGGAGGCTTAGGGCCTGTTAAAGGAGGAACCATTTCCCTTGGAAGTAGTGTTTGGTAGCTCAGCTGTTTAATTGAAGATTGGCAACAAAGCCTTGTTAAAAAGCAAGTAGAGCTTGGTAATAGCTCAGAGGAGTCGGTGGAACAGAATTGGTAGATCAGTGGACTCCAGTGACTATCATTACATTCTAGTGGAGGTATAGCAATGCCTTAAGCCTATATGTAGAGGAAAGAGAGTTTGATTCTATCAAAGATATTCTTAAATCCCTGTTGAGGTGTTTTATTGCAAAGGCAATACGCCCATAAGCCTGGTAAATGTAAGATTAGCATTATTGTGCTTTAACCAGCATGAGAAATAGAGCTACCGAGCTTGTAATGTAAACTGTATTATGTTGAATGAAAGAGCTATTGAGCCTATCCATTAACACTGATACAAGTATTGTTGATAGAAATTTGGTAGTGATACCTTTTTTAGTGTAGAAGTTACAATTTATTTCTACTGAAAATAAGAAATCATTTCATGAAGTGTAGTTCCATTATATAAAAGAAGCTAGGATATTGTTAGCAGTGTAATTTTTTGTCTACTCTGTAATTTTAAGCATTCAATTGCTAGATTTATTCAGTACCTCATGGGCATATGAATCAAGTCATTACATCATAGTGGGTTGATCGAGTGGTGAGGAAAACTCAAGCCAAGCAGATTGTTGGATAAAGTTGTCAACATACAGAAACACTACCAACATTGGGACTGGGTAGATAATAGTCTAAAATACAGAGGGAGCTACATGGAAGAGTAGATTAGGGCACATAGAAGGGGATTCTCTATATGGAGATTTTGAGGAAGACCACATAGAGGAGCTTTTAATGAAGAGATATAGATATGTTGAGTGGCATAACAAGGAGGTTAGATGCTATGGAAGCTTCTCAAATAAGGGGAAGAATAATAGTAGTAGATTAGGACAATGAGGACATAAGAGGTGAGGTAAAGGAAGAAGTGATAGAAAATTAATTTTGCTAGTCATCTTCTCTCTCACCTTGAGGCCATACGATGATCATATGGGCCAGACACAGCCCCCCTCTCTGTCACTGAGTGATAAAATTACTTGCTGGGCATTGCCCATTAGCTATTGGGCACTCCATTTCATTGATAGGTGTTTTCATTAGTTGCCAACGCCTTCTTGGGAGAATGGATGGTTGATTATGAAGTAAATAAAAGAAAGGAATAAAACAATATTTTGTAAAGGTACCAAGATATTGTAGTCTTTGGGTGGAGGACTTGTTAGGATAAATCCATATCTCCTTCGTGGCATACCAGTCTTGCAGGATATTTGAAACAATCCATATTTTTTAAATAAGTTTGGTGTTATTATCTCTCTCTTATCCATTTCCATTGGATTTTGAATTTGTAGATAATAAAAAACTCATTAGGATTATGAGTAAGCAAGGCAGTCCTTAACATATGATTTGAGTGGTCCATGATGGTTGTGGATGAGAATTGTTGCGCAAATATATTGATACAAAAACATGTGTATATGCTTTGTTTTTATTTTCATGCAAAATCTTAACTAATAAGGAGATAATTTTAATAATCTCATTATAGATGTTGGTGATGCTTTCACTGGTTCCACTAAATTTGAGTTGATAGATGAAAACATGCATTATCTTTATTCGAGACGACTCATATTATCTTTAACTAATGGAACTTACTTAAGCATATCATGCCTTCCTTGCCACAATAGTAATAAACGTTTCACCTTATTGCCTTGTTTTCCCAATTAATAATTTAGAGTGGGTTGCTCGATTCTTGAGATGATTAGTAAAAGGAGAAAACAAATTAACTAAATAATTTTTATTCACAACATTGTTATCTGGTTACTTGTTTGTATGATACATAGAAAGAGGAGCCAACCAAACAATTTGGAGCAGACATTACAGAGAGAACAAGGCTTAGAACTATCAGAAGAACAAATCACATTAGAGATCCTTGTAAATGCAGAGGGAAAAGACTCAATAACCTCTCTAAATACAGATTCCTCTATCCAACATTGAGATAGAAAACAAATTTACAACTTCCACAATGAATCTGTGTTCGTAAGTGGGATGCAAGTCCATTTATGGATCATAACATATTAGAGCAGTTGCATCCTTGACTGTGACTCAACTGCTACAACTATGAAGAGAACATTGCAGGCCTAAACATGGGCAAAGCAGTCATAGAGGGATTGGAAGACTTAAGAGCCAACGATGTTGAGACTTGAGAAGAGGACAAACACTTGAAAGAGAAGGTTCAAATGTTCAACCAGAGGATGGCAAAGATGGAGAAGCACCTTGAGACCTCTACCAAACTATTTCCATTATTAAAGAAGAATTTTGATGAATTTCAAGATTCCCTCACTACAATCATTGTAGATTGGGATAACTATAGAGTGAAGCTTGTATGCCTTGGTGAGGTGGTCATCTAGATGGATAGTTGGCAAGAAAGTGGGTTCACTCAAATGATGGTACAACTACAACAATAGTTAGTGGAGAAGGAGGAGGCCTTGGCAAGGTTCCAAGCATCTGTCCAAGACTACGAGGAAGAAATACCACCTTCATTGACATTGCTAAAGCCAACACCATGACTAAAACCACCTTTTTAAGCTCACTTTCTGTAGACATTTCTCTAGTGCAGATTGGTGACTTTGAAAAAGCATACCAGAGGCATTAGTTCCAAGATCCTAAAGAAAATGGGCTATGATGAACAAGGATTAGGAAAGTCAAGGAATTCTAAACTCCATTATAGCTACACAGAGGCCAAGCATAATGGACTAGACTTTGATGGAAAAATGGAAAGGCCCATCACCATCAAGACCATTTTGTAAACCCAAAGACATGTTGGTGTTGGCCTATTCATCAGGAGAAGTAGCAACAACAAATGAAGATAGTAGTCCACTATCATCTTAGCCTTCTTGTGGAAGATTGAAGGTGGGTAGCAATGAGAAAAACTCATAGGCTTAACCTACACTAGCACTCTAAGAAAGCAACAAGAAGATCAAAGGAGACTAGGAGGTCTTCCTCAAACAAAACATTCATCCTTTGTCATTGCTGCAATAAGAGAGGCCATAACATTGCTAGTTGTTGGTATGCAATGGCTTGCTCACTTTATAGAAAGAAAGGCCATCTTGTGGCATCTCACTAGGAGGAGCAAGCCATATACCATAGGCCTAAATGTTTACAGAGGAAGGAGGATAGAAAGACCTCTCTACAACAAAAGACTTGAAGAAAATGATTCTCTCAAGAATTCCATACCACAACACCAAGAAATTTTACCACCATTGTAAGTTGAGTTGACATTGGGAAGAAAAGTGTTGATGGCTCCCCATCAATTCTCCTTAAATGAGAGTGGAAATGTGTATATTTCAGGAAATGATAGACAAATCCAAATTATTACAAACGACCCCATCAACTCAGTGTTGTGTTTGTAGTCATGACTTAAAAATCTGAAAATGTTTCATTAATGAAAATTTGACCACAATTTGGAGGTGCAGGGTTCGACTTTCTCTATATTCTGCCATGCAAACACCGCAATTGTAGCTCCCCATCATTTCTCCTTAAATGAGACTAACAAGGAGTATATTTCAGGAAATGATGGACAGATGAAAATTATTAAAAACGACTCAAAATTCAATAGAATACTAGTATAAATGGACAATCTAACAATGTTCTCCATCTTCAACCATTTTAGATTAAAGTGACAAATTTTTTCATCCTGTAACATTTGGGAATGGACCAACTCATAGTTTTAATATTGCTTGGTTCTACTTTCGCCTACAAATGATGGTTTAGAACTATAGGGTTCGCCTTTCTCTATATTATGCCATGCAAACACCACAACTGTAGGTCCCCATCATTTCTCCTTAAATGAGAGTGGCAATGAGTATATAGGTTTTCCTTTCTCTATATTTTTCCATGCAAACACCACAACTATAGCTCCCCATCATTTCTCCTTAAATGAGAGTGGAAATGAGTATATTTTAGGAAATGATAGACAGATGAAAATTATTACAAAAGACTCCATCAACTCGATATTGTGCTTGCAGCAGTGACTTACAAATCTAAAAATGTTCCATTAATGAAAATTTGACCACGGTTTGGAGGTGCAGGGTTCACATTTCTCTATATTCTGCCATGCAAACACTACAATTGCAGCTCCCCATTGTTTATTCTTAATGAGACTAGAAAGGAGTATATTTCAGGAAATGATCGACGGATGAAAATTATTACAAATGACTCCATCAACTCGGTATTGTGGTTGCAGCCATGACTTACAAATCAAAAAATGTTTCATTAATGAAAATTTGATGGCTTCACATTTTTCCTCTGTGTTCAAAAATATTTCTTTACAAGTTTTGTTATCGATAAAGGTGAATTATAATCCTTGCAACTAGGAATGATTGTGATGATGCAGTTGAGGTGTTTTCTTTGAAGAATATAAAGAAAGGCGATTTCATCCCATGTAATTATCGTCACAGATAATGTTTGTTTTGAAGAATATAAAGAAAGGCGATTTCATCCCATGTAATTACCAGTACGGATATTTTCATTATCCTCTGCTTTTAATTTTGCTAAGATCACAGTCGATAATAGTCATATGACATTCCTGATTTATAATTAGGGTTTGGAAAATCCTCTAATGATAAGAAGCTTTATGTTGTGGAGGAAAATATTTGCAGCTTTATTTTTGATATCGTCTTTTAGAGGAGTTTAATTTACCCCAATAAGGTTCAAGATTAAGTTGTGCATTAAAATGAAATGCATGATTTTATTGCAAAATATTTTAAAATAGGTCCATAATGCATGAAATGAAAGTAAATGTCAAAGATTCCAAGTTGATATAAGAAAAATTTGGAAGAAAATTACTTACTTACAACTGTGATAAATATTGAAAAATCCATTTATTGTGAAGTGGTAAAAAAAATAACTATTTTCATCTCTACAACATGAAGGTAACTCAAAACATTTAGACAATCAAGCATATGCAAGAAAAATAAAACATTTATAGTAATGAGAATATGAGAACAAGAGATTGGCAATAATCTATCTTATTTTGATTGTAGGTATCTCTTAGATTGTCTCAGAATATGAGAATAATTTATTGACAACAATTTATATATCTCAGATTGATTGATAATATGGTATATGAATCAACTATAGCTTAGAACCTTTGAGTAGTTATATTTCAATTTTCTACATGATTGTTTGAGTCTCCTTTGTTGACCCATCACTCTATCACATAACCAAATATGCAGCAAACAACAAACTCTGACTCCTCAACATAGTTGACACTTCAATTCATACCAAACACTGTTTCGAAAGAAATAGTTGGCACAAATACCAAGCATCATCGACAGCTAGTTGCCATCAAATACCAAGCATCGTCGATGGCTGCAAGACTCACATTGTGCAAACCTAAACCCTCTATACCTTTGTCAGCATACTGAACAACCATAATAACAAACTTAGGTTCATAACATAACATTAGTAGCTTGAATAACACTCATGCCTTCATATTCTCACTTTAAACCGTGAGGCATTCACAATAAACAAATCCATTATATTTTTTAAGGAATAACAAAATTATCTCCCTATATATTAAGGAACGTTTTTAATAAACCCACTTAAAAATACCCCATAATAACAAACTTAGGTTCATAACATAAGGCTAGTAGCCTGAATAACACTCATGCATTCATATTCTCAGTTTAAACCATGAGGCATTCACAATAAACAAATGCATTATATTTTTTAAGGAATAACATAATTATCTCCCCATATATCAAGGAACCTTTTTAATAAACCCACTTAAAAATATCCCACGCATAGGTTTCCAAAATATTATCACGCAGGTTCTTTCACAACTTTAATGCCATTGCGTAAATGTATTAAATTTATTTATTTTATTTGAATAGGCCCTTCTTTTTTCTTCATGCATCCCTTTAAGAAAAGAGAATTTAAAAAACATTCACCAGATTTAAAGACAATTATATTGCCTTTTTAGAAAATTCAACTACCATGCTACACCAAGCCACACAACTTTTACTCCACACAATAGCTGGCTTTTACTCCACACATAACCAGGCTTGAGCATGTGCAAGATTCATGACATAGAAAACATAGAACTCCTCGCTATGATCTGCACCACACTAGACACACTGGATGCATACAAGCTCGATGTTCCAACACTAATACGCCTCCAGAACTGTGCTCTCTAGGACTATACTCTCCACCCCAACACTTTACTACTCGACCTCTACTAGTTGCATGCTTTTCACGGTATGGCCAGGTCCACTCGACCGCAGTTGGGAGAGGGAAAAACCACAACAGCTTCACAACAAAACAAGGCTCAATGCCTCCTTCACACCACGCTCGATTCTTAGCACACCAGTGTTCAAACAATGGATTAGTGGCAGTGAACTGGCCAAAGCTTGTGAATTTCATAGTGCATGACTGTCCCATGATGCCCAAAGCTGGTGAATTTCATAGTGCATGACGTGCATGACTGTCCCAGGATGTCAATGTTGGAGCTCAAGTCTTGTGGGTCTTTGCATTTGTCCATGATGGAGGTTTAAGTACCTTTCTACTACAACCTCGCCGAAGAAAGTTCCTTTTGTGGGTTCACTAGACAAGTGGATTTTCTTGCAGTTCTTGAAAGTTTTGTCTCCCTTGAAGAACTCTAAATAGAACGTGAATGATTTAAGGTTAGTAATGGTCTTACTTTTAGCATCCATGTTAGAGTGTTTAAACACCATAATTTTATTTAATATGGAGATTTATCCCATAAAGTTTGGATCTCAGGATGACGTAGCAAGACCAGAGGCATCAAATTTGACCTTTTCACTGAAAAGTATAAAGAAGGCACACACAAAGGCTTCAACTTTTGATGAGGAGGAAATTTCTCTAAGAAGTTGTCTTCTCATAGAAACTGAATGGTAAAGCTAAGCTCACCAAACAATTTACACTAGTGAATGCAACAAAATATCGATGCTCTTGCAATGCCCATAACCTAGAGGTACACATGTTGAAATCCATAATTTTGAGTAGATTGTTTGATTGTATTACATTTAACATTAACATTTCTTTTTCACTCAAATTGGGATATAGTTAGATCACATAACATATCACATATTTTTTCATCTATGCTCTTCTTCCATATGTGCTACCGACTTACGACGTTTCCTTTGCAACATCTGGTGCAAATGTTAGTTTACTTTTTAATTGAAAATGGGAATAGATATAGAAAATGATGAGTTCAATACAATGAATAATAATTTTAATTAAATATAAAATTATAATTGCATGTGTGGCCACTCCATGCAGAAAGTAAAATGGATCTAGAAAACATCTAAGAGTAAAAATATGAGAATAGATTGGGATGTGTTAGATAACTTACAGTTACAATTTTAAATAAAATGATCACATAGGTATGCATTGGCACATAGTTGACTGAAAAAACATGAAAATATTAATTAAAATATTTAACATTTTGCATGAGCAAAACGAATGACATGAGCATCAAAGGATATTAACGTATGCAATATTGGACATGGAAGCTCAAATTTTTGGACGTTAATGTTTGATGGATTTCATAATGCTCAATTTTCTTTCGTGATATGGTGTTAATTTTTGTCTCGGGAATGTCTTAATGCTATGTAGATGGAAACTTGAAGTGATCGAAATGAACCACACACTAAACATGTTAGTTTTTTTTTTTTTACATTTCTTGTACAACCCATTGCAACTCAAGGGTCCATGGCGAACATAAATACCTATTTGAGAGTTGGTAAGATGGTAAGCTAATCAAAAATATTTCTTGTGAGAATTGGAGATAGTGCCTGTAGAAATCTTAGAATTAAAGAATCATTCGGGGATCTTCTAAGACCACAAAAAAAATGTATGTAATTATAAAAGTTACAATCTTAGACAAATGAATTCCACCTTGAGATTCTCTTTAGTGTTTTGTCTTTTTACGCCATAAGGCGTTCCCTATGAGAATAACTTTCCTTCCAGGCCACCTATGATTTCATGAGCCAATGATTGGCATGTTTGACAATTAAAATAGTTGAGACCATTGGATTGATTTTTGATAGGTATTAGTCTATTACGATGCTATGATATTATTCAGCATGCTCAGACCCCTAATCCTGCTTCTTGGAACAAAGATCTTTGATATTTATGGTTTAATTTCTCACGCCTTCGCCTCCCAGCCTCAACATGATTAAGAGGTTCTTCACGGCCATTTGCAAGATTTCTCCCACATTTCTAAGGCTTTCTATTGACTACAAAAAACCTTCAATCTTTAATTGAGGTAGAGGGTTCCTAGATCACAGGGTTTAATGGATTAGACAGTAAACCAATGGTTCCCTCTTTTATTGCTATAAACATTGAAATTCAAAGGTTTTGACTATAAACAACGAAATTCCAAGGTTTTTAGTTTTGTATGATTGTCTTTTTTCTAAGTAATTTTAATGTGTCTCTAGTTTGAAGTGGGAAACCACCTGCCAATATGCTAATTTATTAAGTTGCCATCTTCAAATATCTTAAAGGCATTTGAAGATTTTTTACTTCCAAAATACAATGAAATTCAAGGATTTTGAGTTTTATATCATTGCATTCTACTTTAAATATTTTTTTTTTTTTTTTTGTATCGGTTAACTTTTTGTATCTAGTTTGCAGTGGAAACCACTGATAATAAAACTAGTAAGAAGTGATGTTGTAGCTATTGAGATGGAACCCTGAGACAACGAAAGAGATTTTTGAAGGCCTATATATTAAAGGTGAGAAAATGCGAATGGTGGCCAGAACCCTGAGAACAAAGAAAGTGAATTTTGAAGCCATGTGTATCAGAGGTTAACGAAACCAGTGCCTTTTCAATAAGCATGGTGAGAAGGAATCTCCTAGTCACACAAGAGAGACTAAATTTTAATGTTCATATTTTTCAGACTCAGTTCATTATTATTTCTAATACAAACTAGGAGGAAATGTTAAAATACAAATCTTTTCCTAAACTGAATTCAAAATGGTTTCTTGCATGCACCCTAATAGGATGAAATGTTAAAAGACAAATATGTTCCTAAACTAAATCGAAAATGTTTTCCTGCATGCACTTTGATATCAAGAAAAAATTAGAACGCTGAAAACTAAACTTCAGCATATGGAGACACACAAGGAAGCAATTGCATTTGAAGAGGCAATTGTTTCAAATGTGAATGGAACCCAGAGACTTCAAAACAACAAAATAGATTTTTAAGGCCCAATTATATCAAGGGTGAGTGAAACTAGCTTCTATTTAGGATGCCTAATGAGAAAAAAAAGAAGTTGTTTGGAATCTATGGGCAGCATGGGTACTGGACTTTGAAACCACCAACGGTTTTTCCGCGGGACCATTAGAATATGAAATATTATATTCTTAGCTAATATTGAAACTATCTGTGGGATTCCAATGTAACCATCTAATCTTTAACTGAATATTTGGCAAAGTTTGTAGTTTAGCAGCTTCGCTAAATTTGGGGATTTCTAAATGTGTCCACGCCTGTGCGTAGTTGGATTTTAATTTATTTTTTGTTGTGATAACATTTTTCCCATTCATGGGATACATAGTTGGATTTTAGTTGAATTGATGTAATTCCCTTTTCTACATTGTTGTGATTTATAGATATTCTTTTCAATTGTTGTGGTTATCAATATGACGTTAACAATTTTCGGACGCATAAGGGGGAAAATTTTAATGTAGGGGTTAAATTTTGTTAGGTTGTTACCGATATTCTTATTTAATATTTATTATAAATTCATTATGATAAAATATATTTTTTATTTAAATATTATATTTTATTAAAATTTAATAATTATATATTGTACGATATTTTAGTATATAAAAAATTAATTTAAATCAATATAAAATATATTTTGTTAGATCAAAAACATATAAATATAAAACATAATTTTTTTTGAGAATTATAAATAATATATATAATATATATAAATAAATAGCATACCAAATATGGAATAAGTTCAATATATTTCTAATCATTTCTTGTCTTTTAATGTATTTAAAAGTAGATATTTCTCTCAATTATTCATAAAGTAAAATACTTCCAATCTTGTAAACCAATGGCTTTTACCTCTTGATGTATTTTCATTAATGGCTTATTTAAAGTAGTTTTCTCATTTCTTTTGGTGAAAACTTTGTTGATATTATCTTTGTATTGAAGTTAATTTATTAGGAAAAATAAGTTTTTATTTTTTCAAATGTTATTTATATAATAAAAAAAACGATAAAAAAGAGAATATCAATATCATTTGTATTTATTGTTAGTTAATAAATTTATATTAACTTTAAATTAGATTATATTGAAAATACTTTAAAGATGTTTAATAATGGTTTTCAATCAAGATGTGATTTAAATATGTGTATTAATAGTTTTGAATCAAGAGATGTTTTACAATATGGGTTAGATTTATTAGTAAAAAATATTTAAAGATAAAATAAAAAATTTAATGTGAATTTAATTTAAATATTCTCCCTCCACTGTATACTGGTGTGATGGAATGTTGGAAATATTTTTAGGCCATCAAGTTAATTGTTAATAGTTAAGAGAAAACTAATAGTTATTGTTTTTAAAGTAATCAAGCAACTGATTTAGTTAAGAGAAAAAAAATAGTTATGGTGTTTAAAGTAATCAAACAATTGATTCTTGCTGAACATTTTCTTGATGGCTTAACGGTGAGGCTTATTTCCTTTTTGTTTCTCATAGTCTATTTGTTAATTACCCCTTCCAACCATTTTCCATTCATGTTTGGTCAGTATATTTTTGTTTGGTTAGAAAAAAATTCAACATCTATTAAAGTGTAGGTTTAATAATTTGTCCAAAACATTTTTCCTCTTAAATTTTTCCATGTCAATCATTTCCTTGTGAAGGGAAAAGATGTTACCATTGTTTTCTAAATAATTGATGCTCCACTATAAGATTTCACTTTTATTTCAATGCTTAGGTGGTTGTTGATGATGATAATGATTTCCGCCATCTATAAAGACTAACTTTGGTTTATCTAAACTTATGAGAAATGATAACAATTTAATTCTTTTGTTTTAGCAAATTGTTTTTATGCTCATAGATATTGGAGAAACGTGTTCCTTAATCTTTGGAATTTTGATGAGTATTCTTAATGGCATCAATATTCTTTGAAATGACTACCTCATTTATTCACAATGGTTTAGCAAAGGCTTAGCAACTTTGTGCTAACCCCAGTGTTGACTGAATTTTGAAGCAACCTTAAGAAACCTCTCATTTCTCGTGCTAATTTGGCGTAGCTAGGGGAAATAGATATCACAGAAGACTTGAAATATGAAATGCGTGCATACTGAATTTATGTGCAGGTACATGATCAAATTATGTGCAGGTAGAATGTAGAAGACTTCAAGATTTTGATCAAGTGAGGTAGTTCGATATTGAAAATTGGTCAATGAGAGGAGAAAGAAATATGCACCAAACTTGTGTGGAAGGAAACAATCTCAACATCAAATGCACACTTCACAAAATTTTTCCACTTTTTTGGAATAGAGTCAAGTGAGGCAGTTCAGTTTTGAAAAATGGTCGATGAGAGGAGAAAGAAATATGCACCAAACTTGTGTCGAAGGCAAAAATATCAAAATCAAATGCACACTTCACAAACATTTTCCACTTTTTTAGAATAGAGTTTGCTTTCTAAGGCACAAAATTCTTTTGAGTTTATTTATAGGCCCCTTCCTAGTTAAATACATAGTCATGTCTCGCAGGATATCATGTTGAATAAAGGAAAGCTTGTGGATGCTACCGTAAGAGTTCACTATGTTATCTTTGAATAGTGAATTAAAGCTTCTATATCAGTTAAAATAATTATTTAATCAATGCTCAACAAAAGATCCATTTGTCTCCTATAAAGCATTATAAAGTTATTATGTCAGTGACTAAACCAATCCAAATGCCCAAAAGAAGTTAAGCAAGGACAATCAAAGACAAATCCAATAACATTAAGAGCAAGTGGTAAAGGCTATCAGGTTTTGATCAAGTAACTCAGTTCGATATTGAAAAAGAGTTTTGGCATAACGTAAGTGATTTATCTTTATCTTCTAGCTTTGAATGACATTTTTTATACTATTTTTTATATTTTGTTTACTAATTTTTATATTCAATGATCTTCTATATCTAACTATTCTTCTTAAATTTTAGCCTTACGATGTTTCCTTTGCAACATATGGTGCAATTGCTAGTTTACTTTTTCTTTTAGAAACTGCAAAATGAAACTGGATAGGAGAATTACAAAACGAATAGAATTTATACTATAACTTTCCATATTTTCTAAAACCCTTCTAAAGGCGTTCGCTATAATTAAGACCTAAAAGATTTTTTTTGTTGCTTTAATAAATATTTTCCCATTAAAAAAAGGTACATGCACCTGTATCTATATAGCGACCCTTTCTCATTAAATGTGCATATATATACACTTTTTCTAGCATTAAGTGAATGTGTACATTCCATAAAATGTTTTCCGCAACTAACATCTTTGATATGATGGGGGTGGAGAAACTTTTGGGTGATTTTTGTGTGATTTGGGAGATAATATATTTTTTCGTAGGTTGTGCTTTAATCTTTTACGAAGTATATTGAACACTTTTCTTCTATTCTAACTTTGACTCAAGAGTAAGTCAAAGGGTTTTAATTCTACAGTTTTAGTTTTGAGGCCTATGGTATCTTTACGATATTATTTTATGTAATGAAGTCTATAAGTAGACTTGTGAACCTCCATTGTAATATTTCAAGATGTTAGTGATGAAGGCCCACTTAGTCAACTTAGCTATGCTTGGCCAAATGAATGACAAATCTATTGCCTAGTATTTCCCATATTCGTTTTCTTGGATTAATCATGTCTTATGATCTATGTGTTACTATTTTATGTGGTGATTTATATTAGAAGAATGAATTGGTAAAAACCAACCAATAAATATATTCTTCCCTTAACCAAACATATCCAAGTTGACCATGTTAGTATTCACCACTCACCTCTTGTCACATTACAATAGAGCATACCAAAACCATGACTATAGAATTATAACTCTTTTACTCATTATTGGTTGAAGGTTGACCTAATATTATCCCTTTAAATTTGACATGGGGAAAATATCAGAGGTATTTTTTTAATAAATTAAGTTGATTTTCCTCCACCATGTGCTATACAATCTCATATTTCATCTTTTACTTGGAAATCCTTGAAATACTAAGCTATCACATTATGAGTTGTCCATGTTCTCATGTTCATGTATCTATGTTATTATGGGATTTCCAGGGAAATGCATGTGACAAATGTAAGCCCTACCACATGATTCCTCTTATATTTCACCTTTCCATCACCTTTTTCCTTACAATAATATGAAATAATTTTGCCTTATGGATATTCTCACCTTTTCATCTACACCTTATTGCAACTTGTTCAAATATGACCACCTAAAATATAAATTTTGATGGATATTCCACTAGAAAGTTTGTCTCCACAAATATGATGAAATTATACTTAAAACCTGAAATATACGACATGAGGGTTAATTTATCCTTACATTTCTAGATTTATTATTTATTGTGTTATTCTTATCAATGAAATAGATAAAATATGTGAAAAATAGAGAACAACAAAATGAAAATCTCAAACCATCATTCATATTGGATATAACTTAGGAAACCATTTTAGAAGAAAGCCCAGTTGGAAGGTGAGGCTATTGTACTCTCTTTCTTTGATTGAAAATGGATGTAAGTACAAAAAAATGAGACCTACATCTTGTGGGCTGCTACAATTCGCAAATCCTCTTTGCTTTCTATCTCCCTATCCACTCTTGGTTAATCTTCTCATATAAGGAAAAAAATTAATTGAATAAAATAGAAACCATTTTCCTCCTAGTAGCCCGGTTATAACCGTAGCATACTAACCTACTAGTGGTTAAGTTTGACTCCTTGAACTCTTAACTAGAGTTAAAATATGGTCAATTCTCGAGTAATATTCATCATTATCACATGGATAACACATTTTCAATGAATAATGGTGGATGACATGGCATCCTCTTGAATTATGGTGGTCAAAACATGAGGGCCAACTTCGAAGTGGCATAACTTTTGCATATGGACTCTAGTTGTGGTAATTCTTGTGCTATTAGAAAGGTATCTAAGTGAATAAAATAAATAAAATATTTGATTCTCAAGTGGAATTTTTTTATCCTAATATAATTCCATTTGATGTGTCAAACTTAATTTTTGAATTTTTCAAACCCAATTTGCCAAACTATTACCTCTAGTACAAATGGTTCTATGGGTTGATTCCTTGACATTTTTCATTCTAAAGAAATCTATATGGATAAAAACTAATACAAATATACAACATGGATCACATATCCAAATTGTTGGAGACATTTTATCCCCAAGATATTCCACTAAATAAGGTGGGTAAATTGTTCCTCCAAATTCTCTTGGGTGTAGGATTTAGCTTTTCCTTGAAATTTTCCTTTCAACACAATATAAGAAAATCATATTGCCCCTATCTTGTATTTTTGGAATTCTTTTGAAAAAGTATAACCTCTTCCAACTATGCTTGAGAATTTGGTGCCAAATCCTCTACAGAAGGTAGCACTTGCTCCTCTTCTTGATCTAGCCTAGAAGGCATGTAGAGTTTCAAATTATTTACATTCACCACTAAGTTAATGCTTATGTATAGGGATAGACTGATTTTATAGAAATTATATCCAAAATTTCTCAATATTAGAAAGGGACCATATAGTGGAGCCTTTATTTTCTTAATAGGACTATATAGCCTCTAATTGATCAACTATAACCATAGTTTGTCTCATACCTTGAATGGCCTCTCCATTTTATTTTGATCATGCCAAACCTTGTATTTGCAATGTGACTTTTGCAATGCCTCTTGTACCTATATATGGATTTTCATAATATTCTCACCAATTATTTTTTCCCTTAATGAATCCCGTATAATATTATCACTCATTCCTTGTTAACCATATTCAATTTCCAATAGTGAAGGTGAAATATATCTGAAAAAAGTTTCAAATGGGAACTTACCAGTAGAAGTGTCGACTCCTCTATCATAAGAATGTTGTATAGATACCATATTTTCATCCAAAATATTTAGGTGGTTTTGATTGTAATCCATCAAAAGATGAACCAAGGTATGATTGAGTACTTCTATTTTCACATCTTCCTATGGATAGAATGTTGTATACCTTTGTAATTCCATTTCCATATTCTCCCACAATGTATTCCAAAATACGCTAAGAAATCTTGTGTCCATTTGAAATGATGTTCCGTGGTATCTGAAAGTGCACTTGGATTTGTCAAAAGAATGAATTTTTGACTTCTTTTCTATTGATGGACTTTAACAAGACATTACAAGACACATCTCTTTGAACTTTTCAATTAGTACGAAGAGGTAGTCGTGTCCCTTCCTAGTTGTTAGTAAACCTTCCATAAAATGCATGGAAATGTTTTCTCAAGGATGAGTAGGTATAAGAAAGGGATCATATAGAGTTTATTTCATGTTACTAGGATTGATAATACAACAAAGCATGCATCCTATCATGAATATAGATATCAACTCTTGCATCTTGCACCAATACACATACCTCCAAAAGTTTGCCACCTTCTTCCCTACACCAAAGTTCCCTCCAACCTTAGAGGTGCGAGCCTCTCTAATCAACTCTAATTTTTTAACCTTTAGGAATAAATAACTTTTATTTCTTGTAGATTGACCTATATTTGAGATACTAGTCAATTGTACTATCACTATTATGCACATGAATCTGACTCTACAACTACTAAAACACCTCCTTGAAGTCCTCATTGACTTAATATGCCTTTAAATGTATCCATCATGGGTTAATGGCTCCATATGCCTCAAAGTTCCCAAAGCTATGATATTTTATGTGGGTTTCCTTGAAATCATGTTAGCCAACTTGCTTGTGATTCCATTATTTTACTTGATCACTAAATTAAATTGTTGTAGAAACCCCATCCACTTGTAATGCTTTTCCTATTATAGCTTACTATGGGCCTCCACGTAATGTTTTAGTTGGTGATAAAATTGGATTACTATGCCATTTCCCATTTGATAGTGTTTCCACTTCTTCACACCTTGCACCAAGGCATAAATATCCTTTTCATATGTAGGTAGTTGAGAATTTCCCCATGAAATAATTAAGAAGGGTAATGTAGAATCCTTCATCCCCGTGTCAAGAAAACTTCCATAGAATTTCCACTTGCATCTATCTCCACCTTGAAGGGTTGTTGCAAGTGCAAAAATTCCAAAGCTAGTGCTTAAATGATTTTTTTCCTTAACTCCTCAATGACCCTCTTCCAATTCTTTCACCACTAGAAAATCTTGCCACTTCCGACTGTCGCATGGAGTGATGTGGTCACCGCTAGAAATGAGGTTATGAATTTCCTCAGGTATTGTGCTTCCATAATGAAACTCCTGACCTTTGAAATACTAGGAGGCACTAAGAACTCCATGATGGTATCCATCTTGTCACGATCCATATTTAATTCTCATCCACTTCTAACATACCCCAAATACACTAAATACTACCGTAAAAAATCACACTTCTTGAGATTTTCTAATAGTTGGCACTTCTTTAGTACCCCTAGCACCTGCATCAAATGTGATATATGATCCTCCAAAGTAGCATTTTATATTAATATATCATAAAAATAAATAATAACAAATGAATCTATAAAACAA
The DNA here is from genome assembly GCA_031772625.1 of Pinus tabuliformis. Classification (NCBI taxonomy): domain Eukaryota; kingdom Viridiplantae; phylum Streptophyta; class Pinopsida; order Pinales; family Pinaceae; genus Pinus; species Pinus tabuliformis. Next base: position 286,648,650 of record CM062815.1, read on the forward strand.
CACAATATATTTCTCGTTAAGCTGACAATCATATCTAGTACGTTACATAAGGAAAATCTCATGATTGTCCACTCATACAAACCTTGCTTAGTTTTGAAGGAAATTGATCTGTTGTTGAATGTTAGTTTTTCTATTCTAATTTCAACTTCAGATTTATAAATAAATGCTTGTCAATTGCTTCATGTCCATGGTTCTCTTATGGTGTTTGTGATTGGAAATAGGTAAGTTTTATCAAATTTTATGTGAAATACATGAGCAAAAGAACATGAAAAACAAGTGTTGAATAGCAGCAATGAAAAGTACAGCAAACCATCAATTTGAACACTTAACACAGTGTTTTGATGAACGAGTTCACCCCTCCTGGGCTACATCTCCTTGGTCCAACCTCCATGAATTGGGCTTATGTATTTTTTCAATATGGAAAAAATGTTGTTTACAAAGCTCTACTACTCTTGAAACCAGTTTAAATGTGTTTAGAATGCTCAAATTAGCTACGAACATATTTTCAGAGCTCCATTTGGTCACAATTTGCTCTAGGTATGACGAGAACTTATTTCTCCTAGTAATCCTAAACCAAAAATGGAGGTACTCTAGTTAACTCCACTAACCTGGAGTTTCCGCCGAATTAGGAAGCTTTGCCAAAAACACCTCTGAATTAAACTCCTATTTAATTAATATAAAACTCGGATTAATTAACAATAATCTATATTAGTGCTTTTAAACTCGTTTTATAGCATGTTTTTAAGCTAACCATTGGCCTTAACGCTAGCAGTCTCCATGGAGGATGTCACATCTATAGTTTATTGGGTGGTTAGGCTAGAAGTTATGGATTTTGCACTAGCCGTTTCCACTCACCATAATCATATCCATCACCGCCATAGGAGTGTTGATATGTATGGCCTTAAATGTCGCAGGTTCGTGGTCATGTTGGTGCCGGATGTGTGGTAATTATGACCATCAAAGCGTCCACATGGGAGGGCTGGCCCTCCTAACACCCAACCTTAACCACATTAAAATTCAAATAGGCGTGGAGAGCAATAAAGTTAAGAAACAAACTATGGTGCAGTGGTATGGCATGGCGTTTGGTCACAGAAAGTCTCGGGTTCGACCCCCCAACCTGCCATAACATTTTTGGTAACCACTACACACCAAGATAACCTTTGGGGAGGTACATGTGGTGACCTTCGGGTTTGCCACTTTTCCCCTCCTCATTGGTCCTCCATTAACCATCCAAATCATACCACGTCACCACATATGATAACCAACCCACCACATTTGATAACCAGCCAAAATATAACACTTTTGGAAGCCTTATTGGACTGTTGACCACTATTGATGTTGTACAGTCACCTACCACGTCAGAAGTATGGACTGCTGACTATGTAGCGACTACATTTTTTTTCTTATGTTTGGCAAAGCGGACAAAATGCAATATCTTCCTCATACACACTTGGTTTTCAGTGAAACAAGCTGTGTTTGGATAATTTTGCTGAGATGGATGTGGTCGTTTAGGTTTTGATCCATTCTAAGAATTTTTATTTTTGAGCTAAATACTGAGCGCCTGATCATTCCTCCGCACTAGAAGCCTTTTAGACCCCAAAAGATACTATCAATTGTTTAGCAGTGAGGGTACAACTCCCTCACCTTCTCAATCTATAACCATTTGTCTTTAGAAGGCTTTTGTCCCTTCAGTCCCACTCTAAAGTATTCGACATTCCCTCACTTTGATGTTTTGGTTCCTCTGTCAAGTATGAGATCTCGCTGAAGCTCATCAATATATTCATCTGAGAAGTCATCTATTGATGTCAATTGAACATGATCTCCTTGATCATCAATCAGAAGCTCAAACAATCTCAAAATCTCAACATTAACAACAAAGTATATTTGCATATAAGGAGGAAAATATAGCATAAATGCATTGCTACCAATCCTTTCCAGAATTTTGAAATGACCATAATGGGTTGGCTTAAGCCTTTTACCTTCACCTTGAAGTCTCTCTTTGCTAATATATAACCAAACTTCCTCTCCAATTTGAAATTTGTGATCAATACTGCATTTGTCATGCCTTGCCTTGTAGCTGATCTGACCTCTTTCAAGTTGTTCCTGCACTGTATGATATATCAACTAAATTTTCTCTATGAACTTCCTTACCTTATCGATGTTGTTGTGACCATCAATGGCAAAATATTTCTCAAATATGAATTCCAATGGTGATCTTGGAAAGTACACAAAAAATTCCTCAAATGGTGATGTGTTTGTGGAAGAATGTGTTTCCCTGTTGTATGCATGATGTATGTAATGCAACTGTTCATCCCACAACTTGGGATGTTTGTTATAATATCCTCTAAGAAGATGAATGACTGTCTTGTTGACCACCTTGATTTTTCCATCTGTTTGCGGATGAAAGTTTGTACTCTTCTTCCACTTAGTTTCCATCATGTCCCACAAGTTTGACCAAAAGTTCCCAACAAATCGAGAATCTCGATCACTTACAATGGAAGTAGGAAGACCAAAATGAACCCAAATGTTTTGGAAGAAAATATGATTTATTTGTTCAACTGTAATTTTCCTTTTACAATGTGCTAGTATGCACATCTTGCTAAACCTCTCTACAACTACATACAAGTAATCATGACCCTTTGTTGACAATGGAAGACCTCCTACAAAATCCATTGAGATACTCTCCCATGGATGTGAAGGTTTCGGAAGTGGAGTGTCAAATCCTAGTTTCCTATTGCTAGGCTTACTTGTTTCACACAAATAACATCCTCTTATAAAACAAGATACATTGTCAAACATGTGTGGCCAATAACAATATGTTTGGAGATTTGCTATTGTCTTGCCTACACCAAAGTGTCCAACAATCAATGAAGTGTCTGCCCCCCTTATGATATTGTTTCTTTCTCCCTATGGAATACATAACTTTCCAAAGTGATACAACAAACTATTATGGACATGGTAATCCAACTCTTTAATTTGGTTTCCTTGACTCAAGCTTGCATACACATCTTGAAAGTCATTATCATATGCATATTGCTCAATGTAACTTTCATGCAAAACAAAATTGTGTTTGAGAATAATAGATGAACTTACAACAGGCCTAGAAAGCATATCAACTACCTTATTGTAGATTCCCTTTTTGTACTTGATAACTAAATGAAATTGTTGTAGAAAACCCATCCATTTGAAATGTCGTGACTGCTGCAAATTTGACTGTGACTGTAAGTATTGCAATGGTTGATGGTTGGTATGGATATTGGACTCCTTTCCCATCAAGCAGTGTTTCCATCTTTTGACACTTTCTACCAATGCGTAAAGTTCTTTGTCATAGGTGGGATAGTTAGTCACAACTCCATTAAAAATTTGAGAATGAAATGGAATAGGCTTACCATGCTACATAAGAACTAGTCCGATGGCATAATGACTAGCATCCATTTGAATCTAAAATGATTGTCTAAGATCTGGAAGAGCCAATACCAGTTCTGAACTGATATTTTTCTTTAAAGCATCAAATGATTTATGCCATACATCTCCCCAATGGAAGACTTTCTTAACAATATACAATGCATGTAATGGTGCTGCAATGGAACAAAAATTAGTAATAAATTTAATCCAATATTATGCTTACCCTAAAAAGCTTCTTACCTTTGTAATTGTATTGGGCTTGGGACAATTTACAATGGCCTCAACCTTAGATGGGTAGATATTCAGCTCACCTCCTCCAATAATGTGTCCTAAATACACTAAGTAAGTGTTTCCAAATTCATACTTCGACATCTTTAAAAATAATTCTTTATGGAAGATTTCGAAGCCAAAGCTCTAGCCTCAGCTCGTCTCCTTCCTAAGCTTCAGAGAAGGTATGTAGATGACACTAATGTCATCTGGTCCCATGGCCAAGAGGAGCTGGATCACTTCTTCAATCAGCTCAACTGTCAGTCCTCTGCAGTTAAGTTCACCATGGAAAAAGAGGTCAATGGTTGCCTCCCTTTCCTGGACATTCTTATTTCTAAGAATATGGATGGCTCTCTCTCCCACTCAGTATTCCGAATGAAAACGCATACTGAGCAGTATCTTCATGTTGATTCCCATCATTTCCCTGCTCAAAAGATGGGTGTTCTTAACACCCTTGCTACTCGTGCCCTGAGGATTTCTGATAATAAGAGCTTTGATAAGGAGAGATCCCATCTCCTTAATGTATTTGTGGAGAATGGCTACAATAGGCGCCTAGGTCAGAAGGCTTTCCTTAAAGCATCTAAAAATGTGATTATTAATAAAGAACCGAAGGAGCGCCAACTAGGGGTCCATCTTCCCTATGTTCAAGGAACCACAGACGAAATTGCTGGGATCCTTAAGAGGTATGATATCCCTTCTACCTTTAGGCCCCTCAACACCATTCGTAAATCCCTCCAATAGGTGAAAGATCCTGTTGACCCGATGGACATGAAGGGTGTCTACTTGATACCTTGTTCGTGTGGAACCCCCTATATCGGGGAAACAGGACGCTCCATCCATCAGAGGATAAGCGAACATGCAGCTGACCTAAGACATGGGAGAACCAAGTCTTCAGCGTTAGCAGAGCATGTGGAAAAGACCAAGCATCAGGTTTGTATTGAGGAGGCCAAGGTTGTTGCTAAGATTGCTCAATTCCATCATCGTAAATTCAGGGAAGCTATTGAGATTGAAAGAAGGCCTAACAATCTCAATAGAGATGACGGCTGGAAAATCAGTAGCTGTTGGATCCCTGCCCTGTCGTCTTAGTCTTTCCCTTTTCCCCCCTTTTTGTTAGCTTTCTGTGTTCCCCCTGGAGCCTTCCTTCCTCCTGGGGTTGATCCGTTTTGCTCTGTGGTTTCTATTGGTCTTTTTCCTGTCCCTCCCCTTTTTATTTTTTGTCGTTCTCTCTGTTTTATTTTTATTTATTTATTTATATACCTTATATTTACATGTATTTTTTATTTATTATTATTATTATTATTATTATCATTATTATTAATATTAATATTATTATTAATTTTTTATTTTTATTTTTATTTTTATTTTTATTTTTTATTTTTTATCTATTTATTATTTTTATTCCTTTTTCAACTATCTTTTACCTTTCTTTTATCTGTCACCTAACTTTTATCTTGATAACCGAATATTATAACATTAATATATATATTAATAAATAATTTAAATAAATTAAAGTTTTTATAACTAACCATTAAAAGTATTTTATTTATCTATACATTTTACCTAATTTAACTTATTTCCATAAATAATAATAATAATAATAACATTAAGAATAACAATAATATTAAATTAATAATAATATTTTGACTACTAATATTAATAATATCAAGACTATATTACTAATATTATATTAATTATATTTAATAAATAATTTGATTAAACTAAAAATTACTTATATTATTAATATATAATAATAAATATTTTAATTGAATTAAATAAATTACTTTTTCTAGCTAACCATTTAAATTATTTTATTTATTTATATTTTTAACCTTAACTTTATGATTTTAATTGAAATATATATATATATATATATATATATATATATATATATATATATATATATATATATATATATATATATTATTAATAAATTACTTTAACCATCGATAATTTTTCTGGTCCTTAACAACATATTATGATATATATTTATGTTTTATATTAACAATAATTACTAAATAATTTAAATAAATAAGTTAATTATCTCCTTAAACTAACCACTATAAGTATTTTATTTATTAACAACCTAATATCATAACTTTAATATGTTTATATATATATATATATATATATATATATATATATATATATATATATAATTATTAGTAAATAAATTAAGTAATTTTTAAAACTAACCATTAAAAATATTTTATGTTTTAATATTAAAAATAAAAATAATATTAAATTAATGAATAGTAATTTGACATGTGTCCGTAGGTCAAAATTAGCCGTTGATCGATTTAGCCGTTGGAGTCTCTGCTCAGACTATTTAACATGCTAAGCTGGATCTGTTTCTTCAACTTGTCCCGACGATGAACCACACTGGTTGGTTTGAAACGCGTCGACAAAGGTCTTTCCTCATGTGATTTTCGCCGAAGCTCTGCTTACAACTATTATGGATCACAGAAGCCTCAATTCAATAATTGTTCTTTTCTCAAGACATCAAGTACTTTGTTTACATGCATGACATTTTCATCCATAGATTTACTAAATATGAGAATATCATCTAACTAAACAATGACAAATTCATCTAGAAATGGTCTCAATACATCATTCATAACTCTCACGAAAGTAGCTGGGGAATTTGTAAGACCAAAAGGCATAAAAAGCCGCTCAAACAATCCGTGTTTAGTTTTAAATGCACTTTTCCAAATATCCTCTTTAGCTATTCTAACTTGATGATAAGCACTTCGTAAGTCTAACTTAGTGAAATACTTTGCATACCTCAACTGATCAAGAACGTCATCAATTCTTGGGAGGGGACAATGATTCTTTACCATGATTTTTTTCAATGCACAAAAATCCACACACATGCGGCAAGTCCTGTCTTTCTTTGGCACCATCATAATGGGAAAACCACATGGCGAAGTAGATGGGCATATGATACCTTCGTTCAACAATTCTTGAATTTTATTCTTGATTTCCATGCTCTCGATAATAGACATGTGATACATGCCAATGTTTGGAAGTGGAACATCTTGTTGCAACTCTATCTCATGCTGAATTCCCCTCTTGGGAGGTAACTCCTTTGGTTCCTAAAACATATCGCCATGATTTCTTACCACATCAAACAAATCATATTTTAATTTTTCATCACAACCTTCAAGATATTCATAATCAATATCGTTAATTTTCTTGATCATGAGAAGTACAAAATTTTTACTTGCATTTACTAGTCTCTTCATCTGCCCTACATTAACCAAAGAAAAGTTTAACTTTTTGTGATGGGCTCTCACAATGTACTCCACCCCATTCTTGAGCAACATATATTTGTTTTCATGGAAATAAAATACTTCCTTCCTATCATACAATTATGGACTACACAAAATGATTCCTGAGATGTGAAGTGGAACTACATCTAACTCAACTTCATCAATGAACTTTTCAATAATTGCGAACTTGAATAAACACTTCCTTGTAATCTGTAAATTTTCATTATTGACTATCCAACCCAATGAATATGGATTATGATGAGGTAAAGTTTCAAGGTTAAGATTTTTTACGAAGTCTTCTAAAATTATGTTTGATTGTGATCCAATATCAAATAATGCATCAATATTTTTATGGTTTGAAATTACCCTTACATGGAACAATTCTATTCTTGATTCTTCATTTGGAGTTTTGTTTTGACTATGTGAGGAACTAGTGCTTGCAAAAGCTTCTTTTCCTTTTGTAACCGTGGCTGAAATCTTGGTCTCATCACCAGAATATGATCCAAGATCATGTTGTGTGGTAGCGGCCTTCTTTTGTTTTCCCTTATTGTTTTGTTTCGCAGGGCTTAGTTTAGGATGTAATTTCCAACAATGGGATTCATCATCCCTAGGTTTGGAACAATGTTGGCATATAATTTTCTCCCTTCTATCTTCACACTTGCATTCTACTTTCCCTTCCATTTTCCACTCTTATCTTTCTCCTTAACCTTCAATGACTTCTTCTTACTACCCTCTTCCTGAATGTTCTTTCCTCTTGCTTCAAGGTGCATGGCTTGAACACATACCTCATCCAAATTGCTTGGATTGAACATAAGGACAATATCTTTTAAATAGGAATGTAAACCCCCAATATAATTCAACAACGTATCTTGGGAATTCAAGTTTACTCCTAACAACAAAGCCCTCTTTCTAAACTCCTGGGTATAGTCTTGTACTATTTGGCCTTTAAGCTGCGTAAAATTTTGCCAACTCATAATGAATTTTTTTATATAGGATAAAGGGTAAAACTATATTTTAATTGTAGAAACAAATTCAACCCAATAAATAGATATCTTACAATGAATTCACATTTGCTCTTGAGCCTTTGATTCCCACTAGACTATGGCTTCTCCTTCTAGCATCAATGAAAGCAACTGGATCTTTACGTCGTCTTCTTGAAGGTTCTGAATTCTGTAGTAAACCTCTAATTGTCGAATCTAGTTGTCTAACTTTTCTGCATTCAACTCACAATTGTACATTGGAAGTTCAAACTTAATGTCCAATTTGAGTAAGGGAGTTTTTTCCTTTGGGGTTTTTGAATGAGTATGAACAATATTTGTGGTGGAAGTGGAAGATGTTTTTTGAGATGTTAAGGATGAGGAAGATGATGAAGAAGGTGGAGATGGAGGAGGCTTTCCTCTATTACCCTTTGAGTCCTTCTTTTCATCCTTTTTAGCTCCTGAGCTTCCCTCTCCATGTGGAGGCTTAGAACTCTCTCCAATCATTCTAGTGTTACTCTCTTCATAGAGGACTCTAACCATGTCACTCAAGTCATAGAAATATTTCTTGAATGCTTCCTCTTCGGAAAGACCTTCAGTCTCTCTTGCTCCAGACATGATGGCTTTGGATTCAAGCTCATCTTCTTCTACTTCTTATACCTCCTTAATCTCAATTGAAGGTAAAACTTGAGTTGTTTCAAGTGCAACAAGAATTAGAACATTGGGTGGAGATTATGGCCTTATGGCTCTCTTTCTTCTGGTCATAACCTTAGGAGTCCCAACCAACAATTTCCCTTCTCCTCTCTACAACTTTTACCTTGTAAGCATCACAATTTTGCAACCATTAAAACCCTACTTGCACAAGCCTCAAGCAATCAAGCAAATAAACCTTTTCCTCTGATATCAACTTGATTTGTTATTGAATGTTAGTTTTGTTGTGCTAATTTCAACTTCAGATTTATAAATAGATTCCTATCAATTGTTTCATGTGCATGGTTCTCTTATGGAGTTTGTGATTGGAAAGAAGTAAATTATATCAAATTTTATGTGAAATATATGAGCAAACTAGCAAGAAAAACAAGTGCTAAACAACAACAGTGAAAAGTACAACAAATAATCAACTTGAACACTTAACACAGTGTTTTGATGAAGGAGTTCAACCCTCTTGGGCTACATCTCCTTGGCCCAACTTCCATGGCTTGGGCCTTTGTATTAGGTCAATATTGAAAATGATTTGTTAACAAAACTCTACTACACCTTAAATGTGTTCAGAATGCTCAAATTAGCTAGGAACACCTTTTCCTGACCTCCATTGCGTCAAAATTTTCTCTAGTTATGACCAAAACTACTTTCTCCTAGTAATCCTGCACTAAAACTAGAGGAATGCCAGTTAATTACACTAAACTAGAGTTTCCGCCAAATTAGGAGGCTCTGCCAAAAACACCGCCAAATTAAAATCTTGTTTAATTAACATAAAACATGGATTAATTAACAATAATCTAGATTAGTGATTTTAAAATTGTTTTATGGCGCATTTTTAGGCTAACCATTATCCTTAACACTTGCAGTATCCATGGAGGATGTCACATGCACAATTTATTGGGTGGTTAGGATGGCAATTATGGCTTTTTCTCTGGCCATTTCCACTCACCATATCCGTATTCGTCACCACCGGAGGAGTCTTCACATGTATGGCATTAAATGTCGCAAGTTCGTGGTTATGTTGGTGCTAGATGTGTGGTAACCATAACCACCATAGAGTTCAGATGGGAGGGCTAGCCTTACTAACCCCCAATCTTAACCATAATAAAATACAAACAGGTGCGGAGAGAAATACGATTAAGAAACAAATTGTGGTGTAGTGGTATGGAATGGAGTTTGGTCGGAGGAGCTCTCGAGTTCGACCCCCTCGCCTGTCATAAGATTTTTGGTAAGCACTGCATGCTGAGCCGACCTTTGGGGAGGGACACGTGGTGGCCTCTTGGCTTGCCACTTGTCCCCTCCTCATTGGTCCTCCATTAACCAACCAAATCATGCCACGTCATCACATATGATAACCAACCAAAATATGACACTTGTTGAAGCCTGATTGTATCATTGACCACTATTGAACTTACACAGTCACCTGCCATGTCAGCAATACGGACTGTTGACTATGCAGTGACTGTGCATTTTTTTTAAATTTCTTTTGTTTGGAAACGCAAATAGAACTCAATATCTTCCTCATACGAACTTGGTTTTCAGTGAAACAAGTTGCGTTGGGATCGTTTTTCTGAGACGGACGCAATTGTTCAAGTATCAATCCATTCTCATAAATTTTATTTTTGAGATAAATACTGAGTGCCTGTTCAACAATCTCCTAAGTATCTTCTTCTCTAACTCGAACCTATTGATATCCAAACTTTAAGTCTAGTGTGATGAAGAATTTGGCTTGTTGAAACTCATCCAATAGATCATCTATATTAGGGAGGGGTGCCTATTCTTGAGTGTAATTCTCTTTAATGAGTTATAACTAACACACACATGCTACAAGTTCCATTCTTCTTTGGCGTAATGAGGATGGGTGACCCACATGATAATATACTTGGTCGAATGGAAACTTGTTCCAATAACTATTGAAACTTCTTCTTAACCTCTCATGATTCTATAATGGACTTCCTGTATAGCCTAATGTTTTATAATGAGGATTCTTGCAATAGTTGGATCTTTTTCTCCACATCCCTCCTAGGACGTAGCCCTATGGGTTCCTAGAACACACCCTTATATGCTTGTCACAACCCTTCCATTTTTTATTCTATTAGTTAGTGCACCCCTATAGGGATGCTTTTTTTTTAACCAGATGTTATATATATTGGTTTTCTCTCAAAACCAATAAAAAATACTTCTTTATAGAATTGATCAACTTCTTAGTTTGGTTGGAACTTACGAGTGGCATTTGAAAATTTCCCTTCTACACGCTGACGGTAAAGGATTTTTCTTCCTTGATGAGGCATGAAGATTGCATCCTTAATTCACATGTAGGGACTTCCAAACATCACTCCATATTCATCAAGGGGAACTACAAGGTGAATGCATGTATATGAGTTACACTTTTGGGCCAAATGTGGCGATGAAATTTCAAAATTTTACTCTTTTATCAAATTGAAGCATTCAAAATTCATATAAGCATTGTGAATTTTAACTTAGAGTAAAAAGAAAATTTGTGGAGAATTATGTTTTTGTCCTAATATATTTTTTGAAAAAGAAATAGTGTCATATAATATGTCAATTCTCCATTAAATGGAATGATTGTCCTTTACATCTTAACATGTATGCTTGTGTTCATGTAGCATAACTTAGTCTAATATATATATATATATATATATATATATATATAGATATATATATATATATATATATATATATATATATATATATATATATATATATATATTTGTGTGTGTGTGTGTGTGTGTAATATACACAAAAAGAGATAAGTTGTACATATAAAAACTTTTTTTTTAATGCAAAATTATATTTTTATTATTTCTCAAAGTTGGAAAATTAATATTTGAATTGCATTTTTTAGAGACATGTGTCCACATAAAAAAACTTTCCCACCATTTAAAACAATTCAAAAAGTAAGAGTACCCTTTCGAATAATACTCGTAAATGAAGATGGTGGTTTTTTTCATTATTATTATTTTTTATTTTGTATATTTTATGTTATTGATTTTTAATTCAACCCCTTTGAAATTGTCCAAAAAATTTGCAAGCATAATGTTTAAAAGAAAATAGCTAAAAAATATTATATGATTTCAAAAATGTCAAACTCATATGCCATTGGATAAAGGATTCCTTCATGAATCCAACAATATTAACTTTGCCACCTACGGACAAAGGATGCATTCAGTCTGCTAGGCTTCAAAATGGTGTTCCAAAGAAATTTGCGGACGAGGAGATACAAATTTATTTGCTTAAGCTCTGAGGAGCTCAATCGACTCCTTAAAACGCTCAATCAAGTGTTTAAGGTAAAAATTCAAATAGCTCGATTGAGGGTTTAAGAAACGGTAGATCAAGCAACCTTTTCTAATTCCACATGCCATGATGTATTGGAGGAAAATTTTAAAAAAATGGCTTTATCGAGCCCATTATTCGATCAAGATCCTATCCTCAAGGTACACAAGAGTTTGATTGAGAGTTTTTTTTAAATCTCGATAGAGAAATATTAAAGCCCTCAAATAGCTTGATTGAGGGATTAAATATTTCTCGATCAAGCACTTAAAAAGGCTCGATCAAGATGATTTGTTTCATTGATAATGTGCCCTTGCTTGCCAAAAGAGCGTAACTCAACTCCATGCATAGACCCTACATCTAGTTCTACTTCATTAATAAAATCAACACTAATTTGATTTTATACTATTTTGTTACCTTTAGTTCAGCATGCTTATTTACCGAAACTAAGGATACAGGCTTGGATGATCATAAACTCTTAGTCCTAATTTGTGTACTAGCTCTATTGTAATGAGGCTTTCCTATAATCCTGGGTTAAATAGAATAAAAATACTTTTTTGTCTTGACACGTACATTTATATGAAAGAGAGTTGTGTTTTCTTCTCTTCTTGTTGTTGAAGGCTATTCAAATTCATTTCCTTATGCATTAAAGTACAAGTGATCTTATCATACCAATCAGAGCTACATTCCACTTGATTACTTGAGTATGTGGCCATAATTTTTTTTTTCTTATTATATTTCTCTTTTGTTTTAGTTGAGATTTGTATGCAACTTCTAGAACTTCTCCTCTATATGATTTTCAATGCTATAGTAGTTGCATTGGTTGTTGGTATCTTTGCATCTATGTATTGTGACTATTTTCTCCTCATCCTTTCCTCATTTCCAGTTCTTATTCCTTACATTGGAATCTACCTTGTGATATTTTTTCTTTGACCCACTTGATTACCATTTCTATTAGTCTATGTTTTCTAGGTAGTATTCCTATACATAATCCTCATCCACTAATATGGGTTTGAACACCATGTCTTGCTTCTAGATATGGTTTTATATACCCCTCAAATATTTAAGTACATATAGGTTCTTTATAAAGACAAAGAGAACTATGTTCATGTTTATAAATTATTTGGTGTACTCTTATACACTCTACCCTTTTCTCCTCTTGAAGTAATTCCACCTTATCCATTGGTCCTCTACATGCCTAATAGGGTAAAATTATGATTTTATGATGGTTTTGAGATGATCATACTTAGTGACTAGAGGATATCTCTCCAACCTCAAGGTATTTGTGTATCTTTCCCACTAGGTTAGGGCACGGCCCTTTAATTTCATCCAAGAAAACATAATATTATTTTCTTCCTTTATATGATGAATACTAAAATAAACTTTGAATTTCTGCAACTAATGATAAACATTAGAGGATAAATCTCACCTTGATACAAATTAATGTCTAACTACACTTCCATATTAAATATGGGCTATAAATGGTTCATGAAACTGAGATTATGTTGATCCCTTTTGGTTTATTTCCTAGATTCCTTATTTTCTTCTTCTTGATCCATTGATTTCCCCTATGATCCTACCTATATGTTAGAACATCCATCTTCTCCCAATAGAATGAACTTATTGTCACAGTTGCCATGAGGAGGTTCGCATTTTGGTTTATATATGTGACTTGTGTTTCAAGCCATGAAAACCTCTCCTTTGTAGGACCTTGAGGGCTACTGATAGTTTCATTAGGTATTGTTAGGGTTTTATTATTTTTGGCTTAGCTAATTTGGATACACTATAAATACCCAAAATATATGTAAGGAAACGTAATCTAACAATAATATGGTCTACAAACTTTCCCTATTATTCCATTGGATATTTTGTCTCAATAGATATGATGAAATTAAACTTAAAATCTGATATCTACACTATGAGGGTTAATTTGTTCTTAGTTTTCTAGACTCGTCAATTACTGTGTTATGATTATGCTTGAAATACATAAAATATGCAGGAAATAGAGAATACTGATGTAAAAATCACAAAATAAAATTGACACAAATATAACCTTTGTAACCCTTTCTAGAGAAATCCTAGCTAGAAGGTGAGGCCACTTGGGTCTCTTTCTCTAAAAGGGGAATTGATGCAATTACAAAGAAGTGACACATGTATCCTGTGGGTTTCTATAGTCTACAAAACCTCTTTGTTTTCTCTCTCCCTATCCAATTTTGGCAACTTTTCTCATCTATGGAATAAAATGTACTGAAATAGAATAGAAACCCTTTTGTTCATAGTTGTCAAGCTATAACACAAACAAATAGGTTATTAGTGGTCAAGTTTAGCTCCTTCAACCCTTAGCTACAGTTTCAATATGGACTCCTATAGAGTCTTCTTCATCATTAGTATGTGGCTAGACCCCTTTCCATGAATATTGGGAGCTTATGTGGCATGCTCTTGAATTATTATGGTCAAAACATGAAAGTCAAATTCCAAGTGGCATAACCTTTTTAGACAAACTTTGGTTGACGTCATTCTTACACCATTGGAAATTTATATATGTGTAGAGTAGTGATAAAAGGTGTGGTGCTTATGCAGAAAATTTATACCCCAAAAACAAAAATTGGTTCCTCAAAATTCTTTTAGAAGTTTTCAGACCACATCTCACCAAACTAGGACCCATCGACAAAATTATTTGATGAGTTGATTCCACCACTTTTCCCATTCTAAAAGATTCAATATGGTCGGAAAATGATATAATTATCCAATCTAGATCACTTACCTAGACTGAATGTTACAAACAATGTTCAAATTGGTCAACACAATGTTCAATACCCCGATGCGATCATTAGTAGCCAAAAATAAAAAAAATAGGCTAGCCTTAAAATGCACTATGAAAAATCAACTAGATTCTTAACATTATCACTTATATCACATAACTTTTCATAAATAGAATCATCACACATACAACTCTTTCCATAGCTCTAATAATAGTCATTATTGTGGATGTATTTTCTTGTATGAAATTTATGTGAATGTGCTCATATTATTAATATTTTCTTAATTAATTAATATTATCCATGACATAAAAGAAATCGCATAGCAAGTAAACCTTAGAATCTCCCCTTTTGATCGTGTAATTTACCTAACTATAGAAAATATTTGATTTTTATATTTCTCACCAAGTCAGAAATACATATTATCATTATACAAATATCTTATACATATATGAGGTTTGAAAAGTAGAGATATTTGAGTACATACATGCTTTTGAATTTTTGGATAACCTTATCTTATCATTACTTTAAACTAAATAGTTGTTATTCATGATATAAAATATATTTTCTGTTACATGAACATTGATTATATTTTCTTATGAAAATTGATTATATTTTTTTGGAATAGTCTACAGATTTTTTTTTTTATTTAATTCATGTTCAAAGTAAAAGGATATTTAAAAGAAAATTGGCAAATATTTAGCCATTTTATAGAGAATTGTATTTAAAATTTGCATGAAAATTATAAAATTATAATTAAATGTAATGGACCAAATAATCTACATATGAAAATTAAAATTTTATTGTATAGGATTGTTTAGGAAAAAAGTATGTATTATTACGAGTAAAAATATTTATGAACCATTCAATAATTAGTAAAAGACTAATCACTGTATCCTGAAAACATATCTTAATTAAATTGTTAAAAACATATCTTAGTTTTCGAATTTTTATTCGTCACATAATTAGGATTCAGTATCAAATGTTTCAAAATATTAATATTATGTATTTTTGAAAATATATATAGTAGAAAAGGCATTTTAACTTAACCTTTTCGGTTAGCATAAGTTGTAATAGTATAAAAAGTTATATAATTTAAAAAATTAAAATTATTGTGTTGAGGCGTGTTTTTCAATTCAATGTCGAGTAAATGTGTAGATGTAATGTAAGTATATAAATAATTTTAAATGTCATTTTAATAAAAAAAAATAGAAAAAAAATAAAAGTGAAAAGTTATTAGTGATATTGATGAGTCCAAACATTTAAATGTTGGGTCAACTAATAATAAAAAGTTAAAGTAATAAAAATAAATAAAAAAATCAATTTGTTATATTTTGATTTTGCGAATAGACTTTGTTACAATACCATGGCTTCATGGCCGAAAACCATAACTTATTTCACAACAAAAATATTTTATAACAATATGACAATATTCTTAACCATGATTATTTACCGTCATTTTACTGTGAATATTATTAAATTGTAATTTACTTAGGCTTTGTGCCAATACCATGGCTTACCAATATCATATTCACAAAAAATCATAACTTATTTCACAATCAAAATATTTTAGAACAATATGAAAATATTTGTAACCATGGATATTCACTCTCACTTTACCATGGATATTATTGACTTGTAAATAAATTTTGTTACAACACCATGGGCCAATACCATGGCTTATCAATACCACATGCCCAAAAAACATAACTTATTTCACAATCAAAATATTTTATAACAATATGACAAGATTATTAATCATGGATATTCACCCCCACTTTGCCATTGATATTATGAACTTGTGAATAGGCTTCGTTATAATACCATGGGATAATACCACAGGTTATCAATGCCACATGCGTAATACCATAACTTATCAATGCCACATGTCAAAAAATCATAACTTTTCGCAATCAAAATATTTTTTAACAATATGACAAGAACCATGCATATTCACGTCCACTTTACCATGGATATTATTAACTTGTAAATAGGCTTTGTTACAATACCATCTGCCAACGCCGTGACTTATCAATAACACATGCCCAAAAACCATAACTTATTTCACAATAAAAATATTTTATTTTAATTTAATTTTATAACATTTTTTTAATTGAAGCTAAAATGAAAAATGTTATAATTACTTTTGAGATATATCTAAACCCTATATCCTCACGACTATTATAAATATTCTCATATAAATTAAATTAAAGTTGTAATAAAATTGAAAATGAGAATACTTTCATACTTAAAGATGTAGAATTTATATAATATAAATAATATTAGTGAGAACCAAAATAGATCCATGTTAACTAAGGATCCAAGTGATGACAACAAGAAAAGTGAAGAGGGAGAAGGGTAGTCTAGAGGGAGGGAGATAGTAACAAATCCGAAGGGAAAGAGAGAGAGCGAGAGAGAGAGAGTTGGAGGGGAAGAGAGGGAGAAAAGAACAAAGGAGAGATGGAGAGAGAGTGAAGGAGAGAGGATAGGGGGAAGAGATAGGGAGACACAAAGATGTAGGGGATAGAGAGAGAGATGGGGGGTGAGACAGAGGGTGTGACAGTGGAGGAATGGAGACAGAGTGAGGGAGTGACAAGGGAGGAATGGAGAGAGAGGGGGGGGGAGAGAGAGAGAAGGAGAGAAGCGGAAGAGAGAGGTAGAGAGGAAAAGGGAGAGAGAGAGAAGGAGAGAAGCAGAAGAGAGAGGTAGAGAGGAAAAGGGATAGAGAGAGAGAGGCAAAAAGGAAAAGGGAGGGAAGGAGGAAGGGGGAGAGAAAGAGATATGGAAAGAGAGTGTGTATGTTTAGGGATGAGATAGAGGGAGCGAATAAGAAAGAGACACATAGATACAAATATAGATATTATATAGTTTTATATAACTAGCATATATCCATCTCAACCCCAGATCTATCAGCGACCGAGAGGGATGAAATCTCTTAAAGTGTAAACCTTTCCACAAGTTTTACACTCAAAAAATTAGTTTGCACTTCAAATGATTGCATCCCTCTTGGCGCTTGATAAATCCAGGGTTAAGATTGAGCTAGACTAATTTAGAAATAATTACAATATTGATTTAAGAAAACTCTACTCTCCCATTTTTAATATCTAAATACGATTAAATTGTGACGTTTTTCCATAAAAAATAAAATAAATTATATTTATTAAAAAAAGGCTTTCCATTTATAAAAGAACATTACCACCTGTGTAACACTTACTATATGAAAAACATTTGACATGATAGAGTAACAAAATTTAATAATTTTCTTTTATTATTGCCATCGCGATGAAGGCAAATTTTCGAATTACTTTCAATATTTTTAGTCACGAAGGGGCGGCGCTCTTTTACGTATAATGTGGCGCATCATTTTTCACCTCTGCGTAAAGAAATGGAACCTTTTTGTATTCGAGTGACAAGGATTTTTTTCTTTTGGTTTGTGAACAATATAATAAATTGTTCTTTGGTCATTCATGAACGGAAACTTCTCAAATATAAAGTCTAGAAATACATGGATTTTATATATATTATGTATCATCATTTTCAGCCTATTAAGTTATAAATATTAAAATTATTTGACATGAAACATTTTTAAAGAAATAAAGTCCAATGATTTGCTTTTGTTATGGACCATGGCGATGAACACAAACTTTCGAATTAATTTCGATATTTTTAGTCACGCAGCTCTTATAATATGACGTGGCACATCATTTTTCTCCTTTGCATGAGCAAGAATGCAACATTTTTTTATTCGAGTGACAAGTATTGTTTACTATTGGTGTGTCCATGGAAATAATATAAAAAAATGCTTAGATTATATATACTATGTATCCTCATTATCGGCCTATTAAGTTAAAAATATGAAAGTGATTTAATATCAGACAATTTTAAAGAAATAAAGTCTAATGATTTGCTTTTATTATGGGCCATGGCTATGAACCCTAACTTTCGAATTACTGCCAATATTTTGACACATCAATTTTGTCCTCTGCATGAACAAGAATGCAACATTTTTTATGTCCAGTGACAACTATGGTTTACTTTTGGTGTGTCCATGGTAATAATATGTCCATTGCTTCTGCGTGGATGGAAACTTCTCAAATTATAAAATATAGAATAAATATATGTAGAATATATATACAACGTATCCTCATTTTCGGCCTATTAAGTTATAAATAAACTAAAAGAAAGGAAATGTACATAACCCACAAGACATGTAGGGAACAAAAACATATAACTCATGCTCTTCATTAGTCAATAAAATGTTCTCAAATCAGTAGGTATAAGAATATTTGGATTATATATAATATGCTTCCTCATTATGTGCCTATTAAATTATAAATAAATG
Organism: Pinus tabuliformis; assembly: GCA_031772625.1. Classification (NCBI taxonomy): domain Eukaryota; kingdom Viridiplantae; phylum Streptophyta; class Pinopsida; order Pinales; family Pinaceae; genus Pinus; species Pinus tabuliformis. Next base: position 286,667,662 of record CM062815.1, read on the forward strand.
ACAATATAGGAGATGTACATAACAAAGTGGACATGCATGGAACCAAAAAAACATATACCTCATACTCTCTCACACTTTTTGTGGGATCCAAACTTTCATTCACCCAATGGAGTCGTGTTAGTTGTGCTTACCGTTTGAAAATTCCTTTTATATCGTTGGATATATCTGGGCAACCATGAGCCCTGAAAAGTATAAACAATATGTCACACAAAGTATACCACAATATATGACGCAATGAATACCATACATCCCATAGATTAATATATCAATATATCAGCAATTGACTATATAGACCCAACCCTTCAATATATAGTATTATATTGAAGTATTATAAGGTTAGCGAGGCCACCCACGTGCTAAAGTTTATCATGGAGCGGCCACTCACCATTGAGTTTGAATATAACAAGATTGGGTATAAAACTAACGGCTCTCCATCACCTATCTCTAGAATGTGGTCCACAAGGCATGATATTTACTTATGGATCACCTCTTCATAACGTGGGGTGCTCATTTGCAGGATGCATCGTCCCACCGGTTTCCGTCGTGCTCATTAAACAAATGTGATAACGACATGTTATTTTCTCCATTGTTACTATCCCACAATGCGACAATTTTGTCGTGAGTGGTGGTCAAAACGGAAAAATAGAGTGTGCAAAAAGTTTTCAAATGCTATGGCAGTATTGTTTTCATTGCAAACAAACAATGACATGCTTTAAGATAGGGTTTAAAAAAAAAACATATTTAGTTTGTAAAAATAATAATTAAATAAAGATTTAGGTATGCGATAATATTTATTAGAATTTAAGATAATTTAAATTTGAAATTATTAAATTTTAAAAAAATAAAAAATTTTAATATATATTTTTAATATCATTTAATATAAATGAATTATTATAGATATAAATGATTTAAAAGGTTACAGGGTAATAAATTTGATGGTTTTTGGTATTGAAGAGATCTCTGTGTAAGATAAAATTGTATTGGTGGCTTAGAGATATATGTAATTTTTTTTATGTTCAATTCAAAATTGAGTATATCATTTTAAAATAAAAATAAAATAGAATATATATATATATATATTGAGATTTTTTGGAAGTTTTTTTGGTTTAATATCTTTAAAATCCCGCAAAAGTTTATAGAAATCATGAGCTTGATAGGTAATAATCCAAGTGCCCTAGGAGTTTTTGGTGTTGAATCCATATATACAATAAAAAAACGAGTTTAAATAACATAAATCAAGATCTCACCTCAAAATTTTTCACCGGCACCGAAAAGTCCAAAAAATTACACAACTCCATATATATATAATTAAACATTGTTTGTCTAACTCTTATTATACTTGTGTTGATTATTAACATTATTTCTTGAGCCAAGAGGCTCATTCTATAACCCAATATGATGGCAATGTGTAATTCTATCAATATGAGGGCAATGTGTAATTCTGTCCATGCTCAAGCTGAAACTAACACGGTCCTTTTTAAAACAAAAATAAAATATTCTTTGAATTAAAAATTAATGTTAACTATAATCAAAACAAGAAACAAATATACATATTTGGTCAGTTTTACATCAAATTTGACATGTGCCCTTTTTGAAATAAGAATAAAATATTCTTTGAATTAAAAAATAATGTTGACTATAATCAAAACAAAAAAAATATACATATTGGGTTAGTTTTACTTAAAAATATTATAAAAAGTAGTCTAACTCTAGTTGTGCTTGTTTTATTGATTTCCCTTTAGACATATATCACATTAAAATAATGATTTTGAAACCATATTTGGATTTAATGAATAAGCATATAAAAATTTAATATTATCAATATAATAAGATTCTTAACCACGAATATTCACCCATTTTACCATGGATGTTATTAAATTCTAAATAGGTGTTTTTATAATACCATGGGCCAATACCCTGGCTTATCAATACCACATACCCAAAAATGATAACTCATTTAATATATATATATATATATATATATATATATATATATATATATATATATTATTCTAATTTCATTAAAAAAACATATTACTTACAATACAAATATCACAAGATTCATAACCATAGGTATTCACCCCCATTTTATATGGATATTATTAAGTTGTAAATAAGTTTTGTTACAATACAATGGCCCAATACCATGGCTTATCAATACCAAGTTCCCAAAAACCATAAATTATTTTAAAATCAAAATATTTAATAAGCATCCAGTATGTAGAGATGTTGTAATGTCAACATTTTGACCCACTCGAAATAAAATAAATCTTAAATTTAAAACTGAAAAATTAATAATGATAATTATAGTAAAACATTTTGAATTGGTTAAATTACATAAAAATAATATATAATTAATAATTAATAATTATAATTATAATTACTAATAAAACCACTCTAGATCTATCTCAACTCAGAAACTATCAAGTACCAAGATGGATCAAATGCTTTTGATATGAAAACTTCTTTTAGATTCAAATGAGATTTGATACATGGACCTAGGTTGGTTGATGTTACAAGATATGGTAAAAATATTTCACTCTCGCTCATAATTATAAATAAAATATTTCCATGTCCATATAAAATAAGATAACTTTATATCAAGTTTTAAAATTCTTCAATATTAATTAAAACAAAAAAAATTGATATTATTTATATTTTCATATTTCAATTGGATATGTAAATAAATCATTCTAATATTTCTATTAACTCATTTATTTTAATACCAAATTCAAAATAAACATAAAGATATATGTATATAGGATGAAATAAAGTATTTCAATGTTCAAAGAGAAGAAATAATTAAAAGTAAAAAAAAATTCAATGTCTTCCTTATAACAATAATAACATAAAGACATGTACAATGTAATCCATACATAAAATATCTCAATGCTCACATTAGCTAAATTATTTTAATGTCAAATTTACATATTATATATGGTTTAAAATAATAATAATAATAACAACAATAATAAAATGTCTATATTTTATCCAAAGTAATCAAAAAATTAAAATTCTTATTTTTATAGCATTTCAAGTATACTTATTTACATTTTTAAGTATTTATTAACGGTTAATTTTGAATCGAGCAAATATTTGTTGGAATTGCATGTTTAAGCTATTTTATTCCATGTATTTAAGAGATTTTCAAGAGGTTGAATCTATTTATACATTCAAAAATACAATTTAGAAAATGAATATATATATATATGTGTGTGTGTAGAGAGATTCTAACCATCATCTATAAAGTCACTAAAAAATGTAACATTTGGAGATGCAATTTTTTGAAGTTTTTCACTATAAAAAAAGATATACACCTCAATGATTTAATCCTTCTAAAATCTTTCTATATCCTTTATTAAAATAAATCTAAACTAATTAATAATACAACGCAATATAAAATAGATAATATACTGAGAAAGATCAAATCAATTAATTAATTAAATAAAAAATATAAGATGATTCCACGATCAGCTGAAACACATATTAAGTGGAGTAAGGACAAGTTTCATATGCTTCCTGAATATGGGAATTTATTATTTTCCTGTAAGCACGCATAGTAATTTGTATTTAGATGTTCGATTCTGTAGTTAAATTAGTCTTTTTAGAGTTTTTTTAGCTTATTTGAATAATTAAACGATTTAAAGAAAAAATGATATCACAATTTGCAAATGTTTTGACGAGGCATTTTTCATATCTTATAGAATTTATTATAAAATTACATTTTAAATTATAAAATATATCAAGTAGTGATAGGAATGTTTGTTTAGATATTTGATTCCATAATTTGTTTATTTTCAAAATTTCCTCCTATTAAACTATTGGTTTAAAGAAAAAAAATTTCGCAGTTTACAAAGATTTTCCAGAAACATCACTTTTTATATTCAAGTAATCTAAATGGTTTAAAGGGAAAAAAAAAATTCTCACTGCTATGAATGTTGGGCTTGCTGCATCATTATTTATTTATATAAAGATTTTATTTATATAAAGATTGGTGATTGTGGGTCTTTACAAAGTCTATTTTATAAGATTTCCTAGAGATCGAGAAAAGAACATATGGTTTATCTATTATCGGAAAAAGATGAGGATAAATACTATCAGATAGCTATGGGAAATTCTTTAGCGTTAAATCAAAGAATTCAAGAAGAACAAATTACTCCAGCTCGATACGAACAATAATTTATAATTATTGCATGGGAACAAATCTATTTCAGAAGTATTTTTCCTTTCCAATATTTTTGCGTTGGAGTTTCCCTTATTCCTTTTCTCGAACATAAAATTGGCGAAATTTTTAAGAAGCACCAATTTGATAACTTACGGAACCTATTATAAAATTACATTTTAAATTATAAAATACATTTACAATTATTGAAATATGTATGAACTTTTGTCTTAGTTTCCATATATCCATGGAATACATCCACCTTGGTACCAACGTCACCCATAGCTATACCACGTTCATGTACGTAGCTCTCATTTCAGCCGATCAATGCACTTATCATTAGCTATAATAGGACTATTCTGATACTTATAATACCCCTGGCATCGATTTCCATGAGAGAGGCTTTTATTTTATTGAGGCGACCAAGTTGCCATTAGATTGTGCTTCAAATGAGTACCCTTTGTTTTTATTTTCAATTAGTACCGTTCACAAAGTTCCACGCTTATGGTATTATGGTTTCCATATTAGTTTGACTGATTTTGATTAAGGTGGAAAGTATGAAATTTTTAATAATTGAAGAGGGTGAGAAATTATTTTAAATTATAAAGAAATTTCATAATTATCACCATAATCAAAATATGTCAAACTGATATGTACAATAAGTTTATTTGTTTCCTTAAATATTTTTATTATTTATAGAGATACGAATCTTGTTTGTGTGCAAGCAACCATAGAATGTTTTTTAGATTCTCGATTTTCTAATTGATTTAGATTTATTTTTATTATTTAAAGAGATACGAATTTTGTTTGTGTGCAAGCAACCATAGAATGTTTTTTAGATTCTCGATTTTCTAATTGATTTAGATTTTTTTTAGATTTTTATGATGTATTTAAATAATTGAGTGGTTTAAAGGAAAAAAATATTTCACAATTTGGAAAAGTTTTGATGAAGCAGGATCTTCATAATTTATAGAACTTATTATAATAATAATATAGATTTATTAACTTTGTATTTACCAAGCATCGAGAATGATCAAATATTTTGGTGTCAAAATCTCTTTAACAATGAAAATAGATTGGTTCTTTCTAGATTCTTTGTATATCTAGAGTTAAGAGTCTACGAGGATTTAATTTCTTCATTTGTAAACTAACAATCCTTCTTAATAATATATCAATAAAGTTTTCAAAGAGATCAACATTTTGAGATGCATACTTTTCATTCAAATTTCTAATCTCAAAGACGTTTACACATTGAGATATTTTATTCTTGAAATTTTTCATGGCTATAGTGTTAGGGTGGATTTATAATGGTTATAATCAATTTTTAATGTCAAATTTCATTTAATTGAATTTCAAGTGATCTTATAAGATATTTTTTAATTTTTTATGTTAGCTATTTTATGTTTGTATAATAGGATATTCAATTAATTTTTTAAATATTATTATATTGGAAGTTATAAGACAATTAGAGGTAGCTTAAGTGGTTGGGACTCACGATGGTAATTAACGTATTCGTTAACTTTGATCAGTATTGTTTGCACACTATCATATAACACTAGGGACTTATTCTTGACAATAGCAATATGTGATCCTTGGTGGCAATAACAATTGTATGTTTTAGTTACTTGATTTCCCCTAGAGATAAAATGAAATTGTTGAGAAAGTTTAATGGTTAAGAACATGCATTTCCTCATAAAAAGTCATATGTTTAAATCTATAGCGATGTGTAACAAATACATCTCTCTAAACTTTAATAGTAAAATTTCTATGTTGAAACAATTGCATTGACCCACAAACAAGGTGCTTCATACAGCAGTTTATTATCTCTCTTATCTACCTCCTTAAAATAAGATAACTAAAATTATTATTTTAAAATATCTAACCATGATTTTATTGTTTATAAAAAAACTTAATATCTCCACATAGAATGGGATAATATGTATTACTCTTAACTTTAATTTCCTTTTTGGTTAAGTTGTCATAGTTTTGGCTGTAGGCTTGACTTGTGGTTTGAGAAATTGAAACCACTGACATCTAAGCCATCAAAATCACTTGGAGATCGCACCCAGCCTAGGCCACACCTATCACGCCCCTACACATATGGTAGTCTTTCAACCGCTTATAGTGAGGTGTAGCACTACCAATCATTTTCGTTTTACCAATACTTACGATTGTAGACTACACCTAACATTCCATTTTTCCTACTTAGTTTGTGTTTCGCAACCAAGTATTATTAATGTGTGTTCCTTTATACAAGTGAAAGCCCAAAACATTCACATAAATAGCATTATACAAGAGAAATGCACAACAGTATCAAGGGAGGGGAAACTCCCTGCAATATGAGTATGCCCGAATCAATATATTATACACTTTTTCCACTTTCACAAAGTACAGACTAAGTCCTTGGGAAACCCCAAAATTATACTTAGCCAATTTTCAAAACATCGGCAAACTCGGTTGCCGAGCTCGTCGGCACCTCCGCACACTCGTCGCACGACTCAGCAACCCCTTCTTCACTTCATAGCATGATCGTATTGTTTGCCCAACTTGGGCGTGCCTCCAAGTCGCCACACACGGGCGCCTCTCCCCGAGACACACCTCTGTTCACAATCTCAACACTCCACCAAGTCTTCGTGCACACTTGCACGATGGGCTGGCACTCACTCGAGTCACCCAAGAACCTATGCCAAGTCGTCGCACAAACCGGGCGCCCACCAACGTTTCACCGTCGGGCACTCCATCGCATAAACCAGGCGCCACACACCCATGCACACCTCAACCGTCCATTGGGTGCCACACACCCATGCACACCCTTCTTCTTCGTTCGGCGGGCGACCTCTGCCCGCGCCATCACCCAAGTCAAGACAACACGTTTTCTCCCCGTGTAGCCTCGCCCAAGGTTGGGCGCATCACTTTGTTGTGACTTCCACTTATCTATTGTGGCTACCTCTTAACCCACGCACTTCTCCTTTTGGATGAGCGAAGATGATCTGCATTAAGAGCTTTTCCAAATGAGCTCCACGCATCACTTGCATATACCCATCATAGGGCAAGGTCGTGGCTTGCCCAGCCGACCACCCCACACCCACACTTCATCATAAACGCCCTTACTTCAATTCGGCCTTTGTTTCAAGTCGTAGGTCGGCCTGTGGATGTTCCACACGCTCCCATGCCTATATACATGCCTCACCCTCCTTCTACGCACTCGCATAACTCGCATGCTAAGTCTGAGCTTCGCACCACATGCTGTTCCAACCGCTCGTTTGCTACCAAACGTAGTCGCACCTCGGGTGGAACTGCAGGTCGTAACATCCTCCTCCACTTGAAGTCGTTGTCGTCCTCGACAACATACCATCCTGGTAGCCATCCACCAAGATCAACAACAATATCTATCGCAACCATGATGTCAACATACTGCAAACATCTCTGCAACATATGTAGAACCACCGTCTCCATCATGTCTTGTCCTGGCAATCATATGTCACCAAGATCACGATACCAAGGTATACACCTCATCAGTATGTCATAGATCGGAAATTATCTCAACCCATGACCATCGACCACCCTGTCACAATCTCCACATGCTGCTCTCCACCGTGGAAGGCTGGCCCCTCCATCTCAAGCTACATGCTTCCTCCAACATCTCGTTTTAACTTCATCATGTGTCATTCCTATGTGAACTGCTACCATGATACTCCAACAAATGCTAACACATCTTTGCACACTGTCGGACCCCATGTCTGAACTAGTTGGGTAGCTAATCCAACTGTCACGCTCAAACCATGAGAATGCACATCTTCATGCCACCATCAGTTGTCTCTCAAAATGTCCTGTCACATCCTCAACTTGATCAAGAATCCATCTCCATACAAGTGTAAGCCATGCTCAGGTCCATGAAGTAGCCCTCATCTCATTTGTAACATGTTGTCCATGATGTCTGGTACTAATGTGCTTGCATGAAATCAGCCACATCTACCCCAACATCATCTATCTGCAAAACATCCATCTCCTCAAAGTGAAGAGATCATCTTCGACTCTCGATGTGCCACATCCAGGTCCATGAAGAAACCTCCATCATATCTGCAATGTGCCATCACTCAAGTCTTCCATAGAAACAAGTATGCACCTGTCCCATTTATCCATGTGCTGCCTATGATCATAGATCAATCAACTCCCATGTCAAAAGTAGTTGAGTCTCGGCTCACCCCATGCCCAAGTGTTGCCACCTAGGCATCATCATCATCGTAACTCCAAAAGTCACAACAATCTAATGTCATCATGAGCCCCATGTGTCATCTCCAACCAACATATCAGCAAGCATGCAAGTCTCGGCCTAACGGTCTCTGCAAGATGCCTCAGCTCTGTATGTAGTAGGAATGCTCTATAGTCTGCTCACAACTCCATCTACGTCCATGGCTTGTTGTACACAAGTGCACAACCTCTCCATCGGCTCATAATAAGTCTCCATGTCACACCAGCAAATCCACCTGCACAACAACCCTGCCTTGGCACTCCTCATTGGATTCCCATAAGTGACACCTCTACAAGTGCTCCCGCATAATGTCCCTACATGAGACTGCCATGCTCCATGTCTCCAACTTGATGTCCATGACTAAGTTGCCCATGTAGTCCAACCAAGTAGACTCATCACAATAATCGGTCACCCTCATCCAAGTCTACAATCTTCAATCTAGTGAACTCGATCACCTAACCATATCATCATCCTCATGGGTCCCTTCCATCATAGCTCCCCACTGAAGGTTCCACCAAGACTATCTCTTGGTCTCGGCCATGAGAAGTCCACCCAAGTATCATCATACCTCAAGTGTGTGCCCTCTTCAATCTGTCCATGAGTCATGCCGGGCACTTAGCCAATTCCTCATGTGGCTAAAGCATGACCCAATCCTTCGCAATGATCATCATGTTCCTCCCTTGTCACGGGCCTTTGTACATTCTATCTTTTGGTCACAAACAACCCCAACAAGTCCTGCAACATTCAACAATCCTTGCTTCTCCATACAAGGTCTCATCATAGACATCCATGGTAAGATCCTCCCTAGCATCGACAAACTGATTTTTCCTTTCCCTGCATGCGGTCCATCTACTAAATGCTCAAGTGAAACACAAGTATCAATACTTACTTCATCCTCATGAGGTTCCTCCATGAGATTATCCTCATCCATCCATGTCTGCAAACTGCACGATCTTGGTTCAACTTGATCAATCTCAAGTGCATCCTCCATCGTTGTCACATCTGCAACATTTTCAAACATCACGGCTTCTTGTTCCTTGTCAGCACAATCTGCAACTTCATCTTGCTCCAGTGCCCAACCAAGTTGAAGAAGTTCGTCTTCAACATTCCTTTCCAAGACTTCAAGTTCCTTTCCAATCTGGGGATTCTCTTCTTTCATCTGCCTCAACCTATATAAGGTAAGCAAGAGCTTCCCTTTGCATTGTTCCAAACCTGCCATGCCTTGTCATTCAGCTTGGTCCAAGCACTAAGCTTCACCTCTGCTAAACCTGTTTCATCATTCCCCTGAATCACCCTAATATTCCACCTGTCACCTGCAGAACTTGAACTTCCTACCAAGTCTTCGGTCTTCGTAGAATTAGCTCCTTGATTCAGTTCACCAGCTTTGATACCAACTGTCACGCCCCTACACCTGCAATAGTCTTTCAACTGCTTATAGCGAGGTGCGGCACTACCAATCGTTTTCTTTTTACCAATACTTATGATTGTAGACTACACCTAACATTCCATTTTTCCTACTTAGTTTGTGTTTCGTAACCAAGTATTATTAATGTGTGTTCCTTTATACAAGTGAAAGCCCATAACATTCACATAAACAACATTATGCAAGAGAAATGCACAACAGTATAAAGGGAGGGGCAACTCCCTGCAATATGAGTCTGCCCAAATCAATATATTATACAATTTTTCCACTTTTACAAAGTACAGACTGTCCTTGGGAAACCCCAAATTTATACTTAGCCAATTTTCACAACTTCAGCAAACTCGGTTTCCTTGCTCATTGGCACCTTCGCACGGTCGCCGCATGACTCACCAACCCCTCATTCACCTCGTCGCACGATCGTGTTGTTTGCCCAACTTGGGCATGCCTCCAAGTCGCCACACATGGGCGCCTCTACCCGATACACACCTCCGTTTACAATCCAACACACCACCAAGTCTCCATGCACACTTGCACGATGGGTAGGCGCTCACCCGAGTCACCCAAGAACCCGTGCCAAGTCGTCGCACAAACCGAGCGCCCACCAGCGTTTCACCGTCGGGCACTCCGTCGCATAAACTCGCTGCCACACACCCCTGCACGCCTCAACCGTCCGTCAGGCGCCACACACTCGTGCACACCCTTCTTCTTCGTTCGGTAGGCGACCTCTGCGCGCGCCCTCACTCTAAAGACAACGCATTTTCTCCCCATGTAGCCTCGCCCAAGGTTGGGTGCATCATTTTGTTGCAACTTCCCCTTATCTGCTGCGGCTACCTCTTAACCCATGCACTTCTCCTTTTGGATGAGCAAAAGTGATCTACGTTGAGAGCTTTTCCAAATGAGTTCCACGCATCACTTGTATATACCCATCATAGGGAGAGGTCGTGGCTTGCCCAGCCGACCTCCCCACGCCCACACTTCATCGCAAACGCCCTTACTTCAAGTCGACCTTTGTTTCAAGTCGTAGGTCGGCACGTGGATGTTCCACACGCTCCCATGCCTATATACATGCCTCGCCATCCTTCTACGCACTCGCATAACTCGTATGCTAAGTCTGAGCTTCGCACCACATGCTGTTCCAACCGCTCGTTTGCTGCCAAATGCGGTCGCACCTCCGACGGAACTGCAGGTCGTAACAACACCAACCCTTAATATGACTATACTTTTTCCCTAAATTGTTTTAAATAGATATACACCCCATCACCATCTATTATACACCCTATACAATACTTTTAACTTTAAAACTACAAATTATAAAATGATTAACCATTTTTTCAATTTTCTTCAAATTCTTTTATAAATAATATAAATTCAAATTATAAAACCTTAAAAAAATACTTAAAATTATAAAAATATAAATTAGAAATTTTATTTTCATTAAACCACAAATTTATCGTTTGACCATTCATACAAATATTAAAATAGGATTTCCCCTATAAATTAATCCTTAGGATTTCCACTTTAAATTAATCCCTTTCTTTTCACTTTAATTCAAGTTAACCCTATGGTGCAAGTTCAAACTTCATGATACCTCTAAAGATTAACTTCATATAAAATATTATTGTCATAAATAAGATTAAGGTGTTCTTCCTTTTAATGATAATGACTTTAATGTCATTAATTTTTTCTAACATGATAATATTGCACTTAAATATATACATTTATGAATTTTAGTTTTACATTAAAATTGTAAAGTCATAGTAGTAAAATAACAATAACTTTAATTTAAAGAAACAAAATAAATTGACAATTCCAATTACGGTTGTTTCAATGTAGCGTGTATCTTCCAAGTATGCATATAACATGTGTATTTCGATTTTATAATAAGTATATCACAACAGAAAACCTTCCTTAATCTCTATGTTACCATGGATTTCTCGTAACCCGTCGAATTTAATTTTAAAATTAACAATAAATTTCTCATACAATGTCATTATTGTAACTCTCATCCTTGAAACATTTAAATATTTTAATCTTTTTATCCTGTTTTCCGTAAGAAATGTATGAATTTTTTTTTTTTTTTCATGTTGATAAAGAAATAACAAAATAACAATTATATGGAATGTGTATTAAATTGAAATTTTATTTTGAATTAAGATAATATTATTTTAAAATTTCAACAAATATCATAAAAAAATATATTAGTTTTTATACAAAACCTAGTCTCAATTTATGTTTAAGGAAACTAAAGTTAACTAGAAGAAATGCAAAATCAAAATATTTGATACTTAGAAATTACTAAAAGAAACATATAATAACTTACATAATGAAATAAATTAGATTCTAGAAGGCATAGCATGTCCTCAAGAGTTTGAAGAGGTAACTGGGACTTGAGCATTTTTACCAACTAGAGCAAGAGGTTTTAAGTCACAATGAAGATGACTTTCAAGGATAGATAACATCCACTCTAGAATATATTAGTGTTGATATCATTTCATCCACTTGATTTCATTCAAAGAAGAGATGATATCATTGTCGTCTTCATGTTTCTCCTTCAAGACCTTCCCTAGAAGTGTTTTCATCTACCAATGTAAGGTGATGGAATTCAAGTACTAGCTCTATCTTACCTTAGTATAGAGAGGGTTAAGAATACAATTAGCTACCTTGTCTTGGATTTCAAAATTTAAATAAATTTGTTAACCATTGGTGGTGAGGGCTTTGAGTTGATGAATTTCATCGCATGAATTTCAAAGTGGGTGGTAGAATGGAAGATGGTTGTAGCTTCTCGGCATGAGTTTGGCAATGCAACTAGTCATGATGACCTCTACGCCCAACCCCTCACTTGTTGTACATTCACTATTGGGGCATGTCACACCAAAAGAGAGACATCCAAGCAAAATATCTTGGCCACAATAACTCACAACTTTGAGGAATGAGGTTCGGGAAAGCAGAGAAAAGATTAAATAAAGGGGTTCTCAGAAATCAGGGAAAAAAATACCAATAGATAGAGGAGAAATGAAAAGGAATAGTAGATGAAAGTATCCTGGTAAGGACTGGTTATTTCCAAGAGACATTGTAATTGAGGCCATGACCCGACCTAATTAAACTTGAAATAAAGCAAACAATCATCCACTAGCGAGAAACAAAACCAAAGAATGAAACTATTGAAACATAAGAGTAGAATAATACCTTGAATATTGTAGCCCGCTAAACCTAGAGCAACAAGGTCATTCACATTGAAGGAAAGCCAACACCACTAGATCCTATAACATCTAGCTCCATTGTACCCATCATAGTTTCGAGATTTGTAACCCCTTCATTACCAAATATTATTTATCTTGACCATTTCTTAGCTTCGAATGCCTTTAATAAGGACATCCAAGCCTAGGAGTGAAGTTGTATCTCATGTAAGTATAGGTTAATTAAAATATATAACATAACACCAACATCCATTCTCTATAAAAATCACATTGATTATGCCATAGCTCTAAAGGTTTTGCACCACATGGAAACCTCCCTCTATCATATGCCTAAGGGAGTTGTCCCACCTAAATCGAGATAGAATCCTAGGAATATCGAAACATTTAGAGAGAAACATCTCCCCTTGTAGAATAGTCAAGAAAAGTAATGTTTGACATTTTTTTGAATGTTATTGTATGTGGTTCACATGTGTGTGGCATGGGGAGAGTGTGTGATGCCACCCCCCATCCCCAATATTAAATTTTTTGGGATGTGACGAGGTGGAAGTCTCCCCCACTCCTGCCCCCCTCCACCTGCAACGTGGCATTGACCAATGCCCCAATAATGGGCCTATTTTCATCATATATAATAAGTTATAATGGCTCCTTTTAGTTGGAAGACACCCCTTCCAACTAAGTTTCTGTCAAAAAAATGTTATGATATTTACACCCCAATGTTATAGGGAAAAGTGTCTATTTAGAACTGCTCTATCCCACTAAGGTGTGACAGCTGCCTTAGAAACAAACAGAGAAAAACTACTTTTGTTTTTCCTTTATGAATTATAGATAGAGAGGAACAGAAAGACCAACCTCTATCTTGCGCTAATCCTTCGATTCGATCCCTCTCTTCTTTGATAGTCCCCAGCTACCTGCTCCCTTGCACGCCCAGCTTCACAAAGTACCTGTAAGATCACAGAAGCATAGCACTATACAAAGACATGGATCTATAATCATAAACAATCTAGGATCAGATGTAAATTGACCATACAAATGTAACAAGTATCAATGATACAAAAGCATGGAGGAAAACTCAAATAGTTTTTATTGATAAACAAGAAAAGATCCAGGAGGAGTTACAACTAGTGGTTCCGACCCAGCATCAACCTCCCAGCAAAGAAGCCCCTCTTCACCTCAAACAAAGCTTAGATCACCCAACAATCTGATGTTTGTATGTAGAAACAAACAACAATTCCTTACAATATGCAAAATTCCAACCTCTGGATCTCTGGGATGAGGGATCCATATATCGATATCTGTAAGGGGGATGAGACAGCTTGTGATTTGATTAGTGTCTTCTCTCTGACAGTTCTTGCTTCCACTTGGAGGCTGAGGGCCTCTTACTCATCCTTGGTCGAATTCAGTGAGGCAAGTGTCACAGGAGAAGATTCTGGAAGCTTCTGTTGCCTCTCCACCTCGCGGAATGACACTACCATTTGTCATTTCTCACCCATCGCACCCCACAGAAGGGACTTTGAAATGCAATGCACCCTCACAATGTATTTAGGTGAGATGCAATGCACTTAGCCAGTGGAGCAGCTGCAATGATCCTGTTTTGACCAATTCTGAGTAGTTTCTCATGGAGAACTTCTGGGAGAAGCTGTAATTTGTTGACCTTGTTCCTTTAGGGGTTAGAACAACACTTTTAGGGACTAAGGAGCCCTTGGTTCATGGACATTTCATGCTTGGGGTTGCAGGGCACAAAAATGTCTATAACAGTTGCCCCCTAAAGTATGAGGCCATTAACCTTTTGTTGTCAGGTGAAATGCTTTATTATGAGGATCCGAAGTTCTTTCAATGCTGGGAGGAGACCTGTAATAAGATACAATACAATACATTATCTTCATAATATTTTCATGATCTAGCTGAGGCGGGCATTCCCATGCTCAGCTTTATAAATTCATTTTCATGTACATAGGACAGACAATCGTCTGAGTGTAGACTGATGATTCTGGTAGAGCCATCATCCTTTTGATAGGATGATTATCTATGCGGAAATGATGTACATTTAATGTCTTTATTTCCCTGAATATATATCGCAACACAGATGGATGAAACTAGATTCGGTGTCTTCAATCTCGTCCGATCTTCACTCGAAGTACAAGTCAATCCATGTGAGAAATGTTCTGAAGTCGAACATGGAAAGACATCGCTTGATTACGAGTCAATGATGTAAACTATTAACAAGCGCGAGAGGAATCACCGATAATGATAATGACCCTCAAGGTACTGCAGTACAATTCACGTGGTGTTAATAAAGGACTTGGCGTTGAACACCATGCAAAATCTTTCGGTCGAAGGCAATTGATGTAAACCTATTGCCGGAAGTGAGAAACTTGCCATTGAGGCATGCAAGCTTCAAAGTACTGAATGGGGTGTTCCTAGATCAACTTCTTGGATAATGAGCTGATGTCGACAATAAGTGATCCGTCACAGGAGGGCCTTAATGAATCCCACATCAATGACACGGAATGGAGCAAATGATTTTAATGGAGGTGAAAACGATCTCGTGATATAAGGTTCAGGGTGGCGGTCATGAAAGAATGGAGTATAATGTATGGTAGTGGGTGAGACATAGGTGAATTCACTGAATGACTGCTCTTGAACATACCAGCGACACTGATGTGATGGATTGGTAGCATTAACCCCAAATGTGGATGGTATGGCGTGACCATGGTGATGTGACCGGTGAATGAAACAACCCAACCCGACTCGGACACGGAGTGGAAGTGTCATGTTCAAGAGCGACTTGCTACCAACAATGTTTCTTTGAGTTTTCTTTCCAATTTTTCCCTAGTCATTGCTGACCAGTACCTCTTTATTTTTGTCAAGCTTGAGGAGGATAACATATGCTTGTTCTATAATTTGCCCTTCGGGCAAACCCATCGCTATGTTTTAACGAGCCTAGCGATAGTGAAACTCGTTCTCGTCTATAGACAAGTTTGTCGCTATTAATCTTTTAACGAGTTTAACGACAAAGATAACTCGGTCCTTTTCAATTTTAGAGAGTCTGAAAAGGAACATAAAGGTAACTCCAAAATTCCTTTTTCGTCATCTAATCCCTTAAGTCCGAAAAAGTATAAAACAATACAGAAGGGATGAATTTTTTGATACTTTTAACGAGCCGAACAAAACAAGCACTCGATCTTTTTGTGTAATTATCCCTCAAGTCCAAAAATATTAAAATCTAGAGGAGGGATAACACTTCCTGTCCCTTTAACAAGCTGGAGAGGCCAATGGCTCGACAATCTTTTCATATTTTACGAGTCAATTGAAAAGAGCTTAAAGGAGACTCGTCTTTTGAGGAACGAGTGATAAAACGGGTAGCAGCTGATTCCAGGTAAGGTTTGGAATTTTACAATCACGGCAATGTCACAAGGATGGCCAGTGAAATCATTCTTCGCAGTTGTTCCTCAAGATGGGTAAACAATCAAATGGAGGTGAATGATCGGCCAATGAAAAAATGGAGGTGACGGTGCAAACACGACCAAGGCTTTAACGGCTGAAGTACTACATTCACGATGGTTATTTACCGGGGAATAGTTCATTTTTTAATGAGCTTAAACGCGGGGGGAAACATTTGCTCATGTCTTATGTTTATTTTTGAACGAACTTGAACTATGTGCTAAAACTGCTCGATGCGGGTTTATTTTTTAACGAGCTTGAACCTTGCGGTAACACAGCTCGATTAATCCAGTCATGTGATAAGAATGTCTCATATAAAATGGAAAATTTTAGATTTTTGCCCCACATCCTTTCTTTATGCAAGTTAGGAAACGACCAATCCAAAAAACAGATAAATGATCACTCTTTGCTTGCACTCCAAAAGGTTTGCATGCCCCTAGGTATAAAACAGAGTTTCAAGGTTACCTCTTCTTTATTCTGTTAAAACATTTGTTTTACCGAGAGAGGCCTACCTCTTACAGGTTACCAAAGATTGTTCTATTTACGACGTAAACAAAACATCTCTTCGGCGATGTCTACCGAGATAAACAAAGGTGAGCGGCGGTGCTCGCCAACTCACATAACTTTGACAAGAGAATCTTGTTCTAGTCCAACTCCCCCTTCCAATCACGGATGGGAGTACGAAGGTCATATTCTTTCGCAGAAACCTAACCCATACCCGAAGTTTTCCTGCCGAAGCAGACCAGGACGCATGCCCCCTGGGTTTCAGTCATGTCCCTCGAATCACTCGCGCTCATCGGGAGGACGGACTGGAGATTGAGACATTTCTTGCATGAAAAGACCATTCAGGGATGGTATATGACTATTTGCTCTGTATGATCCGGGAAATGAAAGCTGGTTCACGAGCTTGACCACTCTTCCTTCGTGCGGAAAACACATTACTCTAAAGAGTGAGGAGACAATTGCTCCCATGCAATAAATATAGTCTCGTTCAAGGAGTAAATTGTAATCCAGGGGTCCTTGAACTACCATTATGTTCATGTGAATGGATTTCCATCTCAATGTTATGGGCACATTGGGAAGGATCCCTAACGGTCGACTGGTTCCTTTATCAAAGCCTATTAGATTTCTCATCTCAGGCAAAAGCGATGGCAAACAAAGCGCTTTCCAAGTAGTTGAGGAAAGGATACTCACAGAAGCCCCTTCATATATGATGGTACCAGCCACAGCCATTCTATATTTGAACAATAATTCGAAATGGTATACTAGCTGGTAAACGGGGTCTGCCTAGTTGATCCCAGTCGAAGGAGACAACTAGGTTTCTTGGAGGTGGGACTGAATAGACGGACGGGTACGACTCTGACGTACTTCCTTCTTGCAGTAAAGGAACGGGTAAATTTCCCCCGTGCTCTTTGGAGTCTGTGCTTATGAAAATAATTTGGACAGTGTCGTCCTTGTTCTCTTCAGTGATGGTATGATCTGAAGATGCAACCTCTGAAGGCAAGACCGGGTCAACTGCCGCCTCGACCTTTTGACTTTCGTCTGGTATGGATTTGGATGGTTTATCTTCAATGATAGATGCTTCGGCCGACCACCTGAGCGGGCCAGCCAGATTTTCAACTAGTGACGGACTTGGCAAGAGTTTTTTATATCCAGGAGGAAGTCGTAATGGTGAAACCGGACGATCGTCCAAAACTCTTTTAGCTTCATCTAAGAAGGGACAACGGTGGACGGCATGATCGCCTTCGCACAATTTACAAGGAAATCTATATTTTCCTTTTTGTCCTGGGGCTTCACTTTCACTAGTCGACGGTGTGTTTTCAACATGATCATCAGAGGTTGACGACATCGGGTTGTGCAAACGAGGAGACCAGTCCCTTAAGATCCAAGGGATGCGAGGACAATCTCTATGATAGTGGTCTCCTTTGCAAATGACTTATGGCGATTTAGGCCTGGTCGGTGCAGTGTGTGGATTTTCGCTAGACGACACTCGTTTGCCCCCATTCACTTTTGGCTCCTTCTTCTTTTTCTCTTCCTTCTTCTTTTCCTTCTTCTCCTTAGGTACTTGACTTTTGGCTTTACCAGCCCCATCAAGTGAAGAGGAAGGAGGAGAGGAAGCATTAGAAGAAGTAGAAGGTTGGTGGGTAACTCTGGACTCGTCTAATTGCTGATTCGATTGTTCAGGAATTGTGGTGTTCTGAATGACAGAGGTTGAGAAGAGCCATACAGGTAAACTAATTGTCAGTCCTGGAAGTGACAATGTGGCCATATGGGGTGCACCAACATCTCCCCAAGAGGAGAAGGGACTAGGATTTCCTCTAGGGGGGATCCCTTGGTTGGTGGATTCCATTTTCTCAACCCAAGATCAACATAGGAAAGGGTAATGAATATTCCGTTTAAAATAAATTTTAGACGCTTTGACACAACTTGTTTTCTCAGTTTTTAACAGTCGAGAAAAAACAAAAGATGACTCTAGTCTCCTTCGATTTTTAATGATCCTGAAGTGACAAGTGCTCAGATGGACCTTTTCCGTTAAGGAGTCTGAAAAGGAACGAAAGGGACTGCTCTAGAAGTCTAGGTAGAGGGAGTACCAAACCAATCGCAAAACTGCAGAATACTTTTTACGGTACGACAGTCAATCTTCCCGAATGCTGTGTTCAGTGGATTGCGACCGATAGGGCGGCAGACACGGCTTCCTATGGATAAAGGATTAAGCCTATTGGGGTCTCCCAAAATATACTCGACAGTACATGGGAGCACAAGTCCGTACTGGCACTTATCGTCTCAAAGTGGAGGAATCACCCAACCATCAGTGAGAACAACAGTTACCAGGCTTTACGATGCCGAAATAGTCTCTAGCCTAGACCTCTAAATGTTGTGCGTTAAGTTCCAAAGCATTGTTAGATTCATTGAATTTATTTTAAGTTGATCTTGTTTATGAAGTTTTCCTTTCGGGTTCACCACGAGATGTAGATGTAATTCCTAAAATGCAATCTAAGATGATAAACAAACTTTTTATCTTCTTTTATGCGATGAAAATCCTAGCTACTAGGGAAAAGAAAGACAGAATCTTTTCGCAAAGAGCAAAGAGCACACTGTAAATGCACTTTCCTAAATCAAGCCAATCAAACTGTCTATATGCAAGTGCACATGCATGTATTTGTTTTCAACTTTCTTAGTACATGGATGCTAAAAAAGAAAGTTGATGCACAAATCTGAATTTCTTTTCAAGCGACAGACGTAAACAAGTTTCTTTTCGAAATCAAAAATGGGGACGATTACAACACCTTACGATTTTGAACTAAACACTTGTTCTTGACACTAGAAAATTACAAATTCAGACCAAAAGCAATAGTAACTGGATAATCGACCATCAACAGCAATCGAACTTTTTCCTACGATCGAAATCGACACTTGCAACAGATTCAAATCAAAGGACGACAGTACAACTATGATACTTTTACAAAGGAGAACTGTAAATGACTCAACAAACACACAAAAACATCTACAGTTCTTTTGTACAAAGGAGGCAGAATAACAGTAAGGAAAAGGGGTTTCAAACAGACATATACTGATCACAGGCAGCAAAATTCAGGAATAGAACTGGAAAGAATGAATCACAGAAGCCACAGCTGCACAGAGCTAGTCTGATCAGCGCACCTGTAACACAGAGAATCTGAAATGCAGCGCAGGTTGTCCACTCGGGAAGTGCACTGAAATTCAGAATCTCTGAACAGTACCTACGCTGGGCCAGAAACGAGACTCTGTTCGGGTTCCGGGTCACAGTTTGCAGTTCAGTTCTTGGGTTTTGGCTGAGTAAAAAGCAATAAGTAATGCAACAAAGAGGGGTAGATCTAAGGAGGATCTAAGAGCTATCACAAGGGAAATCAGATAGTTTGTGAATCATTTTTTTAAATCATAAACAGATCCAGTAGATGGACTGAAGCAGCAGTTGTCTACTTTGCATTTGTTATGGAAAATGGAGTTCGAATGCTACTTGTAAGTTTATGAAACAAACAACAAAGAATGATAAACAAACAAACTAATTAGTCCCCAGTGGAGTCGCCATTTTGTTATAGGGAAAAGTGTCTATTTAGAACTACTCTATCCCACTAAGGTGTGACAACTGCCTTAGAAACAAACAGAGAAAAACTACTTTTGTTTTTCCTTTATGAATTATAGATAGAGAGGAACAGAAAGACCAACCTCTGTCTTGCGCTAATCCTTCGATTCGATCCCTCTCTTCTTTGATAGTCCCCAGCTACCTGCTCCCTTGCATGCCCAGCTTCACAAAGTAACTGTAAGATCAAAGAAGCATAGCACTATACAAAGACATGGATCTATAATCATAAACAATCTAGGATCAGATGTAAATTGACCATACAAATGTAACAAACATCAATGATACAAAAGCATGGAGGAAAACTCAAATAGTTTTTATTGATAAACAAGAAAATATCCAAGAGGAGTTACAACCAGTGGTTCCGACCCAGCATCAACCTCCAAGAAAAGAAGTCCCTCTTCACCTCAAACAAAGCTTAGATCACCCAACAATCTGATGTTTGTCTCTAGAAACCAACATCAATTCTTTACAATATGCAAAATTCCAGCCTCTGGATCTCTGGGATGAGGGATCCATATATAGATATCTGTAAGGGGGATGAGTCAGCTTGTGATTTGATTGGTGTCTTCTCTCTGACAATTCTTGCTTCCACTTGGAGGCTGAGGGCCTCTTACTCATCCTTGGTCGAATTCAGTGAGGAAAGTGTCACAGGAGAAGATTCTCGAAGCTTCCGTTGCCTCTCCACCTCGCGGAATGACACTACCATTTGTCATTTCTCGCCCATCGCACCCCACAGAAGGGACTTTTGAAATGCAACGCACCCTCACAGTGTATTTAGGTGAGATGTAATGCACTTAGCCAGTGGAGCAGCTGCAATGATCCTGTTTTGACCAATTCTGAGTAGTTTCTCATGGAGAACTTCTAGGAGAAGTTGTAATCTATTGACCTTGTTCCTTTAGGGGTTAGAACAACACTTTTAGGGACTTAGGAGCCCTTGGTTCATGGACATTTCATGCTTGGGGTTGCAGGGCACAAAAATGTCTATAACACCCAAGTTGACCAAGAAATTTATGCCTTTTTTTCTTATTCAAAAATAATGTGAAAACAATTGATACAATGGAGAAATTTTTGAATGCAAGAGATAATGTGTCCTAATCATTAACGCGTGGACAAATTTTCTATAGGTGTCCCATTGATGATTTTCCTGACAATTGAGATAGCTAATTGGGAATCACCATCAACCAACAATATTTAATATTCTTCATTGATCACCAATACTAGGCCTTTTTCTAAGGCAAGGAACTCTGCTACATTATTACCTTTGAAGCCACAATTTGTAGTGTACAACTTGAGGCTTTAGTCTTCTGATCATGAAAATCCTCTCCATAACTTTCTCGGCTAGGATTTCTTTCAGAAGCACCATAACAATTTAACTTCAAAAAACCCATTGGGAGGGCAAGTGTAGATTTAAGGAGAGGTATTTTATGGAGACATGATCTTAGCAAGAAGAGATAAGATCATTGAAGGAGAGAGCTCATGTTTTGATAAAATCATAGATTCATTTTGATTTATTTTCCAGACCTGTTGGCTCCATGCTTTAGAGAGGATGTAAACTTGAAGGAGAGAGGTCATGTTTTGATAAAATCATAGATTCATTATGATTTTCTTTCCAGTCTTGTTGGCTCCATGCTTTGGAGAGGATGGTCTTTCCAGTCTTGATGGCTCCTCTTGTTTCTTTCCTTCAATCTCAACAACATGAAAAATATAGGAACAAGAATCCATGTTTGATTCATAACAGGGTTAGTAAGTACGATATTTGTCCATTTCTCCAATTTTTTAACTATGTTGTTATTGTTCGAGTATCCAAAAATTATAAAGCACCACATCCAAAGATGGTCAATGAAAGGAAAAGAATTTAAGTGGTGTACTATAGCCACTTCCTGAATTCAGCATGGGGGCACAACAAAGAGCCCCACAATCATTTTTTTCTAACTTGATCCCACGAAAGGATATTTGTCTCCATATCAGTAATAGAAATTGTAAAACCTTAAGTTGTTGGCCATTCATTTGAATCTTCCTACAAAAAGGCTTCTCATGGATGTCCTTGTGATCAGTGGTTAAAGAGTAGCGTTCATTAAGAGTGAACATCCATTTTGTTTGATATCCCCACCAAAGTTTTTCATGGTCCTATCCAATGGTAACTTTCCTCTTTGTAGATCTTGAGCTAAAATGACCTAAGAAGTCAATGTTAGGTGAACCAATGAATCCTCAATTGTTTTCCATCCTCTCCACAACATATAATCATGCATTTTTTTCCAAAAATATTCTATTGTAGTGCACCAATGGTTTGATGTGAATACCTCTATTTATCTTCGTTCCTCACGATCCTCCAACTATGTAATTTGTTTCCAAGCATTTTTCTAAAAGAATTCAGTACATCGATTTCTAATCTCCTAGAAAACATGATCTTGAAATATAATATGCCTATGTAAATATCCATATAGAGGAGCCTAAGGGGCACTTTGTATCACTTAACGATTTCGACTAAGAGGTGTGGCAATATTTCCTATCCCAAATTTGTTTCAAAAGATTATGTCCTCCCTGAATCTACCACCACCATTTTTTATCTCCTGATGCCTTTTTCACAGTCTTCGGGTCCCTCATACATAAACCCAAAAAAAGCATGGAGATACAAAGCTTTTCTTAGGAATGTAATGGCCATTTTTCCTTCTTTACTCATCTCCATAGAAAATATATGCAAAGGAAAGTGATGGATTTGAAGATACATTTGGGAGAAGCTAGGGCTAAGATTTGGTAAATTGGGAAGGCTTGAAGGAAAAACTTAAGAAGGACCATGCTATCCACCAAACTAAGAGAACGCAATTCTCAACTATCTAGCTTATTAGATATCTTTTGAAGAATGCCCTTCCAATAGGCTAATCTCAAAGAGTTGTCTACCAATTCAGCTCCTAAGTATTTAGTAGGAATTTTACCTATGTGGATGTCCATCAAGCATGCTAGGTGTCTCTGAACAATCACATTATTGTTAAAGAAATATATATTTTCTTTTTACCCCTTTATCACTATACTTGAAGTGTCCATGAAGTCATTGAGGATAATTTTCAAAGATCTAGTCTCCCCCATAGTGGGAATGCCAAAGAGCATAATATCTTTAAAAAAATGTTGATGGGTAGTAGGTAAATCATCACAATAAAGGTATACACCCTTAATAATATCCTCATGTCCAACATATTTAATATATATTTCCAATCCCTCAGCTTCTAAGATAAATAAAAGGGTAAGATAGGGTCACCCTGAAGAAGGCCTCTAGAGTGATTAAAGGTCATGGTTGGAGAACTATTGAAAAGAATAAAGGAGAATAGAGTTGAGATTAGGGACTTAATCAAAATGATTCACTGAGATGAGAACCCAAAGGCCTGAAGAGTTTGGATCATGTAATCCCAATTTGAACAATCATAATACTTATAGAGGTCTAGTTTCATAAGCATGCAAACCCGCTTGGATCTCCTTAGGGAGTGGATAATGTCACGATCTGCCATAATCTTGTTAATGATTTTGCCACATACAACAAAGCATATCTACTATAGAGAGATGATGTTGCTCAAATGACATTTAAGGAAGTTCACAATGATTGATGATTACAGAGGGAAATTGATTGAAAAACACTTAGGGTTATCTACTCCACCAAATATGGGAAATAAAGTGATAAAAGTAATAGTAATACCTCGCCATACATTTTGCAATTACTGGGATTATTTCACTAGTGCATGCACTTTAGAGCCAATGAATGACCATCAAGCCTAAAACAAGTTTGTTCTGTAATACCTCGCCATACATTTTGCGATTAGTGGGATTCTTTGACTAGTGCATGCACTTTAGAGCCTATAAATGACCATCAAACCTAAAAGAAGTTTGTTGTCTAATCATACATAATATCCCTCATCTATTCTCCTCATTTCTTATAAAAAATCACAAAAAATCAAATTTTTTTCTTCTATTTTTACCATAAAAATACACATACACACATACTTGGAGTCTTGTAATTACATTACATAATTTTTCTAAAAAAAATAAAGAAATGATAAGACTCTTTTACTTATTTGTAGTTCAAAAACTCTTGTACTCATTTTTATTTTGGGCCATAAATTCTATGTGATTTGAATTAAGCATATTCTTATGTTAGACTATTTTTGTTCAAAATCTTATTATATATACATTTTTCCTACTACGCTTGTAATATAGGTTTATTCTATCTTCCCTTTTTCTTACTTAAAATCTAGTCCTATTGACCTTGCAGGAAAAATATGCTTTAAGAGAGACTCACTCTCTCTATATATATAAGGCACCATCACCATTGCTTGTTGAATAACTTAAATATCATTATTTAATTCACTCATGGTGAATCATAATACTGTTGCGGCTCAGCAAAGGTTTTATCGACCCACCACAAGGTCCTTCACGATGTAAATGTTCTACATATATATAACATTGATATGCTACTTCATATGTCTGCCTTATTCTGTTCTACATATAGACAAGAGCTGCGACAGCCGTAGTCCCTTCCATAAAATGCTAAAAGGACAATTGTTTGATAAAAAACATTCCTATATTTCTCAAAGATGTAGCAAGTATAATCACAGATTGGATGTTGTCAGATTATAGTTAAGCACAATCACAACACAGATTGGATGTTGTGAGATTATACTTAGGACATGCTTCTTTTATGTTTTTTTTTAACGTAAACATTTATTTACCAATAACCAAAAACTTTGTAACATCAAAAAAGTTTGCTTACCATTTCGATGTCGTGCTATACAATTTTAACAATATTGAAAGATGAAAAAGGATATATTAAAGTGATGGTCGAAAACATCTTTAATGTAATATACTTAATATACTTAATAGTGATGGTTGAAAACATCTTCAATGTAATATACTTAATTGTAATTGGATTTTAATACAAGGTTGGTTGCAGACATGATATTCGAGGAAACATATTGTGTTAAAGCATAGCTTGTGACATAGTTGTCTATAGTTTCCTATGAATTCCAAATGCAAGTACCAATACCTTCCAATCACCTCCTCTATGTTCCATCCCATTCCGATCACACTACTAGTGCCATCCAACCAACTTATTTACTTCTTCTTTACTTATTGATCCAAGCTATACAATGCTGGAAATGTATGTTGGAAATGTTTTCTTATTTTGTTACACTATGTTGAAAATGTTAACCAATGAGCAAGTTTTCCCATGAATATAGTCCATGTTTTAACGTACCACAAGTAGCCATCCACAGAGCTTTAACAATCCATGTGAAATACTGAGCAGGTTTTCGCATGAATACAATCCACGTTTTCATGTACCACAAGTAGTCATCCACATAGCTTTAACAATCCATGTTTTCATGTGAAACAGTGATTAGGTTTTCCCATGAATACAATCCATGTTTTCACGTACCACAAGCAGCCATCCACAGAGCTTTAACAATCCATGTTTTCACGTACCACAAGCAGCCATCGACAGAGCTTTAACAAAGTAAAAATTGTGTTAATATAATTTGATTATTGAGAATAATGTATAATTTAATAAAATAAATTGTATTTATAAAAAATCAAAGTAACAAATATAAAAATAATATAAAAAAAATTATAAAGCTCATAATAATTAGATTGTTAGTCAATACTGAGAAAAACTTGCCATCTTATTAAGAAAAATGCATTGCATTTCTGCTAAACTACAAAGATATAGAGAGCCTAAGCTTATGGAAAAGAGCTATAAAATTATTATACACCAAAAAGTTGCTGAAATATTTTAAAGTTGCTGAAATATTTTAATATTGATTGGGTTAAACTTCCATTTATAAATCATGGAATAAAAATTGTTTTATAAGTGTTTCATATGTTTAACGGAGACGATTTGATGAAATAAATCAAAAGCCAATAATAAAGAAAAAAATAGTTATAAGCGTATGATAATAATAGTAATCAAAATTAACAAAAAAAAATTAGTTTGTGAAGTGCCATTGAGGCTTTTGTATGTAGCGTGGAAAATATGATTAAATTATACATTCATGCATTACAAGTGCCTCTTAAATAATCACCTGGTCTCCAAGCAATCCATGTTTCATCCATTTAACCTCACTTGTAAAAAAAAAAAATTATTCTTCAATGATGGTTTCCTGTGTTGCTTGGTATCACACATGACCAAATATCAAATCTTGTTCCTACGAATATCAAATATTGTTTCTTACATTGCTTGTTAGCATAGGCCAGTCGAGATGAGCATATTTATGGTTTTTAGATTGTTTCAAAGTTTCATATTAAATAGGCACAAGAACAAGGGAAAAAATATCTGTGTAAATTCCAAGCGGTGTTTTTTGGAATTGTTCCCTGTTAATATTTGCTACAAGTTTTATGTTATGTTGTTGCTCTGTATGTTAGGTTGATGTTCTGTGCTGGCATTCAGCTTTGGTTTACTAGGGAAGGTTGGTTTACTATGGAAGGTAGTAATCTTACTTTTGAAGTGTTCTAGTTTCCATCAAACCTTTAAGTACCCTACTGTTCCAGGAGGGCTTCTCATAAATCTTGAGTACCCTACTGTTCCAGGAGGGGTTCTCATAAACATTGATGAATGTAATGTTGGTAAACAGTAAACAGTATGATTATTTGGAACTTCTGGTACGTTTCTGGATTTGAATATCAATTTTCATGGTGCCTCAAATTGCTCATAGCCATAGTCAAAATAAAACTATTAAGTCATAAAAATAAAATAAAAATACAACACTTTTTTCCTTTTTTTGGTATTAGATGATACAATGTTACAACTGAATAGAAATGGTGAATTTCATACAATAAAAATACAACACTTTTTTCCTTTTTTTGGTATTAGATGATACAATGTTACAACTGAATAGAGATGGTGAATTTCATACAACAAGCAATCTTGCATTGATCCAAGTGCTGGGATTCCCATAATGGTGAACGGGTGAACAAGTATGCATATGTTTATTGTTTTTGAGGGGATAATGGTGAAGCAGGGTCTTTCCTATTTTCCTACCCTATCCAACACTTTTCCTCTCTACCCTTCCTAGCAGGCCTTTAAGACGACACAGCCCTCCCCCGACAAGCATTCATCTCTTCTGGTTTGCTGCAATAGTTTGGAATGTTGTTCGATGATAAAGGTACCAACTATTTTTTCCATGCTGAAAATTTATATAAAACTAACTTAACTTACTCTACTAGCCCCTAAACATTCTTTCCCTACTCATCAGGTTTACATATTTTTGCAGTGATTTTTTTCCCTTTACATATTTTTGCATTGTCTAGCATGGCCACATAATTTGCATTATTGATATTTTTTTTCACTATAGAACATGGTTAAAGCAGCATGTTGGAAACTTAGTTCCAGGAGGGTGAGGTAGCTACCTTGATGCAACAGGGTGGATAGAAGAAATTGTAACCTTTACCTCTAATGTCCAAGAAGAACTGCCTCTTACTGTCCAAGAAGAAGACGTCTCTACTTATCTCACCACTGAAAGAAGAAGTCTCTACGTATTTCACCACTGAAAGCATACTTATTTCACCACCTTTTCACCACTTTTCTAGCACTGCCTGCTTACAAAGAGCCGCCTCTTACTGTCCAAGAAGAACTCTAGAAGAAGTCTATACTTATGTCACCACTGAAAGCACATTTCTAGCACCACCAGCCTACTCTTTGTAAGCACATTTCTAGCAGTTAACCAACCACAAATTTTGTTCCCCTCTTGGGGGTTTACCATCCTCCTCTGCAATCCGAAGGCAGGAAGAACTCAGGCACTGGCATGGACATAGATAAATATCCAAACATGATCAAGTGGTGAAGCGGTAGAGCACCGTGTGGCAGTGTGTTGTAGTCCGAGAATTAAAATTAATAGGGAACTCACAACGTGCCATCACACATCACAGCGGGGCAACAAAAGAGTTTGTTCAAAGCTTATTAAAAAATATATGATATCTCACATTTAATATTAGAAGAATAATGCTAAAAGTAATTCTAGCATTAGTTTGATCATAAGAGATGTTAGTCTGAAACATGGGTTAAAACACACCAATTTTGTCAAAAAATATGCAACTGCGCAATAAGACTTCCATTTTCATTTACCAATAATCTTTCAAATAAATAGTATTAAAATTTTAAATTTAATTAATATTTATTGAAACTTTTGTTTAAAATGTAGCGATGCCTAAACTAATAAACGGTCGATGATGGGTCAAGGGTCCGAGTGATCGCTATAGTGCCTGGGGCTGAGGCAAGGACAATAACATTGATATTCTACTTCATATGCAGCCTTATTTATTAGTTGGTAAAGGTATTTCAATTCTTAGGACGCTTCTAGTTATCTGGTGTGTACAACGTGGAAGCCTGCAGTGATGTGGCCATACATCAACTCCATGGCCATGTGATTGTCATGTTGATGGATGTGTGGCCACCTGCCACACTGCCTTATCAAGTGTGTTATAAATGACAATCCAAATGTCTTAGGTTTAAGATAGATGGTGGAGTTGAATTGGGGGTAGTTTGGAGTAACTACCCATGGCCTCTCCGGCATTCCAATTCCATCTACACTTTCGCAGTTTGAGACACAGCTCTGCAGCTTAGTTTTTGTTCCTTTTTTAACCATGACTACAAGGTCATCTCCCTTATTTGAAGGTCAAGTCTGTGCATCTTGAATATTCCATGGATCTAATGGCATTCGTAGGAAACTCCGCCTACAGCTATACACAAAGAATGGGTTTCTTCAGGTTAGGGTTTTCAATTGTATGAGTGACTTGTAATGGCCTGTTATAGACAGTACTCTTGTTCTTATATACCCTTCTGCAGTTTTCTTCCACGCTAGTTCTTTTAGATTAATCTCTTAACTCAGTGTATAATTCTTGGTTTTTCTTTTCAAGTGAACGTTGAGTCAAAGGGTCTCCCATGGCATGACCATTTCTTACTGCAAACGGCAAGCAGGAGGTGCCCACCATTCCGAGTATTGTGTAAAAAAGTTTCAAGCAAACCCTATCTCTGCCCATTTTCAACCCTAGCTCAAATTTTTATTTAATTGTAATTTCTAGAAATTGTCATTCTTTGTATTCTGGAGTACGGTTGCAACGCACTCTTCCCCTCAACGAAAAGGTAAGTTTTTGTTTGAATCCCTTATTTTCCTTATTTTTATTAAAGAAAATTTTCCTCTAGACCCTTTCTAGGAATTCTACTTGTTTTCCTCCCCACTTCGCAAGTTTGTCTTCTCAAGACTGAGTATCCGTGGCATGGTTGTCTCTTTTCTTGGATTTTCCATGATTGCTCCTCACGACTTTGTGGCTTATCTAGGTTCTTGTGTAATTTCTATATTCATGCATGGTGGCCAAGAACCTTCCAAGGTTCTTCTTGATGATTAGGGTTTGAACAAGAAAAGAAGAACTGTCCAACTGAGTTCTCTATCCTTCGTGAGATCTTAAGAAGTTTTTTTTTTCCCATAATGTATAACATCGGTCGACCCTAGCAGCTGCAGTTTTTACCATTGATAGCTATATTTTCTAAATACTCAGATTTCCCTTTGGCTTTCCATTCAAAACTTTTGGTACAGTGTTTCTTGTAATGTCATTTAAACTGGTGTTCGGCCTTAATCACCTAGCGAAGTCTCTATCGTAAATTTACTACTCTTTGGCAGCATATATCGAAAGGAATTTTTGTAAAATGACACACCACATGTTGCAATTGATTGAACCATCTGGGTATTATTTTCTTCAAGTCTTCCTTCGTTGTTGAATATATATATATATATATATATATAGGTATTCTGTTACATGGTTGTGATCTATGGACGCTTTGTTCAATGCTTTATTTGATGAACTCCGTGTGTTTTCTAAATCATTGGAATAAATAATTTTTTTAGGTTACATTACCTTCACTGTCAAAATAAAGACATTTTAACATAGTCTTGTTATTTCCTTACATATTTAGTTCTTCTTGTATTTTCCAAAGAGATAATTTATCATTTCTCTCTTCTCTATTACTTCTGATGTTCTTTACCACTTTCTTATCTCTGGATATCGTTATATCTATAAATGGATAAAAATATATGTGTATACCATATTTATTTGGTAGAACCCCTCTCAATTTTCTTTTACGTCTTAATTTTTTTTCCAGAGTTCAAGACTATTATTGTTTAGATCTACCCCGGACACACACATATATATATTATCACAGCATTCTTTATTTCTATTAGTACTCTTACCTCCTAAATATTACCTCCTAAGATAGTGTTTGCTTGCATTCTCATATCTTTTCCTTCCAGCCCCAAATTATCAATTATCGTTTTAAGAATTTCTAATATAGGATTTTTATCAAGAATTTCCAATATAGGGTTTTTATCTTTCCCATCTATCGACAACTTTTGAAAAAATAATAAGTTACCACGTAGTTGCAATCTCTTATCGCAAATTAGAAATACATGCACCAATATTAGGACATATAAATATATAAATTGACACAATCACAACATTATAGTTAGATATTTAGTCACATATTCAAATTTCTTGACTTACTTTTTCAATATAAATATTTTTTTTTCTTTTCTTCTTTAAAGTATTCAAACATAGCCAACCAACAATAAATTATAAATTAAAGGTAACAGAGCACTTATCTAAAGTGAATGTATTAAGGGCTTCTTGACCTACTTTCTCAATATAATATTTTTTTTTCTTTTCTTCTTCAAAATTTACAAACATAGCCAATCAATAGTAAATTAGAAGTAACTGAGCACTTATCTAAAGTTCTTTCAGGAAATCCTCCAAATTGTAATTTGTATTTTACAACCAGCTAGTCTTGAGCTCTACTGCTCTTTCTCCACTACAACAAAAGTACCTCCTAGCGAAGGTTTTAACAGAGGATTTTGGTGTTATAAAATTGGCAAAAATTGTTAAAAAAACCTCCACTACAACATTTGTTTGTGGTAGCAGAGATAATAATGGAAATTCATCACGACTAAAAAGATATGGGTGGTTAGTCCGTCTGGGGTAGTTCAAGTGGTGATGGCCATGGAATGAAGTCTCACCGAACAGATATCTTGAGTTGGAATCTTGTGCTACCCTTCCCTCGTAGCGGGGTGAATAATGGACATGTAAACTCAAAAATCAGAGAGTCCTACCAAGCTCACAAAGAAAAAATAGATATGGGTGGTTAAAGGTTTTAATGGATATTATTTTTGTTGTGTGCTTAATGGAAAAAAAGCACCAGTGTGCTAACACTATAAAATCACTAGTGCTATCAATTTAATTAAAAACACCATTGTTAAGCACTGAGGCATTGAATGAAGACAACACTCGTGCTTGAAAAGTATACCTCCATGGTGTTTAAGTGTTAAACAAATGCCCCGGGAAGTACTTTTCAGGATCCACATCAGTGTAGGGAAGAAAAAGTTATAGACCCAGTGCTTTTACAATGTTGATGCTTATGTATTTTACAAATGCACCAATGCACTACTAGTATAAAAGAAATGGTGTTGTTAATTTGAATACTGCACTGGGGGTGGAAAAAATATTTTGGAGAAGCAAATTGTTGGTGTTATGGAAACATTAATGCTTTAAGAATTACAATGCACTGGGGCATTAAATTGAAACAATGATGGTGATTGAAGAGTATAACACCTTGGTGCTCATTTTTTCCAAACTCCTTGGTGCTATAATTTTCATGAAAGACAGTGGAATGTAAAAAAAATATTGCCTGACCAGTCATGTGTGTATTTGTTTTACAGACGCACCAGGATTTTTTATTATTATACCATTTTTTACAGACAATACCATTTTTTATTATTATAAATATCATTGCTAAAAAATTTGTATTAAGAGTGGTGCACATTAATATATGATGTCTCAGTATCTATTTTCTCTTTTTTTGAAACATCGACCTGTGATAGTGCACTTATTGTGATTTTTAAAATACACTACTCATCGAAAATTCAACATATATCTTATAACAATATTCATATAATTTTCTTTTACTAATCTATTTGTATATGATGTTTGGATTAATTTTTTATATCATTATATTTCCCATGTCTTCATTATAATATTTAATCATCCATATATTTAATTAGTGGTGTAACATTTCACAATGACTTTGGACAATGCAATAGAATAAATTAAAATATATTTTATTATATATGAATAAGAGGCTCTTTGTCATACAAAATGGGATAGTTATTAATAACCCTTCGTCTTTCAATTGGGGCATTATGTCCATTACATTCACTACAACAAAAAACGCCACTGAGCGTCATGCCTATGATGGACCTTTAAGGTTTGTCACCAAGGTTTCATATTGTGATGGTCCTTAAAAAGATGTTGTTGTAAGTGCATATAGTGACAATCCTTTAAGGTTTGTCACTAAAGGGATTTTCAATGACACTTTTGGTGAGGGTTGTTAAAAACCCATCAATAATTATCTCTTTGGTGACATTTCTATTGATGATCTTTTATTATCCATCACTAATTCTCTTTTTGGTTACTTTTGGTGACAGTAAAAAATTGTTCATCATCATTTTTCATTCTAATGATTTTTTGATGACACTATGTGACTATTGCTATATTTCTTTGTCAAAGGATAATGATTTAAGGTCATCGTTACGAACTATTTTTCATTATGTGTTCAAGGTCGCAATTGTTAAATTAAATCATTTTGTTAAGAAGTAATTAATGTGTATCATTTCCCTCGAGTAATGAGAATATAGCTTTCCTATTAGTCAACACATGATTTATATCTCTTACCTTTTAGATGAAGTTCAACTATTGTGTGTTAGAAGCATATTATTCAATCAATAATCAATTTTGTTCAAGTCTATTAATGAGATATACCTAACACTCTTCAACGAACTTAGCATACATTGACATGCTTTGGCACACACTAACATTCCTTGGAATCTCACATGTCTTGGAACATATTTGTACCTAAAACATATTTCCATGACTAGAATGGGAAAACACATATTGGCATGCCCTAGCACAACATAGCACTCCCCTAGCATGTGTTTTCATGCCTTATAGTCCATATCATGCCCTGGAACACCTTGGCATGCATTCACATACATTAGCACTCGAAACACATTGGAACTTGACATGTATTGGAACCTATTCTTAGTGTGCCTAGCATTCCCCTTATGAAAAGGGCAAAGTCCTGACTTATTAACACTTTTATGTGTTCATTTCCTTATATTTTAGCTTATTTCTTCCTTTTGTTTCCTTGACACTCTTTGACACATGTTGGCACACCCTAGCAACCTGCACATATTGGCATGCCTTAGCACTTGGCATGTCTTGGGATGACTTGGCACTATTTAGCAAATGTTAGCACAACTCCCTAACCCACTCGGACTCTTCTTGATATGAAATGGTATTCCCTAAGATGCATTATGACCTAGCATACCTTGTCACTCCTTCCTTGGAACATTTAGCAATTTTTGACACTCCCAAGCACACCCTCATATTTATTCATTTTCATTCATTTTTACATAGTGATCCCTTGCGTTTCTCTAATACTCCCTAACACTCCTTGGTATGCATCGACACTCTCTGGCACACCTTAGCACTCTTTGACATGCCCTCTCACTCCATCGCATGTGTAACACTTCCTAACACACATTAGCACTTGGTATGTGTTGGCATTTCTTAGCATGCCTAGGATGCATTGAGATGCCTTGGTATGCTTTTGAATGTGTTGGTATTGTTTGGCATGTTTGAATATTAAATTTATTCGACATGAATTATTGGAAAGCTGGAGAGAAGTAACCGAGGAAGATTTGGCACATAGAATGGACTAACATTTGGAACTTGGCATGTATTGGCTATAAAAAATTGCCTTTACGGGTGGTTTGATTGTGTGATATTTCCAAAGCCACCTCTAAAAATGCTTTTAGGGATTTAGGCATAAGTTTTTAAAATCCTCCCAAAAGTCGTGAAAATTTGAACTTTGGGGGGCCGGGGGGGGGGTTCTAGAAACCATCTCTATAAGTGTTTTCTCATGGCTTTTGGATGGGTTTTTTAAATTATTGCCCCTAAATATATTTTTCATGGAATTTTCTATACCCCCCATATAGAAAGTCATGAAAATTGAACTTTGGTGGGCGGGGGGTTCTAAAATTTCCTCTAAAAATTTTCTCTCATGAATTTATTTTTTAGGTTGGCAGGTTTAAATGATTTATCCTAAACATATTTTTAATGACACATTTTAAATCCCACCCCCCAAAAGTTATGAAAATTTAACCTTTTTTTTTGTGGCGAGGGGTTTCTAAAAACCACCTCTAAAAATATTTTTTCATGATTTTTTTTTTTGTGGTGGGTGGGTTAATTGACTACTCCAAAATACATTTTTTATGGTTTTTTTTAACAATCCCCCTAAAATTCCCATGAGAATTTAACATTTGGAGACAATTTTTGAAACCCCCCGAAAAAAATCATGAGAATTGAACATTTGGAGTTAATCATTTAACAATCACCTCCAAAAGTTCAAATATCATGACTTTTAGGGGTGTGGGGTGTCCAAAAACACATCCAAAAGTTCAAATATTGTGACTTTTAAGAGGGTTTGTTTGAAAACCCATATGCCCTTAACCCATAACAACTAAATTCCCTATCCCCTTAACCCCCAAGTCATAATCTCTAAACCCCTACACTCATAACTCATAACCCATTACTGCCTTGATACTTAAACCCTAAGCTACTAACCCCTTAACACATAACCCCTAGCTTATAATTCTTGAACCACCCTTGAAATTCATGACACTGTAACTTTTGGAGGCAATCTTGGACAACCCTTCCCCACCCCCACAAAAGGCATTAGAATTAAACTTTTATAGGAAGTTGTTAAATGACAACCTAAAAATATTTAATTCTCATGAATTTTTAGGGAGTGGGATATTTTGGTGTATTGAAACTGGAAAGGATACATAAGGGTAGCATGGATGGATAGAAGTGAGAGGTTCAAGCATGTTATATTGAGGTCTATAATACTAGAATTAGTGAATGAGAAGGGGGTGTAGGACCTCATGGTATATGGGCTAGGGAACCTAAAGGGAAGGCAATGAGAGCAATTCATAGGGGAACCCCGAATAGTTTTGATCAGGGGATTAAGTGCTCCATTCTCATAACCCATATGTAATTAACCCATAATTGCTATATACCTTATCCACTTAACCCTAAAGCAATAATACCTTAACCTCTATACTCATAACTCATAACCCATTAACTCCATTTTCCCTTAAACCCTAAACCATTAACCATATAACCCTAAATCCCTAACTTAGAATCCTTGGACCCCGTAAGCCCTAATACTTATCATCTTCAAACCCTCAACCTTAACCCCTAACCTATAAACCCCCTAACCCCTTAACCCATTGATACCTAAATCCCATAACTATTAAGCACTTAAACCCTAAACCCTTCCTACGTAACCCTTAACCGTTGAATCCCTTAACAACTAAACCATTAACCTCTAACCCCTAAAACTCCTACACCTCAACTCCTTGTCACTTAACCCCCTAACCCATAACCCTTTACCCTTTACCATTATCCCCTTAGCTCCTAGAACCCCCAAGCCTTTCTCGTAAATCACAGGTGCTCTGACACTAATATTCCTAGTCATATTACATTTTTCTTCACTAAACGCTCCAAATACATCCTCCAAGCACTACTAGGGTCCAAGGAAAAGAGCCACAGGGTCCCCAAATGTGATCTTAGGTTTTTCAAGGGTCCATTTCTATTATCTTAGAACAATACCCATCTCCATGTGTGCCAAAATACAGTTCAAGATTTAGAAGTATGCTTCGACTAAAATCTAATAACAATACTTATATCACTAAGAAATTATAAAAACCCTATGACAACCTTCATTTTTTCATTTGAAGCAATTTTAGATTTTCATCCTAAGGAAATTTTGGAAAAGGTCAAAAGAAGGTTTCGAAATGTTTTAAAGTATGTCACAAATAAAGACCATACTTCAAAGGGTCGAGCGTCTCAGAATTCAATAACATAATTCAAACTACCTCAAATACTAAATTCACAAATATGAAGGAAAATCCTGACAAATTACTTCAAAGGATCAATGGTAGATGTTCATCTAAGTCAAAAACGTAGTCATCATCTCAAGAAGAAGTTAGAAGGAAATCTGAAATACAAAGTTTGTCCAAAGTCTAGTAGAATGTTAAAGTACCAAAGGCACTTGTTATTTCACATATTGATGATAATGTTGGAAGTTCAAGTTGTTCCTCAAGATTGAAGGTCTATAGTTTGAACTAGAATTTTGAAGGTCTATAGTTTGAAGGTCTATAATCTCTTGCTATCATATCTCAAGAACTAGGCATATATTCAAGTCCATTCCAGTTATCTTGCAATTAGTGACTATTAAGTTCATATAAATCTTATAAGTGTATTTTGCATGTTAAAATGCATGAGTCTTTGCTCTTGAGGAAAAAGACATAATCAATATGTCAAGTGTTATGTAGGCTAAAGTTTTGATAAACTCCGTCTCGTACATAGAAGGCTTTCTATGGTATTTCTCAGGGAAAATTTTAGGGGCTAATATTCACAGGCAGGCTAATTTTCTATACTTTTTCCAACAAAAGAAATTTCAAAATTCCATTTTTTCTTAAAATAATTCGCCCAAGTTTTATATTATGAAATTATTTTACCTTAAAAATCACAAAGTTCTTATATAGACTAATATAATATAATTAGTATTTTAAATATTTTTACAAAAATATCATCAAGCCTTTTACAGTTTTTTATTAGAGATTACTAAGATTTTCTAAGGTTTCTAAAATTTCAAATAGATATCCATCCTTAAAATTTTCCTTGGTATTTCTAGGTTGTAGCTAACAAATTAGCATACATGTAGAACATGCAATATGAAAGGTGACAATTCTTGAAGACTTTGGATATTGAAGCATCTAGGTTTTGTAAACCTTAGCTAAGGTCTGAATAAGAAAAACGCTAAGGGAAAAACCCCAGGGCCAATTTCTTCTACAGAAAGAAGAAAACCTATTTTTTTTCAGGAAGGATATGACACCATGCCAATGCTAAGGATATGACTATAATATCATTGGCGAGTTGCTAAGGTATTTGTGCTAAACATATGAAGAGAAAAATAGTTATTAATCTTTTATATACTTTCACAATGTTTCAAATTATTGAATTGGTTTTGAGTATATCCATGATTTTCGTTCGAGATGTTGCAGGTGACACATTCACTATTAATGCTACTCTTTCTTACATAACTGCCTTACGTCGTTTCCTTTGCAACATTTGGTGCAATTAATAGTTACAATATCACTTCAAAAAGTTCATATGCAATTATATTACGTCATGTGGACATGGAAAGTTTTTATTTATGATTGAGAATGACTATTGTAAGGTTGGGATTACAGATGTTTTATAATGATTTTAATTAAAACTAAATAAACATGCCTATTCATTTTTTTTAATTTAGCCGAAAATATTTTTGTATTAGAGAATATTTTATTTTTGTTGCAAGAACGACACATGTCAACTCCATGTTGAGCATGAATGGATTTGTACATTTTTGTCATACTAGGTTTTAAAATGTTTCATAATAATCTAAGTCTTAAATTAAAACAAAGAATAAGTCTTCTTTAAGTGAATAAAACTCCATTAAATATGTGTCATAAGTCAGTGAAATGGTGTTCCCACTACACTACTAAATATAAATTATACAATATCATCGTGATGACTCAATTAAATTATGAGAAGATTAAAATTAAAAGCAATGAGGGTATTATGGTGCCCTATCAACACACAAATAATATTATTTTCTGTATGTAAGAATCAACATATAAATGTTTTTTTTATTGTGCATCATAATTATCTTTGAGATTTAAAGGTTCTGCTTTTAGTGGTGTTTTGACCCCAACTCTTAACGACGAATCTAGTGCAGGATTTCCCCCTATTATTGTTACTAGTGTAACACACTACATTGTAAGTAAATAATTAGTCGTTTGATGGTTACCATATCTAATGACTTTACTAGGATGAAACAAAGTTATTATAGTTGGAAAGGATGTTTAAGTTTATAAATTAAGCTGTTGATTTTATTTTGGAAATTATATTGGCTGACACTAGAGTAGAGGATAAAACTTGCCATAGTCTGGGAAGAATCATGATATATATGAAATCTTGGTGGGAGATAAATACCAGGAATAAAAGTGATGCAAGGAGAAAGGAAGGCTTTTTCTTTTAGGAAAAAGAGTTAAAAAGCCTAGGCTAAGGGGAAACAAAACCCTCGAAGGCAGGACGTTGCCTAGGAAAAAATCTGTGAGAATGATAATGTTAAACAAACATTATCAATGCTCAATAGAGGTTACTAAGGCCTAGGAAGTTATTATAGCTCGCAGGGATTCAAAGCCGATTAGTGGTTGCAAGGTCTAGTGCGGCTAGCCATTGATTTATGCATAAGAGTATTGGTAAGAAAATCCTATACTCATGAAGAATTTTGATTAGTTTATAATAATGAAGTATAATGGAAACATTGTATAGATTAGAACTAGTCTAAATTTAGTTCTTTTATGGTCCTTAAATGAATAAATTTTATTTTATAATTGTGTGAATGAATGTTTCAAAACTCAAGTGAAGTACATACACTATTCTTGTTATATGACTACTATTATGAATTGGTAAAGTGAGATGAGTATGAATGATTTATATCCTGAGTTAACCATTCTTTACAGTGTTATGTAGTATGTAGAACAGTCATAACATATTTTTGCACGATGGAAGCTAATCAAAAGGATTAAAAAGGAAATCGATGCATGTTAGACTGAGGTAGTGTTCCGAAAGAAATCAGCTAGTGGTTTTTCTTATCCCTTATTTCTATATGAGTTTTTAATCAAGAGGAATTTTTTTTATAATACAAACAGAGGGCATGCATAGCAGCACTAATAGATCAAACAAGTAAAACCATATGTCGAGTAGTACAATCAGAACACACACATGGCTATAAATAGAGTGCATGCATAGCAACACAGATGGCTCAACCAAGTGAAACCATATGTGGAATAGTACAATCAAAACACATGCATGGCTATAATGATAGGATGAATATGTAGAAAATCATTTGTCACATGGTGCAAGTAGAACATATATGCATGATCCTTCTAATAAAAAAACTAAGCAAGTTGTGCTTAATAATAAGGATAAATATGAAAATGATCTATCTTTAGTGCAGACAGAACATAGGTATAACAATACAATTCAACGAGTCAACAAAACTATTCTTCGACAAGAACTATGGAGTAGCAGTATCGACTCACTAGAGATAACAACGATACTAAGGGCATGTAAGGTTAAGCCTAAATAGGAAACCATATTAACCATTATGGATGCATGCAGTGACACATATTTATGGTAAGCTTCTACAATCTAATGGAAGTATATAATCACCTAAAATCATAATAATCCAATACATAGGATATGTACAGCTAGTCTTGTAGGAAACCACGTCAAAGCTTAAGGCTACATGCTTATAGGGAACCTGAGTGGAATAAGGTGGGTACACATCAACAATAGAACTGCGTATGCCAAAGCTACAACGACCCTATTAAGGTATTGACCTGAACTAGATGAAGGAGAAGAGTCATTCTATTGCAATCAATGTGCATCTAAAGTAAACTAGCAGCAAAGAGTAATACAAATTTGATATATAGAGTCAAAAAAGAGTAATGACTAAGTCCTAAAATACTGTAACAGAAATAAGGCAATTTTGTAAGGACAATAACCTTAACTAGAAAAGTAAAAGGAACCTTGGAGATATAATAAATAGCACATGCCTAAAAACTAAGAACGATGATGCAAATCCTCCTACCATCATTCTCAATACTAAAGTAAATGAAGTATATTGATAAAATCTTGTCAGCCTTTGAAAACAATTAAAAATACAAAAGTGCATTTAAATTAAACATATCTCTTTACAATTAAAGGAAAAAAATAAATTAGTGATACACCAATAGGATTCCATAGTCCTTTTTCTTGCCAAACTTAAT
Source organism: Pinus tabuliformis (assembly GCA_031772625.1). NCBI lineage: Eukaryota > Viridiplantae > Streptophyta > Pinopsida > Pinales > Pinaceae > Pinus > Pinus tabuliformis. Next base: position 286,708,287 of record CM062815.1, read on the forward strand.
AATGGAGAACATAGCTCACTCCACTAGTGTGACCTCCAAAACATCATACATATGGACAGAGTCACAGAACAATAAATTAGACACGTGCTAAGACTATAGGCTAAACAAAGCACTGAAATAAGAAGTAGAAAATGCAATAAAATAGTTATGTAGAAGGCTTTAGATCTACGACCCAACAAGGGTCGGTAGACACCTAGGAGTCTCAAGTCTATGACCTAGAATTCCTAAGAAAGTGTGAAGGTATTTCTCAAAGCTGATAGGAAACCGAAATGAACAATCACCCAGATTCAATGAATTGAGAGCGGGAGTGGTAGAGCTGCAAGCAGCAAACCCCATGGGGGGAATGGGAGGAGAGTCCAAGAAGCCACCAACCTGGAATGAGATAACAAATGACAAATGAGGTGTTCCTAGTTCGGCTAAAAAGGTGCAAACAAACCCATTTTCCAGTGAAGCCTACCTAATCCATCATTAAAAATACCCCATTACAACAGAGTAAAACACATGTAACTTGGCTAAACACTGACAAAAATAGAAAAGGGAACTAAAAGAGATTTACTTCTCGAAGTGCCATAGCACAGAGAAGCATCCCACACCTACACAGAAGATCAATATCATGAGCCAAGGTATAGTTCAAGGGAAACCCCAACTCAGAAATACATAAAAACACAAGAGATCTAGTGAGATATCTTACCTGGGTACCGAGGAGCACCCTTGTGCCAAGGGAAATCATAACCGCTGAAACTTCATGGGTTTTCCCTACACCAAAGCCACACGAAATCCTTAATGTTAGATCAATAATAGAGCTCATTGAAAATATAGATAGAAAGTTTTTGAAATGAAGAAAAAAGAGTACCAAAGATCACAGGAACACTAGAGCCAAGGCGAAGCCAATTTCGCGGAGTTTGGAGACCTTTCTTCGATGGGTAGGCCAGTGGGCACAATAATGTGAGAACACTGAATATTAACACCAGAAGTTGTTGTAACTACTACAACAACCAACATTTAACCTCATACCTCTCTCTGTTCCAGTCTCCAAAATAACCGAAATGGAAACCTTAGTAGAGGACGGAAATCAAAATGTGACTAGGGTTAGGCTAGTGAAACTAGAACTGTAGATCGACAAGAAGGGTGTCTCCACCATTGATCCCATCTCGAAACTATAACCCTCAAGATGCATGCCCACCTAATCAATGCATGAATCCAGTTGTTGGGCGTTGAAGGGTTTAACATCTGATGAGAAGGTAGGTAGCAAGCATACTGTTCTTGCCAGTCAGTGGAAGGGATGAGTGTGAGATTCCATCTCACCTAAGGAATTAAAGATCAACGTTCCATCTAAGCAGGGTGATGGTGAGAAAGTTGGTGGGCTGACGCAATGGGTATGAGGCGTGAAGGTAGTTAGGGAGATAGTGGGGTTTGGTTAAGGGTTAGCGTAAGGGTTAATCACTTGACTTATACATAACCTATTCATATAAAACAAAATAAAACCAATAACATAATCAAGGATTCCAATACACTACTAACAAAAAATTACATCATGAAACAACCTTGTGCACCATACATGACATGCCTGCATCGATATTAAACACCATTGTTAACCAAGGGAAATCTAAATTATGTAAACTATACTTGAATATACTATTAAACCACAAAAGTGAGTGGAAAGAATTTTATTTTTTTTGGGGGTATGATCTAGGTTTGTTATAAATGGTATAGGAGCCCAGTTTCTACTCTCAAGCCTGTATAAGGAATCTGCGTCAGAAATTGTGTGTGCAGAGAAAGAAAAAAATATACAAGACTAAATCCACAATTGTTCTTATCTATTTTGAATTATGATGTAGGAAATTAAATTTTTGAATAACTAAGGATGGACCTCCGTCACCTAACACAGGAGGAGCAGAACTATATGTGGAACTTTAGGGAAGAGGGAAGTACTACCATATCCTCCCAATTGGAGGAAATGGTAAAAACCCTGAAACTGGAGTTGGATCAACTTCATATCAATAATGAGAGGCTTCTAAAAGCCAATGAGGAATAGGAGAAGTTAATCAAAGACTAGACAGAGAAGTCTAGACAAAAGAGTGTAGACACTAGAGGCATGAGGAAGATAGAGTCTGAAAAGTTAGGAAGCAGAGGGGAATCTGATCTTGAGTCACCAAAAGTGCACAAGAAGTGAAGGAAAGCAGAGTTACAAGGTGAATTTAGAAATATCAAACCACCAATATTTGATGGAGAGAAGGAGGAGGAAGCAAAAGCGTGGTTGCTAAGTATGACTAAATAGTTTCAAGTATGAAAGTAACCTGAAAGCACGATTGGCAATTTATCAATTGCAGTGCAAGGGAAAACTATGGTGGGAAGAGAGGAAGAGTGTTCAAATGCTTGAAGAAAAAACAATTTCATGGGAGGAATTTCAGAATCAATTCAAGGCAAGATTTCTGATTGAAAGGTATTATGACAATAGGGCTAAATAATTCCATTAGATGAAGTTGGGTAAAATTACTATGGACGAATTTGTAAACAGATTCACCAACTTGTTGCGGTTCGTGTCGTATTTGAAAGAGGAAAAAGCTAAAATTTTGTGTTTTTTGAACTGCTTGCCAGCCTCCTACAATGAGATAATTGAGCTTGATAACCCAAGTACCATGGATGAGATGGTCAGAAAGGCTAGGCTATGTTATCAACAATTCAAAATTAAAAATGAAGGTGGAAAATTATGGAGGACCGAGGAAGGCAGAAAAATTGGTGGGGGTGTGAAGAAACAAAAACCACTCTACCTGAAGAATTTTGGTAAAGATCATAAAAAAGGAAGGGTTTCAAAGGAGAAGTACCCTTTCCAGCTCAATACTATATGAGTTTGAGAGTGACAGAGCAAAACACCAAAAAGAATGGTGCTACCAAGGGACCATTAAACTGTTGGGTGTGAAGAGAGCCACATATGTTAAGCCACTACCCACACAATCCCCAGTCCATCCAAAACATCCAAGTAGTTCGTGAGGCCACTACTATTAATGATGTTGCAAGGAACATACTAGTGATTAGCACAGCCCTGGAAAACCGACAAGTTGAATATCAGGCTACTAAGTTGGAAATAGAACGTAACATCCTAAACTAGTATGTGGCTATTTTGATAGATCTGGTAGCTACTTTGAGTTATATTAGTCCCCAAATTGTAGAAAAATGCAATTTGAAAACAGAACAATTCATAAATGCTTCATTAGTGCTGCTAGCCACAAAAACCAAGAGGAGAGTAACCCAACACATGCAACAATGCATGGTTGATTTTAATGGATACTCCTCAAAGGTAGTTTTGAATCTTCTTCCGCTCGGGTCATATGATTTATTAGTAGTAATGGAATAGTTATAACAACAAGCCGTTGTTATAAATTATTTAGAAAAAATAGTGGCATGTGCGGGGATGCATGGGTTCCCTAGAGTGATTAGGGGAAAAGTGAAATTGGTATCCATTCGATAAGTTTTAGCTTTAAAGTTAAAAAGAAGTGCCAGAAAAGGCTGTCAATTGTACTTGGTGTAGGTTGAAGTTAGAGCGCAGCTGACTGAAAAATAGGAGTCGGAGATGATACCCATCATCAAGGAATACCTGGGTGTTTTTCGAAAAGAAATTCCAGGATTACCACCATCTCGAGATATAGAGTTTACTATCAATCTAGTACCTGGATTTGTTCTTGTATCCATGGCCCCATATCATATGAGTGCCCCTGAATTATTGGAGTTAAAAATTCATTTACAAGAATTAATGCATAAAGGTTACATCAGACCCAACGTCTCTCCTTGGGGATCTCCAATTCTGTTTGTGAAAAAGAAGGATGATATGTACAGAATGTGTATTGACTACTCAGAACTGAACAGATTAACAGTTAAAAATAGATATCCCCTACTAAGAATAGGCGATTTATTGGATCAAGTCATAGGAGCTACAATCTTTTCAAAAATTGATCTAAGAATGAGCTACCATGAATTGCATATTAAGGAGGAGGATATCTAGAAGATGACTTGTAGAACATGGTATGGGAATTATGAGTTCGTGGTGCTCCCATTCGGCCTCACCAATCCACATGAAACTTTCATGTGTCTCCTGAACAACATGCTACACTAGTACTTTGATCGCTTTGTGTTGATTTTCATAGATGACATTATTTTGTACTCTAAACACAAGGAAGAACATCAAGAACACTTAAGGTTGGTATTGTAGACATTAAGAGAACATAAAATCTAGGCAAAAGGCAGCAAGACTGAATTCTTTAAACCTAGGATACAATACTTAGAACATCTCATCTCTGAGGAAGGGTTGGCAGTAGACCCTCACAAAGTTAAAGCCATTCTAGAATGGCCATTACCAAAGGATGTATCTGTAGTTCATTCCTTTATGGGAATTACAACATACTATCACAAATTTTTGAAGGCATTTTCCAAGTTGGCATACCCCATCACCTCATTGCAAAAAAAGGAGCGAAGTTTGAGTGGATGGAAAAATGCCAGGAAAGCTTCAATAAACTTAAGAAAATGTCAACAAGGGCCTTGAAGGTTTAGGAGGGGTATTTCTACAAGACAAGGTTGTAGTATCATATGAATCTCGTAAATTGAAGAAACATGAGCATAATTATGTTGTGTATGAGTTAGAATTAGCTGTAGTAATTCATGCCTCAATAATGTGGAGGCATTAATTTTTTGGGAAGATGTTTGTTCTGATGACCAACCACATCAGTCTTAAATATTTTTTCAGCCAACTCGACCTGAATGCAAGACACACAAGGTGGTTAGCCTTCCTTAGTGAATTTGAATTTGAAATCAAACATATTAAAGGAAAGGAGAACAAGATTGTTGATGCATTAAGTCAGCATGCTCATGCTTCAATCATATATATAGGAGTAAATGTAAGGATGGATTTTGTGGATCGAGTAAGATTAGCTAGGTAATAGGACCCACAATATCAAGAGTTGCATAATAAAATACAACAAGGGAAAAAAAATTGCGTATGGGATTAATCCTCAAGGATTGATAACCTACCAAGGTAGATGGGTCATTTCCAATGTTACCCCTTTACAATAGATAATTTTTTACGAGCAGCATAAGAAGCAATATAATGGCCACCCGGGTACTAGAAAATGATAACTGCTTTATGAAAACGGTTTTTCTTGGTCGGAAAGAAAAAAGAGGTAGCAGACTACTTAGAAAAATTCCTACAATTTTGGGAAGTGAAAATAGAGCATCAACATCTAGCAGGCCTGTTGAATTCATTACCCGTTCTGGAATGGAAGTGGGAAGCTATTTTTATGGGTTTCATAACTGGACTACCAAGGACTCAGTACCAACACGATTCCATTATTGTGGTAGTATATGTACTAACATGGAAACACACTTTATCCCCATACAATCTACCCTTGGAACAACAGAAATTACAAATATCTTCATGAAAGATATCTTTAGACTACATGGTATACCAAAAATGATCATATCAGATCAGGATGCAAACTTCACATCAAATTTCTGGAAATCATTATTCAAAACTTTTGGTACTAAATTAAACTTCAGTACTACGTACCATCGATAGACGGATGGGAAAACTAAAAGAGAGAATCAAATCTTGGAATATATGCTTCAAATGTATGTAATGGACAAACCCGCAAAATGGGAATACTTTCTACATCTAGCTTAGCTTGCCTATAACAACGGTTATTGCGCTTCCATCAAAATGAGCCCCTTTGAAGCTCTTTATGGAAGCAAATTCCATACCCCTCTCAACGGGATTCAACCAGAGGATAGATTGGTCCTTGGACCTGAGGTCATGGGTGAAATGGAAGAAGAACTGTATAAAATTCAAAAGAACATTAAAAACGCTCAAGACCTTCAATAGTGCTATGCAGATAAGCAAAGGAATCCTAACAAATTTCAAATTGGGGAGCATGTGTATTTGAGAATCAAAACTCACAAAAGTAATTTGAGTAATGGTAGCTGCGCTAAACTAGCACCACAGTTCTATGGGTTGTTTGAAATACTGGATCGAATAGGTCGAGTAGCATATCAATTAGCTCTACCTACCCATGTTAAAGTACATAATGTATCTCATGTGTCATTATTAAAAAAATATGTGGATGACAACTCTCATATAATTGATTGGCATCTCTTATAGGTGGAGCCTGAAGGAGACTTCTTTCCCAAACCACTCTTCCTTTTGGAGCGGAGCAAAACTGTACTTCAGAATTGGGTCATTGCTCATATTAAAGTGTAGTGGAGGTAACCTGGGAAAAAGAAGATGTCATGAAGGAAGTGTATCCATAATTTTTTTCTTATGAATAATAACACCGAGGACAGCGTTAAGTTTGAAGGGGGGAATGATGTAACACCCCCCATCATAAGTAAATAATTAGTTGCTTGATGGCTACCATTTCTAGTGACCTTACTAGGATGAAGCAAACTTATTATAGTTAGAAAGGATGTTTAAGTTTATAAATAAAGTTGTTGATTTTATTATACAAATTATATTGGCTGACACCAGAGTAGAGGATGAAACTTGCCAGAACTTGAAAAGAATCAGATTCACCTTGATTTTCCTAAAATTAAATAATATATAGGGATATATATGACATCTTGGTGGGAGATAAATACTTGGAATAAAAGCATTGCACAGAGAAAGGAAATATTTTTCTTGTAGGAAAAAGAGATAAAAAGCCTAGGCTAAGGGAAAATAGAATCCCCGAAGGTAGGACGTTGCCAATGACAAAAATTGTGTGGACAATAATGTTAAATAAACATTATCAAGGCTCAGTATAGGTTATTAAGGTCTGGCAAGTTATCATAGCTCAGGGGGAATTAGAGGTGATTCACAGTTGAGAGGTCTAGTGTGGATAGCCATTAATTTCTGCATAAGGGTACTGGTTAGAAAATCCTGTACCCATCAAGAATCTCGATTAATTTATAATAAAGAAGTATACTGGAAACATTGTATAGATTAGAAATATTGTATATTTAGTTCTGTTCTGGTCCTTAAATGCGTAAATTTTATTTTATAACTATATGAAGAAATGTTGTAGAAACTTCGGTGAAGTAAATATGTTATTCTTGTTATATGAATACTACTATGGATTAGGAAAGTGAGATGAGTATGAATAGTTTATATCCTAAGTTAACCATTCTTTACAGTGATATATAGTATGTGGAACAAACATAGCATATTGTTTGCAAGATGGAAAGTAATCAAAAGGATTAAAAAGGAGATTAATGCATGTCAGACTTAAGTAGTATTCCGAAAGAATTTATCCGGTGGTTTTTCTTATCCTTTATGTCTACATGAGTTTTTAATCAAAACGAAATTTTGTTATAATGCAAACAGAGGGCATGCATAGTAGCACTGATAGATCAAACAAGTAAAACCATATGTCAATTAGTACAATCAGAACACATGCATGGCTATCAACAGAGTGCATGCATAGCAACATGGATGGGTCAACCAAGGGAAACCACATGTCGAATAGTGCAATCAGAACATATGCATGGATGTAATGATAGGATGAATATGTAGAAAACCATCCATCACATGGTGCAAGTAGAACACATACGCATGACCCTGCTAGTAAACACATAAGAAAGTTATGCTTAATAATAAGGATGAACATGTAAAATCATCTATCTTCAATGCAGATAGAACATAGGTATAACAATACAATTCAACGAGTCAATAAAACTATTCTTTGACAAGAACTATGGAGTAGCAATATCGACTCATTAGAGATAACAACATTACTAAGGGCATGTAAGGTTAAGCTTAAATAGCAAACCATATTAACCATTATGGATGCATGCAATGACAAAGATTTATGATAATATTCTAAAAATTAGTGGTAGTATATAATCACCTGAAATCATAATAATCCAATACAGAGGATATCTACTTCTATTCTCGTAAGAAACCACATCAAAGATTAAGGGTACATGCTTGTAGGGAACGAGAATAGAATAGGGTGGGTACACTTTGACAATAGAACTTTGAATGCTAGAGATACAATGACCTTAGAGAAGTATCGACCAGAACTAAATGAAGGAGAAGGGCCATTGTGGTGCACTCAGTGTGCATTGAAAGTAAACTAGTAGCAGAGAGTAATACAAATTTGATATATAGATTCAAAAAAGAGTAATGACTAATTCCAAAACCACTGTAACAAAAATAAGGAAATTTTGTAAGGACAGTAGACTTAACTAGAAAAATAAAAGGAACCCTGGAAATATAATAACTAGTACATGCCTCAAAACTGAGAACGAGGATGCAAATCCTCCTACCATCATTCTCAATACTAAAGTACATGAATTATATTGAGAAAATCTTGTCAACCTTTGAAAACAATTAAAAATACAAAACTACATTTAAACTGAACATATCTCTTTACCATTAAAGGAGAAAAATAAATCAGTGATACACCAATAGGATTCCACAGTTCTGTTTCTTGCGAAAATTAATAACGAAGAACATAACTGACTTGGCTACTGAGACCTCCAAAACATCATACATATGGATAGAGTCGCAAACCAATAAATTAGACACATACTGGGACTATAGTCTAAAAAATCCCTGAAATAAGAAGCAGTAAAGGTAATAAAATAGTTATGTAGAAGGCTTTAGATCTACACCACAAAAAATGTCAGTAGACACCTAGGAGTCTCAAGTCTGCGACCTAGAATTCCTAAGCAAGTGTGAAGGTATTTCTCTGAGCTAATGGGAAACCGAAATGAACAATCACTCATACTCAATGAATTGAGAGTGAGACGGGTAGAGTTGCAAGCGACAAACCCCATGGGGGGAATGGAAGGAGAGTCCAAGAAGCCACCAACCTAGAATGAGATGACAAACGAAAAATGAGGTGTGCATAGTTCGGCTAAAAACGTGCGAACAAACCCATCCACTAGTGAAGCTTGCTTGAGAAATCATTAAAGATACCCAATTACAAGAAAATAAAATGCATGCAACTTGGCTAAACGCTGACAAAAATGAAAAAGGGAACTAAAAGAGATTTACCCGTTGAAGCACCAGAGCATAGAGAAGCATCCCACCCCTGCACAGAAGACCAATATCATGAGACAAGGTATAGGTCAAGGGAAACCCCAAATCAGAAATACGGAACAACAAAAGAGATCTGGTGAGATATCTTATCTGGGTACCGAGGAGCACCCTCGTGCTAAGGGAAATGATAACCACTAAAACTTCTTGAGTTTTCCCTGCACCAAAGCCACACAAAATCGTTAATGTTAGATCAATAATAGAACTCATCGAAAATATAGAAAAATAGTCTCTGAAATGAATAAAATAGAGTACCAGAGATCACATGAACACTGGAGCCAAGATGAAGCCAGTTTCGCTAGGGTTTGGAGCCCTTTTTTCGATGGGCAGGCCAATGGGCACAATAATGTGAGAACACCAAATATTAACACTAGTATTTGTTGTAACTACTATGACGGCAAAGATTTAACCTCATACCTCTCTCTGTTCCAGTCTCCAAAATAACCGAAATGGAAACCTTAGTAGAGGAGGGAAACCAAAATGTGACTAGGATTAGGCTAGTGAAATCAGAACTGTAGATCGACAAGGAGGGGATCTGCACCCTTGATCCCATCTTGAAACCATAACCCTCAAGATGCATGCCCACCTAATTGATACATGAATCCAGTTGTTGGGCACTGAAGGGTTTCACACCTAACGAAAAGGTAGCTACCATGTGTACTGTCTTTGCCAGCTGCTGGAATGAATGGGCGTGAGCTACCACCTCACCTAAGGAATTAAAGATTAGTGTGTCATCTAAGCAAGGTGATGGTGAGCAAGTGGATGCGATGGCGCAATGGGTATGGGAAGAGGGATGAGGGTAGCTAGGAAGATAGTGGGGTTTAGTTAAGGGTCAGAGTAAGGGTTAATTACTCGAATTATAAAGGATGTACTCATATAAAACAAAAGAACAAACACAATGTAATCAAGCGTTCCACTATACTAACAAAAATTTATATCATGAAACAACCTTCTACACCATACATGAAATGTCTACATCGATATTAAAAACCATTGCTAACCAAGGGAAATCTAACTTATGTAAACAATTGTTGAATATAGTATTAAACCACAAAAGTTAGTGGAAAGAAAAAAAAAAAAAAATGGGGGTATTATTTAGGTTTGTTACAACTAGGATGCCCATGTCATGGCAACAAATATTTAGAGTCCCCATAGCATTGGTTCATGAGGGGCACCCTTAAAAAGATTTATTTTGGAATATTTTTTTTTTAAATATTGTAATTTGATAGTCAATCTAGACCATTCATCATTAACTCATAGATGTGATGTTGGATTATATGTTAGGGTTTTTTTCCTAGAAAACAATCCCTTTTACGATGAAATTTTATTCTAACTATATATATTATTTCAATTATAATCAAGAGAATCAATATATATGTGTCTCCTTTATAATGTTTCATTTTATATTTTATTTTAACAATCATTATAATTTTATTACGTTATGATTTTATTCCTAACCATTATACTAACAAATATACCAAAGTACATAATAATTGCATTATATTTTATTCTAACAAATATGCTAAAGTAATTAATAATTTTTAGTATTACAAAGTCTAAAAATATATCAACTTCAATAATCATAGAGAGAAAGAAAGAAAGAAAAAAAAAACATCGATAAAAAAATAACTCATCGCCTTTAAAGAGGAAAAGATATGATATAATAATTAATATGTAACAAAAAATATTCATAAAACCATCACTATATAATATTTATATTTAAGATGTACAATATTGGTAAGTAATATATTTTATTAGGAAAAAATATCATTCACTTGTATGCATACACTTAATAATGAAAATATACATATTTTTATAATAAGTAATTATTATTTAATAAAAATTAAATCATCCAAAAAAAACTCATTTCACTATAATCACCACCTATAATAAAAAATGAAATAACAACATATAATTAAATTTGTAATTACCTCTCATTTAAAGAAATAATATCAAATTTTAAAAGACAATCTCAAAACACGTATGGAGCCACTCATAACCTTGATAATGAAAATTAGTGAGAACGCTACATTTAAAACACATCATGTCCTTGAGAATAAAGATAACGTGAAGGGTATGTCATGAGGCAATTTGAAGTAGTTAACAAAAGTGTGAGTAACAACCGATCATATGAAAGCACTCACAACGATTTGGTTGGGTTATAATCTTTTAATGAGAAGTATATCATGGTTATTATAATGAAAGGATTATATGAAAGCAGTCAGAAGGATTTGGTTAGGTTATAATTTTTTAAATGAGTGGTATATCGTGGTATTTGTAATGAAAGGATTATATGAAATCATTCACAATGATTTGGTTAGGTTATAATTTTATAAATTGATAGGTATATAAAGAAATTTGTTTATAGATGAATGATACAAAATACGTGTGTTATAAAGTATTATAGAATTTTTTGAGAAATTATCTTATAAAATATTGTAATTTTATAGTAAATTTAGAATATTTATTATTAAACTATTTTTTATTAAATTATAGATTTGATGTTGAATTATATCTAGAATTTTGTTTCTTAAAAAAAAACTTTTATGGAAAAAGTTTATTTCAATTATATATTATTAAAATAAAATTATAATTGAGAAAATCACATATATTGATATCTCCTTTATATTATTTTATTATAATATTCATTATAATTTTATTCCTAACCAATATACTAAAATACCATAAAGAATCCAAAAATATATTAACCTCAACTTCAAGAAGGAAAAAAATTAATTAATTTCAAAGCCCTATCATCAAAGCATAACTATCTCTTTTAAGGGGAGAAAGAATATGATATAATTTTATTCCTAATCAATATACTAAAATAACATCAAAGAATCCAAAGATATATTAACCTCAACTTCAACAAGGAAAAAAATTAATTAATTTCAATCTTATCATCAAGGCATAACTATCTCCTTTAAGGAGGGAAAGGATCTCATAAGGTGATTATTATGGAGAGAAGGGATATGATAAAGTGATTATTATTGAACAAATGATAGTCATAAAAAGATCGCTATATAATATTTATATTTAAAATATACAATATTGATCGGTTATATATTTTATTAAAAAAACTTAATATTTATTTATTTTTATATATAAATATGAATAAAATACGTATTTTTATAATAAATAATTATTATTTAATAAAAACAAAATCATTTCATAAAATAAATTCATTTCACTATAACCACAACAAACAAGTATAATTACCTTTTATTTAAAGGAATATTATCAAATTTTAGAAGACCATGTCAAAACACTTACGGAGCCACTCATAACTTTTATAACGAAAAATAATGAGAACGCTACATTTAAAACACAACAATAAAGATGAGGTGAAGGGTATGTCATCAGCCAATTCAGGATAAGTAACAACCGTTTATATGAAAGGACTCAACAATTTTGTTAGGTTATGATATTTTAAATGAAAAGTATATCATGGTGATTGTAATGAAAGAAAGATATTTCCATATAATTGTTACAAAATATTGATTCAGAAGGTATTTGTGCTAATTGACGTCTAATGTATTTGTGTTAGTTGCTTTGAAAGCATAGTTTATAGTTTAGAAGCATATTTTATAGTTTAAAATTAAGGTGGTGTGTGGTTATGTTTAAAATTATGTTAATTATTATTTTTTTAAATAATAATAAAATTTAACTGTATTATAATAAAAGATAATAATATATGTTTTATTAATTTTAGTTATTTATTATTTTTCATAGATTATTTTATATAATAATTTAATACGAAATTATATAAAAGTAATTTTTTATTCTTACTCTAAATTATAAATACAATATTTTAATATGGTATAAAATAATATAATTTTATAATAAAAGTGATTTGTAAGTCAAATAAATTTAATTCCTCATACCAAATCTAAATATTAGATTTAGATTAATAATTAAAATGAATTTATATTTATATACAAATTACCATTTTAAATGATGTAATGAAAAATTAACCTTCTAAATAAGTTGATGAAATTTTTGGAATAGGGAAGCCCAAATAAATTGGCATTTAAACTGTTTTTAAATGTCCATTATAGAAATTATAAAATTTTCATTATAGTGAAACATTGTGTCATAGTTGGTGAATTCTTCACTGAAAGAAACATAGGTTTAAAAGAGTTACACCGAATCAAAGAAGGTCGAGATAGCTCGAGTTTCTGTTTTTAATAGAATGTTTTTAATAGAATGTAGATTAGGAGTAAATACAATGTTTACTCACAAATGTATCTAAAGTTGCAATGTTCCTACTCAAATATGGATATGTTTGAAAATAGTTTTCTTAAATAAAAAGTTATTCTAAATTATAAATACAATATTTTAATATCATATAAAATAATATAATTTTATAATAAAAGTGATTTGTAAGTCAAATAAATTTAATTCCTCATACCAAATCTAAATATTAGATTTAGATTAATAATTAAAATGAATTTATACTTATATACAAATTACCATTCTGAATGATGTAATGAAAAATTAACCTTCTAAATAAGTTAATGAAATTTTTGGAATAGGGAAGCCCAAATAAATTGGCATTTAAACTGTTTTTAAATGTCCATTATAGAAATTATAAAATTTTCGTTATAGTCAAACATTGTGTCATAGTTGGTGAATTCTTCACTGAAAGAAACATAGGTTTAAAAGAATTACACCGAATCAAAGAAGGTCAAGATAGCTCGAGTTTCTGTTTTTAATAGAATGTTTTTAATAGAATGTAGATTAGGAGTAAATACAATGTTTACTCGCAGATGTATCTAAAGTTGCAATGTTCCTACTCAAATATGGATATGTTTGAAAATAGTTTTCTTAAATAAAAAGTTATTCTAAATTATAAATACAATATTTTAATATCATATAAAATAATATAATTTTATAATAAAAGTGATTTGTAAGTCAAATAAATTTAATTCCTCATACCAAATCTAAATATTAGATTTAGATTAATAATTAAAATGAATTTATACTTATATACAAATTACCATTCTAAATGATGTAATGAAAAATTAACTTTCTAAATAAGTTAATGAAATTTTTGGAATAGGGAAGCCCAAATAAATTGGCATTTAAACTGTTTTTAAATGTCCATTATAGAAATTATAAAATTTTCGTTATAGTCAAACATTGTGTCATAGTTGGTGAATTCTTCACTGAAAGAAACATAGGTTTAAAAGAATTACACCAAATCAAAGAAGGTCGAGATGGCTCGAGTTTCTGTTTTTAATAGAATGCTTTTAATAGAATGTAGATTAGAAGTAAATACAATGTTTACTCGCCGATGTATCTAAAGTTGCAATGTTCCTACTCAAATATGGATATGTTTGAAAATAGTTTTCTTAAATAACAAGAATTTTAATATATATAATATTATATTAAAAATTTTAATATATATGTAATAATATTGTCAGGCCAGGGTAACTCCAGACTTGGCAGAAAAAACTGATTGATTTATTTCATTAGGTAACTATTGTTTATATACAGGAATGTGACTAATTAGTTCATCTACTTGATGACTGTTCACATTCTGGGTACACCCAACCGCTGAGGATTAGGTGTCAAAAATTCCCCCCCTTAATCTGAAGGGATGTTGGCGAGTCCAAGCATCGTTTTGAATCTTTCAAGCTTTTCTCTTCCAAGCGCTTTGGTGAAGATGTCTGCAATTTGCTCATTTGTGGAACAATGATGGAGATGGATTGTTTTGGCCTCAACATGATGTCAGATCAGATGATATTTAGTATTGATGTGCTTAGTACGATCATGGAACTTTGGGTACTTGGCCAACTTTATTGCAGAGGTGTTGTCAATCAGGAGTGGAGTTGATTGTACTTGTTTTACCTGCAAATCTTCAAGAATTTTCCTGAGCCACACAATTTCTTTCGTTGCTTCAGCTGCTGCCACGTATTCTGCTTCTGTTGTGGAATCTGGTGGAACTGATTGTTTGTGTGATCTCCAAGAGATAGCTCCTGATCCAAGACTCATAGCATATCCTGAAGTAGATACTCCAGTTTCTTTGTCTCCATCGAAGTCTGAATCAGAGTATCCAATCAAGTTAAAGTCGTCCACCTGTGTATACTTGATTCCAAGGTCCTGAGTTCCCTTCAAGTACCTTAGGACTCTTTTTGCAGCAGACCAAAGTCCCTCACAAGGCTTTTGCATAAACCTAGAGAGGATTCCAACAGCAAATGAAATGTCTGGTCTGGTAGTAGTGAGGTAGATGAGACTTCCTATAAGCTGTCTATACTTTGTTGCATCCTCAAATTCCTTTCCTTCAATAGATGTGAGCTTTAAGTTTTGTTCCATTGGAGTAGAAAGAGGATTGCACTCTGTCATGCCAAATCTGTTTAACAAATCTCCAATGTATTTCTTTTGAGAAAGAAATATGGATTTTGGATGTTGGGTTACTTCAATGCCAAGATAATAATGAACATAGCCCAAATCAGTCATTTCAAAACTTTTTCTAATTCTTTCTTTATGGATGGAATATAGCTTTCATTGTTCCCTGTCATTAAAAGATCATCTACATATACCACAAGATATACAACTGTTTTTCCAACTTTCTTGACAAATAAAGTTGCATCATCAAGATCAAAATGATTGAAGTTGAGTTTCAGAAGATGCTCCGTTAGTTTTTCATACCAGGCTCGTGGTGCTTGTTTGAGGCCATACAAGGACTTCACAAGTTTGCATACTTTATGTTCATGTCCTTTCACAGCAAATCCTTCAGGCTGGGACATAAAAACATTCTCTTTTAGATCTCCATTCAAGAATGCAGTTTTTACATCCATTTGATGGACTTTCCAACCGTTCTGAGCAGCTAGTGCAAAGAGTGTCCGGATGGTGGCCCATTTTGTTGTGGGGGCAAAATTTTCCTCATAATCGACCCCTTCCTTCTGTGCAAAACCTTTTGCCACAAGCCTAGCTTTGTGCTTGTCAAGTGAGCCATCAGCTTTGTATTTGTTCTTGTAGACCCACTTGCAGCCAATTGGTTTGGTTCCAAATGGAGGATCAACCAACTTCCAAGTGCGATTCTTTATGAGGGCATCATACTCCTTTTGCATCGCTTCTTTCCATTCAACATGAGAAGCAGCTTCTTTGAAGGAAGTTGGTTCAAAATCTGTAGACAAGTTCAATTCACAATCATAAGTAACATCCATATCAACAGGTGAATTAGAGTCATCTACATCACCTCCATTTTGTCGGTTTGAATTTCTGGTTCCTGTTTTTCCAATTTCATCAGGATGAACACTTTCAAGTGTCTTTGTTAGCCACTTGGGGGACCTTTCTGAGATGGTCCAGGCTACTCTGTTGATTGAGTTGGGACTGAATCAAGATTGAGTCTCCCAATTCTATCAATTACATCACTTAAAGGATCATCCAGTGTTGGAGTTTCATGCAGGGGAGATTGTTCTTCAGAAGAAGATTCCACATGTTGATCTAGTATAGGAATCCCCCCTTCAAGATGTGGAATCTGATTATCAAAATCTTGAAATGATTTCGTTTTTGTGAATCTATCCAAGCGATCAAGTTGCCGCTCAACAACACTGTCAAATTTGGATGATTCAAGAAAAATGACATCTCTAGATACAACAAACTTTTTATTTACTTCATCATAGAGACAGTATGCTTTAGAGGTGTTTGAATACCCCAGGAAGATACACTTACGACTTCTAGCATCAAGTTTGTTTCTATGTACCTTTGGTATCAAAGCATAACAGGTGGAACCAAAGATCCTGAGACGTTTTACTGAAGGAACATGTCCATACCACAATTCATAAGGAGTCTTGTTTCTTATACCATTAGATGGACATCTATTCTTTATATATGCAGCACATAGAACAACATCAGCCCAAAACATTATCTTTACATTTTTGAAGAAAAGCATGGATCGTACCATATTCAAGATTGTTCTATTCATTCTTTCAGCTACACCATTTTGTTGGGGATTATAAGGCACAGTTGTTTGATGTTTGATCCCATGTTGGCGAAGATAGTTTTCAAATTCATTTGATGTATATTCTTTTCCATTATCAGTGCGAATAGACCCAATATGAGATTGTGCATCATTTTCAATCCACTTATGAAAATTCTTGAATGTTTGAAAAGCATCAGATTTGTTCTTCAATAAATAAACCCAACACATTCTGGTGTAATCATCAATAAATGTCATGATATATTTATTTCCATTTGCAGAAGGAACAGGCATTGGACCACATAAATCTGAATGAATGAGTTCAAGCTTCCTATGTGCTCTTGAATGTGAATCATGAAAAGGCTGTTTGCTATGATTTCCTAGAATGCAAGCATCACATTGCTTATGTTTTCTAGGAATTGTAGGCAAACCAGAAACACCATTTTTCTTCAATAAGCGGAGACTGTCATAGTTTAAATTTCCAAATCTATCATGCCATAATAAACTTGATGGAAGTGTACCTTCTTCATGATGAGAAATATATGAGAAATGTTGTGCATGAGAAGAGGTTCCTTGCAGTTTGAGAAGTCTTTCTTCTTCTATTCCCCTCATGACAAGTGAGTGGTCAGATGATTTTCTTACCTCAAGCTTTCCATCAAACATATGAATGGAGTGACCTTGCTGGCGGATGTGGACCAAGGACAGCAAGTTTCTCTTGAGCTGTGGGAGATATAGAACATGATCCAGAAGAAAGTCTGGAAGACCAGGTAGTTTAAGCCTGATTGTGCCAAGCCCTAATGGCTTGATTTTTGACTGATCTGCAAAGTATACTGCTCCATCAACATTGTCAGTGAAATCTTCAAAAAATATTTCCTATGAGTCATATGACAGGTTGCTCCTGAATCAAGCAACCAATCATTTTTCGAAGAAGCAAGTGAAGCATTAAACAAATCTTCATTTACTCCAATGTTACATTGTGCCTCAATATAGTGAGCGGATTTAGGTGTTTTACCTTTGTCTGTATCATCTGTTTTACCTTTTTGCTGGTTTCTTTTCTGCTCAATTTTGTCCCATGGTAGCTTGCATGTAGAAGCATCATGTGATCCATTTCTATTGCAGCGAATGCAATACAGATCTGCCTTTTCTCCTTGAGAATGTCTACCCCCCCTGCCTCTGAAATATCTTCCTCTTCCTCTTCGTCCACCTCTTCCTCTTGTAGAGTCTTGAGCAAGATGCTTTTCTTTATGAGCAAGGCACACAGTCTCTTCAGAAGATAAAGGGACTGTCTTCTTTCCAAAGGCTTTCTCTCTTTCGGCAAACTTTTTCACAAGAGAGTCAAAGGTTATATCTTTAAGATTTCCATTTGCTTGTAAAGACTCAAGATAATTGGAGTAAGTAGAATAGAGTGCCTTGAGAAAGGAAATAAGAGGGATATCCAGCTCAACCTTAGTGGATTTGATATCATGCATTATGGATTTTACTTCAGATGCAAGAGCAAGAGGATCATTATTTTTCAGTTCAAGAGTGAAGAGTTTAATCATGAGCTGAACAACTTCAAGTGCAAAATGTGAGTCATAGAGTTCTTTTAGCTTTTGTAAAGCTTCAAAGGTAGTTGAATATGATGAAATATGGCGACTTACTTCTTCATTTACAGATGCTGCGATTAATGCATAGGCTTTGCTGTTCTTGTTTTCCCAAATGACGAGCTCTTTGTCTGATGTAGGCTGCACTGGGTCTTTGTCTTCTTCTCCGACACACACTCCTTTCCACAACTCATTGAAGATGAGGGTGTGTTTTATCATCCGGGACCATTCAGGATAGTTCTCCTTGCCAGTGAGAACTATTCCTACCATAGAAATGATTGAATGCATTCTGTAAAAAATTACTTCTGCTGACAAAAAAATTCCTTACGTTACAGCCTTCAAATCCCTCTAATGTTTGCTAGAAGCATCAGCATTTTATTGAAATGATAACTTTTCAATGCAGCATTACCATTCAAAAAAAAACTATGTAATAAAACGCGCAAAAACACTTTGACTGATATATATATAAACGCTTTGAAAACAGCACAATACTTTGACTCAATGCTTATCATAGCGTATCCACGGACATTCACACTCACAGTTACTATACCATATCCATGCGGTCGTGGGTTCGGCCCCTTTGTAAAGAGGTAATGCGTAGCTCCAGGACAGTGCGTATTCAATATCTAAAACAGCGCATCCAATATTATTGAGTCATTTCATATATCACTGTATATAACCATGGACAGCACGCATTCAAATTAAAAACATGCTATCTGTTAACAACCATCAGACATTGCATATTGAATATCTAAAACAGCGCACATTCAAATCAAAACATGCTATCATCAGACAGTGTGTATTGATACAGTGCTATCATCACTGTATATAACCATGGACAGCGCGCATTCAAATCAAAAACATGCTATCTGTTAACAACCATCAGACAGTGCATATTGAATATCTAAAACAACGCACATTCAAATCAAAAACATGCTATTTGCGGTTTGCGATGCAAAATGTCCTCATAGCCTTGTGGTTTGCAATGGAAATGTCGCCATTTCTGAATTTTCAACGACAAATTACTCCATAGTGATAACATCCAATGAAAAGGGCGTGTCAATTTTTCAGAGACCAAATGATATTCTAACCATTATCATTGCGGAGTAGAGTGGCTCTTGACAAGGAGAGGGAGGCGTACTTCATCCACAGTAAAAAACAATAACCCACACAATGATCTCAGACCGCCAAAGGCATCCCCTTTCCCAACGCACTCTGCAAGAAAGCACAGTAACGCCAATTTCTTCTCCTGAGGTTTTTCCGACAAGAAAGCTCAGCGTGGGCATTCAATGTTCAATCATCCATCATGCCACTTTCTTCTCTTACAGTTTCTCTAACGGGAATAAGTGCGCAGCGTTGTCAGTCCTTATGCAGGTCAGAGACAAGCTTTATAGACAGAGTGCTGGCAGAGACAAATTATTTAACAACAGAAGGGAATAAGGCAGAGGTGTTAACCAACGGATGCAATTTCACTAAAACCAGCAGGCAGATGCGTTATGCCAGAATATGGGACAGAGGAGTTACAAGGCACGCCAAAAAAGGAACCTAGGACCTGTGCTCTGATACCATGTCAGGCCAGGGTAACTCCAGACTTGGCAGAAAAAACTGATTGATTTATTTCATTAGGTAACTATTGTTTATATACAGGAATGTGACTGATCAGTTCATCTACTTGATGACTGTTCACATTCTGGGTACACCCAACCGCTGAGGATTAGGTGTCAACAAATATAATATGGAGTGGCTATGATAATATTATTAAGTATTTCTGAAAAAGATTTTTTTTTTATAAATTTTATATCATAAAATTATTCAGGCTCCGGATTTTAAATTTCTGAATAATAAATTTAATCTATATGGTCATGATTTTATAAAAAATATATAAAACACGAGCCATGATATTACATGTTTAAGTGTTCCAAAAGCGTATTCTTTTATTTAAATTTTGTCCCATACAATTATTCAAATTATGTATTATTATTTATTTAAATATTTTAATCGGAAAGTTAACTTAAAGTAAGTTGTCACAAATTTATTCACCGAAATACCTGCTATATTTTATTGATCAAGACATAAAAGTCGTTTCCATACATTTTGAGTGTTTATAAATTATTTCGCATTTGCTCGCTGGTGAATGGACTCCCTTTACAATTACGTCCACTGGTGAATGGATGGAAAGGTATCCACCAAGAAAGTATCCAATTCAATGACACTCCGTTAAGCGTTGCTTCTCACTTGAAAACTACCCTTCAGAAGTTTAAGGCTAAATGACAGTAGAGAGTTAAAAATCCGACAATCAGGCCATTCAACATAAAATAATCATATCCATTTTACCTTAGAAAATTCAATTTACATACCATCTACATAGAAAATTCCTCAACCAAAAATGACCAGACACATCTTTCCCCAACAAAAAATAAATATATCCATCTTACTGTAGAATACTCAAATACCAATATGCACATGGCAATGGAGCACCAAGTGCTTCAATTTACAACATACACATGGAATGGGGCACCAAGTTCGTTGACTTTGGTAAACAAGGGTTACGGCTTTGTCAATGAAGACACGTTGTATATCGTCAAGGTGAAGAATCTTTATCCTAGGCCGAAAGGAGTTTGCTGACCCTACTGATCTAACTTACTCTAAACCATAGTTAGCAAGTTCGAATTCGAATTGAAAAAATTCGATTGCTTAAAATTTAATACTGAAAAAATTCGAGAATAGAAATTTACAAATATTTAAATATATTGTTTTTCCAATATTTAAAATTTTTTCAAATATACAAATGTCTATTATTTTCCAATAACATTAATCTAATTAAATCAAATTATTTACTATAACTATTAGCAACAACATTTATTAATTTATATAATACAAACTTTAAATATTATAATTTAATATTTACTCAAATTTTCTTGTATTTAAATTTAATGAATATATAACACATATTTTTGTTATATTAAATATTCTAAATAATCTATTTATCACTTTCTTTAGCTTTTTAGAGATTTTATTAACAGCCTTACTTAAAAAATACTTCCTAAAATCTCATCAATTAAAAAACCAACTATTAACAACTTTGCATTAACAACCTTGCTAAAAAATATACTTCCTAAAATATCATAGATTAAAAGCTAACCAGTTTTACCATTCAAACTTAGAAATTAAAAAAACAATCATTAACAACTTTGCATTAACAACCTTGCTAAAAAATTATACTTCCTAAAATCTCATCGATGAGATTTACCATTCATTAAGACCTAACTTGCCATCTCAGCGCTCTTGGAAAGTTGCTCTGATGTCCATCAAATCTACGTTCGTTAATGGAAAGTTGAATATGATAACGGTTAGTTGTATGCAGTTTTATAGATGCGATTTTAGCAGTTAACTGTATGCATTTTTATGGAGACGAAAGGGTTTTTGAAGAGAAGATGGGCAACTTGGAAAACTATAGTTTGTTGTTATCTCCTATAAACTAAAACGGTTCGCTGTTATCTCTTATCGGCTGTGTGGAAAAGTGTTTTTTGAAGAGCAGATGGGGGACGTGGAAAACTCTGTAAACTGAATTGGCTATTCTGAAAACTGTTGTGCTCTCTTGCAAACTGAGCATGACGTACCGAATTACGAATTAACGAATTATTTCACGAACCGAACCGCCGTATTTTTGAATTTTTTCCATCAATTCAACTGAATTCGGTAACTATGCTCTAAATATGGCGTCACATTCAAACGGAACTGCCGTATTTTCGAATTTTTTCGATCAATTCGACCGAATTTGGTAACTATGCTCTAAACATGGCGTCACATTCGAGTGAACCACACTGTTCCACAATTCTCACATATTCCGAAGTGGGATTCTGTACCTTTAAATCCTCTTCATCGGAATTTGGAATTTTGAATGCCAAGAAAACCAAGAGAGGAGGAAACCCTAAAACATATTCCTTTTCTCCGTTTCCTTCTGGTAGCCCTTGGAGAGGATGGGCTTTCAATCCGACGGCATGATCTGATCGAAAGCGATAATCAATCCCATAACTAAAGCTTGGTCGTCTCCAGGACTCACTATCAGATTGAACACATCTCCTCCCAGTGTTATCTCTGGTCTCACCTGCTTTGGCTTCACCTGAAAGCAAAACACCAAATATTTTGAGAACTTGGCATGAACACACCCCAATGAATTACTCTGAGCATACATATGGATTGTAAAATACATACCTCTGCAACGACCTCGTTAAAGCTATTCATAATGGTGAAGCAGCGCTTGGCATAACATCCTTCAACATGGTAATCTGGCGTCTTCTTCATTTTGCTCTTAGCTGAAGAAGTACACATGTACTCTTCTGCTAAGCTCCTTCTGGTTATTAGCAGAGATGGCGCCCTTCTAATGACGAACAATGATTTCTGGGCATCCCGGAACTCTCCTAAGAATCCTCGCCATTCATTCTGTAGACTCAGCCTCTGCTTCACATACAATAAGACATTCAGTGTGCTTTCAAACGTTACAAACATAGCAGAGGTTTTGTTCTTCAAAAGAGAAAACAACGAAAAACAACGAAAATCAATTTGAAAGAGATTATATATGTTTGCATACCTTCCGCCGCAACGTGAGGATCGCCACTCCTACAGCGTCCATGAGAACGACTTGGTTCTTGGGATCTGAAGGATAGTTGTCCACTCTGAACACAAGGTTGCCGCTCGAGTCGAAAACAGTACAGCCATTGCAGCTGAAAACAAGAGACCTTTTCCACACTGTGAGCGCTGTGGCAGACGCCTTGGAGACCTTATAGTCGATCGAAGCATGCCTGGCGAACTCTGGTTCGTGTGGATGAATCTTGGGACTCATGTTTCCTGATAATACAAGGCAGCAAGGAGCAAATCGAAGGAAAAATAGTAAGGAATGAATAATGTGTATGAAACACGTAGTCAACTAAAGTGAACGCTAAGGCTAATAACTGGGTGCTGATTCCCCTCTGCTTGATCCCTTCTTATACTCGGATTGCCATTGCATTTGAAATGCCCCTCTCTCATGTTCACTAAAAATAAAATATATGACTAGCTCCTCTGATATTTAAAAGATAATAACCATAGCGATAAAGCCACCGAAGTCGGAACTTTATTGGTGGTCGTCTATTCAACTTTCTATTTAGAATATAATAAGGTTGAGAATAGTAGTCACCACTCCTTACTACCTAGGGTGGGGCAAGTTCCACCTAGTGGACCGTATGTGTACAAAACATTACTTGGCGGTCGCTGTTAAAGTCGAATTAATAAGAACGAAGGTCGTTTCAAACACAGTTTATGTAAAGAAATTTGTCATCGACGTCAACGAATGGGGTTCTTAATTTCAATTTCTTACTTTATAACAAGTAACTCTCCCATGGTAGAGACCAGATTGTCATTTTACTGCTTACTTATTCGTTCCTTAAAATACTTTCAGAAGTTTTTAGAGCTCAATTTACTAAATTAGAATTTATTGATAAACTTATTTGAAGAATAAATTTCTGCAGAAAATAATATAATTATCCAATCTAAATCACTAATTATCACCTCTAAATCACTCACCTCGAATAAATATTACGAATAATATTCAATATAACTTATTGAAAGTTGCTGAATACAATATTCAATGTTCAATACATTTTCAATACCCGGTGCCATCATGATATAAATATCTTATACATATAAGATATTTTGATTTTTATATTTCTCAGTGAGTGTGACATACATGTTATCCTTGTGATACAAATATCTTATACATATATGAAGTTTGGAAGGTAGAGATATTTGAGTACATCCTTTAAAAAAAAAAATTTGATAACCTCAATTCATTACTTTAAACTAAATAGTTGTAATAGAAAATATTTTTAACCATAGATATTTATCGCATTTTACTGTTGATATTATTAACTTGTAATTTAATTAGGCTTTCTCACAATACCATGGGCCAATACCATGGCTTACCAATACCACATGCCCAAAAAAATTAACTTATTTCACAATCAAAATATTTTAGAACAATATGAAAATATCCTTAACCATGGATATTCAACCCCACTTTATCATGGATATTATTGACTTGTAAATAGATTTTCTTACAACACCATGGGCCAATACTATGGCTTATCAATACCATATGGCCAAAAAACATAACTTATTTTGCAATCAAAATATTTTATAACAATATGACAAGATTCTTAGTCATGGATATTCACCACCACTTTGTCATTGATATTATGAACGTGTGAATAGGCTTCGTTATAATACCATGGGTTATCAATGCCACATGCCAAAAAATCATAACTTATTTCACATTCAAAATATTTTTTAACAATATGACAAGAACCATGCATATTCACCCCAACTTTACGATGGATATTATTAACTTGTAAATAGGCTTTGTTACAATACCATGAGCCAATACCATGACTTATCAATACCACATGCCCAAAAACCATAACTTATTCCACAATTAAAATATTTTATTTTAATTTTATTTTATAGCATTTTTTTAATAGAAAATAAAAGAAAAAAATGTTATAATTACTTTTGAGATATATCTAAATCCTCTATCCTCATGACTACTAGAAATATTCCCATATAAATTAAATTAACGTTTTCATAAAATTGAAAATGAAGATACTTTCATATTTAAAGATGTAGAATTTATATAATATAAATAATATTAGTGAGAACCAAAATAGAACCATCTTAAATAAGGATCCATGTGATGACAACAAGAAAAGTGAAGGGGCGAGAGGGGTAGTCTAGAGGGAGGAAGAGAGTAACAAATCCGGAGGGAAAGAGAGAGAGAGAGAGAGAGAGAGAGAGGGGGAGGGAGTTGGAGGGGCAGAGAGGGAGGAAAGAACAAAGAAAAGATGGGGAGAGAGTGAGGGAGAGAGGGTAGGGGGCAGAGATAGGGAGACACAAAGATGGAGGGGATAGAGAGAGATGGGGGCAGAGATAGAGGGAGGTGGGAGAGAAAGGGAGAGAGAGGGAATGAAGAAGAAAGGCATAGAGGGAGAAAGGTGGAGAGAGAGAGAAGGTGGAGAGAGAGAGGGTGTGACATGGGAGGAATGGAGAGAGAGTGAGGGAGTGAGAAGGGAGGAATGGAGATAGAGTGAGGGAGGGAGGGAGAGAGAGAAGGAGAGAAGCGGAAGAGAGAGAGGGCAGAGATGTAAGGTCCTCGGGCACGCGGGCGTGCACGATGAGTTGGGCTGCATGACCCGGGCGCGCGCACACAGGTGAGTTGCAGTTGCGACGACGAGCTTGCAACGAAACATGCAACAATAATGGAGTGCGATAGAGTATTTATACACCTTGGAGCGTTGAGCCGGTTACTTGGAGGTCGGATCATGATGGGGGGCGGGCCGACTCAAGTATGGAGCATTTGGCGTTGAAGAAGGGTGTGCACATGAACATTGGGTGGTCGGTTGGGCGAGCCACCACCCCCACTTGCGATGGGTATAAGTTGGGGAATGCGTGGAGGAATTTCATAATTCAACAATCACTTCTCATCTTCGCTTAAAGAAGAAGTGCACAGTTTTCTATTACGCAGTTCAAGAGGGGAGGCGCACATCTCATGCGCCGGTCTTGGGTGAACGCACGGTGAAGGAAAGTCGTACTTAGTGTTGGGTGAAGGTGCAGGCGAGGGTGCGCCCGGTGGTTGGAGAAGGGCATGCACGGGTGTGTGGCCCCGCATTGTGCAACAACTTGGCGTGGGTGTCTCGGCGACTCGGGTGAGCGCCCGCCCACTGTGTAAGTGTGCACGAAGGTTAGAACCGGAGGTCGTAGAGTTGGGTAGGCGATACTATGTGTTGTTCATATGATTTGGGCGTTTGTCAAGAGTTGGCAAGCGGGACTGCGTGTGGGCAGGGATACACGGTTTGGGCATTTGCGACCAAACGAAGAGCGAACCGGCGAAGACGTGTGACGAGGTGAACGACGGGTTGGAGAGTCGTGCGGCAACCATGCGCAGGTGCCAACCAGCTGGGCAACCGAGTTTGCCGAAGTTGTGAAAATTGACTAAGTGTAAATTTGGGGTTTCCCAAGATTTAGCTTGTACATTGTAAAAGTGAAGATTATATAATATATTGATTCGGGCAGACTCATATTGCAGGGAGTTGCCCCTCCCCTTTATACTGTGCAATTTTCTTTGTTTATAATTGCTGTTGATAATGAATGAGTATGGGTGTTCATTGGTATAAATGATAAACATAATAATACTTGGTTGTGAAACACAAAATAAGTAGGAGAATGTTAATGTTAGGCGTAGTCCACGAACATAAGTATTGGTAAAAAGAAATTGTTCGGTGGTGCTGCACCTCGCTATAAGCGGTTGAAAAACTACCACAGGTGTGGGGGCGTGACAGTTGGTATCAGAGCTCGGTTGGAGCTAGTGAGCAAGGTTGCTCGTGACGAAGTGTAGGTGTGGGTACACTTGGAAATTTGACAGTTGATGACACTGGAAGCAGGTACTTGCAAGTGAAGGAAGCTAGTTTCACATACAAGTGGAACAATGGTCGGTTCATGGCTGCAGGGAACTTGATGAAGCTGGTGAATGGTGAAACAGGTTTAGCAGAGGTGAAGCTCGTGCTTGGACCAAGCTGAACGACAAGACATGGCAGGTTTGGAAGAATGCGAAGAGAAGCTCTTGCTTACCTTATACAAGTTGAAGCAGTTGAAAGAAGAGAATCCCCAGATTCGAGAGAAGCTTGCAGTCTTGGAAAAGAATGTTGAAGACGAAATTCTTCAACTTGGTTGGACAATGGAGCAAGATGAAATTGTAGATTGTGCTATCAAGGAAGAGGAAGTGATGATAGTTGAAGATGTTGTAGATGTGACAACGATGGAGGATGAACTTTACACTGATCAAGTTGGACTAGGATCGTGCAGTTTGAAGACATGGATGAATGAGGATACTCACTTGGAGGAACCTCATGATGATGATGAAGAGCAAGGATTGTTGATTGTTGCGGGACTTGTTAGGGTTGTTTGTGGCCTTATGATGA
Organism: Pinus tabuliformis; assembly: GCA_031772625.1. NCBI lineage: Eukaryota > Viridiplantae > Streptophyta > Pinopsida > Pinales > Pinaceae > Pinus > Pinus tabuliformis. Next base: position 286,735,869 of record CM062815.1, read on the forward strand.
AAGGTGCAAAGGCCCGTGACAAGGGAGGAACATGATGATCGTTGTGGAGGAGTGGGTCATGTTTTAGCCACTTTGGCTATGTGCCTGACATGACTCATGGACAGATTGAAGGGCACACACTTGAGGTACGATGATGCTTGGGTGGACTTCTCATGGCCAAGACCAAGAGCATGTCTTGGTGGAACCTTCAGTGGGAGAGCTATGATGGAAGGGACTCATGATGATGATGATATGGTTGGGTGACCGAGTTCACTAAACCAAAGATAGTAGACTTGGATGAGATGACCGATTGTTGTGATGGGTCTACTTGGTTAGACTACATGGGCAGCTTAGTCATGGACATCAGGTTGGAGACATGGAGCATGGTAGTCTTATGCACGGACATTGTGCAAGAGCACTTGTAGAGGTGTCACTTATGGGCATCCAATAAGGATTGCCAACGCAGGGATGTTGTGCAGGTGGATTTGCTGATGTGACATGGAGATGTTTTACTTATGAGCCGATGGAGAGGTTGTGCACTCTTGTACAACAAGACCATGGACTTGGATGGAGTTGTGAGCAAACTATGGAGCATTCCTTCTACATGGAGAGCTGAGGCATCTTGCAGAGATCTTTGGGCCGAGACTTGTATGCTTGCTGAGATGTTGGTTGGAGATGACTCATGGAGCTCATGATGACATGAGATTGTTGTGACTTCTAGAGGGACTTCATACATGGTGGACTTAGAGGATTTGATCGATTGAGGAGCTGAGGTCAAAGACATTGATGCAGGATGGGGTGCATACTTTCAAGTACATGTATGGGAATGGCTTGAAAGAGTGACTTGATGTGGAGGATCGATATGAGACACTTTGAAGTGATGGAGTTACAACGATGATGATGCCTTGGTGGCAACACTTGGGAATGAGTTGAGCCGAGACTCAACTACCTTTTGACACATGGGAGCTGATTGATCTATGATCATGGGCAGCACATGGATAGATGGGACAGGTGTATACTTGTTTCTATGGCAGACTTGAGGGATGGCACATTGCAGATATGATGGAGGTTGCTTCATGGACCTGGATGTGACACATTGAGAGCCGGTTTGATGAGATGGTCTCTTCATATGGAGGAGATACACATATGGATGATGTTGGGATAGATGTGGCTGATTTCATGTAGCACATTGACACCAAACATCAAGGATAGCATGTTGCAGACGAGATGAGGACTACTTCATGGACCTGAGCATGGCTTATACTTGTATGGAGATGGATTCTTGATCGAGTTGAGGATGTGGCAGGATGTTTTGAGAAACAACTGATGATGGCATGAGGATGTGCATTCTCATTGTTTGGACGTGATAGTTGGATTAGCTACCCAACTAGTTCAGACATGGGGGTCGACAGTGTGCAGAGATGTGTTAGCATTTGTTGAAGTATCATAGCCACAGTTCACATGAGGATGACACACGATAAGGTCGATACGAGATGTTGCAGTGGGCATGTAGCTTGGATGGAGGGACCAGCCTTCCATGATGGAGAGCAGCATGTGGAAATTGTGACAGGATGGTCGATGATCATGGATTGAGATGATCTCTAATGTATGACATACCGATGAGGTGCATACCTTGGTATGGTGATCTTGGCAACATATGGTTGCCAAGGCGAGACATGGTGGAGACGGTGGTTCTACATATGTTGCAGTGATGGTTGCAATATGTGGAGGAGTTGACATCATGGATATTGATGATCTTGGTGGATGGCTACCAGGATGATATGTTGTCAAGGACGACAACGATTTCAGGTGGAGGAGGATGTAAGGTCCTTGGGAGCGCGGGCGTGCATGGCGAGTTGGGCTGCATGACCCGGGCGCGCGCACACGGACGAGCTACAGTTGCACGACAAGCTTGCGACGAAACATGTGACAATAATGGAGTGCGATAGAGTATTTATACACCTTGGAGCATTGAGCGGGTTACTTCGAGGCTGACTCATGATGGGGGGCGGGCTGACTCAAGTATGGAGCGTTTGGTGTTGAATAAGGGTGTGCGCACAAACGTCGGGTGGTTGGCTGGGCGAGCCACCACCCCCACTTGCGATGGGTATAAGTTGGGGAATGCGTGGAGGAATTTCAGAATTCGACAATCACTTCTCATCTTCACTTAAGGAAGAAGTGTGCAATTTTCTAGTGCGCAGTTCAACAGGGGAGGTGCACATCTCATGCGCCGGTCTTGGGTGAACGCACGGTGAAGGAAAGTGGTACTTGATGTTGGGTGAAGGTGTGGGCGAGGGTGCACCCAGTGGTTGGAGAAGGGCGTGCACAGGTGTGTGGTGCCTGCATTGTGCAACGACTTGGCGTGGGTGTCTTGGCGACTCGGGTGAGTGCCCGCCCACCGTGAAAGTGTGCACGAAGGTTGGAATCGGAGGTCGTAGAGTTGGGCAGGTGGTACTACGTGTTGTTCATACGATTTGGGCGTTTGTCAAGAGTTGGCAAGCAGGACTGCGTGTGGGCAGGGATATACGGTTTGTGCGTTTGCGACCAAACGAAGAGCAAACCAACGAAGACGTGTGACGAGGTGAACGACGGGTTGGAGAGTCGTGCGACAACCGTGCGGAGGTGCTGACGAGCTGGGCAACCGAGTTTGCCGAAGTTGTGAAAATTGACTAAGTGTAAATTTGGGGTTTCCCAAGATTTAGCTTGTACATTGTAAAAGTGAAGATTATATAATATATTGATTCGGGCAGACTCATATTGCAGGGAGTTGCCCCTCCCCTTTATACTGTGCAATTGTCTTTGTTTATAATTGTTGTTGATAATGAATGAGTATGGGTGTTCATTGGTATAAAGGATAAACATAATAATACTTGGTTGCGAAACACAAACTAAGTAGGAGAAAGTGAATGTTAGGCGTTGTCCACGAACATAAGTATTGGTGAAAAGAAAGTGTTTGGTGGTGCCGCACCTTGCTATAAGCGGTTGAAAGGCTACCACAGGTGTTGGGGCGTGACAAGAGAGGAAAAGGGAGGGAAGGAGGGGGAGAGAGAGAGAGAGAGATATGCAAAAGAGAGTGTGTATGTTTAGGGATGAGATAGAGAGAGCGAATAAGAAAGAGACACACATATATTATATAGTTTTATATAACTAGCGTATATCCATCTCAACCCTGGAGGGAATGAGGCGGAGAGAGAGAGATATGGAAAGAGAGTGTGTATGTTTAGGGATGAGATAGAGAGAGCAAATAAGAAAGAGACACATAGACACAAATATAGATATTATATAGTTTCATATAACCAATGTATATCCATCTCAAACCCGGATCTATCAAGCACCGAGAAAGATCAAATCTCTTAAGATGGAAACCATTCCTCACATTTTACACTCAAAAAATTAGTTTACACTTCAAAAGATTAGATCCTTTTAGCGCTTGATAAATCGAGATTAAAATTAATCTAAATTAATTTAAAAATAATTACAATATTATTTAGAAAAACTCTACTCTCCCATTCTTAATATCTAAATACTATTAGAATATTTACTATTTGAGTTTTACCATTAAAAAAATTATATATTTATTAAAAAAGAGGCTTTCCATTTAGAAAGGAAAATTACCACCGGTGTAACACTTATTATATGAAAAACATGTGACTTGATAGAGAAACAAAATTTAATAATTTTCTTTTATTATGGCCATCGCAATGAAGACAAATTTTCGAATTACTTCCAATATTTTTAGTCAAGAAAGCCGGCGCTTTTTTACCAATAATGTGGCCCATCGTTTTTCACCTCTACGTAATGGAATAGAACCTTTTTGTATTCGAGTGACAAGGATTTTTTTCTTTTGGTTTGTCCATGGTAACAATATAATAAACTGTTCTTTTGTCATTGATGAACCGAAACTTCTCAAATGTAAAGTCTAAAAATACATGGATCTTATATATATTATGTATCATCATTTTCGCCCTATTAACCTATAAACATCAAAATTATTTGACATGAAACATTTTTAAAGAAATAAAGTCCATTGATTTGCTTCTATTATGGACCATGGCGATGAACACAAACTTTCGAATTAATTTCAATATTTTTAGTCACGCAGCTGTTGTATCTATAACGTGGCACATCATTTTTCTCCTCTGCATGAACAAGAATGCAACATTTTTTATTCGAGTGACAAGTATTGTTTCCTTTTGTTGTGTCCATGGCAATAATATAAAAAAATGCTTAGATTATATATACTATGTATCCTCATTTTCGGCCTATTAAGCTAAAAATATGAAAATTATTTAATATCTGAAAATTTTAAAGAAATAAAGTCTAATGATTTTCTTTAGTATGGGCCATGGCTATGAACCCTAACTTTCGAATTACTTCCAATATTTTGACACATCAATTTTGTCCTGTGCATGACAAGAATGGAACATTTTTTTTGGTCCAGTGACAAGTATGGTTTACTTTTGGTGTGTCCATGCTAATAATATAATAAATTGTCCATTGCTTCTTCGTGGATGCAAACTTTTCAAATTATAAAGTATAAAAATATATACAATATATATACAATGTATCCTCATTTTCGGCCTATTGAGTTATAAATAAATTAAAAGAAAGGAAATGTACATAACCCACAAGACATGTAGGGAACAAAAACATATAACTCATACTCTTCATTAGTCAATAAAATGTTCTCAAATTAGTAAGTATAAAAATATTTGGATTATTTATAATATGCTTCCTCATTATCGGCCTATTAATTTATAAATAAATGACAATATAGGAAATGTCCATAACCAAGTGGACATGCATGGAACTAAAAAAACATATAGCTCATACTCTATCACACTTCTTTTGGGATCCAAAATTTCATTCACCCAATTCGGTCGTCTTAGTTGTGCTTACCGTTTGAGAATTCCTTTTATATCGTTGGATATATCTGGGCAACCAGGAGCCCTGAAAAATATAAACAATAAGTCACACAAAGTATATTGTATACCACAATATATGACACAATGAATACCATACCTCCCATAGATTAATATATCAATATATCAGAAATTGACTATATAGACCCAACCCTTCAATGTATAGTATTATATTGAAGTATTATAAGGTTAGCAAGGCCATCCACGTGCTAAAGTTTATCATGGAGCTGCCATTCACCTTTGAGTTTGAATATAACAAGATTGGGTATAAAACCACGACTCTGCCATGACCCATCTCTAGAAAGGGGTCCACAGGGCATGATATTTACTTATGGATCACCTCTTCATAACGTGGGCTGCTCATGCATCGTCCCACCGGTTTCCGTCGTGCTCATTAAACAAATGTCATAACGACATGTTATTTTCTCCATTATTACTATCCCACAATGCGACAATTTTCTCACGAGTTGTGGTCAAAACGGAAAAATAGAGTGTGCAAAAAGTTTTCAAATGCTATGGCAGCATTGTTCTCATTGTGAAAAAACAGTGACATGCTTTAAGATAGGGTTAAAAGAAAAAAATAATAATGTTTAGTTTGAAAAAATAATAATTAAATAAATATTCAGGTATACGATAATATTTATTCAAATTTAAGATAATTTAAATTTGAAATTATTAAATTTTAATAAAGATCAAAATTTTTAATATCATTTAATATAAAGGAATCTTTATATATATAAAGGATTAAAATGATTACAGGGTAATAAATTTGATGGATTTTGGTGTTGAGTCCATATATACAATCAGAAAACCAGTTTAAATAACATAAATGAAGATCTCACCTCAAAATTTTTCAATCTATTCCGGCAAATCCAAAAAATCACACTAAAGAAAACTCTCTCTCTCTCTCTCTCTCTCTATATATATATATATATATATATATTTATATGTCTATTAAACATTGTTTGTCTAACTCGTACTATGCGTGCGTTGTTCATTAACATTATCTATTGAGCCAAGAGGCTCATTCTATAACCCAATATGAGGGAAATGTGTAATTCCTTCCGTGTTCAAGGTGAAGTTGACACGTGGCCCTTTTAAAATAAAAATAAAATATTCTTTGAATTAAAAAATAATGTTGACTATAATGAAAACAAAAAACAAATATACATATTTGGTTATTTTTACTTAAAAATATTATAAAACATAGTCTCACTCTAGTTGTGCTCTTGTTTTATTGATTGCCCTTTATACATATATCACATTAAAATAATGATTTTGAAACCATATTTAAATTTAATGAATAAGCACATAAAAATTTAATATTATCAATATAATAAGATTCTTAACCATGAATATTTGCCCATTTTACCATGGATGTTATTAACTTTTAAAGAGGTGTTCTTACAATACCATGGGCCAATAGCCTAGCTTATCAATACCACATACTTGTAAATGATAACTCATTTAATATATATATATATATATATATATATATATATATATATATATATATATATATATATATATATATATATATATTTCATTTCATTAAAAAAACATTAAAACATAATACTTACAATAAAAATATCACAAGATTCATAACCATAGATATTCACCCTCATTTTATATGGATATTATTAACTTGCAAATAAGTTTTGTTACAATACCATGGCCCAATACCATGGCTTATTAATACCAAGTGCCCAAAAACCATAAATTATTTTAAAATCAAACATTTAATAAAAGTGCAATATATAGAGATGTTGTAATGTCAACATTTTGACCCACTCAAAATAAAATAAAATTAAAATTAAAATTAAAAAGATTAATAATGATAATTATAATAAAACATTTTAGATTGGTTAAATTACATAAAAATAAACTAAGACTAAAAATAATATAAAATATAAAGTATAAAATTAATAATTATAATTATACATATAATTAATATTAAAGCCATCCTAGATATGAAAACCTCTTTTAAATTCAAATGAGATTTAATAGATAGATCTAGGTTGGTTGATATTACAAGATATGGTAAAAATATTTCGCTCTCACTCATAGTTATAAATAAAATATTTCAGTGTCCATGTCCAATGAGAAGAAATAATTAAAAGTAAAAAAATTCAATACCTTCCTTATAACAATAATAACATGAAAGCATGTAATTAATTTAATGTTTAATATAACATTAATATGTGACATTTAAAAAGTATTAGCAATAATTGAAAAGTTCAATGTTTATCATAATAAAGTATTTCAATATATAAAACTATAAAATTAAGTTATTTTGAAATGTATTTAAAAATATGTTAATAAAAAAATAATAATATGGACAATGTAATTCATAAATGAAATATTTCAATGCTTAAGTTAGCTAAATTATTTTAATGTCAAATTTACATATTGTATATGGTTTTAAATAATAATAATAATAATAGTAATAAAATGTCTATATATTATAAAAAATAATTGAAAATTGAAAATTCTTATTTTTATAACATTTCAAGTATAGTTATTTACTATTTTAGGCATTTATTAAAGGTTAATTTTGAATCAATCAAATATTTGTTGGAATTGCATGTTTAAGCTATTTTATTCCATGTATTCAAGAGATTTTCAAGGGGTTAAATTTATTTATACATTCAGAAATGCAATTTGGAGAATGAAAAATTAGATATATGTGTGTAAAGAGAGATTCTAACCATTATCTATCAAGTTACTAAAAAGATGTAATGTTCAGAGATGTAATTTTTCTTAAATTTTTCATTGTAAAATAAATGTATGCTTTGAACAACGATTTAATCCCTCTAAAATCTTTCTATATTTTTTATTAATATGAATGTAAGCTAATTGATACTACAACCTAATATAAAGTAGATAACCTAATATAAAGTAGATAATGTATTGAAAAGGATCAAATCAATTAATTAAATAAAGAAATAAGATGATGCCATGATCAGCTAGAACACACATATTAAGTGGAGTAAGGACGAGTTTCATATTCTTCCTGAATACGGGAATTTATTATTTTCCTGAAAGCACCTATAGTAATGTGTATTTAGATGTTCGATTCTCTAATTAAATTAGATTTTTGAGAGTTTTCTAGCTTATTTGCATAATTAAGCGGTTTAAAGAAAAAATGATATCACAATTTACAAATGTTTTGAGAGGCATTTTTCATAACATATAAAATTTATTATAAAATTACATTTTAAATTATAAAATATATCAAATAGTGATAGGAATGTTTGTTGAAATATTTGGTTTGATAATTTGTTTATTTTCAAATTTTTCTCCTATATTCAACTGAACTAATGGATTAGAGAAAAAAAGATTTCACAATTTACAAAAATTCTGAAGAAGCACCACTTGCTATTTTCAAGTAATCTAAATAGTTTAATGGAAAAAAATTTCATAATTGGCAACGATTTTGAGGAAACAACACTTTCCTAACTTATGGAACCTATCATAAAATTACATTTTAAATTATAAAATACATTTACAATTATTGAAATATGTATGAACTTTTGTCTTAGCTTCCATATATCCATGGAATACATCCACCTTGGTAGCAACATCACCCATAGCTATACCACGTTCATGTACGTAGCTCTCATTTAAGCCAATTAATGCACTTATATTACCACTATCATTAACTATAATAGGACTATTCTGATACTTACAATAGCCGAGGCATCGATTTCCATGAGAGAGACTTTTATTTTATTGAGGCGACCAAGTTGCCATTAGATTGTGCTTCAAATTAGTATCCCTTGTTTTTGTTTTCAGTTAGTAACGTTCTTGAAGTTTCACCCTTATGGTATTATGGTTTTCATATTAGTTTGACTGATATTGATTAAGCTGGAAATTATCAAATTTTTAATAATTAAAGAGGGTGAGGAATTATTTTTAATTATAAGGAAATTTCATAATTATCATAATAATCAAAATATTTCAAACTGATATGTAAAATACGTTTAGTTGTTTCCTTAAATATATTTATTATTTATAGACACGCGATTTTTGTTCGTGTGAAAGCAACTATAGAAATGTTTTTTTAGATTCTCGATTTTCTAATTGATTTAGATTTTTTAGAGTTTTATTATGTATTTAAATAATTGAATGGTTTAAAGGGAAAAAATATTTTACAAATTGGAAAGGTTTTTGATGAGGTAGTGCCTTCATAATTTATTATAATAATATTGTAGATTTATTAATTTTGTATCTATCAAGCACGGGAAAGATTAAATATCTTGATGTGTAAATCTTTTTAATAGTAAAACAGATTTGTTCTCTCTTGACTCTTTGTATATCCAGAATTAAGAGATTTGTTCCTTCTTGATTCTTTGTATATCTAGAGTTAAGAGTCGACAAAGATCTATTTTTTTCATTTGTAAACTAACAATCCTTCTTAATAATATATCTATAATGTTTTCAGAGAGATCAACGTTTTGAGATGCATACTTTTCATTCAAATTTCCATTCTCAAAAAAGTTTACACCCTAAGATATTTTATTCTTGAAAATTTTCATGGCTATAGCTTTAGGATGGATTTATAACGTTTATAATCAATTTTTAATGTCAAATTTCATTTAGTGGAATTTCAAGTGATCTTATAAGATGTTTTTTATTTTTTATGTTATTTAATTTATGTTTGTATGTTAGGATATTTAACTATTGTTTTAAATATTATTATATTGTGAAGGTATAAGGCCATTAGAGGTAGCTTAACTGGTTGGGATTCATGATGGTAATTAAAGTCTTGGTTAACTTTGATCAGTATGGTTTGCACACTATCATATAACACTAGGGACTTATTCTTGGCAACAGCAATATGTGATCCTTGGTGGCAATAACAATTGTATGTTTTAGTTACTTGATTTCCCCTAGAGATAAAATGAAATTGTTGAGCAATTTTAATGGTTAGGAACATGCATTTTCTCATAAGAAGTCATATGTTTAAATCTATAAGGATGTAGAACAAATACATCTCTGTAAATTTCAATAGTAAAATTGTTATGTTGAAACAATTGCCTTGACCCACAAACAAGGTGCTTCATACACCGATTTATTTTCTCTCTTATCTACCTCCTTAAAATAAGATAATCAAAATTATTATTTTAAAATATCTAACCGTGATTTTATTGTTTATATAAAAACTTAATATCTCTACATAGAATGGGATAATATGTATTACTCTTAACTTTAATTTATTTTTTGGTTAAGTTTTCTTAGTTTTGGCTGCAGGGTTTGAGAAAATGAGACCCATGGACATCTAAACCATCAAAATCACTCAGGGATCACACCCAACCTAGGCCACACCAACCCTTAATATGGCTATATTTTTTCCTAGAAAGTTTCGAAATAAAGTAACTTAAAAATACACCCCATCACCATCTATTGTTCATTGCATAGACTACTCTTAACTTTAAAATTATAAATTATAAAATAATTAACCATTTTTTCAATTTTCTTCAAATTATTTTATAAATAATATAAATTCAAATTATAAAACCCTAAAAAAAATACTTAAAATTATAAAAATATAAATTAGAAATTTTATTTTCATAAAACCGTAAAAGTATGATATTTTTTTTTTCATGTTGATAAAGCAATAACAAGATAACAATTATATGGCATGTGTATTAAATTTAATTTTTTTGAATTAAGATAATATTATTTCAAAATTTCAACAGATATCATAAAAAAATATTAGTATTTATAAAAAAACCTAGTCTCAATTTATGTTTAAGGGAACTAAATCTATTAATCATTAACTAGAGTTCAAGAAATGCAAAATCAAAATATTTGATACTTCGAAATTACTAAAACAAACATATAATAAATTGTATAATGAAATAAATTAGATTCTAGAAGGCATAGCATTTCCTTAAGAGTTTGAAGAGGTAACTAGGACTTGAGCATTTGTACTAACTAGAACAAGAGGTTTTAAGTCACAATGAAGATGACTTTCAAGGAGAGATAACATCCACACTAGAAGATATGAGTGTTGATATCATTTCATCCACTTGATTTCATTCAAAGAAGAGATGATATCATTGTCGTCTTCATGCTTCTCCTTCAAGGCCTTTCCTAGAAGGGTTTTCATCTACCAATGTAAGGTGATGGAATTCAAGTACTTCTCTATCTTACCTTAGTATAGAGAGGGTTAAAAATCCAATTAGCTAGCTCATCTTGGGTTTCAAAATTTAAATCAAGTTGTTAACCATTGGTGGTGAGGGCTTCGAGTTGATGAATTTCGTCACATGAATTTCAAGAGGGGTGGAAGAATGGAAGATGGTTGGAGCTTCCTCGACATGAGTTTGGCAATGCAACCAGTCATGAGGACCTCTACGCCGAACCCCTCAGTTGTTGAACATTCGCTATCGGGGCATGTTACACCAGAAGAGAGACATCCAAGCGAAATATCTTGGCCACAAAAACTCTTAACTTTGAGGAATGAGGTTCGGGAAACTAGAGAGAAGCTTAAATAAAGGGGTTTTCAGAAATCAGGAAAAACTTGACCAATATGTAGAGGAAAAATGTAAAGTCATAGTAGATGAAAGTCTCTTGTTAAGGACTAGTTCTTTCCAAGTGACATTGTAATTGAGGTCATGACCTGATCTTGTTAAACTTGAAACAAAGAAAACAATCATCCACTAGCGAGAAACAAAACCAAAGAATGAAATTATTGAGATAGAAGAGTAGAATAATACCTTGAATATTGTAGCCCACTAAATCTAGACCAACAAGGTCATTCACATAGAAGGATAGCCAACACCACTAGCTCCTGCAACATCTATCTCCATTGTACCCATCATAGTTTCAAGATTTGTAACCCCTTCATGACCAGATATTATTTCTCTTGACCATTTCTTAGCTTTCAATGCCTTTAATGAGGATATCCAACCCTAGGAGTGAAGTTGTATTTCATGTAAGCATAGGTTAATTAAAATCTAGAAAATAACACCAGCATCCATTCTCTATAAAAATCACATTTAGTATGCCATAGCTCTAAAGGTTTCCCACCACATGAAAACCTCCCTCTATCAGGTGCCTAAGGGAGTCATCCCACCTAAATCGAGGTATTATCCTAGGAATACTAAAACATTTAGAGAGCAACGTCTCCCCTTGTAGAATAGTCAATAAATGTAATGCTTGACATGGGATTGAAGATTATTGTATGTGGTTCACATGTGTTTGGTATGGCGAGAGTGTCTGATGCCACCACGCTCCCAATATTAAATGTTTTGGGATGTGACAAGGTGGAAGTCTCCCCTCCCCCTTGCCCCCCTCCACCTGCAACGTGGCATTGACCAATGCCCAAATAATGGGCCTATTTTCATCATCTAGAATGAGTTGTAGTAGCTCCTTCAAGTTGGAAGACACCCCTTCCAACTAAGTTTCTATCAGAAAAATGTGATGATATTTACACCCCAAGTTGACCAAGAAATTTATGCCTTTTTTCTCATTCAATGATAATGTAAAGTTGTGAAACAATTGATAGAATGGAGAAATTTTTGAATGCAAGAGATAATGTGTTCTACTCATTAACTCGTAGACAATTTTTCTATAGGCGTCCCATTGATGATTTCCCAACAGTTTAGATAGCCAATTCGGAATTACCATCAACCTACAATATTGAATATTCTTCATTGATCGCAAATACCAGGCCTTTTTCTAAGAAAAGGAGCTCTGCTACATTATTACCTTTGAAGCCACAATTTTTAGCATACAACTTCAGGCTTTAATCTTCTGAGTCATGAGAACCCCCTCCATAACTTTCTTGACTAGGATTTCTTACAGAAGCACCATAAAAATTTAACTTCAAAAAACCCATTGGGGGGGTAAGTGTAGATTTAAGGAGAGGTATTTTATGGAGACATGATCTTGTCAAGAAGAGATAAGATCATTGAAGGAGAGAGCTCATGTTATGATAAAATCATAGATTCATTTTCATTTATTTCCTAGTCCTGTTGGCTCCATGCTTTATAGAGGATGGATAATTGAAGGAGAGAGCTCATGTCTTGATAAAATCATAGATTCATTATGATATTCTTTCCAGTCTTGTTGGCTCCATGGATTAGGGAGGATGGTCTCACAAATGTTTTACTTAATAATTTTACATATTTTCCCTTCTTCATCTTATTTTGTTTAAACATGCTATTGTTTCTTTCTTTCAATCTCACTCACATGAAAAATATAGAAACAAGAACCCATGTTCAATTCACAATAGGGTCAGTAAGTATGATATTTTTCCATTTATCCAATGTTTTAACTATGCTGTAATTATGGTCCGAGTATCCAAAAATGATAAAGCACCGCATCCAAAGATGGTCAGTGAAAGGATAGGAATTTAAGAGGTGTACTATAGCCACTTCCTAAATTTAGCATGCACAACAAAGGGCCCCACAATCCTTTTTTTCTAACTTGATCCCATGAAAGGATATTTGTCTCCATATCAATGATAGAAATTGTAAAACCTTAAGTTGTTGGCCATTCATTCGAATTCCTCCAAAAAGGATTCTCATGGATGCCCTTGTGATCATTGAGTAGAGAGTAGGGTTCCTTAAGAGTGAACATCCACATTGTTTGATATCCCCACCAATGTTTTTCATGGTCCTAATCAATGGTAACTTTCCTCTTTGTAGATCCTAAGCTAAAATGACCTAAGTAGTCAATTCTAGGGGAATCAATGAATCCTGAATTATTTTCCATCCTCTCCACAACATATAATCATGCATTTTTTTCCAAAAATATTCTATTTTAGTGCACAAATGGTTTGATGTGAATACCTGTATGTATCTATGTTCCTCATGATCCTCCAACTATGTCATTTGTTTCCAAGCATCTTTCTAAAAGAGTTTAGTACATCGATTCCTAATCTCCTAGAAAACATGATCTTGAAATATAATATGATTTGCCTATGTAAATATCCATATAGAGGAGCCTAAAGGTCACTTTGTATCACTTAACAAGCTAAGAGGTGTGGCAATATTTCCTATCCCAAATTTGTTTCAAAAGATCATGCCCTCCCTAAATCTACCACCATCATTTTTTAGCTCCCAATGCCTTTTTCACAATCTTTGGGTCCTACATACATAAACCCAAAAAAGTCCTGGAGATTCAAAGCTTTTCCTAGGTAATTAATGACCATTTTTCCTTCTTTACTCATCTCCATAGAAAATATATGTAGAGGAAAGTGATGGATTTGAAGATACATTTGGGAGTAGTTAGGGCTAAGATTTAGTAAATTAGGAAGGCTTGAAGGACAAACTTAAGAAGGACCATACTATCCACCAAACTAATAGACCAATGCCCAACTATATAGCCTATTAGATATCTTTTGAAGAATTCCTTTCCAATAGGCTAATCTCAAAGAGTTGTCTACCAATTAATCTCCTAAGTATTTAGTAGGAAGTTTACCTATGTGGATGTCCATCAGGCATGCTAGGTGTCTCTGAACAATCACGTTATTGTTAAAGAAATATATATTTTCATTTTACCCTTTTATCACTATACTTGAAGTGTCCATGACGTCATTGAGGATAGTTTTCAAAAATCTTGTCTCCCCCACAGTGGGAATGCCAAAGAGCATACTATCTTAAAAAAATTGTTAATTGGTGGTAGGTAAATCATTACAATAAAGGTATACACTCTTAATAGTATCCTCATGTCCAACATAATTAATATATCTTTCCAATCCCTTAGCTTCTAAGATAAATAAAAAGGGTAAGATAGGGTCACCCTGAAGAAGACCTCTAGAGTGATTAAAAGTCATGATTGGAGAACCATTGAAAAGAATAAAGAAGAATGGAGTTGAGATTAGGGACATTATTAGAGTGATAGATTGAGATGAGAACCCAATGGCCTGAAGAGTTTGAATCATGTAATCCCAATTTGAACAATCATAATATTTATAGAGGTCTAGTTTCATAAGCATGTGAACCGGCTTGGATCTCCTTAGGGAGTGTATAATCTCATGATCCGCCACAATCTTGTTAATGATTTTTCCACAAACAACGAAGCCTATCTAATGTAGAAAGGTGACATTGCTCAATAGAGGTTTAAAGAAGCTCACAATGACCGATGATTACAGAGGGAAATTGATTGAAAAACACTTAGGGTTATCTACTCTACTAGATTTGGGAAATAAAGTAATAAAAGTAACAGTGATACTTGGCCATACATTTTGCGATTAGTGGGATTCTTTGACTAGGGCATTAACTTTAGAGCCTATGAATGACCATCAAGCCTAAAAGAAGTTTGTTGTGTAATCAAATATAATATCCTTCATCTATTCTCCTCATTTCTTATAAGAAAATAAAAATAAAACGTTTTTTTTTCATTGTATTTTTATCATAGAAATACACATACACAAATACTTGGATTCTTATAATTACACTACATAATTTTTATAAAAAAATAAGGAAATGATAAGAGACTTTCATTTATATGTAGTTCAAAAGCTCTTTTACTCTTTTTTTTTGTTTTTTTTTTTTTGCCATAAATTCTATGTAATTTGAATTAAGCATATTCTTATGTTAGACTTTTTGTTCAAAATCTTATTATATATACATTTTTCCTACCACACTTGTCGTATAGGTCTATTCTCTCTTCCCTTTTTCTTACTTAAAGTATTGTCTATTGACCTTGCAAGCAAAATATTCTTTAAGAGAGACTCACTCTCTCTATATATATAAGGCACAATAACCATTGTTGGATATTACATGTATTTCAGAGTTTTGAATAACTTAAATATCATTATTTAATTCACTCATGGTGCATCATAATACTGTTGCAGCTCACCAAAGGTTTTATCGACCCACCACAAGGTCCTTCAAGATGTAAATGTTCTACATATATATAACATTGATATGCTACTTCATATGTGAACCTTATTCATTAGTTGATAAAGGTATTTCAATTGTTAGGAAGCTTCTAGTTATTTGGTGTGTACAACGTGGAATCCTACAGTGATGTGGCGATACGTCAACTCCATGGCCATGTGATTGTCATGTTGATGGATGTGTGACCACCTGCCACACTGCCTTATGAAGTGTGTTATAAATGAAAATCCAAATGTCTTAGCTTGAAGATTGATTTTGGAGGTGAATTGGGGTTAGTTTGGAGTAACTGCCCATGGCCTCTCAGCCATTCCAATTCCATCTACAATTTCGCAGTTTGAGACAGAGGTCTGCAACGTATTTTTTGTTCCTTTTTTGACCATGACTACAAGGTCATCTCCCTTATTTGAAGGTCAACTCTGTGCATCTTGAATATTCCGAGATCTAATGGCATTCGTAGGAAACTCCGCTTCAGCTATACGCAAAGAATGCATTTCTTCAGCTTAGGGTTTTCAATTGTATGAGTGACTTGTAATGGCCTGTTATAGACAATACTCTTGTTCTTATATACCCTTCTGCAGTTTTCTTCCACACTAGTTCTTTTAGATTAATCTCCTAACTCAGTGTATAATTCTTCGTTTTTCTTTTCAAGTGAAGCCTGGGTCAAAGGGTTTCCCATTCCATGACCATTTCTTACTACAAACGGCAAGTAGGAGGTGCCCACCATTACGAGTATTGTGTAACAAAGTTTCAAGCAAACCCTATCTCTATCCATTTTCAACCCTAGCTCAAATTTTTATTTAATTGTAATTTCTAAAAATTGTCATTCTTTGTATTCTGGAGTAGGGTTGCAACGCACTCTTCCCCTCAACGAAAATATAACTTTTTGTTTGAATTCTTTATTTTCCTTCCAAGAAATTTTTTCTCTAGACCCTTTCTAGGTATTCTGCTTGCTTTTATTGAGGATAATGCTTAAAATAAAGCTATGTAATCGCTCACAAATTAGCCAGCAAATTTTTTGTTCTGAGTTATCAAAATTAAGGCAGCAAATTGATAGATGTAGTCAATTATCATTCAACAAATTATCAGGGACAGTAGATTAGTCAGATAATGGATAATGACATTAGAAATATGTGGGGTATATAATAATGTATTCATTGCTCCTATGAAGATATGAAATTCCAATGAGAGTTCAGCTCATGGATTGAGAATCAGACTTCTCTTATTTTTGTTCATTAGTTTTCTTTATGTTTTCATATGCATGCTTTTGCTAGATTAACATGGTTTCAGAGCTAGGTTAAGAGAGTTGATTTATATGTAAAGTTTGTGTTGTTGGCAGGAGGTTTCAAAAGTTTGTGAAAGCCATTTGCAAGAGTTTTCATCATTTTGTGAAGCCTGTGCAATATTGGTGGAAGTGCTCAACAGTTAGCAATAATGGCCAATAATATGAGTATTTCTCGGCCCCAAAAACCAATGTTTAAAGGTGAGAACTTTGGTTTTTGGAGCATTAAGATGAAAACATTGTTTCTCTCACAAGATTTGTAGCATTTCATAGAGAATGGATATACAAAACCAGATGCTCACGCACTTGCCCGCTGGACTCAAGACCAAAGAAACCAGCTAAAGGAAAATCGTAAGAAAGATTCAAAGGCTCTCTTCCTATTCCAACAAGCAGTGCATGATTCAATTTTTCCCAGACTAGTTGGAGTAACAAAATCAAAGGAGGCATGGGATGCTTTGCAGCAAGCATATCAAGGAAGTGATAAGGTAAAAATTGTTAAGTTGTAGTCATTAAGAAGAGAATTTGAAACCTTGTGCATGCAAAACACTGAATTTATTCAAGATTTTCTCACTAGAGTTATGGGTATAATGAATGAAATTAGGTCTTATGGAGAAAATTTAAAAGATCAAAAAATTGTTGAGAATACTTTAAGAAGGTTCCCTGCAAAATTTGATAGGGTTGTTGTTGCTATTGAGGAGTCTAAGGATCCAACTCAGTTGTGTGTGAATGAGCTAATGGGGTCTCTTCAATCTCATGGGAAAAGAATCAATAGATCTTATGAAAATCTATTGAGTAAGCTTTTCAAGCAGGAGGAAATATTTTCAAAGACAAAAGTGGTTCTTCTCTTGAGGAAAGCCAGAACACTTCTGGAAGAGGAAGAGGAAGAGGACAAACATACAAAGGAGGCAGAGGTCGAGGAAGATTTATTTCTACATACAACAAAGGAAGAGGTAATGATGACAATGATGGAGGTAAAATATTTAATAAATATGAAGTTCAATGTTTTTATTTTAAAATATTTGGCCATTATGAAAGAAATTGTTGGAAAAAACAAGGACATCAACTTAATTTTTCTGAAGAAAATGAAGAGGTTGGAACTTTATTCTTGGCTTCTGATTCAATTAATAATGTTTCCAAAGAGGTGTGGCTTATGGATAATGTTTGCAACAATCACATGACAGGAAACAAAGATGGCTTTGTATAGATACATGAATCTACAAAATCTAATGTACTATTGGGAGATGACAAGCCAATTGAAGCTAAAGGTAAGGGAACAATTGTTGTAAAGAAAAAATAAGGAAAACCAAAGCACATTAATGATATTTTATATGTTCCTGGTCTAGTACATAATTTGTTGAGTGTGGGGCAGCTCCTTGAAAAGGGATATTTAATTGTTTTCAAGGACAATCAATGCATAAACTATGATAAAAATGATGACAGTAAAATTATTGCTAAGACTAATATGCTACAAAATGGAGTTTTTGCTTTCAATCTCCCTTGTGAAGCAAGTACAACATTAAATGTTTCACTTGACGATAGTTCCTAGCTATGGAACATAAGGAATGGACATTTTAATATGAAAGGCTTGAAATTGTTATATAACAAGCAAATGGTCAAAGGGTTACCACCTATTGGTTCTACTGATAAAGCCTGTGAAGGGTGTATTCTTGGTAAGCAACAAAGAGATTCATTTCCAGTAGCAAGTTAACCATTGGAACTAGTGCATGCAAATATATGTGGTTCTATGTAAACCTTGTCTCTCAAAAAAAATAAGTATTTCATTATTTTTGTGGATGATTTTAGTAGAAGAACATGGGTATATTTCATTAAAGAAATATCTGATGCATTTGTCATTTTTCAACAATTTAAAGCTCTTGTGGAAAAGCAAAGTGGTTACTATCTAAAAACATTACGCATAGATAGAGGGGGAGAATTCACTTCTAATAAGTTTGATTCTTATTGTAAAATGAATGGCATTCAAAGGCAATTGATAGCTAGTTATACTCCACAACAGAATGGCATTGTTGAATGTAAGAACAGAACAATTGTTGAGATGGCTAGGGGCATGATCAAAGGTAAAAACCCTCCAAACACTTTTTGGCTTGAGGCTGTAGGTACATCTGTTTATTTTCTTAATAGATTCCCAACAAGAAGTGTGCAAAATATTACCCCTTACGAAGCATGGTGTGGAAGAAAACCCAATATTTCTCATTTAAGAGTCTTTGGATGCATTATCTATGGTCATGTTCCTACTGAAAAGAGAAGAAATCTTGATGATAAAAGCGTGAAACAAATTTTTATTGGATATTGTGAAGAAACCAAAGGTTATAGATAGTACAATCCAAAAACTGAAAAATTAATGATTAGTTGTGATGTGTTATTTGATGAGAAAGAAGAATGGAAGTGGAATCGTGATGTGCAACAACAAACTCCAAGTATTGTTGTACAAGAAGATGAATCTTTTGTTTATGCAAATCCATTGAGTAATCAAAATACTTTAGAGGCCACATCCACACCATCATCTTCTGCTACTTCAAGTCCTGTTTCAAGTCCAGGTCATCCTCCAAAAAGGAAAAAAATCTTTAAATGAAGTTTATGGTTATACTAATTTTGCTTTGGTGTCTTAGATTTAAGAAGAACCAAGATGTTTTGAAGATGCGGTAAAAGAATTAGTTTGGTGCAAAAAAATTCATGAAGAGATGGCAACAATTAAAAAGAATGCAACATGGGAGCTTGTGGATCCTCCTACTGAAAAAGAAGTCATTGGGGTCAAATGGTTGTATAAAACCAAGTATGCAGTTGATGGATCAATACAAAGGCACAAAGCAAGGTTAGTAGCAAAGGGATATGCTCAACAACCAGGTATTGACTATAGTGAAACATATGCTCCTGTTGCAAGATTTGATACAATCATAACCGTTTTGGCATTGGTAGCACAATATAAATGGTTAGTTTATCAATTTGATGTTAAATCAGCCTTTCTAAATTGTAAGCTGAAAGAAGATGTATATGTTCACCAGCCCTAAGGATATGAAGAAGCAGAAAATGAACACAAAGTCTACAAATTGAAAAAGGCTCTTTATGGGTTTAAATGAGCTCCAAGAGCATAGTACAACAAAATTGACACTTATTTTTTGAAAAAGGGGTTTGATAGAAGTGAAAATTAACACACAATATATATCAATTCAAATGATAATAATATAATAAATGTGTTCTTATATATAGATGAATTGGTATACACATCTTCAAGTAATTTTTTAGTGGAAGAGTTCAGGGAGGCTATGTTGACTGAATTTGAGATGACTGATTTGGGTTTGCTCCATTATTTTATTGGCATAGAAGTGACACAGATGAATGATGGAATTTTTATTTCACAATAAAATATGTTTCAAATCTTCTTAAAAATTGGAAAATGTGAAATTGTAAACCCATGAGCACACCCATGAATACAAATGAAATTTTTTTTGTAGAAGATGGAGCTGAAAAGGTAGATGCTCAATCCTATAGGAATCTAGTAGGAATTATTTTGTATCTTACTACCACTAGCCCTGATATTATGCATGCAGTAGGCTTGATTTCCAGATTCATGGAAAGTCCAAGTAAGATTCATTTTGGAGGAACAAAAAGAATTTTGAGGTATCTCTGTGGAACAAGAGATTATGGAATTTGGTTTACTTCATCAAATAATTTTGGGTTGGTTGGTTACACAGATAGTGACTGGGTTGGATCTTTTGATGATAGAAAAAGCACTTCAGGTTATGTATTCAGCCTTGGGTCAGGTGAAGTGTTATGGTGTTCAAAGAAGCAACCAACTATTTCATTGTCTTCTACAGAAGTACAGTATATTGCAGCAACAACAACAACATGCGAAGCAATTTGGTTGAAGAAAGTATTGTTAGATCTAAAACAAGAACCAAAATATGCCACAACTATTTACTGTGATAACTTGTCTACCATTTCCATAACTAAATATCCAGTGTTTCATAATCGCACCAAACACATTGATATTAAACATAATTTCATAAGAGACTATGTGGCAAAAGGAGAAATTCAAATAATGTTTTGTACAACAAATGAACATATTGCAAATATATTTATCAAAGAACTACCTAACGGGAAGTTCGAATACTTAAGGGATATGCGTGGAATCACCTCATTAAGCATTAAGTGGGAGTGTTGAGGATAATGCTTAAAATAGATCGATGTAATTGCTGACAAATTAGCTAGCATATTTTCTGTTCTGAGTTATCAGAATTAGGGCAGCAAATTTATAGATGTAGCCAGTGATCATTCAGCAAATTATTAGGGATAGTAAATTAGTCAGATAATGGATAATGAAATTAGAAATATGTGGGATATATAATAATGTATTCATTTCTCCTATGAAGATATGAGACTCCAATGAGAGTTCAACTCATGGATTGAGAATCAGACTTCTGTTATTTTTTTTCATTAGTTTTGAATATATTTTCATATGCATGCTCTTGCTAGATTTAACAATTTTCCTCCTCACTTCACAAGTTTGTCTTCTCAAGACTGAGTATCCGTTGCATGGTTGTCTCTTTTCTTGGATTTTCCATGATTGCTCCTCACAACTTTGTGGCTTATCTAGGCTCTTCTGTAATTTCTATACTCATCCATGGTACTCGACCATGGTGGCCAAGAACCTTCCAAGGTTATTCTTGATGATTAGGGTTTCAACAAGAAAAGAAGAACTGTCCAATGGAGTTCTCTATCCTTCGTGAGATCTTAAGAAGTTTTTTCTCCATAATGTATAACACTGGTCAACCCTAGCAGCTGCAGTTTTTACCAATGATAGATATATTTTCTAAATACTTATATTTCTCTTTGGCTTTCCATACAAAAATTTTAGTGCAATGCTTTTTGTAATTTCATTTAAACTGGTGTTCAACCTTAATTACCTAGAGAAGTCTCTATCATAAAGTTATTACTCTTTCGCAACATATATCGAAAGGAATTTTTGTAAAATGTAACCACTACTTGCAATTGATGAAACCATCTGGGTATTATTTTCTTCAAGTTTTCCTTCATTGTTGAATATATATATATATATGTATTCTGTTACATGGTTGTGATCTATGGACACTTTTTTCAATGCTTTATTTGATGAACTCAATGTGTTTTCTAAATCATTTGAACAAATAATTTTTTAGGTTACATTACCTTCACTATCAAAATAAAGCCATAGTGTTTAACATAATCTTGTTATTTCCTTACATATTTACATCTTTTATTTTCCAAAAAGATGATTTATCATTTCTCTCATATCTATTACTTCGGATGTTCTCTACCACTTTCTTATCAGTAGATATGGTTATATGTATAAATGGGTAAAAATATATATGTATACCATATTTATTTTATAGAGTCTTTAAACCCAAATTCTTGGCAGAACCTCTCTCAATTTTTTTTGTGTCTTAATTTTTTTTCCGGAGTTCACGACTATTATTGTTTAAATCTAACACCACCCCTCCCCCACCCCCCCCCCCCCACACACACACACATAAATATATTCTTAGGACGTAAGAGTAGTAATAGCAATAAAGAATGGTCTGATAATATATATATATATATATATATATATATATATATATATATATATATATATATTATCATACCGTTCTTTATTGCTATTACTACTCTTACCTCCTAAGATGGGATCCAAACCACACCAACAAGTTCGATTGGGTAACTCCTCTATCATCACACATTTGATATAGTGTTTACATGCATTCTCATATCTTTTCTTTCCACCCCCAAATTCTCGGTTTAAGAATTTCTAATATAGAATTTTTATCAAGAATTTCCAATATAGGATTTTTATCAATCCCATCTATCAACAACTTTTGAAAAAATAATAAATTGCCCCATAGTTGCAATCTCCTATTGCAAATTAGAAATACATACACCAATACTACGACATATAAATATATAAATTGACAGAGTCATAGCATTATAGTTAGATATCTAGGCACATATTCAAATTTCATGACCTACTTTTTCAATATAATTTTTTTTTTTTTTTTCTCATCTTCAAACTTTTCAAACATAGCCAATCAATAGTAAATTAAAAGTAATTGGGAACTTATCTAAAGTTCTTTCAAGGAATGAATTAAGGGCTTCTTGACCTACTTTCTCAATATAAATATTTTTTTTTCTTTTCTTCTTCAAAATTTTCAAACACAGCCAATCAAAAGTAAATTAAAAGTAACTCAACACTTATCTAAAGTTCTTTCAGGGAATGTATTCAGGGCTTCTTGACCTACTTTCTCAATATAAATCTTTTTCTTTTCTTTTCTTCTTCAAATTTTTCAAACATAGCCAATCAACACTAAATTAAAAGTAACTGAGCACTTATCTAAAGTTCTTTCAGGGAATGTATTAAGGGCTTTCATGATCCTTCAAATTCTAATTTGGATTTTACATCCAGCTACTCCTGAACTCTAATTTAGTGTTATAAAATTGGCAAAAATAGTTAAAAAAAGCTACATTACAACATTTGTTTGTGGTATCGGAGATAATAATGGAAATTCATCACAACTAGAAATATATGGGTGGTTAGTCCACTTGGGGTAGCTCAAGTGGTGATGGTCGTGGAATGAACTCTCACCGAATGGATCTCTTGGGTTTGAATATTGTGCTACCCTCCCCCCATAGCGGGGTGAATAATGGACATGTAAACTCGAAAATCAGAGAGTCCTATTAAGCTCACAAAGAAAAAAGAAGTTATGGGTGGTTAGAGGTTTTAATGGATGTTTTTTTTTTTGTTTTGGGCTTAATGGAAAAAATGCACCAATGCGCTAACACTATAAAAGCACCCATGCTATCAATCTAAATAAAAGCACCGGTGTTAAGCACTAGGGAATTGAATGAAAAAAACACCCGTGCTTGAAAAGTATACCTCCATAGTGTTTATGTGTTAAACAAATGCCCCAAGAAGTACTTTTCAGGATCCACACCAGTGCAAGAAAAAAAAAATTGTAGACCTAGTGCTTTTACAGCGTTGATGCTTATGTATTTCACAAATGCACCAATGCACTACTGGTATAAAAGAAATGGTGTTGTCAATCTGAGTATTGCACCAGGGGTGGAGAAATTATTTTGGAGCAGCAAGGTGTTGTTTTTATGAAAACATTGATACTTTAAGAATTACAATGCATTAGAGCATTAAATTCAAACAATGATGGTGCTTGAAGAGTATAATGCCTTGGTGGTCATTTGCTTCCAAACTCCCTAGTGTTATAATTTTCATGAAAGACAACGTGATGTGAAAAAAAATCTTGCCTGACCAGTCATGTGTGTATTTGTTTTATAGGCGCACCAAGACTTTTTATTATTATACCGTTTTTTATAGACAATACCATTTTTTATTATTATAAATATCGTTGCTGAAAAAATTGTAATAAGAGTGGTGCACATTAATATACGATGTCTCGGTATCTATTTTCTCTTTTTTAGAAACATCGACCCATGATAGTGCACTTATTGTGATTTTTAAAATCCATTATTCATAAAAAATTCAACATATATCTTATAGAAATATTCATATAATTTTGTTTTTTACTAGTGCATTTGTATATGATGTTTGGATTAATTTTTTATATCATCATATTTCCCATGTCTTCATTATAATATTTAATCATCCATATATGTAATTACTGTTGTAACATCTTACAATGACATTGGACAATGCAATAGAATAAATTAAAATATATACTATTATATATGGATAAGAGGCTATTTTTCATACAAAATGAGATAGTTATTGATAACGCCTCATCTTTCAACTGAGGAACTATGTCCATTACATTCACTAAAACAAAAAATGTCATTGGTTCGGGTCATGCCTATGATGGACCTTTAAGGTTTGTCACCAATGTTTCATATTGTGATGGTCCTTAAAAAAATGTTGTTGTAAGTGCATATAGTGACGGTCCTTTAAGGTTTGTCACTAAAGTGATTTTCAATGACACTTTTGGTGAGGGTTGTGAAAGGCCCATCAATAATTATCTCTTTAGTGACACCTCTAGTGATCATTTTTTATTATCCATCACCAATTCTATTTTTTGTTACTTTTGGTGACAATCAAAAAATATTCGTCATCATTTTTCAATCTAATGATTTTTTGATGACAATATGTGACTATTGCTATATTTATTTGTCAAAAGGTAATGATTTAAGGCCATCGTTGTGGAGTATTTTTCATTATGTTTCCAAGGCCACAGTGGTTAGATTCAATCATTTTGTTAAAAAGTAATTAATTTGTATCATTTCCCTCAAGTAACGAGAATATAGCTTTCCTATTAGTCAACACATGATTCATCTCTCTTACTTTTTGGATGAAGTTCAACTATTGTTTGTTGGAAGAATATTATTCAATAAATTATCAATTTAGGTCAAGTCTATTAATGAGATAGACCTAACACTCCTTAACATTCTTAGCATACATTAACATACTTTGGCACACACTAACATTTCTTGGCATCTCACATGTATTGGAACATCTTTGTACCTAGAACATATTTCCATGACTAGGATGGGAAAATACATATTGGCATGCCCTAGTACAACATAGCACTCCCCTAGCATCTGTTTTTATGCCCTGTAGTTCCTATCATGCCCTGGAACACCTTGGCATGCATTGACATACATTAACACTCGAAACACATTGGAACATGGCATGTATTGGAACCTATTGTTAGTGTTCCTAGCATGCCCCTTTTGAAAAGGGTAAAGTCCTGACTTATTAGCCCTTTTGTGTGTTCATTTCCTTATATTTTAGCTTAGTTATTCCTTTTGTTTCCTTTACACTCTTTGACACATGTTGGCACACCCTAGCAACCTACACATCCTAGCATGCCTTAGCACTTAGCATGTCTTGGGATGCCTTAGAACTATTTGGCACATGTTAGCACACCCTAGAACTCCCTAGCCCACTCTGACGCTTCTTGATATGCCCTGGTATTCCCTAAGATTCCTTATGACCTACCATACCTTGTTACTCCTTCCTTGACATGTCTAGCACTTGTTGACATTCCCATTCATTTTTACATAGTGCTCCCTTCTGTTTCTATAATTCTCCTTAACACTCCTTGGTATGCATCGGCACTCTCTGGCACACCTTAGCACTCTTTAACATGCCCTCTCACTCCATAGCATCTATAACACTCCCTGACACACATTAGCACTTGGTATGTATTGGGATGTCTTAGAATTTTCGAATGCATTGAGATTTCTTAGTATGCTTTGGAATGTGTTGGCATGGTTTGGCATGGTTAAATATTAAAGTTATTTGACATGAATTATTGGAAAGTTGGAGAGAAGTAACCGAGGAAGATTTGGCACATAGAATGCACTAACACTTGGCACCTAGAATGTATTGGCATGTATTAGAAATCAAAAAAATGGCTTGAGGGGTGGTTTTGATTGCATCATATTTCCAAAACCACCTCTCAAAATGTTTTTATGGATTTAGGCACAGTTTTTTAACATCCTCCCGAAAGTCATGAAAAGTTGAACTTTTTGGGGGATTTTTCTAGAAACCATCTATATAAGTGTTTTACCATGGCTTTTGGAGCATTTTTTTAAATTATTGCCCCTAAATATATTTTACATGGCAGTTTTCATACCCCCCCCCCCCCACCCCCCACCATAGAAAGTCATGACAATTGAACTTTGGTGTGGGGAGGGGGGTTTCTAAAATTGCCTCTGAAAGTGTTTTCTCATGAATTTCTTTTTTAGGGTGGCGGGTTTAAATGATTTCTCCTAAATATATTTTTAATGGCGCTTTTTAAATCCCACCCCCCAAAAGTTATGAAAATTGAATCTTTTTTTTTGTGGTGAGGGGTTTCTAACAACCACCTCTAAAAGTATTTTGTCATGAATTTCTTTTTGTGGTGGGCGAGGGTTAAATGACTACACCATAATACATTTTTTATGTTGTTTTCTGACAACCCCCCTAATATTCATGAGAATTTAATATTTGGAGAGAATTTTTGAAACCCCCCAAAAAAAATCATGAGAATTGAACATTTGGAGCTAATAATTTAAAAATCACCTCCAAAAGTTCAAATATCGTGACTTTTGGGGGTGTGGGGTGTCTAAAAAAACATCCAAAAGTTCAATTCTTGTGGCTTTCAAGGGGGTTTGTTTGACAACCCATAAGCCCTTAACCCATAACCACTAAATTCCCTATCCCCTTAACCCCCAAGTCATAATCTCTAAACCCCTACACTCATAACTCATAACCCATTAACACCTTGATCTTTAAACCCTAAGCTACTAACCCCTTAACACATAACCCCTGGCTTATAATTCTTGAACCACCCTTCAAATTCATGACACTGTAACTTTGGCAGGAAATCTTGGACAACCACCCCGCCCCCCCCACCCACAAAAAGCCATTAGAATTAAACTTTTAGAGGGAGTTGTTAAATGACCACCTCAAAATATTGAATTCTGATGAATTTTTAGGGAGGGGGGTATTTTGGTGTATTGTAATCGGAATGGATACATAAGGATAGAATGGATGGGTAGAAGTAAGAGCTTCAAGCATGGTATATTAAGGTCTATAATACTAGCATTAGTGAATGAGAGGGGGCCGTAGGACCTCATGGCATAGGGGCTAGGGAACCTGAAGGGAAGGAAATGCGAGAAATTGATAAGGGAACCCCCAATAGTTGTGATAAGGGGATTAAGGGCCCCATTCTCATAACCCATATGTCATTAACTCATAACCACTATATACCTTATCCCCTTAACCCTAAAGCCATAATCCCTTAACCTCTATACTCATAACTCATAACCCATTAAATCATTTATCCCTTTAAACCTAAGCCATTAACCCTAGAACCCTTAATGCCTAACTTAGAATCCTTGGACCCCTAATCCCTAACCCTTACCATCTTAACACCCTCACCCTTAACCCTTAACCTCTAAACCCCCTAACCCCGTAACCCACTAACACCTAAATCCCATAACTCTTAAGCACTTAAACCCTAAATACCCTAACCCATAAACCCTTCATGCTTAACCCTTAACTCTTGAATCCATTGACAACTAAACCATTAACCTCTAACCCAAAAACATCCTACACCTCAACTCCTTTTCCCTTAACTCCCTAACCCATAAAACCCCTAAGCCATAACCCTTTACCCTTTACCCTTAACCCCTTAATTCCTAGAACCCCCAAGCCTTTCTCCTAAGTCGTAGGTGCTTTGACACTAGTACTCCTATTCATATTAGGTTTTTGTTCACTAAACACTCCAAATACATCCTCCAAGCACTACTAAGGTCCACGGAAAAGAGCCACAAGGTCCCCAAATATCATCTTAGTATTTTCAAGAGTCCATTTCTATTATCTTAGAACAAT
Organism: Pinus tabuliformis; assembly: GCA_031772625.1. Taxonomy (NCBI): domain Eukaryota; kingdom Viridiplantae; phylum Streptophyta; class Pinopsida; order Pinales; family Pinaceae; genus Pinus; species Pinus tabuliformis. Next base: position 286,764,297 of record CM062815.1, read on the forward strand.
ACCCATCTCCATGTGTGCCAAAATAAAGTTCAAGTTTTAGAAGTATGCTTCGACTATAACCTAATAATAATGCTTAGATAACTAAGAAATTATAACAACCCTCTGACAACCTTCATCATTTCATTTGAAGCAATTTTAGTTTTTCATCCTAAGGAAATTTTGGAAAAGGTCAAAGAAGGTTTGAAAATGTTTTAAAGTATGTCACAAATAAAGACCATACTTTGAAGGGCAAAACATCTCAGAATTCAATAACAGAATTCAAGCTACCTCAAACACTAAATTCACAAATTTGAAGGAAAATCCCGGTAAATTACTTCAAAGGGTCAAAGGTAAATGTTCATCTAGGTCAAAAAAATAGTCATCATCTCAAGAAGAAGTCAAAAGGAAATATGAAATACAAAGTTCGTCTAAAGTCTAGTAGAATGTTAAAGTACCAAAGACACTTGTAATTTCACATATTGATGATAATGTTGCAAGTTCAAGTTGTTCCTCAAGACTGAAGGTCTATAATTTGAACTAGCATTGTTCAAGCACAAGTCTCCTTCTTCCTAAACAACATCCATGAATTCAAATTATGACACAAGGCTTGGACCTATTGATCATGTGAATATCTTGTGAATATTTATATAAATTTCTTATGTGGATATCTATGGCATTTAGTCACGTAAATGACAATGACACCTACATAAAGGATGATGTTTAGGTCATAGAAAGAGTTAGTTACAAACTTCTTAGGAACAAAATTGAAAGGAATTCTTATGAACAAGATTAAAGAGTTGACTTGAGCCACCATGATGAGAAGTATGAATTTATTATGTGCCTATCTCCTTAAAATATCCCAAGGAAGTTATATTATGGTACACTCAAAGGAAAAATGGAGAAGAATTAAGGTTGGATAGGCAAGATTGAAGAGGTATGTATAATCTCTTGCTATCATATCTCAAGAACTAGGCATATATTCAAGTCCATTCGAATTTATCTTGCAATTAATGAATATTAAGTTCATGTAAATCTTATAAGTGTATTTTGCATGTTAAAATGCATGAGTCTTTGGTCTTGAGGACAAAGACATAATCAATATGTCAAGTGTTATGTAGGCTAAATTTTTTATAAACTCCATCTCATACATAGAAGGCTTTCTATGGTATTACTCAGGGAAAATTTTAGGGGCTAATATTCACAGGTTGGCTAATTTTCTATACTTTTTCCAAAAAAAAATTGCCAATTTCCATTTTTTCTTAAAATAATTTCCCAAGTTTTATAGTATGAAATTATTTTACCTTAAAAATCACGTAGATCTTATATAGGCTAATATAATATAATTAGCAATTTAAATATTTTTACAAAAATGTCTTTAAGCCTTTTACAATTTTTTATTAGAGATTACTAAGATTCCTTAAGGTTTCTAAACTTTCAAATAGATATCCATCCTTAAAATTTTCCTTGGTATTTCTAGGTTGTAGCTAACAATTTAGCATACATGTAGAACATGAAATTTGAAAGGTGACAATTCTTGAAGACTTTGGATATTGAAGCATCTAGGTTTTGTAAACCTTAGCGAAGGTCTGAATAAGAAAAAATCCTAGGGACAATTGTTTTTATAGAAAGAAGAAAACCTAGTTTTTTCAAGAAGGATATGACACCTTGCCGATGCTAAGGATATGACTATAAGATCATTGGCAAGTTGCTAAGGTCTTTGTGCTAAACATATGAAGAGAAAAATAGTCATTAATCTTTTGTATGCTTTCACAATGTTTCAAATTATTGAATTGGTTTTGGGTATATCCATGATTTTCGCTCCAGATGTTGCAGGTGACACATTCACTATTAATGCTACTATTTATTACGCAACTTACCTACGATATTTCCTTTGCAAAATTTGGTGCAATTAATATTTATGTTATCACTTCAAAAAGTTCATATGTAATTATACTATGTCATGTGGACATGAAAATTTTTATTTATCATTGAGAATGACTATTGTAAGGTTGGGATTATGGATGTTTTATAATGATTTTAATTAAAACTAAATAAACATGCCTAGTCATTTTTTTTAATTTAGCCGAAAATATTTTTGTATTAGAGAATATTTATTTTTGTTTCAAGAATGACACATGTAACTCCATGTTGAGCATGAATGGAATCACTCATTTTTGTCATACTAGGTTGTAAAATGTTTCATAATAATCTAAGTCTTAAATTAAAACAAAGAATAAGTCTTCCTTAAATGAATAAAATCCCATTAAATATGTTTCATATGTCAGTGAAAGGGTGTTCCCACTACACTATTAAACATAAATTATACAATATCATCATGATGACACAATTAAATTATGAGAAGATTAAAATTAAAAGTAATGAGTGTACTACGGTGCCCTATCAACACACAAATAGTACTATTTTGGGTATGTAAGAATCAATATATAAATATTTTTTTATTGTGGATCATAATTATCTTCGTGATTTAAAGGTTCTTCTTTTAGTGATGTTTTGACCCCAACTATTAACGATGAATCTAGGGCAGGATTTCTCCCCTATTATTGTTACTAGTGTAACACCCCACATTGTAAGTAAATAATTAATCATTTGATGGTTACAATATCTAGCGAATTTACTAGGATGAAACAAACTTATTATAGTTGCAAAGGATTTTTAAGTTGATAAATAAAGCTATTGATTTTATTTTGGAAATTATATTCACTAACACCAGAGTAGAGGATAAAACTTGCCATAATCTGGGAAGAATCTTGATATATATGACATCTCGGTGGGAGATAGAGACCGGAAATAAAAGAGATGCAAGGAGAAATGAAGGCTTTTGCTTTTAGGAGAAAGAGTTAAAAAGCCTAGGCTAAGGGGAAACAGAAACCCCGAAAGGAGGACACTAGCAAGGAAAAAATCTGTGAGAATGATAATGTTAAATAAACATTATCAAAGCTCAATAGAGGGTATTGAGGCCTAGAAAGTTATCATAGCTTAGGGGGAATCAAAGGTGATTCATGGTTGGGAGGTCTGGTGCAGCTAACCATTGATTTATGCATAAGAGTATTGGTAAGAAAATCCTGTACCCATCAAGAATCTCGATTAATTTATAATAATGAAGTATAATGGAAACATTGTATAGATTAGAAATAGTGTAGATTTAGTTTTGTTATGGTCCTTAAATGCGTAAATTTTATCTTATAATTGTGTGAATAAATGTTGCAAATCTCGGTTGAAGTAAATACACTATTCTTGTTATATGATTATTATTATGAATTAGGAAAGTGAGATGAGTATGAATGGTTTATATCCTAAGTTAACCATTCTTTACAGTGTTATGTAGTATGTGGAACAATCATAACATATTGTTTGCAGGATGGAAGGTAATCAAAAGGATAAAAAAGGAAATTAACACATGTCATACTGAAGTATTATTCTGAAAGAATTTAGCTGGTGGTTTTTCTTATCCTTTATGACTATATGATTTTTTAATCAAAAGGAAATGTTGTTACAATGCAAACAGAGGGCATGCATAGCAGCACTGCTAGATCAAACAAGTAAAACCATATGTCGAGTAGCACAATCAGAACACATGCATGGCTATAAATAGAGTGTATGCATTGCAACACAGATGGATCAACCAAGTGAAACCATATGTGGAATACTACAATCAAAGCACATGCATGGTTGTAATGATAGGATGAATATGTAGAAAATCATTTGTCACATGGTGCAAGTAGAACACATATGCATGATCTTGCTAATAAACAAATAAGCAAGTTGTGCTTAATAATAAGGATGAATATTTAAAATAATCTATCTTTGGTGCAGACAAAACACAGGTATAACAATACAATTCAACGAGTTAGCAAAACCATTCTTCGACAAGAACTATGGAGTAGCAGTATCGACTCACTGGACATAACAACGATACTAAGGGCATGTAAGGTTAAGCCTAAATAGGAAACCATATTAACCATTATGGATGCATGTAATGACACATATTTATAATAAGCTTCTACAATTTAATGGAAGTATATAATCACCTAAAATCATAATAATCCAATACAGAGGATATGTACAATTAGTCTTGTACGAAACCACATTAAATATTAAGGATACATGCTTATACGAAAGCAGAGTGGAATAAGGTGGGTACACTTCAACAATATAGCTATGTATGCCAGAGCTACAATGACCCTAGAAAAGTATTGACCTGAACTAGACAACGGAGAAGGGCCATTCTAGTGCACTCAATGTGCATTGAAAGTAAACTAACAACATAGAGTAATACATATTTGATATATAGAGTAAAAAAAGAGTAATGACTAAGTCCAAAACTACTGTAATATAAGTAAGGCAATTTTATAAGGACAATAGACTTAACTGGAAAAATAAAAGGAACTCTGGAAATATAATAACTAGTACATGCCTCAAAACTTAGAACAACGATGAAAATCCTCCTACCATCATTATTAATACTAAAGTGCATGAATTATACTAAGATAATCTTGTCAACCTTTGAAAACAATTAAAAATACAAAATTGCATTTAAACTCAACATATCCCTTTACAATTAAAGGAAAAAAATAAATCAGTGATACACCAATAGGATTCCACAGTCTTATTTCTTGCCAAACTTAATAACGAAGGACATAACGACTCGGCCGGTGTGACCACCAAAACATCATACATATGGACAGAGTCGCAGACCAATAATTACACACATACTGGGACTATAGGCTAAACAAAGCCCTGAAATAATAAGCAACAAATGCAATAAAATAGTAATGTATAAGGCTTTAGATCTATGTCCCAGCAAATGTCGGTAGACACCTAGGAGTCTCCGGTCTGCGACCTAGAATGCATAGGCAAGTGTGAAGGTATTTCTCATAGCTGACAAGAAACCAAAACGAACAATCACCCATACTCAATGAATTAAGAGCAATAGTGGTAGAGTTGCAAGCGGCAAACCCCATGGGGGGAATGGTAGGAGAGTCCAAGAAGCCACCAACCTAGAATGAGATGAAAAATGACAAATGAGGTGTGCCTAGCTCAGCTAAAAAGGTGCGAACAAACCTAGTCGCCAGTGAAGCTTTCCTGAGCCATCACTAAAAATACCCCATTACAAAAAATTAAAACGCAGGCAACTTGGCTAAACAATGATGAAAATGGAGAAGGGAACTAAAGGAAATTTACTTGTCGAAGTGCCAGAGCACAAAGAAGCATCCCCCCTGCACAGAAGACCAATATCATGAGCCAAGGTATAGGTCAGGGGAAATCCAAACTCAGAAATATAGAACAACACAAGAGATCTAGTGTGATATATTACATGGATACTGAGGAGCACCCTCATGCCAAGGGAAATGACAACCACTCAAAATTCTTGAGTTTTCCCTGCACCAAAGCCTGACAAAATCCTTAATGTTAGATCAATAACAGAGCTCATTGAAAATATGGACAAAGAGTTTCTGAAATGAAGAAAAAGGAGTACCAGGGACCACATGAACACTGAAGCCAATCCGAAGCCTGTTTCGTCGGAGTTTCGAGAACTTTCTTCATTAGGCAGGCCAGTGGGCACAATAATGTGAGATCATCGGATATTAACACCAAAAGTCATTGTAACTACTATGATGAACAACATTTAACTTCATACCTCTCCCTGTTCCAATCTCCAAAGGAACCTAAATGGAAACCTTAGTAGAGGAGGGAAATCAAAATGTGACTAGGGTTAGGCTAGTGAAATCAGAACTGTAGATCAGCAAGGACGCAATCTCCACCCTTAATCCCATATTGAAACCTTAACCCTCAAGATGCATGCCCACCTAACAGATGCATGAATCTAGTTATTGGGCAGTGAGGGGTTTCACAGCTGACGAGAAGGTAGGTACCAGGTGTACTATCCTTACTAGTGGGTGGAATGGATGAGCGCAAGAAGCCATCTCACCTAAGGAATTAAAGACCAATGTGCCATCTAAGCAGGGTGATGGTGAGCAAGTGGGTGGGCTAACGCAATGGGTATGGGAAGAGGGGTGACGGTAGTTAGGGAGATAGTGGGGTTTGGTTAAGGGTTGGAGTAAGGGTTAATCACTTGAATTATACATAATGTACTCATATAAAACAAAATAAAACCCATAACCTAATCAAGGATTCCAATATACTACTCACAAAAAATTATATGATGAAACAACCTTGTGCACCATACATGACATGCCTGCATCGATATTAAAAACCATTGTCAACCAAGGGAAATCTAAATTATGTAAACAATACTTGAATATAGTATAAAACCACAAAAATGAGTGGAAAGAATTTTTATTTTTTTGGGGTATGATTTAGGTTTGTTATAAATGGTATAAGAGCCCAATTTCTACTCTCAATCATGTACAGGGAATCTGCATTAGAAATTGTGTGTGAAGGGAAAGCAAAAGAAATATATACATACAAATAAAATATACAAAACTAAAGCCACAATTGTTCCTATCTATTTTGAATTATGATGTAGCAAATTAAATTTTTGAATAGCTAAGGAAGGACCTCCATCGCCTAACACAGGAGGAGCAGAACTATATGTGGAACTGGGGGAAGAGGGAAGTACTACCATATCCTCCCAATTGGCGGAAATGGTAAAAACCCTGCAACTGGAGTTGGATCAACTCTGTAGCAATAATGAGAGGCTTCTAAAAGCCAGTGAAGAATAGGAGAAGTTAATCAGAGACTGGACAAAGAAGTCTACTTAAAAGAGTGTAGACACTGAAGGCATGAGGAAGATAGAGTCTAACAAGTCAGGAAGTGGAGGGGAATCTGATCTTGAGTCACCAAAAGTGCATAAGAAGTGAAGGAAAGCAGAGTTACAAGGTGAATTTAGAAAGATCAAACCACCAGTATTTGATGGAGAGAAGGAGGAGGATGCAGAGGCATGGCTGCTAAATATGACTAAATAATTTCAAGTATATGAATATGAAAGTAACCTGAAAGCACGATTGGAAATTTATCAATTGTAGGGTAAGGCAACATTGTGGTGGGAAGAGAGGAAGAGTGTTCAAATGCTTGAAGAAAAAACAATTTCATGGGAGGAATTTCAGAAGCAATTCAAGGCAAGATTTCTGAGTGAAAGGTATTATGATGATAGGGCTAAATAATTCCATGAGATGAAGTTGGGGCAAATGACTATGGATGAATTTGTAAACAAATTCACCAACTTGTTGCGATACGTCTCATATTTGAAAGAGGAAAAAGCTAAAATTCAGTTTTTTCTGAACTAGTTTCCAGCCTCCTACAATGAGAGAATTGAGCTTGATAACCCAAGTACCATGGATGAGGTGGTCAAAAAGGCTAGGCTATGTTATCAAAAATTCAAAATTAAAAATGAAGGTGGAAAACTATGGAGGACTGAGGAAGGAAGCAAAGTTGGTGGGGGTGTGAAGAAAAAAAACCACTCTACCTGAAGAATTTTGGTAGAGATCATCAAAAAAGGAAGGGGTTCAAAGGAGAAGTACCCTTGCCACCTCAATCCTATACAGGTTTGAGAGAGACATAGCAAAACAACAAAAAGAATGGTGCTACCAAGGAACCATTAAAGTGTTGCGGGTGTGGAGAGCCACATATGTTAAGCCACTACCCACACAATCCCTGGTCCATCCAAAACATCTAGGCAATTCATGAGGCCACTACTATTAATGATGTTGCAAGTAACATACCGAGGATTAGTGTAGCCCTAGAAAAATGACAAGCTAAACATCAAGCTACTATGTTGGAAATAGAAGGTAACATCTTAAACTAGTCTGTGGCTATTTTGATCGATCTGGCAGCTACTCTAAGTTATATTAGCCCCAAAATTATAGAAAAATGTAATCTAAAAACATAAAAATTCATAAATGCTTGATTAGTGCAGCTAGCCACAAGAACCAAGCGAAGAGAAACCTAACACATGAAACAATGCACAGTTGATTTTAATGGATACTCCTCAAAGGTAGATTTGAATCTTCTTCCACTCAGGTCATATGATTTATTAGTAGTAATTAACTAGTTAGAACAACAATTTGTTGTTATAAATTATTTAGAAAAAATAGTGGCATGTGTTGGGATGGGTGGGGTCCCTAAAGTGATCAGGGGAAAAGAGAAATTTGTATTTGTTTGATAAATTTTAGCTTTACAGCTGAAAAGAAGTGCCAGAAAAGGTTGTCAATTGTACTTGGCATAGGTTGAAGTTAGAGCCCGGCTGAGTGAAAAATAGGAATCAGAGATGATCCCCATCATCAAGAAATAACTGGATGTTTTTCCAAAGGAAATTCTAGGATTACCACCATCTCGAGATATAGATTTTACTATAAATCTAGTACCTAGATTTGTTCTCCTATCCAAGGCTCCATATCATATGAGTGCCCTTAAATTATTGGAGTTAAAAATTTAGTTACAAGAATTACTGCATAAAGGTTACATCAGACCCAACGTCTCTCCCTAGGGGGCTCCAGTTCTATTTGTGAAAAAGCAGGATAATACATATAGAATGTGTATTAACTACTGGGAACTAAACAAATTAACAGTTAAAAATAGATACCCCCTACCAAGAATAGATGATCTACTGGATCAAGTCATAGGAGCCACAATATTTTCAAAAATTGATCTAAGGATGGGCTACCATGAATTGCATATTAAGGAAGAGGATATCTAGAGTATGAATTTTAGAGCACAGTATGGTAATTATGAGTTTGTGGCGCTACCGTTCAGCCTCACCAATGCACATGCAACTTTCACGTGTCTCATGAACAACGTGCTACACCAGTACTTGGATCGCTTTGTGTTGATTTTCATAGATGAAATTCTTGTGTAATCTAAAGACAAGGAAGAACATCAAGAACACTTAAGGTTGGTATTGCAGACATTAAGAGAACATAAATTGTAGGAAAAAGGTAGTAAGTGTGAATTATTTAAACCTAGGATACAATACTTAGGACATCTAATCTCTGAGGAAGGGTTGGCAGTAGACCCTCAGAAAGTTAAAGCCATTCTATAATGGTCATTACCAAAGGATGTATCTGCAGTTCATTCCTTTATGGGAATTACAAGATATTATCACAGATTTGTAAAGGAATTTTCCAAATTGGCATACCCCATCACCTCATTGGAGAAAAAACGAGCGAAGTTTAAGTGGATGGAAAAATGCCAGGAAAGCTTCAATAAACTGAAGGAAATGTTGACAAGGGCTCCTGTCCTACAGATAGCAGATCCATATAAAGAGTTTGTAGTATGCACAGATGCGTGCCTTGAAGGTTTAGGAGGGGTATTTCTACAAGACAATGTTTTAGTATCATCTGAATCCCATAAATTGAACAAACGTGAGGAGAATTATGTTGTGAATGACTTAGAATTAGTTGCAGTACTTCATGCCTTAAGAATGTGGAGGCATTATTTTGTTGGGAAGAAGTTTGTTCTCATGACCGACCACGTCAGCCTTAAATATTTTTTTAGTTAGCTCAACCTGAATGCAACACACACAAGGTGGTTAGCCTTCCTTAGTGACATTGAATTTGAAATCAAACATATTAAAGGAAAGGAGAACAAGATTTTTGATGTATTAAGTCGGCATTCTCATACTTCAATCATATATACAAGAGTAAGTGTAAGGATAACTTTTGTGGACCAGATAAGATTAGTTGGGTAGCATGACCCACAATATCAAGAGTTGTAGAATAAAATACAACAAGGGAAAAAAATTGGTAATGGAATTAATCCTCAAGGATTGACCCCCTACCAAGGTAGATGGGTCATTTCCAAAGTTGCCCCTCTAAAACAGATAATTTTTTACGAGTAGCATAAGGAGCCATATGATGGCCACCCCGGGTACCAAAAAATGATAACTTCTTTACAAAAATAGTTTTTCTAGGTCGGAACCAAAAAAGAGGTAGCAGACTACTTAGAAAAATTCCTGCAATTATAGCAACTGAAAGTAGAGAATCAACATTTGGCAGGCCTATTGAATTGATTACCCATTTTGAAATGGAAGTGGGAAGTGAATTTTATGGATTTCATAACTGGACTACCAAGGACTCGATACTAGCATGCTTCAATTATTGTGGTAGTAGATGTACTAACAATGGAAACACATTTTATCTTTGTGCATATACCTTTGGAACAACACAAATTGCAAATATCTTCATGAAAGATATATTTAGACTACATGGTATACGAAAAATGATCATATCATATTGGGATACAAAGCTCACCTCAAATTTCTGGAAATCATTATTTGAAATTTTGGTACTAAACTAAACTTCAATATTGCGTACCATCATTAGACGGATGCAAAAACTGAAAGAGCGAATCAAATATGGGAAAATTTGCTTCGAATGTATGTAATGGACAAACCCGCAAAATGGGAATACTTTTTGCATCTAGCCAAGTTCGCCTATAACAATAGTTATTAGGATTCCATCAAAATAAGCCCCTATGAAGCTCTTTATGGAAGAAAATTCCATACCCCTCTCAACGGGAGTCAACCAGAGGATAGATTGGTCCTTGGACCTGAGGTCTTGGGTGAAATGGAAGAAGCAGTGTAGAAAATTCAATAGAACGTTAAAAACGCTCAAGACCATCAAAATCGTTATGTAGATAAGAAAAGGACTCCTAAAAAATTTCAAATTGGGGAGCATGTGTATTTTAGAATCAAAACTCACAAAAGTACTTTGAGTATTGGTAGCTGTGCTAAACTCGCACCACGGTCCTGTGGGTTGTTCAAAGCACTAGACTGAATAGGTCGAGTAACATATCAATTAGCTCTACCTACTCATGTTAAAGTACATAATGTATTTAATGTGTCATTATTAAAAAAATATGTGCATGACAACTCTCATATAATTGATTGGCATCTCTTATAGATGGAGCCTGAAGGAGACTTCTTTCCTAAACCAATCTTCATTTTGGAGCAGAGGGAAACCGTACTTTGGAATTGGGTCATTTCTCAGATTAAAGTGTAGTGGAGGCACTTTACTGCAGAGGAGGCAACTTGGGAAAAAGAAGATGTCATGAAGGCAACATATCCATAATTTTTTTCTTATGAATAATAACACCAAGGATAGTGTTAAGTTTGAAGGGGGGAATGATGTAACACCCCCCATTGTAAGTAAATAATTAGTTTCTTGATGGTTACCATCTTTAGTGACTTTACTAGGATCAAGCAAACTTATTATAGTTAGAAAGGATGTTTAAGTTTATAAATAAGGTTGTTGATTTTATTCTAGAAATTATCTTGGCTGACACCAGAGTAGAGGATGAAACTTGCCAGAATCTGAGAAGAATAAAATTCACTTTGATTTTCCTAAAATTAAATAATATATATATGGATATATATGACATCTCGGTGGGAGATAAAGATGGGGAATAAAAGAGTTGCAAGGAGAAAAGGAAGCTTTTTCTTGTAGGAAAAATAGTTAAAAATCCTAGGCTAAGGGGAAACAAAACCCGCGGAGGTAGGACATTGCCAAGGAAAAAAATTGTGAGGACGATAATGTTAAATAAAAATTATCAAGGCTTCGTAGAGGTTACTAAGGTCTGGAAAGTTATCATAGCTCAAGGGGAATCAAAAGTGATTTATGGTTGGGAGGTCTGGTGTGGATAGCCATTGATTTCTGCATAAGGGTACTGGTCAGAAAATCCTGTACCCATCAAGAATCTCGATTAATTTATAATCACTAAGTATACTCAAAACATTGTATAGATTAGAACTAGTGTAGATTTAGTTTTGTTCTAGTCCTTAAATGCGTAAATTTTATTTTATAACTGTGCGAAGAAATGCTGTAGAAACTCAGGTGAGTTAAATATGTTATTCTTGTTATATGAATACTATTATGAATTAGGAAAGCTAGATCAGTATGAATGAGTTATATCATAAGTTAACCATTCTTTACAGCGATATATGGTATATGGAACAATCATAACATACTATTTTCAAGATGGAAAGTAATCAAAAGGATTAAAAAGGAAATTAATGCATGTCACACTTAAGTAGTATTCCAAAAGAATTTATCTGGTGGTTTTTCTTATGCTTTATGTTTATATGAGTTTTTAATCAAAAGGAAATTTTGTTACAATGCAAACAGAGGGCATGCATAGTAGCATTGATAGATCAAACAAGTAAAACCATATGTCAAGTAGTACAATCAGAACACATGCATGGCTATAAATAGAGTGCATACATAAAAACATGGATCGGTCAACCAAGTAAAACCATATGTCGAATAGTACAATTAGAACACATGCATGGATATAATGATAGGATGAATATGTAGAAAATCATTTGCCACATGGTGCAAGTAGAACACATATGCATGACCCTGCTAATAAACAAATAAGAAAGTTATGCTTAATAATAAGGATGCATATGTAAAATCCTCTAACTTTATTGCAGACATAACATAGGTATAACAATACAATTCAACGAGTCAACAAAACTATTCTTCGACAAGAACTATGGAGTACCAATATCGACTCATTGAAGATAACAACATTACTAAGGGCATGTAAGGTTAAGCATAAATAGGAAACCATATTAACCATTATGGATGCATGCAACGACAAAGATTTATGATAATCTTCTACAATTTAATGGTAGTATATAATCACCTGAAATCATAATAATCCAATATAGAGGATATGTACTTCTAGTCTCGTAGGAAACCACATAAAATATTAAGGTTACATGCTTGTAGGGAACCAGAGTATAATAGGGTGGGTACACTTTGACAATAAAACTTTGTATGCTAGAGATACAACGACCCTAGAGAAGTATCAACCAAAACTAAATGAAGGAGAAGGGCCATTCTAGTGCACTCGGTGTGCATCGAAAGTAAACTAGCAACAAAGTGTAATACAAATTTAATATATAGATTCGGAAAAGAGTAATGACTAAGTCCAAAACCACTGTAACAAAAATAAGACAATTTTATAAGGACAATAGACTTAACTGGAAAAATAAAAGGAACCTTGGGAATATAATAACTAGTACATGCCTCAAAACTGAGAATGAGGATGCAAATCCTTCTACCATCATTCTCAATACTAAAGTACATGAAGTATACTGAGAAAATCTTGTCAGCCTTTGAAAACAATTAAAAATACAAAACTGCATTTAAACTAAACATATCTCTTTACGATTAAAGGAAAAAAATAAATCAGTGATACACCAATAGGATTCCACGGTCTTGTTTTTTTCCAAACTTAATAACGGAGGACATAACTGAGTCGGCCAGTGTGACCTCCAAAACATCATGCATATGGATAGAGTCGTAGACTAACAAATTAGACACATACTGGGACTATAGGTTAAACAAATCCCTAAAATAAGAAGTAGCAAATGCAATAAAATAGTTATGTAGAAGGCTTTATTTCTATGCCCTAACAAGGGTTAGTAGACACCTAGGAGTCTCGGGTTTGTGACCTAGAATGCCTAAGCAAGCGTGAAGGTATTTCTTTGAGCTGAAGAGAAACCGAAATGAATAATCACTCATACTTAATGAATTGAGAGTGCGAGGGATAGAGTTGCAAGCGGTAAACCCCATGGGGGGGGGAATGGCAGGAGAGTCCAGGAAGCCACCAACCTAGAATGAGATGACAAATGACAAATGAGGTGTGCCTAGTTTTGCTGAAAAGGTTTGAACAAGCCCAGTCGCCAGTGAAGATTACCTGAACCATCATTAAAAATACCCAATTATAACAAAGTGAAATGCATGCAACTTGGCTAAACAATGAGGAAAATAGAGAAGGGAACTAAAAGGGACCTACCCATCGAAGCGCAAGAGGACAAAGAAGCATCCCACACCTGCAAAAAAAACCAATATCATGAGACAAGGTATAGGTCAATGGAAACCCCAACTCAGAAATACGGAACAGCACAAGAGATCTGGTGGGATATCTTACCTACATACTGAGGAGCACCCTCGTGCCAAGGGAAATGACAACCACTAAAAATTCTTTAGTTTTCCCTGCACCAAAGCCACATAAAATCGTTAATGTTAGATCAATAATAGAGATCATCGAAAATAAAGATAGATAGTTTCTGAAATTAAGAAAACAGAGCACTATAGATCACATGAACACTGGAGCCAAGCCGAAGCTAGTTTTGCTAGAGTTTGGAGCCCTTTCTTTGAAGGGCGTGCTAGTGGGCACAATAATGTGAGAACACCAAATATTAACACCAGAAGTCATTGTAACTACTATGGCGGTCAAGATTTAACCTCATAACTCTCTCTGTTCTAGTCTCCAAAAGAACCGAAGTGGAAACCTTAGTAGAGGAGGGAAATCAAAACGCGACTAGGGTTAGGCTAGTGAAATCATAACTGTAGATCAGCAAGGAGGGGATCTCCACCCCTCATCCCATCTCGAAACCATAATGCTCAATATGCGTGTCCACCTAATCGATACATGAATCTAGCTGTTGGGCAATGAAGGGTTTCACACATGATAAATAGGTAGGTACCAGGTGTACTATCCTTGCCAGCTGGTGGAACGAATGGGTGTGAGCTACCATCTCACCTAAGGAATTAAAGATCAGTGTGTCATCTAATCAGGGTGATGGTGAGCAAGTGGATGGGCTGGTACAGTGGGTATGGGAAGAGGGTAGCTAGGGAGATAGTGGGGTTCAGTTAAGGGTCGGAGTAAGGGTTAATCACTCAAATTATACAAGATGTACTCATATAAAAGAAATGAAAAACCACAATGTAATCAAGCATTCCACTATACTAACAATAATTTATATCATGAAACAACCTTTTGCACCATACATGGGATGCCTACATCGATATTAAAAACCATTGCTAACTAAGGGAAATCTAACTTATGTAAATAATAGTTGAATATAGTATGAAACCACAAAAGTGAGTGGAAAGAAAAAAATGGGGCATTATTTAGGTTCGTTACAACTAGGACGCCCATGTTATGGCAACAAATATTTGGAGTCCCCATACCGTTGGTTCATGGGAGGCACCCTTAAAAACATTTATTTTGGAATATTTTTTTAAATATTGTAATTTCATAGTCAATCTAGACCATTCATCATTAACTCATAGACGTGATGTTGGATTATATGTGAGGGTTCTTTTTCGTAGAAAAAAATCCCTTTTATGATGAAATTTTATTCTAACTATATATATTAATTCAATTATAATTAAGAGAATCAATATATATATGTGTCTCCTTTATATTGTCTCATTTTATATTTTATTTTAACATTCATTATAATTTTATTACATTATGATTTTATTCCTAACCAATATACTAACAAATATACTAAAGTACATAATAGTTCTTAAGTATCAAATTGCATTATAATTTTATTCTAACAAATATGCTAAAGTACCTAATAATTCTTAATATCAAAGAGTCTAAAGATATATCAACCTCATCAACCAGAGAGAGAAAGAAAGAAAAAAAAGAAAAGAAAACTTCAAAGTCTTATCATCAAAAAATAACTCATCACCTTTGAGAAGGAAAAAATATGATATAGTAATTGATATATAACAAAGCATATTCATAAAACCATCACTATATAATATTTATATTTAAGATGTGCAATATTAGTAAGTCATATACTTTATTAGAAAAAAATATTATTCACTTGTATGTATACACTTAATAATGAAAATATACATATTTTTATAATAAATAATTATTATTTAATAAAAGTTAAATCATCCAATAAAAAAACTCATTTCACTATAATCACAATCTATAATAAAAAATGAAATAACAACATATAACTAAATTTGTAATTACCTCTTATTTAAAGAAATAATATCAAATTTTAAAAGACAATCTCAAAACACTTATGGAGCCACTCATAACCTTGGTAATGAAAATTAATGAGAACCCTACATCTAAAACACATCATGTCCTTGAGAATAAAGATAACGTGAGGGGTATGTCATGAGGAAATTTGAAGTAGTTAACAAAAGGGTGAGTAACAACCGATTATATGAAAGCACTCACAACGATTTGGTTAGGTTATAATCTTTTAAATGAGAAGTATATCATGGTTATTGTAATGAAAGGATTATATGAAAGCAGTCACAACGATTTGGTTAGGTTATAATTTTTTAAATGAGAGGTATATCATGGTAATTGTAATGAAAGGATGCACTCACAATGATTTGGTTAATTATTTTAAAATTGTTATTTTATAAATCAGAGGTATAAAGAGAAAGTTATTTCTATAGAAGTGATAGAAAATAACATTACAATTATCTTATAAACTTATATTGTAATTTTATAGTAAATTTAAATTATTTATCATTAAACTATTTATCATTAAATTATAGATTTGATGTTGAATTATATGCTAGAATTTTGTTTCTTAAAAAGAAGAACTCTTTTATGAAGAAATTTTATTTCAGTTACATATTATTAAAATAGAATTATAACTGAGAAAACCACATATATTGATATCTTTTTTATATTATTTTATTTTAATATTCGTTATAATTTTATTCCTAACCAATATACTAAAATACTATAAAGAATCCAAAAATATATTAACGTCAATTTCAACAAGGAATATTTTTTTTTAATTAATTTCAAAGTCTTATCATCAAGCATAACTATCTCCTTTAAAGAGAGAAAGAATATGATATAATTTTATTCCTAACCAATATAGTAAAATATCATTAAAAAATCCAAAGATATATTAACCTCAGCTTCAACAAGGAAAAAAAATTAATTAATTTCAGTCTTATCATCAAAGCATAACTATCTCGTTTAAGGAGGGAAAGTGTAAGGCCTCCGGGCGATTGTGCGACGTGCGCCGGGAGAAGTCGTCATGCATGAGGGCGCGGGCGTGCGCGCGGGCGCACGACGAGCGCGCGACGAACGGGCGTGCGACAATGTGTGGAAGAAAAGCGACGTTTCTGCGAGTTCAAAGCGACGATACGTTGGACAGTTTGCGACACTTTGGAAAAGTGATGAAGCATTGGAGTCTTTATACTATGATTTGGAATCGCTTGCTGTGAGGGCAAGGCCGACACATAAAGAAGCACTTATGGGGTGCGTTTGCCATGTTTTGGGGGTCGGCTGGAGTGCCACCGCCCATGATGGTTCCATGCAAGGAAGTGTATATATAAGTGAGCATTGGAGCTCATTTATCATCAACGCATTCACTCACATCTTCGCAAGGAACAAGAAGACAAGTGCGCAGTTAAGAGGGAGCTGCGCATATCTCATGCGCACTGCTCTAAGAGGATTGTACGCTTGGGTGTAGTCTTGGAATTAAGTCGAAGGTTGGGCAAGTGTGCCCGGGGTGGATTCTGAAGTACAGTTTTGGTGTAAGACTTGGCTTGGGATTTTAGGTGGCTCGGGTGAGCACCGTCCTTTGTGCAAGAGGTGCACAAGACTGTTGTAAAAGGCAGGTTTGCCTCTCTTTGTAAATTTGGTTAAGTGTGAGACTTGGTTCAGCCAAGACACACTTGTACATTGTAACTGATATTCTTAATATATTATCGGGCAGACTCACATTACAGGGAGTTGCCCCTCCCCTTTATACTTGTTGCAATTGTTGATGTTCTTGTTATAATTGCTATGGATAATGAATGAGTATGGGCTTCATTAAGTATAAAGGATAATTGCATGTTTACTTGGTTGCGAAACACAAGCTAAGTAATGTTAATGTGGAAGTAGGCATAGTCCACGAATGTTAGTATTGGTGGAAAGAAAGCGTTCGGTGGTGCCGCACCTCGCTATAAGCAGTTGGAAGACTACCGCAGGTGTAGGGGCGTTACAGTTGGTATCAGAGCAGGTCTAAAGGCTTGGAGAAGTCTTGCAGGAAGCTGGGTGAAGCAAGTGTGCATACACTTGGAAGTTGATGACAGGTGATATTGAGGCTTGAACAAGGTTCAGGTGTTGAAGCATTTGAAGGTAGTTTCAAGACTCAGTTTGAACAGGGTTGCTCGTGACAGTGGAAGCAGGTTTAGCAGAGGTGAAGCTTAGTGCTTGGACCAAGTTGAACGACAAGGCATGGCAAGTTTGGGAGAAGGTGAAGGGAAGATCTTGCTTACCTTATACAGGTTGAAGAAGTTGAAGGAAGAGAAGCCCCAGATTCAGAAGGAACTTCCAGTCTTGGAAAAGAATGTTGAAGATGAGCTTCTTCAACTTGGGTGGACAATGGAGCAAGATGAAGTTGCAGATTGTGCAAACAAGGGAGAGGAAGCTGTGATGATTGAGGATGTTGCAGACATGACCATGATGGAGGATGAACTTAAGGATGATCAAGTTGGACCAGGATCGTGCAGTTTGGAGACATGGATGGATGAGGATACTCATATGGAGAAGCCTCATGATGATGAAGTAAGTATTCATACTTGTGTTTCATTTGGGAATTTGGTGGATGGACCGTATGCAGGGAGAGGCAAAGCCAGTTTGCTAATGCTAGGGAGGATCTTACCATGGATGACTATGATGGAACCTTGTATGGAGAAGCAGGGATTGTTGATTGTTGCAGGACTTGTTGGGGTTGTTTGTGACCTTATGGTAGAAGGTACAAAGGCCCTTGACAAGGGAGGAACTTGATGATCATTGTGGAGGAATGGGTCGTGCTTTAGCCATATGCAAGATTGGCTAAGTGTCCGGCATGACTCATGGACAGAAAGAAGAAGGGCACACATTTGATGATGCTTGGGTGGACTTCTCATGGTCGAGACCACGAGATAGTCTTGGTGGAACCTTTGGTGGAGGAGCTATGATGGAGGGACTCATGACATGATGATATAGTTGGGTGACCGAGTTCACTAAACCGAAGATTGTAGACTTGGATGAGGATGACTGATTGTTGTGATGGGTCTACTTTGTTGGACTACATGGGCAACATAGTCATGGACATCAGGTTGGAGGCATGGAGCATGGCAGTCTTATGCAGGGACATTATGTGGGAGCACTTGTAGGGGTGTCATGGATATCCAATGAGGAGTGCCAAGGTAGGAATGTTGTGCAAATGGATTTGCTAGTGTGACATGGAGACTTACTACTTATGGAGCCGATGGAGAGGTTGTGCACTCTTGTACAACAAGGCCATGGACTTGGGTGAATTTTTGAGCAGATTATGGAGCTCATGATGACATGAGATTGTTGTGACTTTTAGGGACTTCATACACGGTGGACTTGGAGGATCTGATGCATTCAGGAGCTAAGGTCAAGAGACTTTGATGCAGTATGGGATGCATACTTTCAAAGTACATGTATGGGCATGGCTTGGAAGAGTGACTTGATGTGGAGGATCGATATGAGACACTTTGGAGTGATGGAGTTACAATGATGATGATGATGCCTTGACTTGGGCATGGGTTGAGCCGAGACTCAACTACTTTTTGCACATGGATAGATGAGACAAGTGCATACTTGTTTCTATGGTAGACTTGAGGGGTGGTGCATTGCAGATATGATCGAGGTTGCTTCATGGACCTGGATGTGGCACATCGAGAGTCGATGTTTGAGGAGAGGGTATCTTCATATGGAGGAGACACACATAGATGATGATGTTGGGATAGATGTGGCTGATTTCATGTAGCACATTGACACCGAACATCATGGACGACATGTTGCAGATGAGATGGATGGAGTTCCATGGACCTGAGCATGGAGATAGATTCTTGATGAGTCGAGGATGTGGCAGATGTTTGAGGAACAACTGATGATGGCATGAGGATGTTCACTCTCATGGTTTAAGCGTGGTAGTTGGACTGATCACCCGACTAGTTCAGACATGGGGTCCGGAAGTGTACAGAGATGTGTTAGCATTATGTTGGAGTATCATGGCAGCAGTTCACATGAGGACACATGATGAAGACAGGAGGTCAGTAATCATGGATCGAGATGACATCTGATGGAGAGCATATCGTAGAGGCGTATACCTTGGTATGGTGAGCTTGGTGGCAGTTGGTCACTAAGCCGGGGCATGATGGAGATGAGGCTCTACATATGTTGAAGGGATGTTTGCCTTATGTGGAGAAGCCGACATCATGGATGGTGATGATCTTGGTGGATGGCTACTGGGATGGTATGTTGTTGAGGACGACAACGATTTCAGGTGGAGGAGGATGTAAGGCCTCCGGGTGATTGTGCGATGGGCGTCGGGCGAAGTCATCGTGCACGAGGGCGCGGGTAGGCGCGCGGGCGCGCGGACGCACGACCGGCACGCGACGAACGAGCATGCGACAATGTGCGGAAGAAAAGCGACGTTTCTGCGAGTTCAAAGCGACGATACGTTGGACAGTTTGCGACACTTTGGAAAAGTGATGAAGCATTGGAGTCTTTATACTACGATTTGGAATGGCTTGCTGTGAGGGCAAGGCCGACACATAAAGAAGCACTTATGGGGTGCGTTTTCCATGTTTTGGGGGTCGGCTGGAGTGCCACCACCCATGATGGTTCCACGCAAGGAAGTGTATATATAAGTGAGCATTGGAGCTCATGATCATCAACGCATTCACTCACATCTTCGCAAGGAACAAGAAGACAAGTGCAAAGTTAAGAGGGTGTTGTGCATATCTCATGCGCACTGCTCTAGGAGGATTGTACGCTTGGGTGTAGTCTTGGAATTAAGTCGAAAGTTGGGCAAGTGTGCCCGGGGTGGATTCTGAAGTACGGTTTTGGTGTAAGACTTGGCTTGTGACTTTAGGTGGCTTGGGTGAGCACCGTCCTTTGTGCAAGAGGTGCACAAGACTGTTGTAAAAGGCAGGTTTGCCTCTCTTTGTAAATTTGGCTAAGTGTGAGACTTGGTTCGGCCAAGACACACTTGTACATTGTAACTGATATTCTTAATATATTATCGGGCAGACTCACATTACGGGGAGTTTCCCCTCCCCTTTATACTTGTTGCAATTGTTGATGTTCTTGTTATAATTGCTATGGATAATGAATGAGTATGGGCTTCATTAAGTATAAAGGGTAATTGCATGTTTACTTGGTTGTGAAACACAAGCTAAGTAATGTTAATGTGGAAGTAGGCGTAGTCCATGAATGTTAGTATTGGTGAAAAGAAAGTGTTCGGTGGTGCCGCACCTCGCTATAAGCGGTTGGAAGACTACCGCAGGTGTAGGGGCGTGACAGAAAAGATACGATAAGGTGATTATTATGTAACAAATGATAGTCATAAAAAGATCACTATATAATATTTATATTCAAGATGTGCAATATTGATAGGTCATATATTTTATTAAAAAAATTGTTATTTATCTGTATTTATATATAAATATAAATAAAATACGTATTTTTATAATCAATAATTATTATTCAATAAAAACTAAATCATCTTATAAAATAAATTCATTTCACTATAACCACACCAACAAAATATAATTACATTTATAATTATCTCTTATTTAAAGAAATACTATCAAATTTTAAAATACCATGTCAAAACACTTATGGAGCCACTCATAATCTTTATAACGAAAAATAATGAGAACGCTATGTTTAAAACACAACATTAAAGATAAGGTGAAGGGTATGTCATCAGCCAATTTCAAGTAGTTCATACAGGATAAGTAACAACCGTTTATATGAAAGCACTCACAACAATTTTGTTAGGTTATAATTTTTTAAATGAGAGGTATATCATGGTTATTGTAATGAAAGATATTTCCATATAATTGATACAAAATATTGATACATAAGATACATAAGGTATGTGTGCTAATTGATACTTAATGTATTTGTGTTAGTTGTTTTGAAAGCATATTTTATAGTTTAAAATGTGTTAGTTATTTTGAGAAGCATAATTTACAGTTTAAAATGAAGGTGATGTGTAGTTATGTTTGAAATTATGTTAATTAGTATTTTTTGTTAAATAATAATAAAATATAAATGTATTATAATAAAAAAATAATAATAAATATATATGTTTTATTAATTTTAGTTATTTTATTATGTTTGATAGATTACTTTATATTATAAAGTAATATGAAAAAATTATAAAAATAAATTTTTTATTTTTACGTTAAATTATAAATACAATATTTTATAAATATAATATCTTAATATTAATATAGAATAATATAATTTTATAATAAAAATGATTTGTACGTCAAATAAATTTAATTCCTCACACCAATTCTGAATTGGCATTTAAACTGGTTTTAACTGTCCATTATAGAAATTATAAAATTTTCGTTATAGTCAAACATTGTGTCATAGTTGGTGAATTCTTAACTAAAAGAAACATATGTTTAAAAGAATTACACCGAGTCAAAGAAGGTTGAGATAGCTCGAGTTTCTGTTTTTAATAGAATGTGGATTAGGAATAAATACCATGTTTACTTGCCGATGGATGGTTAATTGAAGAAACAAAATATTTAAAGTTGCAATATTCCTACTCAAATATGGATATGGTTGAAAATAGTTTTTTTAAATAATAAGAATTTTAATATATATGTAATATAATATAAAATGAAGTAGCTATGATAATATTGTTAAGTACTTTTGAAATGATTTTTTTAATAAATTTTATATCATAAAATTATTCAGGCCCTGCGTTTTAAATTTCTTAATAATAAATTTAATCTATATGGTTATGATTTTATAAAAAGTATATAAAACACCAGCCATGATACTACATGTTTAAGTGTCTTCCAAAAGCATATTCTTTTATATAAATTTTGTATCATAGAATTATTCAAATTATGTATTATTATGTATTAAGATATTTTAATGAGAAAGTTAACTTAAAGTAAGTTCTCACAAACTTATTCCCCGAAATACCTGCTATATTTTATTGATCAAGAAATAAAAGTCGTTTTCATACATTTTGAGGGTTTATAAATTATTTCACATTTGCTCGCTGGTGAATGGACTCCCTTTACAATTACGTCGACTGGTGAATGGATAGAAAGGTATCCACCAGTGCTTAACATAGATTATCTAAGTCGTACATTCACAACAAGAAAGTATCTAATTCAATGACACTCCATTAGCGTTGCTTCTCACTTGAAAACTACCCTTCAGATGTTTAAGGCTAAATGACAGTAGAGAGTTAAAAATCCGACAATCATGCCTTTCAACAAAAAATAATCATATCCATTTTACCTTAGAAAATTCAATTTACATACCATCTACATAGAAAATTCGTCAACCGAAAATGACCATACACATCTTCCCCAACCAAAAATAAATATATCCATCTTACTGTACAATACTCAAATACCAATATGCACATGGCAACGGAGCACCAAGTGCTTCAATTTACAACATACACATGGGAATGGGGCACCAAGTTCGTTGACTTGGGCAAACAAGGTCAAAAATCGTTATCCTAGGCCGAAAGGAGTTTGCTGACTCTACTGACCTAACCTACTCTAAACATGGCGTCACATTCGAGTGAAACACACTATTCCACAATTCTCACATATTCCGAAGTGGGATTCTGTACCTTTAAATCCTCTTCATCGGAATTTGGAATTTCGAATGCCAAGAATACCAAGAGAGGAGGAAACCCTAAAACATATTCCTTCTCCCCGTTTCCTTCTGCTACCCCTTGGAGAGGATGGGCTTTCAATCCGACGGCATGATCTGATCGAG
Organism: Pinus tabuliformis; assembly: GCA_031772625.1. NCBI lineage: Eukaryota > Viridiplantae > Streptophyta > Pinopsida > Pinales > Pinaceae > Pinus > Pinus tabuliformis. Next base: position 286,787,829 of record CM062815.1, read on the forward strand.
AGCGATAATCAATCCCATAACCAAAGCTTGGTCGTCGCCAGGACTCACTATCAGATTGAACACATCTCCTCCCAGTGTTATCTCTGGTCTCACGTGCTTTGGCTTCACCTGAAAGAAAAACACCAAATATTTTCAGAACTTGGCATGAACACACCCCAATGAATAACTCTGAGCGTACATATAGATTGTAACATACATACCTCTGCAACGACCTCGTTAAAGCTATTCATAATGGTGAAGCAACGCTTGGCATAACATCCTTCAACATGGTAATCTGGCGTCTTCTTCATTTTGCTCTTAGCCGAAGACGTACACATGTACACTTCTGCTAAGCTCTTTCTGGTTATTAGCAGAGATGGCGCCCTTCGAATGACGAACAATGGTTTCTGGCCATCCCGGAACTCTCCTAAGAATCCTCGCCATTCATTATGTAGACTCAGCCTCTGTTTCACATACAATAATACAATTCAGTGTGCTTTCAAACGTTGCAGAGATTTTGTTCTTCAAACGAGAAAACAACGAAGATCAATTTGAAAGATATTATATATGTTTGCATACCTTCCGCCGCAACGTGAGGATCGCCACTCCTGCAGCGTCCATGAGAACGACTTGATCCTGGGGATCTGAAGGATAGTTGTCCACTCTAAACACAAGGTTGCCGCTGGAGTCGAAAACAGTACAGCCATTGCAGCTGAAAACAAGAGACTTTTTCCACACTGTGAGCGCTGTGGCAGACGCCTTGGAGACCTTATCGTCGATCCAATCATGCCCGGCGAACTCTGGTTCGTGTGGATGAATCTTGGGACTCATGCTTCCTGAGAATATGAGGCAGAAGGAGCAAAAAGACAGAGATCAAGTGTAGGAAGAATAGTAAGGAATGAATAATGTGTATGAAACACGTAGTCAACTACTGCTGATTCCCCCTCTGCTTGATCCCTTCTTATACTCGGATTGCCATTGCATTTGAAATTCCCATCTCTCATGTTCACCAGAAATAAAATATATTACTAGCTCCTATGATATATTTAAAAGATGATAACCATAGCGATAAAGCCACCGAAGTTTGAACTTTATTGGTGGTAGTCTATTCAACTTTATATTTACATTATAATAAGGTTGTGAATAGGAGTCACCACTCCTTACAACCTAGGGTGGGGCAAGTTGCAGCTAGTGGTCCGTATGTGTACAAAACATTACTTGGCGGTCGCTGTTAAGGTGGAATTAATATGTTAACTGTGATGATAAGAACGAAGGTCGTTTCAAACACAGTTTATGAAAAGAAATGTGTCATCGACATCAACGCATGGGGTTCTTAATTTCAATTTCTTACTTTAGAACTCTCCCATGATAGAGACTACAAATGTGTGATCAACATCAACGAATAGTGCTCTGAATTTCAGTTTCTTGCATTATTGGTCTCCCATGATAGAGACCATATTGTGATTGTAATGCTTACTCATGTCTTCTCATCTTAACTTAGAAAATTTCGTAATTCCTTGCATTATATCCATCCCACGATTGACAGGAGCTTGTCATGTACCGCTGACTCAGGTCTTCTCATCGTAAATTTAAATTTAACAGAGGACGGTTTTGGAGAAAAGCAACCAATAAAAGAATATTTGATGGTGCTCTTACTTGGACCACACAAACAGCGACAAAACCATCTTACGGATTATCTTATGCATTCTCACATTTAGTAAAGATTAATTTAAATTCTCATGCTCACCGTGTTATGTTATGGGAATACGCTTTAATTGTAGCCTCTCAAATATAAATAGGGAATATTTTATTATGTTTTATCTTATCATTGAAATTAATTCAATTTTTTTAAGGAGATAATATAAAATATTATTTACATATAAATATATTTGAAAAAAAATTATTTAATATTTGATATGTTATTTAATTTCTCTTCTTTTGAATGGACGGTGTGTCTATATGTTTTAATATTTCCATCCAGATTAAATTGTTTTTTTTAAGGATTGGTGTCAAAATGTTTGTGTTAATAGTTATTTGAAAAATTATTAAATATTTTATATATTTATTATAAGCTAATTTAAAATTAAAATAATTTTAAAATAATAATGTATTTACATGTTTATTTTAAGTTAATTTAAATTTTCCCAGATGCGGGTGTTAGATAAACATTTAATGCACCTCAGCCGCTAGACAAGCATGTGGTTGATCCATATGCCAACCTGCGCCTTTCCCTGTGGGAATTTAAGGCAGGTTACTGCTCTTCGGCTGGTGCCATCAACCAGTTGTGAAAACCGAGAAATTCACTGCAAATTTAGAAATGTGGACCAAAGCCCCCTGCATTTACCCATTCGGCCTCTCAGTTGCTCTTGCCACCCCTCTGCCACAGAGCCAAGCCTTCGCACTGCTACGAGAAGATGTTGCAAACTCCTCTGCTGTGTCGACCTGGGTAATGGTCACCACTTTTCTCAGTCCTTTCTCTGCAACCTGCATGTTGAGGTCTCGACCCCTCTCTCTGAGTCGGATTTGAATTACCCTGTTCCTCTCAACATCCCCTCCGCCATTCTTGCCCCGCCTCCTGCCCCTGATATTCGATGCTTGCTGCAGCTTTCTAATCGAAGAATCATGCACCAACGCCATCGAATTTGGTGCAGGCAAGGTGGTTGTCATGCCCCTACACCTGCAGTGGTCTTCCAACCGCTTGTAGCAAGGTGCGGCACCACCGAACGCTTTCTTTTCATCAATACTAACATCCGTGGACTATGCCTACTTTCACATTAACATTACTTAGCTTGTGTTTCGCAACCAAGTAAACATGCAATTATCCTTTATACTTAATGAAGCCCATACTCATTCATTATCCATAGCAATTATAACAAGAACATCAACAATTGCAACAAGTATAAAGGGGAGGGGCAACTCCCTGTAATGTGAGTCTGCCCGACAATATATTAAGAATATCAGTTTACAACATACAAGTGTGTCTTGCCAAACCAAGTCTAACACTTAGCCCAATATTATAAAGAGAGGCAACCCTGCCTTTTACAATCATGTGCACCTCTTGCACGAAGGGCGGTGCTCACCTGAGCCACCTAGATACCCTTGCCAAGTTCTACACAATTCTGCACATCCACCGAACACCGAGCACACCTTGCCCACACCTCTACCGGCTTAAGACAACCTCCAAGTGCACCTCCAAGTAGTGCGCATGAGCTATGCACAACTCTACCCAAAACTGTGCACTCTTTTTCCTCTCAAGTTATGCATATAAGTGATGAGTGAGTTCGAATTGATGAAGAATGAGCTCCAACGCTCATACACTTATACCCTTTCTTGCGTGGGTTTCATGTGGGTGGTAGCCCCTTGGCCGACCCCCAAAATAGTCACAACGCACCCCATAAGGCCTTCTTTCAAGTCAGCTTGCCCTCACCGCAAGCCCCTTTCCAAATCGTTGTATAAAGGTTCCAACACTTCATCGCATTTCTAAAGTGTTCACGGTTTTGTAGCAAGTGACTCGTACAAACATCGCATTGTCGTTTAGGGTGCTCCGGCCGGTGCGCCTGCACGCCCACCCGTGCGCCCATGTCTGCCTGTGCGCTCTCGTGCAGCTCGACCCGCCGTCGCCCGCACTTGTGCTCGTCGTGCACGAGACTTCGCCCGGTGCCCAACCGCACTTAAGCTCGAGGACCTTACATCCTCCTCCACCTGAAATCGTTATCGTCCTCGACAGCATACCATCCCCGTAGCCATCCACCAAGATCATCACCATCCATGATGTCGACTTCTCCACATAAGGCAAACATCCCTGCAACATATGTAGAGCCTCATCTCCATCATATCTCAACTTAGTGACCAACTGCCACCATGCTCACCATACCAAGGTATGCGCCTCAATGGTATGCTCTCCATCGGATATCATCTCGATCCATGATCATCAACCCCTCTGCCATAATCTCCACTGCAACATTTCGTGTCGACCTCATCATGTGTCCCCATGTGAACCTCTGTCATGATACTCCAGCACGATGCTAACATATCTCTGCACACTTTCGGACCCCATGTCTGAACTAGTTGGGTAGCTAATCCAACCATCACGCTCAATCCATGAGAGTGAACATCCTCATGCCATCATCAGCTGTTCCTCAAACATCTGCCACATCCTTGACTCATCAAGAATCTACCTACATAATCCATGCTCAGGTCCATGGAACTCCATCCATCTTATCTGCAACATGTCATGATGCTTGATGCGAAGCCATCCCTGCACCATCAACCATAGCTGCTCAAACATGTTTTAAGGACTCACTACCATGAGCAGCTAACAATGAGTCCCATCTTCTTCATCCATCTAAGAGGATGTAGAGGGAGTAGAGCGTGAAGGCTCTCCCTCACTAATCAATTCGATCCACCTATCAAGATCCTCGGTCTCCACCCTTTGTAGATAAGCAACCCGGTCTTCCTTCTGGACATCCGGCCTCACATATACCTCCTCATTATCATCATCATCTTCCACCAACTCTAGCCTTCTTGTCAAATCCAAGATGCTATCTGAAAGTGATCTAATGACAAATGACTGCTCCACAAGCTTTGTCTCAATAGTAGACAACCGCTTGTTCACCTTCTCCTTATCCTCCATTTGCATCACTCCCAATTTACAATCAGGCCTTGTCACACCAATGGTTGGAACACCAATGGGTACATCTTCCCTTCCATCATTAATGTAGAGCTTCTTCAAATGTGGAACAATCATAGAATCAAATTGTTTCATAAACTCCATCCCCAATACAGCTTCATGGTCATCAATCCGCACTATAGTGAAGTCCACCTTCCCGGTCCATTCACCGAGTGTAGTGTCCACCCTTTCAGCTATACCAAGAATCTCAATAGGAGGAGAATTCACTGTCTTCATTTGTACCTTTGCTGGTACAAATTTCAGCCCAATTCTTCTCGCAGTATCTTCGCCCATGAAGTTGTGAGAAGCCCCACTATCCACCATAGTGAGCACATCATCACCTCCAACCTTCATTCGAACATACTCCAACTTGTTCCTTTCAAGATCCCTCCTAGAGGCCACCTCCATAGTAGCAGAAGCACCAAGTATCTGCATCATCCCTACAGAAGCATCTTCATTCTTTCCATCAGACTGTGCAATAGTGGCCACCTTTGGTTTAGAGGGACAATTCTTCACCATGTGTGGTCCACCCTCCTTCGCCACCACATCTTAGCATCCTTTGTTAAGAACTGAGCAGCCATCTTGACTTGTGTCTCACCATCAGATAGACTCAATCATTCCAAGTACTGCTCCATGTCCCATAAAAAGTTGCCAAGAGTTTTTGCATTCCTTGTGCCATCATAAGATTCTGGTTCCTTGACCTTCACATGAGGCACTCCTCCACCTGAGTTATGCCTCACAGCTTTCTTCAATACCACGATCTCATCCTTGGCTTCATCAAGAGATTTGTTTGCTTTGTTAAGAGATTATTTCAAGTTCACGATCTCTGCAAGACCCTGATCCCTTGCTTCTTCAACCTCGTTGACCCTTATTTCAAGTTGTGTACACATAAGATCAGTGTACTCATGCTGTGTCCGAAGCTCATCAAATTCTTCCCTCAGCTTCGAGTTGGCCTCTTGCTCCTTAGTGAGCAAATCCACCTTCATATCCGAGGAGGACTCCATGGCTTCCATTCTCAACAGCATCTTCTCCATAAGTGATAAAGTCTCGGTTTCATGGCTAGACCCAACATGAGACCCAGCTACCATCTCCAACAGCTTCTTCTTCCTTTGCGATCTAGTCAGCACCATCCAACAGCTTCACCCTTCAATACTTGGATCAGCTACTCTGATACCACCTGTCATGCCCCTACAGCTGCGGTGGTCTTCCAACCGCTTGTAGCAAGGTGCGGCACCACCAAACGCTTTCTTTTCACCAATACTAACATTCGTGGACTACGCCTACTTTCACATTAACATTACTTAGCTTGTGTTTCGCAACCAAGTAAACATGCAATTATCCTTTATACTTAATGAAGCCCATACTCATTCATTATCCATAGCAATTATAACAAGAACATCAACAATTGCAACAAGTATAAAGGGGAGGGGCAACTCCCCATAATGTGATTCTGCTCGACAATATATTAAGAATATCAGTTTACAACATACAAGTGTGTCTTGCCAAACCAAGTCTCACACTTAGCCCAATATTACAAAGAGAGGCAACCCTGCCTTTTACAATCATGTGCACCTCTTCCACGAAGAGCGGTGCTCACTCGAGCCACCTAGATACCCTTGCCAAGTCCTACACAATTTTGCACATCCACCGAACCTCGGGCACACCTTGCCCACACCTCTACCGGCTTAAGACAACCTCCAAGTGCACCTCCAAGTAGTGCGCATGAGCTATGTGTAGCTCTACCCAAAACTGCGCACTCTTTTTCCTCTCAAGCTATGCGTAGAAGTGATGAGTGAATTCGAATTGATGAAGAATGAGCTCCAACGCTCATACACTTATACCCTTTCTTACGTAGGTTTCATGTGGGTGGTAGCCCCTTGGCCGACCCCCAAATAGTCACAACACACCTTTTAAGGCCTTCTTTCAAGTCGGCTTGCCCTCACCGCAAGCCCCTTTCCAAGTCGTTGTATAAAGGTTCCAACACTTCATCGCATTTCTAAAGTGTTCACGGTTTCGTCGCAAGTGACTCGTACAAACATCGCATTGTCATTCAGGGTGCGCTCGCGCATCTGCCCGCGCGCCCGTGTCTGCCCGCGCGCCCATGTCCGCCCGCGTGCCCTCGTGCAGCTCGACCCGCCGTCGCCCGCACTTGTGCCCGTCGTGCACGAGACTTCGCCCGGCGCCAAACTGCACTTAAGCTCGAGGACCTTACAGTGGTAGTTGGGGTGGCGCTACTCGCCCCTCGACTGTGCGCCCTTCAGTCTCCACTTCCCCGTCCGCTTACCCTCCTCTTCCTGCTTCCTTGGCCATTATCCGGACACCCACAGCGACCGAGGCAGTATGGGCACCCGTGAAGTTCGGCGTTCAGGTAGGTCGCCCAGCACACCACTTCCACTACTTCTTCCTAGCAAGCTCAATTCAAGTTTAACTGCACTATGAATAGGCGGTCATCATTGCCACCATCACGGTGGCCTTCGGAGAGGAAATTGGCTCGTGTACAGAACCAGAGCTTAGCCCGGAAATGAACCAAGCTCCTCTATCACTCGTCAACTTTCAGGGGGAGCCGCGCTCCAGCCACCCACCGAGAGACATGGATCACTCGTCCAATAGCTGACAGCAGAACCTGAGAAGCAACGCCTCCAGGAAAGACAAAGGAATATAAGTGGAGGACTATAAGCCACAGGACACTGCAGGTGGCGGGCAAGCAATGAAAACTGGTTCAGAAGAATATGGCTGGTGTCCAATCAAGGAAGAGAAGCCACCAACCTAAGCCACCTAGCCACTGCATTCTGAGTTCCAGTTTTGTTTATTCTGAGTCAATTTTACCATGGTCAATTTTTTAGTCTAGTGTCCAGCTCGGGTCTCAAGTTCTAGCTCTCTTCGGTTTTTTCACTATGGTTAATTCTGAACTATATTGTGGGTTTTACTGTGGCTATCTTTCTAAATTTTACAGTCATTATACAGTGTTAATTTTGGTTAAAAATTTTGATTTCTGGAACTATAGCCTCTGCATGGGAAAAATGAACTTTTTTCTTATCTCGTTCTCAGACTGGTTTCCCCAACTCGGGCAGTCGCGATGTCAACACTTGTTGTTTCAAATGGTCATATAGCTGACCTAGTACGACAGAGGTCGGTGCCTCTTTGTACATTATGTTTTTATTAATAGATCAGTTTTACTTAGAAAAAAAAAAAAAAACATTAAATTTATAGTAATTTTAAATTCATAATATATTTACATAGTTTTGTATTTTTATTGAAATTAGATTAAATTATTATTATAGTTTTACAATATGAAAAATATATTTTAATATATAAGTGAGAGAGATATTGGTCATCCATCAAAGAAAAAATTGGTTTTGGAGCATGAGTTTGAGGTTTTATTTTCATCCCACAACCATGGTGGAATTTCCGAAGGGAATATGCTTGAATCTCTATTTACATCCCTTGATCTACATAAATTCTCGTAAGAGCATATGGACAGTATAAAGAAGCTTGTGCTCTTATGACGTAAGAGGGATTTGAGTTTAAGAAGTCGTGCACCTTCGATAAATGAGGGCAGTTGAAATACTAAGTGCTTTGTGCATTTTTCCATGTATAGGAAAGATACAATTATTATTTGGGAGTTCACAGATGCAAGAGGGCACAAAAAATATGATTTCGAGCACTTTTTAATCTAAGAGTTTAACATTTCAAAGAAATATTTATAGAATTTGGGAATATAAATATGAGAAAGGTCCTTCATTTAGTTAGCCTATTCCCGACCCTTATTGATAAGGAGATGAATGAATATATCTTTAAGCTAGTCATAGAGAAGGAATTATTAGAATTCATGAGTTATTCTAAACAATATAAGATCCCTAATCTAGATGGTAGGATGATATATTTCTTTGCAGACATTTTTGAGACTCCTAGTGATGACCTCTTTCTAGTAGTTGAGGAGACATGTTTAATTCATAATTTGTCGAGAGCATCAACTCTACTTTCATCACTTTGACTCCGAAATTCAATTATCATAATACCTTTAATTGTCTCAAGCCTATTTCCCTTTCTAATTTCTTGTATAAAAATATTCAAAACTTGATATCCATAAGGATCAAATCAATGTCATCAAATATCATTTTAGACAAAAATTGTGAATTATTAATGAAACAATAGGTACATCCTAGGATGTCTAAACTTAATAAAAACAAATAAGTATTCAATAGTTGTTCTCAAACTAGACTTATCTATATCGTATGACCAAGCTTCTTTGTTATTCTCCATCTAATCATGTTACAGATTGGGTTTTATTACTAGGAGGTAAAATAATAATTGGATGTGGCACATCAAATGATTTTTTGTTTCTCATAAATGGTTTGTGTTCATATCTTTTCTATCTTTAAGGAGGTTGCAACAAGGGTGCCCAATTTCCCCCTTCAATTTCTCTTAATAGTATAAAGACTTCATCATGCTCTTATCGAAGCCATATGGAAAAATATCTAAAATCCTTAAAAATTGTGCTTGTTAAACTAACATATGTGTTCTTATTAGACAATGTATTGTTATTTTATTTTTTCTCAAAATTTGAATTTTAAAAACTAAATGAAACCCTATATCCATTTTGTGCTACAACATGATGATGTTCAATGTGCTTAAAGAAAACCTTGATTTCTCGACCATTGATGAGGACCTATAAAAATACATGGTTGATATTTTCTCTATCAATGCCTTTGATTTAGGAAAATCCATCAAATACCGAAGCTATATTCTGAAAACAATATAGTGCCTAAGCTAAGTTATAGAATGGAACTAGCTTCTTTTGGAAATTAAAAAAATAATCAAGTTTTGGTATAATAGATGGATTAGTCTAGGTGGAATATTGACTTAGATAAAAAAATTCTTGGAGTTATTTTAATTTATTGGCACCTAATGGAACATGCTCCATCTAGAATCTTAAATAAAATTTAGAAAACATGCTTCAATTATCTCTAGAATGGAAAAGGGGAGTATCTAAGATCTCGTGTTATCAATTGGAAAACAACAGGATGGATGGTGCATAAAAAATACAATTATATTCATAAAATCTTTGGCTAAAAAATCATTATGAAACTTCCTAACAAGAAAAATCTTGTGGAGAAAAGTGTTGGTGGAAAAGTACATAGTGCTATATTTATTTTCAGATTGGATTAGATGGATGCAAGTCTATGCATAATCCATCCAACAATGGAAAATTTTGACTTTGATGTTTCTTGTAGTAGGGTATTTTTTGGTTTGTTTGGACAAGAATTGGTTTGCATGTAATCATGCGTTTCGAGGTAAATATCTTCTTTCCTAAATAAATTTATCCTTCCTTTATGAGCTACAAGTATAATCACGGTCATCAAGATTAGTGATCTTAATCTCACTACTTTGTGTTCCGAGGAACAGTTAGAGGGAGAGGTGATGGGATTTTAGGGTGAAGGTAAGGCCTTCTCCAAGACAATTAGATGCACATGTGATGTATTTTTAGGGCGAAGGTAACATTTTGGATAGAGTTCATAAGGGAAATTTAAAAGTCTCATGTTTCTTAAGAAATGCATACCATTAGATGGAATGTTTTTTTGGAAAAATTTTCTACCATTACAACCCTAAGATGGGATATTTATCCTTGCTATATCTCGGTCTTATGGAGGATAGTTGGTGGTTGAGAAAGTTGTGGAATTTGAAGGCATCACCTAAGGCCTTACTCTTATTCTATTTCATCTGAAAGAACCATGTCTTCGCTTAGGATGAAGTCCAAGTCAAGAGAAAAATGGCTTCCTAGATTTGCATGATATGTCATTTAGCCTTAAAAATAAACAACTTTCACTTTTTTTGTTTACAAGGAAGGTCTCATTTGGGTTAGAAGGTCATCTAGTAAAGGGTCATTTGTAAATTGAACATAGCATAAAGGAGTTATTTTAACAAAATTGCAACAAGGAGGACTAAAGGAACTTTGAACTCTCCCCTTGCTAGTCTCAATGAGAATGTGGAAAGGTATTTAAATATCATGTTTCGCCTTTTTTAAGACTTGAAAAAAAAAGAATAAATTAAAATTACTACCTCTTTATTCTCAAAACAAAGCTTTTATGGAATATTAAAACACCGTTCATATAAAAACTAGTAACTTGAGACTTCTTTGAACACTACTACACGAAGGGAACTTTTAACTCATTTTTTTAAGACGAAAAAAATATTTTGTCTTAAAAAGTCACTTTTTATTTTAGTTATTTTTACACAAAAATATAATATAATTAAACTGCCTTAATTATAAAATTTAAGACAAAGATAGTTTGAGACAAAAATATTTTAAGACAAAACTTTATATTTAAGACAAAAAAAAATTAACAAAAAATTTAAATTGAAGACAAAAACAGTTTGAGAAAAAAATATTTTAAGACAAAACTTTATATTTAAGACAAAAACAGTTTAATACAAAACTATTTTAAGACAAAACTTTATATTTAAGACAAAAACAATTTGAGACAAAATTATTTTAAGACAAAAACAGATTAAGACAAAATTATTTTAAGGCAAAAAATTATATTTAAGACAAAACAATTTGAGACAAAAATATTTTAAGACAAAACTTTATATTTAAGCCAATGGCCACTTAAGAAGAAATCTATTTAACACAATTAAAAGTTAAGAAAAAACCAAATCAGTGTAAGACAATATTATCTAACAACTACAAAATTGACTATGACAATGCACCCTAAGTCTGCTACCTTGTCGAATACTATTGTCTCACACATATACAAAGGCTTATATTTCACTTACCATTCACATTATCTTTTATAAAGATAACAATTTGTTGGTCTCCTCATTTTGTGAGGATAGCCGACATTGAAGAATACGACAACTTTTCTTGGCAATATTTCTCGAACATCAATTCCTCTTCTATCCCTTCGATCGTTACTGCTATGACTAGAGACAATTTGTCGGTCACTAAATTCCTCACTACTACACGAAGGGGGCTTTTAAGATAATTTTTTAAGAAAAAATAAACATCTTGTCTTTAAATATTCAATATGAGGCACTAGTGAAAAAGGTAAAGGTAAAGGATTAGGTGTTCGTCTTTATGTTATTGATGGGTTCTTTAGGAAGTGAAGCAATGGAGGCTAACAAAAACTGATGGGATTTAGGGCAACAGACACTGAAAGCATAGTTTTTCTTCATGAGTGGAGCAATGGAGGAATTTTTGCTGAACATGGATAGGGAGTAACATAGTTGCAGTACTTTTCAGGGTCTCTATCAATTGTGTTCTAATATGTGTTTTTTTTACTATTTTACTTATTTTGAATGATACTTCTATCTATTGATTGTTTTTATCAGTACATTGTTGTGATGGAACTCCTAACTGTCATCAGAAACATGGATTAGATTCATGTGAAGGATTATTGAAAAATGTAGCAAGAAATTCTTAATTTGTTTCTTCCTCCATTAATTGATAACATTTGAATTTTCACATCAGCAGACAACTTGGATGCAATTAACTTGTGTGACATGGCTTGTCTCACCCAGTTTACTCAGTAAATTCGATTTGGATGAGTTAGAGTTCAGTTAAGCATGTGTGATTTCTAATTTGTAGCAATTAAAGCTAGTTATCTCAACTTGTTTCCAATTAAACTAGTTCTAATCATTCAAGGAACTAATGGAAGGTGAGTTGTGCAGTGGGACTTCACTCAAACTCAGTGATCATCCAGTTAACTAATCAATCAACCCAAAATATCTAGTGCATGTGAAGAATTCAAGTTCCCCAGCTATGGTGGAGATTCCAAGGCAGTGTAACATCATTTGTAGACTAGTCTTGAGTGTACAAGTGTTGCATGAATTCACATGATCAACCTTTGGAAATATGTAATCCATTTTGAAAAGATTCCTAAATAATAGGGGCCTAATTTCTAAGTCAGAGCTTCTAAGTGAGCAGAGAGATAGGTTATTCCCTTACAGGTTGTGCTCAATTGAGAAAAGCAATTGTAATATATTTCTATTCATTAGATGAATGCAAGAAAGCATTGGGGTTTTTAGCAGATTGTTTTCCCCGGGAAAAATATTATGTGCATGTGTGTTATTTCTTATTGCATGTTTGAATTTTTTATTCTAAATTGTGAGTTAACTTTCGCAGAGCATTAGAGTAGGTTTTTGTCTTGTGATTTTGATAAAAAATTAACAAGAAGTTGCAAATATACACCATAATTTCTACATGGTATCATATCAAGATTCACATTAGAGAAAGAATTTCCAAGTTGTTTCTAAGGAGGTTCAAATTTGTAGTTAAATGTAGGAAGATCTCTTCATAGCTTAGAATATGACCTTCAACAGGCTGAGGCTAGAGCATGCCTTGGAAGGAAACTCTAATTCATCGCACGGAGGAGGTATTTGATGACAATGGATTGTTACAATACATCAAGAGAGATGTTGCAAAACCAATGGAATTTGATGCCCAAAACCTTGCTTAGTGGAAGAAAGATGTAGCCAAGGTGAGGAGAATAATATTGGAGGGAGTACGAGACCTACTGGAGGGAGTACATGACCACATTATCACCAATCTCTATTCCAGAATAATAGTGACCATAGGAAGTTGGTGCTCAAGGATAAACTTTGAAATATCAAGATGTAGTCCAGAATGACAATATCCCGCAGTATCTTAGTAGGTTCACACAAGTTTGTAATGAGCATGTAGGAGTTGGTGTTGTTGTTTCAGATGATGACCTCATAAGTGTAGCCCTTCTAGGCCTTCCCAAGAGTTGGCATAGCTATCAAGATTCAGTGAATGGGTGGGAGAAACTACCGAATTGGGAATACTTATGGTATGATTTGGTTTAGGTAGAAATAAGGTAGAATATCAGAGATAGGACCTCATCCAAGGGTGAGGATGAAGAAAAATTTGCATTGGATGGAAAGGGAAAGAAGGGAAAAGGGAAGAAATGTCAAACCAAACCACAATCTAGCCAAGGGAGAGAGAAGAAAGATCTGTCAAAAATTAAATGCTTCCATTCTCTTGAATACAAGAATTATGCCATGAAGTGTCCACATAAAACGGAAATGACCTTAGGAGGAGAAGTAGGTAAAGATTTGGCTTCATATTTTGAGCTTGACTTTACCCTTATCACATGCATGTTGAGCACACTAATGAGGAGTGTGTGGTACTTGGACTCAAGTTCATCGTTCCACATGACAAGGTTTAGATATTTGTTTATTGACCTGGATGAGAAATATCTCTAGATTCACATCAAAATAGGGGATGAAAAAAGGTACAACATGGTTGATATTGGCATAATCACCTTTCAGAGGGAGTCAAACTCCCCTCTCAGGCTCAAGGATGACATGTTTTTTCGAGGCTTGAATAAAAGTCTCATATTTTTTTCATCTTGGGAATATCGTGGTTATGATGTGATCTTTAGCAAAATGAAAGCATTCCAGAGACACATAGCCATAGGACAGGTGAAACGGATTGGGGTTCGTGCGAAGAACCTGTATAAGCAAGACGTCGAAGACTATTATGCATTAAGCACTAAGACAGAGAAAGTGCAGGCCCGCCATGTTGATGAACTTTGGCACAAAATACTTGGCCATTTGAATCATCGAACCTTAAAGATTATACAAAAAATAAACATTGGCTTCCCTAAAGGAGAACTTGAGAAGTAGGATATATGAAAACAATATATGTTTGGGAAGTACGCAAAATACACGTTCCATGATCGGGACAACAAAGCACATGTAGTCATAGAAACGATCCACTTTGATGTCTATGGACCTTTATCAATGGCCTCCATTCCCACACATAAATATTTTGTTATTTTTATTGATGGATTCTCATGGAAGTAGTGGATCTTGTTCATGTGGAAGAAACATGAGACATTCTCGAAGTTCATAGAATTCAAGGCACTAGTTGAGAAAGAAATCAACAAGAAGGTGAAAGCTCTCAAGATTGAAAATGGATGTGAGTACGTGTCGAATGAATTTAAACATTTATGTGCAAAACAATGTATTCGATGAGAGTTAACAACACCCCACAACCCACAAAATAATGGGGTAGTTGAGAGAAAGAATCGTATAATTGTGGGAGTAGTGCGGGTGATGTTGCATGACCAAGGCTTACCTATGAATTTTTGGGATGAGGAATGCAACACAACAATCTATTTGCAGTACTAGATTCCTCATTGGATTCTTGGCATGATTAACTACAAGAGGCTTTACAAGGGAGAAATTCATATGTGTCACACTCCAAAATTTTTGAAGCCTCTACTTACTGCCATGTCTCCAAGAAATCAAGGAATAAACTTGAGTCGTCCTCATAATTGGGGGTATTTTTGGGTTACACAAAAACTCCCCACAACTACCATGTGTACTTTCCAACCCTCAGAATTATAGTTGTGCAAAGGGATGTAAAGTTTGATGAAGAGAAAGCGATGTGGTGCTTTCTCGAGAGGGAGATTTAGATCCCACAGGAAGAGGAGATTTTAGCTCCAACGGAGGAGCCTCAACCATGCATGATTTTGAGGGATATACAAGTTTTTTTAGCATAATATACGGTTAAGATTCCACATATTTTTTAAATATATTATGACCCACATAATATTGTAACCATATAAATGATATATACAACTTATCTTATGACATTGTTCATGTGAAATATTGATAAACTAAATATACCAACAAATCACAAGAGGTGCACCCTACCATGTAATACTTCTAGAAGGTCCATGTGGTAGCTGCATGGTAGAGTTTGGTTGTTCCACATGGAAGCCCCTCATTGGTTCATATGGTAGTTTGGAGTTGGTCCATATGGTGTTGCATAACATATTCTAGTTGGTCCATGTGATTTCATCTACGTGTGCGACATGTTCCAATTAGTGTGCCACATGTCATCCTCAGGTGTTACACCGATGTTTTTATTTAACTTATGAAGGCCATAACTTTCACATACACTTTCTATTTGAACTCATTCATATTGTGTTGGAAATATCTTGATGAGCTCTTCAATGTGGACGCTTTTTTTTAAATAATTTCACACAATCAATTTATATTGGTTATGGGAATCCTCTTGGATCAATCCCAATCAAAAGTATTTCCCTCAACGACCGAGCGGTGTAGAACATCAAGAAAATATCTAGGAACAAATTGTGTGGTTTCTTGAACAAGAATCCTTACAAAAAATTGGAAAATTTCCCTATATAGACTGCTCAATGTACATACTTCAACTTTCGTAGTGCTAACCATCTCCTTAGAATATATTTTTAGGATTTTCATGAGAAGATCCTTTCCTCTGTTATGTTTGTGAGGAAGGTGCTGTCCTCAAATAACTTACAAAATCAAAAGACTTAGCAGCAAAAGAACATTCTTTAATAAATTGGGAGTTAGATGAATAGGGATCTTACTAGCCTATATATATCTATATATATATATATATATATATATAGAGAGAGAGAGAGAGAGAGAGAGAGAGAGAGAGAGATCTGCTGTGGAATTTATTAGCACTCTAGGGAATCAAACCTTAAAAATAAAATAATTCTAATCATACACATGGTATGTACAATGCTTGAAGGCTGAGCCTTGTTATTACTTTTCTCCTTTTGGTTAATTCTTGAATACCATTAATAAACCATGAATCACTAAAAACTATGATGTTATTTCTTACATGTAATAACAATGTGAACTCCCTTATTTTATTCAAAATTGTTAGTTGATAATTATTAACAATTTTCAACAAGTGAATGAACTAAGATCTAGCTAATTGGAAACCTTTGTAGTTTGAAGTGTCTTAATAAATTGTTTTATGTCGATAGATGCAAATAAAGTTGGTTCATAAATAACAAACAATATTATTTCAAAAATATATTCATATTTCTACGAAAAACATGCCTCATTTAATGCAACAAGGATATTTGGTCCTACAAAATTATGCATTTGCATTACAATTAAACACCTCTTGAAAAAGGTAGTGGAAATATAATTAATGCGGGATGCAGGTTTGGGATAGTGTCAACTAGGACACCCCCCAAATGCATCCATGAGGAATGATTATGTATGAAATGACTAAGTGTGGGGAAATATGTGAGAGAATCATGTGGGATCTAAGATGCATGGAAGTAAGTAAGGAAAAAAGTCTCATTCAACTTACATGGAAATAAATGTGGCTAGGTATAGAGAATGTGTGTGAATTCTAGGTTTCCGAATTATGGGTATGAAAATAAAGAATGTGGGATGTGGGTGTAAGAAGAATATGGGAAGAAGAGATTATTCAAAGTTCATACATGAAAATTACTAAGTATTGGATATTTTCAAGTTGTCAATAATGTTGGAAGCGAAAGGGTAAAAATGTCTTCCACAACCCACATATGTGAAAAATTAATCATGTGTCTTGAAATAAAGAACATTTGTTATAATATGGGGTCAAGATAGATATGATACTATTGATAAATGAATGTTCATCAAAAACTCTGAGAAATCATGACTCAAGGGAATCTAAGCTGTCAAAATCCCCTAGGAATTGCACACGTCATAAACCATGCCAACCCTTAACATGGTTGGATTGTTTTTCATGTCCATTCTGTCTTACAATGATTTTGAACTATGGCCTCATCACATAATGAAACCCTCAAAAACTCATTTTTGTAATGGGATTTGACATTTTTAAACAACAACATGGGGGTGGAATTTGATCCAATTATGTGTGCAAAGGCCATCAAACCATTTTTCAACATAATTCTATGGGAGAAACCACATGTTTGATCACAACCTCAAGGTTCCAAAATGGCCTTAAATTTAGGCCTTGCGTGAATTGAACCTTTCCCAAGGGTGAAAAGATCCTTTTATTCTATCATTGGATCCAACCCTCTTGGGTGATAAGGAAGGAATTTTAAGGAAAATAGTTTGAATTTAAAAGGAAAGTCAAATTTAATGTAGAAAAAAAAAGACAATTTAATTTTTATTTCAGAATGTGAATATAATTCATTTGTAAATCGATATTAAGAGTAGTTATTACTAGCTTCTATGCATGAATGTAGGTTGAACATTGATCGTCATTCAAGAAACACACATTGCCTTAAATGACTTGTTTCTGGTTCGTTAGGGCCTAGAGCTCCATGTTTGCTAGATATTTCTAGGTCCTCGGTTGTTAATATCTTTCATTATGTCTAGAGAATATGAACTCTTGGATAATAAAAACTAGTATTTTTTTAATTCAAATGTTTAATTTGATTTAGTTTTTATGTGTCCTTTTAATATTACAAATATTTTTTTTTTAAACTTTACCAAAGAATAATAATAAATTCTTACTGATTAGTTACGATTTATTATATATATTTTAATTTTTTTTCTTAATTACTAATATTTTAAGATAACAAAAATATTAGATATTACTATTTGATATGATTTCCTCTAGATGTGTTTAGAGATAGGAATTTTTTTTCAGATAAGCTTCACATAGCCAAAGAGTTGTGTGGTGAGATGTGACGTGACCACCATCGACGATGGGAGATAATAGAGTGAAAAGTATATATTCATGTTTTTGTGTGGAGGTTACACATTTATTTAATGGTAAGGCTTGATTTCAGTCACATACAAGGTCGTACTAGGGGTCTCAAAATAATATGGCAATGTTTATTCCTTAGTGACCATCAATCTCTCACGAATGGGGAATGAATTGAGTTAGTTAAGTTCCTTCCATGAAACTACCACCCAATATTAAAAAATGATATTTAAAAGGTATTTATGAAAATTTCATCCTTAGTAAGAACCAAATTTGAAGTAGCATTTTGAAGGGCATGTAAAGGCACGACACCGCTAGTATCATTCACTTGAATAGTTGTAGAGGTTATGTCTAGCTCTTGGTGAAGGTGCTTGAAGATTTGTCCTAATCATTTCTAGATATTGGTATTAAATACTTGATGGATTTGAGATAACTTGGTATCGAACTTGGTATTGACATTAACTCACTTTATATATTATATAGAGAAAAAATACCTTCTGCATATGGATTTTATTATACCGTGGGAAATCAAGTGAATTGCACTATTCATAGAGTTATCCACATGTTTAGTAAAAATGAAATATAATTAATTTTATAATAGGAAATGGGAATATATTATTCAATCCAAAGAATAATAATTTTAATTAAATATAGAATTGTAGTTTCATGTGTGGCCACTCTATGCAGAAAGTAAAATGGATGTACAAAACATCTAAGAGTAAAAATATGAGAATAGATTGGGATGTGTTGGATAACTTACCGTTACTGTTTTAAATAAATAAAATGATTACATAGTGTATGGATTGGAACATAGTTGACTGAAAAAAAACATGGAAATATTAATTAAAATATTTAACATTTTAAATGGGCTAGACAAATGACATGAGCATCAAAGGATATTAAAGTATGGAATATTGGATATGGAAGCTCAAATTTTAGCAACATAATGTTAGATGGATTTCATAATGCTCAGTTTTGTTTTGTGACATGGTCTTAATTTTTGTCTAAGGAATGTGCTAGTGCCATGTAGATGGAAACCTTAAATGCTCGAAATGAACCACACACTAAATGTGTTAGTATTTTTTTTTTTACTTTTCTTATACAAGGGTCCATGGCGAACATAAATCCCTATTTGAGAGTGGGTAAGATGGTTATCCAACAAGAAATATTTGTTTTTGAGAAGAGAGAATGGGAGATAGTAGTTGGATAATTCTTAAAATTTACGAATCATTACGGGGATCTTCTAAGACCACAAGAAAAATATATGTAAGATGGTAGTTGGATAAATCTTAGAATTTACGAATCATTAGGGGATCTTATGAGACCACAAGAAAAATATATGTAATTATAAAATTTTCACTATTAGACAAATGAATTCTACCTTGAGATTCTCTTTTGTGTTTTGTCTTTTTCTATTTTTTCTTTTAGAAATTGTGAAATGAAACATGGATGGGACAATTACAAAATTGTAATAGAATTGTAATAGAAAAAATCCCTTCTGCATATGGATTTTATTATAGCGTGGGAAATTGAGTGAATTGCACTATTCATAGAGTTATCCACATGTTTGGTAAAAATGAAATATAATTAATTTTATATTTGGAAATGGGAATATATTATTCAATCCAAAGAATAATAATTTTAATTAAATATAGAATTGTAGTTTCATGTGTGGCCACTCCATGCAGAAAGTAAAATGGATGTACAAAACATCTAAGAGTAAAAATATGAGAATAGATTGGGATGTGTTGGATAACTTACCGTTACCATTTTAAATAAATAAAATGATTACATAGTGTATGGATTGGAACATATTTGACTGAAAAACATCGAAATATTAATTAAAATATTTAACATTTTACATGGGCTAGACAAATGACATGACCATCAAAGGATATTAAAGTATGGAATATTGGACATGGAAGCTCAGATTTTAGCAACATAATGTTAGATGGATTTCATAATGCTCAATTTTGTATTGTGACATGGTCTTAATTTTTGTCTCAGGAATGTGCTAGTGCCATGTAGATGGCAACCTCAAATGCTCGAAATGAACCACACACTAAACGTGTTAGTTTTTTTTTTTTTTTTTACTTTTCTTATACAACCCATTGCAACTCAAGGGTCCATTGGGTAAGATGGTTATCCAACAAGAAATATTTGTTTTTGAGAAGAGAGAATTGGAGATAGTAGTTGGATAATTCTTAAAATTTACGAATCATTACAGGGATCTTCTAAGACCACAAGAAAAATATATATAAGATGGTAGTTGAATAAATCTTAGAATTTACGAATCATTAAGGAAACTTATGAAACCACAAGAAAAATATATGTAATTATAAAATTTTCAATATTAGACAAATGAATTCTACCTTGAGATTCTCTTTTGTGTTTTGTCTTTTTCTATTTTTTCTTTTAGAAATTGTGAAATGAAACATGAATGGGAGAATTACAAAATTGTAATAGAATTTATACTATACCTTTCCATATTTTCTAAAACCCTTCTAAAGACGTTAGCTATAATTAAGACGTAAAAAGATTTTTTTGGGTTGTTTTAATAAATATTTTCCCATTTAAAAAGGGTACAACACCTTTATCTATGGACAATATCATACCTAGTGACCCTTTCTTCATTAAATGTGCATATATATAGACTTTTTCTAGCATTAAGGGAATGTGTACATTCCATAAAATGTTTTCCGCAAGTGACAATTTTGATATGATGGGGTGGGAAACATTTAGGGTTATTTTTGTGTGTTTGGGAGATAATATATGTTTTCGTAGGTTGTGCTTTAATCTTTTACGAAGTATGCTGAACCTTTTTATTTTAGTATAACTTTGAATCAAGAGTAAGCCAAAGAGTTTTAGTTTATGGTTTTAGTTTTCAGGCCATGTTATCTTTCCCATATTATTTCATTTAATGAAATCTATAAAATTTCATCTATAAATAGGCTTTTGATCCTCCATTGTAATATTTCTAGATGTGAGTGAGGAAGTCTCACTTAGTCAAATTAGCTATGTTTGGCCAAAGGAATAAAAAATCTATTGCCTAGTCTTTCTGTTACACAACATTTTGTCACTGTCACTGTACTCCCCAT
Source organism: Pinus tabuliformis (assembly GCA_031772625.1). Classification (NCBI taxonomy): domain Eukaryota; kingdom Viridiplantae; phylum Streptophyta; class Pinopsida; order Pinales; family Pinaceae; genus Pinus; species Pinus tabuliformis. The sequence continues at coordinate 286,809,049 of CM062815.1, forward strand.
TCCACGATCCTAGAGGACCTCTACATTGACCCTCATGTGTTTTCCCATCATGAAGAAACTACCATTATGTCCCTCTTCATGAGTAGAACATTTCTCTTTTGCATCATTTCCCAAGAATCTTCCTTTTACGCCAATTTACAAGACCAACGCTAATGACTAGTTCATCCCCCTTGCCAATCTGCGGAGTTTAACACTGAGCCTAGCACCGATCAGTACTACTGAGCCTTGTCTTAGTCACGCCGATACTCTTTTGGTAAGTTTTTAAATATGGAGTCGAAGCTTCCAGGTCTAGAAGCTTCGTAACAGAAGTCCGATAAATGGTTAGGTTGGATGGAGTTGAGGAAGTGACTTTGGGTTCCTTTACCCTATTAGGGTGGAAAAAACCCAAGAGATAAGGCCTCTCCCATGATAAGAGGAACCATATCCCCTCCATAAAATCTAGATAAGCCCCTCCTTTCCCAAGTTGAACTAGTTTTTTGGATGTATTTTCCAGTCTTAGTATTTTTCGAGCTTGAATAATTAGCTAGACATCTATAGCTTGTAGCTCTCTAGTTTATGTTTGAGGGAGAATAGTATGTTTGGTTTGGTTTGAGACGAAAGGGAAGAAGCCTTAAAACTTCTATTGTTGGGGCTATCCATGAGATGCTAGCAACATCAAGGCATTGGTTGTAATCTCTTTTTAAACTTATATGAATACAACTATTGATTGATTTCCTACATTAAAGTGTTATCTTACATTTGATGACATAATGTTCCTTGACCTATTAAGTAGGCTAAATGCAATGTATGCTATCACGTTTGTTGTTGTTGTTTGTTTTCTTGTTTCAGGTATTCGAGGGAAGGAAACGAAAAATAACTGGAGTAATGAAGCAGGATCATCATCAAGAGGAATAACTTTCTAAGAGGTAGGCCCTCTTATTTGATTCTAGCTTAAGGAAATTTTCCATAGATTGTTTGTTTGTGGCTAAATCCGCTATCTCGAGCAAGAGGAATTGTCTATGTCTGCATCGAGAATTTACCTACACCACAAATCGCTGACTCCATTGGGGACCCAATCCTTCTGTTTGATTGATTTTCTTTTCATGGTTTTGTGTGAACTTTTATAGTATCACCCATTTCCCTTTAGTTTTCTCTGCTTTACCTAGTTTACTGCTTTGATTCTGAAATTTACAGTGGCAAGTCTGGTTTTAGCCTTTGAAAATTTTTATTTTTTTCCTTGATCCTCAGTTAGCACATTTATTTTTCTGATAGCCGCATTGATCAGCACGAGTTTCTCTAAAACAGTCGAATTGACCCGCTTGTGGGCTTGTTGTTAGTTAGGCAGTCACACCCATTCTTGTAAGTGAAGATCATGGTTTCTCCTGGATCATAACTAGTGTGTCTTGCCCTCTTAATTTTGCCTCTTATCTTGTTTTTCCTGTGTTCTCCCTAACTAGAAAGCTTCATTGGCTTGTTTTGTGCTCTTGTTTGGTTTGCCTTCTTTTACTTGATTATTTAAGTCTCTGGATGGTTTGTGTCCATAGGGAATCTAAGTCATCATCCATTTATCTGTTTGTGTGCTCAGCAAGTCAAGTTGTTGGTTAGCTCCTCCATGCATTTTCATTTTTTATTCCTTTTATCACTTTGATTTCAATTAAACAAGTTTGAAAATTTTCGTTTTTTCTTCTCTTGATTAAGCATCTCTTTTCAGGCATAGATTAGATTGCTCATCTTGTTCTTGATTGAATTGTTGCATCATTGGTTTGGAAGGAATTCTCTTTTCGTGCTTTCCATTTGATTGATGTCGATTTTTTTGAAAAATTTTCATTGAAGTGTTTGTGAAAGATGCATGTTATCATTCCATTGAAAAATATATAAATCTAGTTTTTTGAATCAACATGTTACATTAGCTAGCATCATTGAAGATTAGAGTTGCATCATCATTTGTATTTGAAAAGAAATGAATTCTCTTTAGTGTTAAAAGGACTATTTGAAGTGCATTCGATAGGAAGATTCCATGCATTTTGGATATTTATTAGTGAAAGATTTTATTCTTTGATTGTTACATTGATTGTGTGTTCTCTATCTCTCAATTAGTCTTAACTTTCATTGAAGACAAAAATTTCCTTTCTAATATAGCTGCATGTAGGATTTTTTTTCAGTTGATAGTGGTAGGGCCTTGTAATTGAAACCTAATTCAAGATAAACCATTAGAATCTATTTAATTAACCTAAGGAAACATTGAAACTTAACGCTTATATTTAGAGGTCTAGGCTAGAGACGTGTTCCGGCGTCTTGAAACCTAGCAGTCGTCATTCACTTCAGCACTAGACAACACTAGTACGGACTTGTGCTCCCCATACTGTCGAGTATATAAAGGGAGACCCAACTAGGTCTACAATCCTTTATCTATTGCAAGCTGAGTCTATCACCTTGTAAACATGATACACCAAACACAACATTCAGGGAGATTGTATGCCTGTACTTCTTGGTTCATCGGGAGGTATTATGCAATTCATGGTTACGTGGTAATCCTTTTGCCTAGATCATCTAAAGCAGTCATTTTGGTCTTTTTGACTCCTTGAATTTAAAATATCATCGAGCACTTGTCCTTTCGAGCTCGTTCAAACTGAAAGAGAACTTTCTTCCCTTTTCTCGACTCTTAAAACATGAAAAGGCAAAGTTTTCTTTCATTGTTTTAAAATTAACTTCCCACGAAATATTCCTGGTTATAGTTATCTTCCTCAATAATTCTTTAGGTTCGATTCCAATGGCAACATTTCCAGAGTCTACCAGTCAAGGATTCCCCTTGGATTGGAATCCTGGTCCTTTTCCTTCATTTGGAAATGTTGGTGCTCCTTATATAGCAATGTTGTCCCTCTTTGGGTTAACCATTGGTTTACCAATCTCGTTATTTTTTACCTTGGTGGTCTTGAGTGTCCTGACCTTACATAGCCATGTCCTTCATTTGAACCACATCACATTGATTCTAAGATTGACCTCTCACCTTCTTCACCTATTTCTTCACCTTTCTCTTCTACTTCGCCTTGTGAAAGTTTGAAATCTTGTAACCACTACCAAGAGGCTAAGAAGAAGAAGAAGAAGACAGATAAGCGAGAGGCCAACTGTGTAGTTATTACTCCAAATGCACTTCCCATAGACAAACCTTTCAATCCTCCATGAAAGGTAAAATTCCCTTGCAGGCTATGTAAGGGTGACCATCTCCTTCGATATTGTCTTGGAATTCCCAGAGTCTTAGAGGTATGGTCTCAAGACCTGAATCGACCATCCCTACCAACCTCTGGAGATCATGTTGATGGTACACCTTTAGGTAATGATGGTAAGAAGAAGGGAGATATTAGATTCCGGTCCTCTTATGGATAAAGCTTCCAAAATTTTGGAAAAACTTATAGGTCTTCAACACCAACTTCCTATTGGTTATCATAGGCTTTCTTCTAACCCTCTTATAGTTGGTAAAAATATTAACTTGGATTCATCTCCTGCCCATCCTTCTCTTCTTGAGCATGAATCTCTTGTGTCTATTCTCAACCAACAATTGGTTGAAAAGACTGTTGACTTGGCTCCACCTTCAGTTGTTCACAATGTTCCAGAAGAGAGTGGTGATCATACTGCTCATGTTTTTCTCATCTCCTTAGATTATCATGAATCAAAGAGTGACCATACAATCCCAGTTATCTAGGAGAGTCCTTCTCCTATTCCTACATAGCATGGGGGAAATCATATGGTACCCCCACCAAGTAGTTATGTCCTTTCTTTTTATTGGAGTAAATTGACTACTTTTTGCCTTCCATCTTATGTGCCTTTCAAGATCACATTACAAGCCTATAATATGGTAGTACATGACATTATATTAGATGAAGGTGAATCTATTAGCATCATGTCTTCTACTACTTGGAAAGGTTTGGGTTCGTGCATGTCACCCAGAATATGTTGCCTTTCAACGGAGGAATTGGTCAAACCTTAGGGATCCTTCTGAAGATCCCTATTACTTTGGGAGGAAAGACCATCTATATAGACATGATGGTAGTCCAAGGTCCCTTACTTTTCAATATTCGCCTTGGATGCGACTATGTTTATGTCATCGGAGGTCTTGTTTCTTCACTCTTCTGTGTGGTTTATTTTCCACACGAAGGGAGAATTGTGACTATTGATCAACTCTCATTCATTGGTCAGTAGGCACCTCCTTCACAACCATTGTCCCCTCAAGTAGTACCTTCCCTGCCATAGGTCAATTATGTTGCTACTCGTTCTGTCTCCACATCTGCTGATGATCACACAGATGGTATTGTACATTATGTACTGTGGGCATTGGAACTCGATCTATCTTTGGTACCAAATGACATGTATTCCTCTGAGAGTGTGGGTCTTCCATCTAGTGAAGACCTCTTGGCAGCCATGTTCTCTTATGGGTCATGAACAGATGTCGTGAGGATAGTTCCTTGTCTTGTGTCAACCGCGTTAAAAAATTAAACAAGGAGTCAGAGCATAGCTCCTTATCTTTTGTCAAGCTCCTTAAAAAATGAAACAAGGACCTTGGAGTAGAGTTCCTTGTCTTTTGTCGAGCTCCTTAAAAAATGAAATAAGGGATGTGAGCATAGTTCCTTATCTTGTGTGAAGCTTGTTAAAAAATGAAACAAATGTCCGAGGACAGTTTCCTCCTCTATCAACATCGTTAAAAATGAAATCGATGCCCAAGGACAGTTTCTTCCTGTATCAACCTCATTAAGAAATGAAACAGATGTCACGAGGATAGTTCCTGATCTTGTGTCAACCTTGTTAAAAAATGAAAGAAAGTGTCATAGCATGGTTCCTTGTTTTGTGTCAATCTCCTTAAAAAATGAAACAAGGGGTCTTGAGGATAGTTCTTTTACTGTGTCAACCTATGTAAAAAATGAAACAACTCCCTTTTCCAAATCAATTATTTAATTAAGATCTCTTAAAATCCCAGTCAAGTCTTTCTTGGATCTCAAAATCGAACCTTCATTCCATCCACCTAGTTGAATGAAATGAATCTTGGGGGGCATGTACCTCGAATTGAGTCATCATGTTGGGGGCATGCGAACTTATCTCAGGTATAGTTTTTTCGTTTCAAGCTTGTGTAAACATGAAATCACATCCAAGCAAAGTTCTCCATTGTTCAAGCTTGTGTAAAAATGAATGCATGCCCAATTTACATCCCATGATTTGCTTTTTTATCAGCTAATTTCTACTAGATGAGGCTTGGTTATTTCATTCCATCCCCACCATCTCTTTGGCTGATCATATGCTTTCACTTGGTTGTTTTTCCTTTCCTGAGGAACCGCAGTGATGAGTGGTTTTTTTAGCTAGCCTCATCACCATGTATACCACTCGTTCCTCTAGGAGAAGTTATGTTTAACTCTTTTCTCGACTCATAAAAAACTCAAATGAAAAGATTGTTGAGTATTTTTCCCTTTTTGACTCGTTAAAGAGAATTAAAATGGGGGGTCTACTTTTAGCTCTTTTTCGACTCTTTAAACATGAAAGAATACCAAGCTCTTATCATTTTGAACTCGTTAAAGGTTGTGAAACACCGTTTACCCAGTATATGTTTACCCCTTTTTTGGGCTGGGATAAACTCTTTTCAAAGAAGTTACTCTTTACCTGACATGGTCAAGTGGTTATCTCAAGTATTTTTTTCTACCCCATCAGGCTCGAGACACACAACTGTATGAAAAGGGACCTTTTGGAGTTTTATTTTCTATCTTTCTCAAACTCTCTAAACATGAAAAAGATGTCGAGTTTCACTTTGTCAGACTCATTAAAAGACTAAACTATATAGGACTTCTCATTATGATGAGATCAAGCTAATCGTTCCTGCAGCTCGTAAAACATACTAGGGTGGATCCATCCAAAGGATGGACTTATATTACAAGCATATGATATCCTTGTCAAGCTTGTGTAAAAGTAACTGGGGTACTTGCAAAAAATGGTGGGGGGAAATTGGAAGTATTTCATCAGTTGTATTCACTTGAGGAAGCTTGTTGCTCTTGAACATTGACACTCATCTGATGTTCATGTCGGGTTTTGGGACATCCTGACTCTGTCACTTGCCTCCCTAGTATTGGGTTATCCATTTTAAACCTCTCATATGATCTCCGCCACGTCACCATGACCTTTGATTCTATGATGTCAAAATGCTGCCAGACTCTAGAGTTGTGTCATCCATATGTTGAAGAGAAGTCTTCCTACCTGTACATTGTCTGATCATATTGGATTACTCTCATTCATTGTGTCCCCGTTTCATGTCGATGATGAAGTATTCATTATGCACTTCCTTTATCGGATCGCTACCTATCGCCTTCAGCTCATTTAAGCCCTACCACATTATTCCTCTTATATTTCACCTTTGCATCACCTTTTTCCTTACAATAATACGAAATAGTTTTGCCTTGCAAAATTCTCATCTTTTTGTCTACACCTTATTGCAACTTGTTCAAATATGACCACCTAATACATAGATTGTCATGGATATTCCATTGGAAATTTTGTCTCCACAAATATGATGCAATTATATTTAAAAAATTAAATCTACAATACAAAGGTTAATTTATACTTACATTTCTAGATTTATTATTTATTGTGTTATGCTTATCCATGCAATAGAAAAAATATGTGAAGAATAGAGAACAACAAAATGAACATCTCGAACCATCTTTGATACTAGATATAACTTAGGAAACCATTTTAGAAGAAACCCCAATTGGAAGGTGATGCTATTGTACTCTCTTTATTTGAGTCCAAAATGGATGTAAGTACAAAAAGGTGAGACCTAGATCTTGTGGGCTACTACAGTTCACAAATCCTCTTTGTTTTCTATCTCCTTATCCACTCTTGGTTAATCTTCTCATATATGGAAAAAAATTCAATTGAATAAAATATAAACCATTTTCCTCCTAGTAGCATGATCATAACTCTAGCATGCTAACATACTAGTGGTTAAGTTTGACTCCTTCAACTCTTAACTAGAGTTAAAATATGGTCTCTTCTAGAGTAATCTTCTTCATGGTCATGTGCATAGCACAATTTCAATTAATAATGGGGGATGACATGGAATACTCTCGAATTATGACGGTCAAAACATGAAGGCAAAATTCGAAGTGGCATAACCTTTGCAAATGGACTCTAGTTGTGGTCATTAATGTGTCATTAGAAATGTATCTATGTGAATAAAATAAATAAAATATTTGATGTTTAAGTGGAAATTGTTTATCCGAATAGAATTCCGTTTGATATGTCAAACTTACTTTTGGAAGTTTTCAAACCCCAATTTTCCAAACTATTACCTCTAGTAAAAATGGTTTTATGAGTTTATTCGTTGACGTTTTTCATTCTAAAGGAATGTAGATGGATAAAAACTAATACAATTATACAATATGAATCACATATCCAAACTATTGAATACTTTTGATCGCTAAGCTCTTCCGTTGAATGAGGTAGGTAAAGTTTTCCTCGAAATTCTCTTAGGTGTAGGATTTAGCTTTTCCTATAAGTTTTCGTTTCAATGCAATATAAAAAAATAATATTGCCCCTGTATTGTAGCTTTAGACCTCTTTTGAAAAATTATAACCTCTTCCAACTATCCCTGAGAATCTGCTTCCAAATCCTCTACAAAAGGTAGAACTTGTTCCTCTTCTTGATCTAGCATGGAAGGTGTGTAGATTTTTAAATTATTTACATTCACCACTAAGTCAATGCTTATGTATAGGTATAGGCTGAGTTTATAGAAATTTTACCCCATATTTCTGAGTATCTAAAAGGGACAAATGGTTGAAGAGCCTTTAGTTTCTTACTAGGACTCTGTAGCCTCTAATTGATCAACTGTAACCACAGTCTCTCTCCTACGATGAATTGCCTCTCCATTTTATGATGATCATACCAAACCTTGTATTTTTCATGTGACTTTTGTAGTGTCGCCTCTACCTATATATGGATTTTTCTAATCCTCTCACCAAAATTTTCTACCCTTAAGGAATCCCCTATAATACTCTCACTCACTCCTTGTTAACCATATTCAATATCCAATGCTGAAGGTGAAATATATCTAAAACAAGTTTCAAATGGAGACTTACCATTAGTAGTGTTGATTTATCTATCATAAGTGTGTTGTATAGATAACTAATTTTCATCCAAAATGTTTAGATGGTTTTGATTGTAACCCATCAAATTATGGACCAAAGTATGATTGAGTACTTATATTTTCTCATATTCCTATGGATGGAATGTTGTATACCTTTTTAAATTCATTTTTATACTCTCCCACAATGTATTCCAAAATGAACTAAGAAATCTTTTGTCCGTGTTGAAATGATGCTCCTTAGTATTTGAAAGTGCACCTATATTTTTCGAAAGAATTATTTTCTACTTCTTTTCGATCGATGGAATTTTACAAGGCATTACAAGGAACATATTATTGAACTTGTCAATTGCCATGAAGATGTAGTTGTGTCGCTTCCTAGTTGTTGGTAAATCTACCATAAAGTGCATGGAAATGTTTTTTGAAGGATGAGTGGGTATAAGAAAGGGATCGTATAGAGTGTATTTCTTGTTACTAGGCTTGATAATACAATAAATAATGCATCCTCTCATGAATATAGCTACATAATCTTGCATCTTGTGCCAATACGGATACCTCCAAAAGTTGGACACTTTCTTCCCTACAACAAAGCTCCCTACAGCCTAAGAGGTGTGGGCCTATATAATCAACTCTAGTTGCTCACATTTAGGAATGAATAACTTATATTTCCTATAGAGTAACCTATATTTGAGATAGTAGTCAATTGTGATATCACTATCATGCACATGACTCTGGCTCTACAACTACTAAAACACCTCCTTGAAGTCCTCATCGTCTAAATATGTCTTTATGTATGTATCATGGGTTAATGGCTCCATATGCCTTAGAGTTCCCAAAGATATGATATATTTGATGTTGCTTTCCTTGAAATCATGTTAGCCAACTTGCTTGCATTTACCTGCTTTTACTTGATCACTAAATTAAATTGTTGTAGAAACCCCATCCACTTGTAATGCTTGGCCTATTGTAGCTTACTATGGGCCTTCGGGTAATGTTTTAGCTAGTCATAAAATTGTATTACTATCTCCTTTCCCATTTGATAATGTTTCCACTTCTTCACATCTTGCACCAAGGCATAAAGCTTCTTTCCATACGTAGGTAGTTGAGAATTTCCCCATGAAATACTTAAGAATGTGTTGATGGTGCTAGACCTGCCAACATGTCAAGGGGATATCCCCGGTAAGAAGTCCCAATTAGACCTCAGACCGTTTGGTGTAGGAGTCCCAACAGTGGGTCGTAAGGTAATGTCTTGACTGTGATGTCACACAAAGGCAAGTAAGATAACTCTGTTAGTAGCAAGGGTGTGATTGACGTAGTGAGTCAAGGAATGAATATGAGAGGTTCCAACACTTCAAAAGGGAGAGGAACGTGAAGGCGAGTTCCAGGTTTAAAGGGATCAATCCGAACTCTACTAGGAACACACCACACAAAGGACATGCACAACTTCTAGCAGAGCAGTCAACAAGGATGCAGCAGTCCCAACATGCAAGGTAAGGTAACCTGAACAACACTCATGGATTAGTCTGAGACAAGTGTGACAGTTGATATAACAAGGTTCAAAGAAAGGTTTGTCTATTGTCCGGTAGAGCAATCAACACAGACAGTGATAGCATTAACAACATATGCAACACATTAACCACAAGATTCATATAATTTCATGTGATTCGGTTCATACACAAGTATGTAAGTTGAAAAACATATACAATTAAGGCAATCGGAGCAGTTCAACTACAATAACAACATATGCATGAAAATGTGCTGGATTTTATTATATAAAGAAGTGTAAGTCACAATCATACAATACACCATGTAAACCTGCTAGCCCTATTTGTAGAACGTTATAGCCACATCCTCCTGCTCCTCCAAAGATATGTACTAGCTCCATGCAGTGGAGAAGTGAAGGCACGTTATAATACTATCCAGGCCTTCTTCAAGATAGTCATAATGGAAGCTTGGCTGGCAAAAAGCCTATTCAATGAGTTATGAGGGACTAATTATAGCAAATGGTTGGGTGACCCTTGACATTCCCCTTTGTGACAGTTCAAATACCCTGATGACTCTTCACCTACTCTATGACTGTTACATCCAAGTGTTGACACTTGACTTACACTTGACATGACTCTACATCACAATGCACATGTACTCATGCGAGACAACATGGCTTGAGCAAGCCTTGCAAGACATCACTAACACTTGGTCCACTATGGTGAGACCAACTCTTTGACATGCTTGTGATGGTGAAGACGGTGAGTTGATTCCAATCTTGGTCTTCCGTGATGGTGTGCATGCACCTCATGGTGACATCTTGTTGAAGTGAACTCTTGTCTTTTTTGCAATGAGTGCTTTGGTTTAACCTCTTCATCTAACTTGGCTTCTAACATGTACATGGTCTTCTTCAGTACGGTTGAACTAGAAACTGATGCGTAGTGTGTGTGTTGATCTTCAAGTGTGTGTTGGTGGTCATGCGCATCAACTTGCCGAAGTGCATGTTTAGCCCCAGTTGGACTTGTTTCTTGTCTTCACCTTGGTGAGTGTGTTGAATTGGTTGGATTGCATCTGTGTGCACAACGACATGCATGCTGCTGGATCCTTTGCATGCAATCAACAACATTGCTCAGCATGTTTTATCTATGTCCACTACTAGGATGGATCCATAGCTTGTACTGGCATAGTTTCATCTGTGAATGCATGTTGCGCCCACTGTTGTTCATGTTCCTGTTGCAACTCATGGACAATCTATGTAGCTTAATGTTCTTCCTGAGTTGCTACTTCAGTACATGCAACTCCTTCTTTGTTCCATCTTCTTCCTTCGCATGATCTTCATGTCATGCCATTACTTCATAGTATGAGTCTCCAATGTTTCTTTCATTATCAGTGGATCTGCTTAATGTTGCAACTTTGCTCCGTGTCTATGTTGTCAACAATGTTCCTCTCGCATTCACTGCTTTCGTTGCATTCAGTGTGGTGAATTCAGCTACTGTTCATGATGTTGCTCATTGTGATGCTACTACTTGATGTCCTTGTCCATGAACAACTTGATTTCTTCATGAGTAGGTAAGCCCATGGACACTTGATCGACTGCATCCCCAAGTGTGCTCTAAATGGTGTCTTCATCTCTACTCTCTTGGAAACCATTGTACATGTACTGCTAAGAGGTAGATGAACACCTACGATACCTAGAAACATGGCAACAGTCATAGCAAGAAATCTGTCAGTCGAAAACCAAAATTAACATGAGAACCCTGTAACATACCTAGGTGAATAGTCGTGAAGGTTGTGCAATTTCAGTCGGGAGGTTGGGAGACTGACTACCGAGACTATAAAAGGAAGTTTCTGGGCTATAGGGAGACTAACTGACTATTGGAACTCCAAAATGAGCAATCCAGTTGGGAAGTTGGCTAATGGTGTTGCGGAATGCGTGATTCCAAGTGGGAAGGACTGCTAGCCCAGGGACAGATTTGTGCAAATTTTTTGGCCAAGCAACCACTGACCTCCATAAATGCGCAATTTAGTCTAGGAGGTCAATGCTGGGATATATTGTGCAGATCTGGAGAGAAGGGTGAGCCTTCCTTCTCCAAATTGCACAATGCAACCTTGTTGAAGGCAGAGACCGGGCCAAGGTTGGCCCGACTCGCCGATGGGCAATTGAAAGTAAGTAAGTCGATGACATCCATGGTGACACTAAGTGATAGCAGAAGTGACAAATAGTTCATGCAATACATGAGTGGAGGATTGAGAAAATAGATCAACATGCATGTGGATGAGGTCATTCGCTGGTTGGGTGAACATCTGTGCAAAACAGTTTCATGGATGTGTAAGCAGTGAGATAGCAATGAAAATTGAAATAGAGCTAGGACAAGCTATAATATATGTAAATGATAGTAGGTGCTCAAAGAAATCATGAAAACAACACTCACACAAGTGAATACATGAAAAGAGACAAAAATACAGCATAAGTCATGGGAAGCGAGCTTACCTGAAAACAACTGAGCTGAAAGTGCCAACTGCTCCTAGATGTGATGTGGGATGTTAGAGCTACCAGGTCGATGTGAGGATTGGGCTCTGTAGTGTCTGGTTGATGATTTTTGGTAACATTGAGGTTATGATACTCATGCCACAAATCTAGGAGGAAGCGACACTTGGAGGGAGGTTTCAGAATTACTCCTTGCATGTAACCTCCAACTGCTAAACATAGATCCCTGAAACAAGGGATTCCTTTGCATGATGCCTTGGGAGAAGCAGACTATGCATGCAAGTCTATTTTTCTCAGTCTCGGAGGGAAGCGGTCAACTCAGCTGCACATGCAAGTGATTGCTCGACTGCTAGAGAAAAATGCACATTTCTCACTGTAAGGTGGGTGACATCCCAAGGGGATTGTGAAATTTCTAGGCCCAACAGCTGATTGCTACCCAGATTTGTGAAATTCATGGGCTAAACTTCCTATTGATGGAAAAAATTGTGCAATTCCTGCTCAGAGGTTAGGCTGGCATGATTGCGCAATCCTAGAGCCTAGCAAGTTGTTAGAGGGAATTGTGCAATTCATGGATGGTTTCCCTCTATAAATGTGAAAATGTCATTGGGAAACTGCTAAGCCTACAACTAGATGAAATTTGGGTGATCAGCCTGTGAGGGGAAAAGATCAAACTTTGATCAACAAGCTGCCTTTGAGAAAGAAAGACAATGAAGCTTGAGGACTTGATGAAACAAGGCAAGCTACTGTGAAGGCTGGTAGGGAGGGTCCAAAATAGGCTAAGTTAGAATTTTGGATGGTCGTTGTAGCCACTACAACACCTGGTGACACATTGGTATAACTCCAGCTCTCTGCATAGACCTTGTTCATGAAAAGCAAGTCTAACACCTTCAGATGTATTGTTTAATTCTTAGCTCATCTTGGCTTCACACTAGATTGATGTGAGATGTAGCATCTTCCAAAATCTTGGTCGATTGAAACACATTCCAAGCCATCAAAACACAATTGTTTAGATTGGGGTTGAGGGGTATCTAAGTGCATGAGAAGTATAGTCATGAGAGTCTTAGTTTCATCTCTAGTGTTGCTCAACTGCCAGCAGGCCTAGACAATACCCCGGTGGAGTCACATAAGAATACAAGTATGGCTTCGCTGCCAGTGAGCCTAGTCAATACCCCCATGGAGTTACTCTCATCACCTCCCTGCATAGGAATCCTTTGTCTTCTTTAGCCTTATTCATTTTTCATTTTGAATATTTTTGACTTTTAATTTTTTTCATTTTTATTATGCATATCACTTATTCATTTCATAGGTGAAAGAGGGATCCTAAATTATTGAGAGTAGAGGAGGTTGTTCCAGTAGAGAAGTATTTTGTGATATCTCTGACATGCTTGTTAAGGTTTTCCCCCTCACGCTACTCTACCCGACTGAGCTGACAAGGTTTAACCCAAAAAAAATAAACTAGAGAAGGTCACACTAGTTAGCATGCAAGCGTCATGTTTAAACCAAGGTTCACTTCGAAGAGTACAAATTTTCCTTCGATGTATCATGGACTAAGAGTGACAAGCTCATCATACAAAGGCAAGATGACAGATAACCATGTAGCGATAGTTGTACAAACCCACTTGTACTTTACCCAGCTCGGTTCATGAGTCACACATAGTTTCATGTAAACCAACCTACGAATGAAGGAAACAAACAACAAAACCAAGCAAGAGCAAAAGAGAAAATGAAAGAAAAACAAGTAAACAAGCAAGCAAGCAAACAAACAAGAAAACAAATCATGTAAGAAAACAAGAATGCAAGCAAACAACTAAAAGCAAACACTACTCGTACTTCTACACTAATGGTGAATGGGCCTGATCACATGAAGTGATAATTCCAATGCAGCCACTAGTGCATTGGTAGACCCATGTGAGTGAAGGCTAGGTTCGCGAGTAACCCAGTTGTGCAAACTAGCATACAAGAAAGATATGACGGTGAAGACAACCACACTTCATGTTTCAAAGTGCCCACGGGACATAAGTGAGTGCATGTGCATGACCAGAAGTCCGTGGACTTATCATGGGGTTGTGTGACACTACGTGCAAATTTGAAGCAAAAGAACACTCTTGATTGATACATGAAAGCAAACTAAAGAAACAAAGATAACTTGTATGCATGATTTCTTGCAATGTAAGACTCCTCCAATGCATAAGAAATGGGATCGGCCAGTTCGAGTGGAGGAAGTATGATCTGTGTGTGAGATGGATCTTCAATGCATACAGATGAGTGATGAGGAGGCTTGGGTGATTGAACAGTTTCATGATCGGAACTGAGACTGAACCCAAGAGAGCGAGGGCCTGAGATAACCATCAACTCAGGCTGAAGTGCCTCAACAGTCTTGGGTGTCTCAACTTCATCATCAGGTAGATCATCATAAACTAGTGGCTTCGAAAGATCAACTGCGATAGATTCATGATCCTGATAAAAAATGGAAGCAAATCGATCACAACTACCACGATCAGAAAAATCAATGAAATCTTGGGCACCCTTATGATCAGATGAATCAAACAAAGAGGTAGATGAAAAGCCAACGAACTCATCTTCTGTGTTTCCGAAAAAGACAGATGAAGGATCAAGTGGATATTCAATGAATAACTTATCCTCTCCGCTGTAAAATGATGGACTAGCATTCGGTGAGTCCTACGAGTGATCAACAATGGGTGCATCTGTAGATGAAGACACACATACAAAAGCATGGATGGTAGGTTCACCATAGAAGCTAGGAAAGAATGGAGGGGGCTTGGATGGAAGGGACTCATCCTTCGCCGAGTGTTGATGTTCAAGCTCCCACTCATACTCTTCATGAATGACAATGCATGTTGGTTGTGCAACACCAACTCCATCAGTGGGTTGTTCCTCGTTCACAACAAGTGAAGAGTCCAGAACGAACAAAAACAAGACAATATCATCCAGAGGAACACTTGGTTACGAAGATGGAGGTGGAAGAAAAGAATGCATATGGGAACTCGAAGGACTCACAACCAACTTTGCATGAAAATTAAGTGGAGTGATGTTGGGAGGGTGTGAAGAATGAACATATGTGCGAATGTAATCCTCAGCATTAGTGGGTGATGGTGGAACTATTGAATGAAAGGGAGTCGAAAATTCCATTGAGACAATGTCTACTCCCAAATGGGATTACACATTTCCATCAATGAAGAAGGTTGAGTGAGGCTTGACATCAAGATTTCTCTTGGGATGGGAAGATTTCTTAACACAATACTTGAACCGGTCCCAGAGATAAGTGAACTTAATCTGGATCCTCGAAGCTTGAAACTGTAAGTCACATAAGCGTTGCCAAAAATCAGAAACAGATTCATGCAGAGCCCTCCATTGCTGTAATAATTTCTGGTCAAGATGGTCTAGATCAAAATGATGGAATGTGTCTTCAATAAGATCATAGAAGTTCTTACATGAGTGCACAGTGTCAGCCTGTAGACTGAGCACCCATGAAATGGGTATTTGTGAAGTGTGAATGCAAGAAGCAGACCGACCTGTTCGTTAGTAAACTCATCTTCCTCATAAATCATGGAAAGGAAGTTATGTAAGTTCTCAGACCAGGCCAGTTTGCCTTCACCATCATACGTGTGAGTGGACAAGAGATTGAAAATCTTCCTCGAGATGGAGAAATCTTCACCATTAGAAAAACACCTCAGGGGAAGAAGAATGCAAGATTCCATCTAAGATATGCAAAGGTTCAAAACTGGATGAGAGGACATTGCTTGTCATCAAGCCCTCCTTCCATCACTAGAAATGTTGACAGTGCTAGACATGCCAACATGTCATGGGGATCTCCCCTGTAAGAAGTCCCAATTAGACCTTAGACCATTTGGTGTAGGCATCCCAACAGTGGGTCGTAAGGTAATGCCTTGACTACGATGTTGCACAAAGCCAGGTAAGATAACTCTGTCCGTAGCAAGGGTGTGACTGATGCAGTGAGTCAAGGAATGAGTATGAGAGGTTCCAACACTTCAAAGGGGAGAGGAAGGTGAAGGTGAGTTCTAGGTTGAAAGGGATCAGTCCCAACTCTGCTAGGAACACACCACACAAAGGACATGCACAACTTTCGGCAGAGCAGTCGACACGGATGCGGAAGTCCCAACATACAAGGTAAGATAACTTGAACAACACTCACGGATCAATCCATGACGAGTGTGACGGTTGATATAAAACATTTCAGAGAAAGGTCTATCTGGTGTCCAGCAGAGCAGTCGACATGGATGGTCATTGAATTAATGACATATGCAACACATTAAGAACAAGATTCATATAATTTCATGTGAATCAATTCATACACAAGTACATGAAAATGTGTTGGCTTTTATTATATAAAGAAGTGTAAGTCACAATCATACAATACACCATCTAAACTTGGTAGGCCCATCAGTAGAATGTTACAGCCACATCCACCTGCTCCTCCAAAGAGATGTACTAGCTCTGTGTAGTGGAGAAACCAAGCCGCGTTATAATACCGTCCAAGCCTTCTTCAAGATAGTCTTAGTAGAAGCTTGGCTAACCAAAAGCCTATACAATGAGTTATGAGGGACAATTTATAGAAAAGGGTGGGGTGACCCCTGACATTCCCCCTTGTGTCAGTTCAGCTACCCTCACTCCCTAACATTCTCCTTTGTGTTAGTTCAACTACCCTCATGACTCTTCACCTACTCTATGATTGTTACATCCAATTGTTGACACTCGACTTACACTTGACATGACTCAACATTACAATGCACATGTACTCATGTGAGACAACATGGTTTGTGCAAGCCTTGCAAGACATCACTAACACTTGTTCTACTGTGGTGACGACAGCTCTTTGACATGCCTGTGATGGTGAAGTCGGTGAGTTGATGCCAAGCTTGGTCGTCCGCGATGGTGTGCATGCACCTCATGGTGACATGTTGCTAAAGTGAACTCTTGCCTGTGTTGTGACTGGTGCATTGGTTTGGCCTCTTCATTCAACTTGTCTACTAACATGTGCATGGTCTTCTTGCGTACAGTTGAACTGGAAACACACTGATGCATAGGGTCTGTACTTATCTTCAAGTGTGTGTTGGTGGTCATGCGCATCAACTTCCTGAAGTGCATTTTCATCCCCAGTTGGACTTGTTTCTTCTCCTCACCTTGATGAGTTTGTTGAATGGGTTGGATTGCATGTGTGCACTCAACAACATGCATGCTACTAGATCATTTGCATGTGATCGAAAACAATTCTCACCATGTTTGCCTTGTTTCCACTGTTGGGATGGATCCTTAACTTGTATTGTGGTAGTTTCATCCATGAGTGCATGTTGCACCCACTTCTGTTCATGTTCCTACTACAACTCATGGACAGTTTGTGCAGCTTCATGTTCTTCCTAAGTTGCTTCTTCAGCACATGCAACTCCTTCTTTGTTCCATCTTCTGCCTTCACGCAATCTTCATGTCACGCTGTCACTTCGTAGTCTAAGTCTCGAAAGTTTCTTGCATTATCGGTGGATCTACTTGGCCTTGCAAATTTGCTCTGCCTCTATGTTGTGAACAACCTTCCTCTTGCATCTGCTACGTTCACTGCATTTAGTGATTTCGCTGCATTCGGTATGCTACCTTTAGCTCCTATTCACAATGTTGCTCACTGTGATGTTGCTGCTGCTTGATGTCCTTGTCTATGAACAACTGGATGTCTTCATGAGTAGGTAAGCCCATGGAAACTTGATCGACTACATCCCCAAGTGTGCTATGAACGAGGTCCTCGTCTCTTCTCCCCTGGAAACCATTGTCCCTGTACTGCTCAAAGGTATATGAACACCTGTGATACCTGTAGACATGGCAACACTCATAGCAAGCAATCTATCAGTCGAAAACCAAAACAAACATGACAACTAACCTATAACATACTTGGGTGAATGATCGTGAACATTGTGCAATTTCACCTCGGAGGTTGGGAGATCAACTGCCAATACTGTACAAGGCCCAATTCAAGCTACTAGTAGACTAACTGACTATTGGATCTACAAAATGCGTAATCCAGTTGGGCGGTTGGCTCATGGGGTTGCGGAATGTGTGATTCGAGCTAGGAAAGATTACAAGCCTAGGGACCAATTTGCAAAATTTTTTGGGCTAAGTAGCCACTGACCTCTAGAAATGCATAATTAAGTCCAAGAGGACAATGATGGGCTAGATTGTGCACATCTAGAGAGGAAGGTGAGCCTTCCTTCTCCATATTGCGCAATGCAACCTTGGTGAAGGCAGAGACCGGGCCATGGTTGTGCCCGACACATTGATGGGAAACTGAAATCAAGTAAGTCGATGACATACATGGCAACACTAAGTGATAGCAGAATTGCTAAAAATTGCATGCAAAACATGAATGGAGGATTGAGAAAACATATCAACGTGCATGTGGGTGAGGTCATTCGCTAGTTGGGAGAACATCCATGCAAAACAGTTTCATGTGCACAATTTCATGCATGCGACAACAGTGAGATTCGAAAATTGAAACAGAGCTAGGACAAGCTAGAATATACATAAATGATAACAGGTGGTCAAAGAAATCAAGCAAAAAACACTCACACAAGCGAATACACAAAAAGTTACATGAATGTAGCACAAGGTATGGGAAGCAAGCTTACTTGAAAATAACCGAGCTAAATGTGCCAACTACTCCTAGATGTGATATGGGATGTCAACGATAGAAGGATGATGTGAGGAATGGACTTTTCAGTGACCGTTTGATGAATTTTGATAACATCGAGGTTATGAAGCTGATGCCAGAAATATAGGAGGAAGTGACACTTGGAGGGAGGTTTTAGAATTACTCCTTGCATGTAACCTCCAACTGCTAAAGATATATCCCTGAAATAAGGAATGCATTTGCATGCTGCCTCGGAAGAAGAAACCTATGCATGCAAGTCTATTTTTCTTGCTCCTAGAGGGAACGTTTCAACTGAACTACACATGAAAGTGAATGCTCGTCTAGTGGAGAAAAATGTGCATTTCTGACTGTAAGTTGGGCTAACTCCCCAAGGGGATTGCACAGTTTATGGACCCAGCAGCTGACTGCTACCTAGATTTGCGTAAATCCTGGGCTAAATTGTCTGGTAATGGGAAAAATTATGTAATTCCTGTTGGGAGGGTTGGCTGGCAGGATTGCACAATCCTGGATACCAGTAGGCTATTAGACGGAATTGCAAAATTCGTGGAGGGAATAGCTGGTTGCCCTCCAGAAATGTGCAAGTTTCACTAGGAAGTTGCTTAGGCTGTAGTTGGACTAAGTTTGGGGGATCATCTTATGAAGGAAAAATATGAAACTGTGATCAACAAGCTTCCTTTGATCAAGAAAGACACTAAAGCTTGAGGACATAACGAAACAAGGCAAGCTGCTGTGAAGGATGGTAGGGAGGCTCCAAAACAGGCTACAGAAAAATTTTGGAGGGTGGTTGTAACTGCTACAATAGAATGGTAATGTAGAACCCTTCCTCCCTGTGCCAAGAAAACTTCCATAGAATAACCACTTGCATCTGTCTCCACTTTGAAGGGTTGTTGCAAGTCTGGAAATTCCAAAGCTAGTGCTTAAATGATTTTTTTCCTAAACTCCTCAATGACCCTCTTCTAATTATTTCACCACTAGACAGTCTTGCCACTTTCTATTGTGGCATGGAATCATGTGGTCACTCCTAGAAATGAGGTTATGAATTTCCTGAGGTATTTTTCTTCCTTAATGAAACTCTTGACCTAAGAAATATTAAGAGGAACTAGCAATTTTATGATGGTATCCATATTGGCACGATCTATTTTTTACTCTAATCCACTTACAACATACCCCATATACACTAAATACTACACTAGAAAATCACACTTCTTGATATTTTGTAATAGTTGGCACTTCTTCAGTACCTCTAGCACTTGCATGAAATGTGATATATGATCCTCTCAAGTAGTATTTTATATTAACATATCATCAAAATAAATAATAACAAATGAATCTACTAAAAAAAAAATATTTCTCATTAACCTGACAATCATAGCTCATACATTACATAAGGTAAATGTCACGACTAACCACTCATACAAACATTGCCTAGTTTTGAAGGAAATCTCCTTCGAACTTGCTGATATCCAAACTTTAAGTCGAGTTTGATGAAGAATTTAGCTTGCTGAAAGTCATCCAATAAATCATCTATCCTAGGTAGGGGGTGCATGTTCTTGAGCACAATTCTCTTTAATGAGTTATAATGAATACACGTGTGCTACAATTCCCATCCTTCTTTGGCATAATGAGGATGGGTGACCCACATGATATTATACTTGGTCGAATAGAACCTTATTCAAATAACTATTGAAACTTCTTCTTCACCTCTCCTGATTCTATAATGGACTTCCTATATAGCCTAATGGTTTATAATGAGGATTCTTGCAATAGTTGGATCTTTTTCTCCACATCCCTTCTAAGACGTACTCCTTTGGGTTCCTAGAACACACTCTTATATGCCTGTCGCAACTCTTCCAATTGTTGATTCTATTACTTAGTGCACCCCTACAAGGATGATTTTTTCTTACCTACTTTTATATAGATTGGTTTTCTCTCAAAACCAATAAAAGACACTTCTTTCTAGAATTGACCAAATTCTTAGTTTGGTAGGAATTTAGGAATGGCATTTCCAAATTTCCCTTCTGCACATTGATGGTGAAGGATTTCTTGTCCTTGATGAGGCATGAAGATTGCATCTTTAATTTTCATATAGGGACTTCCAAACACCACTCCACATACATCAAGGGGAACTACAAGATGAATGCATGTATATGGGTTACACTTTTGGGCCAAAAGTGGCGATGAAATTTCAAAATTTTACTCTTTTATCAAATTTAAGCCCTCAAAATTCATATAAGCATTGCGAATTTTGATTCGGAGGAAAAAAAATTTTTTTTGGAGAATTATGTTGTTTTCCTAATGATATTTTTTTCAAAAACAAATAGTGTCATATAATTTGTCAATTATCCATTAAATGAAATTCTTGTCCTTTCAAATTATTGCACTTCTTAACATGTATGCATGCGTTCATGTAGCATAACCTAGTCTAAAATGTGTGTGTGGGCGTGTGCATATGTATATGCATGATCTACATAAAAAGAGATAAGTTGTGCGTATAAAACTTTATTTTTTAAATGAAAAATTATATTTTTATTATTTTTCAAAGCTGGCAAATTAATATTTGAACTGCATTTATTAGACACATGTGTTCACGTAAGATTTGTTTCCACTATTTAAAGCAATTCAAAAAGTAAGAGTACCCTTTTGAATAGGACTCGTAAATGAAGATGGTGGTTTTTTTGAAATTTTTTAGTTTTGTATATTTTAGGTTATTGATTTTTCATTCAACCCCTCTAAAATTATCCAAAAAAAATTAAAGCATAATGTTTAAAAGAAAATAGCTAAAAATATCATATGAATTCGAAAATGTCAAACTCATATGCCATTGGATAAAGGATTCCTTCATGAATCCATCCTTATTAACTCTTCCACATAAGGACAAATGTCGCCTTAAGTTTGCTAGGCTACAAAATGTTGTTGCAGAGAAATTTGCGGAAGGAGAAATACAAATTTTTTTGCTTAGGCTCCCAGGAGCTCAATCGAGTGCTTCAAACGCTCAATAAAGTGTTTAAGGTAAAAATTCAAATAACTCAACTCCATTCATAGACCCTACATCTAGTTCTACTTCATTAATAAAATCAAGACCAATTTGATTTTGCACTATTTTTTTACCTTTACTTCAGCATGCTTATTTACCCATCCTAAGGATATGGGCTTTGATGATTACAAACTCTTAGCCTTGATTTGTGTACTAGATCTACTGTAATGAGGCTTTCCTATAATCCCGAGTTGAATAGAACATCATTAATTTTTTTCTTGACATGTATCTTTATATGAAAGAGACTTGTATTATTCTTTTCTTCTTGTTGTTTAAAACTACTCAAATTCACTTCCTTATGCATTAAAGTACATGGGATCTTCTCATACTCATTAGAGCTACATTTCACTTGATTACCTGAACATATGACCATAAAATTTTGCTTCTTATTATATTTATCTTTTTTCTTCGAGTTGAGCTTTGTATGAAACTTCGAGCACTTCTCCTTTATATGGTTTTCAATCGTATAGTGGTTGTAGTGGTTGTTCGTATCTTTGCATCTGTGTATTACATCTATTGTCTCTTCATCCTTTCCCCATTTCCACTTCTTATTCCCTACCTTGGAAGCTACCTTGTGATATTTTTTCTTTGATCCACTTGATTACCATTTCTATTACCCTATGTTCTCCAAGTAGTATTCCTATACATAAGCCTCATCCACTAATATGGGTTTGAACATAATGTTTTTCTTCTAGAGATGGTTTTATATACCCCTCAAATAGTGACGAAGTATGTATGGGTTCTTTATAGACACAAAAAGAAGTATGTTCAAGTTTATAAATTCTTTGGTGTACTCCTATACACTCTACCCTTTTCTCCTCTTGAAGTAATTCCACCATATCCATTGGTCCTCTATATGCCTGATAGGCTAAAATTGTGAGTATATGAGGGTTTTGAAATGCTCCTACCTAGTCACTAGAGGATCTCTCTCCAACGTCAAGGTATTTGTGTGGTTTTCCCACTAGGTTAGGGCATGGACCTTTAATTTCATCCAAGAAAACAAAATATTATATTCTTTCTTTATATGATGAATACTAAAATAAACTTTGAATTGCTGCAACTAATGGTTTAACATTAGAGTGTCAATATCACTTCAATACAACTTAATGTCTAACTTCACTTCCATCTTAAATAGGGGCTATAAATGGTTCATGACACTGAGACTATATTGATCCCTTCCAGTTTCTTCCTTATATTCATTCCTTTCTTCTTCTTGATCTATCGATTTCCCCTAAAATCCTATCTCTATGTTAGAAAATTAATCTTCTTCAAATAGAATAGACTTATTGTCACACCTCCCATGAGGAGGTTCACATTTTGGTTTATATACGTGACTTGTGTTTCAAGCCATGAAAACCTCTCCTCTACAGGACCTTGAGGGTTACTGATAGATTCATTAGGTATTGCTAGGGTTTTATGATTTTTTGGCTTATATGATTTGGATACACTATAAATACACAAAATATATGTAAGGAAACTTAATATAACACTAATACGGTCTATAAACATTCGTTTTTATTCCATTGGAAAGTTTGTCTCAATAGGTCTGATTAAATTAAACTTAAAATATGAAATCTACACTATGAGGGTTTATTTGTTCTTAGTTCCCTAGATTCATCAATTACTATGTTATGCTTATGCTTAAAATAGGTAAAATATGCAGGAGATAGAGAATATTGAATTAAAACACCCAAAATACAATTGACAGAAGATATAACCGAAGGAACCCTTTCTACAAAAATCCTAGCTGGAAGGTGAGGTCACTTTGGTCTCTTTCTCTAAAAGGGGAATGGATGCAAGTACAAAAAAGTGACCATTTATCCTGATGGTTGTTATAGTGTACAAAATCCCTTTCTTTCTCTCTACATATCCACTTTTGGCTACTTTTCTCATCTTGGAATAAAATGCACTCAAATAGAATGGAAACCATTTTGTTCATAGTGGTCAAGCTATAACACAACCCAATAGGCTATTAGTGGTCAAGTTTAACTCCAACTCTCAACTAGAGTTACAATATGCACTCTTCTAGAGCCTTATTCATCATTATCATGTGCATAGCCCCCTTTCAATGAATAATGGGGGCTTATGTGGTATCCTCTTGAATTATGATGGTCAAAACATGAAGGTCAAATTCCAAGTGGCATAACTTTTGTAGACAAACTCCAATTCAGCTCATTCTTACACCATTGGAGATTTATATATGTGTAGAGTAGTGCTAAAAGGTGTGGTGCTTATGCAGAAAATTTACTTCTCCCAAAAATAACATTTGTTTCCTCAAAATTATCTCTGAAGCTTTCAGACCACAATTTACCAAACTAGGACCCATCAATAAAATTATTTGATGAGCTAATTCCACAACTTTTTCCACTCTAAAAAATTCAATATGGATGAGAAATGATATAATTATCCAATCTGGATCTCTCACCTAGAGTGAATGTTATGAACAATGTTCAATATAATTGAAATTTGGTTAATGTAATGTTCAATGTTCAATTCCCCCATGCCATCATTAGTAGCCAAAAATAAAGCATGGGCTAGCCTTAAAATGCACTTGAAAGCCTTAAAATGCACTAGGAAAACTCAACTAGATTCTCAACAATATCACTTATATCACATAACTTTTCACAAATAGGATCATCACACATACAACTCTTTCCATAAATCTAATAGTAATCATTGTTATGTATATATTTCCTTGTATGGAATTTATCTGACTGTGCTCATATTATTAACACTTTCTTAATTAACTAATATTCATCATCATATAAAAGAAATCCCATAGTAAGTAAACCTTAGAATCTCCCTTTTTAATGATGTAATTTACCTAACTAAAAAAAGTATTTGATTCTTATATTCCTCACTAAATCTACATACATATTGATGGTGGTGGTGGTGGTGGTGGTTAATGTCCACTGAGACCCAATTGGTATATCAGACCTATGATTTTCTTAGTTTCTAGTTGTCTGGCTCCTCGTCTTTCTTGGCGAGATTGGTGTCGTAACTTTCTTTTTTTTCTCTAAGGTCTTCCAACTTTCTTTATCTTGCATCTCCTTCATCTCTTCTGGCTCTTGGGACATTGGTGTATTAGCTTCGCGATCTATTGTGTTCGTCCTTTTGAAGATAGTCGGAGAAGAAGTTTGGTCTAGGAGCTCTGCTTTGCTGTTAAATGAAGATTTATTTTGTGCGGTATTTGAATCCTCATTACTGTTGATGCTTGAGGGGTTGTCGAGTTCACTCTTTTTTTGTTGGGTGGGGCTTTCCCCCTGCTTGTCTTGAAAATTGTTTCTTTCTTGCCCGATTTCTTGTGATTCAGAGTTTTATCGAGAGTATTCTTCTTTGATGACAGTATAGTGTTATTTTTGTGCTCCTTCCCACCATGTAGATCTGTGGTGATTTTTTCTAGCAGAATTTTTCTGGGAGGCGTTTGGGCAATTTTTGGCTAGGTGGCCTGTCTCAAAGCAGGATCGACCTCTGAAGAGGACACTTTCATAATCAAGCTTCTAGTTCCACACATAGTCTTTACCTGTTAGGTTTATTTTAGCTGGGAATCCGGTGCTGAAGTCCATTTCCACATAGATGCATGCATAGGTGGTTCTGGCATATTCCTCTGTTTTTAGACACCTACAGTAAAATTTCCCAATTGCATTTCCAATGGCTTTTAGCGAAGAGAAATTCCAAAGATGCAAGGGTAGGTTTGGCAATCTCACCCAAACTGGTCCTGACGTTATGACTGTTGTTGAGGGATCGAATGATGGGTTCCATGGCCTCACGAATAGGCCTGATTTTTCCCAAAAGCAAGGGTCAGAATCTAGAATACATTGTCTGCTTTTAGGGTTTTCAAAATCTACTATAAAGAAACCCCTAGCACAGGGTAGATATTAATTGCATAAGGAATTAAAGGCTTCCATACCTCCGAGATCTAACTGTGGAGAGCTATCAGCCACGGCCAAAAACCATTGAATCGGAAGATTAGCGCACTTCCAAAGAACTTCAAAACCTCATTGAGTGAGGCCAGGACCACCTGGACAGTGGGAATTAGGGCTTCACTGACAATATGGGCTGGAGCCTGCCCCCTAGAGGCGGACGGAACTGAGCCAACAACTATTTTCGCGAAGCTGGGAGCCATTTGGAGAATGCCCTCCTACTGAGTATAAAAGATTGCCGAAGAGAAGGCCACAGAAGATTGCCGAAGAGAGGTGAAAAGCCGTAGATCTTTAAAGAAGAGCCACAGAAAGGCCCAATCAATGAGAAGAGATCGTAGATCTACGGCAGCCACAAGATCTACTATTCATATAACAACCAGCAGGCTTGTCCTGAGTTTCTTCTCAATCCACAAATTTTCGTTTTGTTGTATTCTAGCAATGGCTGCCAGGAAAAGGCCCAATCGATGAAGAACCGCAAATCCAAAATTCTGAAAGAGGGTCGGAAAACAACAAAGTTCTCATGTAGAGACAGAAGAGCGGACTCAACGTAATGACTGTGGATGCATGGATCTGAATAGTTGAGACATTACCATTCATATTATATTTCACAAGAGCCACAGATCAAGAGCCGCAGATCTGCTCATGCAGAGATGGAAGACCACAGATCTGCTCATGATAATAGCGTAATGACTGTGGATGCCCGGATCTGAATATTATATTTTCACAAGAGCCACAAATCTGGAATTCTAAAGAGTCGTAAATCTGGACTTTAAACCTAAGAGCTGTAGAAGAGACAGAAGACTGCAAAAGAGACGCAAAATCTAGGACGCAAGAGCCGCAGAAGAGATGGAAGGCCGCAAAAGAGATACATATATGAGGTTTGGAAAGTAAAGATAATTGAGTATATAAATTCTTTTGAATTTTTTCATAACCTTGTCTCATTAATTTAAGGTAAATAGTTGCTACTCATGATATAAAACATATTTTTATTACATGACACTACACATTTCTATTTTAATTTTATTCATGTTTAATGTAAAAAGATATTTAAAAGAAAAGTAGCAAATATTTTTCTTTCTAGCTAGGGAATTGTATTTAAAATTTACACTAAAATTATAATTAAATATAATAGACCAAATAATCTACTTATAATCATTAAAATTTGATTGTATATGATTGTTAACAAGAAAATGTTATATTATTGCCAGTAAAAATAATTATGAACCGTAAAAAACTAATCACTATATTCTAAAAACATATTTTAATTAAATTATTAAAAACATATCTTAATTTGCTAACTTTTATTCCTTACATAATTATAATTCAAATGTTTCAAGGTATTAATATTATGTATTTTTGAAAAAATATATAGGTTAAATTTTCCTCTTAGACTCTTGTACTACTCCTACTACTAGTATAAAAAATTATATAATTAAAAAAATAAATTAATTGGTAATTATTTAAAAATAATTACGATATTGATTTAAAAAAACTCTCCTCTCCCATTTTTTAATATCTAAATACCATTAGAATATTTAATATTTTACGTTTTACGATAAAAACAATATATTTATTGAAAAAAGGCTTTCCATTTACTAAAGGGACATTACCACCGGTGTAACACTTATTATATGAAAAACATTTGACATCATAGAGAAACAAAATCTAATAATTTTCTTTTATCATGGGCCATGGCGATGAACACCAATTTTCGACTTACTTTCAATATTTTTATTCACGCAGGTCTTTTACCTATAATGTGGCGAATCAATTTTCACCTCTACGTAAAGGAATGGAGCCTTTTTATATTCAAGTGACAAGTTTTTTTTTCTTTTGGTTTGTCCATGGGAACAATATTGTAAATTGTTAATGGAAACTTTTCAAATTATAAAGACTAAAAATACGTGGATTATAAACATATTATGTATCATCATTTCCGGTCTATTAAGTTATAAATATGAAAATTATTTCACATCAACATTTTTAAAGAAATAAAGTCCACTGACTTGCTTTTATTATGGGCCATGGCGATGAACACCAACTTTCGAATTAATTTAGATATTTTTAGTATCTATAACGTGGCGCATCATTTTTCTCCTCTGCATGAAGAAGAATGCAACATTTTTTTATTCGAGTGATAAGTATTGTTTACTTTTGGTGTGTCCATGGCAGTAATATAATAAATTTCCCTATGCAAATTCCTGAATCGAATCTTCTCACATTATAAAGTAAAAAAATACTTAGACTATATATACTATGTTTCCTTATTTTCTGCCTATTAAGCTATTTAACATGAGACATTTTTAAAGAAATAAAGTCTAATGATTGGCTATGAACAATAACTTTCGAATTACTTTCAATATTTTGCCACATCAATTTTGTCCTTTGCGTGAACAAGAATGCAACATTTTTTTATTCCAGTGACAAGTTTGGTTTACTTTTGGTGTGTTCATGGCAATAATATAATAAAATGTCCATTGCTCGTTCGTGGATGGAAACTCGTCAAACTATAAAGCATAAAAATACGTAGAGTATATCCTCATATTCGGCCTATTAAGTTATAAACAAATTAAAAGAAAGGAAATGTACATAACCCACTAGACATGTAGGGAACAAAAACATATAACTCATATTCTTCATTAGTGAATAAAATGTTCTCAAATTATTAGGTATAAAAATGCTTGGTTATATATAATATGCTTCCTCATTATCGGCCTATTAAATTATAAATAAATGAAAACATAGGAAATGTACATAACCAAGTGGACATGCATGGAACCAATGGTGTAAGGACCTCCGGAGGCGAGTGCGACGGGCACCAGCGCGGTCGTGCACGAGGGCGCGAGCGGGCGCGCGGGCGGGCGTGCGGGCACGGGCTGAACGACATATGCGACGATCACACGAGTTTAATGCGACGAAAACAGAAACGATGGAACGACACTTGGAAATGCGACTAAGTGTTGGAGCGTTTTATATGGCGATTAAAAGGAGCTTGCAAGCCGACTTGGAAGAAGGCTTTGTGGGCGCATATTGTATGGTTTGGGGGTCGGCCAAGGGGCTGCCACCCACTTGTAAACCCACGTAGGAAGGGTATATACACATGAGCATGAGAGCTCATTCATTCATCAATTCGAACTCATCACTTCTACGCATAGCTTGAGAGGAAAAGAAGTGCGCAGTTTTGGGTAGAGCTGTGCATAGCTCATGTGCACTACTTGGAGGTGCACTTGGAGGTTATCTTGAGCTGGTCGTGGTGCGGACAAGGTGTGCCCGAGGTTCGGTGGATGTGCAGAATTGTGTAGGACTTGGCAAGGGTATCTAGGTGGCTCGGGTGAGCACCGCCCTTCGTGCAAGAGGTGCACACGGTTGTAAAAGGCAGGGTTGCCTCTCTTTGTAATATTTGGCTAAGTGTGAGACTTGGTTTGGCAAGACACACTTGTATGTTGTAAACTGATATTCTTAATATATTGTCAGGCAGACTCACATTACGGGGAGTTGCCCCTCCCCTTTATACTTGTTTCAATTGTTGATGTTCTTGTTATAATTGCTATGGATAATGAATGAGTATGGGCTTCATTAAGTATAAAGGATAATTGCATGTTTACTTGGTTGCGAAACACAAGCTAAGTAATGTTAATGTGAAAGTAGGTGTAGTCCACGAATGTTAGTATTGGTGAAAAGAAAGCGTTCGGTGGTGCTGCACCTTGCTACAAGCGGTTGGAAGACTACCACAGGTGTAGGGGCATGACAAATGGGGTCGTGTTAGTTATGCTTACCGTTTGAAAATTCCTCTTATATCGTTGGATATATATGAGCAACCATGATCCCTGAAAATATAAACAATATGTCCCACAAAGTATACCACAATATATGACACAATGAATACCATACCTCCCATAGATTAATATATCAATATATCAGCAATTGACTATATAGAACCAACCCTTCAATATATAGTATTATATTGAAGTATTATAAGGTTAGGTTAGCGAGGTCACCCACGTGCTAAAGTTCATCATGGAGCGGCCACTCACATTTGAGTTTGAATATAACAAGATTGGCTATATAGGGCCAACGACTCTCCTATGACCTATCTCTAGAAAGTGGTCCACAAGGCATGATATTTACCTAGGGATGTTCATTTGCAGGATGCATCGTCCTACCGGTTTCCGTCGTGCTCATTAAACAAATGTGATAACGACATGCTATTTTCTCCATTATTACTATCCCACAATGTAACAGTTTTGTCCTGAGTTGTGCTCAAAACGGCAGGGTGCAAAAAGTTTTCAAACGCTAGGGAAGTAAAGTATGGTAAATACAATGAGTTGCTTTAAAATATGGTTAAATTTGATGATGAATCACATTTCAATCCAAAAAAATTATTTTATATGATTTTTATCATTTTTTTTTTACTTAATTCATTATAAATCAAATAAATCTTAATACAAAAAATAAAATCAAATAAATCTTAATACAAAAAATAATAATGTTGTTTAGTTAAAAAAATAATAATTAAATAAATATTTATGTATATTATAATATTTATTAAAATTTAAAATAATTAAAATTTGAAATTATTAAACTTTAATAAAAATCAAAATTCTTAATATGTCTTTTTAATATCATTTAATATAAAAAATTATTATTGATATAAATGATTAAAAACATACATGTTAATAAAATTATATTGGTGGTGTAGAGAGACATGAGAGATGTAATCTTTTCTATGTTCAAACTAAAATTTACATATATTCATTTTAAAATTAAAATAAAATATTCACTAAATAATATATATATATATTTATATATATAGTCTAACTCTTAGTATCCTTTTTTGTTGGTTCATAAATATTTTTTGTTGAGCTGAGAGGATTATTCTACAACCAAGTATGATGTGTAACCCTGAAATGAAAAACAAAATAACTGTACAAAAAATTTAAATAATATCCTTTCATTAAAAAAATTGCATATGAAGAAATTGGATCCCTCTTGGCTCATGTTAGATAAACATAAAATATTCTTTGAATTAAAAAATAATGTCGACTATAATCAAAACAGACAAAAAAATATACATATTTAGTTAATTTTACTTAAAAGTGTTCTAAAACGTAGTCTCACTGCAATTGTGCTTGTTTTATTGGTTGTTTCGTCGAGGCACTTTACAACCCAGTATAGGGTAGATGTGTAGGTATTACATGGGCTATGTCATGCCCCTACACTGACGGTACTCTTCCAACTGCACTATAGCCAGGTGCGGCACTACCAACCATTTTCTTTTCACCAATACTTACGATTGTAGACTACGTCTAACATTCCATACATTGTTTATTTTTCATTAACAAGTATTATCTTTGTCCTTTATACAGTGAGAGCCCATAACATTCACATAAACAATATTATAAAACATAAATGCACAACAGTATAAAGGGAGGGGCAACTGCAATATGAGTCTGCCCACATCAATATATATAATCTTCTTTTATAATTACAAGTTAAATCTTGGGAAACCCAAAATTTACACTTACCAATCTTCCAACTTTGGCAAACTCAGTTGCCCAGCTCGTCGACGCCTCTGCATGGCCGCCGCACAACTCACCAACCCTTCGTTCACCTCATCGCACGTCTTCACCAGACTCACTCGTCATTTGGTCAGCAAACATCCAAATCATGCTATCCTACCCGACCTTTGTTCGGTGGACCACACACAGTCCTGCTTGCCCGACTCCTTGTTCACGACCTCCAGTTCCAACC
The DNA here is from genome assembly GCA_031772625.1 of Pinus tabuliformis. Classification (NCBI taxonomy): domain Eukaryota; kingdom Viridiplantae; phylum Streptophyta; class Pinopsida; order Pinales; family Pinaceae; genus Pinus; species Pinus tabuliformis. Next base: position 286,840,498 of record CM062815.1, read on the forward strand.
TTCGTTTTAGCATGCATGGCACGCCCTCACCCGGCCGCCCGTCTACACGTCCACCCTTTCACCCAAACTCGTTCACCCAAATGACTTCACCCGAGTCACCACACAACTTCACCTGGGTCGCCACACGACTTCACCCGGTTTGCCTGAACGACTTCACCTGGCTCGCCCAACAACCTCACCCAGCTTACCCAAAGGACTTCACGTAGCTCGCCCGATGACCTCACCTGGCTCACCTGAACGAATTCCCCTGGGTCACCCAACGACCTCACCCAGCTCGCCCGAATGACCTCACCCGGTTCGCCCGAACAACCTCGCCCAAATTTCCCTTGGGTCGCCCGACGACCTCACCCGGCTCACCCGAACGACCTCACCTAGTTCGCCCGAACGACCTCGCCTGAGTTTTGCCTAAATGACCTTGCCCGAGTTCTACCTGAACGACCTCGCCCGAGTTCTACCTGAACGACGTCGCCCGAGTTCTGCCTGACGACCTCGCCTGAGTTTCCTGCCCGACGACCTAGCCCAAGTTTCTCACCCGACTACCTTGCACAAGTTTTCTGAACAACTTGCCTAATGTGCGAGCACATCTCCTGTGCCCTTCACACTTCTACACCTGCATCCAACTTTGCACTCCAACCAACTCATAGAAGAACTCTGTGGTGGAATGATGGCTTGTCTCCAAAAATCGTTCACCTATGTATATGAGCAGGTGGTGGTTTGTGTCACCATGCCGACCCACACCAAATGCCCAACCGACTCATTCATGTTGTGATGTCTAGCCCAAGAGGAGGGTCGGCCTACCCAACTCATGGGACCGCTCCCTCAACGCTTGCTCAACACCTATATGAACTCATCCAAGGCTCATTCAACCTCATTTCGCACATACTCCTCGCACACACTTCGCATGGTGAAAGTGACTCGGACCGTAGGTCCTTATGGGCTAGATGTGTAGGTGGTAGATGTTATATGTTAGACATATATCACATTAAAATAATGATTGCATAACCATATTTAAATTTAATGAATAAGCATATAAAAATTTAATATTAATAATATAATAAGATTCTTAGCCATGAATATTTAGCCATTTTACCATGGATGTTATTAACTTCTAAGTAGGTCTTCTTACAATACCATGGGTCGATACTATGGCTTATCAATACCACATACCCAAAAATGATAACTTATTTCAAAAGAAAAAGAAATTTTAAATGTTTTATTTAATTTCATTTTACTAAAAAAAAAAAACTTAATACTTACAATAAAAATATCACAAGATTCATAACCATAGATATTCGCCCCCATTTTACATGGATATTATTAACTTGTAAATAGGTTTTGTTGCAATACAATGGCTTATTAATACCACATTCCCAAAAACCATAAATTATTTCAAAATAAAAATATTTAATAAAAGTCTATTATGTAGAGATGTTTAAAATAAAATAAAATTTAAATTTAAAACTAAAAAATTAATAATGATAATTATAATACAACATTTTGAATTGGTCAAATTATATTAAAAATAAACTAAAACTAAAAATAATATAAAATTAGTAAGTAATAATTATAATTAATAATAAAACCACCCTAGATCCATCTTAACTCTGAAACTACCAAATGGCACGGATCAAATCTCTTTCATATGAAAATTTCTTTTAATGTGAAAGGAGATTTTATCACTTTCAAGGCTGGGTAGATCTAGAGTTAAGATGGATCTAGGCTCATTGACATTACAACCCAATACAAAGAAGATATGGTAAAAATATTTCACTCCCACTCATAGTTATAAATAAAATATTTTCATGTCCATATGAAATAAGATAATATTATTCTATATTAATTAAAACAAAAACAAAAAAAAATGATATTATTTATATTTTCATATTTTGAATAGGATATGTAAATAATCATTCTAATATCTCTGTTCACTGATTTATTTTAATATCAAACTTAAAAAAACATAAACATATATGTATATATGAAAAGAAATAAAATATTTCAATCTACAAAGAGAAGAAACGATTAAAATTAAAAAGATTCAATTCCTTCTTGATAACAATAATAAGATACATATAATTAATTCAATGTTTAATATAACATTAATATGTGACATTTAAAACTATTAACAATAATTAAAAAATTCAATGTGTATCATAATAAAGTATTTCAATATATAAAATCATAAAATTAAGTTATATGCAAATGTATTTAAATATATTAATAAAAAAGAATTTAATATGGACAATGTAATCCATAAATAAATTATCTCAATATTCACGTTAGCTAAATTATCTTAATCTCAAATTAACATATTATATATGGTTAAAATAATAATAATAATACTAATAATAATAAAATGTCTATATATCATCCAAAGTAATTGAAAATTTAAATTTTTTGTTTTTATTGTATTTCAAGTATAATAGAAAATATTTGTTAGAATTACATGTTTAAGCTATTTTATTCCATGTATTCAAGAGATTTTTAAGAATTTGAATCTATTTATACATTAAGAAAAGCAATTTAGAAAATGAAAAATTATATATCTATGTTTATATATAAAAAGAGATAGAGAGTCATTCTAACCATCATCTACAAATCACTAAAAAAATGTAATGTTTAGAGGTGTATCTTTTTTTATAATAATTTGCATCCCAAACGATTTAATTCTTTTAGGTTTTTTAAGATCTTTGTTAAGATAGATCTAAAATATTTAATAATACAACCTAATAAAAAATAAATAATGTATTGAGAGAAATCAAATCAATTAATTAAATAAAAAAATAGATGATTACATGATCAACTGAGAACACATATTAAGTGGAGATAGGAACGAGTTTCATATTCTTCCGGACTATAGGAATTTATTGTTTTCCTAAAAAGCCCCGTAATAATATAATAATGTTTACTTAGATCTTCGATTCTCTAATTGCTTTAAACTTTTGAGAGTTTTCTATCTTGTTTGAATAGTTGGGTGGTTTAAAGGAAAAATTATATCACAATTTGCAAAGGTTTTAAGAGATGTTTTTTTTATAATTTATATAATTTATTATAAAATTACATTTTAAATTATAAAATATATCAAGCAGCATATTTAATTCTATAATTTGCTTATTTTCAAATTTTTGATCTAAACTAATCACAGTTAAAAAGATTTTGAAAAAGCACCACTTTTGAAAAAGCACCACTTTCATAAATTAGGGAACTTATTATAAAATTACATTTTAAATTATAAAATATATTTACAATTATTAGATATGAACTTTTGTCTTACTTTCCATACATCCACCTTGTTTGCAACATCACCCATAGCTATACCACGTTCATGTACGTAGCTCTCATTTCAGCCAATTAATGAACTTATATGACCACTATCATTAGCTATAATAGGACTACACTGATACTTACAATATCCCAGGCATCGATTTCCATGAGAGAGCCTTTTATTTTATTGAGGCGACCAAGGTGCCATTAGACTCTGCTTCAAATTAGTACAGTTTGTTTTTGTTTTCAATTTGCACTGTTCTCAAAATTCCACCCTTATAGTATTATGGTTTGCATATTAGTTTGACAAATATTGATTAGGGAGCAATTATGAAATTAATTATATAATTAAAGAGGGTGAAAATTTATTTTTAATTATAAAGAATTTCATAATTATCACTCTAATTAAGATATGTTAAATTGTAGAATAAGTTTATTTGTTTTTTTAAATATTTTTATTATTTATAGATATGTGATTTTTGTTTGTGTGAAAGTAGTTATAGAAATATTTTTTTAGATTTTGATTTTCTAATTGATTTAGATTTTTTTAGAGTTTTATTTTATATTTAAATAATTGAGTAGTTTAAAGAAAAAAGATTTCACAATTTGGAAAGTTTTTGATGAGGTAGTATATTCATAACTTATAGATTTTATTATAATAATATTGTAAATCCATTTTAACTCCATATCAACCAAGCACCTCAATGATAAAATCTTTTGATGTGCAAACATCTTTAGCAGTGAAATGAGATCATAACTTATAGACCTTATTATAATAATATTGTAGATCCATTTTAACTCTATATCTACCAAGCATCAGGAAGGATCAAATATCTTGATGTGCAAACATATTGAATAGCGAAAAGAGATTTGTTCCCTCTAGACACTTGGTATATCTAGAGCTAAGAGTTCACAGGGATTTAAGAGCTATCAGGGATCTAACTTATTCGTGTGTAAACTAACAATCCATATTAATATCATATCTATAAATTTTTCAGAGAGATCAACATTTTGAGATTCATAGCTTTCATTGAAATTTTCATTCTAAAAGACTTTTACACCTTGAGATATTTTATTCTTAAAATTTTATGGCTATAGTATTGGGGTTGATTTATAATGGTTATAATCAATTTTTAATGTCAAATTTCATTTAACTAAATAAGTTATTTTATAAGATCTTTTTAATTTTTTAGGTTAGTTAACTTACATTTGTATATTAGGATATTTAATTAATTTTTTAAATATTATTATATTGTTAAGTTATAAGACCGTTAAGGGTAGCTTAAGTGGGTGGGACTCATGATGGTAATTAAAGTCTTGGTTAACTTTCATCATTATTGTTTTCGCACTATCATATAACACTAGGGACTTATTCTTGGTAACAACAATATGTGATCCTTGGTGGTAACAACAATTGTATGTTTTAGTTACTTGATTTCCCCAAGAGATAAAATGAAATTGTTGAGCAAGTTTAATGGTTAAGAACACACATTTCCTCATATGAAGTCATATGTTTAACTCTATAGGGAGGTAGAACAAATACATCTCTATAAACTTTAACAGTAAAATTGTTATGTTGGAACAAGTGCCTTGTCCCACAAGCAGGTGCTTCATACACCAATTTACTATCCCTCTTATCTACCTCTTAAAAATAAGATAATTAAAATTATTACTTTAAAGTATGTGACCATCATTTTATTGTTTATATAAAAACTTAATATCTCCACATAGAATGGAATAATAAATATTACTTTTAACTTTAATTTTTTTGTTTGTTTGTTAGGTTGTTTTGGTTGAAGGCTTGATGTGTGACTTGAGAATCTCAAACCCACGCTATCAAAATCACCCAAATCACACCCAACCTAGGCCACACCATCCATTAATATGGCTTGAGAAATCCATTAATATGGCTTGAGAATCTGAGACCTACGGGCATCTAAGCTGTCAAAATCACCTAGATCACACCCAACCTAGGCCACACCATCCCTTAATATCGGTGGATTTTTTCCCACAAAATTTCGAACCAATAACCTTAACATGATAAAACAAATTAAAAATACAAGTCATCCTTTGTTTTACACCCTCTAAAGTACATTTAACTCTAAGATTTTAAATTATAAAATAATTAACCACTTTCTCAATTTTCTTGAAATTCTTCTCTAAATAATATCAATTCAAATTATATAACCTTAAAAAATACGTCAAATTATAAAATAGAAATTTTATTTTCATAAAACCATAAATTTACGTTTGACCATTCATAAAAATATTAAATAGGATTTCCACATTCAATTAATCCTTTTCTTTGCACTTTAATTCAAGCATGTTCAAACTTCACGATCCTTTTCCTTCGATGATAATGACTTTAATGTCATTATTTTTTCCTGACATGATAATATACACTTTTATATATATAAAATGAATTTTACTTTTACGTTAAAAATGTGAAGTGAGTTTTAAAATAATAATATCTTTTACTTATATATATAAAAAATGAATTTTACTTTTACGTTAAAAATGTGAAGTCATAGTGTTAAAATAACAATATCTTTAGTTTAAACGAATAAAAGAAATTGGCTATTCTAATTAGGGTTGTAACTTGTTTAAGTGTAGCATATATCTTTCAAATATGCATATAACATCTGTATTTCGATTTTATAATGAGTATAGCACAAGAGAAAACCTTCCTTAATCTCTAGGTAACCATGGATTTCTTATAACCAATCCAATTAAATTTTAAAATTAACAATAAATTTCTCACACTATGTCATTGTTGTAATTCTCATTGTTAAGGAAATATTTCAATATTTTAATCTTTTTCTCCGGTTTTCTTTAAGAAATGTATGATTATTTATTTATTTATTTTTCTTTCAGGTTTATAAAGCAATAAGAAGATAACAATTATAGGGCATGTGTATTATTTTGAAATTTTCTCCAAGGTAATATTATTTCAAAATTTCAACAAATATTATAAAAAATTATTACTTTTTATACAAAATTTGGTCTCAATTTACGTTTAAGGAAACTAAATCTATTAATCATTAACTAGAGTTCAAGAATGCAAAATAAAATATTTGATACTTAGAAACTGCTACAACACATATATAATGAATTACATAATGAAATAAAATAGATTTTAGAAGGCACAACATGTCCTCAAGAGTTTAAAGAGGTAACTCGGGCTGGGACTTGAGCGTTTGCACCAACTAGAGCAAGAGGTTTAAATTCAAAATGAAGATGACTTTCAATGAGAGATAACCTAACATTCAAACTAGAAGATATCAGTGTTGATAGCATTTCATCCACTTGATTTCATTCAAAGAAGAGATGATATCATTATCGTCTTCATGCTTCTTCTTCAAGACCTTGCCTAGAAGAGTTTTCATGTACCGATGTAAGGTGATGGAATTCAGGTACTAGCTCTATCTTACCCTAGCATAGAGAAGGTTAAGAATCTAATTAGCTACCTCGTCTTAGATTTCGGAATTTAAATAAGGTTGTCAACTATTGGGGGTGAGGGCTTCGAGTTGATTCATTTTATAACAATTTTAAGGGGGGTGGCATAATGGAATATGATTGTAGTTTTCTCAGTATTAGTTTAGGAATGCAACTAGTCATTAGGACCTCTATGACCAACCCCTTGATTGTTGCACATTCACTATTGTGACATGTTGCACCAAAAGAGAGACATCAAAGCAAAATAGCTTGGCCACAACAACTCACAACTTTGAGGAATAAGGTTCGAGAAGCCGGAGATAAGCTTAAATCAAGGAGCTCTTGGAAACCAGGGAAAACAAGTCCAATAGATAAAGGACAAATGAAAAGGAATAATAGATGAAAGTCTCCTATTAAGGACTAGATATTTCCAAGAGACATTGTAATTGAGGCCACGACCTGACCTAATTAAACTTGAAACAAAGCAAACAATCATCCACTAGCAAGAAAGGAAACCAGAGAATGAAATTATTGAAACAGAAAAGTAGAATAATATCCTTAATATTGTAGCCTACTAAACCTACAGCATCAAGGTAATTCACATAGAAGGAAATCCAACACCACTGGCTCCTACAACATCTACCTCCATTGTAGGCATCATAGTTTTGAGATTTGTAACCCCTTCATTCCCAAATATTATTTCTCTTGACCATTTCTTAGCTTCTAGTACCTTTAATGAGGACATCTAAGCCTAGGAGTGAAGTTTTATTTCATGTAAACATAGGTTAATTCAAATCAAACAGAACACCAACATCCTTTATTTATAAAAATCACGTTGATTATGCCATAGCTCTATAAGTTTCCCACCACACACAAACCTCCCTCTACTAGGTCCCTAAGGGATTTGTCCCACCTACATCGAGGTAGAATCCTAGGAATATTGAAAAATTTAGAGAGCAAAGTCTCCCCTTGTTGAATACTCAAGCGAAGTAATGTTTGACATGGGATTGAAGATTGTTGTATGCGTTAAAGGAACATTTAGCCTAAAAGTGCCCATGAAAGTTTCATGTAATTTCCGTGTCATAATATGTAAACCAATCAAAATCCTTTAAATTTCAAAAGAGGTACATGTAAATGTGTTTGGAGGGAAACGAGGATTTTTTCTTTTAATTGTGGTTTTTTCTTATCTCCTTATAGGTTTACTCAAATTTCAAGTGTAGGCACTCATTAGATGTGGAATTAAATTCCACATCCAATGAGTACCCATTCTACATATTTTTTAGGAGATCCACATTGATAAAAATTGAGGATACATTAAAAAACTTGTTCAACACACTTTTAATTTATCTTCATTTTGATCATTATGGGTCTTCTTAAAAGTAAGCATAATGGGTAGTCATTGGATGTGGAATTTAATTACCCATCGAACGGGTGCCTAAAATTGAAATTTGAGTAAACCTATAATGAGTTTAGCCAAAAATACAATTAAGAAAATAGTTTTCTTCTTTTCCCTCCTAAATTCATTACTCTTATTTTATTATTTTAACTATTATTTAATTATTTTTCCTTAGGAAGCCACTTTTAGGCTGAAATTTCCTCTAATGTGATTTGCATGTGTGTGGCATGGGGAGAGTGTGTGATGACACCCCCCCAGCCCCAATATTGAATGTTTTGGGATGTGATGGAGTGAAAGTCTCTCCCCACCCGTCCCCCCTCTTGCAACATGGCATTGACCAATACCCAAATCATGGGCCTATTGTTAGCATCTATAATGAGATGCAGTGGCTCCTTCCAAATGGAAGACACCCCTTCCAGCTAAGTTTATGTGAGAAAAATGTCATGATATTGACACCCCAAGTTGACCAAGAAATTTACAGTTTTTTTTTATCATTTAATGATAATGTGAAGTTGTGAAACAATTGATAGAATGCAAAAATTTTTGAATGCAAGAGATAATGTGTTCTAGTTGTTAGATCATAGATAATTTTTCTATAGGTGTCCTATTGATGATTTTCCCAACAGTTCAGATAGCCAATTGGGAATCACCATCAACCTACAATATTGAATATTCTTCATTGATCTCCAATACAAGGCCTTTTTATAAGGAAATGAACTCTGCCACATTATTACCTTTGAAGCCTCAATTTGTAGCGTATAACTTCATGCTTTGATCTCCTCAGTCATGAAAAATCCCTCCATAACTTGCTTGACTAGGATTTATCTGAGAGGCGCCATCAAAATTTAACTTCAAAAAACCCATTGGGAGGGTAAGTGTAGATTGAAGGAGAGGTATTTTATGGAGACATGATATTAGCGGGAAGAGATGAGATCACTAAAGGAGAAAGCTCACGTTTCGTTAAAAGCATCAATTCATTTTGATTTTCTTTCCAGTCCTATTGGCTTCATGCTTTAGAGAGGATGGTCTCATAAATATTTTACTTAATAATTTTATATATTTTCCCTTCTTCATTTTATTTTGTTTAAATTTCCTCTTATTTCTTTCCTTCAATCTCACCAACATGACAAATATAGGAACAAGAATCCATATTCGACTCACAATAAGATTAGTAAGTATGATAGTTTTCAATTTCTTCAATGTTCTAACTATGTTGTAATTATGGTCAGAGAATCCAAAAATGATTAAGAACCACCTCCAAAAATGGTCAGTGAAAGGATAGGAATTTAAGAGGTGTACCATAGTCTCTTCCTAACTTTAGCATAGGGGCACAAGAAAAGGCCCCACAGTCATTTTTTTCTAATTTGATCCCATGAAATGATCTTCCTCTCCATATAAATTATAGAAGTTGTAAAAACCTAAGTTGGTGGCCATTCATTAAAATCTTCCTCCAAAAGGGCTTCTCATGGATGCCCTTGTGATCTGTGACTAGAGAGTAGGATTCCTTAAGAGTGAACATCCATTTTGTTTGATATCCCCATCACAGTTTTTCATGGTCCTAGCCAATGGAAACTTTCCTCTTTGTACATCCTGAGCTAAGGCATCAATGAATCCTCAATTGTTTTCCATCCTCTCCACAACATATAATTATGCATTTTTTTCCAAAAATATTCTATTGTAGTGTAGAATTCTTTGATGTGAATACCTCTATTTCTCTGTGTTCCTCATGATCCTCTAAACATGTCACTTGTTTACAAGCATTTTTCTAAAAGAGTGCAGTACATTGATTCCTAATTGCCTAAAAAACATGATCTTGAATTATAATATGATTGACCTATGTAAATATCCACATAGATGAGCCTAAGGGGCACTCTGTATCACTTAACGATTTTGACTAAGAGGTGTGGCAATATTTCCTATCCCAAATTTGTTTCAAAAGATCATGTCCTCCATGAGTCCACCACCACCATTTTTTATCTCCTAATGCCTTTTTCATTATCCTCAGGTCCCTCGTACCTAAACCCCCGACAAGCATGGAGATACAGAGCTTTTCCTAGGAAATAAATGACCATTTGTTCCTTCTTTGCTCGTCTCCATAGAAAATATACGTAGAGGAAAGTGATGGATTTGGAGATACATTTGGGAGTAGCGAGGGCTAAGAGTTGGTAAATTGGGAAGGCTTGAAGGAAAAGCTCAAGAAGGACCATCCCATCAACCAAATTAAGAGACCAAGCTTATTAGATATCTTTTGAATAATGCCCTGTCAATAGACTAATTTCAAAGAGTTATCTACCAATTAAGCTCCAATGTATTCAGTCGGAAGTTTACCTATGTGGATGTCGATCAAGCATGCTAGGGGTCTCTAAATAATCACATTATTGTTAAAGAAATATATATTTTATTTTTACCCTTTTATCACTATACTTCAAGTGTCCATGAAGCCATTGAGGATAATTTTTAAAGCTCTGGTCTCCTCCATAGTGGAAATTCCAAAGAGAATAATGTCATAAAAAACTTTGTTGATAGGTGGTAGGTAAATCATTACAATAAAGATAGATACCATTAATAATATCCTCATGTCGAGGATCTTTAATATATCTTTCCAATCCCTCAGCTACCAAGATAAATAAAAAGGGTAAGATAGGGTCACCCTGAATAAGACCTCTAGAGTGACCAAAATTTGTGGTTGGAGAACCATTCAAAACAATAAAGAAGAATGGAGTTGAGATTTGCGAATTTATCAAAAAGAAGAATGGAGTTGATATTAGGGAATTTATCAAAGTGATTCACTGAGATGAGAACCCAAAGGCCTGAACAGTTTGTATCATGTAATCCCAATTTGAACAATCATAATATTTATAGAGTTCTAGTTTCATAAGCATGCAAACCCGCTTGGATCTCTTTAGGGATTGGATAACCTCATGATATCCCACAATATTGTTAATGATTTTGCCACATTCAACAAAGCCTATCTACTCTAGAGAGATGATGTTGTTCAATAGATGTTTGAGGAAGTTCACAATGACCGATGATATAATCTTGTACACAACATTACAGAGGGAAATTGTTTGAAAAACAATTAGGGTTATCTACTCTACCACATTTGGGAATTAAAGTGATAAAAGTAACATTGATACCTGGCCATACGTTTTGCAATTAGTGGGATTCTTTGACTAGTGCATGCACTATAGAGCCTATGAATGACCATGAAACCTAAAATAAGTATGTTGTGTAATCGTATATAATATCCCTCATGTATTCTCCTCATTTCTTATAAATGTTTTGCAAAAAGACATGTTTTTTTTTCTATTTTTACCATACAAGTACACATGCACACATAATTGGAGTCTTATAACTACATAACATAATTTTTCAGAAATAAAAAAAAGGAATGATAAGACTCTTTTACTTATGTGTAGTTCAAAAAATATTTTCCTCTTTTTTTTTCCATAATTTTCCCACTAAAATTACTATCTAATTCGAACCAAGCATATTCTTATCTTGGTCATTTAGTTCAAAACCTTATTATATATACATTTTTCCTACCACGCTTGTAGTATAGGTCTATTTTCTCTTCTTCTTTCTTACTTGAAATATGGTCCTATTGATCTTGTAGAAAAAATATGCTTTAAGAGATACTCAGTCTCTATATACTTGTAGTATAGGTCTACTCTCTCATCCCTTTTTCCGACTTAAAATATCGTCCTATTGACCTTGCAAAAAAAATATTCTTTAAAAAAAACTCAAACTCTCTATATATAAGGCACTATCACCATTGCTTGTTCTTACATGTATTCTAGAGTTTTGAATAACTTAAATATCATTATTTTATTCACTTGTGCTCCATCATAATAGTAGTTCTATATATATATAACATTGATATGCTAGTTCATATGTCAACTTTATTCATTTTTCTAGTTGGTAAAACTATTTCAATTGTTATGAAGCTTATAGTTATTTGGTGTGTACAACATGGAAGCCTGCACTGATATGGCGATATGTCAACTCCATGGCCATGTGATTGTCATGTTGATGGATGTGTACCCACCTATACCACTACCTCATGAAGTGTGTTATAATTGATGATCCAAATGTCTTAGGTTTATGATCAATGGTGGAGGTGAATTGGGGTTAGTTCTGCACCACTGCCTTATGAAGTTTGTTATAATTGATGATCCAAATGTCTTAGGTTTATGGTCAATGGTGGAGTTGAATTGGGGTTAGTTTGGAGTAACTACCTATGGCCTCTATGCTATTCCAATTACATCTACACATTCGCAGTTTGAGACAGAGCTCTAAAACTTAGTTTCTGTTCCTTTTTAACCATGACTACAAGGTCATCTCCCTTGCTTCAAGGTCAACTCTGTGCATCTTCAATATTCCAGGATCTAATGGAATTCGTAGGAAACTCTGATAGCAGCTACAAAAAGAATGGGCCTCTTCAGGTTAGGTTTTTCAATTGTATGAGTGACTCATAATGGTTTGTTATAAACAATACTTTTGTTCTTATATACTCTTCTACAATTTTCTTCCACGCTAGTTCTCTTAGATTAATCTCTTAACTTAGTGTATAATTCTTGCTTTTTCTTTTCAAGCGAACCTTGAGCCAAAGGGTCTTCCATGGCATGACCATATCTTACTTGAAACAGTAAGCAGGAGGTGCCCACCATTCTGACTATTGTGTAAAAAATTTCAAGCAAACACTATCTATGTTCACTTTCAACCCTAGCTCAAATTTTTATTTAATTGTAATTTCTAGAAATTGTCATTCTCTTTATTCTGGAGTAGGGTTGCAACGCCCTCTTCCCCTCAATGAAAAGCTAAGTTTTTGTTTGAATTCCTTATTTCTCTTATTACTTTTATTAAATAAAAATTTACTCTTGACCCTTTCTACGAATTCTACATGTTTTCCTTCGCACTTCGCAAGTTTGTCATGTCAATACTGAGTATCCCTATCATGGTTGTCTCTTTTCTTGGATTTTCCATGATTTCTGCTTACAAATTTGTGGCTTATCTAGGCTCTTCTATAATTTCTATACTCCTCCATGGTACTCGACCATGGTGGCCAAGAACCTTCCAACATTCTTCTTGATGATTAGGATTTGAACAAGAAAAGAACAACTGTCCCACTAAGTTCTCCATCCTTCGTGAGATCTTAAGAAAGAAAAAATTTCCTTAAATCTTGCATGCATGATGTATTACATCACCCTAGTAGCTACAGTTTTTACCGATGATAGCCATTTTTTCTAAATACTAAGATTTACCTTTGGATTTCCATTCAAAACTTTTAGTACAATGTTTTCTTTTATTAGTGTTCATCCTTAATTGCCTAGCCAAGTCTGTATGATGATGTTATTACCCTTTGGAAGCATATATAGAAAGGAGTTTTGCAAAAGAGTTTTGTAAAATGACACCACTGGTTGCAATTGATGAAACCATATGGGTATTATTTTCTTCAGTTCTCCTTCATTGTTGAATATATATATATATATATATATATTACATGATTGTGATCTATGGACACTTTGTTAAATGATTTATTTGATGAACTCCTATGTTTTGTGTTTTCTAAATTGTTTGAATAAATATTTTTTTAGGGTTACCTTACTCTCATTGTCAAAATAAAGGCATAGTGCATAGTTACAATCTTTAACATTGTCTTGTTATTTCCTTACATATTTACCTTTTGTATTTTCCAAAGAGATAATTTATCATCTTATCTATTATTTTTCTAAATCATTTGAATAAATAACTTTTTAGGGTTACCTTACCCCCACTTTCAAAATAAAGGCATAGTTACAGTGTTCAACATAGTCTTCTAATTTCCTTACATATTTACTTCTTATATCTTCCAAAGAGATCATTTATCATTTCTCTCCTATCTATTACATCAGATGCTCTCTACCACTCTATTGTATAAATATATGTGTATACCATATTTATCTAGTCTTGAGACGAGAATTCTTGGTAGAACCTCATGTGATCTACCAAACCATTTTCTACTAAAATCCTGAAAAAACTAACCTAGATCATTGTTTAAATCTACCCCTACATACATACATACATACATACATACATACATACATACATACATACATACATACATACAGATATATATATAGATCACATTGTTTGTTATTTCTATTACTACTCTTACCTCGTAAGATGGGAATTGAACCACACCAACAAGTTTGATTGATTAAATCCTTTGTTGTCACATATTTGATATGGTTTTTACTTGCATTCACATATGTTTAAGAATTTCCAGCATAAGATTTTTATCTTTCCCATATATCGACAACTTTTGACGAAATAATAAATTACCACGTAGTAGTTGCAATCTCCTGTTGCAAATTAGAAATACATGCAGTAATAGTAGCACATATAAATATATAAATTAACACAGTCATAAAATTATAGTTAGATATTTAGATGCAGATTCAAATTTTTTGACTTACTTTCTCAGTAATCGCTTTTTTTTGTTTTCTTCTTCAAACATTTCAAACATAGCCAATCACGAGTGAATTAAAAGTATCTGATCACTTATCTAAAGCTCTTCAACGGAATGTATTAAGGGATTTCATGATCCTCCAATCTGTAATTTGGATTTTATAGTGAGTTACCCCTGAGTTCTACTGCTCTTTATCCACTACAAGCAAAGTACCTTATAGTGAAGGTTATAACGAAGGATTTTGGTGCTATAGAATTGACAAAAATTGTTAATGAAACCTCCGCTACAAGATTCATTTGTGGTAGCGGATGTTTTAGCAAAGATAATAATGGAAATTCATCACAACTAAAAAATTATGGGTGGTCAGAGGCTTTAATGGATGTTTTTTTGTGGCGTTCTTAACGGAAAAAAAGCACTAGGGTGCTATCACTATAAAAGAACTAGTGCTATCAATTTAAATAAAAGCACCAATGTTAACCACCAAGGTGTTGAATGAAAACAACAATGATGCTTGAAAGGTATACCTCCCAAGCGCTTGTGTGTTAAACAAATTCCCCCACAAGTACTTTTCAGGAACCGCACAAGTATAGGAAAAAAAGGTTGCAGACTTGATGATTTTATTTAAATTTAAAATGTCGATGCTTATGTATTTTACAAATGCACCAATGCAGTACTAGTATAAAATAAATGGTGTTTTTAATTTGAATACTGCACTGGGGGTGGAAAAAATATTTTGGAGCGGCAATGCACTTGTGCTATGAAAACATTGATGCTTTAAGAATTAAAATGAATAGTGGCACTAAATGCAAACAACGTTGGTGCTTGAAGAGTCTAACGCCTCGGTGCTCATTTTTTTCTGAACGTGATGGTGCTATAATCTTCATGAAAAGTAGTTGGTTGTGAAAAAAAGTATTTCTTGACTGGTCCTGTGCGTATTTGTTTTCTAGGTGCATCAAGATTTATTATTATTATACCATTTATTACAAATGATTCCATTTTTATTATTATAAATATCATTGCTGAAAAAATTGTATTAAGAGTGGTGCACATTAATATACGATGTCTCGGTATC
This sequence comes from Pinus tabuliformis, assembly GCA_031772625.1. NCBI lineage: Eukaryota > Viridiplantae > Streptophyta > Pinopsida > Pinales > Pinaceae > Pinus > Pinus tabuliformis. The sequence goes on from CM062815.1 coordinate 286,856,116, forward strand.
TATTTTCTCTTTTTTAGAAACATTGACTTGCGACAGTGCACTTATGTGATTTTTTAAATCCATTATTCATCGAAAAATCAACATATATCTTATAACACTATTCCTATAAATTATTTTTTTACTAGTACATTTGTATATGATGTTTGGATTAATTTGTTATATCATCATAATTCCCATCTCTTCATTATAATATTTAATTACACATATTTAATTAGTGATGTAACTTTTGACAATGTCATTGGGAAACATAATAAAATAAATTAAAATGTAATTTAGTATATATGAATAAGTGGCTCTTTGTCACAAAAAATGGGATAGTTATTGCTAAGCCCTCGTCTTTCAATTAGGGCATTATTTCCATTACATTCACTACAACAAAAAAGGTTGTTGGTGAGGGTCATGCCTATGATGGACCTTTAAGGTTTGTCACCAATGTTGCATATTGTGATGGTCCTTAAAAAAGTGTTGTTGTGAGTGCATATAGTGACGGTCCTTTAAGGTTTGTTACCAAAGTCATTTTCAATGACACTCTTGGTGAGGGATGTTAAAGGCCCATCACTAATTCTCTCTTTAGTGACACTTCTAGTGACAATCTTTTATTAGCCCTCATCAATGCTCTTTTTGCTGACTTTTGGTGATGGTCAAAATATGTTTGTCATCATTTTTCATTCTAATGATTTTTTTATGACACTATGTGACTATTGCTATATTTCTTTGTCAAAAGATAACGATTTAAGACCATTTTTATGGGGTATTTTTAAGTATGTGTCCAAGGCCACAGTGTTTAGATTCAATAATTTTGTTAACAAGTAATTAGTGTGTATCATTTCCCTCAAGTACTGAGAATATAACTTTCCTATTAGTCAACACATGATTCATATCTCTTAACTTTTAGATGAAATTCCACTAGTGTGTGTAGGAAGCATATTATTCAATGCATTATCAAGCTCGGTCAAGTATATTAATGAGAGAGACCTAACACTCCTCAATGTTCTTAGCATACATTGACATGATTTGGCACACACTAACATTCCTTGGCTTATTGAATGTCTTGGAACATATTTGTACCTAGAACATATTGTCATCACTAGGATGGGAAAGCACATGTTGGCATGCCCTAGCACAACATATCACTCCCCTTGCATGCCCTGTAGTCCTTATCATGCCTAGGAACATCTTGACATGCATTAACATACATTAGCACTTGGAACATATTGGCACTTGTCATGTATTGGAACCTATTGTTAGAGTGCTTAGCATGCGCCTTTTGAAAAGGGTAATGTCCTGACTTATTAATCGTCTTGTGTGCTGATTTCCTTACCTTTTAGCTAGGATATTCCTTGTGTTTCCTTCACTCTCTTTGACACATGTTGGCACACCCTAGAAATATGCACATCCTAGCATGCCTTAGCACTTAGCATGTCTTGGGATGCCTTGCCACTATTTTGCACATGTTAGCACACCCTAGAACTTGAACTCCCTAGCATACTCTGACACTTCTTGATATGACCTGGTATTCCCTAGCATGCCTTACAACTACCTAGCATACCTTGTCACTCCTTCCTTCGCATGTCTAACACTTGTTAACACTACCTCACACACACTGATATTCATTCATTTCCATGCATTTTGGCATAATGCTCCCTTGTGTTTCTCTAGTACTCCCTAACACTCCTCCATATGCATTGGCACTCTCTGGCACACCTTAGCACACTTTGACATGCCCTCTCACTCCATAGCATGTGTAACACTCCCTGACACACATTAACACTTAAAATGTCTTAGCATGCCTAGCATGTGTTGAGATGCCTTGGCATGCTTTGGCATTTGCTAGAATAGTTTTGCATTGGTTGAATATTAAAGTTATTTAACTTGAATGATTGGAAAGTTGGAGAGAAGTGTCCGAGGAAGATTTGACACATAGAATGCAATAAGAATTGGCACTTGGCATTTATTTTCACCTAGAATAAGATAAAAAAATCCCTTTAGGGGTGGTTTGGCTTGCATGATATTTCCAAAACCACCTCTAATTTTTTTTAGGGATTTAGGGGCAATTTTTTGTAAACCCCCCCCCGCGAAAGTCATGAAATTTTTTACTTTTTTGGGGGGTTTTCTAACAACCACCACTATAAGTGTTTTCTCATGAATTTTAGAGGGGATTTCTAAATTATTTCCCCTAAATAATTTTTTCATGGCAGTTTTTTAACACCCCCACCACAAAAAGTCATGAAAATTGGACTTTGGTGTGGGGGGGCGGGGGGGTGGGTGGGGGATGTTTCTAAAAATTGCCTCTAAAAGTTTTCTCACATGAATTTTTTTTGTAGGGGAAGGTTTAAATGACTTCTCCTAAATATATTTTCCACGTTTCTTTTTAAAGCTCACCCGCCACCCCTAAAAGTGTTTTCTCATGATTTTCTTTTGGATGGGTGGGGTTAGATGAATACCCCAAAATATATATTTTATGGTGGTTTCTTGATGATCCCCCTAAAATTCATGAGAATTTAACATTTAGAGATAATTTTTGAAACCCCCCCAAAAAAATCATGATAATTGAATATTTGGAGCTGGTTATTTAACAGCCACCTCCAAACGTTCAATTATCATTAATTTTTGGGGTGTGGGGTGTCCAAAAGCACTTCCAAAAGTTTAATTTTAATGAATTAAAGAATCTGGATTTAAGAGATCTGTGGTTTGTAGATCTGTGATGATAGTTATAGGCTAATGTAGAGGATGGAATGGTTGCAGTTAATGTGACTATTGATCTAACCTACTGAAGAAGAAGGAAGGCTGAAATAAAGAGAAGAAGGATGAATTGAAAGTCCCATTCTCCCCCATGTCTAACAAGTTGTAGTTCCCAAACACTGGTGAAAGGTGACTTCTGCTACAAATGATAATGGAAATGCTGATACAAAGAACCAAACTGCTGCAAATCTTTGTTGAGATCACAAAACCATATATTTTTTAACAACTACATGCCCATGTAAAATATTTCATATGTGAATAAATGGTTTTCATGTCGAACATAAGAAATAATCATTGGATTACCAACCATTGACAAATTCATTAACCAATGTGAGATATCCCACCTTTGATGTCAATCGGAATCAAGGCACTAGGTACATTCTACTAGCCTTGAATGGATTTGTCAAATTCAAATGGACTGCAAAATTCATTCACTAGGGAACATTGATGTATATCCTTAGTACCTTATCTCCCCCATACCTTATCTAACCCTAACCTTAGTCCCAGATAATTTTTTGATGTCGATGCCACAAGGTTTGTTGGCAGGTGGGCCTTAACGAATCCCACATTAACCAACGCGAGTATAAACATAACCAGGGATACATGACTTGAAGAACTCATATAAATTTATAAATTTTATTGGGAATTTTGCCCGCTAGCTACCTGTTTTTGAAGCAAATTCCTTGTCTAGTTGTGGCAGACAAGTTGGTTTTCACAAAAGGACATTTTTCTCTTTACTATTTTCATTTATTTAGTACAATACTAAGTTTCCTACTATACTAAAGAAAAGGCGTACTCCTTCAAGTGAAAGACAACTTCCAATGAAGCCATATGCGGATCAGGTACAAAGATATATTCATGCTCATATTTAACATATAAGAGTTAGAATGTACAAGAGCATGAGAAATCAACAACTTTGAAAGATGTGATACAAAGAGTATTTGAATATGAGAGTGGTACTTTGACTAGATTGTGATCTGGAACCAATGCTCGATGTAATATTGGTGGTATTGGATCATTTCTTGATTTGGACCATTCTGAAAGTCATCATAGGTGATGCCAAACAAACTTGGATAATTGGTCTCTGGAATGCATGCAAGGCTTGTTGCTGGGCATGGTGAAAGTTCTTCGATCTCATGTTCAGCTGGATTCTACCCATCAGATTTGGTAGAAGATTTATCAATCTCCTTGGTAGATAGGCATGGGGAATCAAGGGATATTTCCAAATCCTCTTCTGGCTATGGAGAGACAGATAATTTCTTGAATGTGGTGAAGATGAAATCTTCGTGAGAGGCAGATATACCAGCTACTACTAGGATTTGAGAAAGTACTTTGAGGGACATTCTTCAATCTCTCGATCATTCTTCGAATTTCTCCTGATGTTTTATGATCCCTGCCTAACAACATTGATTAGTACGAAGGGGTTCTTACAACACCCGAAAAATGTTCTCTTTAAAGAGATTTGAAATTTTAATATAATGAATTAAAAACTGCTAATTGCAATAAAATGCACTAAAATTTCTTATTTGCACAGCCAAACTTTGGACCAACCCCACAATAGTGTATGCATGGTTCTGCACTCACGTCTTACCATACACTATCCGCCCTTTGATTGCCCTTCAACTATGATCAGAAAAAAAACTTGTGAAAGAAGCTAAGCTCTAATCCCTTTATCACCTCCCCGACACAAGCGAAGGTGAGATCAAAGCATCTAACCTAAATTAACATCCAATTCCTATTTCTGAATTAAGTACACAATGCAAATAAACAATTTAAATCTCAATCTAAATCAATCAAGCTTAATTTCAGTGCAAGTAAAATTTAAATACAATGAAACCACACTAATATGTTAACTATGAAATGCTCAGAGGCTAATTACAAAATTAAAACTATGCTTAATGAAAGAAGAATTCATTTAACACACATTGATGCTAATCGAAAATAGAGAATCCTGTTCTAAAAGCATGCACACTAAATCTAAATTCGAGGTCTCACAAATCTACTACTTTACTTAATCATCAAAACACTAAATTACTGCAATGACAATTTCAAGACTAAAGTAATTCAATTGCAATGCCAATTCAAACCTAGACTACTCTTAATTAAAATAGAAATACTTTAGCTACAAGATTCATATTGCATCTTATGGAAAACAAAATCATTCAAATTGAAATCAAAATGTTGAACTATAAGATTCATATTGCATCTAATGGAAAACAAAATTACTCCAATGAAAATCGAAATGTTCAACTATAAGATTCAGATTGCACTCATGAAAACATTTGGTAATGAAAATCACTCTGCAAATCTAATCCCTATGATTGGAATGAACTACAGAAAATGCTTCTAGGTAGTGATGGGACATTGCCACTGCTGGAGAAAGTTAGATTAACTTAATGGAAATAAAATTCAAAACAACATCATAATACTTACAAAGAATTTAGAGATGAAAGAAAATTCAATTAAGATGCAATTATTATTACAAAAGAGCTTCAATCCATCATTTATTCCTTCCCTGCTTCTCTTCCTTTTACAAACTTCAAAATATTACAATACAAACCATGTCTGAGCCATTTACAAGATTTACAAGGAAAATTAGTTATTTTCCTCAATTATGGAAAAATGAACAATTTTAACAAACTAACCCCAAAGATATTGGCATATCTTCCTAACCATGGCGAATTTTGGAATACTATTTGGAGGAAACCTATATTGTTATATTTTAAACAGAAACCTCTCTTGGATAGACCTCATTAAAATCCATATCCTTGGAAATCATTCCCCAAAGTTGGTTGTCTGGCACTTTTTACAAGATTATAGAACTTTGGAAAAACAATCATTTTTATAAAAACGACCTCCAAGACCCACTTATAACTTCTATAAAGATTTGAATCTCGAGAAACAGGTTTGGATATAGATAATTTGTTATATGGTTAACAAATCCATTTTGTTAGAGTTTCCATATTCACCTCGATATGCACGAAAATCAAGGTTAAACTTGGCAGTTTTGAAACTATGCACATTTTGAGAAGATTTGTTAATTACCTCCTAGGGACCCATGTGCATGATCTAGTTGCAATCCGACACATGGAAAGGTATTAAAAATTTATTTTGGACAATAACCTCCCTCGGTTTTCCCCGGAAGCATGCCGAAATATCGAAACTCCAAATTGGATATTCTCGTACTCTACTTGTACCAACTAGTTCAATTGACTTGTGAAGAGTTTCGGCGATGGAACCCTGGGAAAAATGAACTTAGAAAGAAAGTCATTAGTAAATCATGGTAAAATCATCTTTAATCATAGAAAATATAATAAAACTATTGATAATCAACCTTGAGGCTTAACACATGAATTGGCAACAAGTGACGGACTTATGGTGTGAAACGAGTGTAATAGTACATGAATATAGGTTATGAATGGTGGTATTGAATGATTAAAACATGGGAGTATTTGAGGCCCAACAAGGATCCAGTTTGACCCCAATAAGGTTTCCATTATCATAAGGGTCCCTATCCCTCAAAATAAAAGGGATGTTAGATGTTTTCTTGGGCTAACTAGGTATTATAAAAGATTCATTAAGGACTTTATCAAGTTTGCTTCACCTCTATTTGGATTGTTGACTAAATATTCAAAATTTTGTTTGATAGAGAGATTTTAAGAGGAATTTGAATAACTAAAAGAGAAGTTTATCATTGCACCAATTCTTGGAGGTATCGATTAGGAATTGTCTTTCCACATCTGTACAGATGCATCAGACAAAGTTATTGGAGTAACTTTACGATAAGTAGAACGAAAATTTCCATGTGTGATATATTTCATCAGTAAGAACCTCTCTAAATTTGAGCTTAATTATATAGTTACTAAAATATAACTCTTAGTTGTGATGTGCTCTTCGAATAATTTTAAGCATTATATCAATCGACATCAAGTCTTTGTCTATATTGATCATGTAGTGATTAAATACTCAGTGAATAAAAATGATGTTAATGCTAGAATCATTAAATGGTTCTTATTGTTGCATCAATTTGATCATACGATTGTTGACAAGCCAACGAAAGAAAATGTGGTTGCATATTTTTTGTGTAGATTAGCATTTCCTACCGGAAATGAGGAGATAACAGATGATGAAGATATGGATGAACAACTTTTTTCTATATTGTTGTTGTATCCTTGGTTTGATGGTATAGAAAATTACTTGGTTATTGTGAGGCTCACTCCTAATCTATCGTCTAAGGAGAAGAGAAAAAGTGTTAGAAAAGGTACCCATTTCACCTCGATTGAGGGAAATCTCTTAAAATTGGGGCTAGATCAGATTTTGAGAAGATGTGTGAGGGAAGAGGAGGTATTTGAAATCATTTCATCATGCCATGATGGGTCTTGTTGTCACTCGTTGCTAAATGTGTTTTCAGCTGTGAAAAGGGTGAAAAAGTGTAGTGAAGTTTGAAGCCATCTCTTAAGCCACATAAGATCTCAGAGATAAATCAAATGCTTTCCATTGCATAGTTCTTGGAATGAGGTTTCCAACAATATATCGAAGTCCAAAAATGGACTTTTGGATCAAAAGTTAGACCAGATTAAAGCTGCCCTTTGAAAGCAAAAAAACAAAGAGAAAAAGATCAAGGGTAAAAATTATCGCAAATCGCAATCGAATTTTTTCAAAGAAAAAAGTAGGGGAGGAGTAAGCAAACTTGTGATCAACGATCGTTGATATTGGTGATCTTCGGTGTTAGAGCTGAGGGGTGAATCGGAGATCAGAGGTCTTACAATCGACGAGGCGATCGAAGGTTCGGGATGATCGGTGATCGAAGGTCCAAGAGCATATCACATATCGCATATTAAGGTACATGGCCCATAGTCTATCGCATATCAAAGGTCCTAACAATAAACAGATATTAGTGATCACAACAGTGTATTGCAAATCGGTGAATCGACGGGGTGACAACACTAAATTATTGTGATATCTCGAGTAGTGATATGATAGTGTAAATCACTAGGGGAGGCCGAAAAGCATTTAACAAAGAAATTTAGTGAAAAACCAAGGGCAGGTGGGCCCTTTCTCTCTCCTCCAGTGGGACCACGTGGTAGAATGCTATTGGATCTGATAAAGACCCAGGGTAGCTCGTGTCATCATGATGTGGCAGCACGGAGGACATGTGGCATGCAGATTCAACATTTTGAGGGGTCCTAAGAGGCCAAAACAGTGCCACACATGTCACCAATGACAAGGGGAGACGTGGTAGTGGATGGTGTTACATTGGCAATCGTAAATCACAGGATAAGGCATGTTGTTATGATGAAAATGAAGTCTGGTTGATCTTCATTTTCAGTATTTTTTTACAATTCCGATCTTGGGCCTGTGGGTTATGGGCCCACGAAGCCATCCTGAGACTTCTCACAGTCTCCTTAACTTGATTGCACAGCACTTTCTGCTGATCCAACCACAATGAAAAGTCATCTCTCGCCAAGCCGTTGCTTCCCGACTCTTCATCTGATTCATCTTCTTCATCCACACACAACTTTCTTCCGCTTGTTCAGCTCATTCTCAGTCCACACACGTGCGTGCATCAACTTTTGGACCTTCGTCATCCTCATCGAAGGGAGGCTTCGATTCCTCGGTCGCATCTTACTTTGGCGCAGGTTCATTCACAGCGACTGGCTCCTCGTCAGCATCACGGCTGCTCGATCTTCTTCCACCGGCTGCCACTCTTCTGACTGTCACGATGTCATCAATCTTCAAGATCATCCGAACACATTCTGTTGCCAAGGATATTGTGCTAGTACTCACCAGTAGCGGCTGAACCACATTCTCTTCCAAGATGTTTGTTATCTCACCATTCGCATGTCGGTTTCGAAGTTCTGTGACAATTGCAATTGGATTCAAACCTGCATTTTCAGCCAGCGTGTATGGAATGACTTCTAGTGCTTCAGCAAACGCATGAATACAATAACTCTCCATTCCCTGCAAAGTCTTAGCCCACAAACCTAACTGCCTTGACATTTCAATCTCCGCGCACCACCCCCAGCAATCAAAAACCTCGACACACGCTCGCTTTCATAGTCTGCCTCATAAAAAAACAAACCTAAGACATGCCTGTTCCGTGGCATTCCTATTTTCATTTTCAGTTGAAAAGAAAACCAGAAAACGATTCAAACAAAAACACACTAAGACATAAATTCACAAAAACACATTTGTATTATGCACAAACTTAGATTACAGGTTTAAGGCATCTCAGCCTTAATCAAAACTCTCCAGCGACTACATTTTTCCTTTTCTCTCACACAGGATTTTTCTTCTTTTTTTTTCTTCTTGATTCACTCATGAATCCTTCCCTTCTTATTACAACACATTCAGTTTTAACTGATTTTTAACTAAAATTAGTTTATTAACCGAATCTTGTTCAAGATTGCCTTGGCTGTCCATGTGGTTGTCCACTTGTCCTCTTCCTCTAATTTTCTTTCATTGACATGTCCGGATGCTCCTGCATCAGACTCCTGAGGTACAAAAATTATGACCTCCTGGTCATATGCTCCCAAGGTACAAAATTATGACCTCCTGGTCATATGAGTTTCCTTCGCAATTCTACCCACTGTTTCCCTTTGTCAGTGGAACTGCCTTCTGCCTTCTGTGAGCTGCAACCAAACCTCTACCATAGCAAGTCCTCCCTGCTACCAGATGCCCTACCAAGCTTCTCCGCTGAGGTTAGTCCTCTCGGCATCTCCGCGGTTCTCTCCTCTCGAACCAATTGAGCACTCCTGCTCCAGGTTTGCTGCAATCTTCTCACCTTCACAAACAAACTGTACCTCTTCTTTCAAAAACTCCTCTCCGCAGGAAATCTTTTCCGCTCTGATATCACTTGATGAAAATGAAGTCTGGGTGATCTTCATTTTCAGTATTTTTTTACAATTCCGATCTTGGGCCTGTGGGTTATGGGCCCACGAAGCCATACTGAGACTTCTCGCAGTCTCCTTAACTTGATTGCACAACACTTTCTACTGATCCAACCACAATGAAAAGTCATCTCTCGCCAAGCCGCTGCTTCCCGACTCTTCATCTGATTCATCTTCTTCATCCACACACAACTTTCTTCCGCTTGTTCGACTCATTCTCAGTCCACACACGTGCGTGCATCAACTTTTGGACCTTCGTCATCCTCATCGAAGGGAGGCTTCGATTCCTCGATCGCATCTTACTTTGGCGCAGGTTCATTCACAGCGACTGGCTCCTCGTCAGCATCACGGCTGCTCGATCTTCTTCCACCGGCTGCCACTCTTCTGACTGTCACGATGTCATCAATCTTCAAGATCATCCGAACACATTCTGTTGCCAAGGATATTGCGCTATTTCTCACCAGCGGCTGAACCACATTCTCTTCCAAGATGTTTGTTATCTCACCATTCGCATGCCGGTTTCGAAGTTCTGTGACAATTGCAATTGGATTCAAACCTGCATTTTCAGCCAGAGTGTATGGAATGACTTCTAGTGCTTCAGCAAATGCACGAATACAATAACTCTCCATTCCCTGCAAAGTCTTAGCCCACAAACCTAACTGCCTTGACATTTCAATCTCCGCGCACCACCCCCAGCAATCAAAAACCTCGACACATGCTCGCTTTCATAGTCTGCCTCATAAAAAAAACAAACCTAAGACATGCCTGTTCCGTGGCATTCCTATTTTTATTTTCAGTTGAAAAGAAAACCAGAAAACGATTCAAACAAAAACACACTAAGACATAAATTCACAAAAACACATTTGTATTATGCACAAACTTAGATTACAGGTTTAAGGCATCTCAGCCTTAATCAAAACTCTCCAGCGACTACATTTTTCCTTTTCTCTCACACAGGATTTTTCTTCCTTTTTTTTCTTCCTTCCTTCTTTTTTCACTCATGAATCCTTCCCTTCTTATTACAACACATTCAATTTTAACTGATTTTTAACTAAAATTAGTTTATTAACCGAATCTTGTTCAAGATTGCCTTGGCTGTCCATGTGGTTGTCCACTTGTCCTCTTCCTCTAATTTTCTTTCATTGACGTGTCCGGATGCTCCTGCATCATGTTATGTCCAAGTTAAAATTAAAATTCTGATCATGCAATAAAGGGGCTCCAATAAGGGGGCCAGCCCGCGGTCACATAAAGGGTTGAAGAACCAAGATCTAAGCACTAAAGGGGTATCAACGATTGGAGATTGGAGATTGGCGAAGTTCAAATGTCACAACTCCAAGTTAAAAGTCCTCGATTGCAAGCCACCAATAACAAGCAACCGATAGTGGGCCAAGCACTTGATCATAGTCCCTGATCATATGAGAAGAAATGCAGACAATGGCTAAACAAAAGGAGGCCAAGGAGCATCGTAAATCCCTATTATGTATCACCTTTAAGAGTAAAATTCTTGCTTTCGTAAAGAACCAATAGCATGGTACAAGGCTATGAAGGTAGATGGGTTGGCAACTGAAGCATTGAATGAAGTCTAGTGCAGCGGTAAATCATTATGGGGGGATTAGGAAGAATTAATGGATCCACATGGAACTTCACTCAGACACGTAATGAAGCATTGCCCGTACAAAATCTGCTTATGCTCTGTAACAAGCAACCATAGTCAATCACTATCAGTTCTAGATAGTGGGGGAGTCGGGAAATGAAGATGAAAGTGATAGGAGCCGGTTGAGCAACAAGAAAGGCACATCATGGTAGAGATGTGGCCCGATTAGAGATCTTCATAGGAACAACAGATGGATACTTCCTGCCATCATCTTTTAGTTTTATTATTTCTAATTATTCTATAAATTTTGTTTATTTCCAACAAGGGAATCAAATCCCGATTGTAATAATTTGGGTAGCAGGACTTCACTCGCTGAGACAACTAGTCTGTGAGATATATGGAGCTCAGGCCAAGATATTTCGTAACTATTTTAAAAATATTTCCCTCTCCTTATAAAATGATCGAGGTTGTGGAATTTTGCACTTGCAGTGGTCCAACTTATTGTGTTCCATTTTGGTTCTAATTGCCTGTTCATGAGGGACTTGAGCTGTAGATTGTTCAATGTAAATGGACTGGTGAATGGGACTCATTTTTTAGATTAATGAAACTCCTTGGTGATTCCAATCATGGAAATCAGCAATATGTTTTCCCCTCTGTAGATCTCATTCCACATATGTTTTTCTTTTTGTAAAATAGTGTGTTGAAGCTACATGTTTCATCCTTGTTAATGGTTGTATATTTGTTACTAAGTAGAAATAGTAGCTGTGTTAGCTACAGATTTACTTAAGTACCTGTAATGTGTACATTTTTACTTAATCTTTTGGTGATAAATTTGCCCATGAGTATCTCGCCTGAAACCATGACTAGCTCCAATCCTTCCTCTATCTCATCTCCTCCCTCTTCCATATTTATACTAGAACATTGTAATAGCCCTGAAATAAAAACATGTAATTAACTAGATTAATCATGCGATTTATAATCAACACACAATTTATCAACTAATTAACATCAAATTTCAAAAATATGAGTACAGACAACTTACCTATGGCGATGATGTTTCTCAGTTGTGATTTCAGGGTTGAACACTAGTTGAATTCTGCTAACTGCAACAATGTCTTGGGGATGAATCTCCACCCAACTGTAGGCTCCATTGCGCAAAATCTTGCTACAACTGGCCACTCCTGAGCCCTCAATCAACATACTACTGCAAGGGAATCCTTTGTCTCACAACACTATTTTCCCAAGAGAATGGATGATAGAATCATGGAATGATGGAATGTCTGTCATCTTCCTCACCATCTATTAAATAGAGCAAACATTTGAAGGGGAACCACATGCACACACTCCATGTGTCAACATGCAACTTTACTGGTTTCTTATATTATTATTTTTTTTTTACTTTTTGATAGCTTTACTGATTTTTACTGATTTTCTATTTATTTTTTATCTATATTTATTTAGAGCTTTAGTATTGATTTATTATTTTATTATTATTTATTATTTATTTACTATTACTATTTTTTATTTACTGTTTTTTATTTATTTTCTTGTATTTTAATATTATATTATATTATTTATTATTTATTATTTTTATTATTTTTATTATTTATTATTTATTATGAAGGGACATTACGTACACCCCCACTTTAAGCAACTTTATCTCGAAGTTAAGTTGAATTATTTAACATTTTATTTTGTTATTTATTACTTCATGTTCGCTGACACCCTCTGCTGAACTAGTATAACCAGCAGGCATCGAAAGTTTCACAACACCTGGGAAATCCCAAGGAATCTCTGTCCTTTTTCCCATTTTTGGAACTAGGCATAAGCCTCCTCAGTCTGTACCCTAGTCCAAGGTTGGCCCCAAGGCTCGCGCTTGACTCAGACCTCATCTGCCCCAAGGCAGGCATCCAGTACAGTGCTCAATGTCTCTGGGCATCTCGCAAGGTTGGCCCACTCCCTCCACAACTCACTAAGGCGCACAACCCCAGGCATCGAAGTCCTTACACCCCTTCCAGGCTTCGACATCCGAATACAATATTGGGCACCTAGCCTTCAATATCAGACACTTGGCCTCCTCAAGATGGTCCCATAGCCCTCAAAAGCTATCCATCAAGAGCTATACAAGACAAAGGAACCACTGGTATATGTAGTGTTGATTGAGTTTGTACCCAGCCCATATGGTGTTACTTATTCTCCCTTGTGCGTATGGGCTCACACGAGATCATCAAATAAACTAGCCCTCTCAGCCCATTTGTGGAGTCTTGTCAATCATCGCACCTCAACATGCAACCAATGCATTAGCTATACCATCATAGTATCATAGAAAAGAATCCTCATGCCAAGTCTTGCATGTCATCATGAGAAGATTTATCATTGTTAATCGCAACATTATGAATAATAACGAATTGCATCCTCATGCATGTCATAAATTTGTACACAAATATCACATGCTTCACCTCATGAAATACCATCATGAGTTATAACATCAACATATTTTCATCAAAGACATTTCAAGACTTCACATAATAAATGAACCACATGTCAATAAACCTCATATTATAACATCATAATTCCTATGCCACGTTATGCATATCATGTCCATGATGAGTATTCAACATTAAATACCTATCATCACATAGTAAATGAATATGTCAATATACCTCAATATAGCATCATAATGCCTATGCATATCATCATCATCATAAGGATACATCATCACTATAAGAACCACATGTGCATCATTATCCTCCTACCATTATATCATGAAACCTCATGTAACATTATACTCAACATCATAAAAGTAGCCCCAAAATAAAAAAATGTAATAAATTAGATTAATCATGCGATTTATAATCAACACATGATTTATCAACTAATTAACATCAAATTTAAAAAATATGTGTACAAACAACATACCTGTGGCGATGATGTTTCTCACTTGTGATTTCAGGGTTGAATGCTAGTTGAATTCTACTAACTGCAACAAAGTCTTGGGGATGACTCTCCACCCAACCTTAGTCTCAATTGCACAAAATCTTGCTACAACTGGCCACCCCCGACCCCTCAATTAACGTACTACTGCCAGGGAATCCTTTTCCTCACAACACAATTCTCCCAAGGGAATGGATGATGGAATGCCTCTCATCTTCCTCACCATCTATTAAATAAAGCAAACATTGGAAGGGGAACCACATGCACACACTCCATGTGTCAACATGCAACTTTACTACTTTCTTGTTTTATTCTTTTGCTTTTACTTTTTGATAGCTTTACTGATTTTTACTGCTTTTCTGTTTATTTTTCATTTATATTTATTTAGAGCTTTAGTATTGTTATTTATTATTTTATTAATATTTATTATTTATTTACTATTACTATTTTTTATTTATTTTTTATTATTTATTTTCTTGTATTTTAATATTATATTATATTATTTATTATTTATTATTATTATTATTGTTGTTGTTATTTATTATTTATTATTTATTATTAAGGGACATTACAAACATTGTGGCTTAGGATTCTGCATTGCAATCAGCTGTACGCACCGATTTCCATCCTCTCTTTCCTCCTCTTCACTTTACTGCAATGTCAAGATTAAGTTGCCTATTGTTGTGTGTCGGCCACCAGAACTAGACATTTCTCTCTGAGGTTGGCTCGATTTAACCCCCTGAACATTCAGATCCATGTGTTGGCTTGAGTGTACCTTAATGATAGAATATTGAACCAAGCACTGTTTATTCCTTTTTTTACTGCGTGACAATTGGAGTGCGGTAGGAATCCCCATTGATAATCTTCGAAAGCACTCATCTATCTAATATGTCCTAGGATCTGGTCTACAATCAAACTAGGGGTTGTCTCTAGGAAGCTTTCTATGTCTCCCTAAGCACTTGTTCTACGGGTCCCACAAAAAGGGACAATATCTTTCTAGCACCATTTCCGAGGATCGTATTGAAGGATTTTTCCCTTGGGATGTGACAAATTTTTACATTCCCTATGTTACGTGATCAAGGGAAGTGTGGGTTGAACATCCCACCTTGGTGACTCCACTATTTCAATTTTATGGTAAAAATCTTGGCAACTCCATTGTCCATATCTCTATTTGATCATCCTGGCTTTCAAGTAACCTCATACTCACTCTGATGCTAAATCGGTTAGAAGCTTTCCCTACCATTGAACTTGAGATCACTCACCTAGGAAGGTTTTTGAAATGGCCATTCGTGAGTTCCTGGCCAATGGATTTGCCCCACTGGATTTTTCTTCTACTGCTGGTTCTCCCAATCGTGTCCCTTCGTTTCATGAATGGAAAACATATTTTCCTAGATTCAGTGGAAACACATACAAAAGGCCTGAACAACACCTCAAAGATTTTCATGAATGCATGGAACAACAGGATATTTTTCTTGAAGATGTACAAATGAAACTGTTCATGTATTCTTTACACGACAATGCTAGAGCTTGGTATAAAACAATACCTTGTGGAAGCATATCTTCTTTAAAGTGTTTTCACATTGAATTCAACCATTTTTGCAAAATATTATATCCATGGGATGCTCTGTTCAAAGATTGTTGTGCATATTTTACTATTGAAAATGTTCATGAGGTTAATGACTTTGTTGAAGATGTTTTTGGAGCTCTGCTCTAAGAAAACATCTACTCACATTAAGAAGAATCACCTAGTGACCAAGAAAGAAAAGAAAGAAACATCATCGAGCTGCAAATAAACACTCAGAGATCTTATTCATCTGAAATTGATGATCGTCCTTCTTATGATGAGTATGAATCCGATGGGATGTCAATCCATGCAAACTACAACATTCCGAGTCATAGGAAGATGCACAGAAAGAAGAGACTCTAGGCCACGATTCCCAACCTTTGCCTGGAGAACAATTTCAAGAACCTCCTCCAATTTATGATTCAAATTATTCTCAAGGGGATAAGATGGTCATGGATTAGCAAAGCGATATACTTACAAAAAGTGGAGAGAGGGCTTCCAGTGACAAATTTTTCAATAAGAGCCCAATGTTGAAGAGCCAAGCAAAGTCAATGGCTACCTGTTGTAGAAAGATTCATCCATAGAAACTATTCAAGAAAGGGAGACAACTACAAATTTTCCTCATCAGTTGCATGATCGATTAGCTAACTAAATGGCATCTTTCTTTGGCCTGCAATAGTATACATGTTTTCCAAGGTATGTGGAAAACATTTTGTCTAAAGCTCTTATGGGGTGCATGAACATGTTAGCCACGCATTTTTAGGAAAAAAATCCCATCAGAAGGTTCATGGATGATATTAAAATAGTTGATCATCAACTACCAAGGTGCGGACATATATCAAAAA
Source organism: Pinus tabuliformis (assembly GCA_031772625.1). Classification (NCBI taxonomy): domain Eukaryota; kingdom Viridiplantae; phylum Streptophyta; class Pinopsida; order Pinales; family Pinaceae; genus Pinus; species Pinus tabuliformis. The sequence continues at coordinate 286,872,685 of CM062815.1, forward strand.
TTTTGTCCAAAGCTCTTTCATGGTGCATGTTGGTTGTAATTTTTATATTCAACAGCATGAAGGCATTAGGTCTAGCACTCAAATTTTGGCTTAGCTCCATTGGGGAGTTGAACTCACTTAGGTGAGTTGAGCCCTGTATGTAAGTAGGAATTGTACATAAATAAGCTCACTAGCTGAGTATTTACTTTTCAATTGGTAGCATTTATTTTTATTCATTTTAGTTTGATGAGGAAAGGACTCTCTATGAGTAAAATTTCATGGAGATTTTATGGTTATATAAGTTTCATTATATTTTTTAATCCATGCCCAATGGTGAAGGTACTAGTCTACAGGTTCTCAACACTTTTCCAGCAAGGCACTGTCCCTAGATGGAGCCAATGTTGTCACTCATTGCTAAATGTGTTTTCAGTTGTGAAAAGGGTGAAAACGAGAAGTGAATTTTAAAACCATATCCCAATGCATGAAATCTCTCAAAGCTACATTGTGCCCTCTCCATTTCATAGTGATCAGAACGAGCTTTCCAACGGCATATGGAAGTCCGAAAATGAACTTACATATCTGAAGTTAGACCAAATTGAAGATCCCATTCGAAAGCCAGAAAACAAAGAGAAAAAGACCAAGGGCAAGGCTCATTGTAAATCCCAATCAGAGTTCCATGGCCCATAGTCTATCTCATATCAGAGGTCCCAACAGTCAATAGATATCGACAATCGCAACAACGTATCGCAAATCATTGAATCGACGTGAGAGCTGGGTGACAACACTAAATATTACGATATCATGAGTTGCGATATGATAGTGTAAATCATCGGAGGAAGCCGAAAATAATTTAACAAAGAAATTCAGTAAAAAAATAGGGGAAGGTGGGCCCATTCTCTCTCCTCTAGTGGGGCCATGTGGAAGTACATTATTGGATCCGATAAATATGCAGGGCAATTGACGTCATCATGACATGGTAGTACAGAGGACATGTGGCAGTACGGAGGACATGTGGCAGTGCGGAGGACACATGGCAGTACGGAGGACACATGGCAGTAAGAAGGACATGTGGCATGCATATTCAATGTTTCAAGGGGTCATAAGGGCCAAAACAGGGTGGCACGTGTCACCATTCACAAGGTGATACGTGGGAGTGGATGATGTCACATCGGCAATCACAAATCATAGGATAAGGCATGTTGTTATGTCCAGGTTAAAACTTCGATTGCGATCACGCGATAAAGGGGCTCCAATAAGGGGGCTGGCCCACAGTCACATAAAAGGCTGAAGACCCAAGGTCTAAGCACTAAAGAGGTATCAACGATCGATTTTCAGTGAACTTGAAATGTCGTAACTGGTGGGCTCCAGTATTGTAGCAATAATGCTACAACTCCTGGACCTTCCTTCCTTAGTTTTATCAACCCGGTAGTTCGTAACAAACTTGGAAGCGACGGTGCTGTATGCACAAGTACTAGCTCTTGCCGCAGCTATCACTTGGTCAGCTGGCACAAGTCCGCTAGGGGCTGAAGCCAACTTCTATGAGCTCTTAGAAGAAGCTTTTTAATTGATGGACGAAAGCTAATCTCAAAAGAAGCTAATCTATTTTCAGAAAGGAACTGAAAGCCAACAAGAAACGCAAACCCTAGCAAACCCTAATTCTACCAGCTAGTCTCACTGATGTAGAGATGGGAATGCAAACTACTGAAAGCAATGCCATTACTTCTATGAAGGTGAAATGCATGTGTTTAGACTACCTCTATCTGAAGAAAACACTTTTTGTATTTTTGTTTCAATTATTAGAATTATCATGCATGTGCTTTTAACTAGTTTCTTTACTTGTGCAGAGGTGGATCAAGGAAGAGGAAGGCTTGAAGAAGGTTGGGAGAGTTCAGATAGGGTCTAAGGGGTCCCTAACACCCTTCCAGAGAGTCTCACAACGTTTGGCTCCAAGAAACTGTGTTTATGAGCTTCTACAGGAAGTCTGCAGGGGGTCTACAGGATGTTCAGTAATTCCTACAGGATGTTCTACAATCGGACTTTGGGTGATGGGTGAGTGGAAGAGGCTGCATGGGTGGATAGGGAGGTAGGAGAGGGGTTTGTAATGCCTTAGTGACCGAGAGATGAGATGATGAGGGGGTGTGCTAAGCTAGTTTGTTTGGAGGAGAGTAGATGGAATGGAAGGCCGAAAAGGGAGGATAATGTGGGCAGTAGTGTAGCTGAGAGACAAGGGGTCTGGTTGGGAGATGAGTAACTGGCCTGGGCAAGGCTTAGAAGGATGAGAAGGTGAGGGAGTAGTACTGCACAGTGCAAACTGAATCAAATCATCCACGTCTTGCATATAATCGAAACATTCCTAACTGTTTAATGGAACTAATGAACAACAACGTTATTCTTAAGGAAAAGCCATGTATGGTACTGAAGCAAACAACATTCCAAGAGGTCTGAACGCATGGACAACTTCTACAAACGAAAATATTGCACCACAGATTGCATGAATTTGTAAACCAATGTTTTTGGTGGGCAGCACTGTCTGCAATTCCAGCCCCTAGAAAGAGGTGAAAATGAGTGTGCAGGCAACCCCTTTTTTAGAACTTTTATCAACTCCAATCTCTTCACTCTACTCTAAACAGCTAAAGCAATTCTGTCTTATGAGAATGACCTACTTAACCACACCAAGAAATCTAACTCAGCAAACTGCGTTCTAAATGCATGTAAAGAAAAAAAAAACCATAATGCTGAAGAAAAAGATAACAATACAAAGGAAGGAGGCCTTAGGCTCTTAGGTTGGGCCCAACCTCGAGAGCTATGGCTCCTTTTAAAAAATTAGGACTGAGATCAAAGAGGACTGCTTTCCATTAAAAAACAATAATCATAAGTCAAATAGCATGCCAATAATTGGCTACAAAAGAGAAAAACCAAACTAGCAGCTCGTAGTGCAGAATGTGCAACAATGTTTCAAAAGTCCTTTTCGAAGGCTAAAGCCTTAGCATTTATACATCACGAGGCCCCAAGCTGGCCTCCTAAATTACTGGGACTCAGCTGACCAAACTAGGAGTGAACTGCTGCTTCCTCAAAATCCGTTTGGCTGCCTTCTAATCCGGTTGTGGTGGCTGTTAGAGCTCAGAGTTGGGGGTGAAGATCCCGAGGAAGGCCTTTTAATGCTGGACAACCCTCCTACGAATCCTCAACCCCATCTTGGCTGTCTCCTTGTCCTTATCTACTTGGTTTTGTTCCAATCATGTGTCAAAAAACCTGAAATGAGCACGTGTTAGCCACCTAGGAATAGTGATTGCCCTTATTCGTACAAATGACATAAATATACTAAAAAATGATGCATAAGTTATGAAAAATGAAGGATTGAGCAAAGGTAGTTAGGCCAAATGAGCCCAAAATGTTACCAAATTTGGGGCTCATCATCACCCCCCAGCTAAAATGATTGCTCATCCCTGAGCAACTAATCCAGCTCCTCGTCCTTCATTGCTTTCACTGCCACCATCACATCCCAGGCTTCTGAAGTGGTCTCTTCCTCACTGGCATGGAACCCAGCCTTCCTTTCCACCTCCTCCCACTGCTTATGCTCTTCTTTTTCTCTGCTGCCTTCCATCAACCCTAACAGCAGATGTGGGCTTAGCTTGAGGCCAATCCAGTTGGCTTGGAGGTTCTGTATGGACTTTTTGTAGAGGGGCACCCGTGCTAGAGCTTCCCTCATTCGAGTTGGAGTATGGTATTCTCTGATTTTAAGGCTGTGGGACAATGTGTTCCATCGGCGGGTGCAAGCATGAACACAGTTGTCCCCTAACAGTCGCTCCATATCATCGAAATGGGCTATGGCCTGTGCCTGCTGATCCATGTACTTCAATAAAGTTTGAGGGTTGGTGGCTAAGTGTTGGTGGGCCGATATCAATGCAGTGGGATCCCCTGGCTCTGCTCTAATCAGCAGTGGCTCATGTAATTCTCGGTCCATGACTTCTTTGACCTCTGCTTCCCTCTTTTCTTCATGGTTCAACGATGAGGCAAATGCCATCAACTGCATATCCCCTACAGCTGTGTTGGGATCCCATGTAGTCAAATTTGGAAGGGCCAAATTATGGAGATAGAACTACGAGAGTTTGGCCTTATCCTCTGATGAACTGCTATTACATAACGTTGTGAACTGCTGGGGGTCTTGGAGTTGGGAGATACCCCTCTGTGCCAATGCATTTATCTGAAATTGCAGCCACTGATCTTGTAGGTACAGGCCATAGGATTTGGCCGGCTATCTGCATTAGAGAGCATCCATGGCCCAACTAGCCATGCAAGCCAGTTGTGCCTCTTTTTGCTGCAACTATTGTTTGAGAGCTTGTATCTCGATTTGTGCTTGCAGTTCCCCTTCCTGTAGATGCGAGGTTAGCTCCCCAAGACCAACTTGTAGTCCTTCTCTGCCTTGATGTTCTGCTATAATGTCCCCTGAGGATGTGCCCTTTTCCTTCTTCAGCTCCTGTAGCTGCAGTCTAAGTTTCTCGTTCTGTTCCTGTAGGAACACCCGCTGGCAGTTTGCCATGTGTTTGGCCATAGCTAATTCTTTTCTCGCCTCCTTGAGTTGTTCCTCCAAGGGGCCTATATCTGCCACTCCTTTTGATTTAGCTATTTTCATCCACGTGTGGGTCCTTACCCTTTCTTCCTCCAACGCAAGGAAAAGTGGCACGGTGAATTTTTGTGGAATAATTTTCCCAGCCTCCAAAAAGTTATAATATGAGCTCAAGCTTGGCTGGGAACTTGGTTCCAGAATATGCTCCTTCTCTTCTTCCCTCGGTGGCTCTACTTCGTCTCCCCTAAGTGGTGATGAGGGTGCCTCTCCCTCCATCTTCTCTGTCTCCTTAAGGCTGGCTAGTGTTTCTTGTAGAGCGGCCTCAGCATCCTGTAGCCGGGCTTTTGAAGCCAACCGGTCCATCCTCTCCTTCCAAGTAGTTGTCTTCGGGCTCTCCCGCTCATAAGTGACCGATATTTTTGAGGGGGACCTCTCCCTTGGCGAGGTAGGGGTATCTTCTATAGTAATTGGGCTGTTGGATGGAGGTTGGGGCTTGCCCGTTTTGATTCTCACACTTCTCCTGGCTTTGAAATACAGAGGGGTCTCCCTCTTCCGCTTTTCCTTCGGCTTAGGAGGTGTACTAAGGGTGGCCAGCACGGCTGCTGCCTCCCTTGCAATAATTTCCGCTGTCTTCTCTTTTGGTTTTCCTTTCTCAGGGCTTCCTGTAGAAGGCCCTGTATCAGCTGATTTCTGGCTTCCTGTAGAAGCTGCTTTTGGTTTTCCTGTAGAAACAGGTGGCACCATTTTAGCCTGTTTGGCTGAGGGTGCTTTGCTTTTTAACTTGGTTGAGGCTGCCTTCGAGGTGCCTTTACTGACGTGGACTTGCCCCGTCCTTTCCACCCTACTCCGTAGCCTTTTCTCTCTGGGTGTCAATGTGGATTTGTCACCCTCCTTTTCGGCAACCTGAGGTTTCTCTTGCCTCCCTTTTTGTTCTTTCTTCGGTGCTTTGGTCGCGGGTTCTTGGCCTTTCCATTTCTTCTCTGTGTGTGATGACTCCTTCTCTTCGCTGCTGCAGGAGGTGAGCTCCTCGGTCAACATTTTGATATCCCCACCCTTAGTCAGATTTCGAAAGGCTTCCCACGAGAGAGGGACTATGTAGGTGTGGAGTGCATCCTCCACGAGGAGCTTAATGAGCCCATGATGGGCTACCTGGTCTGGCGTGCCCTCTCGTAATTTGGTGGCACATTCAGTCATGGAATGCAGAAGGAAGTAAGGGATACTTAGCTTGTTTTCTGAAGGTAGGTCCATTTGGTGCCTCAATTCTGTGAGCAGCCGGAAATGGTACCCATATACGATGCTGAATCATCCTTCGCACGTTATATACTTCATGATTTGGAGGCTGAACTCACTCCAAAGTGGCTGTAGGCTAGCTCTGCGAACCCCGTTCTTATCCTCTGAGAATTGCTCCTCTGGTGGAAAGAACTCTTTTTTAGCCTTCTAGCCTAATTTCCTTTCCTCCTTGTCCCATGGTACCCCCATTGGGAGGTCAGTGACCCTGCTGATGAATTGTGGGGTGAATCTGAGATTCAAACCCCTAAAATTGACAATGGCCAGTGTTTTCGATTTCAGCTTCAAAGCTCGCAGGAACTCCTCTGCCACCTCATCATCATAGCCTTGAAGTTTGTCGCAGAACGACATCCATCGCGCACGGGTGAACAGTTCTAGCACCTCCGGGTTATCCCGTAGTTTCTTTGAGTCCGTCGGTTCCTTTCTGATGAACCCACCCGGCATGGTGAAAGCCTGCTATGTTAGCCGGAGGTGGCACGCACACAATTCGTGAATTCTTGGCTATCTTATAGATGAGCCTTGACAGAGCCTTAATTACGAACCAAATCCTGTAGAAAACCTCGCATATACTACGACGACACTTTTCATGCAAAAGGAAGACGACGCTTGCAATTTTACGCTTAGACTGTAGTTTTACATTTTTGAGGACGTCGACTTCGCCACCCTTCAAACCAATTGCATGGGAGGAACAGGTTCAGGCTTACCTTTCCCAATTCGCCACCTTTGACGTGAATAGATCAATTTTCCTCCATAGCGGCTAGCTTCCTGTAGCACAGCTTCCTGTAGAAGTCGTGCACAGGTTCCGGAGAGCACGACAGTGGTTTTGCGCCTTCTGTGCCACCACCAGACGTCTGAACGAGCCGAGGACTTGGAGTAATGAGCTTCAAAGAAATTCGGACGCTTACTCGACTGCAAAACGGCTGGTGATAAATGAGTGGAGTGACGATCTAGCCGGTGGATTTGAATCCCGGCTGAACTCATGGCGCGGGGGTGAGCTGTCCCTGCCGGACCATTGGACGACGTCACCTACTCATTTCACTGCAAGTCTCCCTTACTGCTGCATCATTCCCTGCAGATCCGCCGCCGCCATTTCCGTTATATCGCTACTTCTCCCCGACTAGACGCTTCTCATGTGTCCATTACCCATTTTGCTTGCCACGACCAACACTTTCCAAATCTGACTAGACCATCTGACTGGTCGTGGTGGCCAGTTGAATGGCTACCCGACTGCTCAACCCATTCATTTCCACACTTGCAAACATTTCAAAGCATAGTTCATGTAATTTGGACGAAAAAAGGGCGAGGCACTTACCTGTGCGGCCGCGACGTCATTTCCAGGTTTCAGGACGAGGGTGATTGGATTTTCTCGTTGCTGCTTCGTGCCCAGGCACGGGGGTTCCTCCTCGCAGACTGCTGTTGGTTGCAATGCTTAATACCTGGCTGCGGATGGTGCATGTGCCCGCTCTGTGTGTTGCAGGTGCCTTGATGGTGTGCACTATAGCTGGATGAACTGCTACGGGATTCCTATAGGATGTCCTGTAGCAGTTTCTCCTCCTCGGTTGCATGCTGAAACGGTGGAGATGGTGGCATCACGGTCACGATCGCAGGACCCTTGGACGGCTTTGACCAGTAGTGCATGGTATCCCTGCATCTTCTTTTCCATTTGAGAATCGCTTCTTCTGATAATTTGATGTTCTGATTTGACTGTGCAGGTATCTCCATCGCATGGCAACTGGGGTGGTAGAAGGAGGCGACAACAGTGCGTGATGGAGAAAACATTAGCTTGCATGCCTCCGTGTCGGACCTCGGACGTTAGATCTCCCCACACAGTCAGTTCTGGGTCGTCCAAAGCTTCTACAGGAAGTTTCCTGTAGAAATACAGAACTTCCTGTAGAAAGTCCTGTAGCTTCCTGTAGGAGGCTAAACTGTGATCAAATCACGCCCAGACCTTGGAAGAGATGAGTGTTTCCGGAGGGAGCGCTGGTGAGGTCGCCTGGTAGCATAGTAGGGACCCTTGTCTTTGAGTTGAGGGTCCTCTTTTCCTGCATGGAATACCTGCAACCTGCATGCATTGCCACATCTTGAACTTGTTTTCCCTGTTTTTTGTTTATTTTTCTTTGTTTTTTTTTTTTTTTTTTTTTTTTTTGAAAGACAACAAGGGTGCCTCCATGAGGTTTTCACCCTTACCATCTGCCTTGAGTGCCTCAGAGAGGTTTTCACTCTAGGGTCTTTTTCAAACATTTCCAGAAAGACAGCAGAGATGCCTCAATGAGGTTTTCACCCCTACCATCTGCCTTGGGAGCCTCAGAAAGGTTTTCACCCAAGGATCTTTATTATTATTATTATTTTTATTTTTATTTTCTAAGATCTTTAGGGTATGCCCAAAATAGAGGCAGAACCCTTCTCTATGACCAGTACTTATTTTCCCACAGTTTGGATGAATTCTTGCCTTGAAAGAGGTTTCCTGTAGATCTTTAGTCAATGCCCATTGACAAGCATAGGGATGGCCTCCTCATCAATGGTCCGAATAAGAACCGATCCATTGTCATTACATTTTTCCACTTCATATGGTCCCAGCCATCTGGTTCTCATCTTTCCCTTGAAATCCTTATGCCTGGAATCATACAACAACGCCCAATCTCCCGGCTGAAATTGCTTGTCATTGAGGTGTTGGTCATGCCACAACTTCCTCTGAAGTTGAACCACTTCTGAGTGGAGAAGGGCCTACATTCGGTGCTCATCCAATCCATTCAGCTGCAATAACCTTTCTTGTTGGGCATGGCTGAGATCCAGGTCCAGCTGATTTGCCATCCTCAAGGTGTTGTATTCGAACTCAATTGACAGCAAAGCTCTCTTCCCATAGACCAGCTCATAAGGTGTGAAGCCGGTTGTGGTCTTCCAAGTGGTGTTGTAAGCCCACGTGGCCTCAACCAGGCGATCTGCCCAATCTTTCCTGTTGCTGCTCACCACCTTAGTCAAGATCCCTTCCAATGCTCTATTGGTGACTTCCACCTACCCATTTGCTTGAGGATGATAGGGGGTGGAAGTCCTATGCTTGATTTTGTGATGAGCAAGTAGGTCTTCAATTAAGTTAGAGGTGAACTGGCTTCCTTGATCGGTGACTAGCTCTCTTGGGTAGCCAAATTTGTAGAAGATGTTCTCTCTTAAGAACTCGGCCACCTTTTCTTCTGTCGCTGCTTTGTTTGCCTTGGTTTCTGCCCACTTTGTCAGGTAGTCTGTGCACACAATGATGTAAGACCTTTGCCTCGAAGGAGGGTTGATTGGACCCACAAAATCCATACCCCACTTCTCAGATGGCTCAAGAGTCACTTGAGGTTGGAGAGGCATTTCATCCCTTGGAGTCGGTTTCCCCATTCTTTGGCATCGGTCACATTGGCTGATATACCTTCTGACATCTTGATGAAGCGTGGGCCAATAGTAGCCTGCCTGCAAGATTTTGAAGGCAGTCTTTTTGGCTGCAAAATGTCCTCCACAAGGTCCGTCATGACAGGTTAGGAGGATATCACAGACTTCCTCCTCCCTTACACAACGCCTTAAGATCTGATCAGGGCCAAGCTTGAACAGGTTTCCCCCGATCCACGTGAATGAGGCACTCTTCCGTATGATCCTGCTCTTTTCTCTGGAGGATAGGTGCGGAGGAAACTGTGCTGAGACAAGGTAGTTTTCTATATCAGCAAACCATGGAGAGAGTATCGAAATAGAAAACAGATGTTCATCTGGCATCTGGTCATCCACTGTTCCATCCTCTCCTGCAGGTAAATCCAATCTAGACAAAAAGTCAGCAACAACATTTTCTTTACCTGGCTTGTCAACAATAGTCAAATCAAACTGCTGCAACAAAAGTAACCATCTAATAATACGAGCATTCACATCCGGTTTATTCATTAAATATCTAATTGCAGCATGATCAGTATGTACAAATGTTTGATATCCAGTGATATAATGTCGAAATTTGTTCAGTGCATGGACCACGGCCAAGAATTCTTTCTCAGTTACAGTGTAATTCAGTTCTGCCTTGGATAAGTTTTTGCTGACAAAGTAGATGGCGTATGGAAGTTTTTGTTCAACTTGTCCTAAGGCTGCCCCTATGGCTTTGTTCGAGGCATCCGTGTGGATGTGGAAAGGTAGGGCCCAATTTGGACCTCTCAAGATTGGGGCAGACACCAACTTGTCCTTTAATTCATTCAGAGCCTTCTGACAATCGTCAGTCCATATAAACTCAACATCTTTTGCCAAGAGGCTAAACAATGGCGAGGCTAGCTTGCTGAAGTCTTTAATGAATCTCCTATAATACCCTGCTAATCCTAAGAAACTTCGAACATCTCTCACCTTCTGAGGAGGTGGAACCTTCTTGATGAGAGCAATTTTGTTGGGATCCACCTGTAATCCTTGGTGAGAAATGGTATGGCCTAGCACGGTCCCTTCAGTCATCAAGAATTCACACTTTTCAAGAGTAAGGGACAGGTTCATCTCAATGCACTTGGTTAGGACTTTTCCCAGATTGGACAATGCTTCCTGGAAGTCGGACCCATAAGGAGTGAAGTCATCCATATAGATTTCCACCGAATCATGGACCAGCTCAAAAAAGATGCTCAAGACGGCTCTCTGGAAGGTGGCGGGAGCATTGCATAGTCCAAAGGGAAGAACTCGGTAAGCAAAGGTACCCCAAGGACAAGTGAAGGTGGTCTTATCTTGGTCTTCCGGGCTGATTTGGATCTGGTTATACCCGCTAAACCCATCTAGGAAAGAGAAAAACTTCTTCCCTGCCAGGCCATCCAGCACTTGATCTATGAAGGGTAGAGGAAAATGGTCTTTCTTGGTGGCCTTGTTCAGTTCCCGGTAGTCCACACAGATCCTCCACTTCCCGTTTTTCTTGGGAACCAACACCAAAGGGGACGCCCATTCGCTATCCGAGATGGGGTAGATGAATCCGGCATCCAACAGTTTTTGTAATTCCTCCTTGACGATGTCCTTAAGGGCTGGATTCATTCTCCTTTGGGGTTGCCTAACCGGTTTACAGTCTTCTTTGATGTATATGTGATGGGTACAGACCGAAGGATGGACTCCTTTCATCTCCTTATAGCTCCAAGAAAAAGCATCTAGATGACCGGCCAACAGACTACACAACTCCTTTTCTTGGGAAGGAGATAAGGAGGAGCTGATCTTTAACGTTCTCTCAGGGCCGAACTCCACGTTTTTGACTCTGGGAGTGACAGGGTTGGTCACACAAAGGTCCACTAAGGTGCTGGCTTGGGCATCCTCCACCAATTCCTCTAAGGACAATGCACTGGGAGGTGGAGTCTGGATCAAAGTCTCAATCAAATCATCCCCGGTTGGGACACCTCCCCTAGTAGTTTCTAGGGTGCACAAAGGTGTTGAGTACACCTCATCCTCTTCTCCTTCCTCCAACCAAAGTGGTAAGTCATGCTCTAATAAGGGTTGGGCAGGAGGGTACAGGACTAGCTGCTTGGACATAGGACCATTTTTGATGGTCATGTTTCCTGCACGGCAGCTTATGTAAGCATCTGCAGTGGCTAACCAAGGTCTTCCCAAAATAAGGGGGTATCCAGTAAGCTTTGCCTTTGGTTGCAGAACCAAGAAGTCCGCAGGGTACTCCCAAGAGTCAACAGAGACCAAGACATCCTCTACAATCCCTTCGGGTGTCACGGTGGAGCGATCTGCTAGTTGTAGGACTGTCGAGGTCTTTCTCAAGGAACCCTGAAGGTTGAGTTTGAGCATGGTATCTCTGGTCATCACATTAATGGCAGCCCCCAGATCAATCAATGTGTGAGGTATGATGGTGCCATTGATGTGGACATCCACTACAGGACTCCCAGGATCCAGATACTTTGGGCAGATGGCCTGCCCCAAGCTAAGATCAGACAGTTGCCCCATGGCATTGATGGTTGAAGCATCTCTTTTTCGCCTACCTGGGTGTCTGAAACACTTTTCCTTCACCATTTTGTTGTATATCGGTACATCTTTGATGGCTTGGAGAAGTGGTATCCTCACACACAACTGTTTGAGTTCTCCCAGGAGCTCATCCTCCTATGGGTTGGGTTGTGTGATGGCCGTTAGTCTCTCAGGAAAGGGTGGAATGGCCTTTGGTTCACTTTCCTGTTTATCTTCCTCATCCTCTGGGGGAGGAGGTTGGCGATCTGGAAGAGTCTTTCCAGATCGCAGATTGATCTCCTGGATCTCCACAGCATAGGTAGGGCATGATGTTTCCCCAGTATATACCTGCTGGGCCTATCTGTTGTTGGGGTTCGGGTTCGGTTGAGCAGGCATTTGGGGTTGCCTTGGAGGAGCAGGAGGTAATGGTTGTGGTTGAGCTGGTGGTGGAGGCAAAATGGCAAGAGGAGTATTGTACTGGGGCCTCCACCCCGATTGAGGTGCATTCCACTGAGGCTGTGGCTGGGCATGTGAATGAAATGAAGGAGTAGTGGGCTGAGAATGGTACTGAGGTGGGTAAGACCATGGAGGAGGTATAGACCAGGAAGGATGAACAGAGGATCCCCAGGAAGGCATAGGAGCAGATTGGTTGGGGCTGTAATAAGCTTGGGGTGTCCCTTGCATCCCCTGTTGGTAAGGTCTGGGTCCATGTGGCCTCCTTTGGTTGAGGAAATAGAGAGGTTCAGTGGGTGCTTCTGTCCCTTGATACATGGCTTTAGGCCCAGGTAAGGTTGGACATTGGTTTGTGGGGTGGTCCTCCTCACAGACAAAACATACCTCAACTGAATGTAATGGGCACTCGTTCTTAGGGTGTTTCGTTGTACACCTAGGGCAGAAGATAGCCAAAGCCCTCTCAGCTTCCTCCTTCTTCTGCTGGATTCAGAATGTATCAAGTTGCATGGTGATGGTCTGTCTCACCTCACTCTTGAGGTCCTCTAATTGATTTGCAAACTCATGTTTGGAGAAAGGAATACCAGCTGAGAGGAGGTTTCCTCTACCTCTTTTCCGGGCTGCCCTAGAGTGGTTTCTAAACACAGTCTTTATGTCCTCATAAGGTAGTTGGTAGATATCTCCTCCAGCTAGCATGTGAAGGGTATCTAAGAGGTCTTCAGGGACTCCTCGGAGCAGGACCAACTTGAGGGATTCAGGGTCAAGTGTGCACCTGGCCCGTTTATAGCTGAGTTGGAACCTTTCCTCGTAATCTTCTAAAGACTCATCATTCCCCATGGTCATCTGAAAGATTTCTCCGTTGGTTTCCTTGGACCTACAGTAGTCCCGGTATTTGGCATTGAAAGCTTGCTGCATCTGGGCCCAAGTGGTGATACTGTTCCCAGGTAAGCCCATGAACCAGCGTAGTGCTGCATCCTTAAGGGTAGAGGGGAAGAGTTTCAGTTTTTTCTCATCCTCGGTATAGTCATAGGTTCGACAAAGGACGGCAAACTCAAACAGGAAGGTATTAGGGTCTTCAGTAGTCAGTCCATGGAAGTGAGGTAAAGCGGAGGGACTGATGTTCTTCATTTTCATGTCTCCATTGGTCTCTCGGATGGGGAAGGCACCTTCAATTCTCTCATCTTCTCCCCTATTGTCAGCCATAGCTTCAGATGGAGTGTTCTCTAACTCTTCTTCTGCTATAGGATCTTCGTATATCTCAGGAGGTTCACCTATAGGTTCTTCTGGATCACTGTCACCAAAGAAGAGAGAAGGGTGACTCAGTGATGTGGTGGGGGTGTTGGGTAAGAATTTGCCTGTTTTATCTCGATTTCTACGAGGCATGAAATGAAAAGACTTCTAATTGCTTTTGTTTTTTCTGGTACCTGCAAAACTAAAATAGATTGAACTGCAACTACTGTCTTGCTGAAATGGAAATGCGGAATTGAAATGAAAGCCTGAAAGAACTAATCTATTTTACTCAAATGAAATTGCAGGAATGAAATGCTAGGCTATGCTTGCGGAATTGAAATGCTAATCTACGCTTGCAGAAATGAAATTGCGAAATTGAAATGTTAATCTATGAAAGCAGGAAATGTCTATGCTACTTTTGCAGAAAGAAAATTGCAGAATGAAATGAAATACTACTTAGCAGAAGGCGAGAGTAGGAAAGTAGAAGAAAAGCAACAATCACTAATACTCTGACGCTTCCCCGGCAACGACGCCAAAAAGATGGTGGGCTCCAGTATTGTAGCAATAATGCTACAACTCCTGGAGCTTCCTTCCTTAGTTTTATCAACCAGGTAGTTCGTAACAAACTTGGAAGCGACGGTGCTGTATGCACAAGTACTAGCTCTTGCCGCAGCTGTCACTTGGTCAGCTGGCACAAGTCTGCTAGGGGCTCAAGCCAACTTCTATGAGCTCTTAGAAGAAGCTTTTTAACTGATGGACGAAAGCTAATCTCAAAAGAAGCTAATCTATTTGCAGAAAGGAACTGAAAGCCAACAAGAAACACAAACCCTAGCAAACCCTAATTCTACCAGCTAGTCTCACTGATGCAGAGATGGGAATGCAAACTACTGAAAGCGATGCCATTACTTCTATGAAGGTGAAATGCATGTGTTTAGACTACCTCTATCTGAAGAAAACACTTTTTGTATTTTTGTTTCAATTATTAGAATTATCATGCATGTGCTTTTAACTAGTTTCTTTACTTGTGCAGAGGTGGATCAAGGAAGAGGAAGGCTTGAAGAAGGTTGGGAGAGTTTAGATAGGGTCTAAGGGGTCCCTAACACCCTTCCAGAGAGTCTCACAACGTTTGGCTCCAAGAAACCGTGTTTATGAGCTTCTACAGGAAGTCTGCAGGGGGTCTACAGGATGTTCCAGAATTTCTACAGGATGTTCATTAATTCCTACAGGATGTCCTACAATCGGACATTGGGTGATGGGTGAGTGGAAGAGGCTGCATGGGTGGATAGGGAGGTAGGAGAGGGGTTTGTAATGCCTTAGTGACCGAGAGATGAGATGATGAGGGGGTGTGCTAAGCTAGTTTGTCTGGAGGAGAGTAGATGGAATGGAAGGCCGAAAAGGGAGGATAATGTGGGCAGTAGTGTAGCTGAGAGACAAGGGGTCTAGTTGGGAGATGAGTAACTGGCCTGGGCAAGGCTTAGAAGGATGAGAAGGTGAGGGAGTAGTACTGCACAGTGCAAACTGAATCAAATCATCCACGTCTTGCATATAATCAAAACATTCCTAACTGTTTAATGGAACTAATGAACAACAACATTATTCTTAAGGAAAAACCATGTATGGTACTGAAGCAAAGAACATTCCAAGAGGTCTGAACGCATGGACAACTTCTACAAACGAAAATATTGCACCACAGATTGCATGAATTTGTAAACCAATGTTTTTGGTGGGCAGCACTGTCTGCAATTCCAGCCCCTAGAAAGAGGTGAAAATGAGTGTGCAGGCAACCCCTTTTTTAGAACTTTTATCAACTCCAATCTCTTCACTCTACTCTAAACAGCTGAAGCAATTTTGTCTTATGAGAATGACCTACTTAACCACACCAAGAAATCTAACTCAGCAAACTGCGTTCTAAATGCATGTAAAGAAAAAAAAACCATAATGTTGAAGAAAAGGTAACAATACAAAGGAAGGAGGCCTTAGGCTCTCAGGTTGGGCCCAACCCCGAGAGCTATGGCTCCTTTTAAAAACTCAGGACTGAGATCAAATAGGACTACTTTCCATTAAAAAATAATAATCATAAGTTAAATAGCATGCCAATAATTGGCTACAAAAGAGCAAAACCAAACTAGCAGCTCGTAGTGCAGAATGTGCAACAATGTTTCAAAAGTCCTTTTCGAAGGCTAAAGCCTTAGAATTTATACATCACGAGGCCCCAAGCTGGCCTCCTAAATTAGTGGGACTCGGCTGACCAAACTAGGAGTGAACTGCTACTTCCTCAAAATCCGTTTGGCTGCCTTCTAATCCGGTTGTGGTGGTTGTTAGAGCTCGGAGTTGGGGGTGAAGATCCCGAGGAAGGCCTTTTAATGCTGGACAACCCTCCTACGAATCCTCAACCCCATGTTGGCTCTCTCCTTGTCCTTATCTTCTTGGTTTTGTTCCAATCATGTGTCAAAAAACCTGAAATGAGCACGTGTTAGACACCTAGGAATAGTGACTGCCCTTATTCGTACAAATGACATAAACATACTAAAAAATGATGCATAAGTTATGAAAAATGAAGGATTGAGCAAAGGTAGTTAGGCCAAATGAGCCCAAAATGTTACCAAATTTTGGGCTCATCAGTAACTCCGAGTTAAAAGTCCTTGATTGCAAGCCACTAATAAGAAGCCCCCGATAGTGGGTTAAATAGCTAGTCATAACCCCCGGTCATATGAGAAGAAATGCAAACTGGGAATAAAAAGAGGAGGCTAAGGAGAATTAGAACTCATCGTTTTGTAGTGCCTTTAAGAGTAAAATTATTGTTGCTGTGAAGCCCTGATAGTATGGTACAGGGCATTGAAGGTGGATGGGTTGGCAACTGAAGCATCGACTGAAGTATGGTGTAGTGGCAAATAAGTATGGGGGACTCATGAAGACTTAATGGCTCAGCATGGAACTGCACTCAGATACGCAACGAAGCAGTACCCATAAAAAACTCTTCTTATGTTCTGTAATAGGCAACCACATTCAATCACTATCAGTTCCAGAGAGTGGGGAAGTCAGGAAATTTAGATGAAAGCGACAGGAACCAGCTAAGTAGCAGGAAAGGCACATCATGGCAGACATGTGGCTTGATTAGAGGCCTTCACTAGAAAAGCAAAGGGATACTTCCTCCCATCATCTTTCAATTTTCTTTATTTCTGATCATTCTCTAACTTTTGTTTATTTCCAAGAAGGGAATCAAATCCCGATTGTAATAATTTGGGTAGTAGGGCTTCGCACGCCCAGACAGGTAGCCTATGAGATAGTTGGAGCTAAGGTCAAGATATTTTATATTTTTTTTTCACAAATCTCTTCCTCTCCTAATAAATGGGAGGAAGAAACACTTAGTCGAGGTTCCAAAATTCTGCAACCGTAGTGGTCGAAATTCTTGTGTTCCATTTTGGTTCTAATTGCATGTTCATGAGGGACTTCAACTCTAGATTGTTGAATGTAAAGGGACTAGTGAATGGGGCTCATTTTGTAGATTAATCAAACTCCTTGGTGATTTCAATAATGGAAATGCATAGAATGTTTCCCCTTCTGTAAATCTTATTCCATATCTATTTTTATTTCTCTAAAATAATGTGTTGAAGCTATAGGTTTCATCCTTGTTCATGATTGTATATTTGTTATGAGGTAGCAACAGTACCTGTGTTAGCTACAGATTTACTTAAGTACATGTAGTGTGTAGAGATTTACTTAATGTTTTGGTGACAAATATCCCCATGAGTATCTAGCATGAAACCCTGACTAGCACTCCACTCCTTTTGCTCTCTCGTCTTCTCCCTCTTCCATATTTCTGCTGGAACATTTTGGCTTAGGATTTTGCATTGCAATCAGGCCTATGCACCGATTTCCCTCCTCTCTTTCCTCCTTTTCACTTTACTGCAACGTCAATATTAAGCTTCCTATTGTTGTCTGTCGGCCACCAGAACTAGACATTTCTCTCTGAGGTTGGCCCGATTTACCCCCTAAGCATTCAGATCCATGTGTTGTGTTGCATTTACCTTAATTAAAAACTATTGAAACAAGACCTTTTTATTCCTATTTTTATTCCGTGACAATTGGAGTGCAGCAAAAAGCCCCATTGATAATCTTCCAAAGCACTACTCTATCTAAGATGTCCTAGGCACTAGTCTAGAATCAACCCAAGGGATGTAGAAAAGTTCCATGAGGCACCTCAGGCCAACTCTAGTGTTGAAAACCTCTATGAGGCAACCCAAGAGCTAAAGAAGGGGGATTAATAAATGAAAAATCCCTAGGTGAAAACCTCCTTTGAGGAACCTTGGGAAATCTTGTAGGTTGAAAACCTCTTTTTAGGTAGCCGGCAGGTCCCAAAATAGAAAAAAGAAGAAAAAAACAAAAAAAGAAGAGAAAAAGTGAAAAAAGGAAGGAAAAAATGAAAAAAAAAAACAACAAAGGAGAAGCAAGGGATCCCTTATATTAGTTCTGCTAACAAGCTTTTGCATGGTTCCAATCATGGTCAAGAGGACAATACTCGGAGGAAGAAACCTCCAAATTCCACTTCTCCACCTCCCAAGATAGCTTCTTACATGTCCTTCACATTCCATCCATCTCCCCACATTCCTCCATCATTAGGAAACCTATCTCACTGAATTTTTCCTCAATCCTGAAATGTTATAGGATTTTCCTGAACTGCTAGAGGATTGACTAGAAGTGTTACAAGATTGTAATTGACATAGAAAAAGGGTTCATATTTTACATTTTCATTTGGGGAATGAAGAAAGAAGTCCATCACACCACCAGCTTCCAACTTCCACACCATTTAGACACTTATCCATCTAAAAACCCACCTTTGTCCATGAAAAAACCCATTTTCACCAGCAACAAATGTTCTAGTCCCTATCCACGATCTCGGGATGGATTATCATAGCTTTTGAATGCATTACATGAAGCCTATTGTGATCTTGGAAGAGTTTGTCCAACTGCTACATGAAAGAATCCAATCCTGTAGCAACTTGAAGAAACCCTGCATAACCACAATGAGACATGCTTGACAACACCAGAATGAATACTTATCCATCCTGAAGCATTAAAGGACCATCATTATGATCTTGGGAAACCTCACAAATATTGAGGAGTTGCTACAAGGTAATTGTTCGTATCCAATAGAAGTAGATCAATCCAGCATTTGAATAACTTGCATCAACAGACTTTTCTCAATCATGAACCTCTTAGAAATATATATTTTTTTTTCCAAAAGCATGACCAGAGCATGAAGTAACTAGCACGGAAAATAACACCTCCAAAGACCAGCAAATCAACCACTATCTTGAATAAGCATACAAGCATTGATGTATCTAGATACCGTCAAGTCGACACAGGTATGACACTCCTCGCCTATTCCTTTAAGTGCATGGTAGCTCGAAAATATTTTAAATGTATGAGGAATGATTTTTTTATAGTTTCGAGGTAGAGAACGGACTTGGCCACCATCAAAGAATAAAAGTGCAGTTAGCTCCCTCACCCATGCAACATGGAAAACAATCAAAAAGGAGGGTGATTATTGCGAGGAGTGTGGCCAATGTGTCTATAAGTAGAATACATAGGTGATAGGTAAGGGGCACCTCACATAGTGCATTGATCCCACTACCACTAGAGGAAAAGAAAGACAAGCACAAACCTCATTTGCATCGAGAGGTCATTCCTAAATGCATAAGAGAGGCCCACTAAGACGTTTAGAGTCAAGTTATCACTAACCAAGGGTCCCCTAGGTTTTTATAGAGAAGTTACAAAGTCGAAAAATAGGTGCTACAAAATTGGAATCAAGTACTACTAGATGGGAAGCAATTGCTACACGATCAGGCCGAGAGGTAAAAAAAGGTTCGAATTGGTGTGAATTTTCCCCCAAAACACCACAACCATATAGGAGGCTCCTAATGAGGTGTAAGTAGCTCATTTTCCTCACCTCTCATGGATAAGGAGTCAGATAATTTGGTTAATTCCAGCTTGTATAGACATCTTATAGAAAATCCTTAAAAAATGAATTTCTCTCTTTCAAAAAAAAAAATCCTTTTGAGGGATGCAAGATATCAGTAGGATTAATTTTCTTTGAATTTTTCATGTAATTTTCCTCCCTCTGGCTAGAAGAATAATACCACCCCTATCACCTCTACCTTGAGACCCTACGCTACTTAAAAACAATAACTGATAGGAAATTATTTGAGAAAACGTAATGAAGCAACAATAGAAAACATGGGAGGATGTTTCAACAGAAGGGAGCCCAGATACTCTAAAATAATCCTCCAACATCCTGATATCATAGATATCTTCATAAGACATCAATGGATGGGGTTCTTTGAGAAGCTAAGCGGTTATGATTATCAAATAACTCATGAACTTTCCATGGTCCTTCACTCTTAGGAGGATGATGGTTCCACGACTATTGTAAGAGGTGTTTCCATAAATTGGAATGGATAGTTTATTAGTAGAGTAACCACAACAACTCTAGGAGCTAGGTTGGTCAAGGAGGATAGGACAAAATCCATCACAACCAAGAAAAAATTCTTCCTCCATGAAGAAAATCAAGTTGAAGATAAGAATGGAGTTAAAAGGGAAAGACTCCCTTACCCATGGAATGTGGTGGCTTATAAAATCCTAAATTACATATACTATGGATTAATGTTGCGTATTCGTAATCATTTAGGATACTCTTTCAGATGAGGTTCCATGCATAACTTCCCATCCCAGGTAGGCTTAGTATTCCCCACTTTCTCCTTTAGTTTAATATTTGAATGAGCTAGAGGTTGAGAGAAACAAATAACTAGTAGATTTCTCATCATGGCCTCATAAGGCTCATTGTTATAAATACCTTAAGTCACCCCAAAAACCATGTGCTGTAGACAAATTTTCTTGACATGGATAGGGAGGCCTTCATTGAGACTCAACCCCAAACTATGCTAGAACATGAAGGGACAAATGAAAATTGTGTTGATAAAGAAGAAGTTTAAGAGGAAGAAGAAGTTCAAGAAGAGGAACAAGATGTTTAAGATAAGAAAAAATAAATTGAGGAAGAATTTGGAGAAGAGAAGAAGGAAGAGGAAGGGAAAATGGAGGGAGAAAAAGAGACCCTTGGCGAGGCCTCTACACCTAAAAAGAAGAGAAAGGAAGAGCAACAAGTAAGATTCTCAAAAGGAAATATAGAGAAAGAGGTGGTTGCCACCCTCGAAGCCCTTATCACACCTATCAAAACCATAAGGAAGGATCCCAAGCAAGGCCCCTTATATTTTAAAAGAAGGAGGAGTAATAAGATGAAACATGGGAAGCCTCAACCCAATTCATCAGTCCCCATTATAATCGAAGAATTCATTAACCAATAAGAAGGAGAATTAGGATGAGGCATAGGGGAAAATTGAGTAGGTCACCTCCCTCAAAACCAAAGGAAAGAAATGTTATATATTCCAAATAAGGCCAACCACTAGGGAAACTAGAGCCAAGAAATTACAAGCAAAAACTGCCTAGCTACTGGAAGGAAAAGTACTGATACACGTAAGGAAAGAATTTCTACAGTATAGGGAGACACTACTACAGGAAACAAAAACAACACCTCTCGAGGGAAAAAAGGACCACAAGATCTTTGAGAGCTTGATTCATTGCCTAATCTTGTGTCCTACTAAAACCTTTATGAAGAAGCATGAATTATACCTAAATTTTTTTCAATCCTCATCCTATTTGAGCTAGAAAAGGAGATAATTCGAACCTATCGATAAATGAAAATTTTAAGTCAAAGAAAGTCGAGGATCTAGTCTCGATGGAATAAGAGATGAAGAAGAAGGGTGAAGAAATGGGTGACTTGAGATTAAAAGAATTAATCATGAGGGAGCAATTGCTATTATAAAATCAAAGGTTAAGAGAGAAGCTACATGAAAGGGAAGAAAAACTTTCCACCATGGAAAGCTTGGGCATGGAGGCCATCCAGTGCAAAAAACCATCCAAATCATATGAAATCTTCCTCAAATAATAATGGGTGTGATTTCAAATGAAAACCTTGGCATAATATGGATCTCCCCCATTTAGGGGCTATAGGAAACTTATTGATTTTTTCCAATAGGTCAACATGGTAGATAGGACCAATTTAGGTAAGTTCTATATTCACAACATGATCCTCACAAACACAAACTTCTGAGACCCCAATTTAAGGTTGGAAGATGCACATCTAATGAACCTAGCCTCTTTCCTTGTCCATGAGGAAGCAAGCAATGAGGAAGTGAATAAGGTTATGAAAAAGTTAGGAAGTGAGCCTCTATATATCAAACCAAAATTAAAAAATCCCAAGGATGTCATAAGCAACCATATCCTGATCTCTAAAGATCCTCAATTAGCCCCTCACAACCTAGAGAAGCAAGAGCAAGCCATCCTCCATTTTCAAAACACCTTTAGACTTTCGGGGGCTGAGAGTTTGCACAAATACCAGAGGAGATGGCATGCTCTATCCCACAATCTATAAATCAAGGAATACCACTCCCTTGAGAGGTTGAGGAATGATAAAGAGAGAACCCCAATCTATAAAAGAATTGTTTAAAGATTGAGTATCAACTGGATAGGGTTGAAGCTCAGTCCTCCAATTTTATTGGGCCTACATGAATGAAGAGATCAAACAAATGAAAAAAGGAAGTGGGAACAAATAGAGGAAATGGAGGTTTTTATCCACAAGAAGGAACACCATCTGAGATGCCTTGGTATTTCATAAAGTCCATCAGGGCCATGCATCAGCTACAAATTAGTGAGTAAGTTTCTCAGAAGGTGAGAAAAACCTTCAGGAGGGGGGAAGGTGATGGGCCCATCAATAGGTATATCATAAGGCCCATTCTTCCATCCTCCAACCTATAATTTCCTAATTTCTGAAATTTATTAACATCCTTTTTACTACAATGTGCTCGATAGGGAGACTAAAGGATGTTTGTCATACTGCGTGGCCTAATGTGGTTAATGTGCAAGAAAATAATCCTTTTGAGTGCATTTACTATATATTTGTACCTTAGAGGTAGCTATAGAAGATATAGGAGGATTTCCCCCTTCATTTACTCACCTACAACTTGATTTGATCTCTAAAGACACTCTCCTACAAGTCCAGGATCTACTAGTAGCTAATGCACTCAAGGAAATGTGAGGATCTAAGGGAGGTACATCCACTTTTTAAGATATTTTGGAGGCAAGAATTCCTCTTTCCAAGGATGCTTCCCCGTAGTCATTTTTATATTCTAAAAGGGAACTAATGTTTCCATTCATGCATGTAGTATAACATTTTAACTTATGTAGCTAGGGTTAGCATTTACATTTGAACAAGTAACATGTTCACTCCTTTTGCAATTAGAACAATATTTCCTTTTTTTATGTTAGAACAAAATCTCTTTCTATGCAATCCCCTTCCTTCAGTCAATTGATAGATTGGTCTATGTACGCCTTTGTATGGGCCATTACTTGAAGGTAGCATGAGTATAACTTGATGTACTATGCATATAACACTACCACCTCTTAAGTTTGTACAAACGCCATGTTAATAATTAAAGCTAGTAACCTCGAGAGTTGTAACACTTTTGTTGAAATACTGGGGCTCACCAATTTTCACATACCCATCCTAAAGGATAATGATTTTGATGATGTTTAGTTTCTTGTCCCAATGTGTTAATAATTTCTCCAGAAATACAATTAGCTTACGAGCAACTATCGAAAGGTTTATTGTCATGACTCTAATATGAATAGATAACCTTATTTCATTCAATCATGTATGGTATTAGACATTTAGGAATGAGAATTATATATGAAACTAACAATGGAAGATATACCTTGTATTCCCATCGATGTGATCATGGTTCCATTACTTGAATGTGCTCCAATAACTTGCTGGACTATAGAAATGGTTTTCTTATCACCCTTCTTGTCCCCAAAACTACTTGGTTGCAGTTCTTGATGAAGTTTCCAACACCTGGAATAATTATTTCCTATATTTTTGCAATGTCAACATGTCATGTTATCACCTTCTTTATTCACTATAGTTTTTATTTTGGTCTTAATCTTTCCACTGTTCTCTCAAGAAACTGGGTAAACTAGTTTCTTTGAGAACTTCTCATGGACATTATTTTCTCTCAACTGAGATGAGTATCTTGGAAAAAGAAGTTTGTCAAGATTAGTTGGATTAAAAATAAGAATAATATTACTTAGAAAACTATGCAACTCACCAACATACTTCAAAAGAGTTTCTTTCATATAAAGAGGAATATCCAATTTTATATCCTTTTTTGGAAGTCTTGAGTATATTCTTGTGCACTTTTTCCTCTACCTTGTCTTAGATTTTCCCATCTATTAATTATTATTTCATAAATCCTAATGGATATAATTGATTATTTAATGTAAATTTAATTTAATAGCAAGAATAGGTCAATTTTCATTTCATACAAAGATCTTCTTTAACCTTAATCACTAACCATATTAGTTTTGTGCCTCCAAGTCAAAGAGTAGCTAGTTGAAACCTTCCTTCTTCATCCAAAATTATTTGAACCCCAAAATATACTTCAATTTATTTGATTCAAATATATATATTTTCTACATCAAGTTTTCCATTATATATTTGAAAACGAAATTTCACATCCAATTTTAACAGAGGTAATTTAGAATTGTCCTTCTCTAGTTTCCCTTTATGAGATGGATATGAATATGGAGAAGAAGAAGGAGGAGGAGGAATTTGAGGAGGCTTACCACTAGCTCCTTTATCTTTAACTTGACATGATTCTTCTCCATTTTTTCTTGATTCTTTGTACAATTCTTCCACCATGGCTTTCATGTTAAGATAAACTTATGGAAATCCCCATTCATTCTCAATGAGTATTTCTTCACCTTCATGTTACATTACTTGTCATGAAAACATTTGTCGCATATCATTCTCCATATTAAAATCTTCAAGCGATCCTTCCCAACACTTTAACTTAGAGATGCTAAGAAGTCAACACTTTGCAAATCCTAGATCAAACCTTCTATGACACCAAAATTGTACTAAAATTAAATATTGAAATACTTTTGTATCCTTAGTGTATCTTATTTTAACTTTATTAATAGATATTAATAGGTAATTAAAAATATATATTTGTAGAAAAGAACAACAATAGAAAAGACCAATAATAGGAAGTTGATAATGGAGTTCACGCTTCATGGGTTAATTTTCGAGGTCGACTTCAAATGAGAGATCAACCGACTAAAAATATGAAAAATGCTTCAAATGTTTTCTTACATCAACATCTATTTCCAACCTAGAGAACAAATGCCTCTAGCAAGATTATAGGGCTACTAGAATACTCGTCTTGTCTACATTCCCAAAAAAAAGGCTTTATGGCCTTGATTTCCCAAATCTCTACTCAAAAATACACCTAAAAATATTTTTTACACATTATACTTCATAGATTAAATTCATGGTGCAATGGTAAGTCATAAGGCTTAAATAGTGGAGGTTGCAAGTTGAGTCATTAACCATAGATGATTTTGAGGGATATACAAACTTTTTTGGCATAATATATTGTTATGATTCCACATATTTTTAAAATATATTATAAGCCACATAATATTGTAACCATATAAATGATATATACAACTTATCTTATGACAATGTTCATGTGAAATATTGACAAACCGAATCTACCAACAAATCACAAGAGGTGCGCCCTACAATGTAATACTTCTAGAAGGTCCATGTGGTATCCACATCATAGAGTTTGGTTGTTACACATGGCAGCCCTTCATTGGTCCATGTGGTAGTTTGGAGTTGGTCCACATGGTGTTGCATAACATATTTTAGTTGGTCCATGTGATTTCATCTAGGTGTGCCAATGTCCTGATTAGTGTGCCACATGTCATCCTCAGGTGTTACACCGTTGTTTTTAGTTATGAAGGCCATAAATTTCACATACACTTTCTATTTGAACTCATTAATATTGTGTTGGGAAGATCTTGATGAGCTCTTCCACATGGAGGCCTTTTTATTAATAATTTCACACAATCAATTTAGATTGGTTGTGGGAATCCTCTTGGATCAATCCAAATCAAAAGTATCTCCCTCATTGACCGAGTAGTTTATAACATTGAGAAAATATCTAGGAATAAACTGTGTGGTTTCTTGACCAAGGATCGTTACAAATAACTGGAAAACTTCCCTATATAGGCTGCTCAATGTACATACTTCAACTTTCCTAGTGTTAACCATCTCCTTAGAATATATTTTTAGGATTTTATTGAGAATATCATTTCCTCTGTTATGTTTTTGAGGAAGGTGTTGACTACAAATAACTTAAAAGATCAAAATCCTTTAGGAGAAAAAGAATATTCTTTAATAAATTGGGAGTTAAATGAATAAGGCTCTTACTAGCCTTTAGAGTGCTAATAAATTCCATAGTATATCTATATCTATATATATATATATATATATATATATATATATATATATATATATATATATATCTACTTTGGAATTTATTAGCACTCTAGGGAATCAAACCTTAAAAATAAACTACTTCTAATCATGCACCTGGAATGTACAATGCTTCAAGGTCAAGCCTTGTTATTACTTTTCTATTTTTGGTTAATGCTTCAATAACATAAATAAACCATGGACCACTAAAAAATGTGATGTTATTTCTTACATGTAATAACAATGTTACCTCCCTTATTTTATTCAAAATTGTTATTTGATAATTATTAACAATGTTCGACGATTGAATGAGCTAAGATCTAGCTAATTGGAAAATTTTGTAGTTTGAAGTGTCTCAATAACTTGTTTTATTTGAATAGATGCAAAGAAAGTTTGTTAATAAATAACAAATAATATTATTTCATAAATATATTCATATTTCTACAAAAAACATGCCTCATTTAATGCAATAGGGATATTTTCTCCTACAAAATTATTCATTTGCATGACAACTAAACACATCTTGAAAAAGGTAGTGGAAATATAATGAATGTGGGATGCAAGTTTCGGATAGTATCAGCCAGGACACCCCACATCTACATCCATGAGGGATGATTAAGTATGAAATGAATATGTGTGGGGAAATGTGTGAGAGAATCATGTGGGCTATAAGATGCATGGAAGTAAGTGAGGAAAAAAGTGTCATTCAACTTGCATGGAAATAAATGTGGCTAGGTATCGAGAATGTTTGTGAATTGGAGGTTTCCGAATTATGGGTATGAAAGTAAAGGACGTTGGGCGTGGGTGTAAGATGAATATGGGAAGAAGAGATTATTCAAAGTGCATAAATGATGTGAAAGGGTAAGAAGATATTATTCAGTTGTTAATAATCTTGGAAGCCAAAGGGAAAAAATGTCTTCCAAAACCCACATATGTGAAAAATTAATCCTGTGCCTTGAAATAAAGAACATTGGTTATAATATGGGGTCAAGATAAATATCATACTATTGATTAATGAATGTTTGTCAACAACTCTGAGAAATCATGACTCAAGGGCATTTGAGATGTCAAAATCCCCTAGGAATTGCACACATCCTAAACCACACTAACCCTCAACATGGTTGGATTCCTTTTCATGTCTATTCCCTCTTACAATGGTTTTGAACTATGGCCTCATCACATAATGACACCCTCAAAAACTAATTGCAGTAATGGGATTCGACATTTTAAAACAAGAACATGTGGGTGGAATTTGATCCAATTATGTGTTCAAAGGCCATCAAACCATTTTTTAATATAATTCTCTGGGAGAAACCACATGTTTGATCACAGCCTCAAGGTTCCCAAATGGCCTTAAATTTAGGCCTCACATGAATTGAACCTTTCCCAAGGGTGAAAAGCTCCTTTTCTTCTATTAATGTTTCCAACCCTCTTGGGCGATAAGAAAAAAATGTTAATGAAAATAGTTTGAATTTAAAAGTAAAGTCAAATTTTCTCGTAGAGAAAAAAAGACAATTTAATTTTTATTTCAGAATGTAAAAATAATTCATTTGTAAATTGATATTAAGAGTAGTTATTACTAGCTTCTATGCATGAATGTAGGTTGAACGTTGCTCATCATTCAAGAAAAACACACATTTCCTTAAATGACTTGTTTCTGGTTCGTTAGGGCATAGAGCTCCATTCTTGCTAGACATTTCAAGGTCCTCGGTTGTTAAGATCTTTCCTTATGTCTAGAGAATATGAACTCTTGGTTAATAAAAACTAGTAAGTTTTTAAATTAAATGTTTAATTTGATTTAATCTTTATATATATATTTTTTAATATTACAAACAAAAACATTTTAAAACATTACCAAAGAATATTAATAAATTCTTACTAATTAGTTACGATTTATTTTATATATTTTAAACCTTTTTTTCTTAATTATTAATATTGTAAGAGACAAAAATATACATAGTACTATTTGATATGATTTCCTCTAGATGTGTTTAGAGATAAGGAATTTTTTTCCAGATAAACTTCATATAGCCAAAGAGTTGAGATGTGACGCGACCACCATCAAGGATGGGAGGTAATAGAGTGAAAAATATATATTCATGTTTTTGTGTGCAGGTTACACATTTCTTTAATGGTAGGGCATGATTTTGATCACATACAAGGTCTTTAATGGTATGGCATGATTTCAGTCACATACAAGGTCGTACTAGGGGTCTCAAAATAACATCTCAATCTTTATTCCTTAGTGACCATGAATCTCTCACCAGTGGGGAATGAATTGAGTTAGTCAAGTTCCTTCTATGAAACTACCACCCACTATTAAAAAAATGATATTTAAAAGGTATTTATGAAAATTTCATCCATAGTAAGAACCAAATTTGATGTAGCATTGGAAGGGCATGTAAGGGCATGACACCCCTAGTATCATTCACGTGAATAGTTATAGAGGCTATGTCTAGCTTTTGGTGAAGGTGCTTGAAGAGTTGTCATAATCATTTCTAGATATTGGTATTAAATAATTGATCGATTTGAGATAACTTGGTATAAAACTTGGTATTGACATTGACTCAGTTTATATATTATTTAGTGAAAAAATCCCTTCTACATATGCATTTTATTATAGCGTGGGAAATCAAGTGAATTGCATGACTAGTTTGACTATTCATAGAATCATCCTGTCATAGAATCATCCACATGTTTGGTAAAAATAAAATATAATTACGTCTAAGGTGTTTCTCTCTGAAATCAACTTAACTTTTTTTCACCTATCATTACGGTGCCCATTAGATTATATGTTAGATGATCAGACAACTTTTAGCGGTTTGATGAAAATTAGTTTCAATAATTAGTTAAATCAATTGTTTATGGTTTATGGTTTATCAGGTACAATGGTGAATAGTAGATCCACAGGTGTCTTCCAACATCTTGCAGGGAACCCTAGACTCGGCTTATGGACCGGGAAGAGCCGAATGTAGTGCAATGAAGTGGCCCTATCCCTACTTTCTGCCCAGCACGCTCATTGCCCATGCCTCATATGCTTTCAATATTTACTGGCAGAAGAATAATCAACAGGGGGCTTCTTGCCATTTCAATGTCGCCGCATTTATCATAGAAATCAGACTAGTACACTTGAAAATCTAGTGACTAGATCCAATAATATTTATAAAAATCCAGCGACTAGATCCAATAATCTTTATGACAAACTAGTGAATAGATCTATTTCCTTCACGGAATACGTTGATGGCGTTATCTCTTTATTCTATTTTCTTTGTGATTTAACTGCATCTTGGGTTTTCTTTGTGCATATTTTACCCTTTCAGGCCATGTCATCGTTGATTCTGTTACGCAAAATCTAAGAGGAACCTGCTGCTTGCAGAACATCCCACCGGCTTGGACGAAAAGATTGAAGATTTTGAAAATAAAGCCTTATTGGAGTAGCGGCAGAGTGGGAGAAAGAAAGAGCCCTTGATCTCAGAGGTAGTGAAGGAGAATTCAACAGATTTTAGTCTCACAACAGAAACAATAATACACTGCTTCCACTTACCAAGTATCCACGAGGAGATGAGCAATAAATTATTAAACCCATATAGAAAAATTTAGTTAATTGTGAAATGATTACATCCGGATACAGATATAATGTAATAACTAAAAAATGAAATTGGTGAAGACATCCAACCAACAAAATGTCCTGCTAATAGGGTTAGACAGAAATTTTCGTTTCCACCCAGCTCTGGTGATATATTTTCCTGGTCCCTTCTCATCTCCCATTTACCATAGTTTTGAAAGACTGGTCATAGTTTGCTCCGACAACATGGTAGCCGAAGTCACCAACTTCTATAATTTTAATTGTTAATTGACCAATTTGACATGCCAATCCAAGTCAGTCATGTTTATCATTTCAAGGCATCATTTTTGAAATTTACTACTCGCCATTGTTTTGGCATACTTTCGACACCAAGCTTCTCCAAGAAAAAGTGACAATCAACATTTTTGTTCTAGCATAAACAAGGAGGTTAACAAGGTGTTACAGGTGAGTGACTGTAGGTGAGGTTTCATTCATTCCTTATGTGGATGACATACTATGCCAGATTCCAATGTAATAATTTGAATGACTTCGTAATCATTGGTTAAAAGAATGTAGTGCATAAGCAATTTCAATATTCTCACTTGCTTTAGTAATTTGAAATATTAGGGCAGTTTTTACTCTCATATATATCTCAAGATCTTGACATTTTAAGTTTACATAAATATCACAGGATGGTTATGTTAAAGGAGATTTTAATCTTAAGACAATTGAATTTTAATGTATTTTAAATATTACTATTGTTATATTTCGAAGAAATATATTGTATTTCATTGCTGGTCATGCTAATGGAAATTTTAGTCAAAGTCCATTGTTTTAGAACTTTGAGTATTTGGCACTACAATTTTAATAATTTCAATAATGTTTGCCAACTTCATTTTCTGGTCATCTTAAAAATGGTGTCAAGTTTGTAGATGAGTCCATTTGTATTCTCAATTTTGGTGTATAACTAGAATTGATTTTGTAACTTGGGCAAATTATGCCACCTTCTAGCTTCTCAATAATCAAACAATTGTTCTCATAATATTTGGAAAGGTAAAGTGTAAATTCATGTACTTCATGAGGTTTGAATAAATGTTGGTACCGATTCCATAGGTGAGTTATTTGATCTTATTGTCTTTGAGATTTATGTCACCACATAACCAATTCTTGTACTCTAACTGCTGAGATTATGTCTTCATTGCTTCCACATTTCACTGATTTGTCAAAGAAGGAAGGCAGGTTTGTGGCTTCGATTCAAACCAAGTTTTGTATTTTAATGAAAAATATGCCTATTTCAATGTGGATGTAGAGCATTCCTATGTAGTTTACAATCTTACATCACTCAAAAATATTTCATTTTAATTTGTTTTCATTTTGGTTAAAAAAACGTTGAGAATACTCCACATAACAACTAGTAACTGGTGAGAAGTGGATCTAGTTGAAATGGTCAACTTTGAATAGGAGACTTTAAGGAGGCTTAGGGCCTGTTAAAGGAGGAACCATTTCCCTTGGAAGTAGTGTTTGGTAGCTCAGCTGTTTAATTGAAGATTGGCAGCAAAGCCTTGTTAAAAGCAAGTAGAGCTTGGTAATAGCTCAGAGGAGTTGGTGGAACAGAACTGGTAGATCAGTGGACTCCAGTGACTGTCATTACATTCTAGTGGAGGTATAGCAATGCCTTAAGCCTATATGTAGAGGAAAGAGAGTTTGATTCTATCAAAGATATTCTTAAATCCCTGTTAAGGTGTTTTATTGCAAAGGCAATACACCCATAAGCTTGGTAAATGTAAGATTAGCATTATTGTGCTTTAACCAGCATGAGAAATAGAGCTACCGAGCTTGTAGTGTAAACTGTATTATGTTGAATGAAAGATCTATTGAGCCTATCCATTAACACTGATACAAGTATTGTTGATAGAAATTTGGCAATGATACCTTTTTTAGTGTAGTAGTTACAATTTATTTCTGCTGAAAATAAGAAATCATTTCATGAAGTGTAGTTCCATTATATAAAAGAAGCTAGGATATTGTTACCAGTGTAATTTGTTGTCTACTCTGTAATTGCAAGCATTCAATTGCTAGATTTATTCAGTACCTCATGGGCATCTGCATCAAGTGATTACATCATAGTGGGTTGATCGAGTGGTGAGGAAAACTCAAGCCAAGCAGATTGCTGGATAAAGTTGTCAAGATACAGAAACACTACCAACTTTGGGACTAGGTAGATACTAGTCTAAACTACAGAGGGAGCTACATGGAAGAGTAGATTAGGGCACATAGAAGGGGATTCTCTATATGGAGAGGTTGAGGAAGACCACATAGAGTAGTTGTTAATGAAGAGATATAGATATGTTGAGTGGCATAACAAGGAGGTTAGATGCTATGGAAGCTTCTCAAATAAGGGGAACAATAATAGTAGTAGATTATGACAATGAGGACATAAGAGGTGAGGTAAAGGAAGAAGTGATAGAAAATTAATTTTGCTAGTCATCGTCTCTCTTACCTTGAGGCCATACGATGGTCATATGGGCCAGACACAGCCCCCCTCTATGTCACCGAGTGATAAAATTACTTGCTGGGCATTGCCCATTAGCTATTGGGCACTCCATTTCATTGATAGGTGTTTTCATTAGTTGCCAACGCCTTCTTGGGAGAATGGATGGTTGATTATGAAGTAAATAAAAGAAAGGAATACAACAATATTTGGTAAAGGTACCAAGATATTGTAGTCTTGGGGTGGAGGACTTGTTAGGATAAATCCACATTTCCTTCATGGCATACCAGTCTCGCAGGATATTTGAAACAATCCATATTTCTTAAATAAGTTCGGTGTTATTATCACTCTCTTATCCATTTCCATTGGATTTTGAATTTGTAGATAATAAAAAAACTCATTAGGATTATGAGTAAGCAAGGCAGTCCTTAACATATCATTTGAGTTGTCCATGATGGTTGTGGATCAGAATTGGTGCGCAAATATACTGATACAAAACATGTGTATATGCTCTGTTTTTATTTTCATGCAAAATCTTAACTAATAAGGAGACAATTTTAATAATCTCATTATAGATGTTGGTGATGCTTTCACTGGTTCCACTAAATTTGAGTTGATAGATGAAAACATGCATTATCTTTATTCGAGATGACTCATATTATCTTTAACTAATGGAACTTACTTAAGCATATCATGCCTTCCTTGCCACAACAGTAATAAACGTTTTCACCTTATTTCCTTGTTTTCCCAATTAATAATTTAGAGTGGGTTGCTCGATTCTTGAGATGATTAGTAAAAGGAGAAAACAACTTAACTAAATAATTTTTATTCACAACATTGTTATCTGGTTACTTGTTTGTAGGATACACGGAAAGAGGAGACAACCAAACAATTTGGAGCAGACATTACAGAGAGAACAAGGCTTAGAACTATCAAAAGAACAAAGAACATTAGAGATCCTTGTACAATGCAGAGGGAAAAGACCCAATAACCTCTCTAAATACTGAGTCCTCTATCCAACATTGAGATAGAAAACAGATTTACAACTTCCACAATGAATCTGTGTTCGTAAGTGGGCTGCAATTCCATTTATGGATCATAACATATTAGAGCAGTTGCATCGTTGACTGTGACTCAACTGCTACAACTATGAAGAGAACATTGTAGGCCTAAACATGGGCAAAGCAGTCATAGAGAGATTGGAAGACTTAAGAGCCAACGATGTTGAGACTTGAGAAGAGGACAAACACTTGAAAGAGAAGGTCCAAATGTTCAACCAGAGGATGGCAAAGATGGAGAAGCACCTTGAGACCTCTACCAAACTATTTCCATTACTAAAGAAGAAGTTTGATGAATGTCAAGATTCCCTCATTACAATCATCATAGATTGGGATAAGTACAGAGTGAAGCTTGTATGCCTCGGTGAGGTGGTCATCTAGATGGATAGTTGGCAAGAAAGTGGGTTCACTCCAATGATAGTACAACTGCAACAATAGTTAGTGGAGAAGGAGGAGGCCTTAACAAGGTTCCAATCATCTATCCAAGACTACGAGGAAGAAATAACACCTTCGTTGACATTGCTAATGTTGGCATTATGATTCAGGTGTTGTCCTTGATGGCAAACTCATTCAGGTGATAAATCAAGAAGGACGCAGAAAATATGTTCAGCAAGTGCGTCCCCGCAGGTAGACCATGCAGAACCCGCGTCCAGGGACGCAGGCCAGCCGTTCAGGAGGTGCGTCCGCCCAGTGCACACATTTCAAGGCAGAGAAAAGCACGTGGGGGTTTCTTGTGTGGTATCTAGCCAACGGTTTTGTGTTTCTATGGTGTCGGCTCGTGGTATTGTTCCACGCTTTGGGGAGAAGCTTGCCTATATAAAGCAAAGGAGTTCATTTGGATTGTGTATCATCTTTGTTGAACATCTCTTGGTGAGATCTAGTCCAAATCTATAAGGGCGAATCTTCTAATGGACTACGATCTATATGGCGCATGATCAGATCTGTGGATCTGAGTGTTTGGGTTGGTTCTGAAGTCCTCTTATCTTCTATATCTGAAGGGATGCAGATTCAGTGAAGGGAAAGTGCGCCGGGACGCAGTACAGTAAAGGCTCAGGTGCGTCTCTGAAGCGAAAGACGCGGCGCGATAGTGTTGCTGGGTGCGTCGGTCGCAGAAAAGCAAAGAGGAACAGTGCGTCTGCACGCAGAACAGCATAAGGTACACTGCGTCCAGTCGCAGGCCACAGAAAGAAAATATGCGTCCCTGTCTTAAGATGATCTGTTGACTGTATATTTCTGTCCATAAGGTGTTCTGGGTTGTTTCTGTAATTACTGATCTGATATCTGTAGTAGACTGTATCTGTTGTATACTTGTTGATCATTTGATTCTTCATGAAAAGAAGTAGGGGGTTGTAGCTCCCTTCCAGGAGAGACTGGAAAACGAGAGAGAGTTGTAGCTCTCTGCAGGTTGCAGCCTGCGTGCTGGTAAAGGACTGCACCAGTACAAAATCATTGTAAAAAGAATTTCTTGAAAGAAGATAGAGACATATTGCAGCAGGTGGTTTTTCTCCCGCATTGGGTTTCCACCTTACATCTTGTGTTCTTTGGTGTGACTGTCTATTTTCTTTATTCATGCTCATTGTTTTATGGTACTGATATGCAAGAATATTTCAAAAGATCAAATAAGGAAGATTTGGTAAATTGCTAGATAATACTGATTCACCCCCCCTCTCAGTATTATTTCCAACAATTGGTATCAGAGCCGGTCCTTCAGAAAAGCTTGATCGCTTGAAGGTAGATCGTTCATCATGAGGAACTACGAGAGAGAAGCATCAATCAGGCCACCCGTCTTCGATGGGACAAACTTCAATTATTGGAAGGTAAGAGTTACTGCATATCTTCAATCTCTTGGTACAGAAGTTTGGAACATTGTAGAATCAGGCTATGCCTTTCCTTCAGCTACTCCTACAGATCCAGCTGAGAAAAAGCAGTATGAAACAAATGCAAAAGCAGTCAGTACTCTATTAGGAAGTATATCTCAAACAGAGTTCATGAAGGTCATGCACTTCAAATCAGCAAAAGAGATATGGGACAAAATGATCACTAGCTATGAAGGAGATGAACAGGTAAAAGAAGCTAAACTTCAAACTCTCAGGATTCAATATGAGACTCTCAAGATGTATAATGATGAAAGTGTGGCTAATTATTTTCTTCGGGTAGATGAGATTGTTAATTGTATGAAAAATTTGGGTGAAGAAATAAAAGAGACTATAGTAGTTCAAAAGATTCTAAGATCTTTATCCCCCAAGTTTGAATCTAAAGTATCTGCAGTAGAAGAAAAGGAAAATCTCCGTGTTCTCACTATGTCTCAGCTGCATGGAATTCTAACTGCTTATGAAATGAGAAAGGGAGGTCCATCAGACAGAAGGGAAGCTGCTTTTAAAGCATCAGGCAAAGAAGATCACTATGAAGCAAGTCATGTTCCAGAAGAAGAGGAAGAAGAATCAAATTTTGTCAGAAATCTTTAAAAGGGTTATGGAAGGTTCAGAGGTAAGCTACCTTTCAAATGTTTTGCTTGTGGAAGAGTAGGTCATTATGCTGCAAAATGCTCTTATAAGGATAAAGGAAAGGAACCAGTTAGATGGAACAAGAAACAGAGTGCAAATAAGAAAAGCTACTACACCCATGAAGATAGTGATGGCTTATCAAACAGTGATGAAGATGAACAAGGTAACAAATATAGATTGTTAATGGCATTTGAAGATGATGATTATGAGGATGCTGTAGATGTGGATAACCTTTATGATGAAATTACTAGACTCAAGAGATGTATAGAAGAAAAGAACATGATTATTGATACTCTACAATTTCAAATTGATGAAAAGGAAAAACATCTTGAAAAATTAGAAGGTGAAATTGTTGGTCTTAGAAAAGAAATTGAGAAAACAAAAACTATTAATCTCAAGTTTGTCAAAGGATCTGAAACTTTGAATGAGATTATCAGTGTGCAGCGGTCTCCACTAAATAAGACAGGTCTGGGCTATAATGGAGAAACTTCTCAAGCATCCACTTCAAAAAGTTATCTTGATGCAGCAAGAAGAAATGAGCAAGAGCACAAGGAAGATCATCAGGTAAAGCAGGGACAAACGTCAAACAGAAACTATCAGGGGCAATCCAGCTTAAGGGTGAACAAAAGCCACAACCAGCCACAGGTAAAATCTTCCAATTTGGTTCAAGAATAGATGAAAATAGAAATTACAATCAGTTGGCTGGTAGATTCAATAATCGCAGAAACTTCTTCAATGGACAATGCTTTTCTTGCCATAACTTTGGTCACAAAGCAGCTCAATGTGTTGCGTATAAAACAATCATGACTAGGGAAGCTCAAAAACAAAGAAGTATGACAGGGATTACAAAAAGGACCTATAACAACTTTTCAGCTCTTGAAAATGAAGTTGAATGCTCTATTTGCAATAATTTTGGACATGAAGACTTTGAATGCAGAAGCAGGTTTCCGGAAAGAAAGGTACAAGAACAAAAAAAGGAACAAGCCTCAGGCACCAAAACATGGAAAATAAAGGAACCTCAAACAGAAAGATGTGGGATAGCATTCTATGCAGAAGGACAAGAAAATCTATGGTACATTGACAGTGGATGTTCAAAGCATATGACAGGTGATAAAGAAAAACTTGAATCTTATTCTAATTTAGAAAAGGGAAAGAAAGTCTCTTTTGGAAATGATACTCCTGCAACTATAAAAGGAAAAGGTATTGCTCCTTTAAAAGAAGATGTTAAGGCTGGAAATGTTTTGTTTGTTGATGGACTAAAGCATAATCTTCTAAGTGTAAGCCAGATGTGTGATCAAAGAACCGAGGTTATATTCAGATCAAATGGATGTCTTGTTCGTGATCTTGATACAGGTAAAACAGTTCTCAAAGGAAAAAGAACTCCAAATAATCTATACATATTTGATGAAGGACAACAACAATGCTATCTAAGCAAGGATGAAGAGCACTGGTTATGGCATCGAAGGTTGGGACATCTAAGCTTCTCACAAATAAGGAAAGCTTGCAAATATCAGGCAGTTCGCGATCTTCCAGATATCAAAATTCCTGACAACACCATATGCAGATCATGTCAGTTTGGAAAACAGACCAGAACTAACTTTCCAGAGAAAGAAGGATCAGCCAGCATGCCTCTTGAGCTAGTACATACAGATGTATGTGGACCATTCAGAAAAAGAACACCTAGAGGAGAGGAATACTTGATATTATTTATTGACGATTTCTCCAGGTTTGTTTGGTTAGGACTTATGAAGCACAAAGATGAAGCTTTCGAAAAATTCAAATCCTTCAAAGCTTTGGTTGAAAATGAATCAGGTCACAAAATTAAGTGCCTCAGATCCGACAGAGGTGGAGAATTTACTTCAAATGAATTTTTCGATTTCTGTGATGAACATGGGATAAGGAGAGAATTTTCTACAGCTAGAACTCCTCAGCAAAATGGAGTAGTGGAAAGAATGAACAGAACAATCCAGCAAATGGCTCGTGCTATGCTTGATGAATCAGGAACTCCTGCAACCTTCTGGGGTGAAGCTGCACATGCGGCAGTTATTATTCTCAACAAGACAAATGTCCGAGTGAACAACACTCAAACTCCTCATGAGCTCTGGAGTGGTAAAACTCCTTCGGTAAAGCACTTCAAAATCTTTGGGAGCAAATGCTATATCAAGAATACTGAGGAGCAGCTTGGCAAACTTGATCCTAGAGCAGATGAAGGAATTCTTCTTGGCTACTCTCCACATAGCAAAGCATACAAATGCTACAATAAAAGACTTGGCAGAATTGTTGACAGCATTGATGTAGTGGTTGATGAGAAGGGATACATTCCTAGGCAAATACATCGTGAAGACATTGAAGAAGATGAAAGCTACCCTCAAAGACAGAATGATGAAGAAGAAGAACCGCAAGAACAATCTCAAGAAGGACCTCACGAAGAAGCAGAAGAAAGAACAAGAATAGAAGAAAAGACTCCATCCAGATATGTTCAAAAGAACCATCCAGAATCTCAGATCATGGGACAAAAAGAAGCAGGTATACAAACTAGAAGAACAGTTGCAGAAGCTTCAAGTTAT
This sequence comes from Pinus tabuliformis, assembly GCA_031772625.1. Taxonomy (NCBI): domain Eukaryota; kingdom Viridiplantae; phylum Streptophyta; class Pinopsida; order Pinales; family Pinaceae; genus Pinus; species Pinus tabuliformis. Next base: position 286,910,732 of record CM062815.1, read on the forward strand.
TTGGCATTACTCTCCTCTACTGAACCACAAAATGTGAAAGAGGCATGCAAAGATGAATGTTGGGTGAAAGCAATGGATGAAGAACTTGAGCAAATCGAAAAGAACAACACTTGGGAGCTGGTTCCTAGACCAAAGGATAAGAATGTTATCGGAACAAAATGGGTTTTCAAAAATAAATTGAATGAAAATGGAGAAGTAATTAGAAACAAAGCCAGACTTGTTTGTAAAGGGTATGCACAGCAAGAAGGAATAGACTTTGAAGAAACTTTTGCTCCTGTTGCAAGACTTGAGGCCATCCGAATGTTTCTTGCTCTCTCAAGTTGTCAGAACTTCAAAGTATTTCAAATGGATGTGAAATCAGCCTTTCTGAATGGAGACTTGGATGAAGAAGTGTACATTGAACAGCCAGATGGTTTCATTCTTGGAAACGATCCAAATCTTGTATGCCGATTAAAAAAGGCTCTCTATGGTCTCAAACAAGCTCCAAGGGCTTGGTACTACCGGTTGGACAAATATCTTCATCAACAAGGTTTTTCAAAAGGTTCAGCAGATAGCAATCTTTATATAAAAGTTGAAAATGACAAATTACTAATACTTGTTGTGTATGTAGATGACATTATTTTTGGCAGTAATGAAGAAGCTATGAGTCAAAGCTTTGCCTCGGTCATGCAGAAAGAATTTGAGATGTCCTTGCTAGGAGAACTGACATACTTCCTTGGTTTGCAAATCCAACAAAAGAAAGGAGGAATCTTTTTATCTCAAACCAAGTATCTCAAGCAGATTTTGAAGAAATATGGCATGGAAGATGCAAAACCAGTATGTACACCCATGGTCACAGGATGTAGTCTCAGTGCAAATGATGAATCTGCAGCAGTACATCAACCAACCTACAGATCTATGATTGGAAGTTTACTATATTTGACAGGTACCCGACCAGACATCATGCATGCAGTTGGAATAGTTGGAAGGTTTCAGGCAAATCCAAAGGAGACTCATCTTCAAGCAGTGAAGAGAATCTTCAAATATCTTCAAGGGACTCAAAATTATGGCCTATGGTATCCTAGAGATACAGATCTCACTCTTCATGCTTATACAGATGCAGATTGGGCCGGAAGCGTGGATGACAGGAAAAGCACAAGTGGTGGTGCATTCTTTATGGGTCCCAGACTGGTATCTTGGTTCAGCAAGAAACAGAGTTCAATTGCCTTGTCTACAGCTGAAGCGGAATATGTTGCTGCTGCATCTTGTTGCACCCAACTTCTTTGGATGATGCAGACTTTGCAGGATTATCAAATCACTTGTACACCTCCTATTCCTATCTTATGTGACAACACAAGTGCAATCAGCATCTCAAAGAATCCGGTTATGCATTCAAAAACCAAGCACATACCAATCAAGTACCATTTTCTCCGGGAACAAGTACTTGAACAGAAGGTCAAGTTGGAGTATGTTCCTTCTAAGGAACAAGTTGCTGATATTTTCACCAAACCGTTGCCGAGGGACACTTTTGAATACCTCAGGCAAAAGCTGGGGGTTGTTGATGCATCATCTCACTATTGATCCTCTTCCTATTGATGGTATAGGCTCAGGGGGAGCACATAATGCATTGTTGGCATTATGGAGAAGGAGATCTTGGAAATAGCTGCAATATGTCTCTGTCTCCTTCATGATGGATTTCTGGTTACAGATCTGGAGAAGCATGAGCATAGGGGGAGCATACCCTTTGCCCTTGATGTCAAAGGGGGAGAATGATGAAGCTGAAGATTATGTGGTTGCCATCAAGTCCAAAGGGGGAGTTTGTTGGCATTATGATTCAGGTGTTGTCCTTGATGGCAAACTCATTCAGGTGATAAATCAAGAAGGACGCAGAAAATATGTTCAGCAAGTGCGTCCCCGCAGGTAGACCATGCAGAACCCGCGTCCAGGGACGCAGGCCAGCCGTTCAGGAGGTGCGTCCTCCCAGTGCACACATTTCAAGGCAGAGAAAAGCACGTGGGGGTTTCTTGTGTGGTATCTAGCCGACGGTTTTGTGTTTCTATGGTGTCGGCTCGTGGTATTGTTCCACGCTTTGGGGAGAAGCTTGCCTATATAAAGCAAAGGAGTTCATTTGGATTGTGTATCATCTTTGTTGAACATCTCTTGGTGAGATCTAGTCCAAATCTATAAGGGCGAATCTTCTAATGGACTACGATCTATATGGCGCATGATCAGATCTGTGGATCTGAGTGTTTGGGTTGGTTCTGAAGTCCTCTTATCTTCTATATCTGAAGGGACGCAGATTCAGTGAAGGGAAAGTGCGCCGGGACGCAGTACAGTAAAGGCTCAGGTGCGTCTCTGAAGCGAAATACGCGGCGCGATAGTGTTGCTGGGTGCGTCGGTCGCAGAAAAGCAAAGAGGAACAGTGCGTCTGCACGCAGAACAACATAAGGTACACTGCGTCCAGTCGCAGGCCACAGAAAGAAAATATGCGTCCCTGTCTTAAGATGATCTGTTGACTGTATATTTCTGTCCATAAGGTGTTCTGGGTTGTTTCTGTAATTATTGATCTGATATCTGTAGTAGACTGTATCTGTTGTATACTTGTTGATCATTTGATTCTTCATGAAAAGAAGTAGGGGGTTGTAGCTCCCTTCCAGGAGAGACTGGAAAACGAGAGAGAGTTGTAGCTCTCTGCAGGTTGCAGCCTGCGTGCTGGTAAAGGACTGCACCAGTACAAAATCATTGTAAAAAGAATTTCTTGAAAGAAGATAGAGACATATTGCAGCAGGTGGTTTTTCTCCCGCATTGGGTTTCCACCTTACATCTTGTGTTCTTTGGTGTGACTGTCTATTTTCTTTATTCATGCTCATTGTTTTATGGTACTGATATGCAAGAATATTTCAAAAGATCAAATAAGGAAGATTTGGTAAATTGCTAGATAATACTGATTCACCCCCCCTCTCAGTATTATTTCCAACAGCTAAAGCGAACACCATGACTAAATCCACATTTTTAAGCTCACTTTCTGTAGACATTTCTCTAGTGCAAATTGGTGACTTTGAAAAAGCATACGAGAGGCATTAATTCCAAGATCCTAAATAAAATGGGCTATGATGATCAAGGATTAGGAAAGTCAAGGAATTCTAAACTCCATTATAGCTACATAGAGGCCAAGAATAATGGACTATACTTTGATAGAAAAATGGAAAGGCACATCACCATCAAGACCATTTTGTAAACCCAAAGTCATGATGGTGTTGGCCTATCCATTAGGAGAAGTAGCAACAACAAATGAATATAGTAGTCCACTATCATCTTAGCATTCTTGTGGAAGATTGAAGGTGGGTAGCAATGAGAAAAACTCATAGGATTAACCTACACTAGCAGTCTAAGAAAGCAACAAGAAGATCAAAAGAGACTAGGAGGTCTTCCTCAAACAAAACATTCATCCTTTGTCGTTGCTGCAATAAGAGAGGCCATAACGTTGCTAGTTGTTGGTATGCAATGGCTTGGTAACTTTATAGAAAGAAACTCCATCTTGTGGCATCTCATTAGGAGGATCAAGCCATATACCATAGGCCTAAATGTTTACAGAGGAAGGAGGATAGAAAGACCTCTCTACAATAAAAGACTTGAAGAAAATTATTCTCTCAAGAATTCCATACCACAACACCAAGAAATTTTACCACCATTCTAATTTTAGTTGATATTGGGAAGAAAAGTGTTGATGGCTCCCCATCAATTCTCCTTAAATGAGAGTGGCAATGAGTATATCTCAGGAAATGATAGACAAATCCAAATTATTACAAACGACTCCATCAACTCAGTATTGTGTTTGTAGTCATGACTTAAAAATCTTAAATGTTTCATTAATGAAAATTTGACCACGGTTTGGAGGTGCAGGGTTCAACTTTCTCTATATTCTACCATGCAAACACCACAATTGTAGCTCCCCATCATTTCTCCTTAAATGAGACTAGCAAGGAGTATATTTCAGGAAATGATGGACAGATGCAAATTATTACAAACGACTCAAAATTAAATAGAATACTAGTATAAATGGACAATTTAAGAGTGTTTTCCATCTTCAACCATTTTAGATTAAAGTGACAAATTTTTTCATCTTGTAACATTTTGGGAATGGACCAACTCAAAGTTTTAATATTTCTTGGTTCTACTTTTGCCGACAAATGATGGTATAGAACTGTAGGGTTCGCCTTTCTCTATATTCTGCCATGAAAACACCACAACTGTAGGTCCCCATCATTTCTCCTTAAATGAGAGTGGCAATGAGTATATAGGTTTGCCCTTCTCTATATTCTACCATGGAAACACCACAACTATAGCTCCCCATCATTTTTCCTTAAATGAGAGTGGCAATGAGTATATTTTAGGAAATGATAGATATATGAAAATTATTACAAAAGACTCCATCAACTCGATATTGTGCTTGCAGCAGTGACTTACAAATCTGAAAATGTTCCATTAATGAAAATTTGACCACGGTTTGGAGGTGCAGGGTTCACCTTTCTCTATATTCTGCCATGCAAACACTGCAATTGTAGCTCCCCATCATTTCTCCTTAAATGAGACTAGAAAGGAGTATATTTCAGGAAATGATCAACGGATGAAAATTATTACAAATGACTCCATCAACTTGGTATTGTGTTTGCAGCCGTGACTTACAAATCCAAAAATGTTTCATTAATGAAAATTTGATGGCTTCACATTTTTCCTCCATGTTCAAAAATATTTCTTTACAAGTTTTGTTATCGATAAAGGTGAATTATAATCCTTGCAACTAGGAATGATTGTGATGATGCAGTTGAGGTGTTTGCTTTGAAGAATATAAAGAAAGGCGATTTCATCCCATGTAATTATCGGCACGAATAATGTTTGCTCTGAAGAATATAAAGAAAGGCGATTTCATCCCATGTAATTACCAGTACAGATATTTTCATTATCCTCTGCTTTTAATTTTGCTAAGATCACAACTGGTAATAGTCATATGACATCCCTGGTTTGTAATTAGGGTTTGGAAAATCCTCTAATGATAAGAAGCTTTATGTTGTGGAGGAAAATATTTGCAGCTTTATTTTCGATATCGCCTTTTAGAGGAATTTAATTTACCCCACTAAGGTTCAGGATTAAGTTGTGCATTAAAATGAAATGCATGATTTTATTGCAAAATATTTGAAAATAGGTCCATAATGCATGAAATGAAAGTAAATGTCAAAGATGCCAAGTTAATATAAGAAAAAGTTGGAAGAAAATTACTTACTTACAACTGTGATAAATATTGTGAAGTGGTAAAAAAAATAACTATTTTCATATCTACAACATGAAGGTAAGTCAAAACATTTAGACAATCAAGAATATGCAAGAAAAATCAAACATTTATAGTAATGAGAATATGAGAACAAGAGATTGGCAATAATGTATCTTATTTTGATTATAGGTATCTCTCAGATTGTCTCAGAATATGAGAATAATTTATTGAAAACAATTTATATATCTCAGATTGATTGATAATATGGTATATGAATCAACTATAGTTTAGAATCTCTGAGTAGTTATATTTCAATTTTCTCCATGATTGTTTGAGTCTCCTTTGTTGACCCATCACTCTATCACATAACCAAATATGCAGCAAACAACAAACTCTGACTCCTCAACACACTTGACACTTCAATTCATACCAAACACAGTTTCCAAAGAAATAGTTGGCATCAAATACCAAGCATCATCGACGGCTAGTTGGCATCAAATACCAAGCATCACCGACGGCTGCAGGACTCACATTGTGCAAACCTAAACCCTCTATACCTTTGTCAGCATACTGAACAACCATAATAACAAACTTAGGTTCATAACATAACGCTAGTAGCTTGAATAACACTCATGCCTTCATATTCTCACTTTAAACCATGAGGCATTCACAATAAACAAATCCATTATATTTTTTAAGGAATAAAAAAATTATCTCCCCATATATTAAGGAACGTTTTTAATAAACGCACCTAAAAATACCCCATAATAACAAACTTAGGTTCATAACATAAGGCTAGTAGCCTGAATAACACTCATGCATTCATATTCTCAGTTTAAACCATAAGGCATTCATAATAAACAAATGCATTATATTTTTTCATGAATAACATAATTATCTTCCCATATATCAAGGAACCTTTTTTAATAAACCCACTTAAAAATATCCCACGCAGAGGTCTCCAAAATATTATCATGCAGGTTCTTTCACAACTTTAATGCCATTGCGTAAATGTATTAAATTTATTTATTTTATTTGAATAGGCCCTTCTTCTTTTTTCTTCATGCATCCCTTTAAAAAAAGAGCATTTAAAAAACATTCACCAGATTTAAAGAAAATTATATTGCCTTTTTAGAAAATTCAACTACCATGCTACACCAAGCCACACAACTTTTACTCCACACAACAGCTGGCTTTTACTCCACACATCACCAGGCTTGAGCATGTGCAAGATTCATGACATAGAAAACATAGAAATCCTCGCTATGATCTGCACCACACTAGACACATTGGAGGCATACAAGCTCGATGTTCCAACACTAATACGCCTCCGAAACTTTGCTCTTTAGGACTATAGTCTCCACCCCAACACTTTACTACTCGACCTCTACTAGTTGCATTCTTTTCACTGTATGGACAGGTCCACTTGACCGCAGTTGGGAGAGGGACAAACCGCAATAGCTTCACAACAGAACAAGGCTTAGCGACTCATTCACACCATGCTCGATTCTTAGCACATCAGTTTTCAAACAATGGATTAGTGGCAGTGAACTGGCCAAAGCTTGTGAATCTCATAGTGCATGATTGTCCCTTGATGCCCAAAGCTGGTGAATTTCATAGTGCGTAACGTGCATGACTATCCCAGGATGTTAATGTTGGAGCTCAAGTCTTGTGGGTCTTTGAATTTTTCCATGATGGAGGTCTAAATAACTTTCTACTACAACCTCGCCGAAGAAAGTTCCTTTTGTGGGTTCACTGGACAAGTGGGTTTTCTTGCAGTTCTTGAAAGTTTTGTCTCCCTTGAAGAACTCTAAATAGAACATGAATGATTTAAGCTTAGTAATTGTATTAATTTTAGCATCCATGTTAGAGAGTTTAAACACCATAATTTTATTTAATATGGAGATTTATCCCATAAAGTTTGGATCTCAGGATGACGTAGCAAGACCAGAGGCATCAAAATTTGACATTTTCATTAAAAGGTCTAAAGAAGGCACACACAAAGGCTTCAATTTTTGATGAGGAAGAAATTTCTCTAAGAAGTTGTCTTCTCATAGAAACTTAATGGTGAAGCTAAGCTCACCAAAGAATTTACACTATTGAATGCAACAAAATATCGATGCTCTTGCAATGCCCATAACCTAGAGGTACACATGTTGAAATCCATAATTTCGAGTAGATTGTTTGATTGTATTACATTTAACATTAACATTTCTTTTTCACTCAAATTTGGATATAGTTATATCACATAACATATCACATATTTTTTCATCTATGCTCTTCTTCCATATGTGCTACCGACTTACGACGTTTCCTTTGCAACATCTGGTGCAAATGTTAGTTTACTTTTTAATTGGAAATGGGAATAGATATAGAAAATGATGAGTTCAATACAATGAATAATAATTTTAATTAAATATAAAATTATAATTGCATGTGTGGCCACTCCATGCAGAAAGTAAAATGGATGTAGAAAACATCTAAGAGTAAAAATATGAGAATAGATTGGGATGTGTTAGATAACTTATAGTTACAATTTTAAATAAAATGATTACATAGGTATGGATTGGCACATAGTTGACTGAAAAAACATGAAAATATTAATCAAAATACGTAACATTTTACATGAGCAAAACGAATGACATGATCATCAAAGGATATTAACGTATGCAATATTGGACATGGAAGCTCAAATTTTTGGACCTTAATGTTTGATGGATTTCATAATGCTCAATTTTCTTTTGTGATATGGTGTTAATTTTTGTCTCAGGAATGTGTTAATGCTATGTAGATGGAAACTTGAAGTGATCGAAATGAACCACACACTAAACGTGTTAGTTTTTTTTTTTACTTTTCTTGTACAACCCATTGCAACTCAAGGGTCCATGGCGAACATAAATACCTATTTGAGAGTTGGTAATATGGTAACCCAATCAAAAATATTTGTTGAGAGAATTGGAGATAGTACCTATAGAAATATTAGAATTAAAGAATCATTTGGGCATCTTGTAAGACCACAAAAAAATGTATGTAATTATAAAAGTTACAATATTAGACAAATGAATTCCACCTTGAGATTCTCTTTAGTGTTTTGTCTTTTTACGCCATAAGGCGTTCCCTATGAGAATAACTTTCCTTCCAGGACACCTGTGATTTCATGAGCCATTGATTGGCATGTTAGACAATTAAAATAGTTGAGACCATTGGATTGATTTTTGATAGGTATTAGTCTATTACGATGCTATGATACTATTCAGCATGCTCAGACCCCAAATCCTGCTTCTTGGAACAAAGATCTTTGATATTTATGGTTTAATTTCTCACGCCTTTGCCTCTCAGCCTCAACATGATTAAGAGGTTCTTCACAACCATTTGCAAGATTTCTCCCACATTTCTGAGGCTTTCTATTGACTACAACAAACCTTCAATCTTTAATTGAGGCAGAGGGTTCCTAGATCACAGGGTTTAATGGATTAGACAGTAAACCAATGGTTCCCTCTTTTATTGCTATAAACACCAAAATTCAAAGGTTTTGACTATAAACAACGAAATTCCAAGGTTTTTAGTTTTGTATGATTGTCTTCTTTCTAAGTAATTTTAATGTGTATCTAGTTTGAAGTGGGAAAGCACCTGCCAATATGCTAATTTATTAAGTTTCCATCTTCAAATATCTTAAATGCATTTGAAGATTTTTTACTTCCAAAATACAATGAAATTCAAGGATTTTGAGTTTTATATCATTGCATTCTACTTTAAATATTATTTTTTTTGTATCTGATTAACTTTTTGTATCTAGTTTGCAGTGGAAACCACTGATAATAAAACTGGTAAGAAGTGATGTTGTAGCTGTTGAGATGGAACCCTGAGACAACGAAAGAGATTTTTGAAGGCCTATATATTAAAGGTGAGAAAATGCGAATGGTGGCCAGAACCCTGAGAACAAAGAAAGGGAATTTTGAAGGCATGTGTATCAGAGGTTAACGAAACTAGTGCCTTTTCAATAAGCATGGTGAGAAAGAATCTCCTAGTCACACAAGAGAGACTAAATTTTAATGTTCATATTTTTCAGACTCGGTTCATTTTTATTTCTAATACAAACTAGGAGGAAATGTTAAAATACAAATCTTTTCCTAAACTGAATTTAAAATGGTTTCCTGCATGCACCCTAATAGGATGAAATGTTAAAAGACAATTATGTTCCTAAACTAAATGGAAAATGTTTTCCTGCATGCACTTTGATATCAAGAAAAAATTAGAACGCTGAAAACTAAACTTCAGCATATGGAGACACACAAGGAAGCAATTCCATTTGAAGAGGCATTTGTTTCAAATGCGAATGGAACCCAGAGACTTCAAAATAACAACACGGATTTTTAAGGCCCAATTATATCAAGGGTGAGTGAAACTAGCTTCTATTTAGAATGTCTAATGAGAAAAAAAAGAAGTTGTTTGGAATCTATGGGCAGCATGGGTACTGGACTTTGAAACCACCAAAGGTTTTTCCACGGGACCATTAGAATATGAAATATTATATTCTTAGCTAATATTGAAACGATCTGTGGGATTCCAATGTAACCATCTAATCTTTAACTAAATATTTGGCAAAGTTTGTAGTTTAGCAGCTTCGCTAAATTTGGGGATTTCTAAATGTGTCCACACCTGCGCGTAGTTGGATTTTAATTTATTTTTTGTTGTGATAACATTTCTCCCATTCACGGGATATGTAGTTGGATTTTAGTTGAATTGATGTAATTCCCTTTTCTGCATCGTTGTGATTTATAGATATTCTTTTCAGTTGTTGTGGATATCAATATGACGTTAACAAGTTACAGACGCATAAGGGGGAAGATTTTAATGTAGGGGTTAAATTTTGTTAGGTTGTTACCGATATTCTTATTTAATATTTATTATAAATTCATTGTGATAAGATATATTTTTTATTTAAATATTATATTTTATTAAAATTTAATAATTATATATTGTACGATATTTTAGTATATAAAAAATTAATTTAAATCAATATAAAATATATTTTGTTAGATCAAAAACATATAAATATAAAACATAAATTTTTTGACAATTATAAATCATATATATAAATAAATAGCATACCAAATATGGAATAAGTTCAATATATTTCTAATCATTTCTTGTTTTTTAATGTATTTAAAAGTAGATATTTCTCTAAATTATTCATAAAGTAAAATACTTCCAATCTTTTAAACCAATGGCTTTTACCTCTTGATGTATTTTCATTAATGGCTTATTTAAAGTAGTTTTCTCATTTCTTTTGGTGAAAACTTTGTTGATATTATCTTTGTATTGAAGATAACTTATTAGGAAAAATAAGTTTCTATTTTTTCAAATGTTATTTATATAATAAAAAATAAAAAACGATAAAAAAGAGAATATCAATATCATTTGTATTTGTTGTTGGTTAATAAATTTATATTAGCTTTAAATTGGATTATATTGAAAATACTTTAAAGATGTTTAATAATGGTTTTCAATCAAGATGTGATTTAAATATGTGTATTAATAGTTTTGAATCAAGAGATGTTCTACAATATGGGATAGATTTATTAGTAAAAAATATTTAAAAATAAAATAAAAAATTTAATGTGAATTTAATTTAAATATTCTCCCTCCACTGTACACTGGTGTGATGGAATGTTGGAAAGATTTTTAGGCCATCAAGTTAATTGTTAATAGTTAAGAGAAAACTAATAGTTATGGTTTTTGGTTTTTAAAGTAATCAAGCAACTGATTTAGTTAAGAGAAAACAAATAGTTGTGGTGTTTAAAGTAATCAAACAATTGATTCTTGCTGAACATTTTCTTGATGGCTTAATGGTGAGGCTTATTTCATTTTTGTTTCTCATAGTCTATTTGTTAATTACCCCTTCCAACCATTTTCCATTCATGTTTGGTGAGTATATTATTGTTTGGTTAGAAAAAAATTCAACATCTATTAAAGTGTATAGGTTTAATAATTTGTCCAAAACATTTTTCCTCTTAAAATTTTCCATGTCAATCATTTCCTAGTGAAGGGAAAAGATGTTACCATTGTTTTCTAAATAATTGATGCTCCACTATAAGATTTCACTTTTATTTCAATACTTAGGTGGTTGTTGATGATGATAATGATTTCCACCATCTATAAAGACGAACTTTGGTTTATCTAAAATTATGGGAAATGATAACGATTTAATTCTTTTGTTTTAGCAATTTGTTTTTATGATCATAGATATTGGAGAAATGTTTTCCTTAATCTTTGGAGTTTTGATGAGTATTCTTAATGGCATCAATATTCTTTCAAATGACTACCTCATTTATTCACAATGGTTTAGCAAAGGCTTAGCAACTTTGTGCTAACCCCAGTGTTGACTGAATTTTGAAGCAACCTTAAGAAACCTCTCATTTCTCATGCTAATTTGGCATAGCTAGGGGAAATAGATATCACAAAAGACTTGAAATATGAAATGCGTGCATACTGAATTTATGTGAAGGTACATGATCAAATTATGTGCAGGTAGAATGTAGAAGACTTCAAGATTTTGATCAAGTGAGGCAGTTCAATATTGAAAATTGGTCAATGAGAGGAGAAAGAAATATGCACCAAACTTGTGTGGAAGGAAACAATCTCAACATCAAATGCACACTTCAAAAAAGTTTTCCACTTTTTCGGAATAGAGTCAAGTGAGGCAGTGCAGTTTTGAAAATTGGTCGATGAGAGGAGAAAGAAATATGCACCAAACTTGTGTCGAAGGCAAAAATATCAACATCAAATGCACACTTCACAAACATTTTCCACTTTTTTAGAATAGAGTCTGCTTTCTAAGGCACAAAATTCTTTTGAGTTTATTTATAGGCCCCTTCCTAGTTAAATACATAGTCATGTCTCGCAGGATATCATGTTGAATAAAGGAAAGGTTGTGGATGCTACCATAAGAGTTCACTATGTTATCTTTGAATAGTGAATTAAATTTTCTATATCAGTTAAAATAATTATTTAATCAATGCTCAACAAAAGATCCATTTGTCTCCTATAAAGCATTATAAAGTTATTATGTCAGTGACTAAACCAATCCAAATGCCCAAAAGAAGTTAAGCAAGGACACTCAAAGACAAATCCAATAACATTAAGAGCAAGTGGTAAAGGCTATCAGGTTTTGATCAAGTGACTCAGTTCGATATTGAAAAAGAGTTTTGGCATAACGTAAGTGATTTATCTTTATCTTCTAGCTTTGAATGACATTTTTTATACTATTTTTTATATTTTGTTTACTAATTTTTATATTCAATGTTCTTCTATATCTAACTATTCTTCTTAAATTTTAGCCTTACGATGTTTCCTTTGCAACATATGGTGCAATTGCTAGTTTACTTTTTCTTTTAGAAACTGTGAAATGAAACTAGATAGGAGAATTACAAAACGAATAGAATTTATACTATAGCTTTCCATATTTTCTAAAACCCTTCTAAAGGCGTTAGCTATAATTAAGACCTAAAATATTTTTTTTGTTGCTTTAATAAATATTTTCCCATTAAAAATAGGTACATGCACCTTTATCTATATAGTGACGCTTTCTCATTAAATGTGCATATATATACACTTTTTCTAGCATTAAGTGAATCGGTACATTCCATAAAAATTTTTCCGCAACTAACATCTTTGATATGATGGGGGTGGAGAAAATTTTGGGTGATTTTTGTGCGATTTGGGAGATAATATATTTTTTCGTAGGTTGTGCTTTAATCTTTTACAAAGTATATTGAACACTTTTCTTCTATTCTAACTTTGACTCAAGAGTAAGTCAAAAAGTTTTAATTCTACGGTTTAGTTTTGAGGCCTATGGTATCTTTACAATATTATTTTATGTAATGAAGTCTATAAGTAGGCCTGTGAACCTCCATTGTAATATTTCAAGATGTTAGTGATGAAGGCCCACTTAGTCAACTTAGCTATGCTTGGCCAACCGAATGAAAAATCTATTGCCTAGTATTTCCCATATTCGTTTTCTTGGATTAATCATGTCTTATGATCTATGTGTTACTATTTTATGTGGTGATTTATCTTAGAAGAATGAATTGGTAAAAACCAACCAATAAATATATTCTTCCCTTAACCAAACATATCCAAGTTGACCATGTTAGTATTCACCACTCACCTCTTGTCACATGAGCATACCAAAACCATGACTATAGAATTATAACTCTTTGACTCATTATTGGTTGAAGGTTGACCTAATATTATCCCTTTAAATTTGACATGGGGAAATTATCAGAGGTATTTTTTAATAAATTAAGTTGATTTTCTTCCACCATGTGCTATACAATCTCATATTTCATCTTTGACTTGGAAATCCTTGAAATACTAAGCTACCACATTATGAGTTGTCCATGTTCTCATGTTCATGTATCTATGTTCTTATGGGATTTCCAGGGAAATGCATGTGACAAATGTAAGCCCTACCACATGATTCCTCTTATACTTCACCTTTCCATCACCTTTTTCCTTACAATAATATGAAATAATTTTGCCTTATGGATATTCTCACCTTTTCAGCTACACCTTATTGCAACTTGTTCAAATATGACCACCTAAAATATAAATTTTGATGGATATTCCACTAGAAAGTTTGTCTCCACAAATATGATGAAATTATACTTAAAACCTGAAATATACGACATGAGGGTTAATTTATCCTTACATTTCTGGATTTATTATTTATTGTGTTATTCTTATCAATGAAATAGATAAAATATGTGAAAAATAGAGAACAACAAAATGAAAATCTCAAACCATCATTCATATTGGATATAACTTAGGAAACCATTTTAGAAGAAAGCCCAGTTGGAAGGTGAGGCTATTGTACTCTCTTTCTTTGATTGAAAAATGGATGTAAGTACAAAAAAATGAGACCTACATCTTGTGGGCTGCTACAATTCACAAATCCTCTTTGTTTTCTATCTCCCTATCCACTCTTAGTTAATCTTCTCATATAAGGAAAGAAATTAATTGAATAAAACAGAGACCATTTTCCTCCTAGTAGCCCAGTTATAACTGTAGCATGCTAACCTACTAGTGGTTAAGTTTGACTCCTTCAACTCTTAACTAGAGTTAAAATATGGTCCATTCTTGAGTAATATTCATCATTATCACATGTATAACACATTTTCAATGAATAATGGTGGATGACATGGCATCCCCTTGAATTATGGTGGTCAAAACATGAAGGCCAACTTAGAAGTGGCATAACTTTTGCATATGGACTCTAGTTGTGGTAATTCTTGTGCTATTAGAAAGGTATCTAAGTGAATAAAATAAATAAAATATTTGATTCTCAAGTGGAATTTTTTTATCCCGATATAATTCCATTTGATGTGTCAAACTTAATTTTCGAATTTTTCAAACCCAATTTGCCAAACTATTACCTCTAGTAAAAATGGTTCTATCGGTTGATTCCTTAACATTTTTCATTCTAAAACAATCTATATGGATAAAAACTAATACAAATATACAACATGGATCACATATCCAAATTGTTGGAGACATTTTATCCCCAAGATCTTCCACTAAATAAGGTGGGCAAATTGTTCCTCCAAATTCTCTTGGGTGTAGGATTTAGCTTTTCCTTGAAGTTTTCCTTTCAACACAATATAAGAAAATCATATTGCCCCTATCTTGTATTTTTGGAATTCTTTTAAAAAACTATAACCTCTTCCAACTATGCTTGAGAATTTGGTGCCAAATCCTCTACGAAAGGTAGCACTTTCTCCTCTTCTTGATCTAGCCTAGAAGGCATGTAGAGTTTCAAATTATTTACATTCACCACTAAGTTAATGCTTATGTATAGGGATAGACTGATTTTATAGAAATTATATCCAAAATTTCTCAGTATTAGAAAGGGACCATATAGTGGAGCCTTTATTTTCTTAATAGGACTCTATAGCCTCTAATTGATCAACTATAACCATAGTTTGTCTCATACCTTGAATGGCCTCTCAATTTTATTTTGATCATGCCAAACCTTGTATTTTTCATGTGACTTTTGCAATGCCTCCTGTACCTATATATGGATTTTCATAATCTTCTCACCAATTATTTTTTCCCTTAATGAATCCCCTATAAGATTATCACTCATTCCTTGTTAACCATATTCAATATCCAATAGTGAAGGTGAAATATATCTAAAAAAAGTTTCAAATGGGAACTTACCAGTACAAGTGTCGACTCCTCTATCATAAGAACGTTGTATAGATACCATATTTTCATCCAAAATATTTAGGTGGTTTTGATTGTAACCCATCAAAAGATGAACCAAAGTATGATTGAGTACTTCTATTTTCACATCTTCCTATGGATGGAATGTTGTATACCTTTTTAATTTCATTTCCATATTCTCCCACAATGTATTAAAAAATACGCTAAGAAATCTTGTGTCCATTTGAAATGATGCTCCGTGGTATCCGAAAGTGCACTTGGATTTGTCAAAAGAATGAATTTTCGTCTTCTTTTCTATTGATGGACTTTAACAAGACACTACAAGATACATCTTGTTGAACTTTTAAATTGGCACGAAGAGGTAGTCGTGTCCCTTCCTAGTTGTTAGTAAACTTTCCATAAAATGCATGGAAATGTTTTCTCAAGGATGAGTGGGTATAAGAAAGGGATCATATAGAGTTTATTTCATGTTACTACGATTGATAATACAACAAAGCATGCATCCTATCATGAATATAGATATCAACTCTTGCATCTTGTGCCAATACACATACCTCCAAAAGTTTGCCACCTTCTTCCCTACACCAAAGTTCCCTACAACCTTAGAGGTGCGAGCCTCTCTAATCAACTCTAATTTTTTAACCTTTAGGAATAAATAACTTTTATTTCCTGTAGATTGACCTATATTTGAGATACTAGTCAATTGTACTATCACTATTATGCACATGAATCTGACTCTACAACTACTAAAACACCTCCTTGAAGTCCTCATTGATTGAATATGCCTTTATGTGTCCATCATGGGTTAATGGCTCCATATGCCTCAAAGTTCCCAAAGCTATGATATTTTATGTGGGTTTCCTTGAAATCATGTTAGCCAAATTGCTTGTGATTCCATTATTTTACTTGATCACTAAATTAAATTGTTGTAGAAACCCCATCCACTTGTAA
Organism: Pinus tabuliformis; assembly: GCA_031772625.1. Classification (NCBI taxonomy): domain Eukaryota; kingdom Viridiplantae; phylum Streptophyta; class Pinopsida; order Pinales; family Pinaceae; genus Pinus; species Pinus tabuliformis. The sequence continues at coordinate 286,927,158 of CM062815.1, forward strand.
TGCTTGGCCTATTATAGCTTACTATGGGCCTCCACGTAATGTTTTAGTTGGTGATAAAATTGGATTACTATGCCATTTCCCATTTGATAGTGTTTCCACTTCTTCACATCTTGCACCAAGGCATAAATATCCTTTTCATATGTAGGTAGTTGAGAATTTCCCCATGAAATAATTCAGAAGGGTAATGTAGAATCCTTCATCCCCGTGTGAAGAAAACTTCCATTGAATTCCCACTTGCATCTGTCTCCACCTTGAAGGGTTGTTGCAAGTGCAGAAATTCCAAAGCTAGTGCTTAAATGATTTTTTTCCTTAACTCCTCAATGACCCTCTTCCAATTCTTTCACCACTAGAAAATCTTGCCACTTCCTACTGTCGCATGGAGTGATGTGGTCACCACTAGAAATGAGGTTATGAATTTCGTCAGGTATTGTGCTTCCATAATGAAACTCCTGACCTTTGAGATACTAGGAGGAACTAAAAACTCCATGATGGTATCCATCTTGTCACGATCCATATTTAATTCTCATCCACTTATAACATACCCCAAATAAACTAAATACTACCGTAAAAAATCACACTTCTTGAGATTTTCTAATAGTTGGCGCTTCTTTAGTACCCCTAGCACCTGCATCGAATGTGATATATGATCCTCCAAAGTAGCATTTTATATTAGTATATCATAAAAATAAATAATAACAAATGAATCTATAAAACAACACAATATATTTCTCATTAAGCTCACAATCATATCTAGTATGTTACATAAGGCAAATCTCATGACTGTCCACTCATACAAACCTTGCTTAGTTTTGAAGGAAATTGATCTGTTGTTGAATGTTAGTTTTTCTATTCTAATTTCAACTTTAGATTTATAAACAAATGCTTGTCAATTGCTTCATGTGCATGGTTCTCTTATGGTGTTTGTGATTGGAAATAGGTAAGTTTTATCAAATTTTATGTGAAATACATGAGCAAAATAACATGAAAAACAAGTGTTGAATAGTAGCAATGAAAAGTACAGCAAACCATCAATTTGAACACTTAACACAGTGTTTTGATGAACAAGTTCACCCCTCCTAGGCTACATCTCCTTGGTCCAACCTCCATGGATTGGGATTCTGTATTCTTTCAATATGGAAAAAATGTTGTTTACAAAGCTCTACTACTCTTGAAACCTATTTCAATGTGTTTAGAATTCTCAAATTAGCTAGGAACATATTTCCAGAGCTCCATTTGGTCACAATTTGCTCTAGTTATGACGAAAACCTCTTTCTCCTAGTAATCCTAAACCAAAAATGGAGGAACTCCAGTTAACTCCACTAAACTGGAGTTTACGCCGAATTAGGAAGCTCTGCCAAAAACACCTCTGAATTGAACTCCTGTTTAATTAATATAAAACTCGGATTAATTAACAATAATCTATATTAGTGCTTTTAAACTAGTTTTATAGTGCGTTTTTAAGCTAACCATTAGCCTTAACACTAGCAGTCTCCATGGAGGATGTCACATCTATAGTTTATTGGGTGGTTAGGCTGGCAGTTATGGCTTTTGCACTGGCCATTTCCACTCACCATAATCATATCCGTCACCGCCATAGGAGTGTTGATATATATGGCCTTAAATGTCGTGGGTTCGTGGTTATGTTGGTGCCAGATGTGCAGTAATTGTGACCGTCAGAGCCTTCACATGGGAGGGTTGGCCCTCCTAACACCCAACCTTAACCACATTAAGATTCAAATAGGCGTGGAGAGTAATACGGTTAAGAAACAAACTATGGTGCAGTGGTATGGCATGGCGTTTGGTCAGAGAAAGTCTTGGGTTCGACCCCCCAACCTGCCATAACAATTTTGGTAAGCACTGCACACCGAGCTAACCTTTGGGGAGGTACACATGGTGACCTTCGGGTTTGCCACTTTTCCCCTCGTCATTGGTCCTCCATTAACCATCCAAATCATACCACGTCACCGCATATGATAACCAACCCACCACATCTGATAACCAACCAAAATCTAACACTTTTGGAAGCCTTATTGGACTGTTTACCACTATTGATGTTGTCCAGTCACCTACCACGTCAGAAGTATGGACTGCTGACTATGTAGTGACGACATTTTTTTCTTATGTTTGGCAAAGCGGAAAAAATGCAATATCTTCCTCATACACACTCGGTTTCAATGAAATGAGTTGTGTTGGGATAATTTTGCTGAGATGGATGTGGTCGTTTAGGTTTTGATCCATTATAAGAATTTTTATTTTTGAGCTAAATACTGAGCGCCTGATCATTCCTCCCCACTAGAAGCCTTTTAGACCCCAAAAGATACTATCAATTGTTTAGCAGGTGAGGGTACAACTCCCCCACCTTCTCGATCTATAACCATTTGGCTTTAGAAGGATTTTATCCCTTCAGTCCCACTCTAAAGTATTCGACATTCCCTCTCTTTGATGTTTTGGTTCCTCTGTCAAGTATGAGATCTCGTTGAAGCTCATCAATATATTCATCTGAGAAGTCATCTATTGATGTCAGTTGAACATGATCTCCTTGATCATCAATCAGAGGCTCAAACAGTCTCAAAATCTCAACATTAACAACAAAGTATATTTGCATATAAGGAGGAAAATATAGCATAAATGCATTGCTACCAATCTTTTCCAGAATTTTAAAACGACCATAATGGATTGGCTTAAGCTTTTTACCTTCACCTTGAAGTCTCTCTTTGCTAATATATAACCAAACTTCGTCTCCAATTTGAAATTTGTGATCAATACTGCATTTGCCATGCCTTGCCTTGTAGCTGATCTGACCTCTTTCAAGTTGTTCCTGCACTGTATGATATATCAACTGAATTTTCTCTATGAACTTCCTTACCTTATCGATGTTGTTGTGACCATCAATGGCAAAATATTTCTCAAATATGAATTCCAATGGTGATCTTGGAAAGTACACAAAACATGCCTCAAATGGCGATGTATTTGTGGAAGAATGTGTTTCCATGTTGTATGCATGATGTATGTAATGCAACTGTTCATCCCACAACTTGGGATGTTTGTTGCAATATACTCTAAGAAGATGAACGATTGTCCTGTTGACCACCTTGATTTTTCCATCTGTTTGCGGAGGAAAGTTTGTACTCTTCTTCCACTTAGTTTCCATCATGTCCCACAAGTTTGACCAAAAGTTCCCAACAAATCGAGAATCTCGATCACTTACAATGGAAGTAGGAAGACCAAAATGAACCCAAATGTTTTGGAAGAAAAGATGAGTTATTTGTTCAACTGCAATTTTCCTTTACATTGTGCTAGTATGCACATCTTGCTAAACCTCTCTACAACTACATACAAGTAATCATGACCCTTTGTTGACAATGGAAGACCTCCCACAAAATCCATTGAGATACTCTCCCATGGACGTGAAGGTATCGGAAGTGGAGTGTACAATCCTAGTTTCCTATTGCTAGGCTTACTTGTTTCACACAAATAACATCCTCTTATAAAACAAGATACATTATCAAACATGTGTGGCCAATAACAATATGTTTGGAGATTCGCTATTGTCTTGCCTACACCAAAGTGTCCAACAATCAATGAAGTGTGTGCCCCCCTTATGATATTGTTTCTTTCTCCCTATGGAATACATAACTTTCCAAAGTGATACAACAAACTATTCTGGACATGGTAATCCAATTCTTTAATTTGGTTTCCTTGACTCAAGCTTGCATACACATCTTGAAAGTCATTATCATATGCATATTGCTCAATGTAACTTTCATGCAAAACAAAATTGTGCTTGAGAATAATAGATGAATTTACAACAGGCCTAGAAAGCATATCAACTACCTTATTGTAGATTCCCTTTTTGTGCTTGATAACTAAATGAAATTGTTGTAGAAAACCCATCCATTTTAAATGTCGTGACTGCTGCAAATTTGACTGTGACTGTAAGTATTGCAATGGTTGATGGTTGGTATGGATATTGGACTCCTTTCCCATCAAGCAGTGTTTCCATCTTTTAACACTTTCTACCAATGCGTAAAGTTCTTTGTCATAAGTGGGATAGTTAGTCACAACTCCATTAAAAATTTGAGAATGAAATGGAATAGGCTTACCATGCTACATAAGAACTAGTTCCATGGCATAATGACTAGCATCCATTTAAATCTAAAATGACTGTCTAAGATCTGGAAGAGACAATACCGGTTCTGAATTGATATTTTTCTTTAAAGCATCAAATGATTTATGCCATACATCTCCCCAATGGAAGACTTTCTTAACAATATACAATGCATGTAATGGTGCTGCAATGGAACAGAAATTAGTAATAAATTTAATCCAATATTATGCTTCCCCTAAAAAGCTTCTTACCTCTGTAACTGTATTGGGATTGGGACAATTTACAATGGACTCAACCTTAGATGGGAAGATCTTCAGCTCACCTCCTCCAATAATGTGTCCTAAATACACTAAGTGTTTCCAAATTCACACTTCGACATCTTTAAAAATAATTGTTCTTTTCTCAAGACATCAAGTACTTTGTTTACATGCATGGCATTTTCATCCCTAGATTTACTAAATATGAGAATATCATCTAAGTAAACAATGACAAATTCATCTAGAAACGGTCTCAATACATCATTCATAACTCTCACGAAAGTAGTTGGAGCATTTGTAAGACCAAAAGGCATAAAAATCCGCTCAAACAATCAGTGTTTAGTTTTAAATTCACTTTTCCAAATATCCTCTTTAGCTATTCTAACGTGATGATAAGCACTTCGTAAGTCTAACTTAGTGAAATACTTTGCATACCTCAACTGATCAAGAAAGTCATTAATTCTTGGGAGGGGATAATGATTCTTTACCATGATTTTTTTCAATGCACAAAAATCCACACACATGCAGCAAGTCCTGTCTTTCTTTGGCACCATCATAATGGGCAAACCACATGGCGAAGTAGATGGGCATATGATACCTTCATTCAACAATTCTTGAATTTTCTTCTTGATTTCCATGCTCTCCATAATAGACATGTGATACATGCCAATGTTTGGAAGTGGAACATCTTGTTGCAACTCTATCTCATGCTGAATTCCCCTCTTGGGAGGTAACTCCTTTGGTTCCTGAAACATATCGCCATGATTTCTTACCACATCAAACAAATCATATTTTAATTTTTCATCACAACCTTCAAGATATTCATAATCTATATCATTATTTTTCTTGATCATGAGAAGTACAAAATTTTTACTTGCATTTACTAGTCTCTTCATCTACCCTACATTAACCAAAGAAAAGTTTAACTTTTTGTGATGGGCTCTCACAATGTACTCCACCCCATTCTTGAGCAACATATATTTGTTTTCATGGAAATAAAATACTTCCTTCCTATCATAAAAATATGGACTACACAAAATGATTCCTGAGATGTGAAGTGGAACTACATCGAACTCAACTTCATCAATGAACTTTTCAATAATTGCGAACTTGAATAAACACTTCCTTTTAATCTGTAAATTTTCATTATTGACTACCCAACCCAATGAATATGGATTATGATGAGGTAAAGTTTCAAGGTTAAGATTTTTTACCAAGTCTTCTAAAATTAAGTTTGATTGTGATCCACTATCAAATAATGCATCAATATTTTTATGGTTTGAAATTACCCTTACATGGAACAATTCTATTCTTGATTCTTCATTTGGAGTTTTGTTTTGACTATGTGAGGAACTAGTGCTTGCAAAAACTTCTTTTCCTTCTGTAACCATGGCTGAAATCTTGGTCTCATCACCAGAATATGATCCAAGATCATGTTGTGTGGTAGCGACCTTCTTTTGTTTTCCCTTATTGTTTTGTTTCACAGGGCTTAGTTTAGAATGTAATTTCCAACAATGGGATTCATCATCCCTAGGTTTGGAACAATGTTGGCATATAATTTTCTCCCCTTCTGTCTTCACACTTGCATTCTACTTTCCCTTCAATTTTCCACTCTTATCTTTCTCCTTAACCTTCAATGGCTTCTTCTTACTACCCTCTTCCTGAATGTTCTTTCCTCTTGCTTCAAGGTGCATGGCTTGAACACATACCTCATCCAAATTGCTTGGATTGAACATAAGGACAATATCTTTTAAATAGGAATGTAAACCCCCAATATAATTCAACAACGTATCTTGGGAATTCAAGTTTACTCCTAACAAAAAAGCCCTCTTTCTAAACTCCTGGGTATAGTCTTGTACTGTTTGGCCTTTAAGCTGCATAAAATTTTGCCAACTCATAATGGATTTTTATATATAAGATAAAGGGTAAAACTATATTTTAATTGTAAAAACAAATTCAACCCAATAAATAGATATCTTACAATGAATTCACATTTCCTCTTGAGCCTTTGATTCCCACCAGACTAGGGCTTCTCCTTCTAGCATCAATGAAGCCAACTGGATCTTTATGTCATCTTCTTGAAGGTTCTGAATTCTGTAGTAAACCTCTAATTGTCGAATCTAATTGTCTAACTTTTCTGCATTCAACTCACAATTGTACATTGGAAGTTCAAACTTAATGTCCAATTTGAGTAAGGGAGTTTTTTCCTTTGGGGTTTTTGAATGAGTATGAACAATATTTGTGGTGGAAGTGGAAGATGTTGTTTTTTGAGATGTTGAGGATGAGGAAGATGATGAGGAAGATGACGAAGAAGGTGGAGATGAAGGAGGCTTTCCTCCATTACCCTTTGAGTCCTTCTTTTCATCCTTTTTATCTCCTGAGCTTCCCTCTCCATGTGGAGGCTTAGAACTCTCTCCAATCAGTCTAGTGTTACTCTCTTCATAGAGGACTCTAGCCATGTCACTCAAGTCATAGAAATATTTCTTGAATGCTTCCTCTTCGGGAAGACCTTCAGTCTCTCTTGCTCCAGACATGATGGCTTTGGATTCAAGCTCAGCTTCTTCTACTTCTTATACCTCCTTAATCTCAATTGAAGGTAAAACTTGAGGTGTTTCAAGTGCAACAAGAATTAGAACTTTGGGTGGAGATTATGGCCTTGTGGCTCTCTTTCTTCTGGTCATAACCTTAGGAGTTCCAACCAGCAATTTCCCTTCTCCTCTCTGCAACTTTTACCTTATAAGCATCACAATTTTGCAACCATTAAAACCCTACTTGCACAAGCCTCAAGCAATCAAGCAAATAAACCTTTTCCTCCGATATCAACTTGATTTGTTATTGAATGTTAGTTTTGTTGTGCTAATTTCAACTTCAGATTTATAAATAGATTCCTGTCAATTGTTTCATGTGTATGGTTCTCTTATGGAGTTTGTGATTGGAAACAAGTAAATTATATCAAATTTTATGTGAAATATATGAGCAAACTAGCAAGAAAAACAAGTGCTAAACAACAGCAATGAAAAGTACAATAAACAATCAACTTGAACACTTAACACAGTGTTTTGATGAAGGAGTTCAACCCTCTTGGGCTACATCTCCTTGGCCCAACTTCCATGGCTTGGACCTTTGTATTAGGTCAATATTGAAAATGATTTGTTAACAAAACTCTACTACTCCTTAAATGTGTTCAGAATGCTCAAATTAGCTAGGAACACCTTTTCCTGACCTCCATTTCGTCGAAATTTTCTCTAGTTATGACCAAAACTACTTTCTCCTAGTAATCCTGCAATTAAACTAGAGGAACGCCAGTTAATTACACTAAACTAGAGTTTCTGCCAAATTAGGAGGCTCCGCCAAAAACACCGCCAAATTAAAATCTTATTTAATTAACATAAAACATGGATTAATTAACAATAGTCTAGATTAGTGATTTTAAAATTGTTTTATGGCACATTTTTAGGCTAACCATTATCCTTAACACTAGCAGTCTCCATGGAGGATGTCACATGCGCAATTTATTGGGTGGTTAGGATGGCAATTATGGCTTTTGCTCTGGCCATTTCCACTCACCATATCCGTATTCGTCACCACCGGAGGAGTCTTCACATGTATGGCATTAAATGTCGCAAGTTCGTGGTTATGTTGGTGCCAGATGTGTGGTAACCATAACCGCCATAGAGTTCATATGGGAGGGCTAGCCTTACTAACCCCCAATCTTAACCATAATAAAATACAAATAGGTGCGGAGAGAAATACGATTAAGAAACAAATTGTGGTGTAGTGGTATGGAATGGAGTTGGGTTGGAGCAGCTCTTGGGTTTGACCCCTCGCCTGTCATAAGATTTTTGGTAAGCACTGCATGCTGAGCCGACCTTTGGGAAGGGACACGTGGTGGCCTCTTGGCTTGCCACTTGTCCGCTCCTCATTGGTCCTCCATTAACCAACCAAATCATGCCACGTCATCACATATGATAACCAACCAAAATATGACACTTGTTGAAACCTGATTGTATCATTGACCACTATTGAACTTACACAGTCACCTGCCATGTCAGCAGTACGGACTGTTGACTATGCAGTGACTGTGCATTTTTTTTTTAATTTCTTTTGTTTGGCAAAGCAAACAGAACTCAATATCTTTCTCATACGAACTTGGTTTTCAGTGAAACAAGTTGCGTTAGGATCGTTTTTCTGAGATGGACACAGTTGTTCAGGTATCAATCCATTCTCGTAAATTTTATTTTTGAGCTAAATACTGAGTCCCTGTTCAACAATCTCCTAAGTATCTTCTTCTCTAACTCGAACCTATTGATATCCAAACTTTAAGTCTAGTGTGATGAAGAATTTGGCTTGTTGAAACTCATCCAATAGATCATCTATATTAGGGAGGGGGTGCCTATTCTTGAGTTTAATTCTCTTTAATGAGTTATAACTAATACACACGTGCTACAAGTTCCATCCTTCTTTGGCAAAATGAGGATGGGTGACCCACATGATAATATACTTGGTCAAATGGAAACTTGTTCCAATAACTATGGAAACTTCTTCTTAACCTCTCATGATTCTATAATGGACTTCCTGTATAGCCTAATGTTTTATAATGAGGATTTGTGCAATAGTTGGATCTTTTTCTCCACATCCCTCCTAGGACGTAGCCCTATGGGCTCCTAGAACACACCCTTATATGATTGTCACAACTCTTCCATTTTTTTATTCTAATAGTTAGTGCACCCCTATAGGGATGATTTTTTTTCTACCAGATCTTATATATATTGGTTTTCTCTCAAAACCAATACAAAATACTTCTTTCTAGAATTGATCAACTTCTTAGTTTGGTTGGAACTTACAAGTGGCATTTGAAAATTTCCCTTCTACACGTTGACGGTAAAGGATTTTTCTTCCTTGATGAGGCATGAAGATTGCATCCTTAATTTACATGTAGGGACTTCCAAACACCACTCCACATACATCAAGGGGAACTACAAGGTGAATGCATGTATATGAGTTACACTTTTGGGCCAAATGTGGCGATGAAATTTCAAAATTTTACTCTTTTATCAAATTGAAGAATTCAAAATTCATATAAGCATTGTGAATTTTGATTTAGAGTAAAAGGAAAATTTGTGGAGAATTATGTTTTTGTCCTAATATATTTTTTGAGAAAAAATAGTGTCATATAATATGTCAATTCTCCATTAAATGAAATGATTGTAATTTTCATCTTAACATGTATGCTTGTGTTCATGTAGCATAACTTAGTCTAAAATCTATCTATCTATCTATCTATCTATCTTTCTATATATATATATATATATATATATATATATATATATATATATATATATTTGTGTGTGTGTGTGTAATATACACAAAAAGAGATAAGTTGTACATATAAAAACTTTTTTTTAATGCAAAATTATATTTTTATTATTTCTCAAAGCTGGAAAATTAATATTTGAATTGCATTTTTTACAGACATGTGTCCACGTAATATTTTTTTTTCCCACCATTTAAAACAATTCAAAAAGTAAGAGTACCCTTTCGAATAATACTCGTAAATGAAGATGGTTTTTTTTCATTATTATTATTTTTTATTTTGTATATTTTATGTTATTGATTTTTCATTCAACCCCTCTGAAATTGTCCAAAAAATTTTCAAGCATAATGTTTAAAAGAAAATAGCTGAAAAATATTATATGATTTCAAAAATTTCAAACTCATATGCCATTGGATAAAGGATTCCTTCATGAATCCAACAATATTAACTTTTCCACCTAAGGACAAAGGATGCCTTCAGTCTGCTAGGCTTCAAAATGGTGTTCCAAAGAAATTTGCGGAAGGGGAGATACAAATTTTTTTGCTTAAGCTCTGAGGAGCTCAATCGACTCCTTAAAACGCTCAATCAAGTGTTTAAGGTAAAAATTCAAATAGCTCGATTGAGGGTTTAAGAAACGGTAGATCAAGCAACCTTTTCTAATTCCACATGCCATGATGTATTGGAGGAAAATTTAAAAGAAATGGCTCTATCGAGCCCATTATTCGATCAAGACCCTATCCTCAAGGTACACAAGAGTTTGATTGAGAGTTTTTTTTAAAATCTCGATAGATAAATATTAAAGCCCTCAAATAGCTTCATTGAGGGATTAAATATTTGTCGATCAAGCACTTAAAAAGGCTCGATCAAGATGATTTGTTTCATTGATAATGTGCCCTTGCTTGCCAAAAGAGCGTAACTCAACTCCATGCATAGACCCTACATCTAGTTCTACTTCATTAATAAAATCAACACTAATTTGATTTTATACTATTTTGTTACCTTTACTTTAGCGTGCTTATTTACCGAAACTAAGGATAAAGGTTTGGATGATCATAAACTCTTAGTCCTAATTTGTGTACTAGCTCTACTGTAATGAGGCTTTCCTATAATCCTGGGTTAAATAGAACAACAATACTTTTTTTCTTGACACGTACCTTTATATGAAAGAGACTTGTGTTTTTTTCTCTTGTTGTTGTTGAAGGCTATTCAAATTCATTTCCTTATGCATTAAAGTACAAGTGATCTTATCATACTAATCAGAGCTACATTCCACTTGATTACTTGAGTATGTGGCCATAAAAATTTTCTTCTTATTATATTTCTCTTTTTTTTTTAGTGGATATTTGTATGCAACTTCTAGAACTTCTCCTCTATATGATTTTCAATGTTATAGTAGTTGCATTGGTTGTTGGTATCTTTGCATCTATGTATTGTGACTATTTTCTCCTCATCCTTTCCTCATTTCCAGTTCTTATTCCTTACATTGGAATCTACCTTGTGATATTTTTTCTTTGACCCACTTGATTACCATTTCTATTAGTCTATGTTTTCTAGGTAGTATTCCTATACATAATCCTCATCCACTAATATGGGTTTGAACACCATGTCTTGCTTCTAGAGATGGTTTTATATACCCCTCAAATATTTAAGTACATATAGGTTCTTTATAAAGACAAAGAGAACTATGTTCATGTTGATAAATTATTTGGTGTACTCTTATACACTCTACCCTTTTCTCCTCTTGAAGTAATTCCACCATATCCATTGGTCCTCTACATGCCTAATAGGGTAAAATTATGATTTTGTGATGGTTTTGAGATGATCATACTTAGTGACTAGAGGATATCACTCCAACCTCAAGGTATTTGTGTGTCTTTCCCACTAGGTTAGGGCACGACCCTTTAATTTCATCCAAGAAAACATAATATTATTTTCTTCCTTTATATGATGAATACTAAAATAAACTTTGAATTGCTGCAACTAATGATTAACATTAGAGGATAAATCTCACCTTGATACAACTTAATGTCTAACTACACTTCCATATTAAATATGGGCTATAAATGGTTCATGAAACTGAGATTATGTTGATCCCTTTTGGTTTATTTCCTAGATTCCTTATTTTCTTCTTCTTGATCCATTGATTTCCCCTATGATCCTACCTATATGTTAGAACATCCATCTTCTCCCAATAGACTGAACTTATTGTCACAGTTGCCATGAGGAGGTTCACATTTTGGTTTATATATGTGACTTGTGTTTCAAGCCATGAAAACCTCTCTTTTGTAGGACCTTGAGGGCTACTGATAGTTTCATTAGGTATTGTTAGGGTTTTATTATTTTCGGCTTAGCTAATTTGGATACACTATAAATACCCAAAATATATGTAAGGAAACCTAATCTAACAATAAGATGGTCTACAAACTTTCCCTGTTATTCCATTGGAGATTTTGTCTCAATAGATCTAATGAAATTAAACTTAAAATTTGAGATCTACACTATGAGGGTTAATTTGTTCTTAGTTTTCTAGACTCGTCAATTACTGTGTTATGATTATGCTTGAAATACATAAAATATGCAGGAAATAGAGAATACTGAAGTAAAAATCACAAAATAAAATTGACACAAATATAACCTTTGTAACCCTTTCTAGAGAAATCCTAGCTAGAAGGTGAGGCCACTTGGGTCTCTTTCTCCAAAAGGGGAATTGATGCAATTACAAAGAAGTGACACATGTATCCTGTGGGTTTCTATAGTCTACAAAACCTCTTTGTTTTCTCTCTCCCTATCCAATTTTGGCAACTTTTCTCATCTATGGAATAAAATGTACTGAAATAGAATAGAAACCCTTTTGTTCATAGTTGTCAAGCTATAACACAAACCAATAGGTTATTAGTGGTCAAGTTTAGCTCCTTAAACCCTTAGCTACAGTTACAATATGGACTCCTATAGAGTCTTCTTCATCATTAGTATGTGGCTAGACCCCTTTCCATGAATATTGGGAGCTTATGTGGCATCCTATTGAATTATTATGGTAAAAACATGAATGTGAAATTCCAAGTGGCATAACCTTTTTAGACAAACTTTGATTGACGTCATTCTTACACCATTGGAAATTTATATATGTGTAGAGTAGTGATAAAAGGTGTGGTGCTTATGCAGAAAATTTATACCCCCAAAAACAAAATTTGGTTCCTCAAAATTCTTTCAGAAATTTTCAGACCACATCTCACCAAACTAGGACCCATCGACAAAATTATTTGATGAGTTGATTCCACCACTTTTTCCATTCTAAAAGACTCAATATGGTTGGAAAATGATATAATTATCCAATCTAGATCACTTACCTAGACTGAATGTTACAAACAATGTTCAATATAATTGAAAGTTGGTCAACACAATGTTCAATATCCCGATGGGATCATTAGCAGCCAAAAATAAAAAAATAGGCTAGCCTTAAAATGCACTATGAAAAATCAACTAGATTCTTAACATTATCACTTATATCACATAACTTTTCATAAATAGAATCATCACACATACAACTCTTTCCATAGCTCTAATAATAGTCATTGTTATGGATGTATTTTCTTGTATGAAATTTATGTGAATGTGCTCATATTATTAATATTTTCTTAATTAATTAATATTATTCATGACATAAAAGAAATCGCATAGCAAGTAAACCTTAGAATCTCCCCTTTTGATCGTGTAATTTACCTAACTATAGAAAATATTTGATTTTTATATTTCTCACCAAATCTGAAATACATATTATCATTATACAAATATCTTATACATATATGAGGTTTGAAAAGTAGAGATATTTGAGTACATACATGCTTTTGAATTTTTTGATAACCTTATCTCATCATACTTTAAACTAAATAGTTGTTATTCATGATATAAAATATATTTTCTATTACATGAACATTGATTATATTTTCTTATGAAAATTGATTATATTTTTTTGGAACAGTCTACAGATTTTTTATTTTATTTTATTCATGTTTAAAGTAAAAGGATATTTAAAAGAAAATTGGCAAATATTTAGCCATTTTATAGAGAATTGTATTTAAAATTTGCATGAAAATTATAAAATTATAATTAAATGTAATGGACCAAATAATCTACATATGAAAATTAAAATTTTATTGTATAGGATTGTTTAGGGAAAAAGTATGTATTATTACGAGTAAAAATATTTATGAACCATTCAATAATTAGTAAAAAACTAATCACTGTATCCTGAAAACATATCTTAATTAAATTGTTAAAAACATATCTTAGTTCCCGAATTTTTATTTGTCACATAATTAGGATTCAATATCAAATGTTTCAAAATATTAGTATTATGTATTTTTGAAAATATATATAGTAGAGAAAGCATTTTAACACCTTTTTGGTTAGCATAAGTTGTAATAGTATAAAAAGTTATATAATTTAAAAAATTAAATTAATTGGTAATTAATATGCCGAGGGTGTTCTTCAATTCAATGTCAAGTAAATGTGTAGATGTAATGTAAGTATATAAATAATTTTAAATGTCATTTTAATCAAAAAATAGAAAAAAAAATAAAAGTGAAAAGTTATTAGTGATATTGATGAGTCCAAACATTTAAATGTTGGGTCAACTAATAATAAAAAGTTAAAGTAATAAAAAAAAAAAAAATCAATTTGTTATATTTTGATTTTGCGAATAGACTTTGTTACAATACCATGGCTTCATGCCCAAAAGCCATAACTTATTTCACCACAAAAATATTTTATAACAATATGACAATATTCTTAACCATGGTTATTTACTGTCATTTTACTGTGAATATTACTAAATTGTAATTTACTTAGGCTTTGTGCCAATACCATGACTTACCAATATCATATTCACAAAAAACCATAACTTATTTCACAATCAAAATATTTTAGAACAATATGAAAATATTTGTAACCATGGATATTCACTCTCACTTTACCATTGATATTATTGACTTGTAAATAAATTTTGTTACAACAACATGGGCCAATACCATGGCTTATCAATACCACATGCCCAAAAAACATAACTTATTTCACAATCAAAATATTTTATAACAATATGACAAGATTATTAATCATGGATATTGACCCCCGCTTTGCCATTGATTTTATGAACTTGTGAATAGGCTTCGTTATAATACCATGGGATAATACCACGGGTTATCAATGCCACATGCGTAATACCATAGCTTATCAATGCCACATGCCAAAAAATCATAACTTATTTCACAATCAAAATATTTTTTAACAATATGACAAGAACCATGCATATTCACGTCCACTTTACCATAGATATTATTAACTTGTAAATAGGCTTTGTTACAATACCATCGGCCAACGCTGTGACTTATCAATAACACATGCCCAAAAACCATAACTTATTTCACAATAAAAATATTTTATTTTAATTTAATTTTATAACATTTTTTTAATTGAAGCTAAAATGAAAAATGTTATAATTACTTTTGAGATATATCTAAATCCTCTATCCTCGCGACTACTAAAAATATTCCCATATAAATTAAATTAAAGTTTTAATAAAATTGAAAATGAGAATACTTTCATATTTAAAGATGTGGAATTTATATAATATAAATAATATTAGTAAGAACCAAAATAGATCCATCTTAACTAAGGATCCAAGTGATGACAACAAGAAAAGTGAAGGGGGGAGAAGGGTAGTCCAGAGGGAGGGAGATAGTAACAAATCCGAAGGGAAAGAGAGAGAGCGAGAGAGAGAGAGTTGGACGGGAAGAGAGGGAGGAAAGAACAAAGGAGAGATGGAGAGAGAGTGAGGGAGAGAGGATAGGGGGAAGAGATAGGGGGACACAAAGATGTAGGGGATAGAGAGAGAGATGGGGGGTGAGACAGAGGGTGTGACAATGGAGGAATGGAGACAGAGTGAGGGAGTGACAAGGGAGGAATGGAGAGAGAGGAGGAGGGGGAGAGAGAGAGAAGGAGAGAAGCGGAAGAGAGAGGTAGAGAGGAAAAGGGAGAGAGAAAGAAGGAGAGAAGTGGAAGAGAGAGGTAGAGAGGAAAAGGCAGAGAGAGAGAGAGAGGCAAAAAGGAAAAGGGAGGGAAGGAGGAAGGAGGAGAGAGAGAGATATGGAAAGAGAGTGTGTATGTTTAGGGATGAGATAGAGGGAGCGAATAAGAAAGAGACAGATTGTAGGAATTTACAGGGTAAGTTCCTCAGAAAGAACACCAAAAGGACACCGCTCACAACCAGATCACAGATCAATACACCAGTATTTTTGACGTGGTTAAAACCCTCAAAGAGGGAAACAGTCCATGGCCTGAGCCAACGTGGCCACTTCAGGCAATTTATTAATCAAAGAATGAAAATTTACATAAGCTTTCTCTCATAGACGAATTACCCGAACAATGACCCTCCATGCGCTTTAAATAGAACTCATGGACCAATTGGGTGTCAAGCCACGGATCAAGTGTCGGTAATACCGAGGAGAGAGTGAACCGTCGGATCACTACATATCATGACCGTCGGATTGTAAGTTACAAAATGTACAACGGTAAAGAAACACACTTTACCTAACTCTATACTAGACCAAGTTGAACTTAACTATTTCCTATGTGTTGGAATATCCTAACATCCCCCCTTAAGAACAACTTGGGATAGGATTGAAGGATTTACAAATATGACACAATAGGAGAAGGAAGGAGGCACTAGAGCCTATCCCCCCTTAGTGACAACTTCCTGAACTCCAAGCATATATTGAAGTTTAGTGAACTTCGCCTCTGTGAGAGCCTTTGTGAAGATGTCTGCAACCTGATCGTCTGTTGAACAATATTGCACTTCAAGAACATGGTCATGAATGAGCTTTCTGATGAAGTGCATGTGTAGTTCAATGTGTTTGCTGCGCTGATGCTGGACTGGATCTTTGCATAGCTGAATGGCACTTTGATTATCACACCAAAGTGTGGTTGGATGCTGCTGCTCAAAGCCAAACTCTGATAGGATCTGACGAAGCCACAAGGCTTCGTTACTAGCTTCCACGACACCACGATACTCTGCTTCTGCCGACGAAAGAGAAATGGCAGCCTGTTTCTTACAAGCCCATGTAATAAGTCCTGAACCAAGAGTGAAGACATAACCGGCAGTAGACTTCCGATCATCAGGGTCACCAGCCCAATTAGAATCAGTGAAACCAACTAATAGAGGAGCTTCTTTGGCACTGTAATGAATCCCAAACTGTACTATACCTCGAACATAACGAAGTATTCTTTTAGCTGCTTTCCAATGACTTTCACGGGGGTTTTGCATAAAACGAGCAACAAGGCCAACAGCAAAGGAAAGGTCAGGACGAGTATGGGTTAAATACAAGAGTTTTCCTACAAGTTGACGGTATAAGGTAGCATCAACTTCAGGAGAAGTACAAGAGACTGAAAGTTTGACTCCAGACTGAAAGGGAGAAGGGGCTGGCTTACAGTCTTCCATGTGAAAATGACGAAGAATATCACAAGCATACTCGGACTGGGAAAGGGAAATACCCTCCTTGGATTGCAAGACTTGAAGACCGAGAAAATAGTGTAAGTGTCCTAAGTCTGTCATTTCAAATTTCTTTTTAAGGCTGGACTTCACATGGTTTATAAGGTTGGGATCACTACTAGTAAGAATAAGATCATCAACATAAAGAACAAGGATGATAAGAGAGTTGCCCACTTTCTTGGTGTAGACAGTATTGTCAGAATAACACCTAGAAAAGCCAGATTCTGAAAGAAAGCTATCCATTTTGGCATACCAAGCCCGAGGAGCTTGCTTGAGACCATAAAGAGATTTCTTAAGTTGACATACAAGGCTGGAGTCTGTTTGGATGAAGCCAATGGGTTGTTCCATATAGATTTCTTCATGCAAGTCCCCATGCAAGAAGGCAGATTTAACATCCATCTGATGGACTTCCCATTTTAAAGAGGCAGCAAGGGAAAGAACAAGGCGGATAGAGATCATTTTGGCAACACGGGAGAAGGTTTCAGTGTAGTCAATGCCTTCAACCTGTGAAAAGCCCTTAGCAACAAGACGAGCTTTATGTTTATCAACTTTCCGATCTGGTCCATACTTGGTTCTGTAAACCCATTTACATCGAACAAGTTTGCGTCCCTTTGGTAGAGGAACAAGATCCCATGTATCATTTGCCAACAATGAATGATATTCTTCATTCATAGCTGCTTCCCAATGTGGATGGCCTGAAGCTTCTGCAAAAGTGTCAGGATCATGATTTACTAGAGCTTGAGCCAGTAAAGAAGAGGCTCTTTCAAACTGAGAACGTGTACGTCGCTGATCTGTAGGATCACCGGCAAGATCACCTGCTGCATCCCGAGTAGCACAGACCCATCTTGGAAGTTGAGGATCCTGAGAAGGTGGGGGAGGATTGTCATCCTCACTTTCATCATCTGAAGAAGAAATGTTTTCAAAAGTAGAAGAGATAGGAAGAGGTGGCACATCCGCCGGACTAGGCTCGCAGGCCGATTTATTTTCATCAAATTTTACATCTCTTCTAATGATAACATTTTTGGACTTAAATGGAATAAGTCTATAACCTTTTACATCTTCAGAATATCCAATAAAAGTACATTTCTCACTCGTAGGTTCTAAAGCTTTATGCTTTTCATCTGGAATATGGGTCCATGCTTCACTTCCAAAAACACGAAAGTGACTTACATCTGGTTTAATGGAACTCCAAGATTCTTCTGGAGTGATATTCTTTAGAACCTTAGTAGGAGTGCGATTTATTATATAATTTGCACAATTAATTGCTTCGGCCCAAAAAATAAGACTGAGTCCTTTAGATTGCAGCATACAATTAGCCATTTCCTTTAAGGTGCGATTTTTCCTTTCAGCTACACCATTTTGTTGTGGAGTGTATGGAACAGTATGTTGCATTTGAATTCCATTTTCGGTGCAAAAGTTGATGAATGTGTTTTTAACATATTCTCCACCATTATCAGTTC
This sequence comes from Pinus tabuliformis, assembly GCA_031772625.1. Classification (NCBI taxonomy): domain Eukaryota; kingdom Viridiplantae; phylum Streptophyta; class Pinopsida; order Pinales; family Pinaceae; genus Pinus; species Pinus tabuliformis. The sequence goes on from CM062815.1 coordinate 286,945,840, forward strand.
TTAGCTTAAGAATTTGATGTCCAGATTGTTTTTCAGCAAAGGCTTTGAAGGCCAAAAAAGTGTTAGATACTTCGCTCTTGAGTTTTAAGAAGTATACCCAAGTGCGTCTGGAGAAATCATCAATGAAAGTTAAGAAATACTTGCAGCCAGAGAATGAAGCAACAGGAAGTGGACCACATAAATCACTGTGCACAAGCTGTAAAGGGGCTGAGGCGTGCCAAGAGGCACGTTTTTCAAAACTGTCCCGATGATGTTTTCCGAGTACACATCCGGAACAAACACCATTTCTGCAAGATACCATAGGAAGACCTGTCACCATATTTTCTTTACATAGATGCTGAAGGGAGCGATAGTTTAAATGACCAAATCGCTCATGCCAAAGTTTGCTCACTTCATCATTATGAGCAACAAATACTGAGGGAAGATTTGATGACCCAAAGTTGTGAAACTTATACAACCTTGTGGAATCATCATCAATACGAGTAGCCAGAATCTGTTTAGGATCTCTTAGATCCTTGATTACAACATCATGAGGTGAAAATTCAACAATTTTACCTTCACCTGAATGAGTTATCTGATATACAGATAGAAGGTTGCAGGATAAGGTTGGAACACATAATACATCATTAAACTGACCATTGTCTAGATGAACAGTTCTAGTCCCTACAACATTAAGAGATCTATCATCACCAACATATATATTTTTGGTGTTACAATCATTTAAAGAAGAAAACATGGCTTTGTTTTTGGCCATGTGATAAGAGGCTCCAGAATCAGTGAGCCACTCATGAGAATGAGAAGAAGAAGATACATTTAATGCATAACCAGACTGAGATGATTGACACCGACATGCAGAAAGTGCCATTCCTGAAGATGAAGTTGAAGTTGAAGTTGAAGAATGCTCCACATGGATGTTATGTTTCTTCATTGCGGCTTCCAAGGCTTCCATCTTCTTAAAGCATTTAGATTCTAAGTGGCCATCTCGATTACAAAAGTTACAATGTCTATCAGTCTTCTTCCATTTGTTTTTATTGGTCTTATCATTTTGCTGAAATGATCTTTCATTTTGAGGGTGAGTTTGCTTAGGGCCCTTGTTTGGTTTAGGACCATTCTTTTTAGGATATGACTTCTTAGGATTCTTTGAATTTGGTTGCTGTTGGGCGGCTAACACTTTCTTGGAAGAGTTTCCAAGATTAAGAAGACCAAGGTGTAAGAGTTTTTCTTGTTCTGTTATTAAAGAATCACAAAAAGAGTCAAAGGAAGAGGCCTTGTAGTCTTTTCCTTGACAAATGAAAGCTTCCCTTGTAGAATGGAAGGTGGAAACAAATACAGAGTAGGCTGGTCCCAACTTAGTAAGGATGGAATAAATAAGGTTACTATCTTCTTTCTTAACCTTAACACCTTCGAAGAGATATCTAAGGGTCTTGAATTTGGACAAGAAATCTTCAATGCAAGAAAAATTATTAGGATCCAATGTAAGAAACTCATTTTCAAGTTGATGGGCTCTAATTTCATTTTTAATCCCAAAAACTTTAGTGATTTGTTCCAATGCTTCATGAGGAGTATAAGTTCTGCAATATGGAATCTAAGATCAGGAGAAATAGACATCCCTATCAAACCACGTGCTTGATCTTGTCTATTTTCCCATTTTGCAGCCTTGTCTTCATCTTTTGGTTTCTTCTCTTGGCCTGTGGCTATTCTGTAGAGACCTTTACTTCTAAGTAAATCTTCCATGTAGGATATCCATTGGAAGTAGTTAGTGCTGTCAAGAATGACTTGGCATGGACTTTCCATTTTTAAAAAAACTGAAGCTGAAGATGTTGAAAGTAAGTGTTCCAATGGATAGATCTAGAAAAATTAGGCTATTTTAAAAAAAACGGCTCTGAAAAAGGCTTCCGGATGAAGAAGTTATGGCTTTTTGAAAAAAAATTGTTGAAGTTGCCGGCAAAGTGCACGAATGTGCGGGAATGAAAAAAATGCCCCCACAAAAAGGAGATTTGAACCCAAGACCTCTACTCTCTTAAAATAGCTTTGAACCAATTGAGCTATACAAAAAATTTGAGAGAGAGAGAGAGAGAGGGGGGGCGCCTTGGGTTGCGTGCTTGCCTTGAGAAAGCTCTTTTCTCCTACAAAACAAAAACACAAAACCCAACACGAATATGCAAAGAAAAACGAACCTTACGGCTCGAAGTTAGCTTTACCCGGAAACTAAATATTTTTCTCAATGTTTCTGATTTTCCAAGATCACACTAAGGTGCAGGGAAAAGAGCATACGCATGAGAAAAAAAATTCCTTTCTGTTTCTGATTTGCCTAGATCGCACAGTCGTAGGGCAAAGAGCATACACAGAAATGAAAGGTATAGATCTGGTAATTAAAAAAGGCTAAATAAACAGAAACCAAAATAACCAGAGAGAAAATAACAGTAAACTGCAGATAAACACTGTATACCTCCAGATCTTAAAAATGACGCAGATAGGGCTACCGGAAACCTTTTCGCGTGAAACGAAAGGGGTTCCTCACTGGAACAGATGCTCCGAACACAACAGAGTAGTCCTCTCGGCCCGAAAGCAGTCAGAAACAGTAGATCTAGGAAACGACAGCCGCATGCAGTTCTACCGGCTTCAGATTTGGATCACCAACGGACGCGGCCCTCAAATAGCTCTCATACCATGTAGGAATTTATAGGGTAAGTTCCTCAGAAAGAACACCAAAAGGACACCGCTCACAACCAGATCACAGATCAATACACCAGTATTTTTGACGTGGTTAAAACCCTCAAAGAGGGAAACAGTCCACGGCCTGAGCCAACGTGGCCACTTCAGGCAATTTATTAATCAAAGAATGAAAATTTACATAAGCTTTCTCTCATAGACGGATTACCCGAACAATGACCAGGGAAAATTTTAAGAAGCCCCCTAAATTTACATGTATAATAAATGGGCGAATCTCCATGGTATATAGGAAAAGTGGAAGGCGATTTTATCAATAATATGATATGTATATATAATTTTTTGGCGAATCTCTCACCAGGCATGGCGAATATTTTACTCAATTATAAAATCTTGTGTTTATTGAATACACAAATGAAATCATTGCATTTCTTTAAAATATCTTTTGAAATCAAAATTACCGATATTTGATACCTTTCCGGGGTTAGTAGATCCAGAGTAAAGATGGATCTATGCTGGTTTAATTCCCCCATTTAAATAGGCTACATTCCAGGTGAATACCATGGGTCAATACCATGTGCCATTTTGGTGAATACCATGGGTCAATACCATGTGCCATTTTATTTTTATTAATACTAATATTAGGGTTAATAATGTTTTTTTGCATGGTATTAATAACAATATAGTCCATGGTATTTGTCCCATAGTATTTTGCCCATAGGTTTCACCTAAATATAACGCATTTTTTGGAGTAAATATAAAAAAATGTTTTATTTGTTTACCATACCTCTCGTTTATTTATATTTTTATTAATTTACCATACCTCTTTTACAAATATGGTATTTGGCCCATAGGATTCACTTAAATAAAACCTCTTTCTTGAGCCTTCATAAATAGAACGAGGGTTATGGACTAAATATAAAAAGAGGTTTTATTTATTTACCATGTGTCTAGTTTATTTATATTTTTATTTATTTACCATACCTTTTGAGTAAGTATAAAAAAACGTTTTATTTATTTACCATACCTCCACTTTACTTATATTTTTATTTGTTTACACCCTTGCATGTATATAAGGTGACTTATGGAGTAAATATAATTTATTTATTTATTTATTTACCATACTTCTCATTTATTTATATTTTTATTAATTTACCATACCTCTTTTATAAATATGGTATCTGGGCCTTTGGCCCATAGGATTCACTTAAATAAAATCTATTCTTGAAAATGAGCGAATGGATTCACTTAAATAAAACATATTCTTGAAAATGGGCGAATAGAAGGTTGTAACTCCTAATTTCAAGGGCTAAATTTACCTTTTTTACCCTCTCCCTTAAAAGAAGGTGGGCTATTTGAGGTGATTTGTAAAAGTTTACTATGATACAAAATAATCGCCCACTAAAAATTTAAAACCCTTTAATTTCGCCAAAGGGCGAGGATTCGCTCCTAAAATCACCCCTAACAATGACCCTCCATGCGCTTTAAATAGAACACATGGACCAATCGGGTGTCAAGCCACGGATCAAGTGTCGGTAATACCGAGGAGAGAGTGAACCGTCGGATCACTACATATCGTGACCGTCGGATTGTAAGTTACAAAATGTACAACGGTAAAGAAACACACTTTACCTAACTCTATACCTAACTCTATACTAGACCAAGTTGAACTTAACTATTTCCTATGTGTCGGAATATCCTAACACAGATAGATACAAATATAGATATTATATAGTTTTATATAACTAGCATATATCCATCTCAAGCCCAGATCTATCAGGGACCAAGAGGGATCAAATCTCTTAAAGTGCAAACCTTTCCTCAAGTTTTACACTCAAAAAATTAGTTTGCACTTCAAAAGATTGCATCCCTCTTGGCGCTTGATAAATCTAGGGTTAAGATTGATCTAGACTGATTTAGAAATAATTACAATATTGATTTAAGAAAGCTCTACTCTCCCATATTTAATATCTAAATACCATTAAAATATATATATTTGTGACGTTTTTCCATAAAAAATAAAATTATATTTATTAAAAAAAGGCTTTCCATTTATAAAAGAACATTACCACCGGTGTAACACTTACTATATGAAAAACATTTGACATGATAGAGTAACAAAATTTAATAATTTTCTTTTATTATTGCCATCGCGATGAAGGCAAATTTTCGAATTACTTTCAATATTTTTAGTCACGAAGGGGCGGCGCTCTTTTACGTATAATGTGGCGCATCATTTTTCACCTCTACGTAAAAGGAATGGAACCTTTTTGTATTCGAGTGATAAGGATTTTTTTCTTTTGGTTTGTGAACAATATAATAAATTGTTCTTTGGTCATTCATGAACGGAAACTTCTCAAATATAAAGTCTTGAAATACATGGATTTTATATATATTATGTATCATCATTTTCAGCCTATTAAGTTATAAATATTAAAATTATTTGACATGAAACATTTTTAAAGAAATAAAGTCCAATGATTTGCTTTTGTTATGGACCATGGCGATGAACACAAACTTTCGAATTAATTTCGATATTTTTAGTCACGCAGCTCTTATAATATGACGTGGCACATCATTTTTCTCCTTTGCATGAGCAAGAATGCAACATTTTTTTATTCGAGTGACAAGTATTGTTTACTATTGATGTGTCCATGGAAATAATATAAAAAAATGCTTAGATTATATATACTATGTATTCTCATTATCGGCCTATTAAGTTAAAAATATGAAAGTGATTTAATATCAGACAATTTTAAAGAAATAAAGTCTAATGATTTGCTTTTATTATGGGCCATGGCTATGAACCCTAACTTTCGAATTACTGCCAATATTATGACACATCAATTTTGTCCTCTGCATGAACAAGAATGCAACATTTTTTATGTCGAGTGACAACTATGGTTTACTTTTGGTGTGTCCATGGTAATAATATGTCCATTGCTTCTGCGTGGATGGAAACTTCTCAAATTATAAAGTATTAAAATATGTAGAATATATACAATGTATCCTCATTTTCGGCCTATTAAGTTATAAATAAACTAAAAAGAAAGGAAATGTACATAACCCACAACATGTAGGGAACAAAAACATATAACTCATGCTCTTAATTAGTCAATAAAATGTTCTCAAATTAGTAGGTATAAAAATATTTGGATTATATATAATATGCTTCCTCATTATCTGCCTATTAAATTATAAATAAATGACAACATAGGAAATGTACATAACAAAGTGGACATGCATGGAACCAAAAAAACATATACCTCATACTCTCTCACACTTTTTGTGGGATCCAAACTTTCATTCACCCAATGGAGTCGTGTTAGTTGTGCTTACCGTTTGAAAATTCCTTTTATATCGTTGGATATATCTGGGCAACCATGAGCCCTGAAAAGTATAAACAATATGTCACACAAAGTATACCACAATATATGACGCAATGAATACCATACCTCCCATAGATTAATATATCAATATATCAGCAATTGACTATATAGACCCAACCCTTCAATATATAGTATTATATTGAAGTATTATAAGGTTAGCGAGGCCACCCACGTGCTAAAGTTTATCATGGAGCGGCCACTCACCATTGAGTTTGAATATAACAAGATTGGGTATAAAACCAACGACTCTCCATGACCTATCTCTAGAATGTTGTCCACAAGGCATGATATTTACTTATGGATCACCTCTTCATAACGTGGGGTGCTCATTTGCAGCATGCATCGTCCCACCGGTTTCCGTAGTGCTCATTAAACAAATGTGATAACGACATGTTATTTTCTCCATTGTTACTATCCCACAATGCGACAATTTTGTCATGAGTGGTGGTCAAAACGGAAAAATAGAGTGTGCAAAAAGTTTTCAAATGCAATGGTAGTATTGTTCTCATTGCAAACAAACAATGAGATGCTTTAAGATAGGGTTTTAAAAAAAAAAAAAAAACATATTTAGTTCGAAAAAATAATAATTAAATAAATATTTAAGTATACGATAATATTTATTAGAATTTAAGATAATTTAAATTTAAAATTATTAAATTTTAATAAAGATAAAAAATTTTAATATATATTTTTAATATCATTTAATATAAAGGAATTATTATAGATATAAATGATTTAAAAGGTTACAAGATAATAAATTTGATGGTTTTTGGTATTTAAGAGATCTCTGTATAAGATAAAATTGTATTGGTGGCTTAGAGATATATGTAATTTTTTCTATGTTCAATTCAAAATTGAGTATATCGTTTTAAAATAAAAATAAAATAGAATATATATATATATATATATATATATATATATATATATATATATATATAAAATGAGATTTTTGGATGTTTTTCTGGGTTAATATCTTCAAAATCTCGCAGAAGTTTATTGAAATCACAAGCTTGATAGGTAATAATCCAAGTGCCCTAGGAGCTTTTGGTGTTGAATCCAGATATACAATCAAAAAACGAGTTTAAATAACATAAATCAACATCTCACCTCAAAAATTTTCACCAGCACCGAAAAGTCCAAAAAATTACACTAAACACAACTCCATATATATATATATATATATATATATATATATATATATAAACATTATTAAACATTGTTTGTCTAACTCTTAGTATACTTGTGTTGTTCATTAACATTATTTCTTGAGCCAAGAGGCTCATTCTATAACCCAATATGAGGGCAATGTGTAATTCTGTCCATGCTCAAGGTGAAATTGACACGGCCCTTTTTAAAACAAAAATAAAATATTCTTTGAATTAAAAAATAATGTTGACTATAATCAAAACAAAAAACAAATATACATATTTGGTTAGTTTTACTTAAAATTTGACACGTGCATATTCTTTGAATTAAAAAATAATGTTGACTATAATCAAAACAAAAAAAATATACATATTGGGTTAGTTTTACTTAAAAATATTATAAAAAGTAGTCTCACTCTAGTTGTGCTTGTTTTATTGATTTCCCTTTAGACATATATCAAATTAAAATAATGATTTTGAAACCATATTTGGATTTAATGAATAAGCATATAAAAAATTAATATTATCAATACAATAAGATTCTTAACCATGAATATTCAACCATTTTACCATGGATGCTATTAACTTCTAAATAGGTGTTCTTATAATACCATGGGCCAATGTCGTGGCTTATCAATACCACATACTCAAAAATGATAACTCATTTAATATATATATATATATATATATAATTTCATTAAAAAAAACATAATAATTACAATACAAATATCACAAGATTCATAACCATAGATATTCACCCCCATTTTATATGGATATTACTAAGTTGTAAATAAGTTTTGTTACAATACAATGGCCCAATACCATGGCTTATCAATACCAAGTGCCCAAAAACAATAAATTATTTTAAAATAAAAATATTTAATAAACATCCAGTATGTAGAAATGTTGTAATGCCAACATTTTGACCCACTCGAAATAAAATAAAGCTTAAATTTAAAACTAAAAAATTAATAATGGTAATTATAATAAAACATTTTGAATTGGTTAAATTACATAAAAATAATATAAAACTAAAAATAATATAAAATATAAAATTAATAATTAATAATTATAATTATAATTAATAATAAAACCACCCTAGATCTATCTCAACTCTGAAACTACCAAGTGCCAAGATGGATCAAATGATTTTGATATGAAAACCTCTTTTAGATTCAAATGAGATTTGATAGATGGACCTAGGTTGGTTGATATTACAAGATATGGTAAAAATATTTCATTCTCGCTCATAATTATAAATAAAATATTTCCATGTCCATATGAAATAAGATAACTTTATATCAAGTTTTAAAATTCTTCAATATTAATTAAAACAAAAAAAAATTTATATTATTTATATTTTCACATTTCAATTGAATATGTAAATAAATCATTCTAATATTTCTATTAACTCATTTATTTTAATACCAAATTCAAAATAAACATAAAGATATATGTATATACGATGAAATAAAATATTTCAATGTTCAAAGAGAAGAAGTAATTAAAAGTAAAAAAAATTCAATGCCTTCCTTATAACAATAATAACATAAAGACATGTAATTATTTCAATGTTTAATATAACATTAATATGTGACATAGCCCCAAGGGATAGCTCAAATGGTCGAGTTCCCGCTGCGAAGTACCTCCGGTTTGGGAGGTCACGGGGTCAAATCTCCTCGACGCCCTCGGGGTTAGGTCTGTTAACGGCCGACAGGCAGATCCCTTCGGGTGGAACTGCCCCGTGTTCCTACGGTGGATGTAGCGCCCACTCTGTGCCCGTGAACCACCATTGAAAAAAAAAAAAAAAAAAAAAAAAATCATTAATATGTGACATTTAAAAATTGTTAGAAATAATTCAAAAGTTCAATGTGTATCATAATAAAGTATTTCAATATATAAAACTATAAAATCAAGTTATTTTGAAATGTATTTAAAAATATATTAATAAAAAAATTAGTATGGACAATGTAATCCATGCACAAAATATCTCAATGCTTACATTAGCTAAATTATTTTAACGTCAAATTTACATATTATATATGGTTTAAAATAATAATAATAATAATAATAAAATATCTATATTTTAACCAAAGTAATCAAAAAATTAAAATTCTTATTTTTATAGCATTTCAATTATACCTATTTACATTTTTATGTATTTATTAACGGTTAATTTTGAATCGAGCAAATATTTGTTGGAATTGCATGCTTAAGCTATTTTATTCCATGTATTTAAGAGATTTTCAAGAGGTTGAATCTATTTATACATTCAAAAATAAAATTTAGAAAATGAAAAATTATATGTATCTGTGTGAATAGAGAGATTCTAACCATCATCTATAAATTCACTAAAAAATGTAATGCTTGGAGATGCAATTTTTTTAAGTTTTTCACTATAAAAAAAGTTTGCACCTCAATAATTTAATCCTCTAAAATCTTTCTATATCCTTTATTAAAATAAATCTAAAATAATTAATAGTACAACCCAATATAATACGGGAGGTTGAGCTTGAGATGTCCAGCATGTTGGAATATTAATTCCAACTGCAACAGAAATCAGCGTGGATGCGGACGTGGACAGCGACGACAGCCAGTCAGTTGCCGACTCAGCCAACACGCAGCAACAAAACCGCTTCAACAAACCACCTGACAGATTTCGGACCGCCTTTTGGTGTGAAGTGGTTTCCGGACAATCGACTCCAATGCAATTGTTTTTAGCCACGCGTCCTCAACATTTTTCCTTCCGTACAGGTTTATCGGAGCCTAACGTTCGGCATGAAGTGGGCTCCCGATATTCTTGTCCACCGTCCGATGCAGCTCATCAATTTCCGCCGTCCATCGTTTCAACCTGCATTCGAGCCAGCATTAAATACCTTGCATGGAGTAAAATCAAACGTTTCAGTTTGACCATCGGTTCTGTCAGCAAGGGAATTAAATGAAAATTAAATGTGGTTCGTAAATTTTTGGTAGAACATTAAATTTTAATTACACCGGAGGTATGGGCATATGCACGTTATGTGTTATATTTTTTTTGTATGGCATACATATTAAAAAAAGGTTAACGTTTTGTTGAGTTGACTATTTGTAAAAGGTAGCAGCAGCGAAAAACATGTGTGTGCACAGCAGTGCAAGAGAGCGAAGGCGTTAATGAAATAGAAGGAAGACCAACGTGTGAAGCAAGGAGTGATAACGCACAGCAGTGCAATGTGTGAGCTCGCGGCAGCGAAAGAAAACAGGGGGGAGCGCATAAGCTTAGGTAATGTTTTTTGTTGACCAGTGTGAAGCAAGGTGAGATACCGCACAGCAGTGCGAACCAAAGAAACCAGGTTGAAATGTAAGTTGTTCTTTGGATGTTGTAAAAATGAAAGGGGAAGCAAGAGCGTATGGTGTGAGCAAATTTTTTTGGTAAATGTAATGTAAATTTTACTGCATATGTAAAAATTTATTTTTACTGCAGTATATGTAAAGGGTTTTACAGCAGTAAAAGAAAAAGAGATTTTTACACACCAGCAGTGTAAAATCTCAGGATGAGACAGAGTTTTATTTTTGTTGGCTGAATGTATCTTTGGTAAATCCCTCTGAGTGAAAGAGGAAGAAATATGTATCAGGCATTTTTATTTTAATGAATACAAATCTCTTTGTGTGGGTATGTAATACTCTGTTCTCAGAATATTTTATTGAAGCTTCCCTGTGCAAAAGATCCTGTGGCAGCAAAACAGAGCATTGTCTCTGTGTGGAGTTTATTTTGTTTGTTTTTGGGATTTTACCAGAAAAATCCCGAACAGTGGTATCAGAGCTAGTCCAGGCTCTTTGAAGTGTCAAAGAAGCTGAAGGAAGGTTCCTTTTGTTGCAGCAGTAAGTCTTCTCCAGCAGTGTGAAGTCTCAAGCAAAAGGATTTAGGTATTTCTCAGATTAATTTTCTGTGTTGCTGTTGAAGAAACAGTGAGTCATTTTAATAACACAGTCAAGTATTTTAAAAATAGTTAAAATTGGCAAGGTCAAAGAAGAAAGTCTCTAATCCTCCTACGGATGTGTCTCCCTCTACTACTAAAATAGAAGACAATATATTTGAAAGCATTCTATTTGAGGCTTCAAGGTTTAATGGAAATTTTGATATGTGGGAAATAAATATGAGGACTGTCTTACAGTCTCAAGGGATTGAAATTTGGGAATCAGTGATGGATGATAGCAAGATGGATAGAGAATCCAAGGAGTACAATGCAAAAGCATCAAATACTATCTTGGATGGACTACCTGATTCTGTAAAGAAGAATCTAGGAAAATATTCATCAGCAAAAGATATATGGGACAGACTTCATGACCTTCATGCAAAGGGAGCACTGACCATGACCATCAGTGAAGAAGAAAATTCTAAACCCATCATAGAAGCTGAAAGTGAGAAGGTTGACCTCATCAAGCTTCAAGTAAAAGAAAGGGATGAAGAGCTTGCCAAGCTTAAGAAGGAACTTGATCAAAGCAAGAGGAAGCATCATGAAGAAGTCATCTCCATGACAAATCAGTTGAATAAAGTAAAAAAGCAGGAAGATATCTTGTCAAATCAACTTGAACAAAGGCACAAGAGAGTGAACAAACTTGTAGAAGAGATTGGACAGTACAAGGTAGAGGTCTCCTCCCTTAAGTCTGAACTACAAGAAGCCAGGAAGCAGGCACAAGGAGCTGAAAAGAAAATGGAGAGCAGTCAAGCAGAAATCTCCAAAATGAAGTCAGATATTATCTCCCTTAAAATAGTAGCAGCTGAAGCTACTCATAGCAAAGAAGAAACTGAGGAACAACTTGCAAAGAAAAATAATGAGTGTGAAAGATTGGAAGAAGAGATTGTCCTCCTCAGGAAAAAGGTTGAAGGGATGAACAAAATCATGAAGAGCTCTCAAGCCTTGGATGACATGCTCAGCTATCACAGATCTCCATCTGATAAATTAGGACTCGGGTATGTAGGTGAACCTTCAAACAAGAATGAATATGCTTTAAGCAAAGGAGATGTGAAGAAGCTAGAAAGAAATTGTGATGCTCCTAGTTCCAACAAAGGCAAGGAGAAAGATCAAGGCTACAATAGAAGAAATCCTACTCCAAGTAGAAAACCAGCTCCAAGAAGAAATGTAGCTGATGTCAAAGAGGTAAGAGGCAATGGTTATCATCAAAGGATCTCAAGGCAGTAAGGCTTCAGAAGTACATCAAGGAAACCTCCATCTCACAGGTACCAAAGTTCATTTTTTGGCTATTGTTATTCATGTTCAAACTTTGGTCATATGGCAAAAGACTGTAGAGCATTTCATAGAGATAGATGTTATGGTCTCCGACAACCTCCAAGAAACAATTTGACAAGAAGAAATCATGAAACCTTATTCATGAACAATGTAGAATGTTTCCAGTGTCATAACATTGGGCATATGGCACGTGATTGTAACTTAACATGGGCTCTTACACAAGCTAGACCCATGCAAAAGAAGAAAGTTACACAAGTATGGAGAAGGAAGGAAATACAGTCTGAAAGCCCCTTGAGCTCCCCAGTTGATCTAAGTTTTTTTTGAGAAAACTTTGCTAAAAGAAGATGATGCATACAGTTAAGGGGCGCCTGTAATTTTTGTAACTTTGCTGAGTTATCTTCTTATAGGGGAGAGATATGGAATTAAATCTGCCATAAAAGCAGAGAAAAAAAAAAGTCTGCAGGGCATGGAGATTGCGTGGAGGATGTATTGCAGCGCAGCAGAGCGCAAATGAAATCTTTTTATTAATCCCTCTGAAATGTAATACGCAGCGGTGTTGAAAAATGTAATGTTTTTGCTTTGTTTTTTATCACATATGCAATGCAATATGCACAGAAGTGCGGAGAAGAAAAAGGGGCACGTTGAAATGTGAAGTGCAGCAACACGGTGAAAAGAAATGTTTTTACGCACAACAATGCGAATGTAAGTGCAGTGAAGTTTTTTGGTTATTGTCCATTTTGAAAACAAAAGGAAGAAAAACATGCAACAATGTGCAGAAGTGAAATTTTTTTATGGTAATGAGAAGAGGGCAAAACACAGCAGAGCGTAAATGCCCAGTGTTTGAGAATGCAATCAAATTTTTCACACAGCAGTGAAAGGGGTAATGTAAGTCTTGTTTTTATTGTTGGGGAATATGTAGTAAAAACACACAGCAATGTGAATATGAAAAATGCAGCAGCATGAAGTTTTTTTTTGTTGAAGAAACGAAATGTAATGGGCAGCAACACATGTAAAAGAAATTTTTCTTTACAGCAGTAAATGTAAGTGCAGTGAGTGTGTTGTTCATTGAATTGAAATGCAATATATGCAACAGCAGTGAATGTAAGAAAAATTTACACACAGCAGTGTAAATTTGTAAGCTGGGACAGAGTAATTGTTCTAGAAGAGACATAATATTTTGTTTTTATGATTATTTGCACATGGGATGAATGATACAATGTGCGGCAGTAGAAGAACGGGAGGAGATGCACAGCAGTGCATAGAATATATGTGTTGATTTATCTAATAAAAAAAATGGTGAAACACAGCAGCGTAGATAAAATCCAAGCTTTTTTTGGTATTGTATTTGAAGCAAAGTATATAACGCACAGTAGTGCGAGAAGAGAGGAAGTGAAGTTTTTGGTGAATCCCTCTGTTAAAGAGGAAGCTGCTCTTCAGCACAGTCTCAGGTGAATCCCTCTGTCAAGAGGAAGGTGCTCTTCAGCACAGTCTCACGTGAATCCCTCTGTTAAGAAGAAGACTCTTTTGATTGGTTGTGGAACTACATTTGAAGCAGTTGGTGAATCCCTCTATGTGAGGAAGATGTTATTTTACAGCAGTTGAAATTAAGGGGGAGTGTTGGAATATTAATTCCAACTGTAGCAGAAATCAGCGTGGATGTGGACGTGGACAACGACGACAGCCAGTTGCCAACTCAGCCAGCACGCAGCAACAAAACCGCTTCAGCAAACCACCTGACAGATTTCGGACCGCCTTTTGGTGTGAAGTGGTTTCCGGACAATCGACTCCGATGCAATTATTTTCAACCACGTGTCCTCAGCATTTTTCCTTCTGTACAGGTTTATCGGAGCCTAACGTTCGGCATGAAGTGGGCTCCCGATATTCTTGTCCATCGTCCGATGCAGCTCATCAATTTCCGCCGTCGATCGTTTCAACCTACATTCGAGCCAGCATTAAATACCTTGAGTGGAGTAAAATCAAACGTTTCAGTTTGACCGCCAGTTCTGTCAGCAAGGGAATCAAATGAAAATTAAATGTGGTTCGTAAATTTTTGGTAGAACGTTAAATTTTAATTACACCGGAGGTATGGGCATATGCACGTTATGTGTTATATTTTTTTGTATGGCATACATATTAAAAAAAGGTTAACGTTTTGTTGAGTTGACTATCGTGAAATGAGAGCTTGAAAAAAAACTTGTGTTGTTGACCATTTGTAAAAGGTAGCAGTAGCGAAAAACATGTGTGTGAACAGCAGTGCAAGAGAGTGAAGGCGTTAATGAAATAGAAGGAAGACCAACGTGTGAAGCAAGGAGTGATAACGCACAGCAGTGCAATGTGTGAGCTCGCGGTAGCGAAAGAAAACAGGGGGGAGCGCATAAGCTTAGGTAATGTTTTTTGTTGACGAGTGTGAAGCAAGGTGAGATACCGCACAGCAGTGCGAACCAAAGAAACTAGGTTGAAATGTAAGTTGTTCTTTGGATGTTGTAAGAACGAAAGGGGAAGCAAGAGCGTATGGTGTGAGCAATTTTTTTGGTAAATGTAATGTAAATTTTACTGCATATGTAAAAATTTATTTTTACTGCAATATATGTAAAGGGTTTTACAGCAGTGAAAGAAAAAGAGATTTTTACACACCAACAGTGTAAAATCTCAGGATGAGACAGAGTTTTATTTTTGTTAGCTGAATGTATCTTTGGTAAATCCCTCTGAGTGAAAGAGGAAGAAATATGTATCAGGCATTTTTATTTTAATGAATACAAATCTCTTTGTGTGGGTATGTAATACTCTGTTCTCAGAATTTTTTATTGAAGCTTTCCTGTGCAAAAGATCCTGTGGTAGCAAAACAGAGCATTGTCTCTGTGTGGAGTTTATTTTGTTTGTTTTTGGGATTTTACCAGAAAAATCCCCAACAGAGAATATAATTCAGCAAGGATTTCATAAGAACCCATTCACCAATAGCTTCAGCAGGCTGAAGGCAGATAGAGGGCGTTGGATAGATGTAAGGTGGTATGACAAAGTCTAAATATAATACGGGTAAAGGGTCGATCCAGCCATTCCCGAGAAGAGAAAAGGGTTTTGATAGCAGTATTGACTCACTAAGCGCCTCATTCATCAAAGCGGTGTAGGGAAATAGGTCTATAGGTGGGCAGGGCGGAACGGAAACACTGAAGTAAGGGAGGAGGAAAGGGAATGGAAGGGGTTGTATCATGCATGCCATACCATCTGGCCCCTATAAGTTAATAGCTATGCCTGGTTTCTTCTCCTAATTGCTTCATTTAGTAAGTGATCTGTGAGAAAGATCAAATCAATTAATTAAATAAAAAAATAAGATGATTGCACGATCCGCTGAAACACACATATTAAGTGGAGTAAGGACAAGTTTCATATGCTTCATGAATATGGGAATTTATTGTTTTCCTGAAAGCACGCATAGTAATTTGTATTTAGATGTTCGATTCTGTAATTAAATTAGTCTTTTTAGAGTTTTTTTTAAGCTTATTTGAATAATTAAGCGATTTAAGGAAAAAATGATATCACAATTTGCAAATGTTTTGACGAGGCATTTTTTCATAACTTACAGAATTTATTATAAAATTACATTTTAAATTATAAAATATATCAAGTAGTGATAGGAATGTTTGTTTAAATATTTGATTTTATAATTTGTTTATTTTCAAAATTTTATCCTATTAATCTATTGGTTTAAGAAAAAAAGATTTCGCAATTTACAAAGATTTTGAGGAAACATCGCTTTTTATATTCAAGTAATCTAAGTAGTTTAAAGGGAAAAAAAAAATTCTCAATTGGCAAAAATGTTGAATAAGCACCAATTTCATAACTTACGGAACCTATTATAAAATTACGTTTTAAATTATAAAATAAATTTACAATTATTGAAATATGTATGAACTTTTGTCTTAGTTTCCATATATCCATGGAATACATCCTCCTCGGTACCAACGTCCCCCATAGCTATACCATGTTCATGTACGTAGCTCTCATTTCAGCCAATCAATGCACTTATATTACCACTATCATTAGCTATAATAGGACTATTCTGATACTTGTAATACCCCAGGCATCGATTTCCATCGATTTCCATGAGAGAGGCTTTTATTTTATTGAGGCGACCAAGTTGCCATTAGATTTTGCTTCAAATGAGTACCCTTTGTTTTTATTTTCAATTAGTACCGTTCACAAAGTTCCACGCTTATGGTATTATGGTTTCCATATTAGTTTGACTGATTTTGATTAAGGTAGAAATTATGAAATTTTTAATAATTAAAGAGGGTGAGAAATTATTTTAAATTATAAAGAAATTTCATAATTATCACCATAATCAAAATATGTCAAACTGATATGTACAATAGGTTTATTTGTTTCCTTAAATATTTTTATTATTTATAGACCTGCGAATTTTGTTTGTGTGAAAGTAACCATAGATTTTTTTTTAGATTCTCGATTTTCTAATTGATTTAGAATTTTTTTTTAGAGTTTTATCATGTATTTAAATAATTGAGTGGTTTAAAGAAAAATTTATTTCACAATTTGGAAAAGTTTTGATGAGACAGGATTTTCATAATTTATAGAACTTACTATAATAATAATGTAGATCTATTAACTTTGTATTTACCAAGCATCGAGAATGATCAAATATTTTGGTGTCAAAATCTCTTTAACAATGAAAATAGATTTGTTCTTTTTGGACTCTTTGTATATCTAGAGTTAAGAGTCGACAAGGATTTAATTTCTTCATTTGTAAACTAACAATCCTTCTTAATAATATATCAAGAAAGTTTTCAAAGAGATCAACATTTTGAGATGCATACTTTTCATTAAAATTTCCATTCTAAAAGAGATTTACACATTTAGATATTATATTCTTGAAAATTTTCATGGCTATAGTGTTAGGGTGGATTTATAATGGTTATAATCAATTTTTAATGTCAATTTTTTTTTAATGGAATTTCAAGTGATCTTATAAGATATTTTTTAATTTTTTATGTTAGCTAATTTATGTTTGTATAATAGGATATTTAATTAGTTTTTTAAATATTATTATATTGTGAATTTATAAGATGATTAGAGGTAGCTTAAGTGGTTGGGACTCACGATGGTAATTAAGGTATTGGTTAACTTTGATCAGTATTGTTTGCACACTATCATATAACACTAGGGACTTATTCTTGACAACGACAATATGTGATCCTTGGTGGCAATAACAATTGTATGTTTTAGTTACTTGATCTCCCTTAGAGATAAAATGAAATTGTTGAGCAAGTTTAATGGTTAAGAACATGCATTTCGTCATAAAAAGTCATATGTTTAAATCTATAGCGATGTGTAACAAATACATCTCTCTAAGCTTTAATAGTAAAATTTCTATGTTGAAACAATTACGTTGACCCACAAACAAGGTGCTTCATACACCAATTTATTATCTCTCTTATCTACCTCCTTAAAATAAGATAACTAAAATTATTATTTTAAAAAATCTAACCATGATTTTATTTTTTATAAAAAAACTTAATATCTCCACATAGAATGGGATAATATGTATTACTCTTAACTTTAATTTCTTTTTTGGTTAAGTTGTCTTAGTTTTGGTTGCAAGCTTGACCTATGGTTTGAGAAATTGAAACCCACTGACATCTAAGCCATCAAAATCACTTAGAGATTGCACCCAGCCTAGGCCACACCAACCCTTAGTATGACTATACTTTTTCCCTAAATTGTTTTAAATAGATATACACCCCTTCACCATCTATTATACACCCTATAAATTACTTTTAACTTTAAAATTATAAATTGATTAACCATTTTTTCAATTTTCTTTCAATTCTTTTATAAATAATATAATTCAAATTATAAAACCTTAAAAAACACTTAAAATTATAAAAATATAAATTAAAAATTTTATTTTCATTAAACCACAAATTTATCTATCGTTGACCATTCAGACAAATATTAAAATATGATTTCCCCTATAAATTAATCCTTAGGATTTCCACTTTAAATTAATCCTTTTCTTTTCACTTTAATTCAAGTTAACCCTATGGTACAAGTTCAAACTTCATGATACCTCTAAAGATTAACTTCATATAGAATATTATTGTCATAAATAAGATTAAGGTGTTCTTCCTTTTAATGATAATGACTTTAATGTCATTAATTTTTTGTAACATGATAATATTGCACTTAAATATATATATATTTATGAATTTTAGTTTTACATTAAAATTGTAAAGTCATAGTGTTAAAATAACAATAACTTTAATTTAAAGGAACAAAATAAATTGACAATTCCAGTTAGGGTTCTTTCAATGTAGCATGTATCTTCCAAGTATGCATATAACATGTGTATTTCGATTTTATAATAAGTATAGCACAACAGAAAACCTTCCTTAATCTCTATGCTACCATGGATTTCTTGTAACCCGCCGAATTTAATTTTAAAATTAACAACAAATTTCTCATACAATGTCATTATTGTAACTCTCATCCTCGAAACATTTAAATATTTTAATCTTTTTCTCCTGTTTTCCGTAAGAAATGTGTGATCCTTTCTTCATGTTGATAAAGAAATAACAAGATAACAATTATATGGCATGTGTATTAAATTGAATTTTTCTTCCGAATTAAGATAATATTATTTTAAAATTTCAACAAATATCATAAAAAAATATTAGTGTTTATACAAAACCTAGTCTCAATTTACGTTTAAGGAAACTAAATCTATTAATCGTTAACTAGAGTTAAAGAAATGCAAAATCAAAATATTTGATACTTAGAAATTACTAAAACAAACATATAATAACTTACATAATGAAATAAATTAGATTCTAGAAGGCATAGCATGTCCTCAAGAGTTTGAAGAGGTAACTGGGACTTGAGCCTTTTTACCAACTGGAGCAAGAGGTTTTAAGTCACAATGAAGATGACTTTCAAGGATAGATAACATCCACACTAGAATATATGAGTGTTGATATCATTTCATCCACTTGATTTCATTCAAGGAAGAGATGATATCATTGTCGTCTTCTTGTTTCTCCTTCAAGACTTTTCCTAGAAGAGTTTTCATCTACCAATGTAAGGTGATGGAATTCAGGTACTAGCTCTATCTTACCTTAGTATAGAGATGGTTAAGAATACAATTAGCTACCTTGTCTTGGATTTCAAAATTTAAATAAATTTGTTAACCATTGGTGGTGAAGGCTTTGAGTTGATGAATTTCATCACATGAATTTCAAGGGGGTTGGTAGAATGGAAGATGGTTGGAGCTTCCTCGGCATGAGTTTGGCAATGCAACTGGTCATGAGGACCTCTATGCCCAACCCATCAGTTGTTGTACATTCACTGTCGGGGCATGTTACACTAAAAGAGAGACATCCAAGCAAAATATATTGACCACAATAACTCACAACTTTGAGGAATGAGGTTCGGGAAACCAGAGAGAAGCTTAAATAAAGGGGTTCTCAGAAGTCAGGGAAAAAAATACCAATAGATAGAGGAGAAATGAAAAGGAATAGTAGATGAAAGTATCCTGGTAAGGACTGGTTATTTCCAAGAGACATTGTAATTGAGGCCATGACTTGACCTAATTAAACTTGAAAGAAAGCAAACAATCATCCACTAGCGAGAAACAAAACCAAAGAATGAAATTACTGAAACATAAGAGTAGAATAATACCTTGAATATTGTAGCCCACTAAACCTAGAGAAACAAGGTCATTCACATAGAAGGAAAGCCAACACCACTAGCTCCTATAACATCTAGCTCCATTGTACCCATCATAGTTTCGAGATTTGTAACCCCTTCATGACCAAATATTATTTATCTAGACCACTTCTTAGCTTCAAGTGCCTTTAATAAGGACATCCAAGCCTAGGAGTGAAGTTGTATTTCAGTAAGTATAGGTTAATTAAAATCTATAACATAACACCAACATACATTCTCTATAAAAATCACATTGATTATGCCATAGCTCTAAAGGTTTCCCACCACATGGAAACCTCCCTCTATCAGGTGCCTAAAGGAGTTGTCCCACCTAAATCGAGAGAGAATCCTAGGAATACTGAAACATTTAGAGAGAAACATCTCCCCTTGTAGAATAGTCAAGAAAAGTAATGTTGGACATTGGATTGAATATTATTGTATGTGGTTCACATGTGTGTGGCATGGGGAGAGTGTGTGATGCCAGCCCCCGTCCCCAATATTAAATTCTTTCTGATGTGACAAGGTGGAAGTCTCCCCCCCTCCTGCCCCCCTCCACCTGCAACGTGGCATTGACCAATGCCCCAATAATGGGCCTATTTTCATCATATAGAATAAGTTGCAGTGGCTCCTTCTAGTTGGAAGACACCCCTTCCAACTAAGTTTCTGTCAAAAAAATGTGATGATATTTACACCCCAAGTTGACCAAGAAATTTACGCCTTTTTCTCTCATTCAATGATAATGTAAAGTTGTGAAACAATTGATACAATGGAGAAATTTTTGAATGCAAGAGATAATGTGTCCTACTCATTAACGCATAGAAAAATTTTCTATAGGTGTCCCATTGATGATTTTCCTGACAATTGAGATAGCTAATTGGGAATCACCATCAACTAACAATATTGAATATTCGTCATTGATCGCTAATACTAGGCCTTTTTCTAAGGCAAGGAACTCTGCTACATTATTATGTTTGAAGCCACAATTTGTAGCATACAACTTCAGGCTTTAGTCTGCTGAGTCATGAAAATCCCCTCCATAACTTTCTCGGCTAGGATTTCTTTCAGAAGCACCATAACAATTTAACTTCAAAAAACTCATTGGGGGGGTAAGTGTAGATTTAAGGAGAGGTATTTTATGGAGACATGATCTTAGCAAGAAGAGATAAGATCATTGAAGGAGAGAGCTTATGCTTTGATAAAATCATAGATTCATTTTGATTTATTTTCCAGACCTGTTGGCTCCATGCTTTAGAGAGGATGGATACTTGAAGGAGAGAGCTCATGTTTTGATAAAATCATAGATTCATTATGATTTTCTTTCCAGTCTTGTTGGCTCCATGCTTTAGAGAGGATGGTCTTTCCAGTATTGATGGCTCCTCTTGTTCCTTTCTTTCGATCTCAACAACATGAAAAATATAGTAACAAGAATCCATGTTCGATTCACAACAGGGTTAGTAAGTATGATATTTGTCCATTTCTCCAATTTTTTAACTATGTTGTGATTATGGTCCAAGTATCCAAAAATTATAGAGCACCACATCCAAAGATGGTCAATGAGAGGAAAAGAATTTAAGTGGTGTACTACAGCAACTTCCTGAATTCAGCATGGGGGCACAACAAAGGGCCCCACAATCATTTTTTTCTAACTTGATCCCACGAAAGGATATTTGTCTCCATATCAGCAATAGAAATTGTAAAACCCTAAGTTGTTGGCCATTCATTTGAATCTTCCTCCAAAAAGTCTTCTCGTGGATGTCCTTGTGATCAGTGGGTAGAGAGTAGCATTCATTAAGAGTGAACATCCATTTTGTTTGATATCCCCACCAAAGTTTTTCATGGTCCTATCCAATGGTAACTTTCCTCTTTGTAGATCTTGAGCTAAAATGAGCTAAGAAGTGAATGTTAGGTGAATCAATGAATCCTCAATTGTTTTCCATCCTCTCCACAACATATAATCATGCATTTTTTTCCAAAAATATTCTATTGTAGCGCACCAATGGTTTGATGTGAATACATCTATTTCTCTTTGTTCCTCATGATCCTCCAACTATGTAATTTGTTTCCAAACATCTTTCTAAAAGAATTTAGTACATCGATTTCTAATCTCCTAGAAAACATGATCTTGAAATATAATATGATTGGCCTATATAAATATCCATATAGAGGAGCCTAAGGGGCACTTTGTATCACTTAATGATTTTGACTAAGATGTGTGGCAATATTTCCTATCCCAAATTTGTTTCAAAAGATTATATCCTCCCTGAATCTACCACCATCATTTTTTAGCTCCTAATGTCTTCTTCACAATCTTCAGGTCCCTCATACATAAACCCAAAAAATCATGGAGATACAAAGCTTTTCTTAGGAATTTAATGACCATTTTTCCTTCTTTACTCATCTCCATAAAAAATATATGTGAAGGAAAGTGATGGATTTGAAGATTAATATGGGAGTAGCTAGGGCTAAGATTTGGTAAATTGGGAAGGCTTGAAGGAAAAACTTAAGAAGGACCATCCTATCCACCAAAATAAGAGAACGAAATTCTCAACTATCTAGCTTATTAGATATATTTTGAAGAATGCCCTTCCAATAGGCTCATCTGAAAGAGTTGTCTACCAATTCAGCTCCTAAGTATTCAGTAGGAATTTTACCTATGTGGATGTCCATCAAGCATGTTAGGTGTCTCTGAACAATCACATTATTATTAAAGAAATATATATTTTCTTTTTACCCTTTTATCACTATACTTGAAGTGTCCATGAAGTCATTGAGGATAGTTTTCAAGGATCTGGTCTCCACCACAGTGGGAATGCCAAAGAGCATAATATCTTTAAAAAAATGTTGATGGGTAGTAGGTAAATCATTACAATAAAACTAGACACCCTTAATAATATCCTCTTGTCCAACATATTTAATATATATTTCCAATCCATCAGCTTCTAAAATAAATAAAAGGGCAAGATAGCGTCACCCTGAAGAAGGCCTCTAGAGTGATTAAAAGTCATGGTTGGAGAACCATTGAAAAGAATAAAGATGAATGGAGATGAGATTAGGGACTTTATTAAAATGATTCACTGAGATGAGAACCCAAAGCCCCAAAGCCCTGAAGAGTTTGGATCATGTAATCCCAATTTGAACAATCATAATATTTATAGAGGTCTAGTTTCATAAGCATGCAAACCTGCTTGGATCTCCTTAGGGAGTGGATAATCTCATGATCTGCCACAATCTTGTTAATGATTTTTCCACATACAACAAAGCCTATCTACTATAGAGAGATGATGTTGCTCAAATGAGGTTTAAGGAAGTTCACAATGACCGATGATTACAAAGGGAAATTGATTGAAAAACACTTAGAGTTATCTACTCTACCAAATATGGGAAATAAAGTGATAAAAGTAATAGTAATACCCCACCATACATTTTGCAATTACTTGGATTCTTTGACTAGTGCATGCACTCGAGAGCCTATGAATGACCATCAAGCCTAAAAGGAGTTTGTTGTATAATACCTGGCCATACATTTTGCGATTAGTGGGATTCTTTGACTAGTGCATGCACTTTAGAGCCTATGAATGGCCATCAAGCCTAAAAGAAGTTTGTTGTCTAATCATATATAATATCCCTCATCTATTCTCCTCATTCCTTATAAAAATGACAAGAAAACAATATTTTTTTTCTATTTTTACCATAAAAATACAAATACACACATACTTGGAGTCTTGTAATTACATTACATAATTTTTCAAAAAAAAAAAAAAGAAATGATAACACTCTTTTACTTATTTACTCTTTTACTTCCTTTTTTGCCATAAATTATTAAGCATATTCTTAGGTTAGACTTTTTTGTGCAAAATCTTATTATATATACATTTTTCCTATTTTTTTTTTTTTTTTTGTGCAAAATCTTATTATATATAGATTTTTCCTACCACGCTTGTAGTATAGGTTTATTCTCTCTTCCCTTTTTCTTACTTAAAATCTCGTCCTATTAACCTTGTAGGAAAAATATGCTTTAAGAGAGACTCACTCTCTCTATATATAAGGCACAATCACCATTGCTGGTTGAAAAACTTAAATATCATTATTTAATTCACTCATGGTGCATCATAATACTGCTGCGGCTCACCAAAGGTTTTATCGACCCACCACAAGGTCCCTCACGATGTAAATTTTCTACATATATATAACATTGATATGCTACTTCATATGTCAGCCTTATTCTGTTCTACATATAGACAAGAGCTGCGACAGCCGTAGTCCCTGCCATGAAATGCTAAAAGGACAATTGCTTGATAGAAAACATTCCTATATTTCTCAAAGATGTAGGAAGTATAATCACAAATCGGATGTTGTCAGATTATAGTTAAGCACAATCACAACACAGATAGGATGTTGTGAGATTATAATTAGGACATGCTTCTTCTATGTTTTTATTACGTAAACATTTATTTACAAATAACCAAAAACTTTGTAACTAAAAAACAAAAAAGTTTGCTTACTGGTTCGATGTCGTGATATACAATTTTAACAATATTGAAAGATGAAAAAGGATATATTTAACAATATTGAAACATGAAAAAGCATATATTAAAGTGATGGTCGAAAACATCTTTAATGTAATATACTTAATAGTGATTGTTGAAAACATCTTCAATGTAATATACTTAATGGTAATTGGATTTTAGTACAAGGTTGGTTGCAGATATGATATTCGAGGAAATTATATTGTGTTAAATCATAGCTTGTCACATAGTTGTCTATAGTTGCCTATGAATTCCAAATGCAAGTACCAATACCTTCCAATCACCTCCTCTACGTTCCATTCCATTCTGATCACACTACTAGTGCCATCCAACCACCTTCTTTACCTCTTCTTTACTTATTGATCCAAGCAATACGACGCTGGAAATGTATGTTGGAAATGTTTTCTTATTTTGTTACAGTATGTTGAAAATGTTAACCAATGAGCAGGTTTTCCCGTGAATACAGTCCATGTCTTCACGTACCGCAAGCATTCATCCACAGAGCTTTAACAATCCATGTGAAATAGTGAGCAGGTTTTCCCATGAATACAATCGATGTTTTCATGTACCACAAGTAGTCATCCACATAGCTTTAACAATCCGTGTTTTCATGTGGAAACACTGAGCAGGCTTTCCCATGAATACAATCCATGTTTTCACGTACCACAAGTAGCCATCCACAGAGCTTTAACAATTTCCAAGTAGCCATCCACAGAGCTTTAACAAAGTAAAAATTGTGTTAATATAATTTGATTATTGAAAATAATGTATAATTTAATAAAATAAATTGTATTTATAAAAAATCAAAGTAACAAATATAAGAATAATATAAAAGAAAAATTATAAACCTCACAATAATTAGATTGTTAGTCAATACTAAGAAAAACTTGCCATCTTATTAAGAAAAATGCATTGCATTTCCGCTAAACTACAAAGATAGAGAGAGCCGAAGCTTATGGAAAACAGCTATAAAATTATTATACACCTAAAGGCTGCTGAAATATTTTAATATTGATTGGGTTAAACTTCCATTTATAAATCATGGAATAAAAATTGTTTTATAAGTGTTTCATATGTTTAACTGACTGAGACAATTTGATGAAATAAATCGAAAGCCAATAATAAAGAAAAAAATTGTTATAAGCGTATGATAATAATATTAATCAAAATTAACAAAAAAATTTAGTTTGTGAAGTGTGATTGAGGCTCTTGCATGCAGTGTGGAAAATATGAGTAAATTATACTTTCGTGCATTACAAGTGCCTCTTAAATAATCATCCGGTCTCCAAGCAATCCATGTTTCATCCATTTGACCTCACTTGTAAAAAAAATATTCTTCAATGATGGTTTCCTGTGTTGCTTGGTATCACACATGACCAAATATCAAATCTTGTTTCCTACGAATATCAAATATTGTTTCTTACATTGCTTGTTAGCACAGGCCAATCTAGATGAGCATATTTATGGTTTTTAGATTGTTTCAAAGTTTCAGATTAAATAGGCACAAGAACAAGGGGAAAAAAATCTGTGTAAATTCCAAGCGGTGTTTTTTTGGAATTGGCCAATCGAGATGAGCATATTTATGGTTTTTAGATTGTTTCAAAATTTCAGATTAAATAGGCACAAGAACAAGGGGAAGAAAAGCTGTGTAAATTCCAAGCGGTGTTTTTTTGGAATTGTTCCCTGTTAATATTTGCTACAGGTTTTATGTTATGTTGTTGCTTTGTATGTTAGGTTGATGTTCTGTGCAGGCACTCAGCTTTGGTTTACTATGGAAGGTTGGTTTACTATGGAAGGTAGTAATCTGACTTTTAAAGTGTTCTAGTTTCCATCAAACATCTAAGTACCCTACTGTTCCAGGAGGGCTTCTCATAAATCTTGAGTACCCTACTGTTCCAGGAGGGCTTCTCATAAATCTTGAGTACCCTACTGTTCCAAGAGGGGTTCTCATAAACATTGATGAATGTAATGTTGGTAAACAGTAAACAGTATAAAATAAAACTACTAAGTCATAAAAATAAAATAAAAATACAATATTTTTTTTCTTTCTTTGATATTAGATGATACAATGTTATAACCGAATAGAGATGGTGAATTTCATACAAGAAGCAATCTTGCGTTGATCCAAGTGCTGGGATTCCCATAATGGTGAACGGGTGAACAAGTATGTATACGTTTATTGTTTTTGAGGGGATAATGGTGAAGCAGGGTCTTTCCTGTTTTCCTACCCTATGCAACACTTCCTCTCTGCGACGACGCAGCCTCCCCACCCCCGGAAAAGCATTCATCTCTTCTGGTTTGCTGCAATAGTTTGGAATGTTGTTCGATGATAAAGGTACCAAATATTTTTTCCATGCTGAAAATTTATATAAAACTAACTCAACTCACTCTACTAGCTTCTTTTAAATGAAAATTATTAGAACTAACTCTACCCTAAACATTTTTTCCCTACTCGTCAGGTTTACATATTTTTGCAGTGATTTTTTTCCCTTTACATATTTTTGCATTGTCTAGCATGACCACATAATCTGCATTATTGATAATTTTTTTGCACTATAGAAAATGGTTAAAGCAGCATGTTGGAAACTTAGTTCCAGGAGGGTGAGGTATCTACCTTGATGCAACAGGGTGGGTAGAAGAAATCGTAACCTTTACTTCTAATGTCCAAGAAGAACAGCCTCTTACTATCCAAGAAGAAGAAGTCTCTACTTATCTCACCACTGAAAGAAGAAGTCTATACGTATTTCACCACTGAAAGCATACTTATTTCACCACTTTTCTAGCACCGCCTGATTACAAAGAACTGCCTCTTACTGTCATAGAAGAACTCTAGAAGAAGTCTATACTTATGTCACCACTGAAAGAACATTTCTAGCACCACCCACTTACTCTTTGTGAGCACATTTCTAGCAGTTAACCAGCCACAAATTTTGTTCCGCTCTTGGGGCTTTACCATCCTCCTCTGCAATCCGAAGGCAGGAAGAACTCAAGCACTGGCATGGACATAGATAAATATCCAAACATGATCAAGTGGTGAAGCAGTAGAGCACCGTGTGGCAGTGTGTGGTAGTCTGAGAATTAAAATTAATAGGGAACTGACAACGTGCCATCACACATCGCAGCGGGGCAACAAAAGAGTTTTTTCAAAGCTTATTACAAAATATATGATATCTCACATTTAATATTAGAAGAATAATGCTAAAAGTAAATCTAGCATTAGTTTGATCATAAGAAATGATAGTCTGAAACATGGTTAAAACACACCAATTTTGTCAAGAAACATGCAACTGCAGAATAAGACTTCCATTTTCATTTGCCAATAATCTTTCAAATAAATAGTATTTAAATTTTAAATTTAATTAATATTTATTGAAACTTTGGTTTAAAAAGTGGCGATGCCTAAATTAATAAACGGTCAATGATGGGTCAATGAGGCAAGGACAATAACATTGATATGCTACTTCACATGCAACCTTATTTATTAGTTGGTAAAGTTATTTCAATTGTTAGGAAGCTTCTAGTTATTTGGTGTGTACAATGTGGAAGCCTGCAGTGATGTGGCGATACGTCAACTCCATGGCCATGTGATTGTCATGTTGATGGGTGTGTGGCCACCGGCCACACTGCCTTATGAAGTGTGTTATAAATGACAATCCAAATGTCTTAGGTTTAAGATCGATAGTGGAGTTGAATTGGGGTTAGTTTGGAGTAACTACCCATGGCCTCTCCGGCATTCCAATTCCATCTACACTTTCGCAGTTTGAGACAAAGCTCTACAGCTTAGTTTTTGTTCCTTTTTAAACCATGACTACAAGGTCATCTCCCTTATTTGAAGGTCAAGTCTATGCATCTTGAATATTCCATGGATCTAATGGCATTCGTAGGAAACTCCGCTTGCAGCTATACACAAAGGATGGATTTCTTCAGGTTAGGTTTTTTAATTGTATGAGTGACTTGTAATGGCCTGTTATAGACAGTACTCTTGTTCTTATATACCCTTTTGCAGTTTTCTTCCACGCTAGTTCTTTTAGATTAATCTCTTAACTCAGTGTATAATTCTTGGTTTTTCTTTTCAAGTGAACGCTGAGTCAAATCGTCTCCCATGGCATGACCATTTCTTACTGCAAATGGCAAGCAGGAGGTGCCCACCATTCCGAGTATTGTGTAAAAGAGTTTCAAGCAGACCCTATCTCTGTCCATTTTCAACCCTAGCTCAAATTTTTATTTAATTGTAATTTCTAGGAATTGTCATTCTTTGTATTCTGGGGTATGGTTGCAACGCACTCTTCCCCTCAACAAAAAGGTAAGTTTTTGTTCGAATCCCTTATTTTCTTTTTTTTATTAAAGGAAAATTTCCTCTGGACACTTTCTAGGAATTCTACTTTTTTTCCTCCTCACTTCGCAAGTTTTTCTTCTCAAGACTGAGTATCTGTGGCATGGTTGTCTCTTTTCTTGGATTTTCCATGATTTCTCCTCACGACTTCGTGGCTTATCTAAGTTATTCTAGAATTTCTATACTCATGCATGGTGGCCAAGAACCTTCCTAAGGTTCTTCTTGATGATTAGGGTTTGAACAAGAAAAGAAGAACTATCCAACTGAGTTCTCTATCCTTCGTGAGATCTTAAGAAGTTATTTTTTTTTCCCATAATGTATAACATCGGTTGACCCTAGTAGCTGCAGTGTTTACCAATGATAGCTATATTTTCTAAATACTCAGATTTCCCTTTGGCTTTCCATTCAAAACTTTTGGTACATTGTTTGTTGTAATGTCATTTAAACTGGTGTTCGGCCTTAATCACCTAACGAAGTCTCTATCGTAAAGTGACTACTCTTTGGTAGCATATATCGAAAGGAATTTTTGTAAAATGACACCACTCGTTGCAATTGATGAAACCATCTGGGTATTATTTTCTTCAAGTCTTCCTTCGTTGTTGAATATATATATATATATATCTTCGTTGTTGAATATATCTATATATATATATATATATATTCTGTTACATGGTGGTGACCTATGGACACTTTGTTCAATGCTTTATTTGATGAACTCCGTGTGCTTTCTAAATCTTTTGAATAAATAATTTTTTTAGGTTACATTACCTTCACTCTCAAAATAAAGAGAGTTTTTAACATAGTCTTGTTATTTCCTTACATATTTAGTTCTTGTATTTTCCAAAGAGATAATTTATCATTTCTCTCTACTGTACTACTTCCGATGTTCTTTACCACTTTCTTATCTCTAGATATTGTGATATGTATAAATGGATAAAAATATATGTGTATACCATATTTATTTTTTAGTCTTTAGACCAGAGTTCTTGGCAAAACCTCTCTCAATTTTTTTTGTGTCTTAATTTTTTTTCCAGAGTTCAAGACTATTATTGTTTAAATCTAGCCCCCCTGGACACACACATATATCATCACACCATTCTTTATTTCTATTACTACTCTTACCTCCTAAATTAGTGTTTACTTGCATTCTCATATCTTTTCCTTCCAGCCCCAAATTATCAATTATCGGTTTAAGAATCGATATAGGATTTTTATCTTTCCCATCTATTGACAACTTTTGACAAAATAATAAATTACCACATAGTTGCAATCTCTTATTGAAAATTAGAAATACATGCACCAAAACTAAGACATATAAATATATAAATTGACACAATCATAACATTATAGTTAGATATTTAGGCACATATTCAAATTTCTTGACTTAATTTTTCAATATAAATCTTTTTTTTTCTTTTCTTCTTCAAATTATTCAAACATAGCCAATCGACAATAAATTAAAAGTAACTTCAAGAACTTATATAAAGTGAATGTATTAAGGTCTTCTTGACCTACTTTCTCAATATAATTTTTTTCTTTTCTTTTCTTCTTCAAAATTTTCGAACATAGCCAATCAACAGTAAATTAAAAGTAACTGAGCACTTATCTAAAGTTATTTTAGGCAAAATTTCATTCAGAGAATGTATTATGGGATTTCACGATCCTCGAAATTGTAATTTGTATTTTACAACCAGCTACTCTTGAGCTCTACTGCTCTTTCTCCACTACAACAAAACTACCTCCTAGCAAAGGTTTTAACGAAGGATTTTGTTGTTATAAAATTAACAAAAATTGTTAAAAAAACCTCCACTACAACATTTGTTTGTGGTAGCGGAGATAATAATGGAAATTCATCACAACTAAAAAGATATGGGTGGTCAGTCCGTCTGGGGTAGTTCAAGTGGTGATGGCCATGGAATGAAGTCTCACTGAACAGTTGGAATCTTGTGCTACGCTCCCCTTGTAGCGGGGTGAATAATGGACATGTAAACTCAAAAATCCGAGAGTCCTACCAAGCTCACAAAAAAAAAATAGATATGGGTGGTTAGAGGTTTTAATGGATATTTTTTTTGTTGTGTGCTTAATGGAAAAAAAGCACCAGTGTGTTAACACAATAAAATCACTAGTGCTATCAATTTAATTAAAAACACCATTCTTAAGCACCAGGGCATTGAATGAAAACAACACTTGTGCTTGAAAAGTATACCTCCATGGTGTTTAAGTGTAAAACAAATGCCCTTGGAAGTACTTTTCAGGATCCACACTGGTGCAGGCAAGAAAAAGTTATATACCCAATGCTTTTACAGTGTTGATGCTTATGTATTTTACAAATGCACCAATGCACTACTAGTATAAAAGAAACGGTGTTGTTAATTTGAATACTGCACTGGGGGTGGAAAAAATATTTTGGAGAAGCAAGGTGTTGGTGTTATGGAAACACTGATGCTTTAAGAATTACAATGCACTGGGGTGTTAAATTGAAACAATGATGGTGATTGAAGAGTATAACACCTCGGTGCTCATTTTTTTCCAAACTCGCTGGTGCTATAATTTTCATGAAAGATAATGGGATGTAAAAAAAAATATTGCCCGACCAGTCATGTGTGTATTTGTTTTACAGACGCACCGAGATTTTTTATTATTATACCATTTTTTACAGGCAATACCATTTTTTATTATTATAAATATCATTGCTGAAAATTTTGTATTAAGAGTGGTGCACATTAATATACGACGTCTCAGTATCTATTTTCTCTTTTTTAGAAACATCGACCTGTGACAATGCACTTATTGTGATTTTTAAAATCCATTATTCATCGAAAAGTCAACATATATCTTATAACAATATTCATATAATTTTTTTTTACTATCGTATTTGTATATGATGTTTGGATTAATTTTTTATATCATCATATTTCCCATCTCTTCATTACAATATTAAATCATCCATATATTTAATTAGTGGTGTAACATTTTACAATGACATTGGACAATGCAATAGAATAAATTAAAATATATTTTATTATATATGACTAAGAGGCTCTTTGTCATACAAAATGGTATACCTATTAATAACCCTTCATCTTTCAATTGGGGCATTATGTCCATTACATTCACTACAACAAAAAAGGCCATTGAGGGTCATGCCTATGATGGACCTTTAAGGTTTGTCACCGATGTTGCATATTGTAATGGTCCTTAAAAAAATGTTATTGTAAGTGCATATAGTGACAGTCCTTTAAGGTTTGTCACTAAAGGGATTTTCAATGACACTTTTGGTGAGGGTTGTTAAAGACCCATCAATAATTATCTCTTTCCTGACACTTCTAGTGATGATCTTTTATTACCCATCACTAATTCTCTTTTTGGATACTTTTGGTGATGGTCAAAAAATGTTCATCATCATTTTTCATTCTAATGATTTTTTTATGACACTATCTGACTATTGCTATATTTCTTTGTCAAAAGATAGTGATTTAAGGCCATCATTATGGACTATTTTTCATTATGTGTCCAAGGCCGCACTGGTTAAATTCAATCATTTTGTTAAGAAGTAGTTAATGTGTATCATTTCCCTCGAGTAATGAGAATATATCTTTCCTATTAGTCAACACATGATTTATCTCTCTTACCTTTTAGATGAAGTCCAACTATTGTGTGTTGGAAGCATATTATTCAAACAATTATCAATTTTGTTCAAGTCTATTAATGAGGTAGACCTAACACTCTTCAACGTACTTAGCATACATTGACATGCTTTGGCACACACTAACATTCCTTGGAATCTCACATGTCTTGGAACATATTTGTACCTAAAACATATTTCCATGACTAGGATGGGGAAACACATATTGGCATGCCCTAGCACAACATAGCACTCCCCTAGCATGTGTTTTCATGCCTTGTAGTCCATATCATGCCCTGGAACACCTTGGCATGCATTCACATACGTTAACACTCGAAATACATTGGAACTTGACATGTATTGGAACCTATTCTTAGTGTGCCTAGCATTCCCCTTATGAAAAGGGTAAAGTCCTGACTTATTAACCCTTCCGTGTGTTCATTTCCTTATATTTTAGCTTAGTTCTTCCTTTTCTTTCCTTAACACTCTTTGACACATGTTGGCACACTCTAGCAACCTGCACATCTTGGCATGCCTTATCACTTAGCATGTCTTGGGATGACTTGGCACTATTTAGCACATGTTAGCACACCCTAGAACTCCCCAACCAACTCTGACTCTTCTTGATATGCCCTAGTATTCCCTAAGATGCATTATGAACTAGCATACCTTGTCACCCCTTCCTTGGCACATCTAGCATTTGTTGACACTCCCAGGCACACCCTCATATTCATTCGTTTTCATTCATTTTTACATAGTGATCCCTTGTGTTTCTTTAATACTCCCTAACACTCCTTGGTATGCATCGAAGCTCTCTGGCACACCTTAGCACTCTTTGACATGCCCTCTCACTCCATCGCATGTGTAACACTCCCTAACACACATTAGCACTTGGTATGTGTTAGCATGTCTTAGCATGCCTAGAATGCATTGAGATGCCTTGGTATGCTTTTGAATGTGTTGGTATTGTTTTGCATGGTTGAATATTAAATTTATTTGACATGAATTATTGGAAAGCTGGAGAGAAGTAACCGAGGAAGATTTGGCACATAGAATGCACTAACATTTGGAACTTGGCATGTATTGGCTATAAAAAATTGCCTTTAGGGGTGGTTTTGATTGCGTGATATTTCCAAAGCCACCTCTAAAAATGTTTTTAGGAATTTAGGCATAAGTTTTTAAAATCCTCCCAAAAGTCATAAAAATTTGAACTTTTTGGGGGGGTTTTCTAGAAACAATCCCTATAAGTATTTTCTCATGGCTTTTGGAGGGGTTTTTTTAATTATTGCCCCTAAATATATTTTTCATGGAAGTTTCTATACCCCCATGCACATAAAGTCATGAAAATTTAACTTTGGTGGGCGACGGGTTCTAAAATTGCCTCTAAAAGTGTTTTCTCATGAATTTATTTTTTAGGATAGCAGGTTTAAATGATTTATCCTAAACATATTTTTAATGACACTTTTTAAATCCCACCCCCAAAAAGTTATAAAAATTGAACTTTTTTTTTTGTGGCGAGGGGTTTATAAAAACCACCTCTAAAAATATTTTTTCATGATTTTTTTTGGGGGGTGGGTAGGTTTTTTTTTTTTTCTCGTTAAACTACTATTCTATTATTTACAGGAACCAAAAAAACAATTACATACACAGTGCCATATTACCAGAGGCTAAACTGTAGCACTCTGGAGTGGGAAAAATCAAAAAGACCGCCCTCGCAGGGGCACCATATCTATTCAAAACAACCCACGCAGGGGCCCTGAACCACAAAAGAGCAACCATACGAAAACTAGTTTTCCCTCGCAGGGGCTCTGGACCGAGAGTGTTCATCCCACACAGGGGCAACAAAAGACCATCAACAGTTTCCCTTTCGGGCGTTGCAAATACAGCCAGAACAGACATTGAACCGACATTACATAAACAGAAAGCCAAAACAAGACCTGAGCAACGCTGGAGTGTGCAATGCTGGACGGCTGGACAGCTAATCTTCCGGCTCCTCCTCGACCACCTCGCACCAGCCATATTTCTCCCTTTCCTCTGCAGACGGATAGGGAGCCTGCACCGTGTGAGGCTGATGAAGGTTGGCAGCCTGCTCTGGTGCCTCCGCTGGCTTCCCCTCAACATTCTCCGAACTCTCCCCTGGGTGCTTCCCTTTGCTGCAATGACCATCGCCATCATTCTGAGAATCCTCAAGGAAGAGAACTGAAACGTGGGCATTAATACGGGGCTTGTTCTGGGAGCTACTGAAGGTAAAAATGGCAGAGCCAAAGGTGGGCAAGGGTGCTGGGTCAGAATCTGGGCTACTAGAGTCCATGAATTGGCTGGTTTGGAGTGGGTTGGCCTCTGCAACTCGGTGGCAATGACAACGACAGCATTGGGTGGTTGATTCTTCGACTGGAGGACGAGATGACCCTCCCCGGGCAGAGCCACGACGGCTGAGCAAGCGCTGTCGGGGCCTAACCATCTTTGCCAGCGCGCCGGGGGTAAGGACCAGGGCAGAATAAGAAGGATTATCCAGCTTGAGGCGGCACCCGATAATATAGAAACGGCACCCAACCAGCTTAACAGGATTGCAATGGCGTCCAACAGACAGGGGGATAGCAAGAGCTGATGCTCTGAGGACCGAAGACCAGGCAGGAGCCTGAAATCCAAATACAAGACACTGAGCATGAACCATCGTCCCGCCACCTTTATTAATCTGTTTGCCCCTGCCTCGAGCTTTGCTCGCCATAACTGCTCACTGCAGGCGCTCCAATAACCCGGACGGTGCATTGAATTGCCTCCGCTATTCGCCATTCCTTTATTCCTTGGCGGCTCCATTGCATTGAATGCCCAACTTAGACATGAGGCAGCACATGGTTACCATGTGGCTCCTCAGTACCACCTGTCGAGTCACCCGCATCCAGGGGGTTGGGGGGGGGCGGTGGGCAGGTTAAATGAATACTCCAAAATACATTTTTTATGGTGTTTTTTAACAATCCCCCTAAAATTCCCATGAGAATTTAACATTTGAAGACAATTTTTGAAACCCCCCGAAAAAAATCATGAGAATTGAACATTTGGAATTAATCATTTAACAATCACCTCCAAAAGTTCAAATATCATGACTTTTGGGGGTGTGGGGTGTCCAAAAACACATCCAAAAGTTCAAATATTGTGACTTTTCAAGGGGTTTGTTTGAAAACCCATAAGCCCTTAACCCATAACAACGAAATTACCTATCCCCTTAACCCCCATGTCATAATCTCTAAACCCCTACACTCATAACTCATAACCCATTACTGCCTTGATCTTTAAACCCTAAGCTACTAACCCCTTAACACATAACCCCTAGCTTATAATTCTTGAACCACCCTTGAAATTCATGACACTGTAACTTTTGGAGGCAATCTTGGACAACCCTTCCCCACCCCCCCAAAAGGCATTAGAATTAAACTTTTAGAGGAAGTTGTTAAATGACCACCTAAAAATATTTAATTCTCATGAATTTTTAGGGAAGGGGATATTTTGGTGTATTTAAATTGGAAAGGATACATAAGGGTAGCATGGGTGGATAGAAGTGAGATGTTCAAGCATGTTATATTGAGGTCTATAATACTAGAGTTAGTGAATGAGAGGGGGTTGTAGGACCTCATGGTATAGGGGCTAGGGAACCTAAAGGGAAGGCAATGAGAGCAATTGTTAGGGGAACCCCCAATAGTTTTGATCAGGGGATTTAGTGCCCCATTCTTATAACCCATAACCACTATATACCTTATCCACTTAACCCTAAAGCAATAATCCCTTAACCTCTAGACTCATAACTCATAACCCATTAACTCCGTTTTCCCTTAAACACTAAACCATTAACCATATAACCCTTAATCCCTAACTTAGAATCCTTGGACCCCCTAAGCCCTAACCCTTATCATCTTCAAACCCTCAGCCTTAACCCCTAACCTATAAACCCCCTAACCCCTTAACCAACTGATACCTAAATCCCATAACTCTTAAGCACTTAACCCCTAAATCCCCTGACCCCTAAACCCTTCCTGTTTAACCCTTAACCCTTGAACCCCTTAACAGCTAAACCATTAACCTCTAACCCCTAAAACTCCTACACCTCAACTCCTTGTCACTTAATCCCCTAGCCTATAACCCTTTACCCTTTACCATTAACCCCTTAACTCCTAGAACCCCCAAGCCTCTCTCCTAAACCATAGGTGCTCTGACACTAATATTTCTAGTCATATTACATTTTTCTTCACTAAACGCTCCAAATACATCCTCCAAGCACTACTAGGGTCCAAGGAAAAGAGCCACAAGGTCCCCAAATGTGATCTTAGGATTTTCAAGGGTCCATTTCTATTATGTTGGCATTATGATTCTGGTTTGGCTCTCTGGTACAGGTGTTGTACTTGATGGCAACTCACTCAAGTGGCAAAACTCTGCTTCAGGCTCTCAAAATGATGAAAATAAGAGGTTCGCAGGTGCATCGTTCAAAAGGTGTGGATCCACAGGTTTTCCATCTAAGAAGTGCATACATACCCGCAGGTTATCCGTTCATAAGGTGCGGTCCCTCATTTCACTCACTCCAATGCAGAGAATCACACTCACGTGGAGTTTCTTATGTTTGGCCCTTGGTATTTAGCCCGTCGTTCATGATCCTACGATTTTGGCCCGTGGTTTAGGATCTAAATTATTTGAACCCATGTTTGGATCCCTTGTATTGGTTTTCGATGGTTTTATCCCATGGTTTGAATAAGGGCTTGCCTATAAAAAGGAAAAGAGATCACTTGGCTAGACACTTGTGAAATTTGAATATCTTAAGATCTGAAATTTTGGGTGATTGGTTTTAAAAGCTAGATCTAAATCAAGGAGAAAATTTAAGGCGAATCTATTGATAAGTACTGATCTCTCGGGCACATGATCAGGTCTGTGGATCTGACTGACTGTGGCACATTGGAGGACTGTTAATTTGGCCCTAATCAGAGGTTCGCAGGTGATCCATGGCGTGAGTGTAGGGGTACGCAGTGCAGGAGAAGGTGCAGTGCGGGGGTACGCAGCGCAGGAGAAGGCGCAGTGCGAGGTACGCAGCGCAGGAGAAGACACAGTGCGGAGGTACGCAAGGAAACAGAATAACAAGTTGTAGAGGTACGCTGTCAGGCAGGCAGTGCAGGTGCGGATTTGAGCAGAGGTACGCAGGGCAGCAGAACAAGTGGTGCGGAGATACGCAGAGCAGTAGACCGACAAGGTGCGGATCTATGCAGTTTAGACACTAAAGAGCTGTGGGTATTTGTAGGCCTCTATTGGTGAAGTTGTGGACCTATCTTGAAACATTTGTTGGTTGTCTTTTGTCTATTGCTGTAGAGTTCTGGGTTTAGATTTCTGGTATTTCTTTTCTGTTTATAGCATTCTGAGAAGTTGGGTGATTCATCGGTTGATTGTATAAGGAGATTGGGTGATTTGCATGTACTTGATAATTATTTGATCTTCTTGGATCCAGTTTGAAAATTAATGAAATGTGGTCCTTAAAGAAGTAAAAGAGCAAAGGGGGTTGTAGCTCCCTTCCAGGAGAGACTGGAAAACGAGAGAGAGTTGTAGCTCTCTGTAGGTTGCAGCCTGCGTACTGGTAAAGGACTGAACCAGTACAAAATCCTTGTAAAAGAAGTTTCTAATTGAAAGAATATAGAGACATATTGCGGCAGGTGGTTTTCACCCACATTGGGTTTCCACCTTATATCTGGTGTTCTTTGGTGTGCTTATCTATCTTTCTTGTTCTTGTTCATTATTATATGGCACTGACATACAAATTAAAGATCAATATCTGAAGAATAAATTAAAGTATAAATCTGGAAGGCATATTGAAAAGAATTTGATAATACTGATTCACCCCCCTCTCAGTATTATTTCCAGCAATTGGTATCAGAGCAGGTTTTTCAGAAGAAGCTTGATCGCTTGAAGAAAGATCTTTCATCATGAGCAACTACGAGAGGGAAGCATCAATCAGGCCACCGATTTTTGATGGGACAAACTTCGTTTATTGGAACGTAAGAGTTACTGCCTATCTTCAATCTCTTGGTACAGAAGTCTGGGATATCATAGATACAGGGTATACTTTTCCATCAGCAACTCCTATAGATCCGGCTGAGAAGAAGAAATATGAAACAAATGCAAAGGCGGTCAATACTCTATTAGGATGCCTATCTCAATCAAAATTTGTCAAGGTAATGCAGTTTAAATCCGCAAAAGAGATATGGGACAAGATTGTTCTAAGCTATGAAGGAGATGATCAGGTAAAACGAGCAAAACTTCAAACCCTCAGGATTCAGTATGAAAATCTTAGGATGTATAATGATGAAAGTGTGGCTAACTATTTTCTTCGCATAGATGAGATTGTTAATTGTATGAAAAAATTGGGTGAAGAAATAAAAGAGGTTGTTGTGGTTGAAAAAGTTCTAAGATCTTTGTCCCCTAGGTTTGAATCTAAAGTTTCTGTAATAGAAGAAAAAGAGAATCTACAAAGCCTTAAAATGTCACAGCTGCACGGAATTCTAATTGCTTATGAAATGAGGAAAGGAGGTCCATCAGACAGGAGAGAAGCTGCCTTCAAGGCTTCAGGCAAAGGAGAGTACTATGAGTCAGGACACGTGTCAGAAGAAGAAGAAGAATCAAATTTTGTCAGAAACCTTCAACGAGGTATTGGTCGTTTCTGAGGTAAGTTACCTTTCAAATGCTTTGCTTGTGGAAGAGTCGGTCACTATGCTGCCAAATGTCCTCACAAGGATAAGATTGACAAAGGGAAGGAACCTGTTAGACGGAACAAGAAACAGAATGCAACTAAGAAAAGTTACTACACTCATGAAGACAGTGATGGCCTATCAAATAGTGACGAAGATGAACGAGGTAATGATTATAAACTTTTAATGGCCTTCAAAGATTATGATTACATGGACGCTATAAATGTAGATGGTTTTTATGAAGAGATTTCTCGACTCAAAATATGTTTAGAAGAAAAAGATATGATCATTGATACTCTGCAATTCCAACTTGATGAAAAAGAAAAATCTCTTGAGAAGTTAGAATGTGAAATTGTTGTCCTTAGAAAAGAAATTGAGAAAACAAAGGCTCTTAATCTTAAATTTGTTAAAGAATTTGAAACTCTGGATGAGATTATCAATGTACATCGTTCTCCACTAATCAAGACAGGTCTGGGTTATAATGGAGAAACATCTCAAGCATCAACCTCAAAGAGTTATCTTGATGCAGCAAGGAGGAATGAGAAAAATCCCAATGGAGATCACCAGGTAAGGCAGGGATGAATTACATCTAGAATAAACAAAGACTACCAGGTAAACTAGGGGCAATCCATCTTAAGGGTGAACAAAAGTTATAACTAGCCACAGGTAAAAACTTCTCAATTTGCTTCAAGAATGGATGACAATAGAAATTACAATCATTTGGCTGGTAGATTTGATAATCGTAGAAGTTTCTTCAATGGTCAATGTTCCTCTTGCCATAAATTTGGTCACAAAGCAGCTCAATGTGTTGCTTATAAGACAATCATGACTAGAGAAGCTCAAAAGCAAAGAAGTATGATTGGGATTACGAAAAGGACCTATAACAACTTTTCTGCCCTTGAAAATGAAATTGAATGTTCTATTTGTAATAACTTCGGTCATGAAGATTCTGAATGCAGGAGCAGGTTGCGGTAGACAAAGGAACAAGCCTCAAGCACCAGAACATGGAGAATAAAGGAACCACAAACAGAAAGATGTGGGATAGCATTTTATGCAGAAGAACAAGAAAATCTATGGTACATCGACAGTGGATGTTCGAAGCATATGACAGGTGATAAAGAAAAACTTGAATCATATACTGCTTTAGAAAAGGGAAAGAAAGTGTCTTTTGGAAATGATACCCCTGCAGCCATAAAAGGAAAAGGCACTGCTCAGTTGAAAGAAAAGGTCAAAGCTGGAAATGTTTTGTATGTTGATGGCTTGAAGCATAATCTACTAAGTGTCAGTCAGATGTGCGATCAAGGAACAGAGGTAATATTTCGATCAAATGGATGTAGTGTTCGTGATCTTGATACAAGAAAAACAGTGATCAAAGGCAAAAGAACTCCAAATAATCTATACATATTTGAAGAAGGACAACAACAATGCTATTTGAGCAAAGATGATGAACATTGGTTATGGCACCGGAGGTAGGGGCATCTAAGATTTTCACAAATAAAGAAAGCATGCAAATACTAGGCAGTTCGTGGTCTTCCAGATATCAAAATTCCAGACAACACCATATGCAAATCATGTCAGTTTCGTAAGCAAACCAGAACTAACTTCCCTGAGAAGGAAGGATCAGCCAGTAGGCCTCTTGAACTAGTCGATACAGATGTATGTGGTCCATTTAGGACAAGGTCACCTCGAGGAGAAGAATACTTTATATTATTCATTGACGACTTCTCCATGATGGTTTGGTTGGGACTTATGAAACACAAGGAAGAAGCATTCAAAAAATTCAAATCTTTCAAAGCCTTGGCTGAAAACGATTCAGATCACAAAACTAAGTGCCTCAGGTCTGACAGAGGTGGGGAGTTTACCTCAAATGAATTTTTCTATTTCTGTGAAGAACATGGAATAAGAAGGGAATTCTCTACAGCTAGGACTCCTCAGCAAAATGGAGTGGTGGAAAAGATGAACAGAATGGTCCAACAAATGGCTCGTGCTATGCTTGATGAGTCTGGGACTCCCGCAACCTTCTGGGGTGAAGCTTCTTTTGCTGCGGTTGTTATTCTCAACAAAACAAATGTCCGAGTGAACAACACTCAAACTCCTCATGAGCTCTGGTATGGTGAGACTCCTTCAGTAAAGCATTTCAAAATTTTTGGAAGCAAATGCTATATTAAGAATAATGATGAACAACTTGGCAAACTTGAACCTAGAGTAGATGAAGGCATTCTCCTTGGTTATTCTCCCCACAGCAAAGCATATAAGTGTTACAATAAAAGACTTGGAAGAATTGTTGACAGCATTGATGTAGTGGTTGATGAAAAAGGATACATTCCTAGGCAAGTAAATTATGAAAATATTGAAGAGGATGAAGACTACTCTCCAAATTAGATTGATAATGAAGAAGAACCTCAAGAGGCACCAGAGGCACAAATAAGGATAGAAGAGAAGACTCCATCTAGGTACATTCAGAAGAATCATCCAGAATCTCAGATTTTGGGGTAGAAAGAGGCAGGTGTACAAACAAGAAGAACAATTGCAGAAGCCTCAAGCTATTTGGCATTACTCTCCTCCACTGAACCACAAAATGTAATAGAGGCATGCAAAGATGAATGTTGGGTCAAGGCAATGTATGAAGAACTTGAGCAAATCGAAAAGAACAACACTTGGGAGTTGGTTCCTAGACCAAAAGATAAGAATGTCATAGGGGCAAAATGGATCTTCAAAAATAAGTTGAATGAAAATGGGGAAGTAATTAGAAACAAGGTCAGACTTGTTTGTAAAGGGTATGCTCAACAAGAATGAATAGACTTTGAAAAAAATTTTTCTCCCGTTGCTAGACTTGAGGCGATCCGAATGTTCCTTGCTCTCTCAAGCTTTCAGAAGTTTAAAGTATTTCAAATGGACGTAAAATCAGCCTTTCTAAATGGAGACTTAGAAGAAGAAGTGTACATTGAGCAACCAAATGGGTTCCTCCTTGGGAATGATCCAAATCTTGTATGCAGACTAAAAAAGGCTCTCTATGGTCTTAAACAGGTTCTAAGGGCTTGGTACTACCACTTGGACAAATATCTTCATCAACAAGGTTTTTCAAAGGGATCAGTAGATAGCAATCTTTATATAGAAATTGAAAATGACAAATTGCTAATACTTGTTGTGTATGTAGATGATATTATCTTTGGCAGCAATGAAGAAGCTATGAGTCAAAGCTTTGCCTTGGTGATGCAGAAAGAATTCGAAATGTCTTTTCTTGGAGAACTAACATATTTTCTTGGACTGCAAATCCAATAAAATGAAGGCGGGATCTTCTTGTCTCAAACCAAGTATCTCAAGCAGATTTTGAAGAAATATGGCATGGAAGATGCAAAACCAGTATGTACCCCCATGGTCATAGGATGTAGCCTCAGTACAAATGATGAATCAGCAACAGTGCATCAACCAACCTACATATCTATGATTGGAAGTCTACTTTATTTGACAGGTACCCGACCAGACATCATGCATGCAGTGGGAATAGTTGGAATATTTCAGGCAAATCCAAAGGAAACTCATCTTCAGGCAGTGAAGAGAATTTTCAAGTACCTTCAAGGAACTCAAAACTATGGCTTATGGTATCCCAGAGATACAGATCTCACACTTCATGCTTATACAGATGCAGATTGGGCCAGAAGCGTGGATGACAGGAAGAGCACAAGTGGTGGTGCATTCTTTATGGGTTCCAGATTAGTATCTTGGTTCAGCAAGAAACAGAGTTCGATTGCTTTATCTACAGCTGAAGCGGAATATGTGGCTGTTGCATCTTGCTGCACTCAACTCCTTTGGATGATGCAGACCTTGCAAGATTTTCAGATCACTTGTACTCCACCTTTCTCCATCTTATGTGATAATACAAGTGCAATCAGCATTTCAAAGAACCCAGTCATGCATTCAAAGACCAAGCACATACCGATCAAGTATCACTTTCTCAGGGAACAAGTGCTTGAACAAAAGGTCAAGTTGGAGTATGTTCCTTCTAAGGAACAAGTTGCTGATATACTCACCAAACCATTGCCCAGAGAGACCTTTGAATACCTCAGGCAAAAGCTGGGGGTTGTTGATGCATCATCCTGTTGTTGAATCTCATCTGTTTCATAGATTGTTGGTTGTACGCAAGTTTCATATGGGGTATACGCGTACATTTTCTAGGTTGCAGATTGGTCAAAGATCGAATGGCACAGGTTCAGGGGGAGCATATATTCTTCTAATAATGCATTGTTGGAATTATGGTAGAAGATCTTAGAGGAAGTATAGAAGGAGAACATGGATGCTGATCTGAATATTGCAATATGTCTCTATCTCTTTCATGGTCATTTATGGTGTATGGTGGATTATGGTTATTCTTGGAGATTTTTTTTTTTTTTTTCGTTTGCAGATATGATATTTAGTCAGGGGGAGCATGATCAGCAAAGCAAAGGCCTAACCATGTTCTCAGGGGGATCATAACCCTTTTCCCTTGATGTCAAAGGGGGAGAATGACGTTGAGGATCTTCAGGTTGTCATCAAGTCCAAAGGGGGAGATTGTTGGCATTATGATTCTGGTTTGGCTCTCTGGTACAGGTGTTATACTTGATGGCAACTCACTCAAGTGGCAAAACTCTATTTTAGGCTCTCAAAATGATGAAAATAAGAGGTTCGCAGGTGCATCGTTCAAAAGGTGCGGACCCGCAGGTTCGTCGTCCAGGAAGTGCGGACATACCCGTAGGTTATCCGTTCATAAGGTGTGGTCCCCCAATTCACTCACTCCAATGCAGAGAAGCACACTCACGTGGAGTTTCTTATGTTTGGCCCTTGGTATTTAGCCCGTCGTTCATGATCCTATGGTTTTGGCTCGTGGTTTAGGATCTAAATTATTTGAACCCCTGTTTGGATCCTTTGTATTGGTTTTCGATGGCTTTGTCCCATGGTTTGAATAAGGGCTTGCCTATAAAAAGGAAAAGAGATCACTTGGCTAGACACTTGTGAAATTTGAATATCTTAAGATCTGAAATTTTGGGTGATTGGTTTTAAAAGCTAGATCTAAATCAAGGAGAAAATTTAAGGCGAATCTATTGATAAGTAGTGATCTCTCGGGCGCATGATCAGATCTGTGGATCTGACTGACTGTGGCACATTGGAGGACTGTTAATTTCGCCCTAATCAGAGGTTCGCAGGCGATCCACGACGTGAGTGTGGGGGTATGCAGCGCAGGAGAAGGCGCAGTGCAGGGGTACGCAGCGCAGCAGAAGGTGCAGTGCGAGGTACGCAGTGCAGGAGAAGACGCAGTGCGGAGGTACGTAGGGAAATAGAAGAACAAGTTGCGAAGGTATGCTGTCAGGCAGGTAGTGCAGGTGCGGATCTGAGTAGAGGTATGTAGGGCAGCAGAACAAGTGGTGAGGAGATACG
Source organism: Pinus tabuliformis (assembly GCA_031772625.1). Lineage (NCBI taxonomy): Eukaryota > Viridiplantae > Streptophyta > Pinopsida > Pinales > Pinaceae > Pinus > Pinus tabuliformis. Next base: position 286,990,600 of record CM062815.1, read on the forward strand.
CAGAGTAGTAGACCGACCAGGTGTGGATCTGTACCGTTTAGACACTGAAGAGCTACGGGTATTCGTAGGCCACAATTGGTGAAGTTGCGGACCTATCTTGAAACATTTGTTGGCTGTCTTTTATCTATTGCTGCAGAGTTCTGGGTTTAGATTTCTGGTATTTCTTTTCTGTTTACAACATTGTGAGAAGTTGGGTGATTCATTGGTTGATTGTATAAGAAGATTGGGTGATTTGCATGTACTTGATGACTATTTGATCTTCTTGGATCCAGTTTGAAAATTAATGAAACGTGGTCCTTAAAGAAGTAAAAGAGCAAAGGAGGTTGTAGCTCCCTTCCAGGAGAGACTGGAAAATGAGAGAGAGTTATAGCTCTCTGCATGTTGCAGCCTACATACTGGTAAAGGACTGCACCAGTACAGAATCCTTGTAAAAGAAGTTTCTAATTGAAAGAAGATAGAGACATATTGCAGCAGATGGTTTTCACCCACATTGGGTTTCCACCTTATATCTGGTGTTCTTTGGTGTGCTTATCTATTTTTCTTCTTCTTGTTCATTATTATATGGCACTGAAATACAAATTAATGATCAATATCTGAAGAATAAATTAAAGTATAAATCTGGAAGGCATATTGAAAAGAATTTGATAATACTGATTCACCCCCCCTCTCAATATTATTTCCAACATATTATCTTAGAATAATACCCATCTCCATGTGTGCCAAAATACAGTTCAAGATTTAGAAGTATGCTTCGACTAAAATCTAATAAAAATCCTTATATCACTAAGAAATTATAACAACCCTATGAAAACCTTCATTTTTTCATTTGAAGCAATTTTATATTTTCATCCTAAGGAAATTTTCAAAAAGGTCAAAAGAAGGTTTGGAAATGTTTTAAAGTATGTAACAAATAAAGACCATACTTCAAAGGGCCGAGTGTCTCAAAATTCAATAACATAATTCAAACTACCTTAGATACTAAATTCACAAATATGAAGCAAAATCCCAGCATATTACTTCAAAGAATCAAAGGTAGATGTTCATCTAGGTCAAAAACATAGTCATCATCTCAAGAAGAAGTTAGAAGGAAATGTAAAATACAATGTTTGTCCAAAGTCTAGTAGAATGTTGAAGTACCAAAGGCACTTGTTATTTCACATATTGATGATAATGTTGGAAGTTCAAGTTGTTCCTCAAGATTGAAGGTCTATAGTTTGAACTGGAATTGTTCAAGCACAAGTCTCCTTCTTCCTAAACAACATCCATGAATTGAAATTATGACACAAGGCTTGGACCTATTGCTCATATGAATATCTTGTGAATATTATATTACCTTCTTATGTGGAGATCTATAGCATTGAGTCATGTAAACAACAATGAAACCTACACAAATGATGATGTTTAGGCCATAGAAAGAGTTAGTTACAAACTTCTTATGAACAAAATTGAAAGGAATTCTTATGAACGAGATTAAAGAGTTGACTTGAGCCACCATGATGAGAAGTATGAATTTATTGTGTGCATATCTCCTTACAATAGCCCAAGGAAGTTTTATTATGGTATAACGAAAGGAAAAATGGAGAAGAAGTAAGGTTGAACAGGCAAGATTGAAGAGGTATATATAATCTCTTGCTATCATATCTCAAGAACTAGGCATATATTCAAGTCCATTCCAGTTATCTTGCAATTAGTGACCATTAAGTTCATCTAAATCTTATAAGTGTATTTTGCATGTTAGAATGCATGAGTCTTTGCTCTTGAGGAAAAAGACATAATCAATATGTCAAGTGTTATGTAGGCTAAAGTTTTGATAAACTCCATCTCATACGTAGAAGGCTTTCTATGGTATTTCTCAGGGAAAATTTTAGGGGCTAATATTCATAGGCGGGTTAATTTTCTATACTTTTTCCAACAAAAAAATTGCCAAATTCCATTCTTTCCTAAAATCATTTGCCCAAGATTTATATTTTGAAATTATTTTACCTTAAAAGTCACCATGTTCTCATATAGACTAATATAATATAATTAGTATTTTAAATATTTTTACAAAAATATCATCAAGCCTTTTACAGTTTTTTGTTAGAGATTACTAAGATTTGCTAAGGTTTCTAAAATTTCAAATAGATATCCATCCTTAAAATTTTCGTTGGTATTTCTAGGTTGTAGCTAACAAATTAGGATACATGTAGAACATGCAATCTGAAAGGTGACAATCCTTGAAGACTTTGGATATTGAATCATCTAGGTTTTGTAAACCTTAGTTAAGGTCTGAATAAGAAAAACGCTAAGGGAAAAACCCTAGGGCCAATTGCTTCTACAGAAAGAAGAAAACCTAGTTTTTTCAAGAAGGATATGACACCATGCCAATGCTAAGGATATGACTATAATATCATTGGCGAGTTTCTAAGGTATTTGTGCTAAACATATCAAGAGAAAAATAGTTATTAGTCTTCTGTATACTTTCACGATGTTTCAAATTATTGAATTGGTTTTGAGTATATCCATGATTTTCGTTCGAGATGTTGCAGGTGACACATTCACTACTAATGCTACTCTTTCTTACGAAACTATTTTACATCGTTTCCTTTCCAACATTTGGTGCATCACTTCAGAAAGTTCATATGCAATTATATTACGTCATGTGGACATGGAAATTTTTTATTTATGATTGATAATGACTATTGTAAGGTTGGGATTACAAATGTTTTATAATGATTTTAATTAAAACTAAATAAACATGCCTATTCATTTTTTTTAATTTAGCCGAAAATATTTTTTTATTAGAGAATATTTTATTTTTGTTGCAAGAATGATACATGTCAACTCCATGTTGAGCATGAATGGAATTGTACATTTTTGTCATACTAGGTTGTAAAATGTTTCATAATAATCTAAGTATTAAATTAAAACAAAGAATAAGTCTTCTTTAAGTGAATAAAACTCCATTAAATATGTTTCATATGTTAGTGAAAGGGTGTTCCCACTGCACTACTAAATATAAATTATACAATATCATCATGATGACTCAATTAAATTATGAGAAGATTAAAATTAAAAGGAAGGAGGGTATTACGGTGCCCTATCAACACACAAATAATATTATTTTGTGCATGTAAGAATCAATATATAAATGTTTTTTATTGTGGATCATAATTATCTTTGTGGTTTAAAGGTTCTGCTTTTAGTGGTGTTTTGACCCCAACTCTTAACGACGAATCTAGTGCAGGATTTCCCCCTATTATTGTTACTAGTGTAACACCCCACATTATAAGTAAATAATTAGTCATTTGATGGTTACCATATCTAATGACATTACTAGGATGAAACAAAATTATTATAGTTGGAAAGGATGTTTAAGTTTATAAATTAAGCTATTGATTTTATTTTGGAAATTATATTGGTTGACACCAGAGTAGGGGATAAAACTTGCCATAGTCTGGGATGAATCATGATATATATGAAATATTGGTGGGAGATAAATACCAGGAATAAAAGTGATGCAAGGAGAAAGGAAGGCTTTTGATTTTAGGAAAAAGAGTTAAAAAGCCTAGGCTAAGGGGAAACAGAACCCTCGAAGGCAGGACACTGCCTAGGAAAAAATCTGTAAGAACAATAGTGTTAAACAAACATTATCAATTCTCAATAGAGGTTACTGAGGCCTAGAAAGTTATTATAGCTCGCAGGGATTCAAAAGTGACTAGTGGTTGCGAGGTCTGGTGCGGCTAGCCATTGATTTATGCATAAGAGTATTGGTAAGAAAATCTTGTACTCATCAAGAATCTCGATTAATTTATAATAATGAAGTATAATGGAAACATTGTACAGAATAGAAATAGTATAAATTTAGTTCTGTTATGGTCTTAAATGCGTAAATTTTATTTTATAATTGTGTGAATAAATGTTGCAAAACTCAGGTGAAGTACATACACTATTCTTGTTATATGATTATTATTATGAATTAGTAAAGTGAGATGAGTATGAATGATTTATATCCTGAGTTAACCATTCTTTACAGTGTTATGTAGTATGTGGAACAGTCATAACATATTGTTTGCACGATGGAAGGTAATCAAAAGGATTAAAAAGGAAATCAATGCATGTTAGACTAAGGTATTGTTCTGAAAGAAATCAACCAATGGTTTTTTTTATCCTTTATTTCTATATGAGTTTTTAATCAAAAGGAAATTTTGTTATAATGCAAACAGAGGGCATGCATAGCAGCACTAACAGATCAAACAAGTAAAACCATATTTCAAGTAGTACAATCAGAACACACACATGGCTATAAATAGAGTGCATTCATAGCAACACAGATGGCTCAACCAAGTGAAACCATATGTGGAATAGTACAATCAAAACACATGCATGGCTGTAATGATAGGATGAATATGTAAAAAATCATTTGTCACATGGTGCAAGTAGAACATATATGCATGATCCTTCTAATAAAAAAACTAAGCAAGTTGTGCTTAATAATAAGGATGAATATGAAAAATCATCTATCTTTAGCACAGACAGAACATGGGTATAACAATACAATTTAACGAGTGAACAAAACTATTCTTCGACAAGAACTATGGAGTAGCAGTATCGACTCACTGGAGATAACAATGATACTAAGGGCATGTAAGGTTAAGCCTAAATAGGAAACCATATTAACCATTATGGATGCATGCAATGGCACATATTTATGATAAGCTTCTATAATCTAATGGAAGTATATCATCACCTAAAATCATAATAATCCAATACATAGGATATGTATAGCTAGTCTTGTAGGAAAGCACGTCAAAGCTTAAGGCTAGATGCTTATAGGGAACCTGAGTGCAATAAAGTGGGTACACTTCGATAATAGAACTATGTACGCCAAAGCTACAATGACCCTATTGAAGTATCGACCTGAACTAGACGAAGGAGAAGAGTCATTCTAGTGCAATCAATGTGCATCTAAAGTAAACTAGCAGCAAAGAGTAATACAAATTTGATATATAGAGTCAAAAAAGACTAATGAATAAGTCCTAAACTACTGTAACCGAAATAAGGCAATTTTGTAAGGACAATAACATTAACTAGGCAAATAAAAGGAACCCTGGAAATATAATAAATAGCACATGCCTAAAAACTTAGAACAATGATGCGAATCCTCCTACCATCATTCTCAATACTAAATTAAATGAAGTATATTGAGAAAATCTTGTCAGCCTTTGGAAACAATTAAAAATACGAAATTGCATTTAAATTAAACACATTTCTTTACAATTAAAAGAAAAAAATAAATTAGTGATACACCAATAGGATTCCATAGTCCTGTTTCTTTCCAAACTTAATAATCGAGGAGATAGCCGACTCCACCAGTGTGACCTCCAAAACATCATACATATGGACAGAGTTGCTAAACAATAAATTAGACATGCGCTAAGACTATAGGCTAAACAAAGCCTTGAAATAAGAAGCAGCAAATGCAATAAAATAGTTATGTAGAAGGTTTTAGATCTACGGCCCAACAAGGGTCGGTAGACACCTAGGAGTCTCAAGTCTATGACCTAGAATTCCTAAGCAAGTGTGAAGGTATTTCTCAGAGCTGATATGAAACCAAAATGAACAATCACCCAGATTCAATGAATTGAGAGCGGGAGTGGTAGAGCTGCAAGCGGCAAGCCACATGAGGGGAATGGGAGGAGAGTCCAAGAAGCCACCAACATGGAATGAGATAACAAATGACAAATGAGGTGTGCCTAGTTCTGCTGAAAAGGTGCAAACAGACCTAGTCGCTAGTGAAGCTTACCTAATCCATCATTAAAAATACCCCATTACAACAGAGTAAAACACATGCAACTTGGCTAAACACTGAAGAAAACAGAAAAGGGAACTAAAAGAGATTTACTTCTCGAAGCGCCAGACCATAGAGAAGCATCCCACACCTGCAAAGAAGACTAATATCATGAGTCAAGGTATATTTCAGGGGAAACCCCAACTCATAAATACATAAAAACACAAGAGATCTGGTGAGATATCTTACCTGGGTATCGAGGACCACCCTCGTGCCAAGGGAAATCATAACCACTGAAAATTCATGAGTTTTCCCTGCAACAAAGCCACACAAAATCGTTAATGTTAGATCAATAATAGAGCTCATTGAAAATATAGACAGAAAGTTTCTGAAATGAAGAAAAAAGAGTACCAAAGATCACATGAACACTAGAGCCAAGGTGAAGCCAGTTTTGTGGAGTTTACAGACCTTTCTTCGATGGGTAGGCCAATGGGCACAATAATGTGAGAACACCGAATATTAACACCAGAAGTCGTTGTAACTACTACAACAACCAACATTTAACCTCATACCTCTCTCTGTTCCAGTCTCCAAAATAACCAAAATGGAAACCTTAGTAGAGGAGGGAAATCAAAACACGACTACGGTTAGGCTAGTGAAATTAGAACTGTAGATAGACAAGAAGGGTTTCTCCACCCTTGATCCCATCTCGAAACTATAACCCTCAAGATGCATGCCCACCTAATCGATGCATGAATCCAATTGTTGGGTGCTGAAGGGTTTAACATCTGACGAGAAGGTAGGTACCAGGCGTACTGTTCTTGCCAGTTAGTGGAAGGGATGAGTGTGAGATTCCATTTCACCTAAGGAATTAAAGATCAACATTCCATCTAAGCAGGGTGATGGTGAGCAAGTGGGTGGGCTGACGCAATGGGTATGAGGCGTGAGGGTAGTTAGGGAGATAGTGGGGTTTGGTTAAGGGTCAGAGTAAGGGTTAATCACTTGACTTATACATAATCTACTCATATTAAACAAAATAAAACCAATAACATAATCAAGGATTCCAATTTACTACTAACAAAAAATTATATCATGAAACAACCTTGTGCACCATACATGACATGCTTGCATTGATATTAAACACCATTGTTAACCAAGGGAAATCTAAATTATGTAAACTATACTTGAATATACTATTAAACCACAAAAGTGAGTGGAAAGAATTTTATTTTTTGGGGGGATATGCTCTAGGTTCATTATAAATGGTATAGGAGCCCAGTTTCTACTCTCAAGCCTCTACAAGGAATCTGCGTTAGAAATTATGTGCGCAGAGAAAGAAAAAATATACAAAACTAAATCCACAATTGTTCTTATATATTTTGAATTATGATGTAGGAAATTAAATTTTTGAATAACTAAGGAAGGACCTCCGTCACCTAACACAGTAGGAGCATAACTATATGTGGAACTTGGGGAAGAGGTAAGTACTACCATATCCTCCCAATTGGCGGAAATGGTAAAAACCCTAAAACTGGAGTTGGATCAACTCCGTAGCAATAATGAGAGGCTTCTAAAAGCTAGTGAGGAATAGGAGAAGTTAGTTAAAGACTATACAAAGAAGTCTAGAAAAATGAGTGTAGACACGAAAGGCATGAGGAAGATAGAGTATGAAAAGTTAGGAAGGGGAGGGGAATCCGATCCTGAGTCACCAAAAGTGCACAAGAAGTGAAGGAAAGCAGAGTTACAAGGTCAATTTAGAAAGATAAAACCACCAGTATTTGATGGAGAGAAGGAGGAGGAAGCAAAAGTGTGGCTGCTAAGTATGACTAAATAATTTCAAGTATATGAACATGAAAGTAACCTGAAAGCATGATTGGCAATTTATCAATTGCAGTGTAAGGGAAAACTGTGGTGGGAAGAGAGGAAGAGTGTTCAAATTCTTGAAGAAAAAACAATTTCATGGGAGGAATTTCAGAAGCAATTCAAGGCAAGATTTCTGAGTGAAAGGTATTATGACGATAGGGCTAAATAATTCCATTAGATGAAGTTGTGTAAAATTACTATGGACGAAATTGTAAACAAATTCACCAACTTGTTGCAGTTCGTGTCATATTTGAAAGAGGAAAAAGCTAAAATTTTGTGTTTTTTGAACTTCTTGCCAACCTCCCACAATGAGATAATTGAGCTTGATAACCCAAGTACCATGGACGAGATGGTCAGAAAGGCTAGGCTATGTTATCAACAATTCAAAATAAAAAATGAGGCTGGAAAATTATGGAGGACCGAGGAAGGAAGAAGAGTTGGTGGGGGTGTGAAGAAACAAAATCCACTCTACCTGAAGAATTTTGGTAGAGACCATAAAAAAAATGAAGGAGCTCAAAGGAGAAGTACCCTTTCCAGCTCAATCCTATACGAGTTTGAGAGTTACAGAGTAGAACATCAAAAAGAATGGTGCTACCAAGGGACCATTAAAGTGTTAGGGGTGTAGAGAGCCCCATATGTTAAGCCACTATGCACATAATCCCCAGTCCATCCAAAACATCAAGGTAGTTCGTGAGGCCACTACTATTAATGATCTTGCAAGGAACATACCGGTGATTAGCGCAGCCCTGGAAAATCGACAAGTTGAATATCAGGCTACTAAGTTGGAAATAGAACGTAACATCTTAAACTAGTATGTGGCTATTTTGATAGATCCGATAGCTACTAAGTTATATTAGCCCCCAAATTGTAGAAAAATGCAATTTGAAAACATAAAAATTCATAAATGCTTGATTAGTGCTGTTAGCCACAAAAACCAATAGGAGAGTAACCCAATACATGAAACAATGCATGGTTGATTTTAATGGATACTCCTCAAAAGTAGATTTGAATCTTCTTCCGCTCGATTCATATGATTTATTAGTAGTAATGGAATAGTTATAACAACAAACCACTGTTATAAATTATTTAGAAAAAATAGTGGCATGTGTTGGGATGCGTGGGGTCCCTAGAGTGATCAGGGGAAAAGTGAAACTGGTATCCATTCGCTAAGTTTTAGCTTTACAGTTGAAAAGAAGTGCCAAAAAAGGTTGTTAATTGTACTTGGTGCAGGTTGAAGTTAGAGCGTAGCTAACTGAAAAATAGGAGTCAGAGACAATCCCCATCATCAAGGAATAACTGGATGTTTTTCGAAAGGAAATTCTAGGATTACCACCATCTCGAGATATAGAGTTTACTATAAATCTAGTACCCAGATTTGTTCTTGTATCCATGGCCCCATATCATATGAGTGCCCCTAAATTATTGGAGATAAAAATTCAGTTACAAGAATTAATGCATAAAGGTTACATCAGACCCAACGTCTCTCATTGGGGATCTCCTGCTTTGTTTGTGAAAAAGAAGGATGATACGTACAAAATGTGTATTGACTACTAAGAACTGAACAGATTAATATTTAAAAATAGATATCCCCTACCAAGAATATGCGATCTATTGGATCGAGTCATAGGAGCCACAATTTTTTCAAAAATTGATCTAAGAATGAGCTACCATGAATTGCGTATTAAGGAGGAGGATATCCAGAAGATGACTTTTAGAACATGGTATGGGAATTATGAGTTCGTGGTGCTACCGTTTGGCCTCACCAATGCACATGAAACTTTCATGTGTCTCATGAACAATGTGCTACACTAGTACTTTGATCGCTTTGTGTTGATTTTCATAGAAGACATTATTTTGTACTCTAAAGACAAGGAAGAACATCAAGAACACTTAAGGTTGGTATTGCAAACATTAAGAGAACATAAAATCTACGCAAAAGGCAGTAAGTGTGAATTTTTTAAACCCAGGATACAGTACTTAGGACATCTCATCTCTGAGGAAGGGTTGGTAGTAGACCCTCACAAAGTTAAAGCCATTCTAGAATGGCCATTACCAAAGGATGTATCTGTAGTTCATTCCTTTATGGGAATTACAAGATACTATCACAGATTTGTAAAGGAATTTTCCAAGTTGGCATACCCCATCACCTCATTGCAAAAAAAGGAGCGAAGTTTGAGTGGATGGAAAAATTCCAAGAAAGCTTCAATAAACTGAAGAAAATGTTAACAAGGGCCTTGAAGGTTTCGGAGGGGTATTTCTAAAAGAAAATGTTGTAGTATCATATGAATCCCATAAATTGAAGAAACATGAGCATAATTATGTTGTGTATGAGTTAGAATTAGCTGCAGTAATTCATGCCTTAAGAATGTGGAGGCATTAATTTTTTGGGAAGAAGTTTGTTATGATGACCAACCACATCAGTCTTAAATAAATTTTCAATCAACTTGACCTGAATGCAAGACACAAAAGGTGGTTCACCTTCCTTAGTGAATTTGAATTTGAAATCAAACATATTAAAGGAAAGGAGAACAAGATTGTTTATTCATTAAGTCGGCATGCTCATGCTTCAATCGTATATACAGGAGTAAGTGTAAGGATGGATTTTGTGGACCAGGTAAGATTAGTTGGGCAACAGGACCCACAATATCAAGAGTTGCAGAATAAAATAAAACAAGAGAAAAAAACTAGGTATGGGATTAATCCTCAAGGATTGATAACCTACCAAGGTACATGGGTCATTTCCAATGTTACCCGTTTACAATAGATAATTTTTTATGAGCAGCATAAGAAGCGATATGATGGCCACCCGGGTACCAGGAAATGATAACTTCTTTATGAAAACAATTTTTCTTGGTCGAAAGGAAAAAAGAGGTAGCATACTACTTAGAAAAATTCCTGCAATTCTGGGAAGTGAAAGTAGAGCATCAACATCTAGGAGGCCTCTTGAATTCATTACCCATTCTAGAATGGAAGTGGGAAGTGATTTTTATGGATTTCATAACTGGACTACGAAGGACTCAGTACCAACACAATTCCATTATTGTGGTAGTATATGTACTAACAATGGAAACAAACTTAATCCCTGTGCAATCTACCCTTGGAACAACACAAATTGCAAATATCTTCATGAAAGATATCTTTAGACTACATGGTATACCAAAAATGATCATATCAGATCGGGATGCAAAGTTCACCTCAAATTTCTGGAAATCATTATTCAGAAATTTTGGTACTAAATCAAACTTCAGTACTATGTACCATCAATAGACGGATGGGAAAACTGAAAGAGAGAATCAAATCTTGGAAGATATGATTCAAATGTATGTAATGGACAAACTCGCAAAATGGGAATACTTTCTACATCTAGCTGAGTTTGCCTATAACAACAGTTATCGAGCTTCCATCAAAATGATCCCCTTTTAAGCTCTTTATGGAAGAAAATTCCATACCCCTCTCAACGGGATTCAACCAAAGCATAAATTGGTCGTTGGACCTGAGGTCATGGGTGAAATGGAAGAAGAAGTGTAAAAAATTCAAAAGAACATTAAAAACGCTCAAGACCGTCAAAAGCGCTATGCAGATAAGCAAAGGACTCCTAAAAAATTTCAAATTGGGGAGCATGTGTATTTGAGAATCAAAACTCACAAAAGTACTTTGAGTAATGGCAGTTGTGCTAAACTAGCACCACGGTTCTATGGGTCGTTTGAAATACTGGATCGAATAGGTCCAGTAGCATATCAATTAGCTCTACCTACTCATGTTAAAGTACATAATGTATTTCATGTGTCATTATTAAAAAAATATGTGCATGACAACTCTCATATAATTGACTGGCATCTCTTATAGGTGGAGCCTGAAGGAGACTTCTTTCCCAAACCACTCTTCCTTTTGGAGCAGAGCAAAACCATACTTCAAAATCAGGTCATTGCTCAGATTAAAGTGCAGTGGAGGCAACCTGGGAAAAAGAAGATGTCATGAAGGAAGTGTATCCATAGTTTTTTTCTTATGAATAATAACACTGAGGATAGTGTTAAGTTTGAAGGGGGGAATGATGTAACACCCCCCATCATAAGTAAATAATTAGTCGCTTGATGACTACCATATCTAGTGACCTTACTAGCATGAAGCAAACTTATTATAGTTAGAAAGGCTGTTTAAGTTTATAAATAAAGTTGTTGATTTTATTCTAGAAATTATATTGGATGACACCATAGTAGAGGACGAAACTTGCTAGAATCTGAGAAGAATCAGATTCACCTTGATTTTCCTAAAATTAAATAATATATATATGGATATATATGACATCTCGGTGGGAGATAAATACTTGAAATAAAAGCATTGCAAGGAGAAAGGAAATCTTTTGCTTGTAGAAAAAAGAGTTAAAAAGCCTAGGCTAAGGGGAAACAGAATCCTCGAAGGTAGGACGCTGCCAAGGAAAAAAATTGTGTGGACAATAATGTTAAATAAACATTATCAAGGCTCAGTATAGGTTATTAAGGTCTGGCAAGTTATCATAGCTCAGGGGGAATCAGAGGTGATTCATGGTTGAGAGGTCTGGTGTGGATAGCCATTGATTTCTGCATAAGGGTACTGGTCAGAAAATCCTGTACCCATCAAGAATCTCGATTAATTTATAATAAAGAAGTATACTGGAAAGATTGTATAGATTAGAACTATTGTAGATTTAGTTTTGTTATGGTCCTTAAATGCGTAAATTTTATTTTATAACTGTGTGAAGAAATGTTGTAGAAACTTGGGTGAAGTAAATATGTTATTCTTGTTATATGAATACTATTATGAATTAGGAAAGTGAGATGAGTTTGAATAGTTTATATCCTAAGTTAACCATTCTTTACAGTGATATATAGTATGTGGAACAATCATAGCATATTGTTTGCAAGATGGAAAGTAATCAAAAGGATTAAAAGGGAGATTAATGCATGTCAGACTTCAGTAGTATTCCGAAATAATTTATCCGATGGTTTTTCTTATCCTTTATGTCTACATGAGTTTTTAATCAAAAGGAAATTTTGTTACAATGCAAACAGAGGGCATGCATGGTAGCACTGATAGATCAAACAAGTAAAACCATATGTCAATTAGTACAATCATAACACATGCATGGCTATCAACGGAGTGCATGCATAGCAACATGGATGGGTCAACCAAGGGAAACCATATGTCGAATAGTGCAATCAGAACACATGCATGGATGTAATGATATGATGAATATGTAGAAAACCGTCTGTGACATGGTGCAAGTAGAACACATACACATGACCCTGCTAATAAACAAATAAGAAAGTTATGCTTAATAATAAGGATGAACATGTAAAATCATCTATATTTAATGCAGATAGAACATAGGTATAAGAATACAATTCAACGAGTCAGTAAACCTATTCTTTGACAAGAACTATGGAGTAGCAGTATTGACTCATTGGAGATTAAAACATTACTAAAGGCATGTAAGGTTAAGCGTAAAAAGGAAACCATATTAACCATTATGGATGCATGCAACGACAAAGATTTATGATAAGCTTCTACAAATTAATGGTAGTATATAATCACATGAAATCATAATAATCCAATACAGAGGATATGTACTTCTAGTCTCGTAAGAAACCACATCAAAGATTAAGGGTACATGCTTGTAGGGAGCGAGAGTAGAATAGGGTGGGTACACTTTGACAATAGAACTTTGTATGCTAGAGATACAATGACCCTAGAAAAGTATCGACCAGAACTAAATGAAGGAGAAGGGCCATTCTAGTGCACTCAATGTGCATTGAAAGTAAGCTAGTAGCATAGAGTAATACAAATTTGATATATAGATTTGAAAAAGAGTAATGGTTAAGTCCAAAACCACTGTAACAGAAATAAGGAAATTTTTTAAGGACAGTAGACTTAACTGGAAAAATAAAAGGAACCCTGGAAATAATAACTAGTACATGCCTCAAAATGGAGAACAAGGCAAATCCTCCTACCATCATTCTCAATACTAAAGTACGTGAGGTATACTGGGAAAATCTTGTCAGCCTTTGAAAATAATTAAAAATACAAAACTACATTTAAACTGAACATATCTCTTTACCATTAAAGGAAAAAAATAAATCAGTGATACACCAATAAGATTCCACAGTCCTATTTCTTGCGAAAATTAATAAAGAAGAACATAACTGACTTGGCCAGTGCGACCTCCAAAACATCATACATATGGACAAAGTCACAAACCAATAAATTAGACACATACTGGGACTATAGGATAAACAAATCCCTGAAATAAGAAGAAGTAAATGTAATAAAATAGTTATTTAGAATGCTTTAGATCTACACCCCAACAAGGGTTAGTAGACACCTAGGAGTCTCAGGTCTGCGACCTAGAATGCCTAAGTAAGTGTGAAGGTATTTCTCTGAGCTGATGGGAAGCCGAAATGAACAATCACTCATACTCAATGAATTGAGAGTGAGAGGGGTAGAGTTGCAAGCGACAAACCCCATGGGGGGAATGGAAGGAGAGTCCAAGAAGCCACCAGCCTAGAATGAGATGACAAACGAAAAATGAGGTGTGAATAGTTCGGCTGAAAAGGTGCGAACAAACCCATCCGCTAGTGAAGCTTTCCTGAGCCATCATTAAAAATACCCAATTCCAACAAAATAAAATGCATGCAACTTGGCTAAACACTGACAAAAACGGAAAAGGGAACTAAAAGAGATTTACCATTGAAGTGCTAGAGCATAGAGAAGCATCCCACCCCTGCACAAAAGACCAATATCATGAGATGAGGTATAGGTCAAGGGAAACCCCAAATCAGAAATACAAAACAACTCAAGAGATCTGGTGAGATATCGTATCTGGGTACCAAGGAGCACCCTCGTGCTAAGGGAAATGACAACCACTAAAACTTCTTGAGTTTTCCCTGCACCAAAGCCACACAAAATCGCTAATGTTAGATCAATAATAGAGCTCATCGAAAATATAGACAGATAGTCTCTGAAATGAAGAAAATAGAGTACCAGAGATCACATGAACACTAGAGCCAAGCCGAAGCCAGTTTCGCTAGGGTTTGGAGCCCTTTTCTCGATGGGTAGGCCAGTGAGCACAATAATGTGAGAACACCAAATATTAACACCAAGATTTTTTGTAACTACTATGACGGCCAAGATTTAACCTCATACCTCTCTCTGTTCCAGTCTCCAAAAGAACCAAAATGGAAACCTTAGTAGAGGAGGGAAACCAAAACGTGACTAGGGTTAAGCTAGTGAAATCAGAACTGTAGATTGGCAAGGAGGAGATCTGCACCCTTGATCCCATCTTGAAACCATAACCCTCAAGATGCATGCCCACCTAATCGATACATGAATCCAGTTGTTGGGCACTGAAGGGTTTCACACCTGACGAAAAGGTAGGTACCAGGCATACTTTCCTTGCCAATTGCAGGAATGAAAGGGCGTGAGCTACCATCTCACCTAAGGAATTAAAGATTAGTGTGTCATCTAAGCAGGGTGATGGTGAGCAAGTGGATGGGATGGCGCAATGGGTATAGGAATAGGGGTGAGGGTAGCTAGGAAGATAGTGGGGTTTAGTTAAGGGTTGGAGTAAGGGTTAATCACTCAAATTATACAATATGTACTCATATAAAACAAAAGAAAAGACACAATGTAATCAAGCGTTCCACTATACTAACAAAAATTTATATCATGAAACAACCTTCTACACCATACATGACATGTTTGCATCGATATTAAAAACCATTGCTAACCAAGGGAAATCTAACTTATGTAAACAATAGTTGAATATAGTTTTAAACCACAAAAGTGAGTGGAAAGAAAAAAAATGGGGGTATTATTTAGGTTCGTTACAACTAGGATGCCCATGTTGTGGCAACAAATATTTAGAGTCCCCATAGCGTTGGTTCATGGGAGGCACCCTTAAAAAGATTTATTTTGGAATTTTTTTTTTAAATATTGTAATTTCATAGTTAATCTAGACCATTCATCATTAACTCATAGATGTGATGTTGGATTATATGTTAGGGTTTTTTCCTAGAAAACAATCCCTTTTACGATGAAATTTTATTCTAACTATATATATTATTTCAATTATAATTAAGAGAATCAATATATATGTGTCTCCTTTATATTGTTTTATTCTATATTTTATTTTAACAATCATTATAATTTTATTACATTATGATTTTATTCCTAACCAATATACTAACAAATATACCAAAGTACATAATAGCTCTTAAGTATCAAATTGCATTACAATTTTATTCTAACAAATATACTAAAGTACCTAATAATTCTTAGTATCACAGAGTCTAAAAATATATCAACCTCAATAATCACAGAGAGAAAGAAAAAGGAAAAGGAAAAAAAACTTTGAAGTCTTATCATCAAAAAATAACTCATCGCCTTTAAAGAGGAAAATATATGATATAATAATTGATATGTAAGAAAAAGATATTCATAAAACCATCACTATATAATATTTATATTTATAATGTGCAATATTGGTAAGTAATATATTTTATTAGGAAAAAATATTATTCACTTGTATGCATACACTTAATAATGAAAATATACATATTTTTATAATAAATAATTATTATTTAATAAAAATTAAATCATCCAATAAAAAAACTCGTTTCACTATAATCACCACCTATAATAAAAAATGAAATAACAACATATAACTAAATTTGTAATTACCTCTTATTTAAAGAAATAATATCAAATTTTAAAAGACAATCCCAAAACGCGTATGGAGCCACTCATAACCTTGATAATGAAAATTAATGAGAACGCTACATTTAAAACACATCATGTCCTTGAGAATAAAGATAACGTGAAGGGTATGTCATGAGGCAATTTGAGGTAGTTAACAAAAGTGTGAGTAACAACCGAATTATATGAAAGCACTCACAACGATTTGGTTGGGTTATAATCTTTTAAATGAGAAGTATATCATGGTTATTATAATGAAAGGATTATATGAAATCAGTCAGAACGATTTGCTTAGGTTATAATTTTTTAAATGAGTGGTATATCGTGGTATTTGTAATGAAAGGATTATATGAAAGCATTCACAATGATTTGGTTAGGTTATAATTTTATAAATGATAGGTATATAAAGAAATTTGTTTATATGTGAATGATATAAAATAAGTGTAATAATTGTTATAAAGTATTGATAGAATTTTTTTGATAAATTATCTTATAAAATATTGTAATTTTATAGTAAATTTGGACTATTTATCATTAAACTATATATTATTAAGTTATAGATTTGATGTTGAATTATATCTAGAATTTTGTTTCTTAAAAAAAAAATTATGAAGAAAGTTTATTTCAATTATATATTATTAAAATAAAATTATAATTGAGAAAACCACATATATTGATATCTCCTTTATATTATTTTATTTTAATATTCATTATAATTTTATTCCTAACCAATATACTAAAATACCATAAAGAATCCAAAAATATATTAACCTCAACTTCAACAAGGAAAAAAATTAATTAATTTCAAAGCCTTATCATGAGAGCATAACTATCTCTTTTAAGGGCAGAAAGAATATGATATAATTTTATTCCTAATCAATATACTAAAATACCATCAAAGAATCCAAAGATATATTAACCTCAACTTCAACCAGGAAAAAAATTAATTAATTTCAATCTTATCATCAAAGCATAACTATCTCCTTTAAAGAGAGAAAGGATCTGATAAGGTGATTATTATGGAGAGAAGGGATATGATAAGGTGATTATTATCTAACAAATGATAGTCATAAAAAGATCACTATATAATATTTATATTTAAGATATAAAATATTGATCGGTCATATATTTTATTAAAAAAACTTGTTATTTATTTGTATTTATATATAAATAGGAATAAAATAAGTATTTTTATAATAAATAATTATTATTTAATAAAAACCAAGTATAATTACCTTTTATTTAAAGGAATATTATCAAATTTTAAAAGACCATGTCAAAACACTTACGGAGCCACTCATAACCTTTATAACGAAAAATAATGAGAACGCTACATTTAAAACACAACAATAAAGATAAGGTGAAGGGTATGTCATCAGCCAATTTGAAGTAGTTCACACAGGATAAGTAACAACCATTTATATGAAAGGACTCACAACAATTTAGTTAGGTTATGATTTTTTAAATGAGAGGTATATCATGGTTATTGTAATGAAAGAAAGATATTTCCATATAATTGATACAAAATAAAGATAAGGTGAAGGGTATGTCATCAGCCAATTTGAAGTAGTTCACACAGGATAAGTAACAACCATTTATATGAAAGGACTCACAACAATTTTGTTAGGTTATGATTTTTTAAATGAGAGGTATATCATGGTTATTGTAATGAAAGAAAGATATTTCCATATAATTGATACAAAATATTGATACAGAAGGTATTTGTGCTAATTGACACTTAATGTATTTGTGTTAGCTGTTTTGAAAGCATATTTTATAGTTTAAAATGAAGGTGATGTGCGGCTATGTTTAAAATTATGTTAATTAGTATTTTTTAAAATAATAATAAAATATAACTGTATTATAATAAAAGATAATAATAAATATATGTGTTTTATTAATTTTAGTTATTTATTATTTTTGACAAATTATTTTATATAATAATTTAATACGGGAAAAATATAAAAATAATTTTTTTATTCTTATTCTAAATTATAAATACAATATTTTAATATTGTATAAAATAATATAATTTTATAATAAAAGTGATTTGTAAGTCAAATCAATTTAATTCCTCGTACCAAATCTAATTAGATTTAGATTAATAATTAAAATGAATTCATACTTATATACAAATTACCATTCTAAATGATGTAATGAAAAATTAACCTTCTAAATAAGTTAATGAAATTTTTGGAATAGGGAAGCCCAAATAAATTGGCATTTACACTGTTTTTAAATGTCCATTATAGAAATTATAAAATTTTCATTATAGTGAAACATTGTGTCATAGTTGGTGAATTCTTCACTGAAAGAAACATAGATTTAAAAGAATTACACCGAATCAAAGAAGGTCGAGATAGCTCGAGTTTCTGTTTTTAATAGAATGTAGATTAGGAGTAAATACAATGTTTACTTGCCCATGGATTGTTAATTGAAGAAACAAAATATGTAAAGTTGCAATGTTCCTACTCAAATATGGATATGTTTGAAACTAGTTTTCTTAAATAACAAGAATTTAATATATATAATATTATATTAAAATTTTTAATATATATGTAATAATATAATATGGAGTGGCTATGATAATATTGTTAAGTATTTCTTAAAAAGATTTTTTTTTTTCAATTTTATATCATAAAATTATTCAGGCTCCGGATTTTAAATTTCTTAATAATAAATTTAATCTATATGGTTATGTTTTTATAAAAAATATATAAAACACCAGCCATGATATTACATGTTTAAGTGTTCCAAAAGCGTATTCTTTTATTTAAATTTAGTCCCATACAATTATTCAAATTATGTATTATTATGTATTTAAAATATTTTAATCGGAAAGTTAACTTAAAGTAAGTTGTCACAAATTTATTCACCGAAATACCTGCTATATTTTATTGATCAAGAAATAAAAGTCGCTTCCATACATTTTGAGTGTTTATAAATTATTTCGCATTTGCTCGCTGGTGAATGGACTCCCTTTACAATTACGTCGACTGGTGAATGGATCGAAAGGTATCCACCAGTTTTTAACATAGATTATATAAGTCGTGCATTCACAACAAGAAAGTATCCAATTCAATGACACTACGTTGGCGTTGCTTCTCACTTGAAAACTACCCTTCAGAAGTTTAAGGCTAAATGACAGTAGAGAGTTAAAAATCCGACAATCATGCTTTTCAACAAAAAAAAAATAATCATATCCATTTTACCTTACAAAATTCAATTTACATACCATCTACATAGAAAATTCCTCAACCAAAAATGACCATACGCATCTTTCCCCAACATAAAATAAATATATCCATCTTACTGTACAATACTCAAATACCAATATGCACATGGCAATGGAGCACCAAGTGCTTCAATTTACAACATACACATGGGAATGAGGCACCAAGTTCGTTGACTTTGGTAAACAAGGGTTACGGCTTTGTCAATGAAGACACGTTGTATATCGTCAAGGTCAAGAATCATTATCGTAGGCCGAAAGGAGTTCGCTGACTCTACTGACGTAACCTACTCTAAACATGGCGTCACATTCGAGTGAAACACAATGTTCCACAATTCTCACATATTCCGAAGTGGGATTCTGTACCTTTAAATCCTCTTCATCGGAATTTGGAATTTTGAATGCCAAGAAAACCAAGAGAGGAGGAAACCCTAAAACATATTCCTTTTCCCCGTTTCCTTCTGGTAGCCCTTGGAGAGGATGGGCTTTCAATCCGACGGCATGATCTGATCGAGAGCGATAATCAATCCCATAACTAAAGCTTGGTCGTCGCCAGGACTCACTATCAGATTGAACACATCTCCTCCCAGTGTTATCTCTGGTCTCACCTGCTTTGGCTTCACCTGAAAGCAAAACACCAAATATTTTGAGAACTTGGCATGAACACACCCCAATGAATTACTCTGAGCATACATATGGATTGTAAAATACATACCTCTGCAACGACCTCGTTAAAGCTATTCATAATGGTGAAGCAACGCTTGGCATAGCATCCTTCAACATGGTAATCTGGCGTCTTCTTCATTTTGCTCTTAGCTGAAGAAGTACACATGTACACTTCTGCTAAGCTCTTTCTGGTTATTAGCAGAGATGGCGCCCTTCTAATGACGAACAATGATTTCTGGGCATCCCGGAACTCTCCTAAGAATCCTCGCCATTCATTCTGTAGACTCAGCCTCTGCTTCAAAAGAGAAAACAACGAAAAACAAAAGAGAAAACAACGAAAAACAACGAAGATGAATTTGAAAGATATTATATATGTTTGCATACCTTCCGCCGCAACGTGAGGATCGCCACTCCTACAGCGTCCATGAGAACGACTTGGTTCTTGGGATCTGAAGGATAGTTGTCCACTCTGAACACAAGGTTTCCGCTCGAATCGAAAACAGTACAGCCATTGCAGCTGAAAACAAGAGACTTTTTCCACACTGTGAGCGCTGTGGCAGACGCCTTGGAGACCTTATCGTCGATCCAAGCATGCCTGGCGAACTCTGGTTCGTGTGGATGAATCTTGGGACTCATGTTTCCTGATAATACGAGGCAGCAAGGAGCAAATCGAAGGAAAAAGAGTAAGGAATGAATAATGTGTATGAAACACGTAGTCAACTAAAGTGAACGCTAAGGCTAATAACTGGGTGCTGATTCCCCTCTGCTTGATCCCTTCTTATACTCGGATTGCCATTGCATTTGAAATGCCCCTCTCTCATGTTCACTAAAAATAAAATATATGACTAGCTCCTCTGATATATTTAAAAGATAATAACCATAGCGATAAAGCCACCGAAGTCGGAACTTTATTGGTGGTCGTCTATTCAACTTTCTATTTAGAATATAATAAGGTTGAAAATAGTAGTCACCACTCCTTACTACCTAGGGTGGGGCAAGTTCCACCTAGTGGACCGTATGTGTACAAAACATTACTTGGCGGTCGCTGTTAAAGTCGAATTAATAAGAACGAAGGTCGTTTCAAACACAGTTTATGTAAAGAAATTTGTCATTGACGTCAACGAATGGGGTTCTTAATTTCAATTTCTTACTTTATAACAAGTAACTCTCCCATGGTAGAGACCGGATTGTCATTGTACTGCTTACTTAATTGGTTCCTTAAAATACTTTCAGAAGTTTTTAGACCACAATTTACCAAATTAGAATTTATTGATAAACTTATTTGAATAATTTCTGCATTTTTTATACTCTAATATAATCCAATCTATATCACTAATTGTCCCCTCTAAATCACTCACCTAGAATAAATATTACGAATAATATTCAATATAACTTATTGAAAGTTGCTCAATACAATATTCAATGTTCAATACATTTTCAATACCCGGTGCCATCATTAGCCGCCAAAAATTAAAAACGGATGCTCCAGGGAAAATCAACTAGATTCTTAACATTATCACTTATATCACACAGCTTTTCACAAATATAATCATCACACATACAACTCATATAATCATCACACATACAACTGTGGGGATAACTCTAATAGTAATCATTGTTATTGATGTATTTGCTTGTATGAAATTTATGTGAATGTGCTCATATTATTAATATTTCTTAATTAATTAATATTCATCATCATATAAAAATCGCATAGCAGGTCAACCTTAGAATCTCCTTTTTTGATTGTGTAATTTACCTAACTAAAAAATATTTGATTTTTATATTTCTCTCTAATTGTGACATACATATTATCATTATGATACAAATATCTTATACATATAGGATATTTTGATTTTTATATTCCTCAGTGAGTGTGACATACATATTATCCTTAATGATACAAATATCTTATACATATATGAAGTTTGGAAGGTAGAGATATTTGAGTACATCTTTTTTTTAAAAAAAAAATTTGATAATCTCGATTTATTACTTTAAACTAAATAGTTGTAATAGAAAATATTCTTAATCATGGATATTTACTGTACTTTACTGTTGATATTATTAACTTGTAATTAATTAGGCTTTCTCACAATACCATAGGCCAATACCATGGCTTACCAATACCACATGCCCAAAAAAATTAACTTATTTCACAATCAAAATATTTTAGAACAATATGAAAATATCAGTAACCATGGATATTCAACCCCACTTTATCATGGATATTATTGACTTGTAAATAGATTTTCTTACAACACCATGGGCCAATACTATGGCTTATCAATACCATATGCCCAAAAAACATAACTTATTTTGCAATCAAAATATTTTATAACAATATGACAAGATTATTAGTCATGGATATTCAAGGCACTTTGTCATTGATATTATGAACGTGTGAATAGGCTTCGTTATAATACCATGGGTTATCAATGCCACATGCCAAAAAATCATAACTTATTTCACATTCAAAATATCTTTTAACAATATGACAAGAACCATGCATATTCACCCCAAATTTATGATGGATATTATTAACTTGTAAATAGGCTTTGTTACAATACCATGAGCCAATACCATGACTTATCAATACCACATGCCCAAAAACCATAACTTATTCCACAATAGAAATATTTTATTTTAATTTAATTTTATAGTATTTTTTTAATAGAAAATAAAAGAAAAAAATGTTATAATTACTTGTGAGATATATCTAAATCCTCTATCCTCACGACTACTAGAAATATTCCCATATAAATTAAATTAACGTTTTAATAAAATTGAAAATGAGGATACTTTCATATTTAAAGATGTAGAATTTATATAATATAAATAATATTAGTGAGAACCAAAATAGATCTATCTTAAATAAGGATCCATTTGATGACAACAAGAAAAGTGAAGGGGCGAGAGGGGTAGTCTAGAGGGAGGAAGAGAGTAACAAATCTGGAGTGAAAGAGAGAGAGAGAGAGACAGAGAGAGAGAGAGTTGGAGGGGTAGAGAGGGAGGAAAGAACAAAGGAAAGATGGGGAGAGAGTGAGGGAGAGAGGATAGGGGGCAAAGATAGGGAGACACAAAGATGGAGGGGATAGAGAGAGATGGGGGCAGAGACAAAGGGAGGTGGGAGAGAAAGGGAGAGAGAGGGAATGAAGAAGAAAGGCATAGAGGGAGAAAGGTGGAGAGAGAGAGAAGGTGGAGAGAGAGAGGGTGTGACAAGGGAGGAATAGAGAGAGAGTGAGGGAGTGACAAGGGAGGAATGAAGAGAGAGTGAGGGAGGGAGGGAGAGAGAGAAGGAGAGAAGTGGAAGAGAGAGAGGTAGAGAGGAAAAGGGAGAGAGAGAGAGGGCAGAGATGTACGGTCCTTGGGCGCGCGGGTGTGCACGACGAGTTGGGCTGCACGACCCGGGCGCGCGCACATGGGCGAGCTGCAGTTGCGACTGTTTGCGACGACGAGCTTGCGACGAAACATGCGACAATAATGGAGTGTGATAGAGTATTTATACACCTTGGAACATTGAGCAGGTTACTTGGAGGCTGACTCATGATGGGGGGTGGGCCGACTCAAGTATGGAGCATTTGGCGTTGAAGAAGGGTGTGCGCATGAATGTTGGGTGGTTGGCTGGGCGAGCCACCACCCCCACTTGCGATGGGTATAAGTTGGGGAATGCGTGGAGGCATTTTACAATTCGACAATCACTTCTCATCTTCGCTTAAGGAAGAAGTGCGCAGTTTTCTAGTGCACAGTTCAAGAGGGGAGGTGCACATCTCATGCGCCGATCTTGGGTGAACGCACGGTGAAGGAAAGTCGTACTTAGTGTTGGGTGAAGGTGCGGGCGAGGGTGCGCCCGGTGGTTGGAGAAGGGCATGCACGAGTGTGTGGCGCCTGCATTGTGCAACGACTTGGCATGGGTGTCTTGGCGACTCGGGTGAGCGGCCGCCCACCGTGTAAGTGTGCACAAAGGTTGGAACCGGAGGTCGTAGAGTTGGGCAGGTGGTACTATGTGTTGTTCATACGATTTGGGCATTTGTCAAGAGTTGGCAAGCGGGACTGCGTGTGGGCAGGGATACACGGTTTGGGTGTTTGCGACCAAACAAAGAGCGAACTGGCGAAGACGTGCGACGAGGTGAACGACGGGTTGGAGAGTCGTGCGGTGACCGTGCGGAGGTGCTGACGAGCTGGGCAACCCAGTTTGCCGAAGTTGTGAAAATTGACTAAGTGTAAATTTGGGGTTTCCCAAGATTTATCTTGTACATTGTGAAGATTATATAATATATTGATTCGGGCAGACTCATATTTCAGGGAGTTGCCCCTCCCCTTTATACTGGGCAATTGTCTTTCTTTATAATTGTTGTTGATAATGAATGAGTATGGGTGTTCATTGGTATAAAGGATAAACATAATAATACTTGGTTGCGAAGCACAAACTAAGTAGGAGAAAGTGAAAGGCGTAGTCCACAAACATAAGTATTGGTGAAAAGAAAGTGTTCGGTGGTGCTGCACCTCGCTATAAGCGGTTGAGGAACATGATGATCGTTGTGGAGGATTGGGTCATGTTTTAGCCACTTTGGCTAAGTGCCTAACATGACTCATGGACAGATTGAAGGGCACACACTTGAGGTACGATGATGCTTGGGTGGACTTCTCATGGCCGAGACCAAGAGCAAGTATTGGTGGAACCTTCAGCGGGGGAGCTATGATGGAAGGGACTCGTGATGATAATGATATGGTTGGGTGACCGAGTTCACTAAACCAAAGATAGTAGACTTGGATGAGATGACTGATTGTTGTGATGGGTCTACTTGGTTGGACTACATGGGAAACTTAGTCATGGACATCAGTTTGGAGACATGGAGCATGGCAGTCTTATGCACGGACATTGTGCAGGAGCACTTGTAGAGGTGTCACTTATGGGCATCCAATGAGGAGTGTCAAGGCAGGGATGTTGTGCAGGTGGATTTGCTGATGTGACATGGAGATGTTTTACTTATCAGCCGATGAAGAGGTTGTGCACTCTTGTACAACAAGACCATGGACTTGGATGGAGTTGTGAGCAAACTATGGAGCATTCCTACTACATGGAGAGCTGAGGCATCTTGTAGAGACCTTTGGGCCGAGACTTGTATGCTTGCTGAGATGTTGGTTGGAGATGACTCATGGAGCTCATGATAACATGAGATTGTTGTGACTTCTAGTGGGACTTCATACATGGTGGACTTAGAGGATTTGGTGCATTGAGGAGCTGAGGTCAAAGACTTTGATGCAGGATGGGGTGCATAGTTTAGAGTACATGTATGGGAATGGATTGAAAGAGTTACTTGATGTGGATGATCGATATGAGACACTTTGAAGTGATGGAGTTACAACGATGATGATGCCTTGGTGGCAACACGTGGGCATGGGTTGAGCCGAGACTCAACTACCTTTTGACACATGGGAGCTGATTTATCTATGATCATGGGCAGCACATGGATAGATGGGACAGGTGTATACTTGTTTTTATGGCAGACTTGAGGGATGACACATTGCAGATATGATGGAGGTTGCTTCATGGACCTGGATGTGACACATTGAGAGCCGGTTTGATGAGATGGTCTCTTCATATGGAGGAGATACACATATGGATGATGTTGGGATAGATGTGGCTGATTTCATGTAGCACATTGACAGCAAACATCATGGACAGCATGTTGCAGACGAGATGAGGACTACTTCATGGACCTGAGCATGGCTTATAATTGTATGGAGATGGATTCTTGATCGAGTTGAGGATGTGGTAGGATGTTTTGAGAAACAACTGATGATGGCATGAGGATGTGCATTCTCATTGTTTGGGCGTGATAGTTGGATTAGCTACCCAACTAGTTCAGACATGGGGGTCGACAGTGTGTAGAGATGTGCTAGCATTTGTTGAAGTATCATAGCAGCAGTTCACAGGAGGACGACACATGATGAGGTCGACACGAGATGTTGCAGTGGGCATGTAGCTTGGATGGAGGGACCAGCCTTCCATGATGGAGAGCAGCATGTGGAAATTGTGACAGGATGGTCGATGATCATGGATTGAGATGATCTCTGATGTATGACATACCGATGAGGTGCATACCTTGGTATGGTGATCTTGGTGACAGATGGTTGCCAAGGCGAGACATGGTGGAGACGGTGGTTCTACATATGTTGCAGTGATGGTTGCAATATGTGGAGGAGTTGACATCATGTATATTGATGATCTTGGTGGATGGCTACCTGGATGATATGTTGTCGAGGACGACAATGATTTCAGGTGGAGGAGGATGTAAGGTCCTCAGGCGCGCAGGCGTGCACGGCGAGTTGGGCTGCATGACCTGGGCACGTGCACACGGGCGAGCTGCAGTTGTGACGGTTTGCGACGACGAGCTTGTGACGAAACATGCGACAATAATGGAGTGCGATAGAGTATTTATACACCTTGGAGCATTGAGCAGGTTACTTGGAGGCCAACTCATGCTGGGGGGCGGGCCGACTCAAGTATGAAGCATTTGGCGTTGAAGAAGGGTGTGCGCACGAACGTTGGGTGGTCGGCTGGGCGAGCCACCACCCCCATTTGTGATGGGTATAAGTTGGGGAATGCATGGAGGAATTTCAGAATTTGACAATCACTTCTCATCTTCGCTTAAGGAAGAAGTGCACAGTTTTCTAATTTGCAGTTCAAGAGGGGAGGCACACATCTCATGCACCGGTCTTGGGTGAACGCACAGTGAAGGAAAGTCGTACTTGGTGTTGGGTGAAGGTGCGGGCAAGGGTGCGCCCGGTGGTTGGAGAAGGGCGTGCACGAGTGTGTGGCACCCGCATTGTGCAACGACTTGACATGGGTCTCTTGGCGACTCAGGTCAGCGACCGCCCACCGTGCAAGTGTGCACAAAGGTTGGAACCGGAGGTCGTAGAGTTGGGCAGGTGGTACTACGTGCTATTCATACGATTTGGGCGTTTGTCGAGAGTTGGCAAGCTGGACTGCGTGTGGGCAGGGATACACGGTTTGGGCGTTTGCGACCAAATGAAGAGTGAACCGGCGAAGACGTGAGACAAGGTGAATGATCAGTTGGAGAGTCATGCGGCGACCGTGCGGAGGTGCCGACGAGCTGGGCAACTGAGTTTACCGAAGTTGTGAAAATTGACTAAGTGTAAATTTGGGGTTTCCCAAGATTAACTTGTACACTGTAAAAGTGAAGATTATATAATATATTGATTCAGGCAGACTCATATTGCAAGGAGTTGCCCCTCCCCTTTATACTGTGCAATTGTCTTTGTTTATAATTGCTATTGATAATGAATGAGTATGGGTGTTCATTGGTATAAAGGATAAACATAATAATACTTGGTTGCGAAACACAAACTAAGTAGGAGAAAGTGAATGTTAGGCGTAGTCCACGAACATAAGTATTGGTGAAAAGAAAGTGTTCGGTGGTGCCGCACCTCGCTATAAGCAGTTGAAAGACTACCGCAGGTGTAGGGGTGTGACAAGAGAGGAGAAGGGAGGGAAGGAGGGAGAGACAGAGAGAGAGATATGCAAAAGAGAGTGTGTATGTTTAGGGATGAGATAGAGAGAGCGAAGAAGAAAGAGACACACAGATACAAATATAGATATTATATAGTTTTATATAACTAGCGTATATCCATCTCAACCCTGGAGGGAATGAGGCGGAGAGAGAGAGATATGGAAAGAGATTGTGTATGTTTTGGGATGAGATAGAGAGAGCAAATAAGAAAGAGACACATAGACACAAATATAGATATTATATAGTTTCATATAACCAATGTATATCCATCTCAACCCTAGATCTATCAAGCAACGCGAAAGATCAAATCTCTTAAAGTGGAAACCATTCCTCACATTTTACACTCAAAAAATTAGTTTACACTTCGAAAGATTAAATCCCTTTTGGCGCTTCATAAATCGAGATTAAAATTAATCTAAACTAATTTAAAAATAATTACAATATTATTTAGAAAAACTCTACTCTCCCATTTTTAATATCTAAATTTAGAATATTTACTATTTGAGTTTTACAATTAAAAAATATATATATTTATTAAAAAAGAGGCTTTCCAGTTAGAAAGGAAAATTACCACCGCTGTAACGCTTATTATATGAAAAACATGTGACTTGATAGAGAAACAAAATTTAATAATTTTCTTTTATTATGGCCATCGCAATGAAGACAATTTTTCGAATTACTTCCAATATTTTTAGTCAAGAAAGGCGGCGCTCTTCTACCAATAATGTGGCCCATCGTTTTTCACCTCTACGTAAAGGAAAGGAACCTTTTTGTATTCGAGTGACAAGGATTTTTTTCTTTTGGTTTGTCCATGGTAACAATATAATAAATTGTTCTTTTCTCATTCATGAACCGAAACTTCTCAAATATAAAGTCTAAAAATACGTGGATCTTATATATATTATGTATCATCATTTTCGGCCTATTAAGCTATAAACATCAAAATTATTTGACATGAAACATTTCTAAAGAAATAAAGTCCATTGATTTGCTTCTATTATGACCATGGCGATGAACACAAACTTTCGAATTAATTTCAATATTTTTAGTCACGCTGCTGTTGTATCTATAACGTGGCACATCATTTTTCTCCTCTGCATGAACAAGAATGCAACATTTTTTATTCGAGTGACAAGTATTGTTTCCTTTTGGTGTGTCCATGGCAATAATATAAAAAAATGCTTAGATTATATATACTATGTATCCTCATTTTCGGCCTATTAAGCTAAAAATATCAAAATTATTTAATATCAGAAAATTTTAAAGAAATAAAGTCTAATGATTTTCTTTAGTATGGACCATGGTTATGAACCCTAATTTTCAAATTACTTCTAATATTTTGACACATCAATTTTGTCCTCTGCATGAACAAGAATAAAACATTTTTTTGTCCAGTGACAAGTATGGTTTATGTTTTTGAAAATAATTTCGGCAAAATCACATAAAAATTATTCCTCGACGCATTTTGAATACTTTTAATGTGTCCATGCTAATAATATAATAAATTGTCCATTGCTTCTTTGTAAATGGAAACTTTTCAAATTACAAAGTATAAGAATATGTACAATATATATACAATGTATCCTCATTTTCGGCCTATTAAGTTATAAATAAACTAAAAGAAAGGAAATGTACATAACCCACACGACATATAGGGAATGAAAACATATAACTCATACTCTTCATTAGTGAATAAAATGTTCTCAAACTAGTAGGTATAAAAATATTTGGATTATATATAATATGCTTCCTCATTATCGGCCTATTAAATTATAAATAAATGACAATATAGGAAATGTACATAACCAAGTGGACATGCATGGAACTAAAAAAAACATATAACTCATACTCTATAAGTGGACATGCATGGAACTAAAAAAACATATAACTCATACTCTATCACACTTTTTGTGGGATCCAAAATTTCATCCACCCAATGGGGTCGTGTTAGTTGTGCTTACCGTTTGAAAATTCCTTTTATATCGTTGGATATATCTGGGCAACCATGAGCCCTGAAAAATATAAACAATAAGTCACACAAAGTATACCACAATATATGACACAATGAATACCATACCTCCCATAGATTAATATACCAATATATCAGCAATTGACTATATAGACCCAACCCTTCAATGTATAGTATTATATGGAAGTATTAGAAGGTTAGCAAGGCCATCCACGTGCTAAAGTTTATCATGGAGCTGCCACTCACCTTTGAGTTTGAATATAACAAGATTGGGTATAAAACCAACGACTCTCCCATGACCCATCTCTAGAAAGTGGTCCACAAGGCATGATATTTACTTATGGATCACCTCTTCATAACGTGGGGTGCTCATTTGCAGGATGCATCGTCCCGCCGGTTTCCGTCGTGCTCATTAAACAAATGTGATAACGACATGTTATTTTCTCCATTATTACTATCCCACAATGCGACAATTTTGTCACGAGTTGTGGTCAAAACGGAAAAATAGAGTGTGCAAAAAGTTTTCAAATGCTATGGCAGCATTGTTCTCATTGTAAAAAAAACAGTGACATGCTTTAAGATAGGGTTAAAAGAAAAAAATAATAATGTTTAGTTGGAAAAAATAATAATTAAATAAATATTCAGGTATACGATAATATTTATTAAGATTTATGATAATTTATATTTGAAATTATTAAATTTTAATAAAGATCAAAGTTTTTAATATGTATTTTTAATATCATTTAATATGAAGGAAGTATTACAGATATAAAAGATTAAAATAATTACAGGGTAATAAATTTGATGGTTTTTGGTGTTCAATCTATATATACAATCAAAAAACCAGTTTAAATAACATAAATGAAGATCTCACCTCAAAATTTTCCAACCTATTCAGGAAAATCCAAAAAATCACACTAAAAAAAACTCTCTCTCTCTCTCTCTATATATATATATATGTCTATTAAACGTTGTTTGTCTAACTCGTACTATGCATGCGTTGTTCATTAACATTATTTCTTGAGCCAAAAGGCTCATTCTATAAAATCCAATATGAGGGCAATGTGTAATTCTTTCCGTGCTCAAGGTGAAGTTGACACGTGCCTTTTTTAAAATAAAAATAAAATATTCTTTGAATTAAAAAAATAAGGTTGACTATAATGAAAACAAAAAACAAATATACATATTTGGTTAGTGTTACTTAAAAATATTATAAAACATAGTCTCACTCTGGTTGTGCTCTTGTTTTATTGATTGCCCCTTATACATATGTCACATTAAAATAATGATTTTGAAACCATATTTAAATTTAATGAATAAGCACATAAAAATTTAAAATTATCAATATAATAAGATTCTTAACCATGAATATTCACCCATTTTACCGTAGATGTTATTAACTTTTAAAGAGGTGTTCTTACAATACCATGAGCCAATACCCTAGCTTATCAATACCACATACCCGAAAATGATAACTTATTTTATATATATATTTCATTTCATTTAAAAAAAATTAAAACATAATACTTACAATAAAAATATC
Source organism: Pinus tabuliformis (assembly GCA_031772625.1). Lineage (NCBI taxonomy): Eukaryota > Viridiplantae > Streptophyta > Pinopsida > Pinales > Pinaceae > Pinus > Pinus tabuliformis. Next base: position 287,021,911 of record CM062815.1, read on the forward strand.
ACAAGATTCATAACCATAGATATTCACCCTCATTTTATATGGATATTATTAACTTGTAAATAAGTTTTCTTACAATACCATGGCCCAATACCATGGCTTATTAATACCAAGTGCCCAAAAACCATAAATTATTTTAAACTCAAAATATTTAATAAAAGTCCAATATGTGGAGATGTAATGTCAACATTTTGACCCACTCAAAATAAAATAAAATTAGAATTAAAATTAAAAAAATAATAATAATAATTATAATAAACATTTTAGATTGGTTAAATTACATAAAAATAAACTAAAACTAAAAATAATATAAAATATAAAGTATAAAATTAATAATTATAATTATACTTATAATTAATAATAAAGTCATCCTAGATATGAAAACCCCTTTTAAATTCGAATGAGATTTGATAGATAGATCTCGGTTGGTTGATATTACAAGATATGGTAAAAATTATTTCGCTCTCACTCATAGTTATAAATAAAATATTTCAGTGTCCATGTTCAAAGAGAAGAAATAATTAAAAATAAAAAAATTCAATACCTTATAACGATAATAACATGAAGGCATGTAATTAATTTAATATTTAATATAACATTAATATGTGACATTTAAAAAGTATTAGCAATAATTGAAAAGTTCAATGTTTATCATAATAAAGTATTTCAATATATAAAACTATAAAATTAAGTTATTTTGAAATGTATTTAAAAATATATTAATAAAAAAATAATATGGACAATGTAATTCATAAATGAAATATCTCAATGCTTAAGTTAGCTAAAATATTATAATGTCAAATTTACTTATTATATATGGTCTAAAATAATAATAATAATAATAATAATAATAATAAAATGTCTATATATTATAAAAAATAATTGAAAATTGAGAATTCTTATTTTTATAACATTTCAAGTATATTTATTTACTATTTTAGGCATTTATTAAAGGTTAATTTTGAATCAAACAAATATTTGTTGGAATTGCATGTTTAAGCTATTTTATTCCATGTATTCAAGAAATTTTCAATAGGTTAAATCTATTTATACATTCAAAAATGTAATTTAGAAAATGAAAAATTATAAAAAAGTGTATTCTTCAATAATTTAAGCCTCTAAAATCTTTCTATATCTTTTATTAATATCAATCTAAGCTAATTGATAGTACAACCTAATATAAAGTAGATAACCTAATATAAAGTAGATAATGTATTGAAAAGGATCAAATCAATTAATTAAATAAAGAAATAAGATGATGGCATGATCAGCTAGAACACACATATTAAGTGGAGTGAGGACGAGTTTCATATGCTTCCTGAATACGGGAATTTATTATTTTCCTGAAAGCACCCATAGTAATGTGTATTTAGATATTCGATTCTCTAATTAAATTAGATTTTTGAGAGTTTTCTAGCTTATTTGCATAATTAAGCGGTTTAAAGAAAAAATGATATCACAATTTACAAATGTTTTGAGAGGCATTTTTCATAACATATAAAATTTATTATAAAATTACATTTTAAATTATAAAATATATCAAATAGTGATAGGAATGTTTGTATAAATATTTGGTTTGATAATTTGTTTATTTTCAAAGTTTTCTCCTATATTCAACTAAACTAATGGTTTAGAGAAAAAAGGATTTCACACTTGGCAACGATTTTGAAGAGGCAACACTTTCCTAACTTATGGAACTTATTATAAAATTACATTTTAAATTATAAAATACATTTACAATTATTGAAATATGTATGAACTTTTGTCTTAGTTTCCATATATCCATGGAATACATACACCTTGGTAGCAACATCACCCATAGCTATACCACGTTCATGTACGTAGCTCTCATTTCAGCCAATTAATGCACTTATATTAGCACTATCATTAACTATAATAGGACTATTCTGATACTTACAATAGCCGAGGCATCGCTTTCCATGAGAGAGCCTTTTATTTTATTGAGGCGACCAAGTTGCCATTAGATTGTGCTTCAAATTAGTACCCTTTGTTTTTGTTTTCAATTAGTAACGTTCTCGAAGTTTCACACTTACGGTATTATGGTTTTCATATTAGTTTGACTGATATTGATTAAGCTGGGAATTATGAAATTTTTAATAATTAAAGAGGGTGAGGAATTATTTTTAATTATAAAGAAATTTCGTAATTATCCTAATAATCAAAATATTTCAAACTGATATGTAAAATAAGTTTAGTTTTTCCCTTAAATATTTTTATTATTTATAGACACGCGATTTTTGTTTGTGTGAACGCAAGTATAGAAATGTTTCTTTTAGATTCTCAATTTTCTAATTGATTTAGATTTTTTTTAGAGTTTTATTATGTATTTAAATAATTGAATGGTTTAAAGCAAAAAAATATTTTATAATTTGGAAAAGTTTTGATGAGGTAGTGCATTTATAATTTATAGAATTTACTATAATAATATTGTAGATCTATTAATTCTGTATCTATCAAGAACCGGGAAAGATTAAATATCTTGATGTGTAAATTTCTTTAATAGTAAAACAGATTTGTTCCCTCTGGATTCTTTGTATATCTAGAATTCCCTTTTGATTCTTTGTATATCTAGAGTTAAGAGTCGACAAGAATCTATTTTTTTTCATTTGTAAACTAACAATCCTTCTTAATAATATATCTATAATGTTTTCAGAGAGATCAACATTTTGAGATGCATACTTTTCATTGAAATTTCCATTCTAAAAAAGGTTTACACCTTAAGATATTTTATTCTTGAAAATTTTGATGGCTATAGTGTTAGGATGGATTTATAATGTTTATAATCAATTTTTAATGTCAAATTTCATTTAATGGAATTTCAAGTGATCTTATCATATTTTTTATTTTTTATTTATTTATTTATTTAATTTATGTTTGTATATTAGAATATTTAGCTATTGTTTTAAATATTATTATATTGTGAAGGTATAAGACCATTAGAGGTAGCTTAAGTGGTTGGGACTCACGATGGTAATTAAAGTCTTGGTTAACTTTGATCAGTATGGTTTTCACACTATCATATAACACTATGGACTTATTCTTGGCAATAGCAATATGTGATCCTTGGTGGCAATAACAATTGTATGTTTCAGTTACTTGATTTCCCCTAGAGATAAAATAAAATTGTTGAGCAAGTTTAATGGTTAAGAACATGCATTTTCTCATAAGAAGTCATCTATTTAAATCTATAAGAATGTAGAACAAATACATCTATGTAAACTTCAATAGTAAAATTGTTATGTTGAAACAATTACCTTGACCCACAAACAAAGTGCTTCATACACCGATTTATTTTCTCTCTTATCTACCTCCATAAAATAAGATAATTAAAATTATTATTTTAAAATATCTAACCATGATTTTATTGTTTATATAAAAACTTAATATCTCTACATAGAATGGGATAATATGTATTACTCTTAACTTTAATTTATTTTTTGGTTAAGTTTTCTTAGTTTTGGTTGCAGGGCTTGAGAAACTGAGACCCATGGACATCTAAACCATCAAAATCACTCAGGGATCGCACCCAACCTAGGCCACACCAACCCTTAATATGGCTATATTTTTTTCCAGAAAGTTTGGAAATAAAGTAACCTAAAAATACACCCATCACCATCTATTCTTCACCGCATAGACTACTCTTAACTTTAAAATTATAAATTATAAAATAATTAACCATTTTTTCAATTTTCTTCAAATTATTTTATAAATAATATAAATTCAAATTACAAAAACTTAAAAAAATACTAAAAATATAAATTAGAAATTTTATTTTCATAAAACCATTCAAATTATAAAACCTTAAAAAAATACTAAAAATATAAATTAGAAATTTTATCTTCATAAAACCATAAATTTACGTTTGACCATTCATAAAAATATTAAAATAAGATTTCCACTTTAAATTAATCCTTTTCTTTTCACTTTAATTCAAGTTAACCCTATGATGCAAGTTCAAACTTCATAATACCTCTAAAGATTAACTTCATATAAAATATTATTGTCATACATAAGATTAATGTCACACTCTCATAACTATATACATAAAAAAAAAAATTAAAAATAAATATTTCGAAACACCTATATACATAGTAACTCTCTCAACCATATTATCTTTTCCCTATTATGATGCTGCATGTCAATTCATATTATCATGGTCTAAGTTTTTACCGCATAGGGATTATATATATATGACGCATCAATTAAATGCACTGCACTATGGTTGAGTTTGGCAGTTGTAACATGTTGTATAACGTTAGCCTTACCCATCCTCAGTACGTGGTTTATGTTAATGGGCACAGAGATCTTTGGTCCGGCAGCTGCCTTTGCCAGCGCCGAGTCACTGGTTGCTTTTATGGCAAGGGCTCGTACCTTGACAGGTGGCTTGACTTACCTGCGGGACCATGTGACACCTCGGGCTCCGTCTACTCGTCCTCCCCACTCCGATTTCCCACGCTGTATCGACGACCGAGATCCACCGTTCAGATCGGAGGGCTGGGATGAGCCAAAGGGCTTTGGGTTAATACTTAAACCCCTTGCAGCACGCCGAGGTTCATTTGTTTCACCCGGGCGCTCTCACTTCGTTTCCTCAGACCCTGGTTCGAGTCTTATTGCTCTTCTGGATGCCATGATACACCCTTCAGAGTCTCACGCAGGTATTGTATACCTCTGTCTGCATGATTATTTGCTACGTTTCAGTTCTTTATTTGGGATAATCGCACTCAGGGTCTAAATTTGTCGGCTCGTTTATCTTTTGAAGGCCTATATTAATTTCTCCCTTTCTGGTAGCGCTTGCTGGTGGATCTGTGCGAGCCTCTTATCTGTGTAACCGCAGCGCCTCGACTTCTTCGACATTTTGCAGGTATGGTTGCTCTTAATTCGGTGCTCTCTTCTGGGTGCAAGAGCTCTAAGGCTCCTTCGACCCTAATGTTTCCATTTGGTGAATGATGCAGTCTGGACCCCTGATGCGGGTTTCCTTTTGTTTTCATGCTGAAGAGGGGTCTTCCGCGTGGTTATGGATTTTGGTGGTTAGGCTTAAAGCCATGCCGGCTCCAGCAGGATATGAAATACAGTGAATATTACGTGCTCCATTTTGCCTAACTGTGCACTAGTTTTGGGCTTTTTTTCCCATTGCGGGATCTAGGCCACTATTGCCTCTGTATATAATTTATTTTCATCTGTAATTGAGCTAGCTATGTGCCGAACTCATTTGTTAGCGGAATCGGCCTGTACATTTTCATGTTTCCAGTTATATATACGAATGTTACATTTCCAGGGTTAAAATATCTGAGTTTTCCTTTTTCAAGAAAAATGCCTTCGAGGTTATATATTCAGTCTGAGTTCATTCTGGGTTGCTTGCGTTCTGAATGATAATGATATGATATGATATGATTCCCGGTTATCATTGTTATTAATGATTGTCTGCCTCCGACTATGATTCCGCTGCATTACTGCGACGGCGGAGTCCTCAGGCTCACCTAAATCTTGTTATCTGTTTTTGAAATATATGGGAACATACCTCTGAATATTTTGCATGATTCGGGTAATCGATGTTTCCTTCTGTTAATGTGACAGTGCCATAATTATTATTTGCTTCGCAGAGGTTAGATTTATACCCTGTAAGGGTTATTCGGAAACATGTATAGTTTTTTTCTTTGTTTACATGGTTTACTCCGGGGATAGTCTTTCTCACAGCCGGACTCGCGGCTGTGTTAACACATTCTCTGGGTTGTTAACCCTGTTATGACACTGTGTTATATCTTATCTCCGTAAGCGGTATACATATATTGAACTTCTCTGCCAGCTATAACTTGGTTATTGCTTCCACGGCTTGATTGCACATGGTTATTGAGGTTCTGCTATTTCATATGTTTGTAGGGTTTTCTCTTTCCCTTTCCTGAGAGATATGTTAGTTCCGGAAGTCGACAGGCATATATAACTTGAGTAATTCTTCCCTTTCCATCGATGTTTATGTTTATGAAAAAGATTTATTGGCTGGCATTCCTTGCATGGCTCAAAATGTTTTAAGTTATTACTCTCAGTACATGAATAACTAGTTATGTTCTGGCTGCTTGTTTTACTGTACGCTTTTGCTTTACCAGAGACTGCCCGGTGCCTCTATTTGTTCCTTAATATAGCTGTCGGTTAATGGTCTGTTATCTAAGTTAAACTACCCTCTGTTCAACTATAATATTCCTTTGATAATCTGGCATTTAAGTTAAACTACCTCCTGTTTAACTAAATATTTTCATGATAGTCTGGCTTTTAAGTTAAACTACCATTTGTTTAACTACATTTAATATCATGACAGTAATTAAAGAGACAGAACACACAATCATTTTCCGACTACATGAGTCCTCTGTGTATTCCACACATATTTTCCATTCAGTTTCTCCACAGTATGATTTCGTACCTGGTTCGCCAGAGTCGTTCATGGGTACTTTAGTGAATTCTTCTGCAAGCAAGTCTGCTCTACCACCCAACCATGAGATCCGTCTACATGACTGGATTCTCCCCCCGAGCCATCTTACAGGCCTTCCGCCCTCAACAAGATTTGTGCACTTCGTGCTTGGTTATCTGGTCCTCACCAGACTTAACCACTTTTCTCTTGTCATTTCCTTTTTCCTTTTTCCTGGAAAAGGATCCTTCTGTCTGTCCCAACAGCACAGAACTTCCTCCCTACAACCAGGACTTTTCCTGTTTGGGAGGGCAGTTTAATTCAGTTATTACAACTGATCTCTTTCTTTGAAATCCACCTCCCAGAGGCTGCCAGCATTTCAAGAAAAATATTTAAATTACTCAATAAATTAGTTTATCAAAGTTTTGTTTTTTCTTAACATAAAACAACAACTACCATACTGTCTTTTACCATAGTAAAGTTTCACATTTACATCTTCTGGGGTCATTACATCTCCCCCTCCTGTGATTGGACATCGTCCTGATGTCTGTTTCCCTTAAAAAAATTCGGGTAAGCTTCTTTAAGGAGTTTCTCATCCTCCCAAGTAGCCTCTTCAGGCCCATAGTGCTGCCACTGCACTTTAGCTTGGAAAATAACCCGCTTCTGCAGCCGCACCTCTCTCCGGTCGAGAATGTTCAGTGGTTCGACCAGAACCTCGCCTTCCGGCTTGACCTACAAACAGCAACAGATCTAGTTATTTCCTTGTTTGAGATCAAAGCTTAACTAGAACGATCAGAGTAATCCTTACCCGAACATCCTGCCATTGGATCACATGTTTAGGATCGTAGACGTATTTTTTTAGTACAGATACGTGGAAAACATTGTGGATCTTAATATGACTTGGCAGGGCGAGTTGATAAGCCACTGGCCCCACTCTCGCCAGGATTTGAAAGGGTCCAAAATAGCGAGGGGCAAGTTTGGCACACCCACTCCACTGCAAGGTACTCCTTCTGGTTTGAATTCTTACAAAAACATGGTCTCCGACCTGGAATTCTTTGAACCTCCTCTTCCGGTTTGCAAAACCTTTTTGTCTGTCCTGGGCAGCCTTTAAGTTGGTACGCACCATTTTCACCATATCTTCCATTTCCTTGAGCATTTCCAGGCCAAATCTTAACCTATCCTCAGGTCCACCCCAACTTGAGGGTGTGCGGCACTTTTGGCCATACAAGACCTCAAAGGGACTTAGCTGTGTTGACGACTGATACCCATTATTATACGCGAATTCAACCAGGTGGAGGTATTCCTCCCATTGGGTTGGTTTCATCATAACACATGCTCTTAGCATGTCCTCCACTACCTGGTTCACCCGTTCCGTTTGGCCATGGGTCTGGGGATGATAGGCTATGCTAAAGTTCAGCTGTGTTCCCAGTTCAGCAAACAACGTCCTCCAAAAAGTTGATGTGAACTTAACATCACGATCAGAGATTATTACCTTCGGAAGTCCATGCAATTTGAACACATTTTGCATGAAAATATGAGCAATTTGCACAGCCTTATACGTAGACTGTACAGGTATGAAGTGTGTTGCCTTACTTAACTTATCCACTACCACAATAATGGAATCATTATTCTTCCTCGTTCGAGGCAACCCAGTTATAAAGTCCATGGAAATAGTTTCCCATTTCCATTCCGGAATGGGTAAGGTTTGTAGCAGCCCTGCTGGATGCAAATGCTCCGCCTTAATCTGTTGACATTCCAAGCATCGCGCCAGATATTCAGCTACATCCTTCTTCATTTTTGGCCAATAGTATTCCTTTCACAGTGCGGTGACCATTTTTTGGTATCCTGGATGCCCGGTGTAGTGGCTGATGTGAAATTCGTCCAGAATCAGTTTTCTAAGACTATCTTCATCAGGTACATACAGCCGTTTATTGAAGTACAGCATTCCGGCCTCATCTAATTCATATCCTTGTGGTGTTTCCCTATCAGGAAGTCGTTGTACCTGCTGTTTAATTTGCTGATAAACAGCATCCTGATCAGCTGCCATCTTTATCTTTTCGAGTAGGGTACTCTGCCATCTACTGACCAAAATTTTGCATAAGCACTGCACCTTTCGACTCAACGCGTCAGCTACCCGGTTCTCCTTTCCTTTTAGATGTTTAATTTCAAAATCAAAGCCACTTAGGAAGTCTTCCCAATGAGCTTGCCTCGTATTTAAGGTGGGTTGGCTGAAATAATTTGTTAGACTATGATGGTCTGTCAACAACAGAAACTTTCTTCCCAAGAGGTAATGCTGCCACATCTTCAGTGCATGAATAACGGCTGCCAACTCCAAGTCGTAGGCAGAGTATTTCTGCTCATGCTCTTTTAGTTTCCTTGACTCGTATGCAATTACTCTTCCTTCCTGCATCAACACTCCTCCAACACCCTCTTTACTTGCGTCAGTACAAACCACGTAATCCTTATTAGGATCAGCTATGCTCAAAATGGGTGCGGTGGTGAGTAAGTGTTTAAGCTGCTGAAAGCTCCGCTGACACTCTGAGGTCCATTTGAATACCCTTCCCTTCTTTTGTAAGGAGGTGATAGGATATGCTACCCTTGAAAAACCTTCCACGAACCTTCTATAATAGCCAGCTAGCCCCATAAAGGACCTAATATCTGCCATGTCCTTTGGTGTGGGCCATTCCATTATAGTCCTTATTTTTTCAGGGTCCACTGCAATCCCCTCCTTGGTGATTATATGGCCTAAGTATTGTATCTCTTCCCAGAAGAAATCACACTTACGAAACTTTGCATATAACTAATGTTCTCGCAGCGTTTGTAACACTATTCTAAGATGTTCCTCATGCTCCTCCCTTGATCGGGAGTAGATCAGAATATCGTCAATAAATATCAACACAAACTTATCCAAGAACCTGTGAAACACACTGTTCATCAAACACATAAAGGTAGCAGGTGCATTGGTCAGGCCGAAAGGTAGCACCACAAACTCGTAATGTCCATACCGTGTTCTGAAAGCTGTCTTAGCGATATCCTCCTCCTTAATTCTAATCTGATGGTAACCAGACCGCAAATCGATCTTAGAAAACACCGTTGCCCCCTTCACCTGATCGAACAGTTCATCAATCCGGGGCAAAGGGTATTTGTTTTTAATCGTGAGCTTATTCAGCTGACGATAATCAATACACATCCGAAGTGTTCCGTCTTTCTTTTTGACAAATAACACTGGAGCTCCCCAGGGTGATACACTGGGACGTATGTAATTTTTGTCTAGCAGCTCCTGCAGTTGCATTTTCAATTCTGTTAATTCTGGTATGCTCATTCGGTATGGTGGCCGTGACACAGGTGCTGTCCCTGGGGTCAGTTCGATGGTAAAGTCCACATCTCTTTTAGGTGGTAATCCCGGTACTTCCTCTGGAAAAACATCTGCAAATTCTTGCACCACTGGAATATTGTCCAGCATAACGGTTTTGTTCTTCTGATCTGCGTAGCCCACCTGAATAGCATAAATCTGACATTTCTTTTTGATACATTTAGCTAATTGAGACGCTGTAATGGGTCGGATCTGTACAGGATGCTTGATCCCTTGCAGTTCTTGCTGCTCACCAAGATCATTCTTATAGTAAATGGTTTTAGTCTTGCAGTTTATTAATGACCAGTGTTTCTCCAGCCAATCCGTCCCAATCAGGATGTCGTATCAACCCAAGGGTAATACGTTCAAATCCACAACTATTGGCTGGCCTGCTACGGTTAAAGAGCAATTATTTATTTTTGCCAAGACCCGTCTCTTGGCTCCCGTAGCTAGTTGGACCAACCATGGATTTCTGAATTTTTCAGATTGTAACTTACACTGTTCTACTATCTTTGGGCTAATGTAACTTAAAGTAGCTCCTGGATCAATGAGAACAGCTATAGAAAGGTTTGAGATTTTACCTTCAAATTCCACCATCGTCGGCTGGTATTCCGCTTGGCGATCATCCAAGGCTGCGTTAATCCTTGGTACATTACGTGCCACATCCCCAACAGTCGATGCTTCATGAATCTGGGATATCTGATCCGTACCCTTTCGCTGTGGGCAGTTTTTAACATAGTGAGGTCCTCCACAGCCCCAGCATTGAACTGGAGGTCTGGTCATTCCTTCACCTTCTGGCCTAACAGGCTGTTCACTTACTCTAGTTTCACCTGTTGGCCTTGCTCGGGGCACACTTTTTGCTACAGTTCTGCTGTTTAATCCCTTACCAGCTCCCTTACCCCCAATACTGCGACCTCCTTTGCTGTTTCCAACAATCCGACTACTCCTTCTTTCATTCCATCTCTTATTTGAGGCATCCCCCTTCTGTTTATTCTGCTGATAGCAGATCCTTGCTTTGCGGATAGCCTCATCCATGGTCCTGGGATTGTCAAACTCAATCCTCTCTCTTATGTATGAAGGTAAGCTACTCACAAACCTTTGCACCTTGGCTTTTTCCTCCTTAATATAGGGTACATAACGTAGCAGAGAAGTAAAACGATTAATGAATTCGTCCATAGTCTGCTGCCCCAGTCTTAAATCATGGAATTCTCTTGCCTTTTCATCGTAGAAGCGCTCGGTCAGGTATCTTTCTTTGAAGTATCTCTGAAACTTCTCCCATGTGATGGTCCGTTCACTTACCCCCTTGACAATCTTGATTTCCTCCCACCACAGGGTTGCTTTACCTTGTAACTGGAAAATGGCCAGTCGCGCCTTCAGGTTATGATCATACTCATACAGTTGAAAATATTTGTTCATATTTATTAGCCATGCTTCAGCCGCTTCTTCCTGTTCTCCATCAAAATGTGGAGGTTTAATTTTTCGAAATTCTCCCTGCAGCTCCATTCTCTGACGTTTTGAAGTTTGCTGTTCTGGTACATTATCAGAATGGTCCTCCTTATCTCTCGAATTTTCAAGTCCAATCTGATAGTCCTGCTCTTCTGTTATCTTCTGCTGCTCCGCGCTGGGATTAGATAAGGGTGGGTTCTACCTGTCTGACAAACTCTTCAGAATTCTCTCCTGTTCCACCGTCAAGCGCGCGTTGTCTTCCCGTAAACGTGCCATCTCATTTTTCAACTCCTGAACAGTTTCCAGTATTGCGAGATTGGTACTCCGTGTTTCCTCGCCCAACTGTACCCACAGCTCTGGGTTTTCCCGAGGGGTGCTGCCGGCTCCTTGCATTACGCTTCTTTTTCCTAGCTTAACTATTAGCTGTTAAATTCCTGTATCTCACCCCTAAGATAAACAGAAACAGCAGTTAAATGATTTATTAATTTTTCCTATACAGATGCATGGTGTAATCTTCTGCACAGTGAAACATGTCATTTCTGAGGCCACAGTGTTGAAACTGGGCTCTGATACCAATTTGTCACACTCTCATAACTATATACATAAAAAAAAAAATTTAAAAATAAATATTTCGAAACACCTATATACATAGTAACTCTCTCAACCATATTATCTCTTCCCTATTATGATGCTGCATGTCAATTCATATTATCGTGGTCTAAGTTTTACCGCATAGGGATTATATATATATAACGCATCAATTAAATGCACTGCACTATGGTTGAGTTATGGCGGTTGTAACATGTTGTATAACGTTAGCCTTGCCAATCCTCAGTACGTGGTTTATGTTAATGGGCACGGAGATCTTTGGTCCGGCAGCTGCCTTTGCCAGCGCCGAGTCACTGGTTGCTTTTATGGCAAGGGCTCGTACCTTGACAGGTGGCTTGACTTACCTGCGGGACCATGTGACACCTCGGGCTCCGTCTACTCGTCCTCCCCGCTCCGATTTCCCGCGCTGTATCGATGGCCGAGATCCACCGTTCAGATCGGAGGGCTGGGATGAGCCAAAGGGCTTTGGGTTAATACTTAAACCCCTTGCAGCACACCGAGGTTCATTTGTTTCACCCGGGCGCTCTCACTTCGTTTCCTCAGACCCTGGTTCGAGTCTTATTGCTCTTCCGGATGCCATGATACACCCTTCAGAGTATCACGCAGGTATTGTATACCTCTGTCTGCATGATTATTTGCTACGTTTCAGTTCTTTATTTGGGTTAATCGCACTCAGGGTCTAAATTTGTCCGCTCGTTTATCTTTTGAAGGCCTATATTAATTTCTCCCTTTCTCGTAGCGCTTGCAGGTGGATCTGTGCGAGCCTCTTAACTGTGTAACCGCAGCGCCTCGACTTCTTCGACATTTTGCAGGTATGGTTGCTCTTAATTCGGTGCTCTCTTCTGGGTGCGAGAGCTCTAAGGCTCCTTCGACCCTAATGTTTCCATTTGGTGAATGATGCAGTCCGGACCCCTGATGCGGGTTTCCTTTTGTTTTCATGCTGAAGAGGGGTTTTCCCCGTGGTTATGGATTTTGGTGGTCAGGCTTAAAGCCATGCCGGCTCCAGCAGGATATGAAATACAGTGAATATTGCGTGCTCCATTTTGCCTAACTGTGAACTAGTTTTGGGCTTTTTTCCCCATTGCGGGATCTAGGCCACTATTGCCTCTGTATATAATTTATTTTCATCTGTAATTGAGCTAGCTATGTGCCGAACTCATTTGTTAGCGGAATCAGCCTGTACATTTTCATGTTTCCAGTTATATATACGAATGTTACATTTCCAGGGTTAAAATATCTGAGTTTTCCTTTTTCAAGAAAAATGCCTTCGAGGTTATATATTCAGTCTGAGTTCGTTCTGGGTTGCTTGCGTTCTGAATGATAATGATATGATATGATATGATTCCCGGTTATCATTGTTATTAATGATTGTCTGCCTCCGACTATGATTCCGCTGCATTACTGCGACGGCGGAGTCCTCAGGCTCACCTAAATCTTGTTATCTGTTTTTGAAATATATGGGAACATACCTCTGAATATTTTGCATGATTCGGGTAATCGATGTTTCGTTTTGTTAATGTGACAGTGCCATAATTATTATTTGCTTCGCAGAGGTTAGATTTATACCCTGTAAGGGTTATTCGGAAACATGTACAATTTTTTTCTTTGTTTACATGGTTTACTCCGGGGATAGTCTTTCTCACAGCCGGACTCGCGGCTGTGTTAACACATTCTATGGGTTGTTAACCCTGTTATGACACTGTGTTATATCTTATCTCCGTAAGCGGTATACATATATTGAACTTCTCTGCCGGCTATAACTCGGTTATTGCTTCCACGGCTTGATTGCACATGGTTATTGAGGTTCTGCTATTTCATATGTTTGTAGGGTTTGCTCTTTCCCTTTCCTGAGAGATATGTTAGTTTCGGAAGTCGACAGGCATATATAACTTGAGTAATTCTTCCCTTTCCATCGATGTTTATGTTTATGAAAAAGATTTATTGCCTGGCATTCCTTGCATGGCTCAAAATGTTTTAAGTTATTACTCTCAGTACATGAATAACTGGTTATGTTCTGGCTGCTTGTTTTACTGTACGCTTTTGCTTTACCAGAGACTGCCCGGTGCCTCTGTTTGTTCCTTAATATAGCTGTCGGTTAATGGTCTGTTATCTAAGTTAAACTACCCTCTGTTCAACTATAATATTCCTTTGATAATCTGGCATTTAAGTTAAACTACCTCCTGTTTAACTAAATATTTTCATGATAGTCTGGCTTTTAAGTTAAACTACCATCTGTTTAACTACATTTAATATCATGACAGTAATTAAAGAGACAAAACACACAATCATTTTCCGACTACATGAGTCCTCTGTGTATTCCACACATATTTTCCATTCAGTTTCTCCACAGTATGATTTCGTACCTGGTTCGCCAGAGTCGTTCATGGGTACTTTAGTGAATTCTTCTGCAAGCAAGTCTGCTCTACCACCCAACCATGATATCCATCTACATGACTGGATTCTCCCCCCGAGCCATCTTGCAGGCCTTCCGCCCTCAACAAGATTTGTGCACTTCGTGCCTGGTTATCTGGTCCTCACCAGACTTAACCAGTTTTCTCTTGTCATTTCCTTTTTCCTTTTTCCTGGAAAAGGATCCTTCTGTCTGTCCCAACAGCACAGAACTTCCTCCCTACAACCAGGACTTTTCCTGTTTGGGAGGGCAGTTTCAATCAGTTATTACAACTGATCTCTTTCTTTGAAATCCACCTCCCAGAGGCTGCCAGCATTTCAAGAAAAATATTTAAATTACTCAATAAAGTAGTTTATCAAAGTTTTGTTTTTTCTTAACATAAAACAACAACTACCATACTGTCTTTTACCATAGTAAAATTTCACATTTACATCTTCTGGGGTCATTACATCTCCCCCTCCTGTGATTGGACATCGTCCCGATGTCTGTTTCCCTTAAACAAATTCGGGTAAGCTTCTTTAAGGAGTTCCTCATCCTCCCAAGTGGCCTCTTCAGGCCCATAGTGCTGCCACTGCACTTTAGCTTGGAAAATAACCCGCTTCCGCAGCCGCACCTCTCTCCGGTCGAGAATGTTCAGTGGTTCGACCAGAACCTCGCCTTCTGGCTCGACCTACAAACAGCAACAGATCTAGTTATTTCCTTGTTTGAGATCAAAGCTTAACTAGAACGACTAGAGTAATCCTTACCCGAACATCCTGCGATTGGATCACATGTTTAGGATCGTAGACGTAGTTTTTTAGTACAGATACGTGGAAAACATTGTGGATCTTAATATGACTTGGAAGGGCGAGTTGATAAGCCACTGGCCCCACTCTCGCCAGGATTTGAAAGGGTACAAAATAGCGAGGGGCAAGTTTGGCACACCCACTCCACTGCAAGGTACTCCTTCTGGTTTGAATTCTTACAAAAAGATGGTCTCTGACCTGGAATTCTTTGAACATTCTCTTTCGGTCTGCAAAACGTTTTTGTCTGTCCTGGGCGGCCTTTAAGTTGGTACGCACCTTTTTCACCATATCTTCCATTTCCTTGAGCATTTCCGGGCCAAATCTTAACCTATCCTCAGGTCCACCCCAACTTGAGGGTGTGCAGCACTTTCGCCCATACAAGACCTCAAAGGGACTTAGCTGTGTTGACGAGTGATACCCATTATTATACGCGAATTCAACCAAGTGGAGGTATTCCTCCCATTGGGTTGGTTTCATCATAACACATGCTCTCAGCATGTCCTCCACTACCTGGTTCACCCGTTCCGTTTGGCCATCGGTCTGGGGATGATAGGCTGTGCTAAAGTTCAGCTGTGTTCCTAGTTTAGCAAACAACGTCCTCCAAAAAGTTGATGTGAACTTAACATCACGATCAGAGATTATTACCTTCGGAAGTCCATGCAATTTGAACACAGTTTGCATGAAAATATGAGCAATTTGCACAGCCTTATACATGGACTGTACAGGTATGAAGTGTGCTGCCTTACTTAACTTATCCACTACCACCATAATGGAATCATTATTCTTCCTCGTTCGAGGCAACCCAGTTATAAAGTCCATGGAAATAGTTTCCCATTTCCATTCCGGAATGGGTAAGGGTTGTAGCAGCCCTGCTGGATGCAAATGCTCCACCTTAATCTGTTGACATTCCAAGCATCGCGCCAGATATTCAGCTACATCCTTCTTCATTTTTGGCCAATAGTATTCCTTTCGCAGTGCGGTGACCATTTTTTGGTATCCTGGATGCCCTGTGTAGTGGCTGATGTGAAATTCGTCTAGAATCAGTTTTCTAAGACTATCTTCATCAGGTACATACAGCCTTTTATTAAAGTACAACATTCTGGCCTCATCTAATTCATATCCTTGTGGTGTTTCCCTATCAGGAAGTCGCTGTACCTGCTGTTTAATTTGCTGATAAACAGCATCCTGATCAGCTGCCATCTTTATCTTTTCGAGTAGGGTACTCTGCCATCTACTGACCGAAATTTTGCACAAGCACTGCACCTTTCGACTCAACGCGTCAGCTACCCGGTTCTCCTTTCCTTTTAGATGTTTAATTTCAAAATCAAAGCCACTTAGGAAGTCTGCCCAACGAGCTTGCCTCGTATTTAAGGTGGGTTGGCTGAAATAATTTGTTAGACTATGATGGTCTGTCAACAACAGAAACTTTCTTCCCAAGAGGTAATGCCGCCACATCTTCAGTGCATGAATAACGGCTGCCAACTCCAAGTCGTAGGCAGAGTATTTCTGCTCATGCTCTTTTAGTTTCCTTGACTCGTATGCAATTACTCTTCCTTCCTGCATCAACACTCCTCCCACACCCTCTTTACTTGCGTCAGTACAAACCACGTAATCCTTATTAGGATCAGCTATGCTCAAAATGGGTGCGGTGGTGAGTAAGTGTTTAAGCTGCTCAAAGCTCCGCTGACACTCTGAGGTCCATTTGAATAGTCTGGCTTTTAAGTTAAACTACCATCTGTTTAACTACATTTAACATCATGACAGTAATTAAAGAGACAGAACACACAATCATTTTCCGACTACATGAGTCCTCTGTGTATTCCACACATATTTTCCATTCAGTTTCTCCACAGTATGATTTCGTACCTGGTTCACCAGAGTCGTTCATGGGTACTTTAGTGAATTCTTCTGCAAGCAAGTCTGCTCTACCACCCAACCATGAGATCCATCTACATGACTGGATTCTCCCCCCGAGCCATCTTGCAGGCCTTCCGCCCTCAACAAGATTTGTGCACTTCGTGCCTGGTTATCTGGTCCTCACCAGACTTAACCACTTTTCTCTTGTCATTTCCTTTCTCCTTTTTCCTGGAAAAGGATCCTTCTGTCTGTCCCAACAGCACAGAACTTCCTCCCTACAACCAGGACTTTTCCTGTTTGGGAGGGCAGTTTCAATCAATTATTACAACTGATCTCTTTCTTTGAAATCCACCTCCCAGAGGCTACCAGCATTTCAAGAAAAATATTTAAATTACTCAATTAAGTAGTTTATCAAAGTTTTGTTTTTTCTTAACATAAAACAACAACTACCATACTGTCTTTTACCATAGTAAAATTTCACATTTACATCTTCTGGGGTCATTACAATTAAGGTGAAATTCCTTTCAATCATAATGACTTTAATGTCATTAATTTTTTCTAACATGATAATATTGCACTTAAATATATATTAAATGAATTTTAGTTTTACGTTAAAATTGTGAAGTCGTACTGTTAAAATAACAATAACTTCAATTTAAAGGAACCAAAGAAATTGACTATTACAACTAGGGTTGTTTCAATGTAGCATATATCTTCCAAGTATGCATATAACACGTGTATTTGGATTTTATAACACGTGTATTTCGATTTTATAATGAGTATAGTACAACAGAAAACCTTCCTTAATCTCTATGTTGCCATGGATTTCTTGTAACCCGTCCAATTTAATTTTAAAATCAACAATAAATTTCTCATACAATGTCATTATTGTAATTCTCATCCTTGAAACATTTAAATATTCTAATCTCTTTCTCCGTTTTTTCGTAAGAAATGTATGATTTTTTTTCATGTTGATAAAGCAATAACAAGATAACAATTATATGGCATGTGTATTAAATTGATTTTTTTTTTAATTAAGATAATATTATTTCAAAATTTCAACAAATATTATAAAAAAAATATTAGTATTTATAAAAAAACCTGGTTTCAATTTATGTTTAAGGGAACTAAATCTATTAATCATTAACTAGAGTTCAAGAAATGCAAAATCAAAATATTTGATACTTCGAAATTACTAAAATAAACATATAATAAATTGTATAATGAAATAAATTAGATTCTAGAAGGCATAGCATGTCCTCAAGAGTTTGAAGAGGTAACTAGGACTTGAGCATTCGTACTAACTAGAACAAGAGGTTTTATGTCACAATGAAGATGACTTTCAAGGAGAGATAACATCCACACTAGAAGATATGAGTGTTGATATCATTTCATCCACTTGATTTCATTCAAAGAAGAGATGATATCATTGTCGTCTTCATGCTTCTCCTTCAAGTCCTTTCCTAGAAGAGTTTTCATCTACCAATTTAAGGTGATGGAATTCAAGTACTATCTCTATCTCAACTTAGTATAGAGAGGGTTAAAAATCCAATTAGCTAGCTCATCTTGGGTTTCAAAATTTAAATCAAGTTGTTAACCATTGGTGGTGAGGGCTTCGAGTTGATGAATTTCGTCACATGAATTTCAAGGGGGGTGGAAGAATGGAAGATGGTTGGAGCTTCCTCAACATGAGTTTGGCAATGCAATCAGTCATGAAGACCTCTACGCCCAACCCCTCAGTTGTTGAACATTCGCTATCGGGGCATGTTACACCAGAAGAGAGACATCCAAGAAAAATATCTTGGCCACAACAACTCATAACATTGAGGAATGAGGTTCGAGAAACTAGAGAGAAGCTTAAATAAAGGGGTTTTCAGAAATCAGGGAAAACATGACCAATATATAGAGGAAAAATTTAAAGGCATAGTAGATGAAAGTCTCTTGTTAAGGACTAGTTCTTTCCAAGTGACATTGTAATTGAGGTCATGACCTGATCTAATTAAACTTGAAACAAAGAAAACAATCATCCACTAGCGAGAAACAAAACCAAAGAATGAAATTATTGAAACAGAAGAGTAGAATAATACCTTGAATATTGTAGCCCACTAAATCTAGACCAACAAGGTCATTCACCTAGAAGGATAGCCAAAACCACTAGCTCCTACAACATCTATCTCCATTGTACCCATCATAGTTTCAAGATTTGTAACCCCTTCATGACCAGATATTATTTCTCTTAACCATTTCTTAGCATTCAATGCCATCAATGAGGACATCCAAGCCTAGGAGTGAAGTTGTATTTCATGTAAGCATAGGTTAATTAAAATCTAGAAAAGAAAACCAGCATCCATTCTCTATAAAAATCACATTTATTATGCCATAACTCTGAAGGTTTCCCACCACATGCAAACCTCCCTCTATCAGGTGCCTAAGGGAGTCATCCCACCTAAATCGAGGTAGAATCCTAGGAATATTGAAACATTTAGAGAGAAATGTCTCCCCTTGTAGAATAGTCAATAATTGTAATGTTTGACATGGGATTGAAGATTATTGTATGTGGTTCGCATGTGTTTGGTATGGCGAGAGTGTGTGATGCCACCCCGCTCCCAATATTAAATGTTTTGGGATGTGACAGGGTGGAAGTCTCCCCTCCCCCTTGCCCCCCTCCACCTGCAACATGGCATTGACCAATGCCCAAATAATGGGCCTATTTTCATCATCTAGAATGAGTTGTAGTAGCTCCTTCAAGTTGGAAGACACCCTTCCAACTATGTTTCTGTCAGAAAAATGTGACGATATTTACACCCCAAGTTGACCAAGAAATTTATGCCTTTTTTCTCATTCAATGATAATGTAAAGTTGTGAAACAATTGATAGAATGGAGAAATTTTTGAATGCAAGAGATAATGTGTTTACTCATTAACTCGTAGAAAATTTTTCTATAGGTGTCCCAATGATGATTTTCCCAATAGTTGAGATAGCCAATTTGGAATCACCATCAACCTACAATATTGAATATTCTTCATTGATCACAAATACCAGGCCTTTTTCTAAGGAAAGGAACTCTGCTACATTATTACCTTTGAAGCCACAATTTGTAGCATACAACTTTAGGCTTTAATCTTCTGAGTCATGAGAATCCCCTCCATAACATTCTTGACTAGGATTTCTTTCAGAAGCACCATAAAAATTTAACTTCAAAAAACCCATTGGGCGGGTAAGTGTAGATTTAAGGAGAGGTATTTTATGGAGACATGATCTTGTTAAGAAGAGATAAGATCATTGAAGGAGAGAGCTCATGTTATGATAAAATCATAGATTCATTTTTATTTATTTCTCAGTCCTGTTGGTTCCATGCTTTAGAGAGAATGGATAATTGAAGGAGAGGGCTCATGTCTTGATAAAATCATAGATTCATTATGATATTCTTTCCAGTCTTGTTGGCTCCATGCATTAGAGAGGATGGTCTCACAAATATTTTACTTAATAATTTTACATATTGTCCCTTCTTCATTTTGTTTTTCTAAACATCCTCTTGTTTCTTTCTTTCAATCTCACCCACATGAAAAAAATAGGAACAAGAACCCATGTTCAATTAACAACAGGGTCAGTAAGTATGATATTTGTCTATTTATCCAATGCTTTAACTATGTTGTAACTATGGTCCAAGTATCCAAAAATGATAAAGCACCACATCCAAAGATGGTAAGTGAAAGGATAGGAATTTAAGAGGTGTACTATAGCCACTTCCTAAATTTAGCATGGGGGCACAACAAAGGGCCCCACAATCCTTTTTTTATAACTTGATCCGATGAAAGGATATTTGTCTCCATATCAATGATAGAAATTGTAAAACCTTAAGTTGTTGGCCATTCATTTAAATTTCTCCAAAAAGGATTCTCATGGATGCCCTTGTGATCATTGAGTAGAGAGTAGGGTTCCTTAAGAGTGAACATCCATTTTGTTTGATATCCCCACCAAAATTTTTCACGGTCCTAATCAATGGTAACTTTCCTCTTTGTAGATCCTGAGCTAAAATGACCTAAGAAGTCAATTCTAGGCGAATCAATGAATCCTGAATTATTTTCCATCCTCTCCACAACATATAATCATGCATTTTTTTCCAAAAGTATTCTATTTTAGTGCACCAATGGTTTGATGTGAATAACTGTATTTATCTGTGTTCCTCATGATCCTCAAACTGTGTCATTTGTTTCCAAGCATCTTTCTAAAAGAGTTCAGTACATCGATTCCTAATCTCCTAGAAAACATGATCTTGAAATATAATATGATTGGCCTATGTAAATATCCATATAGAGGAGCCTAAGGGTCACTTTGTATCACTTAACAAGCTAAGAGGTGTGGCAATATTTCCTATCCCAAATTTGTTTCAAAAGATCATGCCCTCCCTGAATCTACCACCATCATTTTTTAGATCCTAATGCCTTTTTCACAATCTTTGGGTCCTGCATACATAAACCCAAAAAAGTCATGGAGATTCAAAGCTTTTCCTATGTAATTAATGATCATTTTTCCTTCTTTACTCATCTCCATAGAAAATATATGTAGAGGAAAGTGATGGATTTGAAGATACATTTGGGAGTAGTTAGGGCTAAGATTTAGTAAATTGGGAAGGCTTGAAGGACAAACTTAAGAATGACCATCCTATCCACCAAACTAAGAGACCAATGCTCAACTATCTAGCCTATTAGATATCTTTTGAAGAATTCCTTGCCAATAGGCAAATCTCAAAGAGTTGTCTACCAATTAATCTCCTAAGTATTTAGTAGGAAGTTTACGTATGCGGATGTCCATCAAGCATGCTAGGTGTCTCCGAACAATCACATTATTGTTAAAGAAATATATATTTTCTTTTTACCGTTTTATCACTATACTTGAAGTGTCCATGACGTCATTGAGGATAGTTTTCAAAAATCTTGTCTCCCCCACAGTGGGAATGCCAAAGAGCATACTATCTTAAAAAAATTGTTAATGGGTGGTAGGGAAATCATTACAATAAAGGTAGACACTCTTAATAGTATCCTCATGTCCAACATAATTAATATATCTTTCCAATCCCTCAGCTTCTAAGATAAATAAAAAGGGTAAGATAGGGTCACCCTGAAGAATACCTCTAGAGTGATTAAAAGTCATGTTTGGAGAACCATTGAAAAGAATAAAGAAGAATGGAGTTGAGATTAGAGACTTTATTAGAGTGATAGACTGAGATGAAAACCTAAAGGCCTAAAGAGTTTGAATCATGTAATCCCAATTTGAACAATCATAATATTTATAGAGGTCTAGTTTCATAAGCATGTGAACCCACTTGGATCTCCTTAGGGAGTGTATAATCTCATGATTTTCCACAATCTTGTTAATGCTTTTGCCACATACAACAAAGCCTATCTAATGTAGAAAGGTGACATTGCTCAATAGAGTTTTAAAGAAGCTCACAATGACCAATTATTACAGAGGGAAATTGATTGAAAAAAACTTAGGGTTATCTACTCTGCTAGATTTGGGAAATAAAGTAATAAAAGTAATAGTGATACCTGGCCATACATTTTGTGATTAGTGGGATTCTTTGACTAGTGAATTCACTTTAGAGCCTATGAATGACCATCAAACCTAAAAAAAGTTTGTTGTGTAATCAAATATAATATCCCTCATCTAGTCTCCTCATTTCTTATAAGAAAATAAAAATAAAACGTTTTTTTTTTTTCATTCTATTTTTATCATAAAAATACACATACACAAATACTTGGAGTCTTATAATTACACTACATAATTTTTATAAAAAAATAAAGAAATGATAAGAGACTTTCATTTATATGTAGTTCAAAAACTCTTTTACACTATTTTTTTTTCTTGCCATAAATTCTATGAAATTTGAATTAAGCATATTCTTATGTTGGACTTTTTGTTCAAAATCTTATTATATATACATTTTTCCTACCACGCTTGTAGTATAGGTCTATTCTCTCTTCCCTTTTGATTACTTAAAATATGGTCTATTGACCTTGCAGGAAAGATATGATTTAAGAGAGACTCACTCTCTATATATATAAGGCACGATAACCATTGCTTGATCTTACATGTATTCCAAAGTTCTGAATAACTTAAATATCATTATTTAATTCACTAATGGCGCATCATAATACTGTTGCAGCTCACCAAAGGTTTTATCGACCCACCACAAAGTCCTTCAAGATGTAAATGTTCTACATATATATAACATTGATATGCTACTTCATATGTGAACATTATTCATTAGTTGGTAAAGGTATTTCAATTGTTAAGAAGCCTCTAGTTATTTGGTGTGTATAACGTGGAAGCCTGCAGTGATGCGGCGATAAGTCAACTCCATGGCCATGTGATTGTCATGTTGATGGATGTGTGACCACCTGCCACACTGCCTTATGAAGTGTGTTATAAATGAAAATCCAAATGTCTTAGGTTTAAGATCGATTTTCGAGGTGAATTGGGGTTAGTTTGGAGTAACTACCCATGGCCTCTCATCCATTCCAATTCCATCTACACTTTCGTAGTTTGAGACAGAGGTCTGCAACGTATATTTTGTTCCTTTTTTAACCATGACTACATGGTCATCTCCCTTATTTGAAGGTCAACTCTTTGCATCTTGAATATTCCGGGATCTAATGGCATTCGTAGGAAACTCCGCTTGCAGCTATACGCAAAGAATGCATTTATTCAGGTTAGGGTTTTCAATTGTATGAGTGACTTGTAATGGCCTGTTATAGACAGTACTCTTGTTCTTATATACCCTTCTGCAGTTGTCTTCCACTCTAGTTCTTTTAGATTAATCTCCTAACTCAGTGTATAATTCTTGGTTTTTCTTTTCAGGTGAACCCTGGGTCAAAGGGTCTCCCATGGCATGACCATTTCTTACTGCAAACGGCAAGCAGGAGGTGCCCACCATTACGAGTATTGTGTAACAAAGTTTCAAGCAAACCCTATCTCTGTCCATTTTCAACCCTAGGTCAAATTTTTATTTAATTTTAATTTCTAAAAATTGTCATTCTTTGTATTCTGGAGTAGGGTTGCAACGCACTGTTCCCCTCAACGAAAATCTAAGTTTTTCTTTGAATTCTATATTTTCCTTCAAAGAAAATTTTTCTCTAGACCCTTTCTAGGAATTCTGCTTGCTTTTATTGAGGATAATGCTTAAAATAAAGCTATGTTAATGTAATCGCTGAAAAATTAGCCAGCAAATTTTGCGTTCTGAATTATCAGAATTAAAGTAGCAAATTTATAGATGTAGTCAGTGATCATTCAACAAATTATTAGGAACAGTAGATGAGTCAGATAATGGATAATGACATTAAAAATATGTGGGGTATATAATAATGTATTCATTGCTCCTATGAAGATATGAGATTCCAATGAGAGTTCAGCTCATGGATTGAGAATCAGGCTTCTCTTATTTGATCATTAGTTTTGTTTATGTTTTCATATGCAAGCTCTTGCTAGATTAGTATGGTTTCAGAGCTAGGTTAAGAGAGTTGATTTATATGTAAAGTTTGTGTTGTTCGCAGGAGGTTTCAAAAGTTTGTGAAAGCCATTTGCAAGAGTTTTCATCAATTTTTGAAGCCTGTGCAATATTGGTGGGAGTGCTCAACAGTGAGCAACTATGGCCAATAATATGAGTATTTCTCAGCCCCAAATACCAATGTTTAAAGGTGAGAACTTTGGTTTTTGGAGCATTAAGATGAAAACATTGTTTCTCTCACAAGATTTGTGGCATTTCATAGAGAATGGATATACAAAACTAGATGTTCACACACTTGCCCGCTGGACTCAAGACCAAAGAAACTAGCTAAAGGAAAATCGTAAGAAAGATTTAAAGGCTCTCTTCCTAATCCAACAAGTAGTGCATGATTCAATTTTTCCCAGACTAGTTGGAGTAACAAAATCAAAGGAGGCATGGGATGCTTTGCAGCAAGCATATCAAGGAAGTGATAAGGTAAAAATTGTTAAGTTGCAGTCATTAAGAAGAGAATTTGAAACCTTGTGTATGCAAAACACTGAATTTATTCAAGACTTTCTCACTAGAGTTATGGGTATAGTGAATGAAATTAGGTCTTATGGAGAAGATTTAAAAGATCAAAAAATTGTTGAGAAGATTTTAAGAAGGTTCCCTACAAAATTTGATGGGGTTGTTGTTGCTATTGAGGAGTCTAAGGATCCAACTCAGTTGTGTGTGAATGAGCTAATGGGGTCTCTTCAATCTCATGGGAAAATAATCAATAGATCTTCTGAAAATCTGTTGAGCAAGCTTTTCAAGTAAGAGGAAATATTTTCAAAGACAGAAGTGGTTCTTCTCATGAGGAAAGCCAGAACACTTTTGGAAGAGGAAGAGGAAGACGAAAAACATACAAAGGAGGCAAAGGCCGAGGAAGATTTTTTTCTACATACAACAAAGGAAGAGGTAATGATGACAGTGATGGAGGTAAAATATTTAATAAATCCCAAGTTCAATGTTTTTATTGTAAAATATTTGGCCATTATGAAAGAAATTGTTGGAAAAAACAAGGACAACAAGTTAATTTTTCTGAAGAAAATGAAGGGGTTGGCACTTTATTCTTAGCTTCTGATTCAATTAGCAATGTTTCCAAAGAGCTGTGGCTTATGGATAATGTTTGCAACAATCACATGATAGGAAACAAATATGGCTTCGTATAGATAGATGAATCTACAAAATCTAATGTACTATTGGGAGATGACAAGCCAGTTGAAGCTAAAGGTAAGGGAACAATTGTTGTAAAGAAAAAATAAGGAAAACCAAAGCACATTAATGATGTTTTATATGTTCCTGGTCTAGCACATAATTTGTTGAGTGTGGGGAAGCTCCTTGAAAAGGGATATTTAATTGTTTTCAAGGACAATCAATGCATAATCTATGATAAAAATGATGACAATAAAATTAATGCTAATACTAATATGCTACAAAACGGAGTTTTTGCTTTCAGTCTCCCTTGTGAAGCAAGTGCAACATTAAATGTTTCACTTGATGATAGTTCCTAGCTATGGAACATAAGGTATGGACATTTGAATATGAAAGGCTTGAAATTTTTATATAAAAAGCAAATGGTCAAAGGGTTACCACTTATTGGTTGTACTGATAAAGTCTGTGAAGGGTGTATTCTTGGTAAGAAACAAAGAGATTCATTTCCAGTAGCAAGTTAACCATTGGAACTAGTGCATGCAAATATATGTGGTCCTATGTAAACCTTGTCTCTAAAAAAAAAATAAGTATTCCATTATTTTTGTGGATGATTTTAGTAAAAGAACATGGGTATATTTCATTAAAGAAATATCTGATGCATTTGTCATTTTTCAACAATTTAAAGCTATTGTGGAAAAGCAAAGTGGTTACTGTCTAAAAACATTATGCATAGATTGAGGGGGAGAATTCACTTCTAATAAGTTTGATTCTTATTGTAAAATGAATGGCATTCAAAGGCAATTGATAGCTAGTTATACTCCACAACAGAATGGCATTGTTGAATGTAAGAATAGAACAATTGTTGAGATGGCTAGGAGCATGATGAAAGGTAAAAACCTTCCAAACATTTTTTGGCCTGAAGCTGTAGGTACATCTGTTTATTTTCTTAATAGATTCCCAACAAGAAGTGTGCAAAATATTACCTCTTATGAAGCATGGTGTGGAAGAAAACCCAATATTTCTCATTTGAGAGTCTTTGGTTGCATTATCTATGCTCA
Source organism: Pinus tabuliformis (assembly GCA_031772625.1). Lineage (NCBI taxonomy): Eukaryota > Viridiplantae > Streptophyta > Pinopsida > Pinales > Pinaceae > Pinus > Pinus tabuliformis. The sequence continues at coordinate 287,048,529 of CM062815.1, forward strand.
TGTTACTACTGAAAAGAGAAGAAAGCTTGATGATAAAAGCGTGAAACGATTTTTTATTGGATATTGTGAAGAAACCAAAGGTTATAGATTGTACAATCCAAAAACTGAAGAATTAATGATTAATCGTGATGTGTTATTTGATGACAAAGAAGAATGGAAGTGGAATCATAATGTGCAACAACAAACTCCAAGTATTGTTGTACAAGAAGATGAATCTTTTATTTATGCAAATCTACTGAGTAATCAAAATACTTTAGAGGCCACATCCACTCCATCATCTTCTGCTACTTCAAGTCCTGTTTCAAGTCCAAGTCATCCTCCAAAAAGGAAAAAAATCTTTAAATGAAATTGATGGTTATACTAATTTTGCTTTGGTGTCTCAGATTGAAGAAGAACCAATATGTTTTGAAGATGCGGTAAAAGAATTAGTTTGGTGCAAAGCAATCCATGAAGAGATGGAAACAATTAAAAAGAATGCAACATGGGAGCTTGTGGATCCTCGTACTGAAAAAGAAGTCATTGGGGTCAAATGGTTGCATAAACCCAAGTATGCAGTTGATGGATCAATACAAAGGCACAAAGCAAGGTTAGTAGCAAAGGGATATGCTCAACAACCAGGTATTGATTATAGTGAAGCATATGCTCCTGTTGCAAGATTTGATACAATCATATTTTTTTGGCATTGGCAGCACAATATAAATGGTTAGTTTATCAATTTGATGTTAAATCAGCCTTTCTAAATGGTAAGTTGAAAGAAGATGTATATGTTCACTAGCCCCAAGGATTTGAAGAAGCAAAAAATGAACACAAATTCTACAAACTGAAAAAGGCTCTTTATGGGTTTAAACAAGCTCCAAGAGCATAGTACAACAAAATTGACACTTATTTTTTGAGAAAGGGGTTTAATAGAAGTGAAAATTAAAACACATTATATATGAATTCAAATGGTAATGATATAATAATTGTGTGCTTATATATAGATGAATTGATATACACATCTTCAAGTAATTTTTTAGGGGAAGAGTTCAGGGAGGCTATGATGACTGAATTTGAAATGACTGATTTGGGTTTGCTCCATTATTTTATTGGCATAGAAGTGACACAGATGAATGATGGAATTTTTATTTCACAATAAAATATGTTTCAAATCTTCTTAAAAATTGGAAAATGGGAAATTGTAAACCCATGAGCACACCCATGAATACAAATGAAAAATTTTCTATAGAAGATGGAGCTAAAAAGGTAGATGCTTAATCCTATAGGAATCTAGTAAGAAGTCTTTTGTATCTTACTACCACTAGCCCTAATATTATACATGTAGTAGGCTTGATTTCCAGATTCATGGAAAGTCCATGTAAGATTCATTTTGGAGCAACAAAAATAATTTTGAGGTATATCTGTGGAACAAGAAATTATGGAATTTGGTATACTTCATCAAATAATTTTGGGTTGGTTGGTTACACAGATAGTGACTGGATTGGATCTTTTGATGATAGAAAAAGCACTTTAGGTTATGTATTTAGCCTTGGATCAGGTGCAGTATTATGGTGTTCAAAGAAGAAACCAACTATTTCATTGTCTTCTACAAAGGTAGAGTATATTGCAGCAGCAACAACAACATGTGAAGAAATTTGGTTGAAGAAAGTATTGTTAGATCTAAAACAAGAACCAAAATATGCCACAACTATTTACTGTGATAACTTTTCTACCATTGCCATAACTAAATATCCAGTGTTTCATAATCGCACCAATCACATTGATGTCAAACATAATTTCATAAGAGACTATGTGGCAAAAGGAGAAATTCAAATAATGTTTTGTACAACAAATGAACAGCTTGCAAATATATTTTTCAAAGCACTACCTAAAGGGAAATTCGAATACTTAAGGGATATGCTTGGAATCACCTCATTAAGCATTAAGTGGGAGTGTTGAGGATAATGCTTAAAATAAAGCTATGTAATTGCTGATAAATTAGCCAGCATATTTTGTGTTCTGAGTTATCAGAATTAGGGCAGCAAATTTATAGATGTAGCCAGTGATCATTCAACAAATTATTAGCGACAGTAAATTAGTCAGATAATGGATAATGAAATTAGAAATATGTGGGCTATATAATAATGTATTCATTTCTCCTGTGAAGATATGAGACTCCAATGAGAGTTCAACTCATGGATTGAGAATCAGACTTCTGTTATTTTTTTTCATTAGTTTTGTTTATGTTTTCATATGCATGATCTTGCTAGATTTAACAATTTTCCTCCTCACTTCACAAGTTTGTCTTCTCAATACTGAGTATCCGTTGCATGGTTGTCTCTTTCCTTGGATTTTCCATGATTTCTCCTCACGACTTTGTGGCTTATCTAGGCTCTTCTGTAATTTCTATACTCATCCATGGTACTCGACCATGGTGTCCAAGAACCTTCCAAGGTTATTCTTGATGATTAGGGTTTGAACAAGAAAAGAATAACTGTCCAACTGAGTTCTCTATCCTTCATGAGATCTTAAGAAGTTTTTTTTTTTCCATAATGTATAACATTGGTTGACCCTAGTAGCTGTAGTTTTTACCAATGATAAATATATTTTCTAAATACTCAAATTTCTCTTTGGCTTTCCATTCAAAACTTTTGGTACAATGTTTTTTGTAATTTCATTTAAATTGGTGTTAAACCTTAATTACCTAGAGAAGTCTCTATCGTAAAGTTATTACTCTTTGGAAGCATATATCGAAAGGAATTTCTGTAAAATGACACCACTAGATGCAATTGATGAAACCATCTGGGTATTATTTTCTTCAAGTTTTCCTTCGTTGTTGAATATATATATATATATATATATATATATATATATAGGTATTCTGTTACATGGTTGTGATCTATGGACACTTTGTTCAATGCTTTATTTGATGAACTCTGTGTGTTTTCTAAATCAATTGAATAAATAATTTTTTAGGTTACATTACCTTCATTATCAAAATAAAGGCATAGTGTTTAACATAGTCTTGTTATTTCCTTACATATTTACATCTTGTATTTTCCGAAAAAGATGATTTATCATTTCTCTCATATCTATTACATCGGATGTTCTCTACCACTTTCTTATCACTAGATATTGTTATATGTATAAATGGGTAAAAGTATATATGTATACCATATTTATTTTATAGAGTCTTTCAACCCGAATTCTTGGCAGAACCTCTCTCAATTTTTTTTGTGTCTTAATTTTTTTTCGAAGTTCATGACTATTATTGTTTAAATCTAACACGCCCGCTGCCTGCCCCCCCCTACCCCGCCCCGCCCCGCACCCACACACACACACACACATACACACACACATACACACACACACACATAAATATATTCTTACGATGTAAGAGTAGTAATAGCAATAAAGAATGGTCTGATAATATATATATATATATATATATATATATATATATGTTAGACTATTCTTTGTTGCTATTACTACTCTTACCTTCTAAATCTTACCTCCTAAGATGGGAGCCAAACCACACCAACAAGTTCGATTGGGTAACTCCTCTATCATCACACATTTGATATAGTGTTTACATGCATTCTCATATCTTTTTTTTCCAGCCACAAATTCTCAGTTTAAGAATTTCTAATATAGGATTTTTATCTTTCCCATCTATCGACAACTTTTGAAAAAATAATAAATTGCCACATAGTTGCAATCTCCTATTGCAAATTAGAAATACATGCACCAATACTAGGACATATAAATATATAAATTGACACAGTCATAGCATTATAGTTAGATATCTAGGCACATATTCAAATTTCTTGACCTACTTTTTCAATATAAATCTTTTTTTTTTTTTTTTCATCTTCAAACTTTTCAAACATAGCCAATCAACAGTAAATTAAAAGTAACTAGGAACTTATCTAAAGTTCTTTGAAGGAATGAATTAAGGGCCTCTTGACCTACTTTCTCAATATAAATATTTTTTTTCTTTTCTTCTTCAAAATTTTCAAACATAGCCAATCAAAAGTAAATTAAAAGTAACTCAACTCTTATCTAAAGTTCTTTCAGGGAATGTATTCAGGGCTTATTGACCTACTTTCTCAATATAAATCTTTTTCCTTTCTTTTCTTCTTCAAACTTTTCAAACATAGCCAATCAACGGTAAATTAAACGTAACTGAGCACTTATCTAAAGTTCTTTCAGGGAATGCATTAAGGGCTTTCATGATCCTCCAAATTTTAATTTGGATTTTACATCCAGCTACTCCTGAGCTCTACTTTGGTGTTATAAAATTGGCAAAAATTGTTAAAAAAAGCTACACTACAACATTTGTTTGTGGTATTGGAGATAATAATGGAAATTCATCACAACTAGAATGATATGGGTGGTTAGTCCACCTGGGGTTGCTCAAGTGGTGAGGATCATGGAATGAAGTCCCACCGAATGGATCTCTTGGGTTTGAATATTGTGCTACCTCACCCCCGTAGTGGGGTGAATAATGGACATGTAAACTTGAAAATCGAAGAGTCCTACCAAGCTCACAAAAAAAAGAAGTTATGGGTGGTTAGAGGTTTTAATGGATTTTTTTTTTTTTTTTTTGGGGCTTAATGGAAAAAATGCACCAATGCGCTAACATTATAAAAGCACCCACGCTATCAATCTAAATAAAAACATTGGTGTTAAGCACTGGGGAATTGAATGAAAACAACACCCATGCTTGAAAGGTATACCTCCACAGTGTTTATGTGTTAAACAAATGCCCCAAGAAGTACTTTTCAGGATCCGCACCAGCGCAAGCAAAAAAAATTATAGACCTAGTGCTTTTACAGTGTTGATGCTTATGTATTTTACAAATGCACCAATGCACTACTGGTAAAAAAGAAATGGTGTTGTTAATCTGAGTACTGCACCAGGGTTGGAGAAATTATCTTGGAGCAGCAAGGTGTTGGTTTTATGGAAACACTGATACTTTAAGAATTACAATGCACCAGGACGTTAAATTCAAACAATGATGGTGCTTGAAGAGTATAATGCCTCGGTTCTCATTTGCTTCCAAACTCCCTAGTGTTATAATTTTCATGAAAGACAATGTGATGTGAAAAAAAATCTTGCCCGACCAGTCATGTTTGTATTTGTTTTATAGGTGCACCTGGATTTTTTATTATTATACCATTTTTTATAGACAATACCAATTTTTATTATTATAAATATCGTTGCTGAAAAAATTGTAATAAGAGTGGTGCATGTTAATATACGACGTCTCGGTATCTATTTTCTCTTTTTTAGAAACACTGACCTGTGAGAGTGCACTTATTGTGATTTCTAAAATCCATTATTCATCAAAAAGTCAACATATATCTTATAGAAATATTCATATATATATATATATATATATATATATATATATATATATATATATATATATTTTACTAGTGCATTTGTATATGATGTTTGGATTAATTTTTTATATCATCATATTTCCCATGTCTTCATTATAATATTTAATCATCCATATATTTAATTAGTGTTGTAACATTTTACAACGACATTGGACAATGCAATAGAATAAATTAAAATATATATTATTATATATGGATAAGAGGCTCTTTGTCATACAAAATGAGATAGTTATTGATAACCCCTCATCTTTCAATTGGGGAACTATGTCCATTACATTCACTACAACATAAAATGTCATTGGTTCGGATCATGCCTATGATGGACCTTTAAGGTTTGTCACCAATGTTGCATATTGTGATGGTCCTTAAAAAAATGTTGTTGTAAGTGCATATAGTGACAATCCTTTAACGTTTGTCACTAAAGGGATTTTCAATGACACTTTTGGTGAGGGTTGTGAAAGGCTCATCAATAATTATCTCTTTGGTGACACTTCTAGTGATGATTTTTTATTATCCATCATGAATTCTCTTTTTTGTTACTTTTGGTGACGGTCAAAAAATATTTGTCATCATTTTTCAATCTAATGATTTTTTGATGACAATATGTGTCTATTTCTATATTTATTTGTCCAAAGGTAATGATTTAAGGCCATCGTTGTGGAGTATTTTTCATTATGTTTCCAAGGCCACAGTGGTTAGATTCAATCATTTTGTTAAGGAGTAATTAATGTGTATCATTTCCCTCAAGTAATGGGAATATAGCTTTCCTATTAGTCAACACATGATTCATCTCTCTTACCTTTTAGATTAAGTTCAACTATTGTTTGTTGGAAGCATATTATTCAATAATTTATCAATTTAGGTCAAGTCTATTAATGAGATAGACCTAAAACTCCTCAACGTTCTTAGCATACATTGACATGCTTTGGCACACACTAACATTCCTTGGCATCTCACATGTCTTGGAACATCTTTGTACCTAGAACATATTTCCATGACTAGGATGGGAAAATACATATTGGCATGCCCTAGTACAACATAGCACTCCCCTAGCATTTGTTTTCATGCCCTGTAGTCCCTATCATGCCCTGGAACACCTTAGCATGCATTGGCATACATTAGCACTCGAAACACATTGGAACATGGCATGTATTGGAACCTATTGTTAGTGTTCCTAGCATGCCCCTTTTGAAAAGGGTAAAGTCCTAACTTATTAACCCTTTTGTGTGTTCATTTCCTTATATTTTAGCTTAGTTATTCCTTTTGTTTCCTTTACACTCTTTGACACATGTTGGCACACCCTAGCACCCTACACATCCTAGCATGCCTTAGCACTTAGCATGTCTTGGGATGCCTTGGAACTATTTGGCACATGTTAGCACACCCTAGAACTCCCTAGCCCACTTTGACGCTTCTTGATATGCCCTGGTATTCCCTAAGATGCCTTATGACCTAGCATACCTTGTCACTCCTTCCTTGAGATGTCTAGCACTTATTGACACTCCCATTCATTTTTACATAGTGCTCCCTTCTGTTTCTATAATACTCCTTAACACTCCTTGGTATGCGTTGGCGCTCTCTGGCACACCTTAGCACTCTTTAACATGCCCTCTCACTCCATAGCATCTATAACACTCCTTGACACACATTATCACTTGGTATGTGTTGGGATGTCTTAGAATTTTCGAATGCGTTGATATTTCTTGGTATGCTTTGGAATGTTTTGTCATGGTTTGGCATGGTTAAATATTAAAGTTATTTGACATGAATTATTGGAAAGTTGGAGAGAAGTAACCGAGGAAGATTTCGCACATAGAATGCACTAACACTTGGCACCTGGAATGTATTGGCATGTATTGGCTATCAAAAACATGCCTTTAGGGGTGGTTTCGATTGTGTGATATTTCCAAAACCTCCTCTAAAAATGTTTTTAGGGATTTAGGCACAGTTTTTTAAATTCCCCCCGAAAGTCATGAAAAATTGAACCTTTTTTTTCGTTTGGGGGGGGGGGGGGGGTTTCTAGAAACCATCTATATAAGTGTTTTCTCATGGCTTTTGGAGCAGTTTTTTAAATTATTGCCCCTAAATATATTTTACATGGCAGTTTTTGTACACCACCCCCCCCACCATAGAAAGTCATGACAATTGAACTTTGGTGTTGGGAGGGGGGGGGGGGGGGGGGGGGTTCTAAAATTTCCTCTAAAAGTGTTTTCTCATGAATTTCTATTTTAGGGTGGCATGTTTAAATGATTTCTCCTAAATATATTTTTAATCACGCTTTTTAAATCCCACCCCCCAAAAGTTATTAAAATTGAACCTTTTTTTGTGGTGAGGGGTTTCTAACAACCACCTCTAAAAGTATTTTGTCATGAATTTCTTTTTGGGGTGGGCGAGGGTTAAATGACTACCCCCTAATACATTTTTTATGTTGTTTTCTGACAATCCCCCTAAAATTCATCAGAATTTAACATTTGGGGACAATTTTTGAAACCCCCCCAAAAAAAATCAAGAGAATTGAACATCTGGAGCTAATCATTTAAAAATCACCTCCAAAAGTTCAAATATCATGACTTTTGGGGGTGTGAGGTGTCTAAAAACAGATCCAAAAGTTCAATTCTTGTGACTTTCAAGGGGGTTTGTTTGACAACCCATAAGCCCTTAACCCATAACCACTGAATTCCCTATCCCCTTAGCCCCCAAGTCATAATCTCTAAACCCCTACACTCATAACTCATAACCCATTAACACCTTGATCTTTTAACCCTAAGCTGCTAACCCCTGGCTTATAATTCTTGAACCACCCTTCAAATTCATGACACTGTAACTTTTGCAGGCAATCTTGGACAACCACCTCGCCCCCCCACCCACACAAAGCCATTGGAATTGAACTTTTAGAGGGAGTTGTTAAATGACCACCTCAAAATATTCAATTCTCATGAATTTTTAGGGAGGGGGGTATTTTGGTGTATTGAAATCGGAAATAATACATAAGGATAGAATGGATGGGTAGAAGTAAGAGGTTCAAGCATGGCATATTGAGGTCTATAATACTAGCATTAGTGAATGAGAGGGGGTCGTAGGACCTCATGGCATAGGGGCTAGGGAACCTAAAGGGAAGGCAATGAAAGAAATTGATAAGGGAACCCCCAATAGTTGTGATAAGGGGATTAAGGGCCCCATTCTCATAACCCATATGTCATTAACTCATAACCACTATATACCTTATCCCCTTAACCCTAAAGCCATAATCCCTTAACCTCTATACTCATAACTCATAACCCATTAAATCATTTATCCCTTAAAACCTAAGCCATTAACCCTAGAACCCTTAATGCCCAACTTAGAATCATTGGACCCCCTAATCACTAACCCTTACCATCTTAACACCCTCACCCTTAACCCTTAACCTCTAAACCCCATAACCTTGTAACCCACTAGCACCTAAATCCCATAACTCTTAAGCACTTAACCCCTAAATACCCTAACCCATAAACCCTTCATGCTTAACCCTTAACTCTTGAATCCATTAACAACTAAACCATTAACCTCTAACCCCAAAACATCCTACACCTCAACTCCTTTTTCCTTAACTCCCTAACCTATAAACACCCAAAGCCATAACCCTTTACCCTTTACCCTTAACCCCTTAATTCCTGGAACCCCCAGGCCTTTCTCCTAAATCGTAGGTGCTTTGACACTAATACTCCTATTCATATTAGGTTTTTGTTCAATAATCACTCCAAATACATCCTCCAAGCACTACTAAGGTCTAAGGAAAAGAGCCACAAGGTCCCCAAATATGATCTTAGTATTTTCATGGTTCCATTTCTATTATCTTAGAACAATACCCATCTCCATGTGTGCCAAAATAAAGTTCAAGTTTTAGAAGTATGCTTTGACTATAATCTAATAATAATCCTTAGATCACTGAGAAATTATAACAACCCTCTGACAACCTTCATCTTTTCATTTGAAGCAATTTTAGTTTTTCATCCTAAGGAAATTTTTGAAAAGGTCAAAAGAAGGTTTGGAAATGTTTTAAAGTATGTCACAAATAAAGACCATACTTCAAAGGGAAAAACGTCTCAGAATTCAATAACAGAATTTAGGCTACCTCAAATACTGAATTCACAAATTTGAAAGAAAATCGCGGTAAATCACTTCAAAGGGTCAAAGGTAGATGTTCATCTAGGTGAAAAAAATAGTTATCATCTCAAGAAGAAGTCAAAAGGAAATATGAAATACAAAGTTTGTCTAAAGTCTAGTAGAATGTTAAAGTACCAAAAGCACTTGTCATTTCACATATTGATGATAATGTTGCAAGTTCAAGTTGTTCCTCAAGATTGAAGGTCTATAATTTGAACTGGCATTGTTCAAGCACAAGTCTCCTTCTTCCTAAACAACATCCATGAATTCAAATTATGACACAAGGCTTGGACCTATTGCTCATGTGAATAGACCTAGAAAGAGTTAGTTACAAACTTCTTAGGAACAAAATTGAAAGGAATTCTTATGAACGAGATTAAAGAGTTGACTTGAGCCACCATGATGAGAGGTATGAATTTATTATGTGCATATCTCCTTACAATAGCCCGGGGAAGTTATATTATGGTACACTAAAAGGAAAAATGGATAAGAATTAAGGTTGGATAGGCAAGATTGAAGAGGTATGTATAATCTCTTGCTATCATATCTCAAGAACTAGGCATATATTCAAGTCCATTCCAATTTATCTTGCAATTAATGAATATTAAGTTCATGTAAATCTTATAAGTGTATTTTGCATGTTAAAATGCATGAGTCTTTGGTCTTGAGGACAAAGACATAATCAATATGTCAACTTTTATGTAGGCTAAATTTTTTATAATCTCCATCTCATACATAGAAGGCTTTCTATGGTATTACTCGGGGAAAATTTTAGGGGCTAATATTCACAGGTTGGCTAATTTTCTATACTTTTTCCAAAAAACAAATTGCCAATTTCCATTTTTTTCTTAAAATAATTTCCCAAGTTTTATAGTATGAAATTATTTTACCTTAAAAATCACGAAGATCTTATATAGGCTAATATAATATAATTAGCAATTTAAATATTTTTACAAAAATGTCTTTAAGCCTTTTACAATTTTTTATTAGAGATTACTAAGATTCCCTAAGGTTTCTAAACTTTCAAATAGATATCCATCCTTCAAATTTTCCTTGGTATTTCTAGGTTGTAGCTAACAATTTAGCATACATGTAGAACATTAAATTTGAAAGGTGACAATTCTTGAAGACTTTGGATATTGAAGCATCTAGGTTTTGTAAACCTTAGCTAAGTTCTGAATGAGAAAAAATCCTAGGGACAATTGTTTTTATAGAAAGAAGAAAACCTAGTTTTTTCAAGAAGGATATGACACCTTGCCGATGCTAAGCATATGACTATAATATCATTGGCAAGTTGCTAAGGTCTTTGTGCTAAACATATGAAGAGAAAAATAGTCATTAATATTTTGTATGCTTTCACAATGTTTCAAATTATTTAATTGGTTTTGGGTATATCCATGATTTTCTCTCTAGATGTTAATGCAACTGTTTCTTACGCAACTTCCCTACGACATTTCCTTTGCAACATTTGGTTCAATTACTAGTTATGTTATCACTTCAAAATGTTCATATGAAATTATATTATGTCATGTGGACATGAAATTATTTATTTATGATTGAGAATGACTATTGTAAGGTTGGGATTATGGATGTTTTATAATGATTTTAATTAAAACTAAACAAAAATGCCTATTCATTCTTTTTAATTTAGCCAAAAATATTTTTGTATTAGAGAATACTTATTTTTGTTTCAAGAATGACACATGTCAACTCCATGTTGAGCATGAAGGGAATCACACATTTGTCTCATACTAGGTTGTAAAATGTTTCATAATAATCTAAGTCTTAAATTAAAACAAAGAATAAGTCTTCCTTAAATGAATAAAATCCCATTAAATATGTTTCATATGTCAGTGAAAGGGTGTTCCCACTACACTATTAAACGTAAATTATACAATATCATCATGATGACTCAATTAAATTATGAGAAGATTAAAATTAAAAGGAATGAGTGTACTACAATGCCCTATCAACACACAAATAGTATTATTTTTGGTATGTAAGAATCAATATACAAATATATTTTTATTGTGGATCATAATTATCTTCGTGATTTAAAGGTTCTTCTTTTAGTGGTGTTTTGACCTGAACTGTTAACGATGAATCTAGGGCAGGATTTCTCCCCTATTATTGTTACTAGTGTAACACCCCACATTGTAAGTAAATAATTAATCATTTGATGGTTACCATATCTAGTGAATTTACTAGGATGAAACAAACTTATTATAGTTGCAAATGATTTTTAAGTTTATAAATAAAGCTATTGATTTTATTTTCGAAATTATATTCACTAACACCAGAGTAGAGGATAAAACTTGCCATAATCTGGGAAGAATCTTGATATAATGACATCTCGGTGGGAGATAGAGACCGGAAGTAAAAGAGATGCAAGGAGAAATGAATGCTTTTGCTTTTAGGAAAAAGAGTTAAAAAGCCTAGGCTAAGGGGAAGCAGAATTCCCGAAGGGAGGACACTGGCAAGGAAAAAATCTGTGAGAATGATAATGTTAAATAAACATTATCAAGGCTCAGTAGAGGGTATTGCAGCCTAGAAAGTTATCATAGCTCAAGGGGAATCAAAGGTGATTCATGGTTGGGAGGTTTGGTGTAGCTAACCATTGATTTATGCATAAGAGTATTGGTGAGAAAATCCTGTACCCATCAAGAATCTTGATTAATTTATAATAATGAAGTATAATGGAAACATTGTATAGATTAGAAATAGTGTACATATAGTTTTGTTATGGTCCTTAAATGCGTAAATTTTATTTTATTTAGCCGGTGGTTTTTCTTATCCTTTATGTCTATATGATTTTTTAATCAAACGAAAATTTTGTTACAATGAAAACAGAGGGCATGGATAGTAGCACTGCTAGATCAAACAAGTAAAACCATATGTGGAGTAGTACAATCAGAACACATGCATGGCTATAAATAGAGTGCATGCATTGCAACACGGATGGATCAACCAAGTGAAACAATATGTGGAATAGTACAATCAGAACACATGCATGGATGTAATGATAGGATGAATATGTAGAAAATCATTTGTCACATGGTGAAAGTAGAACACATATGCATGATCCTGCTAATAAACAAATAAGCAAGTTGTGCTTAATAATAAGGATGAATATTTAAAATCATCTATCTTTGGTGTAGACAGAACATAGGTATAACAATACAATTCAATGAGTTAGCAAAACTATTCTTCGACAAGAACTATGGAGTAGCAGTATCGACTCACTAGACATAACATCGATACTAAGGGAATGTAAGGTTAAGCCTAAATATGAAACCATATTAACCATTATGGATGCATGCAATGACACATATTTATGATAAGCTTCTATAATTTAATGGAAGTATATAATCACCTAAGATCATAATAATCCAATACAAAGGATATGTACAATTAGTCTTGTACTAAACCACATTAAATCTTAAGGCTACATGCTTATACGAAAGCAGAGTGGAATAAGGTGGGTACACTTCAACAATATAGCTATATATGCCAGAGCTACAATGACCCTAGAAAAGTATTGACCTGAACTAGACGACGAAGAAGGGCCATTCTAGTGCACTCAATGTGCATTGAAAGTAAGCTAACAACATAGAGTAATACAAATTTGATATATAGAGTAGAAAAAGAGTAATGACTAAGTCCAAAACTATTGTAATAGAAATAAGGCAATTTTTTAAGGACAATAGACTTAACTGGAAAAATAAAAGGAACCCTGGAAATATAATAACCCACAATATCAAGAGTTGCAGAATAAAGTACAACAAGGGAACAAAATTGGTAATGGGATTAATCCTCAAGAATTGATCCCCTACCAAGGTAGATGGGTAATTTCCAACGTTACCCCTCTAAAACAGATAATTTTTCACGAGTAGCATAAGGAGCCATATGATGGCCACCCCGGGTACCAAAAAATGTTAACTTCTTTACGAAAATATTTTTTCTGGGTCGGAACCAAAAAATAGGTAGCAGACTACTTAGAAAAATTCCTGCAATTCTTGCAACTGAAAGTAGAACATCAACATTTGGCAGGCCTATTGAATTGATTACCCATTCTGAAATGGAAGTGGGAAGTGATTTTTATGGATTTCATAACTAGACTACCAAGGACTGAATACTAGCACGATTCCATTATTGTGGTAGTAGATGTACTAACAATGGAAACACATTTTATCTCTGTGCAATCTACCTTTGGAACAAGACAAATTGCAAATATCTTCATGAAAGATATATTTAGACTACATGGTATACCAAAAATGATCATATCATATCGGGATACAAAGTTCACCTCAAATTTCTGGAAATCATTATTTGAAAATTTTGGTACTAAACTAAACTTCAGTACTGCGTACATTAGTAGACAGATGGGAAAACTGAAAGAGCGAATCAAATATGGGAAGACTTGATTCGAATGTATGTAATGGACAAACCCGCAAAATGGGAATACTTTCTGCATCTAGCCAAGTTCGCCTATAACAACAGTTATTAGGCTTCCATCAAAATAAGCCCCTTTGAAGCTCTTTATGGAAGAAAATTCCATACCCCTCTCAATGGGAGTCAATCAGAGGATAGATTGGTCCTTGGACCCGAGGTCTTGGGTGAAATGGAAGAAGTAATGTAGAAAATTCAACAAAACATTAAAAACGCTCAAGATCGTCAAAATCATTATGTAGATAAGAAAAGGACTCCTAACAAAATTCAAATTGGGGAGCATGTGTATTTTAGAACCAAAACTCACAAAAGTACTTTGAGTATTGGTAGTTGCGCTAAACTCGCACCACGGTCTTATGGGTTGTTTGAAGTAATAGACTGAACAGGTCGAGTAACATATCAATTGGCTCTACCTACTCATGTTAAATTACATAATGTATTTAATGTATCATTATTAAAAAAATATGTGCATGACAACTCTCATGTAATTGACTGGCATCTCTTATAGGTGGAGCCTGAAGGATACTTCTTTCCTGAACCAATCTTCATTTTGGAGTAGAGGGAAACCATACTTCGGAATTGGGTCATTTCTCAAATTAAAGTGTAGTGGAGGCACTTTACTACAGAGGAGGCAACCTGGGAAAAAGAAGATGTCATGAAGGAAACGTATCCATAATTTTTTTCTTATGAATAATAACACCAAGGACAGTGTTAAGTTTGAAGGGGGGAATGATGTAACACCCCCCACTGTAAGTAAACAATTAGTTGCTTGATGGTTACCATCTTTAGTGACTTTACTAGGATGAAGCAAACTTATTATAGTTAGAAAGGATGTTTAAGTTTATAAATAAGGTTGTTGATTTTATTCTAGAAATTATCTTGGCTGACACCAGAGTAGAGGATGAAACTTGCCAGAATTTGAGAAGAATAAAATTCACTTCGATTTTCCTAAAATTAAATAATATATATATATGGATATATATGACATCTTGGTGGGAGATAAAGACGGGGAATAAAAGAGTTTCAAGGAGAAAAGGAAGCTTTTTCTTGTAGAAAAAAAAAATTAAAAATCCTAGGCTAAGGGGAAACAAAACCCCCGAAGGTAGGACATTGCCAAGGAAAAGAATTGTGAGGATGATAATGTTAAATAAAAATTATCAAGGCTCCGTAGAGGATACTGAGGTCTGGAAAGTTATCATAGCTCAAGGGGAATCAAAAGTGATTCATGGTTGGGACATCTGGTGTGGATAACCATTGATTGCTGCATAAGTGCACTGGTCAGAAAATCCTGTACCCATCAAGAATCTCGATTAATTTATAATCACTAAGTATACTCAAAACATTGTATAGATTAGAACTAGTGTAGATTTAGTTTTGTTCTAGTCCTTAAATGCATAAATTTTATTTTATAACTGTGTGAAGAAATGTTGTAGAAACTCAGGTGAGGTAAATACGTTATTCTTGTTATATGAATACTATTATGAATTAGGAAAGCGAGATTAGTATGAATGATTTATATCCTAAGTTAACCATTCTTTATAGTGATATATGGTATATGGAAAAATCATAGCATACTGTTTTCAAGACGGAAAGTAATCAAAAGGATTTAAAAGGAAATTAATGCATGTCACACTTAAGTAGTATTCCAAAAGAATTTATCCGGTGGTTTTTCTTATCCTTTATGTTTATATGAGTTTTTAATCAAAAGGAAATTTTGTTACAATGCAAACAGATGGCATGCATAGTAGCACTGATAGATCAAACAAGTAAAACCATATGTCAAGTAGTACAATTAGAACACATGCATGGCTATAAATAGAGTGCATGCATAGAAACATGGATGGGTCACATAGAAAATTTTAGGGGCGAATGTTCGCCCTTTGGCGAAATTAAGGGGTTTTAAATTTTTAGTGGGCGAATATTTTGTATCATAGTACATTTTTACAAATCACCTCAAATAGCCCACCTTATTTTAAGGGAGAGGGTAAAAAAGGTAAATTTAGCCCTTGAAATTAGGAGTTACAACCTTCCATTCACCCATTTTCAAGAATAAGTTTTATTTAAGTGAATCCATTCACCCATTTTCAAGAATAGGTTTTATTTAAGTGAATCCTATGGGCCAAAGGCCCAAATACCATATTTATAAAAGAGGTTTGGTAAATTAATAAAAATATAAATAAATGAGAAGTATGGTAAATAAATAAAACATTTTTTATATTTACTCCATAAGTCACCTTATATACATGAAAGGGTGTAAACAAATAAAAATATAAGTAAAGTAGAGGTATGGTAAATAAATAAAACATCTTTTTATACTTATTCAAAAGGTATTGTAAATAAATAAAAATACAAATAAACTAGACGCATGGTAAATAAATAAAACCTCTTTTTATATTTAGTCCATAACCCTCGTTCTATTTATGAAGGCTCAAGAAGGAGGTTTTATTTAAGTGAATCCTATGGGCCAAATACCATATTTGTAAAAGAGGTATGGTAAATTAATAAAAATATAAATGAACGAGAGGTATGGTAAACAAATAAAACATTTTTTTGTATTTACTCCATAAGTCACCTTATATTTACGAACACTCAAAAAATGTGTTATATTTAGGTGAAACCTATGGGAAAAATACTATGGGACAAATATCATGGACTAGATTGTTATTAATTCCATTCAAAAAAACATTATTAACCCTAATATTAGTATTAATAAAAATAAAAATGGCACATGGTATTGACCCATGGTATTCACCTGGAATGTAGCCTATTTAAATGGGGGAATTAAACCAGCATAGATCCATCTTTGCTCTAGATCTACTAACCCCCGAGAGGTATCAAATATCGTGATATGCAAAATAGCATAGAGTGAAAAAATATTTGATCCGATCAAGAGTAAACATGGATGTTGTAATTTAATGTATGTTAAACATTTTAGCTTGGTTAAAATAAAAAATAAAATAAAAATCAACTATTAATTTTATTAATTTTTATAAATTACTAATAGTAATTTTTAAGCTCCAGGTTTATGATAACCCACGGTATTGACCCATGGTAATACCATGGTATTCATGTGAGCATAGACTATTTAAAGGGGAAATTCTATCATCTTAGATCCATCTTAATTCTGGGTCTACAAAGTGCTCAGAGGGATAAATAGATTTCATCCCCCTAAGAGTGGTAGATATGGAGTTAAGATGGATATAGGTTGGTTTTTATGATATTAAATAGACTTAGCAAATTATATTGTAAGAACATCTTAAGGTGAATGGTTAAAGCATAAACATTGGACAAGTATATTTGTATACTTTTGTTTTAAACTGAAACAAATCCAGGGCTAAAAGGAATGGATTGATTGCACTAGTCATCCTTCTATAACTTTCCAACATATGCTGAAGTAAACAGATTGTAATTTGGGTAATTTTTCTAATTGCAAATAGGAACATACTTGTGTATTGGCAGGGTGGTTACGAGGTCCCTAGAAGTGATGAATTTGAATTTTTCTTGGTTTTATATATAGTATTAGGTTTTTTCTCATGCTTTCTGTGAATGGCACGGGTGAATTTTATCCTACACCCTCTAGGTTATCGATATGTAATTTCAGTAATTTTGATTTAAAAAGATATTTTAAAGAAATGCAATGATTTCATTTGTGTATTCAATAAACACAAGATTTTATAATTGAGTAAAATATTCGCCATCCCTGGTGATAGATTCGCCAAAAAATTATATATACATATCATATTATTGATAAAATCGCCTTCCATTTTTCCTATATACCATGGAGATTCGCCCATTTATTATACATGTAAATTTAGGGGGGGGGTTCTTAAAATTTTCCCTAATGGGTCAACCAAGTAAAACCATATGTCGAATAGTACAATCAGAAGACATGCATGGATATAATGATAGGATGAATATGTAGAAAATCATTTGTCACATGGTGCAAGTAGAACACATACGCATGACCCTGCTAATAAACAAATAAGAAAGTTATGCTTAATAATAGGGATGAATATGTCAAATCCTCTATCTTTAGTGCAGGCATAACATAGGTATAACAATACAATTCAATGAGTCAACAAAACTATTCTTCGAAAAGAACTATGGAGTACCAATATCGACTCACTGAAGATAACAACATTACTAAGGGCATGTAAGGTTAAGAATAAATAGGAAACCATATTAACCATTATGGATGCATGCAAGGAAAAAGATTTATGATAAGCTTCTACAATTTAATGGTAGTATATAATCCTCTAAAATCATAATAATCCAATACAGAGGATATGTACTTCTAGTCTCGTAGGAAACCACATCAAATATTAAGGTTAGATGCTTGTAGGGAACCAGAGTATAATAGGGTGGGTACACTTTGACAACAAAACTTTGTATGTGTGAGATACAATGACCCTAGAGCAGTATCGACCAGAACTAAATGAAGGAGAAGGGCCATTCTAGTGCACTCAGTGCACATCGAAAGTAAACTATTAGCAAAGAGTAATACAAATTTAATATATAGATTCGGAAAAGAGTAATGACTAAGTCCAAAACTAATGTAACAAAAATAAGGCAATTTTGTAAGGACAATAGACTTAACTGGAAAAATAAAAGGAACCTTGGGAATATAATAACTAGTACATGCCTCAAAACTGAGAATGAGGATGCAAATCCTTCTACCATCATTCTCAATACTAAAGTACATGAAGTATAATGAGAAAATCTTGTCAGCCTTTGAAAATAATTAAAAATACAAAACTGCATTTAAACTAAACATATCGCTTTACCATTAAAAGGTAAAAGCATGTTAATGTGTATCACTTTTTCCCTTTTTGTGGCAAAGAAGTTTTATAAAAATAAATGGAGTTGGAATGTTTACTCTTAAAATTACAAAATCATCAAAAACTACGTGGTGGTAAAAGAAGACAAAACATGTCAATTTAAATTCAATTTCATGTCATATTTTTTCTAAAATTTAATATCTAATTTTTATCTAATTTATTCATTTTCTTTAAAAGGTATCATTAATATTTTACATAAATTTTTAAGTAGTGACAAAACCGCGACCCCCCATTTCTCTATTGATTTATGTTTTTTAATTCCAATTTCTTTAAGAGATGTGTTGTAAACATTCTAAAGATTGCTAAACAAATTTAAAAATAAAAAATAAGCATATTTTTTAATTATTATAAAAATACTAGTAAAAATGATCATATTTTCGTATATATAAAACCGCGACCCAAGAAACTACCCTTTCAAGTTTATAAAATCAATTTTTTTTAAAGAAATTTGAAAATGACATATAACAAAATGTTAAAATTATTTTTTGAAAATTTTTAAAATATATTTTTTATTTTTTATAATAAAATTTTTAATTATGATTATAATAACGTATTTTATATTATTCAAAATATAATATAGAAAATTATTTGTTTAGAAATTCTACTTCTATTTTTATATATATTTTTAAAGAGTTTTAGCATTTCATTTAACTTTACATAAAGTTATTTATATTTTGTGAGTGATTAACCATAGCTTTTACCAATATTTACTATGAGTTGACTTATTTGCAAATTTAGTATTTACTTTTTATAACATTATTTATATTTTCTAAACCCAATAAATAGGTTCACTATAGCTTTTACCAAAATTTATTGTGAGTTAGCTTTGTTACAAATTTAGCATTTATTTTTTATAATTAACAAGTATGAAACTCAACTCATTTAATTGATATTTTTATATTATTTTTTTTTTATCTTTTTTCATTTGAGTACTTTTTTGCTTTTGCCATATAATGAGACACATTAACATGGAAAAAAATAAATTAGTGATACACTAATAGGATTCCACAGTCTTGTTTCTTGCCAAACTTAATAACGGAGGGCATAACCGACTCGGCTGGTGTGACCTCCAAAACATCATACGTATGGACAGAGTCGTAGACTAATAAATGAGACACATACTAGGACTATAGGTTAAACAAAGCCCTAAAATAATAAGTAGCAAATGCAATAAAATAGTTATGTAGAAGGCTTTATATCTACGCCCTAACAAGGGTCAGTAGACACCTAGGAGTCTCGGGTTTGTGACCTAGAATGCCTAAGCAAGAGTGAAGGTATTTCTTTGAGCTGACGAGAAACCGAAATGAATAATCACTCATACTCAATGAATTGAGAGTGAGAGGGATAGAGTTACAAGCGGTAAGCCCCATGGGGGGGAATGGGAGGAGAGTCCAAGAAGCCACCAACCTGGAATGAGATGACAAACGACAAATGAGGTGTGTCTAGTTTGGCTGAAAAGGTGTGAACAAACCCAATCACCAGTGAAGCTTACCTGAACCATCATTAAAAATACCCAATTATAACAAAGTAAAATGCATGCAACTTTGCTAAACAACGAGGAAAACAGAGAAGGGAACTAAAAGGGACTTACCCATCGAAGCGTAAGAGGACAGAGAAGCATCCCACACCTGCACAAAAGACCAATATCATGAGACATGGTATAGGTCAGGGGAAACCCCAACTCAGAAATACAGAACAACACAAGAGATCTCGTGAGATATCTTACCTACATACCGAGGAGCACCCTCGTGCCAAGGGAAATGACAACCACTAAAACTTCTTAAGTTTTCCCTGCACCAAAGCCACATAAAATCATTAATTTTAGATCAATAATAGAGCTCATCAGAAATAAAGATAGATAGTTTCTGAAATGAATAAAACAGAGTACTATAAATCACACAAACACTGGAGCCAAGCCGAAGCCAGTTTCACTGGAGTTTGGAGCCCTTTCTTTGAAGGGTGTGCTAGTGGGCACAATAATGTGAGAACACCAAATATTAACACCAGAAGTCGTTGTGACTACTATGGCGGCCAAGATTTAACCTCTTACCTCTCTCTGTTCCAGTCTCCAAAAGAACTGAAGTGGAAACCTTAGTAGAGGAGGGAAATCAAAACGTGACTAGGGTTAGGTTAGTGAAATCATAACCGTAGATCAGCAAGGAGGGGATCTCCATCCCTCATCCCATATCAAAACCATAATGCTCAAGATGCGTGTCCACCTAATCGATACATGAATCCAGCTGTTGGGAACTGAAGGGTTTTACACATGATGAATAGGTAGGTACCAGGTGTACTATCCTTGCCAGCTGGTGGAACGAATGGGCGTGAGCTACCATCTCACCTAAGGAATTAAAGATCAGTGTGTCATCTAATCAGGGTGATGGTGAGCAAGTGGATGGGTTGGTACAGTGGGTATGGGAAGAGGGGTGAGGGTAGCTAGGGAGATAGTGGGGTTCAGTTAAGGGTCGGAGTAAGGGTTAATCACTCGAATTATACAAGACGTATTCATATAAAAGAAAAGAAAAACCACAATGTAATCAAGCGTTCCACTATACTAACAAAAATTTATATCATGAAACAACCTTTTGCACCATACATGGGATGCCTACATCGATATTAAAAACCATTGCTAACCAAGGGAAATTTAACTTATGTAAACAATAGTTGAATATAGTATGAAACCACAAAAGTGAGTGGAAAGAAAAAAAATGGGGGTATTATTTAGGTTTGTTACAACTAGGATGCCCATGTTATGGCAACAAATATTTGGAGTCCCCATAGCGTTGGTTCATGGGAGGCATCCATAAAAACATTTATTTTGGATTATTTTTTTTAAATATTGTAATTTCATAGTCAATCTACACCATTCATCATTAACTCAGAGACGTGATGTTGGATTATATGTTAGGGTTTTTCTTCCTAGAAAAAAATCCCTTTTATGATGAAATTTTATTCTAACTATATATATTAATTCAATTATAATTAAGAGAACCAATATATATGTGTCTCCTTTATATTGTTTCATTTTATATTTTATTTTAACATTCATTATAATTTTATTACATTATGATTTTATTCCTAACCAATATACTAACAAATATACTAAAGTACATAATAGTTCTTAAGTATCAAATTGCATTATAATTTTATTCTAACAAATATGCTAAAGTACATAATAATTCTTAGTATCAAAGAGTCTAAAGATATATCGACCTCATCAACGAGAGAGAGAAAGAAAGAAAGAAAAGAAAAGAAAACTTCGAAGTCTTATCATCAAAAAAATAACTCATCGCCTTTAAAAAGGAAAAGATATGATATAGTAATTGATATAGAACAAAGCATATTCATAAAACCATCACTATATAATATTTATATTTAAGATGTGCAATATTAGTAAATCATATACTTTATTGGGAAAAAATATTATTCACTTGTATGTATACACTTAATAATGAAAATATACATATTTTTATAATAAATAATTATTATTTAATAAAAGTTAAATCATCCAATAAAAAAACTCATTTCACTATAATCACAATCTATAATAAAAAATGAAATAACAACATATAACTAAATTTGTTATTACCTTTTATTTAAAGAAATAATATTAAATTTTAAAAGACAATCTCAAAACACTTATGGAGCCACTCATAACATTGATAATGAAAATTAATGAGAACGCTACATTTAAAACACATCATGTCCTTGAGAATAAAGATAACGTGAGGGGTATGTCATGAGGCAATTTGAAGTAGTTAACAGAAGGGTGAGTAACAACCGATTATATGAAAGCACTCACAACGATTTGGCTAGGTTATAATCTTTTAAATGAGAAGTATATCATGGTTATTGTAATGAAAGGATTATATGAAAGCAGTCACAATGATTTGGTTAGGTTATAATTTTTGAAATGAGAGGTATATCATGGTAATTATAATGAAAGGATGCACTCACAATGATTTAGTTGGTTATTTTATAAATCAGAGGTGTTATTTCTAGATAAGTGATCAAAATAATTTTACAATTATCTTATAAAATATTATAATTTTATAGTAAATTTAAATTATTTATCATTAAATTATAGATTTGATGTTGAATTATATGTTACAATTTTGTTTTAAAAAAAAAAACCTCTTTATGAAGAAATTTTATTTCAGTTACATATTGTTAAAATACAATTATAATTGAAAAAACCACATATATTGATATCTTTTTATATTATTTTATTTTAATATTCATTATAATTTTATTCTAACTAATATACTAAAATACCATAAAGAATCCAAAAATATATTAACCTCAATTTCAAGAGGGAATTTTTTTTTTTAATTAATTTCAAAGTCTTATTATCTGGCATAACTATCTCCTTTAAAGAGAGAATGAATATGATATAATTTTATTCCTAACCAATATAGTAAAATACCATCAAAAAAATCCAAAGATATATTAACCTCAGTTTCAACAAGGAAAAAAAATTAATTAATTTCAGTCTTATCATCAAAGCATAACTATCTCATTTAAGGAGGGAAAGGATACGATAAGGTGATTATTATGTAACAAATGATAGTCATAAAAAGATCACTATATAAAATTTATATTTAAGATGTGCAATATTGATAGGTCATATATTTTATTTAAAAAATTGCTATTTATCTGTATTTATATATAAATACAAATAAAATATTTGTATAATAAATAATTATTATTTAATAAAAACTAAATCATTTTATAAAATAAATTCATTTCACTATAACCACACCAACAAAATATAATTACATTTATAATTACCTCTTACTTAAAGAAATACTATCAAATTTTAAAATACCATGTCAAAACAATAAAATATGATTACCTCTTACTTAAAAAAATACTATCAAATTTTAAAATACCATGTCAAAACACTTATGGAGCCACTCATAATCTTTATGACGAAAAATAATGAGAACGCTACATTTAAAACACAACATTAAAGATAAGGTGAAAGGTATGTCATCAGCCAATTTCAAGTAGTTCATATAGGATAAGTAACAACAGTTTATACGAAAGCACTCATCAATTTTGTTAGGTTATAATTTTTTAAATGAGAGGTATATCATGGTTATTGTAATGAAAGAAAGATATTTCCATATAATTGATACATAAGATACATAAGGTATTTGTGCTAATTGATACCTAATGTGTTTGTGTGAGTTGTTTTGAAAGCATATTTTATAGTTTAAAATGTGTTAGTTATTTTGAGAAGCATAATTTATAGTTTAAAATGAAGGTGATGTGTAGTTATGTTTGAAATTATGTTAATTAGTATTTTTTAAATAATAATAAAATATAAATGTATTATAATAAAAGATAATAATATATATATATATATATATATGTTTTATTAATTTTATTATGTTTGATAGATTACTTTATATTATAATTTAATATGAAAAAATATAGAAATAAATTTTTTATTTTTATTCTAAATTATAAATACAATATTTTAATATTGTATAGAATAATATAATTTTATAATAAAAGTGATTCGTACGTCAAATAAATTTAATTCCTCACATCAAATATAAATATTAGATTTAAATTAATAATTAAAATAAATTCATTAAATTTAATTTCTCACACCAAATATAAATATTAGATTCGGATTAATAATTAAAATAAATTCATACTTATATACAAATTACCATTTTAAATGACGTAATGAGAATTAACCTTCTAAATAAGTTAATGAAATTTTTGGAATAGGGAAGCCCAAATGAATTGGCATTTAAACTGTTTTTAAATGTCCATTATAGAAATTATAAAATTTTCGTTATATTCAAACATTGGGTCATAGTTGGTGAATTCTTAACCGAAAGAAACATATGTTTAAAAGAATTACACCGAGTCAAAGAAGGTCGAGATAGCTTGAGTTTCTGTTTTTAATAGAATGTAGATTAGAAGTAAATACAATGTTTACTTGCCAATGGATTGTTAATTGAAGAAACAAAATATCTAAAGTTGCAATGTTCCTACTCAATATATTTGAAAATAGTTTTTTTAAATAATAAGAATTTTAATATATATGTAATATAATATAAAATGAGGTAGCTATCACAATACTTTTAAGTATTTTTGAAATGATTTTTTTTATAAATTTTATATCATAAAATTATTCAGGCCCTGCATTTTAAATTTCTTAATAATAAATTTAATCTATGGTTATGATTTTATAAAAAGTATATAAAACACCAGCCATGATATTACATGTTTAAGTGTCTTCCAAAAACATATTCTTTTATATAAATTTTGTATCATAGAATTATTCAAATTATGTATTAATATGTATTAAGATATTTTAATCAGAAAGTTAACTTAAAGTAAGAAGTTGTCACAAACTTATTCCCCGAAATACCTGCTATATTTTATTGATCAAGAAATAAAAGTCGCTTTCATACATTTTGAGGGTTTATAAATTATTTTTGCTCGCTGGTGAATGGACTCCCTTTACAATTACGTCGACTGGTGAATGGATAGAAAGGTATCCACCAGTGCTTAACATAGATTATCTAAGTCGTACATTCACAACAAGAAAGTATCTTATTCAATGACACTCCATTAGCGTTACTTCTCACTTGAAAACTACCCTTCAGAAGTTTAAGGCTAAATGACAGTAGAGAGTTAGAAATCCGACAATCATGCCTGTCAACAAAAAATAATCATATCCATTTTACCTTGAGAAAATTCAATTTACATACCATCTACATAGAAAATTCCTCAGCCGAAAATGACCATACACATCTTTCCCCAACAAAAAATAAATATATCCATCTAAATAAATACCAATATGCACATGGCAATGGAGCACCAAGTGCTTCAATTTACGACATACACATGGGAATGGAGCACCAAGTTCGTTGACTTTGGCAGACGAGGGTTACGGCTTTGTCAATGAAGACGCGTTGTATATCGTCAAGGTCAAGAATCCTTCTCCTAGGCCGAAAGGAGTTTGCTGACTCTACTGACCTAACCTACTCTAAACATGGCGTCACATTCGAGTGAAACACACTGTTCCACAATTCTCACATATTCCGAAGTGGGATTCTGTACCTTTAAATCCTCTTCATCGGAATTTGGAATTTCGAATGCCAAGAATACCAAGAATTTGGAATTTCGAATGCCAAGAATACCAAGAGAGGAGGAAACCCTAAAACATATTCCTTCTCTCCGTTTCCTTCTGGTACCCCTTGGAGAGGATGGGCTTTCAATCCGACGGCATGATCTGATCGAGAGCGATAATCAATCCCATAACCAAAGCTTGGTCGTCGCCAGGACTCACTATCAGATTGAACACATCTCCTCCCAGTGTTATCTCTGGTCTCACGTGCTTTGGCTTCACCTGAAAGAAAAACACCAAATATTTTCAGAACTTGGCATGAACACACCCCAATGAATAACTCTGAGCGTACATATAGATTGTAACATACATACCTCTGCAACGACCTCGTTAAAGCTATTCATAATGGTGAAGCAACGCTTGGCATAACATCCTTCAACATGGTAATCTGGCGTCTTCTTCATTTTGCTCTTAGCCGAAGACGTACACATGTACACTTCTGCTAAGCTCTTTCTGGTTATTAGCAGAGATGGCGCCCTTCGAATGACGAACAATGGTTTCTGGCCATCCCGGAACTCTCCTAAGAATCCTCGCCATTCATTATGTAGACTCAGCCTCTGTTTCACATACAATAATACAATTCAGTGTGCTTTCAAACGTTGCAGAGGTTTTGTTCTTCAAACGAGAAAACAACGAACATCAATTTGAAAGATATTATATATGTTTGCATACCTTCCGCCGCAATGTGAGGATCGCCACTCCTGCAGCGTCCATGAGAACGACTTGATCCTGGTGATCTGAAGGATAGTTGTCCACTCTAAACACAAGGTTGCCGCTGGAGTCGAAAACAGTACAGCCATTGCAGCTGAAAACAAGAGACTTTTTCCACACTGTGAGCGCTGTGGCAGACGCCTTGGAGACCTTATCGTCGATCCAATCATGCCCGGCGAACTCTGGTTCGTGTGGATGAATCTTGGGACTCATGCTTCCTGAGAATATGAGGCAGAAGGAGCAAAAAGACAGAGATCAAGTGTAGGAAGAATAGTAAGGAATGAATAATGTGTATGAAACATGTAGTCAACTACTGCTGATTCCCCCTCTGCTTATCCCTTCTTATACTCCGATTGCCATTGGATTTGAAATTCCCATCTCTCATTCCCATCTCTCATGTTCACTAGAAATAAAATATATTACTAGCTCCTTGATATATTTAAAAGATGATAACCATAGCGATAAAGCCACCGAAGTTTGAACTTTATTGGTGGTAGTCTATTCAACTTTATATTTACGTTCTAATAAGGTTGTGAATAGGAGTTGTTAAGCTCCATTAATTTTACACAAAGCTACCTTGATTTATGGAGTTGCAGCTTTTCTTAACTTATGGAAACCAACTGCAGTAGTTTCCTTAAGTTAAGAAAATCAACTGCAATTACTAAATTTATAATTGGGAGCTACTAAAGTGGTCCATCACTTTGATCTGATCTCTACCTTGATTTGTGGTTTTTCTAACACATAGCTTTTAGAAGCTTGATGGAAGCTTAGCTATATGTTCATCTGTTTGGTCCCCAAGCTCCTATCTCAATCCCCTTCAGTTCTACACCATCTAGCTGAGATAGCAGAGCTTGGAAGTGCCTTTAGATCAGCTGTCCTTTTTACATGTGCAGCTGGAGCGTGGTGTTTCAGAAGGAAATTGCATCAACAGTTTCACCAATGGCTGGAGGTAACTCGTATCCCTAGGCATTAAGTTTCAGTGATTCTTTTCAGTTCTTTCCGCATGCAGAATCGCTGTTTAAGTTTATTAGTTTTCTAACAGTTGGTATCAGAGCGGGTTTTACCTCTGTCTTGGTGTTCTCTTGCTGCACCTTTGTCCTTCTGTGCACCTCTTTCGATTTGTACATACTGCCTTTTATTTTGAAATTAATCAATGATTCAAATCGGTTGAACCTACCATTGTTTTATTGTATTAAAATGGCACAGATACCCGTAACCGTGGCATTTACGGTTCGGTGTGACCATCGTTTTATTTTCGCCTACACCTGAATAGCATAACGTGTTATTGTTATACTAAGCTAGTCACATGCAATTGTTTGTTGTGATTTAGTCATGGATATTATGTGACGCAGAGCATACCATTTTCATGATAACCTAAAGGTGTAACATCATTTATATAGAAAGGTGTGTTAAAGTTTTCGTTAACCCATTTGCAAGTAGTCTTCTATCTCGTATCTGAAATGATTACTTTGCAGGCTTCGAATAAACTGTTATAAACGGTTCATGCCTTGCGCTCAACATGTCCCATAATTTTGTGATCATTTCATCTAGTAGGCGAACAGTCCAAGCTATTGAGTAATATTTCTGGAATCATAGATAGTATTTTCTATGTTCGTCCACACGCCTAGCTATATGAAAAATTCCATCCTGAAGTTTTGTAACACTACAGATCTCATTAGAAGCTCCATACTGTGTTGGCGGGTTTTTATTGAGAAACTTCTAGGAATCACTTCATGGATCTCTACACAGGTCGCTCTGCCTTTTATATTATAACAAGCGATTTAACGAATAGCTCAATTAATTAATGCAATGAGGACAGATCTTGATAGATTGGTTTTGAGATTTGGATTAGAGAAAGCGCAAGCTCTGTTGAAGATCTTGATACCTTTATTGTTGGTAATTAGATTTCCGTCATTGACTTTGCCCATATTTTCCCTTTTGCCCCTTTTCGTTCTTCCGTCTGCTTAAATTTGTATTCCACGTTTTCTGTTTGAAATTTATAAAGGGGCAATAATGCAAGTTCGAAAGCAGCGTACGTGGGTTTAATTAATTGGGTTCTGGTTACACATCCAGTTACTTGAGCTACTGATAATGCATTGAGTCTGAAATAGGAGTAATGTCCTCGATATTTATCATACATGCACTGTTTCTTCCAGAAATGATAACATGTAGAAGCGTTATTAAATTTTATATGTAAGAAGCAGCCTGAATCTCTTGTGCGGTATTGGTGAATCTACTTGAATTCTTGTTTGAGGATTAATATTTCTTATTTTGTCTCGATTTTGACTGAGTAGAACATCACCTCATTTATCTTGTAAGGTATTGGTCGAACGGCGTGGTTTTGAAAACTTATTGGAAATTTAGTATTTGTGTCTTTGTTTTTTATTGAAGTGAGTACTAAACCACTTCTTTTCATGGCATAACCCTTTTGAAAGACATTGTTGAGCAACATGCAAAGTAGACGGGAATTAAAGTGAGCTTTTCTTTTGAATTACATAGCCATCAGAAGTGGCCCTCCTTTGCTTGTTTTTTTCTTTTTCCACACTCGCACATTGGGTGCATGTGGTGGGGACGTCATGAGCATATAATTGACATATTTTAATATATCAGACACATGATGGTATAGTCTAGTATTTCTTTTAATGGTTTTGAAACATGTTATATGCGTGTTTGCAAATTAAAAGAAATAGTTATACATTCTTAAATATTTGAATATTTCACTATTTGAATATTTGAAATAATTTAGTCTTTGAATATTTCAAATTTGCAGTTTTATTTCCAAATTGTTTAGAGCCCATTTTATAATTAATTTAAGAATTAGTCTTAAATAAATTATGGGACAGTTAGACTAAGGAATGTAAATTTGATTTTGCTGGAAAAATATTACAGTTATATGGAGTTTATTAAAATGTCATTTTGACTTACTCCTTTCAGTAAACATTATTTTTCTCTCTGGTTAAGTTTTGTTTATGCAACAAAATAATGTCTAGTGATCCATATGATTTTAATTAATTAGAGAATAGCCACAGCATCTTTAATTAAATAAAATTATATATTGATTGGCAAGATCACATAAAGATTATTTAGACATTAAATTGTAATTAATTACATTGAATATAATAAATTTTATCCCACAGGAATTTTTATTATATTTATGTGATTAATTAGGATAAAATTTCATAACCTACCCACAGGAGTTATGAATTAATAAGTTTTATCATAAAGTTTTATTGAATCTGTTTGAATTGAAAATTTAGCCCACAGGCAATTTTCATGTCATTTGATTCAATTCTTTTTAGCATGTTTTACATTGGTAAAACATGAAAGTTCATAAAGTTTTATTGAATCTGTTTGAATTGAAAATTTAGCCCACAAGCAATTTTCATGTCATTTGATTCAATTCTTTTTAGCATGTTTTACATTGGTAAAACATGAAAGTTCATAAAGTTTATTGAATCTGTTTGAATTAAAAATTTAGCCCACAGGCAATTTTTATGTCATTTGATTCAATTCTTTTTAGCATGATTTACATTGGTAAAACATGAAAGTTTATTAAGCCTCAATTTTAACATAAGCATGTGATTCTTTATTTGATGCAGTAGTACAACCTGCAAATTTCTCTGAAATTCGTTGTGACATTCCTGAACTTAAGGGAGATAACTACAAGATTTGGAAGGAGAGGATTCTCCTTCATTTAGGGTGGATGGACATAGATTATGCTATCAGGAAAGATGAACCATCGGCACTCACTAATACCAGCACCGCAGCGGACGTCGCGCTTTATGAACGATGGGAGTGATCCAATCGTCTAAGCATGATGTTCATTAAGACTAAAATTTCAGCTGGTATTCGAGGTTCCGTTGATCAGCATGACAAGGTCCGAGACTTGTTGAAGGCCATTGATGAACAATTCGTCTCTTCAGACAAGGCACTTGCAAGCACCCTAATCATGAAGTTCTCATCCCTGAGGCTCACCAGTGTGAAAGGTGTGCGCGAGCACATCATGCAGATAAGGGACACTGTGGCTCAATTGAAGAAACTCGAGGTTGAAATATCGGAGTCCTTCCTAGTGCACTACATCCTGAACACCCTTCCGCACCAATATGGACCTTTCAAAATCTCATACAACACACATAAGGATAAATGGTCAATTAATGAACTCATGACCATGTGTGTTCAAGAGGAAGAGAGACTGGTGATGGAACTGGGAGAGAGTGCAATGCTGGCAACGCGTGGAAAGGGCAAATCTCAAGCCAATCGGAAAGGGAAAGGTAAAGCACTTCCCCAAGACGATATCAAGAAGGTTTCCAAGTGTTTTTCTGTAAGAAGAAGGGACACATAAAGAAGGAATGCGCCAAATATCAGAAATGGCTTGCAGACAAAGGTAATTTAATCTCGTTTGTTTGTTATGAATCTAATATGGTTAACGTTAATATTAACACATGGTGGATTGATTCTGGATCAACAATTCACATTTCGAATTCCTTGCAGGGTTTGCAGAACCTAAGGAAGCCAGTGGGAAGTGAGCAAAGCATCTTATCAGGAAACAAGATGGGCTCGCATGTGGAAGCTATGGGAACATGTTATTTAGCTTTAAGTAGTGGTTTTGTTTTGGAGTTAGAAAAGACCTTTTATGTTTCAAGTTTTCTAGAAACTTGATTTCAGTTTCAAGGCTTGTACCTTTTGGATATTCCTTAAACTTTTCAGAAAAATCTTTCAGTCTATTCTATAAATATGATTATGTTGGGAATGGTATTTTGTCTAATGGTCTTTACTGCATTAATTTACAAAACAATGTCACATATGATTCAATGCATGTTCACACTGGCACTAAAAGATGTGTTATTAATGAAGATTCCTCTAAATTATGGCACCGAAGACTAGGTCATATCTCCATAGATAGAATTAAAAGATAGGTAAATGAAGGAATACTTAATACTCTAGATTTTACTGATCTTGAGACTTGTGTGGACTGCATAAAGGGAAAGCAGAGCAACAAGTCAAAGAAAGGTGCCAATAGGAGTTCAGACATATTAGAAATCATACATACTTACAGATTTTATAGTCCATCTCACAGCACTAGGATTGTGGAATCAAGAAATGCAAAGTTTCTTGAAAATTACTTGATCAGTGGGAGCGATCAAACCAGAAACATAGTTTCTGAGAAAGATCATTCAGAATCTCAACCTTCCACTTCAAGTGGAAGATTAGTTATTATTCATAGCACCCCTCAAGTACAAACTGGTGTTGAACAACCAATTGTTGAAGTTCCACAAGCTGCTGACAATATTCCAGTAGATCAAGGAGTTCAAGAGTTGCCAAGAAATTTTGAACAACAAGTTGAACCACATACTTCTCAGGAAGATGATGGTACAACATTAAGAAGATCTACTAGACCTAAGAGATCAACAATTCCTAATGTATGCTCAAGTCTGCACAAGACCTGACATTGCATTTGTTGTGGGAATGTTGGGACGATATCAGAGTAATCCAGGTTTAGACCACTGGAGAGCTGCAAAGAAAGTAATGAGGTACCTTCAAGGGACCAAAGACTACATGCTTATGTATATCTTGTTTGAGGCTACTTTACATGGTGTATGGCTTAAGAATTTCATTTCTGGGCTTAGAATTATGGATTCTATATCTAAGCCATTGAGAATATATTGTGATAATTCAGCTGCTGGTTTTATGGCTAAAAAAGTGGGAGTCGAAATAAACACATCGACATTAAGTATTTAGCTATAAGGGAACGTGTTAAAGAAAATAAAGTGGTCATTGAGCACATCAGCACTGAGTTAATGATCGCTGATCCTTTGACTAAGGGCATGCCACAGTTTAATTTCAAGGATCATGTATTGAATATGGGACTTGGTTCCATTATGAAGGTTTTCATTGTATGGACAATGTTAATGAAATTCTTAATTATTGTTATGTTTTTTCTCATATTTATGTGCACCTTAAGTTGATTTGAGAAAATTCATTTAAGAAGGACCAAGAATAAACATAAGGTTTATTCATTAAGAAATTGTTGCCACATAAATTATAATAAGAATAAATACATAGTAATACATGGAAGATAATACTCGTCATTAGAGGACTTATCGCCATGATTCATGTATCTATTACTTAATACAGATTATCAATGGTTTTTAAGTTGAGACATTAAGTTTGGAAGTATGGACCAAGTGGGAGAATGTTAAGCTCCATTAATTTTACACAAAGCTACCTTGATTTATGGAGTTGCAGCTTTTCTTAACTTATGGAAACCAACTGCAGTAGTTTCCTTAAGTTAAGAAAATCAACTGCAATTACTAAATTTATAATTGGGAGCTACTAAAGTGGTCCATCACTTTGATCTGATCTCTACCTTGATTTGTGGTTTTTCTAACACATAGCTTTTAGAAGCTTGATGGAAGCTTAGCTATATGTTCATCTGTTTGGTCCCCAAGCTCCTATCTCAATCCCCTTCAGTTCTACACCATCTAGCTGAGATAGCAGAGCTTGGAAGTGCCTTCAGATCAGCTGTCCTTTTTGCATGTGCAGCTGGAGCGTGGTGTTTCAGAAGGAAATTGCATCAACAGTTTCACCAATGGCTGGAGGTAACTCGTATCCCTGGGCATTAAGTTTCAGTGATTCTTTTCAGTTCTTTCCGCATGCAGAATCACTGTTTAAGTTTATTAGTTTTCTAACAGGAGTCACCACTCCTTACAACCTAGGGTGGGGCAAGTTGCAGCTAGTGGTCCGTATGTGTACAAAACATTACTTGGCGGTCGCTGCTAAGGTGGAATTAATATGTTAACTGTGATGATAAGAACGAAGGTTGTTTCAAACACAATTTATGAAAAGAAATGTGTCATTGACATCAACGAATGGGGTTCTTAATTTCAATTTCTTACTTTATAACTCTCCCATGATAGAGACTAGAAATGTGTGATCAACATCAACGACGGTTTTGGAGAAAAGCAACCAATAAAGGAATATTTGATGGTGCTCTTACTTGGACCACAGAAACAGCAACAAAACCATCTTACCGATTATCTTATGCATTCTCACATTTAGTAAAGATTAATTTAAATTCTCATGCTCACCGTGTTATGTTATGGGAATACGCTTTAATTGTAGCCTCTCACATATAAATAGGGAATATTTTATTATGTTTTATCTTATCATTGAAATTAATTCAATTTTTTTAAGGAAATAATATAAAATATTATTTACATATAAATATATTTGAAAAAAAATTATTTAATATTTGATATATTATTTAAAATAAGTATAAATATCTCTTCTTTTGAATGGACGGTGTGTCTATATGTTTTAATATTTCCATCCAGATTAAATTGTTTTTTTTTAAGGATTGGCGTCAAAATGTATGTGTTAATAGTTATTTGAAAAATTATTATATATTTTATATATTTATTATAAGTTCATTTAAAATTAAAATAATTTTAAAATAATAATGTATTTACATGTTTATTTTAAGTTAATTTAAATTTCCGTAGATGTGGGTGTTAGATGAACATTTAATTCACCTCAGTTGCCAGACAAGCAGGTGGCTGATCCATATGCCAACTTGCGCCTTTCCCTGTGGGAATTTAAGGCGGGTTACTGCTCTTCGGCTGGTGCCATCAACCAGTTATGAAAACTGAGAAATTCACTGCAAATTTAGAAATATGGAGCAAAGCCCCCTGCATTTACCCATTCGGCCTCTCAGTTGCTCTTTCCACCCCTCTGCCGCAGAGTCGAGCCTTCGCACTGCTACGGGAAGACGTTGCAGACTCCTCTGCTGCGTCGACCTGGGTAATGGTCACCACTTTTCTCAGTCCTTTCTCTACAACCTGCATTTTGAGGTCTCGACCCCTCTCTCTGAGCCGGATTTGAATTACCCTGTTCCTCTCAACATCCCCTCCGCCATTCTTGCCCCGCCTCCTGCCCCTGATACTCGACGCTTGCTGCAGCTTTCTAGTCGAAGAATCATGCACCAACGCCATCGAATGTGGTGCAGGCGAGGTGGTAGTCGGGGTGGCGCCACTCGCCCCTCGACTGTGCCCCCTTCAGTATCCACTTCCCCGTCCGCCTCCCCTCCTCTTCCCGCTTCCTTGGCCATTATCCGGACACCCGTAGTGACCAAGGTAGTATGGGCACCCGCGAAGTTCGGCGTTTAGGTGGAGCTTCCAGCACACCACTTCCACTACTTCTTCCTAGCAAGCTCAATTCAGGTTTCACTGCACTATGAATAAGCGGTCATCATTGCCACCGTCACAGTGGACTTTAGAGAGGAAATTGGCTCGTGTACAGAACCAGAGCTTAGCCCGGAAATGAACCAAGCTCCTCCATCACTCGTCAACTTTCAGGGGGAGCCGCGCTCCAGCCACCCACCGAGAGACACGGACCACTCGTCCAATAGCTGACAGCAGAACCTGAGAAGCGATGCCACTAGGAAAGATAAAGGAATACAAGTGGAGGACTGTAAGCCACAGGACACTGCAGGTGGCGGGCAAGTAGCGGAAACTGGTTGAGAAGAATATGGCTGGTGTCCAATCAAGGAAGAGAAGCCACCAACCTAAGCCACCTAGCCGCTGCATTTTGAGTTTCAGTTTTGTTTATTCTGAGTCAATTTTACCATGGTCAATTTTGAGTCTAGTGTCCAGCTCGGGCCTCAAGTTCTAGCTCTCTTGGGCTGTTTCACTATGGTTAATTCCGAACTATATTGTGGGTTTTACTGTGGCTGTCTTTCTAAATTTTACAGTCTTTATACAGTGTTAATTTTGGTTAAAAATTTTGATTTCTGGAACTGTAGCCCCTGTATGGGTAAAATGAACTTTTTTCTTATCTCGTTCTCAGACTGGTTTCCCCAACTGGGGCAGTCACGATGTCAAGACTTGTCGTTTCAAATGGTCATATAGCTGACCTAGTACGACAGAGGTCGGTGCCTCTTTGTACATTATGTTTTTATTAATAGAACAGTTTTACTTAGAAAAAAAAAAAAAAAATTATAGTAATTTTAAATTCATAATATATTTACATAGTTTTGTATTTTTATTGAAATTAGATTAAATTATTATTATAGTTTTACAATATAAAAATTATTTATTAATATATAAGTGAGAGAGATATTGGTCATTCATCAAAGAAAAAATTGGTTTTGGAGCATGAGTTTGAGGTTTTATTTTCATCCCACAACCATGGTGGAATTTCTGAAGGGAATATGCTTGAATCTCTATTTACATCCCTTGACCTACATAAATTCTCATAAGAGCATATGGACAGTATAAAGAAGCTTGTGCTCTTATGACCTAAGAGGGATTTGAGTTTAAGAAGTCACGCACCTTCGATAAATGAGGGCAGTTGAAATACTAAGTGCTTTGTGCATTTTTCCATGTATAGGAAAGATACAATTATTATTTGGGAGCTCACAGATGCAAGAGGGCACAAAAAATATGATTTCAAGCACTTTTTAATCTAAGTGTTTAACATTTCAAAGAAATATTTATAGGATTTGGGCATATAAATATGAGAAAGGTCCTTCATTTAGTTAGCCTATTCCCGACCCTTATTGATGAGGAGATGAATGAAGATATCTTTAAGCTAGTCACAGAGAAGGAATTATTAGAATTCATGAGTTATTTTAAACAATATAAGATCCCTAATCTAGATGGTAGGATGATATATTTCTTTGTAGACATTTTCGAGACTCCTAGTGATGACCTCTTGCTAGTAGTTGAGGAGACATGTTTAATTCATAATTTGTCGAGAGCATCAACTCTACTTTCATCACTTTGACTACAAAATTCAATTATCATAATACCTTTAATTGTCTCAAGCCTATTTCCCTTTCTAATTTCTTGTATAAAAATATTCAAAACTCGATATCCATAAGGATCAAATCAATGTCATCAAATATCATTTTAGACAAAAATTGTGAATTATTAATGAAACAATAGGTACATCCTAGGATGTCTAAACTCAATAAAAAAAAATAAGTATTCAATAGTTCTTCTCAAACTAGACTTATCTATATCCTATGACCATGCTTCTTTGTTATTCTCCATCTAATCATGTTACAAATTGGGTTTTATTACTAGGAGGTAAAATAATAATTGGATGTGGCACATCAAATGATTTTTTGTTTCTCATAAATGGTTTGCGTTCATATCTTTTCTTTCTTTAAGGAGGTTGCAACAAGGGTGCCCAATTTCCCCCTTCAATTTCTCTTAATAGTATAAAGACTTCATCATGCTCTTATCGAAGCCATATGGAAAAATATCTAAAATCCTTAAAAATTGTGCTTGTTAAACTAACATATGTGTTCTTATTAGACAATGTATTGTTATTTTATTTTTTCTCAAAATCTGAATTTCAAAAACTAAATGAAACCCTATATCCATTTTGTGCTACAACATGATGATGTTCAATGTGCTTAAAGAAAACCTTGATTTCTCGACCATTGATGAAGACCTATAAAAATACATGGTTGATATTTTCTCTATCAATGCCTTTGATTTAGGAAAAGCCATCAAATACCTAAGCTATATTCTGAAAACAAATATAGTGCCTAAGCTAAGTTATAGAATGGAACTAGCTTCTTTTGGAAATTAAAAAAATAATCAAGTTTTGGTATAATAGATGGATTAGTCTAGGTGGAATATTGGCTTAGATAAAAAAAATTCTTGGAGTTATTTTAATTTATTGGCACCTAATGGAACATGCTCCATCTGGAATCTTAAATAAAATTTAGAAAACATGCTTCAATTATCTCTAGAATGGAAAAGGGGAGTATCTAAGATCTCGTGTTATCAATTGGAAAACAACAAGATGGATGGTGCATAAAAAATACATTTATATTCATAAAATCTTTGGCTAAAAAATCATTGTGAAACTTCCTAACAAGAAAAATCTTGTGGAGAAAAGTGTTGGTGGAAAAGTACGTAGTGCTATATTTATTTTTTGATTGGATTAGATGGATGCAAGTCTATGCATAATCCATCCAACAATGGATAATTTTTACTTTGATGTTTCTTGTAGTAGGGTATTTTTTGGTTTGTTTGGACAAGAATTGGTTTGCATGTAATCATGCGTTTCCAGGTAAATATCTTCTTTCCTAAATAAATTTATCCTTCCTTTATGAGCTACAAGTATAATCACAGTCATCAAGATTAGTGATCTTAGTCTCACTACTTTGTGTTCCGAGGAACAATTAGAGGGAGAGGTGATGGGATTTTAGGGTGAAGGTAAGGCCTTCTCAAAGACAATTAGATGCACATGTGATGTATTTTTAGGGTGAGGGTAACATTTTGGATAGAGTTCATAAGGGAAATTTAAAAGTCTCATGTTTCTTAAGAAATGCATACCATTAGATGGAATGTTTTTTTGGAAAAATTTTCTACCATTACAGCACCGAGATGGGATATTTATCCTTGCTATATCTCGGTCTTATGGAGGATAGTTGGTGGTTGAGTAAGTTGTGGAATTTGAAGGCATCACCTAAGGCCTTACTCTTATTCTATTTCATCTGAAAGAACCAAGTCTTCGCTTAGGATGAAGTCCAAGTCAAGAGGAAAATGGTTTCCTAGATTTGCATGATATGTCATTTACCCTTAAAAATAAACAAATTTCACTTTTTTTGTTTACAAGGAAGGTCTCATTTGAGTTATAAGGTCATCTAGTAAAGGGTCATTTGTAAATTGAACATAGCATAAAGGAGTTATTTTAACAAAATTGCAACAAGGAGGACTAAAGGAACTTTGAACTCTCCCCTTGCTAGTCTCAATGAGAATGTGGAAAGGTATTTAAATATCATGTTTCACCTTTTTTAAGACTTGAAAAAACAAGAATAAATTAAAATTCCTACCTCTTTATTCTCAAAATGAAGCTTTTATGGAATATTAAAACACCACTCATATATAAACTAGTAACTTGAGACTTCTTTGAACACTACTACACGAAGGGAACTTTTAACTCATTTTTTTAAGATGAAAAAAATATTTTGTCTTAAAAAGTAACTTTTTATTTTAGTTATTTTTACACAAAAATATAATATAATTAAACTGCGTTAATTATAAAATTTAAGACAAAGATAGTTTGAGACAAAAATATTTTAAGACAAAACTTTATATCTAGGACAAAAAAAAATTAACAAAAAATTTAAATTGAAGACAAAAATAGTTTGAGAAAAAAATATTTTAAGACAAAACTTTATATCTAAGACAAAAACAGTTTAAGACAAAACTATTTTAAGACAAAACTTTATATTTAAGACAAAAACAATTTGAGACAAAAATATTTTAAGACAAAAACAGATTAAGACAAGAGTATTTTAAGGAAAAAAATTATATTTAAGACAAAACAATTTGAGACAAAAATATTTTAAGACAAAACTTTATATTTAAGCCAATGGCCACTTAAGAAGAAATCTATTTAACACAATTAAAAGTTAAGAAAAAACCAAATTAGTTTAAGACAATATTATCTAACAACTACAAAATTGACTATGACAATGCACCCTAAGTCTGCTACCTTGTCGAATACTATTGTCTCACACATATACAGAGGCTTATATTTCACTTACCATTCACATTATCTTTTATAAAGATAACAATTTTTTGGTCTCCTCATTTTGTGAGGATAGCTGACATTGAAGAATACGACAACTTTTCTTGGCAATATTTCTCGAAAATCAATTCCTCTTCTATCCCTTCGATCGTTAATGCTATGATTAGAGACAACTTGTCGGTCACTACATTCCTCACTACTACACAGAGGGGGCTTTTAAGATAATTTTTTAAGAAAAAATAAACATTTTGTCTTTAAATATTCAATATGAGGCACTAGTGAAAAAGGTAAAGGTAAAGGATTAGGTGTTTGTCTTTATGTTATTGATGGGTTCTTTAGGAAGTGAAGCAATGGAGGCTGACAAAAACTGATGGGATTTAGGGCAATGGACACTGAAAACATAGTTTTTCTTCATGAGTGGAGCGATGGAGGAATTTTTGCTGAACATGGATAGGGAGTAACATAGTTGCAGTACTTTTCAGGGTCTCTATCAATTGTGTTCTAATATGTGTATTTTTTACTATTTTACTTATTTTGAATGATACTTCTATCTATTTATTGTTTTTATCAGTAAATTGTTGTGATGGAACTCCTAACTGTCATCAGAAACATGGATTAGATTCACGTGAAGGATTATTGAAAAATGTAGTAAGAAATTCTTAATTTGTTTTTTCCTCCATTAATTAATAACATTTGAATTTCCACATCAGCAAACAACTTGGATGCAATTAACATGTGTGACATGGCTTGTCTCACCCAGTTTACTTAGTAAATTCGATTTGGATGAGTTAGAGTTCAGTTAAGAATGTGTGATTTCTAATTTGTAGCAATTAAATCTAGTTATCTCAACTTGTTTCCAATTAAACTAGTTCTAATCATTCAAGGAACTAATGGAAGGTGAGTTGTGCAGTGGGACTTCACTCAAACTCAGTGATCATCCAGTTAACTAATCAATCAACCAGAAATATCTAGTGCATGTGAAGAATTCAAGTTCCCCAGCTATGGTGGAGATTCCAAGGCAGTGTAACATCATTTGTAGACTAGTCTTGAGTGTACAAGTGTTGCATGAATTCACATGATCAACCTTTGGAAATACGTAATCCATTTTGAAAAGATTCCTAAATAATAGGGGCCTAATTTCTCAAGGAATTGTTTAAGGAAATATGGGCTCAAGCAGAGGAAAAAATAGACTAAATTTAAGTCAGAGCTTCTAAGTGAGCAGAGAGATAGGTTATTCCCTTACAGGTTGTGCTCAATTGAGAAAAGAAATTGTAATATATTTCTATTCATTAGATGAATACAAGAAAGCATTGGGGTTTTTAGCAGATTGTTTTCCCCGGGAAAAATATTATGTGCATGTGTGTTATTTCTTATTGCATGTTTGAATTT
This sequence comes from Pinus tabuliformis, assembly GCA_031772625.1. Lineage (NCBI taxonomy): Eukaryota > Viridiplantae > Streptophyta > Pinopsida > Pinales > Pinaceae > Pinus > Pinus tabuliformis. The sequence goes on from CM062815.1 coordinate 287,089,154, forward strand.
TTTATTCTAAATTGTGAGTTAACTTTCGCAGAGCATTAGAGTAGGTTTTTGTCTTGTGATTTTGATAAAAAATTAATGAGAAGTTGCAAATATACACCATAATTTCTACATGGTATCATATCAAGATTCACATTAGAGAAAGAATTTCCAAGTTGTTTCTTAGGAGGTTCAAATTTGTAGTTCAATGTAGCAGGATCTCTTCATAGCTTAGAATATGACCTTCAACAGGCTGAGGCTAGAGCATGCCTTGGAAGGAAACTCTAATTCATCGCATGGAGGAGGTATTTGATGACAATGGATTGTTACAATACATCAAGAGAGATGTTGCAAAACCAATGGAATTTGATGCCCAAAACCTTGCTTAGTGGAAGAAAGATGTAGCCAAGGTGAGGAGAATAATATTGGAGGGAGTACGAGACCTATTGGAGGGAGTACATGACCACATTATCACCAATCTCCATTGGAAATAAAATGCTTATGAAATGTGGTAGGAACTCACATATCTATTCCAGAATAATAGTGACCATAGGAAGTTGGTGCTCAAGGATAAACTTTGAAATATCAATATGTAGTCCAGAATGACAATATCCCGCAGTATCTTAGTAGGTTTACACAAGTTTTTTTTGAGCATGTAGGAGTTGGGGTTGTTGTTTCAGATGATGAACTCGTAAGTGTAGCCCTTCTAGGCCTTCCCAAGAGTTGGCATAGCTATCAAGATTCAGTGAACAGGTGGGAGAAACTACCGAATTGGGAATACTTATGGTATGATTTGGTCTAGGGAGAAATAAGGTAGAATACCAGAGATAGGACCTCATCCAAGGGTGAGGATGAAGAAAAATTTGCATTGGATGGAAAGGGAAAGAATGGAAAAGGGAAGAAATGTCAAACCGAACCAGAATCTAGCCAAGGGAGAGAGAATAAAGATCTGTCAAAAATTAAATGCTTCCATTCTCTTGAATACAGACATTATGCCATGAAGTGTGCACATAAAACAGAAATAAAGAAGACCTTAGGAGGAGAAGTAGGTAAATATTTGGCTTCATATTTTGAGCTTGACTTTACCCTTATCACATGCGTGTTGAGCACACTAATGGGGAGTGTGTGGTACTTGGACTCAGGTTCATCGTTCCACATGACAAGGTTTAGATATTTTTTTAGTGACCTAGATGAGAAATATCTCTAGATTCACATCAAAATAGGGGATGAAAAAAGGTACAACATGGTTGATATTGGCATAATCGCCTTTCAGAGGGAGTCAAACTCCCCTCTCAGGCTCAAGGATGACATGTTTTTTCGAGGCTTGAATAAAAGTCTCATATTTTTTTCATTTTGGGAATATCATGGTTATGATGTGATCTTTAGCAAAATGAAAGCATTCCAGAGACACATAGCCATAGGACAGGTGAAACAGATTGGGGTTCGTGTGAAGAACCTATATAAGCAATATGTCGAAGACTATGATGCATTAAGCACTAAGACAGAGAAAGTGCAGGGCCACCATGTCGATGAACTTTGGCACAAAATACTTGGCCACTTGAATCATCGAACCTTAAAGATTATACAAAAAATAAACATTGGCTTCCCTAAAGGAGCACTTGAGAAGTAGGATATATGAAAACAATATATGTTTGGGGAGTACACAAAATACACGTTCCATGATCGGGACAACAAAGCACATGTAGTCGTAGAAAGGATCCACTTTGATGTTTGTGGACCTTTATCAATGGCCTCCATTCCCACACATAAATATTTTGTTATTTTTATTGATGAATTCTCATGGAAGTAGTGGACCTTTTTCATGTGGAAGAAACATGAGACATTCTCGAAGTTCATAGAATTCAAGGCACTGGTTGAGAAGGAAATCAACAAGAAGGTGAAAGCTCTCAAGATTGAAAATGGATGTGAGTACGTGTCGAATGAATTTAAACATTTATGTGCAAAACAAGGTATTCAATGAGAGTTGACAACCCCCGACAGTCCACAACAGAATGGGGTAGCTGAGAGAAAGAACCGTATAATTGTGGGAGTAGTGCGGGTGATGTTGCATGACCAAGGCCTACCTATGAATTTCTGGGATGAGGAATGCAACACAACAATCCATTTGCACAACTATATTCCTCATTGGATTCTTCACATGATTAACTACAAGAGGCTTTATAAGGGAGAAATTCATATGTGTCGCACTCCGAAATTTTTGAAGCCTCTACCTACTTCCATGTCTCCAAGAAATCAAGGAATAAGCCTAAGTTGTCCTCATAATTGGGGGTATTTTTGGGTTACACAGAAACTCCCCACAACTACCATGTGTACTTTACAACCCTCAGAATTAGAGTTGTGTAAAGGGATGTAAAGTTTGATGAAGAGAAAGCGATGTGGTGCTTTCTTGAGAGGGAGATTTAGATCCCACAGGAAGAGGAGATTTTAGCTCCAACGGAGGAGCCTCAAGAAGTTGTGGAGCAACCACAAATTGAGGAGAAGAGAGTGGAGACATTCACTCAAATAAAACCATCTAGAGAAGGTAGAAAAAGAACTAGGGACGATGATAGACTTGTGTAGGATGCGAGGGAGAATGTGGGAGATCATTCATATTTGTGTAGGAAAAGGAGTTCACATGAGAGGTACACTGGCTACATGGATCTAATGAATGAGCTTATAGATAATGAGCCATCCTCTTTCGAGGAAGTACTAGAGAAACCTCTATGGGTTGATGAAATGGTGGAGAAATATAAATCCATTGTAAAGAATAGTGTTTGGAAAGTGGTCCCAAGACCAACAGATAAATCAATAGTGGGTTTCAGATAGATCTTCAAGGTGAAGCGAAAAATAGATGGAATCATAGAGAAGTATAAGGCCATATTCGTGTTCAAGGGGTACTCTCATGTTCACATAATTTAAGATGAGGAGACCTTTACTCTTGTGGCAAGGTATTCATCAATTAGATCAATTATTTCTCTAGCTATGCAGATGGGGTGGAAGATCCACCAGATGGATGCAACAACAACATTTCTCAATCAAGTTATTGAGGAGGATGTGTACATCAAGCGACTGGAAGGTTTTGAGACATTTGATCGAGAGTCTCATGTGTGCAGACTCAAGTGAGTGTTATATGGTCTCAAACAAAATCATAATCACCATAGCCCTGCTCCTGTACACCTACCCTCAGGATGTCATTCCTTCCCAATCCTCTAATTTCCCTCTCTGATTAATGAGTCGATCTGAATGATGATATACTAGAAAGGAAATCTAGTCCTTCCCATCATCAACTGTCACTCCTTTCGTGTACTACAAACACGTACCACTTCTTGTTTCCCAACTAACTGATACATTTCTATCCATCATGAGGGTTATTCATTCATATCACTAGGTGAGTCACTATCTTGAATCAGTCCCATGCCTTCTCTATCAACCTTCATTACAGACGTGGAGTAATCTTGCTCCACCAATATTCGACACTCCTCCTTTAGTTGACCCTCAGAAAACTTCTATCATGCCACGTTGGTTAATGAATGGTTGCTTTCGTCCCCTACATTTTCCACCCTGCCCACTAATGCATTCGTTAAACGATGAACTAAGGTGAACTGCATAATTTTTAACACCTCAAGATGTTTTTGAATGCGTTAGATTACCTCCTCTCGGTTAACTTGGAGTTTTTTTGCCACACATCATCCCATAATAGGACCTCTTTTACATTTTGTATTTCGAAGAAACAATGTGGTTGTATGACACCTCTATTATTCCATGCCAAATTCCAAATAGTTGACCTCTAGATTGAAACCAAGAGTCAGACTATGTCTTTTTTTTGGAAATTAGGTGCATGTTTTGATATCCAAAACCTTTCCTATGGTGCCGACCCCTCTTTTAACCATCTCCACCATAATTTTTCACCATTTTCTATATTGGTTATCTCTGGATCTTGAAGACCAAGGCCTCATGCATCTTTCAATTTTCACACTGTATTCGAAGCCGCTAGTGGGAATTTATATTTTTCCTCTACCCCTTTCCATAAAAAGTTCCTCTTGATATCCTTAATCTTTTTCAGCACTGCCTTATGAGTCAAGACTAGATAACCAACAAACTTCAAGGCTCTTATGGTCCACGTTTAACAAAGTCCTCAAGGTTTCAAATAACTTTCTCCCAATTGGACTTCTTCCAAGATTGCATTATAAGAGGGACCCTAAGGTTCTTTGATGGGAGAGAATTTCTTTGGAACCCTAAGATAGCAGTCAAATTCCTCTTGATAGAAATATGAGTGTTAAATTAAAAAACCATGGACTTAGACTGATTGATCTTCATAATTGAGGAAAAGGTAAAGGTGATAAGGATGAATTTGAATGAATGGGCTCCTTTACCATCGAAATATTGTGCAACATAGTATCATCGATAAACTTCTGATGCATTTTTGCCTGACCTTCTTCATCTAGCTTAAGGCCCCTTAGATCCACTTCTCTACTTGCAGCAGTGATAGCCCTCCCCGGGCCTTCCATCATTATGATAAACAGGAAGGGAGACATAAGGTCCGCTTGTCGTATACCACAATACAGGAAGAAAGGTTTTTCCGAGTCTCCATTAACCAATATTGAAAAACTAAGGCATAAGACTAAGGTCATAATCCACCTAATCCATCAGTTTTCAAATCCAAATGCCCTAAAACTAATTTCATATACTCCCAACTAATCTTATCGCACACCTTCGACAAATCTAGCTGAATAATCATACCTCCATTTTCTGGGTCTTGAACGAGTGAGCTATTTCATGCCCAAGAATGACATTATCTAAGATTTGTCTCCCCTCGACAAACCCATAATTTTCTTCTAAGATTAGATAGGGAAGAACCGTTTTCGTCATGTTAGCTGCTACTTTGGATATTATCTTGTATAGCACATTGCATAGGGCTATTGGCCTAAATTTCTCTGGAGTGCTAGCCCTTTGTTCCTTCGTAATAAGGGAAATAAACATCGAGTTTAAGTATTTCAAAATGGTTGTTGAGTCTTGAGAGTCTGATACCACCTCATATATATATGTTTTAACTATTTCCCAACACGCTTTGAAGAATCAATAGTAAATCCATCTGTTCCAGGGGCTTTACCATTGGGCATTTCATTCACAGCCTGGGCCACCTCTTCCATGGAGACCAGTTTATTCAAATTCTTATTGTCTTCCTCCATGATCATCTTATGGATATGTCTGATAATCCTTTGGATATCCTCTCTCCTATCCACTTGGGGCTACTCAACTATTTTTTGGAAATGTTGAACCAGGACTTGTTCAATGTCCTAATGTGCTTTGTAGGTGTGCCCCCTGTCATCCTTAATTTTGAGAATTCGATTGGGACTCTAGTAAAGATCTCCTTCTCTGGGATAAAATTTTGCATCCATGGTCACATGTATAAACCTACTGATGCAAAGAACTAGGGACCACCATCAAAGATTCGGTCTCTATCCTCCATATTCATAAAGACCACCTTAAAAAAATTGTTAGACCCTAGTTGTAGCTCTATCTCTCCTCTTGGTTTCCAGTGATATTTTATCCAATCACAAAAATATTTTTCTATGGGCGAGAGACACGTAACCTTTCATATGACAACATATGATCTCATGCGATCCCTGAAGGCCTATGTCTAAGTATCAATGATTAATGTCATCATGATCAACATTGTTTTTGTCTTACATGGTCCCGTAGTTCCTTTTGATTTTATTTTTTTTGCTATTCTGCTTGATTCCCTCACGTAGTTCTATCCTCATCTCTATTCTCACCTATCCCACCTAATCCAGCCACACCTTGGACATTCCCTGGGACACCTTCGACCAGGACCCAAAATATTGCTTTGAACCCCTTCCCCTTGTATATTACCACATTCCAATAAGAGGGAGCCCTGCTTCCTCCCCCTCTGAACACCCTCTACATCAAATCCTAAGCGTATATGCTCATAAGCCCTCGCTCCTCCATAGATCATCCCCTTTAAAATTAATATTTTATTAACAATAGATATAAAATGATTTCTTTATAAACTTAATATAAAATTAATGTTTTATTAAAAATAGATATTAAAATAATTTCTTTATATTTTTAAAGTATATTTTAAAATATCATAATTAAAAAATTACATTAAAAAATTTTTTTTATTTTTTTATTTATATATATATAAAGTTGATATAAATACTTTTTATTTAAATAAATATTAAAATGTAATTTTTTTATTAATATAATTTTTAAATAAAACCTATCAATATTAAAGAAATTATATAGGCATCATATAAATTATAAAAAAATCCTTTGAATACACTAACTTAGAATTTACAGTAAAGAAAAAAATAAGTTGAGAATTATACACAAACTCTTTTAACTTTTTATGCATATAGTTTGACATGCTATTTGTCATATATTATTATCTATAATAAGTGATAATACATAAATTTTTTTTTTTTTTTTGGCTAAGGCAAGAGTGGATCCTTCTATTCAAATAAAAAGAGAAATATTATACAAAGGCGACCGCGGCTGTGAGGCCCGCCAATACAACAGGCCAACCCTAGAACAAGGTCACAAAACAGCAAAGCATATCCAAGGACACGGGCCGACCAAAACAACCTACAGTCCAAAACTGACCGTTGGATTTAGAACTGATGATCCAGCGGATAAGAAAGATATCGGGTGGACAACAAGGGCACCTTTTAACAAAAGAATCGAACCTGATAAACCTAATAGACAATAATCTATAATCTTGTCGGGTCCATTTTTGGCTTAACTTTCGATCACTTTAACCCTCTGAAATCCACCATATGCATGCGATCTCGGAGAGATCTTGTGAACTACTCGAAACATAACCCCTGATGTGGACCCACCAACTTGCACACAAAATCCTGGCCATAGATTATCCTCGCTTGATCCAACAGTTACAGATCATATCGTGTGGGCTAAGAGTACCGATAGTTAGCGTGCGATGAAGGCGGTAATTCCACCCCACTCCTAGCCACGTGTCGCGTGGTGAGTGGAATTGCTCCCAAATGAGAAAAATTGCTTCCTTCTTGATGAGCTTGCGAAATACCAGAAACCACGGCAAGGGCAGTAAATCTGTTCACCAGAATAAAAGTTGGGGTTTTGCAGTTGCAGAGAAAATCCGGGTTACGCCTCATGGGCCACAGGGACATGAATATCCCTTAGATGTCTGGATTGCCATTATCCACGTTAATGAGGTCACCATAGACCTACCACCTAAAAGGGATCACACTTGTGTCAAAACACTTCATGATGAAACCAGAATAATTGCACTCCATTACTGTGGCTCTGTGTCAGCAAAAGTCGTCTCTTGATTTTCTAGATGGTTATGTTAGTCGCTAAGGGCTCTGGATGAACATCCCTCCTTCAACCTGTCATCTGTTATCTCCTCCCACCAGCAGCAAAGGTCAATATGCTTATTTCGTACCCCCTCATTGGCAAGCCAGTCTGCCACTTTGTTGGCTTCCCTACGAACATGCACCAACCTGAGGGTTCTCAGCATTCTTAGGTGCGCTTGGATTCTTTGGTAGACTTGCAGAAGCCACTAATGTTCTGAGATTTTCTCAGGAGCAGCTCCAACATTTATCCTTTTTACTGAGTTAATGACAAGTTCTAAATCAACCTCAATGATGACATTTTGAATGTTGTACTTGAGTTGTGTTTCCTGGCATGATTCCATCACCATGAGCTTAGCCATATTGTTAGTAGCTTTGCCAAGATAACTGTGGAAGATGACATGTATGTTTCCTTCCTCATCCCTCAGAACCCCTCCATAACCTGCTTCTCTCGGATTCCCTTTTGAAGCCTCGTCTATGTTTAATTTTAAAAAACCATGAGAAGGGGGTTGCCAAGAATATTTTATGTGGTTTTCTTGATAATCTGCATAGAATCCCTTAGGGGGATTAACCTTGAGCTCTAATTTCCTCAATATTCTTTCCTCTCTTTGTTCAATAGGTTTACCTGTAGCTTCTCTTCCCAGGATATTGTTATGAAACCAGCACAAAAAAATATAGAAAAGATAGATCAACGCCTTAGAATTCAGCCTCTTCGAGGGGGCAACCTCCTTTACATTACATAAATGAACAATTCTTGGATGATTCAAATGACAAAACCTCCTTTCTATATATATGAGTCTAAGGAGTCACAATATAACCCAGCCGACCTAACAATAATAATATAAAGGCACAAAAATAACAATAGAGGGATTCTATGGGGCACAGTAATAATAATATGGGGACAATAGGGGCACAACAATATTAATAAGGGATACAACTACAATAGTAATGGGGTAATCACTACTGTTATAGGGACCTAACATGCCCCTTTCCTTCAAAAATGTTTTTTCCACAATGCTTGAGTAGTTCTGGATGTTTCTGCATAAAATTCTCATCCTCCCATGTGGAATCTTCAGCGGATAAGTTCTTCTACTTGATGAGATACTTTGAAATTGATCGATTTCATAGCTGTCGAGTTCTTCTTTCTATGACTGCTTCTGATTCCAATGTAATTTTTCGTTCCTCGTTAAGTTCTGGCAATATTGTTTGAACTGGGAGCTTGTCACCTATAACCTTCTTTAAACATGAAACATGGAAAACTGGGTGCACTCGAGAAGCTGCAGGAAGCTCCAATTTGTATGCCATAGTACGAATCTTTTGCAACACCTTGTACGGACCATAATACTTTGGTGATAATTTATTATCCTTCTTAGCTTGCTTGAGGGACATTTGTTTATATGGTTGTAGCCGTAGGAATACCCAATCACCTACATCAAAACTTCTCTCGCTATGATGTTGATCTGCCTGTTGTTTCATTCTATTCTGCGCCAACACCAGGTTATCCTTTAATAGTTGAAGGACTTGTTGTTGATGCTCGATGTGATGTTCCACTGCTTGAACCTTAGAATTTTCTCTTAAATATGATGTTATGGATGGTGGCTGATATCCATAAAGTGCCATAAATGGGGTCATTTTTGTTGCTGTATGGAAGGAAGTGTTATACCACCATTCAGCTAGAGGCAACCATTTGACCCATTGTGTTTGTTTATCAGATACAAATCAACGAAGATATCCTTCCAAACATTTGTTTACTATCTCTATTTTCCCATCAGATTGAGGATGATAAGATGAGCTATGAGCTAACTGAGTACCAAGACAAGAAAACAATTCTGTCCAAAAATTTCCTGTGAAAATGGGATCCCTGCCACTTACAATAATCTTTGGGTTTCCATGTAGCTTTTGAATTGTTTCGATAAATGCAGTAGAAACTGTACTAGCCTTAAATGGATGTGATAATGCACAAAAGTGTGCATACTTGGTAAGTCTGTCAACTAGAACCATGATGACACTCTTTCCCTCAGACTTGGGTAAACCTGTGATAAAATCCATTGAAACATCCTCCCAACATTGGTTTGGAATGGATAAAGGCTGTAATAGACCCGGGGTCTTAATTGCTTCAACTTTATTTTGTTTGCAAACCAAACATTTCGCCACAAATTTTTGAATATCCGATTTAAGGCCATCCCAATAAAATTCCTTCTTAACCCTATGGTAAGTTTTTAAAAATCCTGAGTGCCCTCCTAAGGGAGAAGTGTGCAATTCCATCAGAGTCTTTTGCTTGAGTTTGGAATTCTTACAGAGGTATAAGCGATCTTTGTACCATAACGAATCATTTTTCCAGCTAAATGCATTAGATGTACTGGAATCTTGTTGTAACTTTTGAATAAGTGCCCATGCTTCATCATCATTCTTCCATTCCTCCCTTGCTTCGTTTATCCAATCTAGTTAGATAATAGAAATGACGCACAACAATGCTTCCACATCCTCATCCTTTCTTGAGAGTGCATCTGCCACCACATTTTTCTTCCCTTTTTTGTAGATGGTTTTGAAAGTCATAACCCAACATCTTTGTGACCCACTTTTGTTGCTCTTCAGAGGATAATCTTTGTTCTAAAAAGTATTTAAGGCTATCATGATCCGTTTTTACTTTGAAGTGTCTTCCCATTAGGTAGGGTCGCCATTTCTTAAGTGCATGTAGTATTGCCAACATTTCCTTCTCATAAATAGCTTTGTGTAAAAACTTTCCCTTGATTGGATGACTTTCAAAAGAAATGGGTCTTTCATCTTGCATTAAAACAACACCAATTCCATTTCCTAAAGCATCACATTCCACAATAAAGGTTTTTGTGAAGTCTAGTGTAGCTAAGACCGGTGCTTGGCACATTGCCTCTTTAAGATATTCAAAGGCATTTGTTGCTTCTGGAGTCCATGAAAATGCATCTTTCTTCAATAATGTTGTTAGAGGTGCTGCTATTCTCCCATAATTCTTAACAAACTTGCGGTAATACCCTGTCAACCTAAGAAATTCTCGCAGATGCTTTATGGATTTCAGGATTTTCCATTCCTTAATGGCTTTAATTTTGCTAGGGTCTACCTTAACTCCTTCATGAGATACAATATGACCCAGATATCCCACCTCTTGTAACATTTGGATCTTTTTTCATATAATTGTTTCTCCTCCAATAGTTGTAGCAACCTGTCAACATGTTCAACATGATCCTTCCAAGACTTGCTGTAGATTAGTATATCATCAAAAAATATTAACACAAATTTTTTAAGGAAGGGTTTGAAAATGTAATTCATCAAACCTTGGAATGTAGAGTCTTTTTCTTGAGTTTGGAATTCTTACAGAGGTATAAGCGATCTTTGTACCATAACGAATCATTTTGCCAGCTAAATGTATTAGATGTACTGGAATCTTGTTGTAACTTTTGAATAAGTGCCCACGCTTCATCATCATTCTTCCATTCCTCCCTTGCTTCATTTATCCAATCTAGTTAGATAATAGAAATGACGCACAACAATGCTTCCACATCCTCATCCTTTCTTGAGAGTGCATCTGCCACCACATTTTTCTTCCCTTTTTTGTAGATGGTTTTGAAAGTCATAACCCAACATATTTGTGACCCACTTTTGTTGCTCTTCAGAGGATAATCTTTGTTCTAAAAAGTATTTAAGGCTATCATGATCCGTTTTTACTTTGAAGTGTCTTCCCATTAGGTAGGGTCGCCATTTCTTAAGTGCATGTAGTATTGCCAACATTTCCTTCTCATAAATAGCTTTGTGTAAAAACTTTCCCTTGATTGGATGACTTTCAAAAGAAATGGGTCTTTCATCTTGCATTAAAACAACACCAATTCCATTTCCTAAAGCATCACATTCCACAATAATGGTTTTTGTGAAGTCTGGTGTAGCTAAGACGGTGCTTGGCACATTGCCTCTTTAAGATATTCAAAGGCCTTTGTTGCTTCTGGAGTTCATGAAAATGCATCTTTCTTCAATAATGTTGTTAGAGGTGCTGCTATTCTCCCATAATTCTTAACAAACTTGCGGTAATACCCTGTCAACCTGAGAAATTCTTGCAGATGCTTTATGGATGTCAGGATTTTCCATTCCTTAATGGCTTTAATTTTGCTAGGGTCTACCTTAACTCCTTCATGAGATACAATATGACCCAGATATCCCACTTCTTGTAACATTGGATCTTTTTTCATATAATTGTTTCTCCTCCAATAGTTGTAGCAACCTGTCAACATGTTCAACATGATCCTTCCAAGACTTGTTGTACATTAGTATATCATCAAAAAATATTAACACAAATTTTTTAAGGAAGGGTTTGAAAATGTAATTCATCAAACCTTGAAATGTACACGGTGCATTTGTAAGGCAAAAAGGCATGACAAAAAATTCATAATGACCCTCATGAGTTCTAAATGTTGTTTTTGGAATGTCCTCAGTCTTTATTCTAATTTGATGATATCCTGAACAAAGATCCAATTTGGTGAAGTAAATTGATCCATGCAATTCATCCAGTAATTCATCAATGAAAGGAATGGGAAACTTATCTTTAATAGTGAGCTTGTTGAGCTCGCTATAGTCTGGACACATGCACCATGATCCATCCTTCTTGTGCACCAATACTACTGGAACAGAGAAAGAACTTTGACTAGGTTGAATTATACCATCCTCTAGCATTTGTGCAACCATACGTTGAATTTTACTCTTTTGGGCATAGGGATATCTGTACAGCCTGATGTTTGAAGGAACACTTCCTGGAATCATATGAATAGCATGATCATGATCACAAATATGTGGGAGACATTTGGGAGTCTCAAATACCTTGGAATGATTGTCCAAGACTTTTTGGAGATTTGGAGAAATAGATGATTTCTATGTGGAAACATCTAGCGAACATAATTGTGCGATTACACCTCTTTGTTCCTTTTTTAGAAGCTTTGTCATACCGTTAGAGTTGATTATCTTTCCCGGTTTCCCTACAATACCCCTTCATTCAACTTCCTTTCCTTCCGCATAAAATTTCATGAAAAGTTCTTGAAAATTAAAAGCTATTGTACCCAAGGATTGTAGCCATTGGACTCCTAGTACAACATCAGTACCTCCAATTTGAATGGAAAGAATTGGGCTAGTCAATACATATTCCCCCATTGATAGCTTGATATTATGGCACTTTCCAAAGCAATTTATTGTTCCTCCATTTGCAACCATCTCTTGACACTCTGGTGCTTCCTGAATCAATCAACACTATTACCTTTTTCTTCTTGATTTGTCCTTTTATCTTGATGGTTTGAGGAGTGGTAATTCCAGTCAATGCATTACAAGTTATGGTTGGATTCATTTCTTCCTTGTCTAGGCTTTGTTCCTATAGTATATCCTCTTATTTTGACCTTTCTTGCTCCTTTTATTCTTCCTCTTCACAATCTATGTAGAATAATTTCTTCTCAGCACACGTATGACCTTTAGTTTATTTGCTATCCCAACTGTAACAAAGCCCTTTTGCTCTTTTTTCTTCCAATTGATGTGGTGTCAACCTTAAAGGTTGTGGAAGACTAGGGGCAACAAGACTTCCATCTTTATAGTTGTGAGTGGTATGCTTCCTGGTTGTCATAATTTTGCTTTCCATTTTTCTTGCTAACCTGAATGCCTTCTCTAATGAATCAGGTTCCCAAAGGCAAACATCATGTTGGATATTATCCTTTAAAGTCCCTTTGAGCACATCAATCCTATGCTCCTCTGGAATATTTTTTACCCTTGTGTTCAATTTTTGGAACTCCTCGATGTGCTCCATTATTGAACCCTTTTGTTTGATACTTATCAATTGGCTAAAAAAAGTGTTGCCTTTTGTATCCTCATAATGTGCTGTCAATTCTTCTGTAAAAAATTCCCATGTGATAATTTGTTTACGAGAGAAAAGTCATTGATACAATACAAACTAATTTGGTTCCAAATATAAAGTTGCAATACGTACCTTTTGTGTGTTTTGCACATTATTGAGATCGAAAAATTGCTCCATCTGTAATATCCATGTTGCAGGATCCTTGCCATCAAACTTCCTCATATCGATTTTTGGAATATGGTGGGTCTTCGATGCAACATTAGAGTCTATGAAATCATGATTAACATTTCTTTTGTTCACATCATGAGTTTCCTTTACTACCCTTTCACCATTAGTAGGTATTTCTTGTAGAAAATTTGTCAAATATGTCTTCAAATCTATCTTCAAATCGTCAATCTTAGCTTCCACGCCATTCATCTTAGCTTCCACGCCCTTTATCTTAGATTCCACGCCATTTATCTTAGCTTCTTAAATTGTCAACTAGGGCCAAACTCCATGTGGGTCAGCTTATTTATGGTAGTTGATATTTTTATTGGATCCCTCTCGTCGAGAGGTGTAGGATTGATCCAAAGATCATCCAATTCCGATAAGTATTTATGGAGATATGAATTTATTTTGTTTATGTAATTATTATCAAGCCAACCAGCTCTTATGTAGGCTCTAGAAGCCCAACCGACGTGTCTATTCATCATCCTCGTTTTAGTATAAATAGATGAGTATTTGATGTCATTTGAACATGTACTCTTGAGTGATCTCCTCCTTTCCACATCTTGGGTTTTTGGAGAAGGAGTGAGACACCAAGAGTTACATGCTTATACGTGGATGATGCCCTAGCTATATACGCAACAAACTTGTTACATGCACAGCATGCCCTATACTCTACACGGAGACATACAACACAACTAATATGGATCTATATGCAGCTATGAAGCCAGTGTAATGAAGCAAAGGATCAGAGTCATATAATATGGATCTATACACAGCTATGAAGCCAGCGTAATGAAGCAAAGGATCAGAGTCATATAATATAGATCTATACGCAGCTATGAAGCCAGCGTAATGAAATAAAAGGAACATAGTCATATAATATGGAGACAGTGATACGTGGACAACCCTATCAATATACGCAGTTCATAATTGATGAAATACGTGGACATTTCACGCTATAGCATGCTCTGATGGGAATGACTTATTCGCAGTCCATACAACGCACTCATGTGAAACGCTGGACACTAACCACGTAGTCCATACAACACACAACACTTACACACAGTCCATACAATGCACAGTAATGGTTATATATATACGTTGGAATGCACGTGCGATGAGTAGTAATATACGCTGCTGTACATAGGTTAGATATATACGCTTCAATATGGAACACTGATATATACAAGTCATATTCATTATGGGAAGCTGTCATATTGATGATATATGGAACACATATGTATACACGTTAAGGCATCACATAAATGAACACAGTCAAGGAAACAAGGTAAGGAACACGCTGTATGAAACTCTGTCATATAGACAGTCGCATATATAACGTCGTCATAGGCAGCAGCATTACGTGTGATCTAGGCAGCATGATGCAAGAGATCATGAACAACATGATGGGCAACATAATGGGCAGCATTATGAACAACATGATGGGCAACATAATGGGCAACATTATGAGCAGCATGATGGGTAGCATAAGTCTATGATGACATGGAGCATGGACATCATCATGATGAATTCATGGGCAGCATGATGAATGAGATCATGGACATGAAGGGCAGCATGACTAGAGCAGCATGGTGCAACTAGAGAACCAGATGCAACACGATGATAGGTATTAATTGAAGTAGAATATCCTCAACTAATCTCATCATTATAGGAGATGATCTATGCTCTGATCTAAATAAGTCAAAGTGTTGACTTCTGTTGAAAATGTACTCTCTCTCTCTTTCTCTACTGAACTTTGAAGATAAAAGAAGATTTAACCAAAGGGTTTCCCCACACATTGTGGGGTTTGTCCCTGGCTCACGCCATATCTTGTGTCCTCTTGCCTTCGCTTGTCTTCTGCGATTTATATTTATGTTCTATCTGCATTTTATCTTATTGTTGATGTGATTACTAACTATGAAAATTTAAATAAATTTCTCTAGCGTAGAACATACCCAGAATTTAACATGGTATCGGAGCTGAGGTGAAGACAATGCCAAAGCAAGAGTGAAAGAGCAATCACTGAAGACAGTTGGGATAAGATAGAAGGATCAATGGGTTCGTCATAATTCACCTAAGGGAGAAGTCAAAGCAGAGAATGTTATCAGAATGGCACAGTGGAAGTTTTTGATGACCCATCTAAAGACAACTTCGTTGGGAAGTTCGGATCTAAGGGTGGAAGGAAAGGCGGAAGCCTTGTTGAAATAAGTTCAGCCGTTATGCGAAGGAGTGTCTGAATGGCAGAGACACATCTCTTGATGAAGATAAAAACCATTCCTTGGACATCTTCAATTATCAAAGGAATCGCTGGTAATGCAGGTCATCAAGGAAATGGTCGATTCTTCCACGAAAGCAAGGAACCCCTGAATCTCTTTTATGTACCTGATCGCAAGAAGAACCTGGTGTCCATCTCGGAAATGGAAGTCAAAGGTTACAAGGTGGCACTTATCGATGGAAAGGTATGTGTTTGAAAATAGATCTTTCGAAGATGTTTTTGAGTTCAGGGTTGTATCAAGTTGCAGGAAGTCCATTAGGGACCATGTCCATTGACTCAGCACCAGAGGTCTATGAGTCAAATGGTGACTAGGATGCTTGAATTAAAAAAGAAGCATGAAGGTACATGTCTGAAATGTACCGAAGGAAAATATTATAAGGGGATCATTGCCCTCATGCAGCAGGTCCACAGGCTTGGAACAACCCGAGGAGTTTGAGACTCATGTATACAGGTGGAAGAAAGCCCTCTATGGCTTGAAGAAAAACACCTCGGGCGTAGTATGAGAGGATTGATAGCTGTCTAATGCAGCTAAGATTCACTAGGAGTGAAACCAATCCAAACCATTACTTGAAGGTTGTGGATGATAAACCTCTCGTACTGGCACCTATGTCTGAAACGGGAACTGATACTGTTACCCGTTTCGTAGAGATAGCAAAAAAGTGACCTGATTTTGAAAAGGGGTGATGCAGAACGAACATGTTTTTTTTAGAGCATAGTTTTTGACACTTTAATACTTTTATGTACATTACGTTTTAGAATCGTTTTAGAATGGTAGTGATTTTCATGCTGATTTTAAAAAGTGAGTATTCTGCATCACTCCCTTTTTTTAAAAGACCTGTTTTTTGGCTTTAAATTTTCTAACGTATAAAATGTAAATAATTATTTTGTAAATTTGATCATTTTTGAAGTGGTCGTTTTCTTCACATTTTCTTGTTTTTTATTTTAATTTTAACTTTTTTTTAGTGAGGTTTTTATTGTTTTGCATTTTTAAATTAGGAGGTCGATATTTAGAATTTTCGATATTCTACATATTTATACATCCTTAATTAATTTTTCACTCCACATGAAATAATTGTTTCTAAAAAACAATATTTTTTAACAATGGACATAAAAATAACCATTTTTAACATAAATATAACTAAAAAACTACACGTTTTGATAATTTTTTGCTAGAATTGACATGTCAAAATCACAATTTTTATACGAAAATTTGAAGCAAAAATGGTTAAATAATAGTTTTTTTAATGAATTTCATGTAAAAAAAATAATAATAATCACTTTTTTTTCAAAAAATAATGATTAACTTAAAATTTAATGCGAAAATCACATATTACAAATATTGAACGTATAAAAACCTTAATTGAGTGTTTCCATACTTGATTAATAATTTCATAAATGCAACTAAAAATTGGTGAAGATAAATTGTGAATTGTGGAAGAATTGTGGAGAAACTACAAACATTTTGTGTCGGGCCTATCTGCTGATATCAAGCAATTGCATTGGAATTCTACCTTGTTCTCCAACTAAAAGTAGACACATACATTCAACCATAGATTTACTCTCGAACGCGTGCACAAAAAGGGCTATAATGTGTTGCATATTAACGTACTCCATGTTCGCTGCTGGGTGCTTACTCCTCCCAGAGGAGAAGGGAAGGAATCTGAAGTCATTCCCACCGATATTTATATTGGTTTTTGATCCGTCCTCGAATCTTTCTGGCCTGAATTCGAAAGGCTCATCCCACAATTTGGGTCATGTGCAAAACCCCATATGTTGACAAACATAATGATTTGACAGGGGATTCTATAGCCTGCAACATCCACGACCTTTTCATTTAAATGGGGATCCGTCAACAGAACCAACGGATGGAGACGAAGAGCTTCCATCATGATGTAATCCTATTATGGAATCTACCACATGTCATATTCATCCACCAGCCGACCATCGCCCACGACTCTGTCTATTTGTCCTTGCAGTTTTTTCAAAACCCTCTGGTTTTGTATCAGCTCTGCAATTTCCCAGTCAATTCTAGTCATCGTAATATCTACATCGAACAATGGCACATCCTGACGCACACAAACATAGATTCAAATTGAGCTGTAAATTGTAAAGTTTGAAACAAATTGAAGAAACATATCATCATTAATCCCATAAGGTATTTTTCTGAGCGGTATTTAGCTGTCCAAACAAATAAAAAATTGAACCACATGTGAATAATAGACCAAAAGTTACCAAAATAAATGAGAGGTATGAGCCTGACATAGAAAAACTAGAAAAACTCGGCCATAGAGTAAAAGCAATAAAGATTAACACTCCCAAATCCCTTACCACCATAACTAGGCTTTGCAAAGTCCAGCCCCGCTCCCTTTGGCTCATATAATTCTATAACCCAATTGCTTAGTCATTCAAATAGATTTTATTTTATTGAAAATTGTAATTAATTTAGGGTTGTGTGATTTTTAATTATTTATGTAATTATTTTTTTGTGCATGGTTGTATTTATCAATTTAATGATGCAATTGACCATATTTATTTCTAATTTGACATATGTGCATTTCAGATTGCTTAGTTATTCAAGTAGATGTTATTTTATTTAAAATTGTAATTAATTTATGGTTGTGCGATTTTTAATTATTTATGTAATTATTCTTTTGTGCGTGGTTGTATTTATCAATTTAATAATGCAATTGATGATTCATATTTATTTCTAATTTGATCTATGTGCATTTCAAGGTCCTTGACGAGGATAAATTTCTCTTCAAATGGGTTAAATTTTTTTGTATAGATTTTATTTATTTTTAACCCAAAAAAGATTATCTGGAATTTATAGATGGAAAATTTTTCGTATTAAAGATGTCGTTTCGTTTTAAAAATCTAGAGATACATAAATCTATCAACATACATATAAAATCTATCAAAATTTTTAATTTATCAAGATACACATAAAATTTTGTTGATCAAATTCCAAATTTTGGAAAATCTTAAATCGCTTAACCCGATAAACATAAAATCTATCAAAATGTCAAAGCGACAAAAAATTTGATTTCTTAAATCCTAAGAAAGGAAAAATTAATACAAGTTTAATATGGAGTTTTAGACTAATTGACAATACAGGTTTATTAATTTATTTCATAATAAAATACTTAAACCGACGCGGATGCTGAGGAAATCTTTCAAGATTCATGATTGACCTAAAATTTGATTAGTTAACTCCTCGACCTTAAAAAAAGCAATAGAGAAATTTAACATACTCTTTCCACATGCAAGCTGACAAACCAGCTAGCATGCGACTTAACTGGTACAGGCACTTTCCACAAACGCTCTGCAATTTGAAAGAAAAATAATGTGATTCAGTTGTGCATTTTATTGCACGCTAAGTTTGGTTGCAATAGAACAGCAAGGATCGGATGATGAGAGTAAATCTCAGCCACGATCTGCTGAGCTATTCATTTCGTATTTCAGTTGACTTCCACCAAAGATACGAGGAGAAGAATATTTCTATAAATCATTCAACTTTTTAACTTTTAACTTTTAAAAACACATCATTCTATGCCCATACATTCTCAGCAGAGTCATCTCTTCACAAAGCCAAGAGACATCTCTTCACAAAGCCAAAGCCAAGAGTCATCTCTTCACAAAATCCAGCACATCGTTTCATGTCCTCCAGAAAGTCTAGCACTCAACTCTTTATAAAACAACACCGTGCACGTCCTCAAATAACCAACAACGTGGACGAATCAAATTTCGTCGAAGAATACCCCATTCGAAACGTATTGTCGAATTCCCGATTTTTTTGCATGATTCCGGCGAATTTTGTAGCTATGCTATAAATATGAGCACCTGTGTACTACAGTTTTTGAATAATCCTTCTGTTATTTGTGTCGTGAGCAATATCAGTGATGAAGATGAGGTGGCTGGTCCCTTTTTTGTTGATTTCGTTAGTGAAGAGATTAAGAGGGGATGACATATATGCAGATTGTGTGATCTCTGGCCACCTCGATAAGCAATTATGCCAACGGCTTGAAGCAGCAGAATTCGAGGGTCCTATAATATTCAAGGGACCTTCGATACAAGAGGCATCTAAGGATTTTGGAGGCATATATCACAACAAGCCCGCTGCTGTTCTCTCTCCAGCATCAGCGAATGATATCAGTAAGCTGATAAGGATAGCAGCTACGTCTCCCAATTTAACGGTGGCTGCGAGAGGGAATGGCCACTCCATCGGTGGGCAGGCTATGGCATTGAATGGCATTGTGGTGAACATGACTTCACTCACAGGAATCGTTACTATTTACGAAAGCGGCGCAGATATTCCCTATGTAGAGGCAATGGCGGGTGATTTTTGGGTTGATGTGCTGAGGGGTGCGTCAGAGGCTGTAGGACTTGCTCCTCGGTCATGGACTGATTATATTGATCTTTCCATTGGGGGGACTCTGTCTAATGCTGGAGTAAGTGGGCAGACGTTTCGTTTCGGCCCGCAAATTAGCAATGTCCTGCAGCTAGAAATTGTTACAGGTTATTACGAAGTCAACATCAAAGCTTTGTTTGCAATATTCACTCACCCATCTTATTCACATAGTGATTCTCAAAATTGTCGGGTGGCTGGTTAATTCTCAGAATCGACCAGCCACCCGGCGATTCTGAGAATCAATTCTAGTCGTCGTAATATCTACATCGAACAATGGCACATCCTGATGCACACAAACATAGATTCAAATTGAGCTATAAATTGTAAAGTTTGAAACAAATTGAGCTGTAAATTGGGCAGACGTTTCGTTTCGGCCCGCAAATTAGCAATGTCCTGCAGCTAGAAATTGTTACAGGTTATTACGAAGTCAACATTAAAGCTTTGTTTGCAATATTCACTCACCCATCTTATTCACATAGTGATTCTCAAAATCGCTGGGTGGCGGGTCAATTCTGAGAATCGACCAGCCACCCGGCGATTCTGAGAATCAATTCTAGTCGTCGTAATATATCTACATCGAACAATGGCACATCCTGATGCACACAAACATAGATTCAAATTGAGCTGTAAATTGTAAAGTTTGAAACAAATTGAGCTGTAAATTGGGCAGATGTTTCGTTTCGGCCCACAAATTAGCAATGTCCTGTAGCTAGAAATTGTTACAGGTTATTACGAAGTCAACGTCAAAGCTTTGTTTGCAATATTCACTCACCCATCTTATTCACATAGTGATTCTCAAAATCGCCGGGTGGCTGGTCGATTCTCAGAATCGACCAGCCACCGCCCCGCCACCACCCGGGTGGTGGCGGGGTGGTGGCTGGTCGATTCTGAGAATTGACCAGCCACCCGGCGATTCTGAGAATCAATTCTAGTCGTCGTAATATCTACATCGAACAATGGCACATCCTGATGCACACAAACATAGATTCAAATTGAGCTGTAAATTGTAAAGTTTGAAACAAATTGAGCTGTAAATTGTAAAGTGATGTTGATGCCTGCATGTATTGGCGCTATTTGCCCTGGTTCAGGTTTCGGATATGTCAAAGAGTCAGAGTTGTGGACGCACTCCAAATGAGGAGAGTTGTCAAGTTTCCAAAATATTGAAAGTATTAATGGAACCAACAACGGAGACAGATGGCCCCCATTGGCCACGTCAACCAGCTTGAGCAACATACCCCGTTCCTCTATGTCCGCGCCATTGAATGTCATCAGTGGTGAAGTTTTTCTCAGAACTAGGTTTTGGTAAGTAGTAATATGCAACTATGGAACTCGACGTTTATATCGTGCATGATTTCTTGACACTAGCCCACTCCATGAAGAAAGAATGTTTTTGTAGCATGTATCATATAGATTTCTGTTTGAATATCATTTAGATTTTCATAAGGAGTTAAGTCTTCCCTCTCGGCAGAAGCTTCACTAAAATGATGGTGTTTAAACAAAATACTATATCTCCAAGAAAATTACATTCTCCAAAACTCTTGTTTTGCCATCATATAACATTTTACATGCATAAATCTAAGGGTTATACCTTGTTTAACCACTATATTGTATTTTATAAAACATATTCACATTGTATTTTATTAGATGTACCTTATTTTCTTCCCAGTGGTTATACCTTGTTTCTTTCAATAGCCCTTGCAATTATTTCATAAAAAGTAGTTGTAGTAAATTTACATAGCAACATTGTAGCCCTAGTAATAGATTTATTTTCTACAAATAGTATATTTGTTGAATTGAATTTTTGCAGACATAAAAAACTAGTTTTATCATTGCAAGAATTTTTAATTGTTAAATTGATTTTAAACTATTGTACATATGTAATTACCTCTATATCACTTGTTAATAATTGGTAAATTCACTTAGAGACCAGTAAACGTGAAATGAATAGCCAAATTGAAAGCTCATGACATAACATTGATATATAAAGTAGATTCTATATAAGAGATTGTAGGAGCTTGTCACGTGCAATAGATTTGGATTATTGATCCGACCATTAATTCAATGGATGGTGTTTAACATGAAGAGATTGAAATATGTTACTCATGAAGTAGATGGTGGGATTGAAACAAAAAAAAGACATAAGAGCAATAGCAAGTTTTATTTTCCTCTTTATTCATGGTTCCATAAGGGTTTGACCATGGTGAAAAGTTTTATCATTACCCTTTCCATATGGTTCCATTTAAGGCTTTAAATTAGATTGTGGTTACACATGGAGATGCCAGTTTTATTTATACCCTCTCTTTATGTTTCAATATAAGGCCTGATCCATTTTAAATAAGAATTGAGTTTTTATTTATACCATATTTTATGGATATATCAAAGGTTTTTTCATTTTAAAGAAAAGTGAAGTCCTATGGATATGGTAGATTTTGTTAATACCTTTTTTTTCCATGTTCATTTTTTTTTCATGTTTTTTTAGATTGAATTCTAATTATATTTTAAAAAATAGTATAATTTAGTAAACATGAAGAGGAGTATTAGTTTTATAAGGCTCATAATTGTTATGGTGATTATATGAATAATTATTATATCTAATAGTTGGATTTGGTTTACGGAATTAGGAAAAATGTTGTTATACTCCTAGAGGTCAAAGGCCCCGAGGAATTCGGCAAAATGTTGTACATCTCTAAATTATGTTGTAAAATGTTGTTATGTCCCTAAAGTATGAGCCTCTCTACAATTTAGTTTGAGAACTTAGTATGGGGTCAATGTATAAGTGTTAGATGGTTAAATGTTAGATATGTAAGAGATGTGAATATCTTTTAAAAGTTAGGCTCATAAGTATACCTTATTTTCTTCCCTGTGGTTATACCTTGTTTCTTTCAATAGCCCTTGCAATTATTTCATAAAAAGTAGTTGTAGTAAATTTATATAGCAACATTGTAGCCCTAGTAATAGATTTATTTTCTACAAATAGTATATTTGTTGAATTGAATTTTTGCAGACATAAAAAACTAGTTTTATCATTGTAAGAATTTTTAATTGTTAAATTGATTTTACTGTTGACTAGTTTAATTGAGCCAATTATAGTATGTAATTACCTCTATATCACTTGTTAATAATTGGTAATTGTTAATAATTGGTAAATTCACTTAGAGACCAGTAAACGTGAAATGAATAGCCAAATTGAAAGCTCATGACACAACATTGATATATACAGTAGATTCTATATAAGAGATTGTAGGAGCTTGTCACGTGCAATAGATTTGGATTATTGATCCGACCATTAATTCAATGGATGGTGTTTGACATGAAGAGATTGAAATATGTTACTCATGAAGTAGATGGTGGGATTGAAACAAAAAAAAACATAGCACTGTTGATGTTGATGTTATGGTTGAGAACATGTTGAATTTATACTTAGAAAAGAAAAATGATATTCTACCAAAAACATTAATGTGTTTTTTTCCTCATAAACAACTTTGTTTGGCACATAAAAATTTGGTTTTACTAGCATTTTTTTAAAAGTTTGAAAATTGACCCTAAAAAAAAAAATCATCGTTCCAGTATCATCACTTTTTCGTTTGAAGCTATATTTTGCACAAAAATTTCGTAGTAAATTTCGTAGTCACTGCCATTTTTAAAACATGTTCAAAATTGACCCCTAAAAA
This sequence comes from Pinus tabuliformis, assembly GCA_031772625.1. Taxonomy (NCBI): domain Eukaryota; kingdom Viridiplantae; phylum Streptophyta; class Pinopsida; order Pinales; family Pinaceae; genus Pinus; species Pinus tabuliformis. Next base: position 287,112,897 of record CM062815.1, read on the forward strand.
ATAAAATCATCGTTCCAGTATACACACTTTTCATTTTTAGCACTGTTTTTGATGTTTTTTTGGGGTTTTTTGGCCAGAGTTCCCGTTTTGAGTTTATAGTTCCCGTTTCAAAGTTTACATTGTTTGAGGCAGTCTGGTTGCTGAAGCTCTTCAGTGAGCTGTTTGTACACATGATGAATACCACTGTGATTCTCTGTGACAACTAGAGGTGGGATTCAATTATTGAGGAATCTCGTATTTGACAATTGCTCCAGTAGATAGACATCAAATACTGCCTTATCTGGGATATGGTAAGTCGATGATCAAGGAGGCTCCATCGTACTGAGATGATGTACAGGACAGAGCCCTGAGGAAAGATCAAATTTGTGATTTTCCCGAACGACTTGGGGTCATTAAGAGACCTTTGTAAAAGGGTCCTGCATGTTGCATACATTGAGCTCTGGGAGCTCTGGGAGGCTTGCAGTTCTACTGGAGGAACATACGACCACAGGGTGACTCACCATCCCCTTGTGGTGTGCACTGGAACAAGATGATTCGGTCTCTTGTGGGACAAGATGATTTGATCTCTTGTGGAACATGATGATTTGCTCTCCTGTGAGGCCTGGATTAATGTGTTCCCCATGGCGACCTGGATTGATGTGTTCTCCATGGCGATTGTAGCAAGATTGATGTGTTCTCTTGTGAGGACAGGATTGATTAAGTTCTCCTATCGAGGCATCGTACCCATGCAGTCTGGGACTCATGGGAAGTACCTCTTATCTGATCAATGAGCAGGGAAATGAAGTTAGGGACCATAGTAGTACCGATGGATGCATCGTTGTATCTACCGTACTCCCTACGCTAGGATGTCCTCCATTGATATGGGATCAGTGAGACTGGTCTGGGACCAATGAGAGTTGTACATATTATGACGCTGACTTCGGGTCGGTTGAGACTGGTCTGGGACTAGTAGTACACTCTCTGAGCCCGCGATACTGGTCTGGGACCAGTGGTAGGAGTTGTACATACTATGACGTTGACTTCGGGTTGGTTGAGACTGGTCTGGGACCAATGGTACATACTACGAGACTGACTTCGTGTCAGTGCAGGACTGGTCTGGGACCAGTGAGAGTTGTACATACTATGACGCTGACTTCGGGGTGGTTGAGACTGGTCTGGGACCAGTGGTAGGAGTTGTACATACTATGACGCTGACTTCGTGTCGGCTGAGACTAGTCTGGGACCAGTGGTACATACTCTGAGACTGACTTCGTGTCAGTAAAGTATTGGTCTAGGACCAATGAGAGTGGTACATTCTATGACGCTGACTTCCGGTCGGTTGAGACTGGTTTGGGACCAGCAGTACACTCTCTGAGCCTGTAATATTGTTCTGGGACCAGTGGTAGGAGTTGTACATACTATGACGCTAACTTCGGGTCGGCTAAGACTGGTCTGGGACCAGTGGTACATACTCCGAGACTGACTTCGTGTCAGTGTAGTACTGGTCTAGGACGAATGAGAGTGGTACATTCTATGATGCTGACTTCGGGTCCGTTGAGACTGGTCTAGGACCAGTGGTACACTCTCTGAGACTACGATACTGGTCTGGGACTAGTAGTAGGAGTGGTACCTACTATGACATTGACATTGGGTTAGTTGAGACTAGTCTGTGACCAGTGGTACGCACTTTGAGTTTGACTTCGGGTCAGTGTAGAATGGTATGAGACATTCTCGATCAATTCTTCTTCTTCATAGTTCAGCAGAGCTCAGCAGTGCAGAGCTAGCAGAGCCAGCAGCGCTGAGCAGAGCTGAGCTAGTAGAGCCAGCAGCGCTGAGCAGAGCAGAGCCAACAGAGCTGAGCAGAGCAGAGCTAGCAGAGCAGAGCTAGCAGAGCCAACAGATCTTAGCAGAGCCAGTAGAGCTGAGTAGAGTAGAGCTAGCAGAGCTAGCAGAGCTGAGCAGAGCAGAGCTAGCAGAGCCAGCAGAGCTGAGCAAAGCAGAGTAGAGCAAAGCCAGCAGAGTTGAGCAGAGTTGGGCAGAATAGTGCAGGGCACTGATGGTAGAGATAGTATAGTCGGACTTATGGATCAATGGATGGAGTTCTCCCTAGTTGAGAGGGAGTGTTAAATTGACAACTAGGGCCAAACTCCATGTGGGTTGGCTTATTTATGGCAGCTGATATTTTTATTGGATCCCTCTCGTCGAGAGGTGTAGGATTGATCCAAAGATCATCCGATTCCAATAAGTATTTATGGAGATATGAATTTATTTTGTTTATGTAATTATTATCAAGCCGACCAGCTCTTATGTAGGCTCTAGAAGCCCAACCGACGTGTCTATTCATCATCCTCATTTTAGTATAAATAGATGAGTATTTGATGTCATTTGAACATGTATTCTTGAGTGATCTCCTCCTCTCCACGTCTTGGGTTTTTGGAGAAGGAGTGAGACACCAAGAGTAACATGCTTATACGTGGATGATGCCCTAGCTATATACGCAACAAACCTGTTACATGCACAGCATGCCCTATACTCTACACGCAGACATACAACACAGCTAATATGGATCTATACGCAGCTATGAAGCCAGCGTAATGAAGCAAAGGATCAGAGTCATATAATATAGATCTATACGCAACTATGAAGCCAGCGTAATGAAGCAAAGGATCAGAGTCATATAATATAGATCTATACGTAGCTATGAAGCCAGCATAATGAAATAAAAGGAACATAGTCATATAATATGGAGATAGTGATACGTGGACAGCCCTATCAATATACGCAGTTCATAATTGATGAAATACGTGGACATTTGACGTTGTAGGATGCTCTCATGGGAATGACTTATTCACATTCCATACAACGCACTCATGTGAAACGATGGATGCTAACCACGTAGTCCATACATCGCACAACACTTACACACAGTCCATACAATGCACAGTAATGGTTATATTTATACACTGGACTGTACGTGCGATGAGTAGTAATATACGCTGCTGTACATAGGTTAGATATATACGCTTCAATATGGAACACTGATATATACAAGTCATATTCATTATGGGAAGTTGTCATATTGATGATGTATGGAACACAGATGTATACAAGTTAAGGCATCACATAAATGAACACAGTCAAGGCAACAAGGTAAGGAACACGCTGTATGAAACTCTGTCATATAGACAGTCGCATATATAACGCCGTCATAGGCAGCAACATTACGTGTGATCTGGGCAGCATGATGCAAGAGATCATGAACAACATGATGGGCAGCATAATGGGCAGCATTATGAACAGCATGATGGGCAGCATAATGGGCAGCATTATGAGCAGCATGATGGGTAGCATAAGTGCATGATGACATGGAGCATGGACAACATCATGATGAATTCATGGGCAGCATGATCAATGAGATCATGGACATGAAGGGCAGCATGATTAGAGCAGCATGGTGCAATATGCAGTGGTGCAACTAGAGAACCAGATGCAACACGATGATAGGTATTAGTTGAAGTAGAATGTCTTCAACTGATCTCATCATTATAGGAGATGATCTATGCTCAGATCTAAATAAGTCAAAGTGTTGACTTCTGTTGAAAATGTACTCTCTCTCTCTTTCTCTGCTGAACTTTGAAGATAAAAGAAGATTTGATCAAAGGGTTTCCCCACACATTGTGGGGTTTGTCCCTGGCTCGCGCCATATCTTGTGTCCTCTTGCCTTGGCTTGTCTTCTGTGATTTATATTTATGTTCTATCTGCAGTTTATCTTATTGCTGATGTGATTACTAACTATGAAAATTTAAATAAATTTCTCTAGCATAGAACATACCCAAAACTTAACATAGCTTCTATTAGCTTTTGTGACAATGAAATTTGTTGCACTTGCACTACAACAAAACCATGTGATTAGCGTCCCTTTTTTCTTATTTTTTTGCATGTAGAGCCTATTTTTGGTGCTATTTGTGTCCATTTATCAAATATGGTGCAAAAATTGATGCAAAGTTTGCACTGATTTTTTCAATAAGTCTTACACTAAGTTTACCTCCAGGTATTGTAATAGGTTTTGCATAAGGTTTTACACCAGGTTGTCTGCTAGGTTTTATGCCAAGTTTTGTGCCATCCTTTGCTCCATGTTTTGCATCAATTTTGGCACCTAATATTGTTTCACCAACTGTTGTATCATTTATTGCATCCACTTTTTGCGCCTACACTTGCATCAACTTTTTCATCATCTCTTGCATCCTATTTTGCATCTTTTTTTGCATCCAGTTTTACAACATTTTTGCATCCCCTTTGTGTCATGATTTGCATCAGCTTTTGTGTTTCATATTGCATCTACTTTTGCATCGAATTTTGTTGCATTGACTTTTGCATCATATTTTTCATCCATTGTTGCACCCATTTTTATGTCCACTTTTGCATCCCTTTTTACATCTTACTTTTCATCTTCATTTGCTTCTTTTTTTGCATCTATCATTACATCCACTTTTTTGTGACACTATTTGTACCATGTTTTGTACTTACTGTTGTACCCACATTTTCTTCCAATTTTGCATCCATCTTAGCATCCACTTTTGCATCAAAATATTGCATCTATTTTTGCATCGACTTTTGTGTTGGGTTTTGCATCTCATTTTGTATCATCTTTTGCATCTACTTACATTGCATCCATATTTTTCATCCAAATTTGTTTATGCTATTGCACCCATGTTTGCATCCACTTTTGCATCCCTTATTGCATATTGTCTTGCATCCAAGTTTGCATATTTTTTATGTGTTTTTTATTACATCCACTTTCTCATCCACTTTTGTTGTGCCATATCTTGTGCCTATCATTGAAACCCACATTTTCTTCCAAGTTTGCATCCACATTTGCATCCTCTTTTGTTTCCAAGTTCTCATCAAATAATTGGTATGTTTTTTGCATCCCATTTTGCATCTACTTTTACATCCACTTCTGATGCATCCAATTTTGAATCTAATTTTGTGTCCACTATTGCACCCATGTTTGGTCCATGTTTACATCCATTTTTTAATCCCATTTTGCCTCCTTTTTGTATCCAAGTTTGTGTCTTCTTTTTTTTGTTCATTGTTGTATCCACATTTATTTCACAATAATTCATGCTAAGTTTTATGCCTACTATTACACCCATGTTTTCTTCCACTTTTTCATCCATGTTTGCATCTTATTTTGTGTCCAAGTTTGCATCAACAATTGCATCTATTTTTTCATCCACTTTTGTGTCAATTTTTCTGTCTTGTTTTTCATCTACTTATGTTGTGTCCACTCTTCATCCAATTTTACGTCTATTGTTGCCCCCATTTTTTTTTACTTTTGCATCCATTTTCAAACACTCATATATTTTTTGCATTGATGATATTTCTTATGACATTAACAATTATGAACAACTGATGACAATTTCAATAATTATGATGATGACGATGACATGAATTCTCATTATTATGATAATCAAAATGATGATAAAGATGATGGGGGTTATAATGATAATGATGATGGCGATGCTAATGACCTTGGACAATCTTCCCAATTTTTATATGTTGTCATGGTCATAATCATAATCATCATATTTAGAGTCATCTTCCAAGTCATCATCATTTTACCATCATTATCATTATTTTCATCTTGGTCATCATCAAGAACAATAATGGCATGAATGATGATTACGATGTTCATGATGAAGTTGACAACAATGATGATAGAAATTACATTAATTATGATGATAGGGATGATGAAAATTATAATGACGATGATAATGGTAGCGATGATGATCATAATCAATCATCTCTAAAAAATAAAGTTGTCATTTCTCTTGCATATATCATGTGTCCTAACAACCCTTTTTGAGCACTCGTAATATATTTTGGGTTGATGATATTTCTGACGACACCTATAATTATGAACAAATGACGACAATGTCCATAATCATGATGATGATGATGATGATGATGATGATGACGACATGAATGGTGATTATGACGATAATGCAATGATGAGATTAATGGTGGTGATGATGATGATAATGAACATGATGACACTCCCTCTAAACTAGGGATATACTCATAATGAGACAAAAAGGTACTCTCAAGTTGAAATATTCATATAAGAAGGGATCTGGATTGATAAGCATCAACGATCATTTACATCATCAAAGCTAGCATTGTCAAAATAGAAAGACCTTCACTAACAAGTTATATCTCTCCATTAGATCATAGCACAATGTTGGGAGGCATAAATTTGGACACCACTGCCTTTTTAGCAGGGAAAATTTTAAGAAGCCCCCCTAAATTTACATGTATAATAAATAGGTGAATCTCCATGGTATATAGGAAAAATGGAAGGCGATTTTATCAATAATATGATATGTATATATAATTTTTTGGCGAATCTCTCACCAGGCATGGCGAATATTTTACCCAATTATAAAATCTTGTGTTTATTGAATACACAAATGAAATCATTGCATTTCTTTAAAATATCTTTTGAAATCAAAATTGCTGAAATTACATATCGATAACCTAGTAGGTGTAGGATAAAATTCACTCGTGCCATTCACAAAAAGCATGAGAAAAAACCTAATACTATATATAAAACCAATAAAAATTCAAATTCATCACTTCTAGGGAACTAGTAACCACCCTGCCAATACACAAGTATGTTCCTGTTTGCAATTAGAAAAATTACCCAAATTACAATCTGTTTACTCCAGCATATGTTGGAAAGTTATAGAATGATGACTAGTGTAATCAATCCATTCCTTTTAGCTCTGGATTGGTTTCAGTTTAAAGCAGAAGTATACAAATATACTTGTCCAATGTCTATGCTTTAACCATTCACCTTAAGATGTTTTTACAATATAATTTCCTAAGTCTATTTAATATCTTCATTATCATAAAAGCCAACCTATATCCATCTTAACTCCACATCTACCACTCTTAGGGGGATGAAATCTATTTATCCCTCTGAGCACTTGGTAGACCCAGAATTAAGATGGATCTAAGATGATAGAATTTCCCCTTTAAATAGTCTATGCTCACATGAATACCATGGTATTACCATGGGTCAATACCATGGGTTATCATAAACCTGGAGCTTAAGAATTACTATTAGTAATTTATAAAAATTAATAGTTGATTTTTATTTTATTTTTTATTTTAACCAAGCTAAAATGTTTAACATACATTAAATTACAACATCCAGTTTTACTCTTGATCGGATCAAATATTTTTTCACTCTATGCTAGTTTGCATATCACGATATATGATACCTTTCAGGGGTTAGTAGATCCAGGGTAAAGATGGATCTATGCTGGTTTAATTCCCCCATTTAAATAGGCTACATTCCAGGTGAATACCAAGGGTCAATACCATGTCCCATTTTGGTGAATACCATGGGTCAATACCATGTGCCATTTTTATTTTTATTAATACTAATATTAGGGTTAATAATGTCTTTTTGCATGGTATTAATAACAATCTAGTCCATGGTATTTGTCCCATAGTATTTTGCCCATAGGTTTCACCTAAATATAACGCATTTTTTGAGTGTTAGTAAATATAAGGTGACTTATGGAGTAAATATAAAATAATGTTTTATTTGTTTACCATATCTCTCATTTATTTATATTTTTATTAATTTACCATACCTCTTTTACAAATATGGTATTTGGCCCATAGGATTCACTTAAATAAAACCTCCTTCTTGAGCCTTCATAAATAGAATGAGGGTTATGGACTAAATATAAAAAGAGGTTTTATTTATTTACCATGCGTCTAGTTTATTTATATTTTTATTTATTTACCATACCTTTTGAGTAAATACAAAAAAACGTTTTATTTATTTACCATACCTCCACTTTACTTATATTTTTATTTGTTTACACCCTTGCATGTATATAAGGTGAGTTATGGAGTAAATATAAAAAATGTTTTATTTATTTACCATACTTCTCATTTATTTATATTTTTATTAATTTACCATACCTCTTTTATAAATATGGTATTTGGGCCTTTGGCCCATAGGATTCACTTAAATAAAACCTATTCTTGAAAATGGGCGAATGGATTCACTTAAATAAAACCTATTATTGAAAATGGGCGAATGGAAGGTTGTAACTCCTAATTTCAAGGGCTAAATTTACCTTTTTTACCCTCTCCCTTAAAAGAAAGTGGGCTATTTGAGGTGATTTGTAAAAGTATACTATGATACAAAATAATCGCCCACTAAAAATTTAAAACCCCTTAATTTCGCCAAAGGGCGAACATTCGCCCCTAAAATCACCCCTACGTTTTAGGCACTTACCGCACTAGGATGTTCATCAGGCATGTCCTTGCATGATCATTTCCTAATCCACTGTCATAATATTTGACACTAGGAAATGTCGATCCTCATGACTATTCTTATCTTGGATTAATGTACTTGACTTATGGTGGGTACTCCTAGCCAAAGAACAAATTCTCAAAGAATATTGGTCCCAGATGTTTATCTAATCCACCATTCTCCCTACTAGTGTCTTTAGTAGGCTTACGACTGTTAATCTCAGCCATAATACATGACAAATGGATAATATGGTGTCAATGGTCACTCCCTCTCAACCAGGGAGGAGACATCCACAAGCATAAGTGTTTCTCAAGAATATCCATCATTTTCATGGGAATAACATCATTAATTTGTTTTCTTCGCATGATGCCTTTATTATTAAGCATTCATAGATTTGTGGCAAAATATTTCCCCTTTTGTCATTTGCGATGAAAGAAATTCAAAAAGTGAAAGCCAAAAACATTAAAGATACACTATAATGATTTATCTAAGTCTAAACTCTAAGGTTAAAGTGAAAATTTATGTAAATATTATTTCTATGAGTTGTTCAAACTTATGAAAACCTTATTCCCTAAGTCCTATATATAAGAAAAATCAAAAGAAATAAAAATAAGGCCCAATGAATGGTAACTCATGTATTCACACCGTCTTTGGAAAACATATGAATATATGCACTCCTAGTCACACTTGATCACATGTTTGAGATGGTTAAATCATGAAGTCCTCTTTCCCCTTTCATTTTAACTTCATCATTTAAGCACCTAATTGAGGATCTATGGAATTTTTCTTGCCTAAGGGTTTCATGTCTACTCTTGCTTTACTTATGTCACACTATGGTCAATCATGTGATGGAGTGAAATACTTAAGTTTGTGGATTTATTAGAACAATGTATTAAGTTAGTCACCACACACACATGTATTACATGTCATTGATCCACATGTGTGGGTTGGAGACTCATTGCTTGAGAACTTTAATGGATACTACTTTAGGCCCTTAATGGTATATCTTACAAAATCTCTTGGTAAACATTGTGATTCATCCTTTCTTTCCCTCCATACACTTTATAATATTGAAGTCACTCCCAATAATCCACGGAGATGGGGAGTATAAATTACTTGTGCTGGAAATAAAATTGAGAAATAGAGGTTTTCCATTTGCAATATTGGAGTCATAGACAATGGATACATGGTAGTAGTCCTTGATGTCAATGAACTAAAATTATACTGTCATAATGAGAAAAGAGGTAAACATATCGATAACCTTAATGTCTTGATCATTCCATATAGTATCCATTCCACCCAAGTATATCTAATCATCAATCACTACTACTTGGAAATTCCTCCCCCATTTTCTAATTATATGAGCTAGAACCTCACTTAATATTTTTATTTCTTATATAAACATTATTGATGGGTGCTTTGCGTACCATTTTTCTTTTAGGAGTATTTGTTTTCCTTTACTATTGAGGTCCCTCATGTTCGATGAGACTATTTTCATGGACAATTTACACAGAAAGGAAGTATAATGTGACTAAAAAAAATGTTCCAAGATTTAAGTTATTGGAGAATGCCACTTCATGACTCCTATATTTCCTTAACCTGGGACTGAATGGTGAACTTGATAGCCTTAAAGGAAATTAACCAATTGAAATCTCAAAAAGAGGTGACTTTTGACTTTATCACATACAAGTTAATATACTAAAAAATTATCCATAAAACTTTCATCAATCAATGAATCTTTAAAAAAAATATCCAAAACAATTTCATCAAGCAATGAATCATTACATTATAAATTACAATCTACAAAAATTTTGGGAACTTTTTGCTAAACCATTTTCAAAACCAACATATTTAATATTAATATTTAACAATAATATGGAAAATAACACATTTTCATAAATTAAATAATATGTTATCAATCCTAAGAAATGCCACTAACATAAAACTAAAAATCATGCAACTAATGGGAGTGACCACTCAAGGCCACCATAAGACAATTAATCTATTAAGACAAGGATTAATGGAGAAAGAAATCTACAAAGGACAAAAGACAAACTATTTTAACTTTATTGTTTTATTACGTGCAAGTTGAACATCTCAAGATATAATAAAGAGAAGAATTAATTTTATTTCATTAATAAAACCCAAGCACATTCTATAACTTAGCAAGGAAGAGATGTATAATACCCATCTGAGTGACACAATGCATGGCATTAAGTTACTTTTTTATATATAATTTAAAATTATATCATAAAATCACAAATTTGGAATGAATCGATGTTTAAAATCCATTTTTATAAAAAGAAAATATAATTTTTGTTATAAAAAAAAAAAAAACCAAAAACTAATTTTTTTTTAGAAAGTAAAAAAATACTAAACTGAAGAAAATAATTTTCTTTTTAAGTTAAAATATTTCTTACAATTTTTTTAAACAATTCCCTCCATTCTAAAAAGCAAAAATAATAATAGAAATAAGGACGGACCACAAATATTCCTTTCCTTGGTAAGTGTTTCCCACCATTCATTCCACTCACTCGAGCTATTTCATAAAACAGAGATAAGTGTTATTTCAAACTCTTTCGGCAAAGCCTATTGAGCTTCTCTTATGATATATCTATTCCTTGATGGAGTCCTTGATATATTGATCATGTTTTGATTCCTTGGAGATTAACTAGAGCAAAGAAAACATGAGTACTCTTAATTCCAAGTTCAATGCCTCTAATGGTGGACACAAGGCAAGGGAGGGGTTGTTATCGTGGTAATAACTCCAATTTCATTGTCTTTGATGGTGGACAAGGCAAGGGAGGGGGTTGCGGTCATGGTCATGGTCGTGGATTTTTCTCTTTTACATTATATTTACGGAGTTCAAAGAAATTTGAATGGAATTATTGTTGTCACTACGTATAATGGATTAAGTGTGATAATGGATAAAATGAAGTAATTATTTGTGAGCATTTGTTCTTGAATGAACATTAGGATCCATCTTATTATAGAGAAAAGTACATGCATTAATGTTGGAAATAATACTGAGAGGGGGGGGGGGGTGAATCAGTATTATCAAGTTCTTTTTAATAAATCTTCCTTATTTATACTTTGAATTATTCTTGTATGTCAGTACCATAAAACAATGAGCATGAACAAGAAAAACAGATAGTCACACCAAAGAACACCAGATATAAGGTGGAAACCCAATATGGGTGAAAACCACCTGCTGCAATATGTCTCTATCTTCTTTCAATTAGAAACTCCTTTTACAATGATTTTGTACTGGTGCAGTCCTTTACCAGTACGCAGGCTGCAACCTGCAGAGAGCTACAACTCTCTCTCGTTTTCCAGTCTCTCCTGGAAGGAAGCTACAACCCCCTACTTCTTTTCTTTCAAGGACCACTTTTCATAAATTTTCAAACTGAATCCAAGAATATCAAATAAACATCAAGTACATGCAAATTACCCAAACTCCTTGTACAATCAACCAAGAATTACCCAACTTCTAAGAATGCTGTAAACATAAAGATAGTACCAGAAATATAAACCCAGAACTCTGCAGCAATAAATAGAAGATGATCAACAAATGTTTTAGGACAGATACGCAATTTTTCTTTATCTGGACTGCGTGGCTTCGCACTTCACCTTCTGTGTCTCTGCGTATCCCCGTAGAGAGCCTTCCACTGCACCGCGTATGCACGCACTGTTTCTTCAATCACGCCGCGTACTACTACTGTGGCCACGCACCCTCAAATGCTATCGCGCCGCGTATCTATGCACATGCGGCTTCTGTAGCACCGCGTACTTTCACTGTGCCTCTGCACCTGAACCTTTGTCATGCCGCATACCTTTACTGTTCTTCTGCACCTGAACCTCTATCGCGCTGCGTACCCACGCACTGCGCCTTCTTCTGCTGTGCGTACCCACGCACTGCGCCTTCTTCTGTTGTGCGTACCCCCGCACTTGCATTGTTAATTACCTGCGAACCTCTGATTAGGGCCAAATTGGCAGTCCACCAATGTGCCATAGATAGTCAGATGCACAGATCTGATCATGCGCCCGAGAGATCACACTTCATAGATTCACTTTCAACTTCACTTTTATATAGATCAAGCTTTTAAACCGATAACCCAATATTTCAGATCTTAAGATATTCAATTTGCAAAAGATGCCTTAGCCAAGTGATCTCCTTCCCTATTTATAGTCAAGCCCTTATTCACACCATGGGACAAAACCATCAATAACCAATACAAGGGATCCAAACCGGGGCAAAATTAGATCCTATACCACGGGCCAAAACCATAGAATCAAGAACGACGGGCTAAATACCACGGGCCAAACATAAGAAACCCCACGTGAGCGCGCTTCTCTGCCTTGAAGTGAGTGAACTGGGGGTACGCACCTCATGAACGGGTAACCTGCGGGTATGAACGCACTTCCTGGCCGGCGTACCTGCGGGTCTGCACCTTTTGAATCATTCACCTGTGTACCTCTTAATTTCCAACATTTTGAGAGCCTGATCAGAGCATTGCCACTTGAGGGTGTTGCCATCAAGTACAACATCTGTAACATAGAGCCATACCAGAATCATAAAGCCAACAATCTCCCCCTTTGGACTTGATGGCAACCTCAAGATCCTCAACGTCATTCTCATCCTTTGACATCAAGGGCAAAGGGTTATGCTCCCCCTAAGAACATGCTCCCCCTGAATATAAACCAGATCTGCAAAGAAGAACCATAATCCACCAAACACCATAAATGACCATGAAAGAGATAGAGGCATATTACAACAATATTCAGACCAGCATCCATGATCTCCTTCTCCATAATGCTAACAATGGATTATATGCTCCCCCTGAACCTGTGCCATTCGATCTTCGATCAATCCGCAACCTAGCACATGTACGCATATACCCCAGATGAGCCTTGCGTACAACCAACAATCAAAAGAGATTCAACAACATGATGATGCATCAACAACCCCCGGCTTTTGCCTGAGGTATTCAAAAGTCTCCCTGGGAAATGGTTTGGTAAGTATATCAGTAACTTGTTCCTTAGAAGGAACATACTCCAACTTGACCTTTTGTTCAAGCACTTGTTCCCGGAGAAAGTGATACTTGATTGGTATGTGCTTGGTCTTTGAATGCATGACTGGGTTCTTTGAAATGCTGATTGCACTTGTGTTATCACATAAGATGGAGATAGGTGGTGTACAAGTGATTTGAAAATCCTGCAAGGTCTGCATCATCCAAAGGAGTTGAGTGCAGCAAGATGCAGCAGCAACATATTCCGCTTCAGCTGTAGACAAGGCAATCGAACTCTATTTCTTGCTGAACCAAGATACTAATCTGGAACCCATAAGGAATGCACCACCACTTGTGCTCTTCCTGTCATCCATGCTTCCGGCCCAATCTGCATCTGTATAAGCATGAAGTGTGAGATCTGTATCTCTAGGATACCATAAGCCATAGTTTTGAGTTCCTTGAAGATATTCGAAGATTCTCTTTACTGCCTGAAGATGAGTTTCCTTTGGATTTGCCTGAAATCTTCCAACTATTCCTACTGCATGCATTATGTTTGGTCGGGTACCTGTCAAATAAAGTAGACTTCCAATCATAGATCTGTAGGTTGGTTGATGCACTGTTGCTGATTCATCATTTGCACTGAGGCTACATCCTGTGACCATGGGTGTACATACTGGTTTTGCATCTTCCATGCCATATTTCTTCAAAATCTTCTTGAGATACTTGGTTTGAGACAAAAAGATCCCTCCTTCTTTTTGTTGGATTTGCAAACCAAGAAAATATGTCAGTTCTCCCAGCAAGGACATTTCAGTTTCTTTCTGCATTACCAAGGCAAAGCTTTGACTCATAGCTTCTTCATTGCTGCCAAAAATAATGTCATCTACATACACAACAAGTATTAGCAATTTGTCGTTTTCAACTTTTATATAAAGATTGCTATCTGCTGATCCTTTTGAAAAACCTTGTTGATGAAGATATTTGTCCAAACGATAGTACCAAGCCCTGGGAGCTTGTTTGAGACCATAGAGAGCCTTTTTCAATTTGCATACAAGATTTGGATCATTTCCAAGAATGAAACCATCTGGCTGCTCAATGTATACTTCTTCTTCCAAGTCTCCATTCAGAAAGGCTGATTTCACGTCCATTTGAAATACTTTGAAGTTCTGAAAGCTTGAGAGAGCAAGGAACATTCGGATGGCCTCAAGTCTTGCAACAGGAGCAAAAGTTTCTTCGAAATCTATTCCTTCTTGCTGCGCATACCATTTACAAACAAGTCTGGCCTTGTTTCTAATTACTTCTCCATTTTCATTCAATTTATTTTTGAAGACCCATTTTGTCCCTATAACATTCTTATCCTTTGGTCTAGGAACTAACTCCCAAGTGTTGCTCTTTTCGATCTGTTCAAGTTCTTCATCCATTGCTTTGACCCAACATTCATCTTTGCATGCCTCTTTCACATTTTGTGGTTCTGTGGAAGAGAGTAATGCCAAATAGCTTGAAGCTTCTGCAATTGTTATTCTTGTTTGTACACCTGCTTCTTTCTGCCCCAAAATCTGAGATTCTGGATGATTCTTCTGAACATATCTGGATGGAGTCTTCTCTTCTATCCTTATCTTCTCCTCTGGTTCTTCTTGAGGTTCTTCTTCTTCATCATTCTGTCTCTGAGGGCAGTCTTCATCTTCTTCGATATCTTCATGATTTACTTGCCTAGGAATGTATCCCTTCTCATCAACCACTACATCAATGCTGTCAACAATTCTTCCAAGTCTTTTATTGTAGCACTTGTATGCTTTGCTGTGTGGAGAATAACCAAGAAGAATGCCTTCATCTGCTCTAGGTTAAAGTTTTCCAAGTTGCTCATCAGTATTCTTAATATAGCATTTGCTCCCAAAGATTTTGAAGTGCTTTACCGAAGGAGTCTCACCATACCAGAGCTCATGAGGGGTTTGAGTGCTGTTCACCCGGACATTTGTTTTGTTGAGAATAACAACCACAGCATATGCTACTTCACCCCAGAAAGTTGCGGGAGTTCCAGACTCATCAAGCATAGCACGAGCCATTTGTTGGACTGTTCTGTTCATTCTTTCCACCACTCCATTTTGCTGAGGAGTTCTAGCTGTAGAGAATTCTCTTCTTATCCCATGTTCTTCACAGAAATCAAAAAATTCATTTGAGGTAAACTCCCCACCTCTGTCGGATCTGAGGCACTTAATTTTGTATCCTGATTCATTTTCAACCAAGGCTTTAAAGGATTTGAATTTTTCGAATGCTTCATCTTTGTGCTTCATAAGTCCTAACCAGACAAACCTGGAGAAATCATCAATGAATAATATCAAGTATTCTTCTCCTAGAGGTGTCATTTTCCTGAATGGACCACATACATCTGTATGTACTAGCTCAAGAGGCATGCTAGCTGATCCTTCCTTCTCCGGAAAGTTAGTTCTGGTTTGCTTTCCAAACTGACATGATTTGCATATGGTGTTGTCTGGAATTTTGATATCTGGAAGACCGCGAACTGCCTGATATTTGCATGCTTTCCTTATTTGTGAAAAGCTTAGATGCCCCAACCTCCGGTGCCATAACCAGTGTTCATCATCCTTGCTTAGATAGCATTGTTGTTGTCCTTCTTCAAATATGTATAGATTATTTGGAGTTCTTTCACCTTTGATCACTGTTTTACCTGTATCAAGATCATGAACAAGACATCCATTTGATCTAAATATCACCTTGGTTCCTTGATCACACATCTGGCTGACACTCATAAGATTATGCTTCAATCCATCAACATACAAAACATTTCCAGCTTTGACCTTTTCTTTTAACTGAGCAGTGCCTTTTCCTTTTATAGCTGCAGGAGTATCATTTCCAAAAGAAACTTTCTTTCCCTTTTCTAAAGCGGAATATGATTCAAGTTTTTCTTTATCACCTGTCATATGCTTCGAACATCCACTGTCAATGTACCATAGGTTTTCTTGTCCCTCTGCATAAAATGCTATCCCACATCTTTCTATTTGTGGTTCCTTTATTCTCCATGTTTTGGTGCTTGAGGCTTGTTCCTTTGTCTGCTGAAACCTTCTTATGCATTCAGAATCTTCATGACCAAAGTTATTGCAAATAGAACATTCAACTTCATTTTCAAGAGCCGAAAAGTTGTTATAGGTCCTTTTTGTAATCCCAGTCATACTTCTTTGTTTTTGAGCTTCTCTAGTCATGATTGTTTTATATGCAACACATTGAGCTTCTTTGTGACCAAATTTATGGCAAGAGAAACATTGTCCGTTGAAGAAACTTCTGCGGTTATCAAATCTACCGGCCAAATAATTGTAATTTCTATTGTCATCCATTCTTGAACCAAATTGAGAAGATTTTACCTGTGGCTGGTTGTAGCTTTTGTTCATCCTTAAGACGGATTGCCCATGATAGTCTTTGTTTGCAATTCGTCCCTGCTTTACCTGGTGATCTCCATTGTGCTTTTGCTCATTCCTTCTTGCTGCATCAAGATAACTTCTTGAGGTGGATGCTTGAGAAGTTTCTCCATTATAGCCCAGACCTGTCTTGTTTAGAGGAGAACGCTGTACATTGATGATCTCATCCAGAGTTTCAGATCCTTTGACAAACTTAAGATTAATATCCTTTGTTTTCTCAATCTCTTTTCTAAGACCAACAATTTCACCTTCTAACTTTTCAAGATATTTTTCTTTTTCATCAATTTGAAGTTGTAGGGTATCAATGATCCTATTCTTTTCTTCTATACATATCTTGAGTCTAGAAATTTCTTCATAAAAGCTATCCACATATATAGCATCCATGTAATCATCATCTTCAAATGCCATTAAAAGTTTATAGTCATTACCTCGTTCATCTTCATCACTATTTGATAGACCATCACTATCTTCATGAGTGTAATAGCTTTTCTTATTTGCATTCTGTTTCTTGTTCCATCTAGCAGGTTCCTTTCCTTTGTCAATCTTATCCTTATGAGGACATTTCGCAGCATAATGACCTACTCTTCCACAAGCAAAGCATTTAAAAGGTAACTTACCTCTGAACCTTCCAGTACCCCGTTGAAGATTTCTAACAAAATTTGATTCTTCTTCTTCTTCTAGCACGTGACTTGCTTCATAGTAGTCTCCTTTGCCTGAAGCCTTGAAAGCAGCTTCTCTTCTGTCTGATGGACCTCCCTTTCTCATTTCATAAGCAGTTAGAATTCCGTGTAGCTGAGACATAGTAAGAGTTCGTAGATTTTCCTTTTCTTCTATTGCAGACACTTTAGATTCAAACTTGGGGGACAATGATCTTAGAACTTTTTCAACCACAATAGCCTCTTTTATTTCTTCACCCAAGTTTTTCATGCAATTAACAATCTCGTCTACCCGAAGGTCATAGTTAGCCACACTTTCATCATTATACATTCTGATATTCTCATACTGAATCCTGAGGGTTTGAAGTTTAGCACGCTTTACCTGTTCATCTCCTTCGTAGCTCAAGACAATCTTGTCCCATATTTCTTTTGCGGATTTATATTGCATAACCTTCACGAATTTTGTTTGAGATAAGCATCCCAGCAGAGTATTGACTGCTTTAGCATTTGTTTCATATTTCTTCTTTTCGGCCGGATCTGTAGGAGTAGCTGAAGGAAAAGTGTAGCCTGTATCTATGATATCCCAAACTTCTGTACCAAGAGATTGAAGATAGGCAGTAACTCTTACCTTCCAATAATTGAAGTTTGTCCCATCAAAAATTGGTGGCCTGATTGATGCTTCCCTCTCGTAGTTGCTCATGATGAATGATCTTCCTTCAAGCGATCAAGCTTCTCTGAAGGACCTGCTCTGATACCAATTGTTGGAAATAATACTGAGAGGGGGGGGGGGGGGTGAATCAGTATTATCAAGTTCTTTTTAATAAATCTTCCTTATTTATACTTTGAATTATTCTTGTATGTCAGTACCATAAAACAGTGAGCATGAACAAGAAAAACAAACAGTCACACCAAAGAACACCAGATATAAGGTGGAAACCCAATATGGGTGAAAACCACCTGCTGCAATATGTCTCTATCTTCTTTCAATTAGAAACTCCTTTTACAATGATTTTGTACTGGTGCAGTCCTTTACCAGTACACAGGCTGCAACCTGCAGAGAGCTACAACTCTCTCTCGTTTTCCAGTCTCTCCTGGAAGGAAGCTACAACCCCCTACTTCTTTTCTTTCAAGGACCACTTTTCATAAATTTTCAAACTGAATCCAAGAATATCAAATAAACATCAAGTACATGCAAATTACCCAAACTCCTTATACAATCAACCAAGAATTACCCAACTTCTCAGAATGTTGTAAACGGAAAGATAGTACCAGAAATATAAACCCAGAACTCTGCAGCAATAAATAGAAGATGATCAACAAATGTTTTAGGACAGATACGCAATTTTTCTTTATCTGGACTGCATGGCTTCGTACTTCACCTTCTGCGTCTCTGCGTCTCCCCACAGAGAACCTTCCACTGCACCATGTACGCACGCACCGTTTCTTCAATCATGCCGCGTACTACTACTGTGGCCACGCACCCTCAAATGCTATCGCACCGCGTATCTACGCACCTGCGGCTTCTGTAGCGCCGCGTACTTTCACTGTGCCTCCGCACTTGAACCTCTGCCACGCCGCATACCTTTACTGTTCTTACGCACCTGAACCTCTATCGCGTTGCATACCCACACACTGCGCCTTCTTCTGCTGTGCGTACCCATGCACTGCGCCTTCTTCTGTTGTGCGTACCCCCGCACTTGCACCGTTAATTACCTGCAAACCTCTGATTAGGGCCAAATTGGCAGTCCACCAGTGTGCCACAGATAGTCAGATGCACAGATCTGATCATGCACCCGAGAGATCACACTTCATAGATTCACTTTCAACTTCACTTTTATATAGATCAAGCTTTTAAACCGATAACCCAATATTTCAGATCTTAAGATATTCAATTTGCAAAAGATGCCTTAGCCAAGTGATCTCCTTCCCTATTTATAGTCAAGCCCTTATTCACACCATGGGACAAAACCATCAATAACCAATACAAGGGATCCAAACCGGGGCAAAATCAGATCCTATACCACAGGCCAAAACCATAGAATCAAGAACGGCGGGCTAAATACCACGGGCCAAACATAAGAAACCCCACGTGAGCGCTCTTCTCTGCCTTGAAGTGAGTGAACTGGGGGTACGCACCTCATGAACGGGTAACCTGCGGGTATGAACGCACTTCCTGGCCGGCGTACCTGCGGGTCTGCACCTTTTGAACCATTCACCTGCGTACCTCTTAATTTCCAACATTTTGAGAGCCTAATCAGAGCATTGCCACTTGAGGGTGTTGCCATCAAGTACAACATCTGTAACATAGAGCCATACCAGAATCATAATGCCAACAATTAAAAACAACTCAATATTTCATGTGACATTCATATTGTATGCGGCTTATTTTTCATTAAAAACAATTTACTTTTTCATGTGACATTCTTGTTTTTGTTAAAATTTCTTCTATTTCTAATCTGAGATACAATTGTAATTTGAAATAAAGCTTCCAGTAAATATTAATTTACGAATTCTGCATGGAAATCATAAGAAACATTCATAATATAATATGAAGTAAAAATGGGCACCTACTTCATATGGATTAAAAAATGCTTCTACTACTTAATGTGAATTACAAGTGTAATCTTAGTCGGATCTCTAGTATATCTTAAGCCATATTTTCATTTTATTTTTAGTACTATTAAATGTTATTATGTCCTACCTCATTTTATTGTTAGCATTGTAATAAAAATATTCATTTTTCTATAGAATTAGTACTAACATGTAATATTGATTTTTTTTCCAGAATGCTATAGGAAATGACCACAAAGATGATGATATAGACTATGTTTAGATTACATCATATCTCAGAGATGATGATGATGAGGATGGTGATGGAATTGGTGATGATTATGTGGATGATATTTTCAGGATGGTCATTGTGATGATCATGGAAATGATCATGAGGATGAGCTTGACTATGATTTTTGTGGTGCTAGCTAGCCATGCGTTATTTTTTATATCTAGTTGAATGTCTTAATATGGTAATCATACATTTGAATTTTAGTTTATTTGAGTAATGATGATGATACTATCGGTACTATCTTGTTACCTTGTGAGTATGTTGAAAATTGTTTACAATTTTTTTACGAAGAATTATTGTGTATGATGAGATTCCTATTTTTTATGGATGTTGTGAATTTACCTTAGCATAATGATATCTATGAAACATTTTTATTTGGTAATCTTACATTGGCTTTTAGTTGATTTGATTAAATATGATGATGATATTATCATTTTTATCTTGTTATTTTATGTATATATTGAAAATTATCAACATTATTTTGATGGAGAATTATTATGTATGATGATATTACTATCTTTTGATGGATGTTGTGAATTTACCTTAGAATAATGGTGTTCATGAAATATTTTGATATGATAATCACACATTTGAATCTTAGGTGATTTGATTAAAAATGATGAGGATATTATTAATATTATCTTGTTACTTTATATATGTGTTGAAACCTGTCAATGCTTTTTTATGGAGAATGATTATGTATGATGACATTACTATTTTCGGATGTAATGTTGTGAATTTACCTTGGAATAATTATATTTGTGATAAATTTTGATTTAATAGTAATATATGTGTATTGAAAATTGCCAATGAATTTTTGATGGAGAATTGTTATATATGAGGATATTGCTATATTTTTTATGAATGTTGGCAATCCCTTAAATTTGTTTACAAATACTAAGTTATGAATTTCAATCGTGATATATTCTTAAATGAGTTATACATGAAAATACCTCCTCATCATCTTGGAGGAGAATACTATTTTGTTGGTTGAAATACCCCTTTCTCCTAGACTATATAATTCTATGATACAAGTTATGTACCATGAGGACCATGATATCCTACTCTATAACAAGTTGTCCCCTTCATCTAATGTTTGTTACCAAAATTCTCACATTAGAGGAATTTTCAACTCAAAAAATAACCACCTAAGAAAAAATGAGGAAACTAATAAAATAATGCCATGTAGACAATTTTTTAATATATCATTTTTATTATTCTTTTACCAAAATTACCCAAATAAATCTCCCATTTATCAAAATAACTGTATATGTATTTTATATTTAAATTAATATATTAGCACAAGATTTAATAAAATTTAAATTAAAAAAGTAAATTTAAATTAAAAAAAAAAAATTAAATTAATAAAACAAATTCAAAATTTAAAGGAAATTTAAATTTAAATTTAAATTACCCAAATAAATGTCACTTTTATCAAAAATAACCATCTACATGTATTTTATATTGAAATTAATTTATTAACACAAGATTTAAGAAAATTTAAATTCAAAAGGAAAATTTAAAATATAAATTTAAGTTACTCAAATAAATGCACTTTTATCAAAATAACGATATATTTATATTTTATATTTAAATTAATCTATAAATAAAACATTTAATAAAATTTAAATTAAATTTAGGATTTAGGATTTTATATTTAAAAATATTTATTTAACACCCCATGATTTACCTTCATTAAAAATATTCTCGATATTCTAACTTTTATAGATTAAGATATTAATTTTATTTTTCATATTTAATATAGTTCTGGGTCCTTTGGGCACCATTTACAGTTAAATTAGGTAAGTTATATTATTAAAAAAAATCCACTACCTAGTCACACCTGTATGTCTTTTAAATTTTAAAGGATTTTGATTGGCTTACACATTATGACATGGAAATTCAATGTTAACATTTTAAAATGAAAATTCCTCTAATGCGAGGAAAAAAGCTCAAGTTAACTAGAATTTGACACTTTTGTTCACTTTCGGAAACTCATATGGTGGAATGTGATCTCTTTATCCTCATCTTTAGATTTTTTGTAAAATAATAAAAGCATACAAAAGTGGGAAGGAACCATAAAGCATGGGGAATATTTTTCCTAAGCACAAAAGCATCTAAAAAGTGGCAAATGCCATTTTTATATGAGGAAACATTATTCACCCAAAATATTTTTCCAAAATTGAACTAATGAGTAATTTGGGAAAAGCCTTCACTTTCCTATAAATTGGAGGCTTGGCCACTTAGGAAATGATGGGAATTCGTGTATTATCACGCTGCTAAGATCTACCTTGAGAGGGAGAGTTTTGGAGCTAAGAGTTGGGGGAGGTGTTGTTGCAATTGCATTTGATGGTTGTAACTTTCCTCCAACTCCTTTATTAATATAAATTGGTTGTTCTTCCTTCCATATGCTACTATTCATTCTTTACTTATCCTATTTAACTAATGAATGTATGGGATTTTGGTTTTTATTTATTTATTCAGCAATATTTATATGTTTATGATAGTTTCAATTATCAAGATATTATGTTGTAAAGTTTTCTTTGTTCTCTCTCTTGTGTGTAGTACCAAGATTTGGAGCTATCTAGGAGTGCTTCCTAGCTACACTAAAAACTCCAACAAGACCTGCATGCGAGGACTCACATGAATTCATTCTTCTTTTCTTAATCTAGACACAAAGAAGGGAACAAAATAGGGCATACAAAAAGATACCAAATTGGGCACAAACAAGGATGCAAAAATGGACATCAAAATGAGGATGCAAAGAATGGTGTAAAATGAGGACGCAAAATTGGGTGCAAAAAGGATGTAAGAAAAGACACAAAACAAGAAGAAAAATGGGACTAAAAAGTGGTGAAAATAAGGATGCCAAAAATGATGCATAACTAGATGAAAATTCAAACTAAAATCTAGGTGAAAAATGAGATACAAATGTGGCAGAAAAATGATGCAAATTTGGATTCTAAAAAGGATGCAAAATTAGACACCAAAAAGGATGCAAAATTGGACATAAAAAATGGTGAAAAATTGGACACAAAAGTAGAAAAAATGGTGTGAAAATGGGCATAAAAATAGCTCAAATTTGGATGCAAAATGAGGTGCAACAAATGATTCAAAACCTGGTGTAAAAACAAATGCAAAAGTAGACGAAAAAGATACCTCAAAATTGAATGTAACATTAGACACAAAATGGGATTCAAAGGTGGACACAACACATGGTCCAACATAGGGTGAAAATTTAGATGCTCAAAAGGATGCAAAATTGGATGCAAGAAATGTTGTTAAAAATGATGCTAAATTGGACGCAACAAATGATGCAAAATTAGGTGCAAAATAGGATGCAATGAAATGAAAAAGTGGATGAAAAGAATGTTGCAAAAATGGATGAAAAATTTGGCACTAAATTAGATTCAACATATGGTGCAAAATTAGATGCAAAAGATAGTGTAAAAAAAGGCTGAAAAATTGGTACAAAAATAGATGTAAAAATAAGTACAAAATTAGAAGAAAAAAATGGCATAAGACTAGATGCAAAAAATGGCACAAACTCGATGGAAAAAAAGGAACTAAATCAGATGCAAATGATGGTGTAAAACTCGATGCAAATTATGACACAAAAATAGAAGCAAAGAATGGCACAAAATAGGAAGCAAAAAATGATGCAAAAATAGATGCAGAAAATGACACAAAACTAGAAGCAAAACCTGTTGTAAAACCAAATGCAAATCTTGGTGCAAAATATGATGCAAAAAATGATGCGAATTTTGGCATAAAAAAAAAGATTCAAAATTTGGCGCAGAAAAAGATGCTTTAAAAATTGTACAATAGAGCCATATTTAGCGCCAAGCTGCTCATCCCAATGGAGAAAAAAAAACACTAAAATATGGTGCTAAATTTGGTGTAAATTGCTTGTTTTGATGTAGTGTTGGTCTTGTAATTTTGATATATCATGTAGCATTTCTTCCTCTTCTTCATGAGTAATGCTAGAGCTTCCAGGTTTCTTACTAGGTGTTTTCATTTTCTTTCCTCGGGGCTTCAGTTACCGATAATAATTCTCTACTATGCCCTTTGAATTCCTTCAAAATGATTTTTCAAACCAAGCTTAAGCAAAAATTTAAAAAAATTCTACACACCTTTTTTCACTTTGTAGGAGCTTGATATTGCCTCTGATGTATCTCTGTAATTTTAGATCATCTAGTTCTAAAATTGTGACCAGTAGCCCTCTATGTCCTCTTTCCAATGCCACCAGTCTGATCCCAATTGGATTCTCCAAGGAAGAGTTATGCCAAATCTCCCACAGTGACCTAATTGTAGACTAGTTCAGTAGAGCGAAATTGTACGACGTGCCACATGTCCCTGTTTTGACCTTTGGCTCTGAAAAATTATATACAAGAAACTACAGTCCGTTTTCTTGCTGTACCTTCTGACGAAATTTCAATCCGATGATCAGAGGGAAAGTTATGACAATTTTCCCCAGGTTACCTATTTAGAATGTAATTCATAAGTCTGCAAAAACACCAAATTCCTCAAATCATATCTCCGAAAGTATAGTGCGAAAAGCTCTGAAATTTGGACCCAAGATTCAGTGTGATCTTGTCTCAAATTGGGTTTTTTTTTAGCTTCTGAAACATTGCATAAAAAAAGTTATAGTGAAAATTCCATGATGACCTATTTGGAGCAACGAAACCCTAGAATCCAAAGCTCTCATACCAATTGTTGTGAAACCATCTCACAAAAAGATAGGAAAGATAGATCAACACCTTAGAATTCAGCCTCTTCGAGGGGGCAACCTCCTTTACATTACATAAATGAACAATTCTTGGATGATTCAAATGACAAAACCTCTTTTCTATATATAGGAGTCTAAGGAGTCACAATACATCCCAGCCGACCTAACAATAATAATATAAAACCACAAAAATAACAATAGAGGGATTCTATGGGGCACAATAATAACAATATGGGGACAATAGGGGCACAACAATATTAATAAGGGATACAAATACAATAGTAATGGGGTAATCACTAGTATTATAGGGACCTAACAGATATGTACAGTTTCTTTGAGATGTTTAGGGACCAGTTTGAGGATGTTACTCACCGGACTCAATTTCTCCTTGAAAATCCTATCGTTACACTCCTTCCAGACATTCCAGATTGTTGTGGGGAAAAATGCCTATGCAGGACGATCCTATCCACCTAAGGTGTGACAGTGCCTTAGCAACAAACAGAGATAGCTATTCTAGTATTCTTCCTTTATGAATTAAGAATGAAGAGAGATGGATGGACTAACCGGTGTCTTACGTTTGTCCCTCGATCCAGTTCCTCTTCTCTTTGAGAGTTCCCAGCTACTTGCCTTCTCGCTCGCCCAGCTTCAACAGGTCTCTGCAAGATTACAAGAGAAGAACACTACACAAGACATAGATTCATATTCATAACTAGTTCAGGATTAGAAGTAAACTAAACATACTAATGCAATCATACATCAAAGATACATCAGTATATAGGAGAAACCAAGATATCTTTATTGATGAATAACAAGGTTCAGCAAGAGATACAACCAAGAAGGCTCCAATCCAGCATCTCCTTCCCAGCAAATGGAATTCCTATCTTCACCCCCTTTCAAAGCATTAAGCACCCAATGATTCCAATCTCAAACCAACAACAATTCTTTGCAATAACAAAATTCCAGCCTCTAGATCTCATGGAGGAGAGATCCATATATAGATGTTTGGAGAGAGGATGAGTCAGCTTGAGATCTGACTAGTGTCCTCTCCCTCTGTCAGTTCTTGATTCCACTTGGAGGTTCTTGCTTCCACTTGGAGATTTGGAACCTCTTACTCATCACCAGTCGAATTCCCTGAGGCAAGTGTCATTTTGGAAGCTTCCTGGGTTTTGACACCTTGTGGAATGAACTTGCCACATGTCCACTCTCGCTCAGCGCAGGTAGCCAGTGTTGGCTTTGACATTCAGCGCAGGTAGACAGTGTTGACTTTGACATTCAGCGCAGACAGCTAGTGGAGCCACTGAATTGACCTTGAATTGACTTGTTTTTTAGCAGTTTCTGGTGGAGAACTTCTGTGAATTGCTGTGGTTTGTTAGCCTTGTTCCTCTAGGGGTAGGAACAACATGTTTAGGGTTTGGATCCCTTAGATTATGGAAATTTCCTGCTCAATGCTGTAAGGCACAAAAATGTCTATAACAGCTGCCCCCTAAAGTATGAGGCCGTTTATCGGGCGAAATGCTTTATCCAGGAGGGTATGAAGTTCATCCAATGCTGGGAGGAGACCTGTAATAAGATACAATACAATACATTTTTTTTCATACTGCTTTCATGATCTAGCTGAGGCGGGCATTCCCATGCTCAGTTTTATAAATTCATTTTTCTGCACATAGAACAGACAATTGTCTGATGGTAGACTGATAATTTTGATGAAATTATCATCCTTTGAGTAGGATGATTATCTGCTGCAATGATATACATGTCAATGTCTTTATTTTTCCTGAATATATATCGCAGCCCGGATGGATGAAACTTGATCCGGGGTCTTCAAACTCGTTCGATCTTCACTCTAAGTACAAGTCGATCCATGCGAGAAATGTTCTGAAGTCGAACATGGAAAGCCATCGCTTGATTACCGGTCAATGAGGTAAACCGTTAACAAGCACGAGAGGAATCACCGATAATGATAATGACCCTCAAGGTACTGTACTACAATTTACGTGGTGTGAATAAAGGACTTGGCGTCGAACACCACGCAAAATCTTTCGGTCGAAGGTCATTGATGTATACCTGTCACTGGAAGTGAGAAACTTGCCATTGAGGCATGCAAGCTTCAAAGTACTGAAGGGGTTGTTCCTAGATCAAATTCTTGGATAATGAGCTGATGTCGACAAGAAGCGATCCATCAAAGGAGGGCCTTAATGAATCCCACATCAGTGACACGGAACGGAGCTAATGATTTTGATGGAGGTGAAAACGATCTGTGACATATGATTCAGGGTGGCGGTCATGAAAGGATGAAGGATAATGTATGGCAGTGGATGGGACACGGTTGACTTTTCTGAACGACCTCTCTTGAACATATGGCGACACTGATGCGATGGATCGGTAGCATTACCCCAAATATGGATGGTATGGCGAGACCATGGTGACATGACCGGTGAATGAAACAACCCAACCCGATTGTGGTACGGAGGAAAAGTGTCATGTTCAAGAGTGACTTGCTACCATCAAAGTTTTCTTTAGTTTCTCCCAATTTTTCCCCAGTCATTGCTGACGAGTACCTCTTTATTTTTGTCAAGCTTGAGGAGGATAACATATGCTTGTTCTATAACCTGCCCTTCGGGCAAGCCCATCGCTATGTTTTAACGAGCCTAGCGATAGTGAAACTCGTTCTCGTCTAAAGACAAGTTTGTCGCTATTTAATGACTAGGAGTAGGAAGAGGAGTATATACCCACACACATTCAAAGAATAGTTAGCCAGCGTCTTTTGTTGTGATGCTCTTCTTGCAAGCCATTAATATAGCCATCTTAGAAAATCTAACAACAACCAAAAAAAAAAATTCGTTACCATTCTTAGTAGAAGGAAGGCCAGGCATATAGTCCATAGAGATCGATTCTCATGGATGACTAGGAGTAGGAAGAGGAGTATACAGGCCTTACTTAATGATTGGATTGCTGATGGCACAGAACGACAAAGACAACTCGGTCCCTTTTCATTTTTAGAGAGTCTGAAAAGGTACGTAAAGATAACTCCAAAGTTCCTTTTTCGTCATCTAATCCCTTAAGTCCGAAAAAGTATAAAACAATACAGAAGGGATGAGTTTTCGATAGTTTTAACGAGCCGAACAAAACAAGCGCTCGATCTTTTTGTGCAATAATCCCTCAGGTCCAAAAAGATTAAAATCTAGAGGAGGGATAGCACTTCCGGTCGCTTTAACGAGATGGAAGGCCAAAACTCGGCAATCTTTTCATATTTTACAAGTCAGATGAAAAGAGCTTAAAGAAGACTCGTCTTTTGAGGAACGAGTGATAAAATGGGTTAGCAGCTGATTCCAGGTACAGGTTGGAATTTTCCAATCACGGCAGTGTCACAAGGATGGCTAGTGTAATCACTCTTCGCAGCTGTTCCTCAAAATGGGTAAACAATCAAATGGAGGTGAATGATCGGCCAAATGAAAAGTGGAGGTGATGGTGCAAACACGACCAAGGCTTTAATGGCTGATAATTTACATTCGCAGTGGTTATTTACCGGGTAGTTCATTTTTTAACGAGCTTAAACACGGATTGAAACACTTGCTCGATCTTATGTTTATTTTTTAACGAGCATGAACTATGCGCTAAAACTGCTCGGATCTTGCATTTATTTTTTAACGAGCATGAACTGTGTGCTAAAACTGCTCGATCTTATGTTTATTTTTTAACGAGCATGAACTATGCGCTAAAACTGCTCGATTATACCTGTCATATGATAAGAGTGTCTCATTGAAGATGCTATTTTTTAGGGAGCTTAGATCTTACGTAAGCTCTGCTCCGGATCCTTTCGTTATGCAAGTTCGGAAACGACTAATCCTACGAGTTTAAAGGGTTAGAGGTCCTAAAAATTTAAAAAATAAATAGCCGCACCTTGCTAGCACTCCAAAAGGTTTGCATGCCCCCAGGCATAAAGTACGATTTCAGGGTTACCTCTACTTCATTTCCGTCAAAACATTCGTTTCACCGAGAGAGGCCTACCTCTTTCAGGTTACCCAAAGATTGTCTCGTTAATCAAACAAAACAGTTCCTCGGAAATGTCTACCGAAATAGACAAAGGTGAGCGACGTAGCCCGCCAACTCACATAACTTTGATAAAAGAATCTTATTCTAGAACAACCCCTCTTCCTAGACGGACGGGGTACGGACTAGTCATATTCTCCTGCGGAAACCTACCCTATACCCAAAGTTTTCCTGCCGAAGCAGACCAGGACGCATGCCCCCTGGGTTCCAGTCATATCCTCCCAGATTACTCGCACTCATCAGGAGGATGGACCGTGGGTTGAGACACTTCTTGCGTGAAGAGACCATTTAGGGATGGTGTATGACTATTTGCGATGCGTGATCCGAGAAACGAAATTTGGTCCACGAGCTTGACCACTCTTCCTTCATGCGGAAAACACATTACTCTAAAGAGTGAGGAGACGATGGCTTCCATGCAATATATATAGTCTTGTCCAAGGAGTAGGTTATAATCCAAGGGTCCTTGAATGACCATCACGTTCATTTGAACGGTCTTCCCTTTCAATGTGATAGGCACATTGGGGAGGATGCCTAAAGGTCGACTGGTTCCTTTATCAGAGCCTGATAGATTTCTCATTTTAGGCAGAAGCGCTGGAAAACCAAGCGCTTTCCAAGCAATAGAGGAAAGGATACTCACAGATGCCCCCTCATCAATGATGGTGCCAGCCATTACCATTCTGTATATTTGAACGATAATTCTGAATGGTATACTGGCTGGTAACCGGGGTCTGCCTAGTTGGTTCCAGTTGAACGAGACAACTAGGTTGCTTGGTGGTGGGAACGAATAGACGGCCGGGTATGACCTTGACGAAGTTCCTTCCTGCGATAAAGGAATGGGCAAATTGCCCCCTTGTTCGTCAGAGTCTGTGTTAATGAAGAGAACTTGGACGGTGTCATCTTTATTCTCCTCTGTGATGGTATCATTCGAAGATAGAGCCTCTGAAGGCAAAACCAGGTCAACTGCCGCCTCAACCTTTTGACTTTCGTCAGGTATGGATTCAGACGGTTCATCTTCAATGATAGGTGCTTCGGCTGACCACCTGAGCGGGCCAGCCGGGTTCTCAACTGGTGAAGGACTTGGCAGGAGTTTTTGATATCCAGGAGGAAGTTGCGCTCGTAAAATCGGGCGATCTTCCAAAACTCTTTTTGCCTCGTCTAAGAAGGGACAACGGTGGATGGCATGGTCTCCTTCACACAGTTTGCAGGGAAATCTAGCTTTCCCTCTCTGTCCTGTGGCTTCACTTTCACTAGTTGACGGTGTGCAGTCAACATGGCTATCAGAGGTTGATGCCACCGAATTGTGCAGACGGGGAGACCAGTCCCTTAGTATCCGAGGGATGTAGGGACAATCTCTGTGGAAGTGGTCTCCCTTGCATATGACGCATGGCGATTTAGGCTTTGCCAGTGCTGTGTGTGGATTTTTGTCAGACGACACTTGTTTGCCCCCAGTCGCCTTTGGCTCCTTCTTCTTCTTCTCTTTCTTCTTCTTTTCCTTCTTCTCCTTAGGAACTCGGTTTTTTGTTTTACCAGTTCCGTCAAGCGAAGAGGAAGGAGGAGAGGAAGAATTATATGAAGTAGAAGGATGGTGGGCAACTCTGGTCTGGTCTAACTGTTGACTCGACTATTCAGGAATAGTGGTGTTCTGAACGACATTGGTTGAAAAGAGCCAGACCGGCAGGCCAATTGTCAGTCCTGGAAGCGACAATGTGGCGATATGGGACACACCAACATCTCCCCAAGAGGAGAAGGGACTAGGATTTCCACCAAGGGGAATTCCTTGGTTGGTGGGCTCCATCTTTTCAACCTAAAGATCAACGCAGGAATAAAGGGTGATTGTTCCGTTTAAAATAAATTTTTAACGACGCTTTAGACACAACTTGCTTTTTCACTTTTAAAGAGTCGAGAAAAAGCTAAAGATGACTCTAGTCTCCTTCGAAGTTTTAACGAGCCCAAAGTGACCAATGCTCGGATGGACTTTTTCCGTTATAGAGTCTGAAAAAGGCCAAAAGGAACTGCTCTGGAGTTCTAGGTAGAGGGTGTGCCAAACTTTTCGCAAAACCACAAAATACTTTTTAGGGTACGGGCGGTCGATCTTCCCGAATGCTGTGTTCAGTGCATTGCGATCAGTAGGGCGGCCGACACGGCTTCCTAAGGATAAAGGTTTTATGCCTATAGGGGTCTCCCAATATATACGCGACGGTACGTGGGAGCACAATCCATACTGGCGCTATCGTCCCTCAGGAGGAATCACCCACCTTCAACGAGATCGACAGTCACCAGGCTTTACGACGCCAGAACACGTCTCTAGCCTAGACCTCTATGTTGTGTGTTATGTTGCAAAGCATTGTTAAGTTCATTCAGTTTATTTTAAGTTGATCTTTTTAGAAGTTTGCCTTTCTGGATCACCACGAGATGTATGGTACAATTCCTAAATGCTGTCTAAAGATGATAAGCAAGCTTTATATCTTTTCAACTTTGAAAATCCTAGCTACAAAGGGAAAAGAAAGACACCATCTTTTCTCAAAGAGCAATCAGCACACTCTAATGCACTTTTCCTAAATCAAGCATGCAAACTATCAAGATGCAAATGCACAATGCAGGTGTTTGTTTTCCGCTTTCTTAGTATTGATGCCTACAAAGAAAGCGTTGTGTACAACTTTGAATTTGCTTTTTAAATGACAAATACAAACAAGTTTACTTTTTCGAAATCAGAAAGGGTAGAAGAGAATACAACACTTTACGACTTTCAAAATGAACACTTGTTTCGACACTTAAAAGAGACAAACTCAAACCAATAAGCAAAAGCAAATGTATAATCAACTGTAAACAGCCAATGAACTCTCTCCTAAGATCACAATCGACAGATCTGAATCAAGGGCTACAGGATGATTATTTCACTCATGCAAAGGAAAACTGTAAATGACGCCACAAACACATAAAAACACTCACAGTCTTTTTGTACAAAAGGAGGCGGAATTTAAGCAGAGAAAAGGAGTTATCATACTGGTACCTATGTTGGTTACAAGCTGCAAAAATCAGAGATCAAAACAGGGCAAAACAGAGCAGAGAACCCCAGCTGCACAAGGCCAAACTGGTTCAGCGCAACCTCTACACTGGGGTTTTGACATTCAGCGCAGGTAGCCTTCACGGGACCTGCGTTGAAATGCAGAACCTCTTCACAGGGATCGCGTTGAAGGAGAAACGAGAGTTTCTCACTGGGTTTTGGGTCACAGATTGCTGATTAATCAACGGTTTCAGGCAAAATAAAAGCAACAAGCAAAGTACAATCAAAGGGATGCTTTGAGGGGGTACTAAGATCTATCACAAAGGATCATCAAATCATTTATGAGTCCATTTTTCAGATCATAGACAAATCCAGTGATTGGATCAAAGCAGCAACTGTCTACTTTGCATCTGAGAATAGCAAATGCAGTTCGATTGTTGCTGTTGAGTCTATGAAACAAACAATGATAGAGACACAAATAAAATGACTAAACAGATCTCCCCAGCAGAGTCGCCAATTTTTTGTGGGGAAAAATGCCTATGCAGGACGATCCTATCCACCTAAGGTGTGACAGTGCCTTAGCAACAAACAGAGACAGCTATTCTAGTATTCTTCCTTTATGAATTAAGAATGAAGAGAGATGGATGGACTAACAGTTGTCTTCCGTTTGTCCCTCGATCCAGTTCCTCTTCTCTTTGAGAGTTCCCAGCTACTTGCCTTCTCGCTTGCCCAGCTTCAACAGGTCTCTGCAAGATTACAAGAGAAGAACACTACACAAGACATAGATTCATATTCATAACTAGTTCAGGATTAGAAGTAAACTAAACATACTAATGCAATCATACATCAAAGATACATTAGTATATAGGAGAAACCAAGATAGCTTTATTGATGAATAACAAGGTTCAGGAAGAGATACAACCAAGAAGGCTCCAATCCAGCATCTCCTTCCTAGCAAATGGAATTCCTATCTTCACCCCCTTTCAAAGCATTAAGCACCCAATGATTCCAATCTCAAACCAACAACAATTCTTTGCAATAACAAAATTCCAGCCTCTAGATCTCATGGAGGAGAGATCCATATATAGATGTTTGGAGAGAGGATGAGTCAGCTTGAGATCTGACTAGTGTCCTCTCCCTCTGTCAGTTCTTGATTCCACTTGGAGGTTCTTGCTTCCACTTGGAGATTTGGAACCTCTTACTCATCACCAGTCGAATTCCCTGAGGCAAGTGTCATTTTGGAAGCTTCCTGGGTTTTGACACCTTGTGGAATGAACTTGCCACATGTCCACTCTCACTCAGCACAGGCAGCCAGTGTTGGCTTTGACATTCAGCGCAGGTAGCCAGTGTTGACTTTGACATTCAGCGCAGACGGCTAGTGGAGCCACTGAATTGACCTTGAATTGACTTGTTTTTGAGCAGTTTCTGGTGGAGAACTTCTGTGAATTGCTCTGGTTTGTTAGCCTTGTTCCTCTAGGGGTAGGAACAACATGTTTAGGGTTTGGATCCCTTAGATTATGGACATTTCATGCTCAATGCTGTAAGGCACAAAAATGTCTATAACACAGATTAAGAATCCTGGGGTCATAATCAAGGCAGAGTTTATGATCTCATTATCCAAGAAATTTTTCCTCTAGTTCTTCAAAGTGGTGATAATGTCATTAACATCTTTGTCTGTTGGCTCAAAGACTTCTCCAACACAATTCCAAAGATTTGTGGTAAAAGTCATCTAGTTAGGAGATGATTTGTAGTTTCTTCCTGTTTTCTGCATAAGTGACATCTTGAGGGGCCAAAAAAACCTCGTTTTCTAAGGCTATCTCATGTCATAATCTTGCGCTGTCAAACCAGCCATTTGAACAGTTTTAATTTCATCCAATGAGGATTTTCCCAGATTTCTTTCCATGTCCTATCAGTGTTGGGATGGTTTAACCTTTCCTCTATTCTTTGGGCTTCATTAAAGTTGAAGAGACCTGTCTTGTTCTTTCCCCATCTTAGTTGATCATTCAAGTTTGAGTTCAAGATTTGTCTCTTGTCTAAAAGACCTTGAAGGGCTGTGGCTTGAGTATGCAACATGCCCCTTCCACTATAATCTGGAAGTTTCCAAGTTCTCCATTTCTTATCATTCCTTACTTGGTCCCAATAGTCACTTACCCACTTTAGTCCTTTGATGATGGTATTAGTGTGAATGTCTGCTAATTCTTCACTTCGGAAATTCTCCTCCTACTACCAATTGTCCTCCTAGAACCAAGCCACGTTCCCATTTTTGATCTCCCAGAAACTATGGTTTTGGACTAAGGCTCTATTCTCCCATGCCCTATTCCAAATTGCAGAACCTTTTACCTGTCATGTCATTTTGATTAGATTTTCCTCCTACCATTCGCTAGCATATTTGTGCTTGTAGAGTTTTTCCCAAGGGGCTTGAATTTCTTTCAGCCATCTCCACCAATTTTTGGCACCAAGAACTCTATTTAGAATTCCTAGGTCATGAAGACCCAAGCCACCGTGGGACTTAGGTTTGCATACTTTGTCCCATGCCACAAGGGCCCATTTCTTCTTTTCTTCACCTTTCCCCCATAGAAAGTCTCTTTGAATGTTTCTTATATTGGCTATTACATTGGCTGGTGCTGGAATGGTAGATAACATGTAGATAGGGATACTTTGTAGGATAGCCTTAGTGAGAACTAGTCTCCCTGCTAGATTTAGTGCTCTATTTGTCCATTTTCTTATCTTTCCTTTTAGCTTAGTAAGAACTGGCTCCCAGACGTCCTTGTGAAGTGGTTTGTCATTGAGAGGAACTCCCAAGTACTTCAGAGGTAGTGTCTCTCTTACATCAAAATTTTAATTATATATCGAAATTTTAATTATATATTTGATACAGATTTAAATAGAAACACAAACATTTATAGAGATAACCATAAACAAAAAGATGTAGCGGAAATAATACTTTATTTCACTAATGTAAAATACTGAGATATGCTTACAAATAAAAAATGGAAATAAACAACTAGGGCAATGGTAGCTTATCTCTGAGAAGAGATGTGGTGGCTACATGCCTCTGAACTGTGTTACAATGAGGCTCGAAGGCCCATTTATTGTTGGGAAATAATGGAAAACTCTAAAAATCCAAAAACCTAACCCTAGAAGATGAAATGCCAAACTGTGGGCCCCATTTGGGTAAATTGGTACATCAACTTCCCGGGGTCGTAACTTTGGCATACGATCTCCGTTTGATGCGTACAATATCTCATTAGAAAGATCTATCTGAGAACTACAACTTTTAGAAGAGAAACATCAGTACATGGACCCATGTTGCTCCCAGTTTTCCCAAAAAACGTCATTCAGGGCCTCAAAACGGCTCTGGAAGTTCAAGTCCCAAAAAACTGGTAGAAATAGTAAACTATGCTACAATTAAGGAAACTGAAAAAGCTAAAAGAAACAATAGTGGCGGTCCAAGTGGAATTGGAAGGTGGCAACCAATATCCACCTAGATCATTCCTTCCCCCTTAGGAAGCAATGGTCCCCATTGCATTGAGTTCCTCCATGAGATGAGGAAATTTCTACTGAACTTGGTCCCTGGTGAGCCATTTGCCCTGGTGAAGGAGTTGGCCTGCTTTGACAACTCGATATAGTTGGATGTTCTGCTGGCGAGTGTGCTTGATCTGTGTGTCCATTATCCGATCAGTGGTAGCTTGTTTCATGCAATTTGGATTTAACCCTGTGGGTGTGGGCTGTTCTGCAATGTCGGATGTGTCTAGCAATGGTGGAAAGTAGGGTCGAAGGCAGTCCACATTGAACACTTGGTGTAGGCCAAGGAATGGGGGAATTCTGAGCTCAAATGAATTGTCTCCCACAGCCTTGGTAATGGTGTAAGGACGATATCAGAGCGGTCTAAGTTTCCAATAGGCTCCAGTAAGGCGTTCCTTTTGCAAATGTAATCAGACTTTGTCACCCACCTGAAACTTGTGTGGCACCCAATGTTGATCATGTCGCTACTTGTACCTGGCATTTGATTTTATTAGAATGTCATGGACTTGTTGGTGAATATGTTGGATGTGCTCAATGAAGATGTTTGCCTTATCTGTTTCAGACTAGACATGAGCCGAATCTACGTGAGTAGCTACAAATGGCATGGCCACATTAATGGGACATAGTGGCCGGAATCCCAAGCCCTCTTGAAAAGGGTTGTGGCCAGTCACATTGTGGAGAGCCTAGTTGTAGCTGTGTTGAACATAGGGGAGGCTCTCGTCCTATGTGCATGGTTGCTTTGAGTTGTACATGTGTAGAATGTGTACAAACATCCTGTTGACAACCTCTGTCTAACCATCAGTTTGAGGATGGAAGGTTATGGACTTAGTGAGTTTGGTGTCTAGCATCGACGAGAGACTACACCAAAATGTACTAAGGAACCTGTTGTCTCGATCTGAGATGATAGAATGTGGGATCCCAAAGTGTACCCATAATCATTCAAAGAAGATTTTAGCAGTGGCTTCTGTTGTGATATTCTTCTTACAGTCTGCCATAATGGCCATCTTCGAGAACTTGTCATTGACCAAGAAAACACAGTAATTTCCATGCTTAGTGGAAGGAAGGCCTAACATGTAATCCATGGAGATGGATTCCCAGGGTCGACTAGGGGTAGGCAACGAGGTATAGAGGCCTTGCTTCTTGACTGTCGGTTTGGCAATGGCATAGGCAGTGCATGATCTGACGTACTTCCTGACATCCTGTCGAAGATTCGGCTAATAGAAATACTTCTATAGTACTGCCACCATTTTCTCGACCACAAAATGCCCAGCAGCCCAATTGTATTGTGCTTCCCAAATCATATTGGCGTGCTCGCTTGAAGGAACACAAAGGTGACCCAGGTGGCATAACAGGGCATCTTGTAGGTGAAAATCTGGAACATGCTGGCACTTTAAGAGTGTCTGGTATGTGTGGCCAAATTCTGGGTCACTTTTGTAGAGAAGTGGCCTATCAGAAGTCTCGTGCCCACAAGAGTTGAGCACAATGGTTAATGACATGATTGGTGGTCAACTGAGGCAATCTGTAACATTATTGGTGTTGCCTTTCTTATACTTGATATTTAAATGAACTGTTGCAGGTATGTGGACCACTTCTGATGGCGATCACTCTGCAATTTCCCTTGGGTCTGTATGAACTAGAGGGGTCAGTGGTCTGTGTGGATGACTGTTTCCTTCCCCAAAATGTAATGTTCCCATTGTCGACAGGCCTGCACAATGGAATACATCTCTTGGTCATAAGTGGGATACTTCCAGACTGTGTCTAAAAGTGTCTCACTGTGATATACCATTAGATGTCCGTGTTGAGTAAGGATTGCCCCAATAGCATAGTCAGAGGCATCTGTCTCGACCTCAAATGCTTGTTGCAAGTCTAGCAATGCGAGCATTGGTGCCAAGCAGAGGCAATCTTTCAACTCTTTGAATGCCTTCTGTTGAGATTCAAACCAAAAGAATTTTGCTTTTGCTCCTCCCTTGGTGACTTGACTCAAGGGCCAAGTGATATGAGAAAATCCCAACATGAACCTGCAGTAGAAGTTGGCAAGACCTATAAAGCTGCGAAGATCCATTAGAGTGGTTGGAGAGGGAAAATCCCGAATGACTTGGATCTTGGCTGGATCCACATGCACCCCATGTTCATTAATAATGTATCCTAGATACTGAACCAGGGTCATGCCAAAAGTGTATTTCTCCAAATTGGCACATAACTTGTGTTGCCGCAGTGTCTGGAGAAGCTCTCGGATGTGGTGGAGGTGCTCTTCCCAACTCTAGCTGAAGATCAGGATGTCATCCAAGTATACCACTACAAATGATTTGGTGAATGGCCGCAAGATGTCATCTATTAGCCTCATGAAGCTTGCAGGAGCATCCATCAATCCGAAAAGCATAAGCAACCATTCAAAAAGGCCCTCCTTGGCTTTGAAGGTAGTCTTCCACAAATCAGAGGGTTCGATTGGTACCTAGTGATATCTTGACTTCAAATCGATCTTGTTGAAATGTTTTTCCCCCTTCAATTGGTCCAAGAGGTCATCATTCCATGGGATTGGGTACCTATTACAAACAGTGATCTTGTTCAACGCTCAATAGTCAATACAGAGTCTCCAAGTCCCATCCTTCTTCTCTACCAACACGTTCAGGCTCCCACAGGACAATGAACTTGGATGGATGTGACCTTTCTGTAGCAGCTCCTGAATCTACCTCTTGATTTCATCATTCTCCAGAATGGAGTGCCGATAGATTGTTCCATTGGGAAGCGGCACACCTGGGGTCAGATCGATGGAGTGCTTGACCTGACAGTGTGGAGGAGCCCCTGCGAGGGAGGTGAATATGACCTCGTACTCCTCCATGATCTTGTCCATTTGTAGTCGTGTGCGGAGGGGCCCTGTCTGGAGGTTGTGGCCACCATCTTCTTCCTTCCTTCAGGGCGTATCATCAGGAAAACAAATTTCCCAGTTTTGGAAATGAACTTACTGCATTGTTTTGCAGTAACCAAAGAGATGGTGGTATGGGGTGCTACCTCCAGTATCCTGTACAACTTATTTCCCAAAGCAATAATAAGAACACGAGGCCTTGATTCATACACAGTATGTTGCTTCCACAAGTATGGTTGTCCTAATAATACATCACAAACTTCAAGGGGAGCAATGTCACACAATACCTCATCCTTGAAGGGCTTGATGTTGTATGGAAGGCAAAACTATTGTCTCACGCAAAGATCCCATCCTTGGTGAAGCCACCAGATGGTGTACAGTTGTGGATGGGCTGTGGTCGGTAAACCCAGCTGCTTCACGACCTCAACCGAAATGAGGTTCTTTTGGCTTCCACTATTGACAATGAACTGTAGCGGGGATCCATTTACCCACATATAGGAGTGGAAGAGATGCTCCTCCTCCTCCTCTAGATCTTTGAGTTCCTCCTTCTGTATTTTTGTTGTGGCAACGGTGGCATTGGGATCCGCATTGATAATCTACTTCCCTTTGTAGTTACCCTTGACAGGTTCTAAGTCAGAGTCAGAACATGCATCTGATTCTGAAACCTTTAGCTCAGCCACCAGTGACTGCTTGGCCCGACACACACTTGTGTTGTGAGTGGAGCTCTTATGGAACTCACACCATTTTCCTATTTCTTTTTTTGGCTTTGTGATGCTATTCTTTGCTTGCAGCTTTGGCGAGTTGTCTTGGGCCACCCCATCTTGGCTTTATCCTTTGTTCTATGGTTTGGGGGCACCTTTCCCTTGCTTCGGATTCGCAGATCCAAAGTCTCGCTTCTTCTGTTTAAACTTTTGCTCAACCTCGACGGCATATCAGTACGCCATGTTGAGTCAGGAGATGTTCAGGAATTCTATTTCTTCATGGATGTACTTGTGCAGGCAACTGTGATATTTGAGTATCAAATGCTATTCTGAATCCTTGATACCCAACTTTTTGCAAAGGGTATGGAAAATATTGGTAAACTTCGACACATCTTGGTCCCTTCCCTGCCGTAGCATGGTCCACTTTATGTATTGATCCTCATAGCTTTCGACAGGGTAGTATTTCTCCTTGATGGCATCCCAGAATGAATTCTAGGTGGGTGTGACTAAAAATAGTGAGCTGATACTTTCATCCTTCTGCTCGCAGTAGGTTTCCCACCAGTCCTTGACGTGGAGGGCTGCTTAGAGAAGAGCGAAAATAATCTTTTCCCGACTGGAAAAATCATGAACAAAAAAATAACTCTCTAATAGATTTAACCATTTATCAATGGAATCTCTGTCTATCTGACCCTCGAATATGGGGATTTCAAAATTAACTTGTACCTTAAATGGTGTGTCGTTTCTAGAGTAGCTGTGGGAAGTCGATGCGTCGCCCCTGGGTAGCCGCTGAAGGATCTAGGCAAAGTTTTCCATCATCGCGTTGCTTTGTCAATCGAGGGCTTCTTCGAGCAATATTTTGATAGAATCTCCCACCTCCTCATCTTTCTTTTCATCCGCCATGGGAGGCCGTCAGGTTTTGCGAGGCTGGTCTTGCAAAGGTTCGACCAGTTCAAGCCCTAACTCCTTATATCCTGACCTCATTGGGGAGATGCAAAGAAAAATAGAGAAAAAAGCAAACCGCTCTGATACCACTGATCCAGATTTAAATAGGAATCCAACAAATTACAAAGATAACCATAAACAAAAAGATGCAATGGAAATAATACTTCATTTCATTAATGTAAAATACTGAGATATGCTTACAAGCAGAAAATGGAAATAAATAGCTAGGGTGGTGGTAGCTTATCTCTAAGAAGGGATGTGGTGGCTACACGCCTCTAAAATGTGTTACAATGAGGCTCAAAGGCATATTTATTGTTGAGAAATAATGGAAAACCCTAAACATCCAAAAACCTAACCCTAGAAGATGAAACACCAAACTGTGGGCCCCGTTTGGGTAAATTGGTAAATCAACTTCTTGGGGTCGTAACTTTGGCATATGATCTCCATTTGACGTGTACAATATCTTGTTAGAAATATCTATATGAGAACTACAACTCTGGGAAGAGCAACATTGGTCCATGGACCCACGTTGCTCCAAGTTTTCCCAAAAAACGTCGTTTAGGGCCTCAAAACGGCTCGGGAAGTTCAGGACCCAAAAAACTGCTAAAAATAGTAAATTATGCTACAATTAAGGAAACTGAAAAGCTGAAAGAAACAATGGTGGGGGTCCAGGTGGACTTGGCGAGTGGCCACCGCTATCCACCTTGATCAATATTATTAATTTTTGTGAATTCACTACTATTTTAATTATATATTAAAAAATTGTGAACTCACTACGATACGAGAGGGTAGTTTAAGACATTTTTTTAAGATAAAATTAATATTTTTGTCTTAAAATTTAAATTTTTGTATAAAAAATGTCTTAAACTAAACGAAAAATGTTTTATGAAGGTAGTGGCGCAGTGAGTTTCTTTGGCACCTAAAGAATACCAAACACGAGAATACTAAAAATGTGTTATATCAAGAGGTATTTATGTTGTTTTTTCCATCAAAAAAACATACTTTGGTAAGGGGAAAGAGATTGATAAGTTCCTTCATTCTCCATGACAAATCAATTGAGGCTTTAGATGGGAACAGGTGTCGAGGAGATAGGTTGATCCGTTCTTTTATTCTCCAAGACAAATCGATTAAGGGTTTTGATGGCAACAAAATTCAGAATCCTGATGTCATTTTCAATTGAGTGTTTGGACGACAACAGAAGCTAGAATTCTGATTCTATTTTCGACCGAACCCTAAACATAGGTTAAGAAAGGATTTGATCTCTTATGGTGTGAGTGTTTATATTTTCTAGGGTCGAGATTTCAAAAGCTCAAGTTACTTAGCCTAGCATTTTTTCTATCTTTGGAGAATGTTTCGCATGGGATTGGAGTGTTGAAGGTCACAAGGAAACTAGAGAAAGACTAACAAAGAGGAGCATCAGGAAGTAAGCATTCAAAAATGGTGGTAGTGGATTCCATTCAGTGCTTTAGTCCAAGGAAAACAATCATAGTCGTGACATACTACAAGTGTGGTTGGGGTTTAATCAAGATCAATGGCTATCCCATTAAGCTAATTGGACCTGAGATTCTCTGTTACAAGGCATTCAAGTTCATTCTTCTATTAGGACACCACTACTTCGCTGGCATGGATATGAGAATCAGAGTGAAAGGAAGAGAACAACTCTACAGATCTACACTATGCTTATCAACTGAAAAACTAATGACCTTCAGACTTGTTTTTCCCAAATATTTTCCCTCGGCCTTGCAGACTCTCTAATGAATTGTATGAAACCAACATAAATTGTAATTCTTGGACAAAGGTAACTTTTTGTCTTTTGTTGGGTTTTATTCTACATATTTTTTTTTTTTTATCCTAGTTTAAGATTTCATCTTCTGGAATTTTCCTATTGGTTTAATTGGTTTAACTCTAACAATATTTTTCCCATGGAAAAGAAAAAAGCAATGCTAGGGCATTTGAAACCAACAATAGTGTTTGGTTCATTAGCAATCAACCTTTCTGGTCTTGACCTCTTGACTATTCGTCGTGATCCTCTGACTTCACCTCCCTCTTCGGTATCTGGTGCATACCTTCGATTGGTTTCATCAATTTCAAGGTTTCACTTTTCTCTATAGCTAACCGTTTTTCATTTGATAGGTCTACCAACTTGTGCAAGGTGTAGTAAATGGTCGGGGGTTTTTTCGCCCTAGAGAGTTTGTCAAATTTTACTAAGGATTAGTTTTGTTTCCCTTCTTGATGTGGCACCTCATCTCCTAACATTTTTTTTTAGGTATTCAGTTCAAAAGTCTGTATTATAATCGCTTTTAGACCTCATACTCCATTATCTAGCTATAATTAACAATGTATTTTGTTGGTTGTTCTTTCAGGTAAAGAATGGATTCACCTTTCTTCATTTACCACAAGTAATTATTTTCCCTAGTTTGTAATGGTTCTAGCTTAACATTGAAATTATTATTATTTTTTTTTATATCTAACTTAGTTTTATTTTTTCCCCTTTTCTTTGTAGGTACCTTTCCACTCTTGTTGTTCAAACCCCTTCAACCTTTAGAGAAACTCCCATTCGGGTTTCTGGTGCACACTCTGACTTCCATCTCAGATCTTCTCCTCACTTATAGGTCATAATTTCCATGGTAACTAATAGGTTTAATAGGTAGCCATATTATCATGTTGATGTCATGAACATCCAGGTTGAATGTATACTGATTTAGCGTGCTTAATATGTACTTTGAGATGTGATTTGTATAATCTTCTCATATTATTTTTTCTATTTTCATGGGTCTTGGTTATGTGTTATGAAACCAGCTCAAGAAAAGATAGAAAAGATAGATCAACGCCTTAGAATTCAGCCTCTTCGAGGGGGCAACCTCCTTTACATTACATAAATGAACAATTCTTGGATGATTCAAATGACAAAACCTCCTTTCTATATATAGGAGTCTAAGGAGTCACAATATAATCCAGGTGACCTAACAATAATAATATAAAGCCACAAAAATAACAATGGAGGGATTCTGTGGGGCATAGTAATAACAATATGGGGGCAATAGGGGCACAACAATATTAATAAGGGGTATAACTACAATAGTAATGGGGTAATCACTAGTACTATAGGGACCCAACATGCCCCTCGCCTTCAAAAA
Organism: Pinus tabuliformis; assembly: GCA_031772625.1. Taxonomy (NCBI): domain Eukaryota; kingdom Viridiplantae; phylum Streptophyta; class Pinopsida; order Pinales; family Pinaceae; genus Pinus; species Pinus tabuliformis. The sequence continues at coordinate 287,156,100 of CM062815.1, forward strand.
AGTGTTGTCCTCAACGCTTGAGTAGTTCTGGATACTTCTGCATAAAATTCTCATCCTCCCATGTGGAATCTTCAGCAGATAAGTTCTTCAACTTGATAAGATACTCTGAAATTGATCGATTTCGTAGCTGTCGAGTTCTTGTTTCTATGATTGCTTCCAGTTCCAATATAATTTTTCCTTCCTCGTCAAGTTCTAGCAATATTGTTTGAACTGGAAGCTTGTCGCCTATAACCTTCTTTAAACATGAAACATGGAAAACTGGGTGCAATCGAGAAGCTGCAGGAAGCTCCAATTTGTATGCCATAGTACCAATCTTTTGCAACACCTTGTACGGACCATAATACTTTGGTGATAATTTATTATCCTTCTTAGCTTGCTTGAGGTACATTTTCTTATATGGTTGTAGCCGTAGGAATACCCAATCACCTACATCAAAACTTCTTTCACTGCGATGTTGTTCTGCCTGTTGTTTCATTCTATTCTGTGCCAACACAAGGTTATCCTTTAAGAGTTGGAGGACTTGTTGTTGATGTTCGATGTGATGTTCCACTGCCTGAACCTTAGAATTTTCTCTTAAATATGATGTGATGGATGGTGGTTGATACCCATAAAGTGCCATAAATGGGGTCATTTTTGTTGCTGTATGGAAGGAAGTGTTATACCACCATTCAGCCAGAGGCAACCATTTGACCCATTGTGTTTGTTTATCAGATACAAAGCAACGAAGATATCCTTCCAAACATTTGTTTACTATCTCAGTTTGCCCATCAGATTGAGGATGATAAGATGAGCTATGAGCTAACTGAGTACCAAGACAAGAAAATAATTCTGTCCAAAAATTTCCAGTGAAAATGGGATCTCTGTCACTTACAATAATCTTTGGGTTTCCATGTAGCTTTTGAATTGTTTCCATAAATGCAGTAGAAACTGTACTGGCTTTAAATGGATGTGATAATGCACAAAAGTGTGCATACTTGGTAAGTCTTTCAACTACCACCATGATGACACTCTTTCCCTCAGACTTGGGTAAACCTGTGATAAAATCCATTGAAACCTCCTCCCAACGTTGGCTTGGAATGGATAAAGGTTGTAATAGACCCGGTGTCTTAATTGTTTCAACTTTATTTTGTTGGCAAACCAAAAATTCCGCCACAAACTTTTGAATATCTGATTTAAGGCCATTCCAAAAAAATTCCTTCTTAACCCTGTGGTAAGTTTTTAAAAATCCTGAGTGCCCTCCTAAGGGAGAAGTGTGCAATTCCATAAGAATCTTTTGTTTTAGCTGGGAATTCTTACAGAGGTATAAGCGATCTTTGTACCATAACGAATCATTTTGCCAGCTAAATGTATCAAACGTACTGGAATCTTGTTGTAGCTTTCAAATAAGTGCCCACACTTCTTCATCATTCTTCCATTCCTCCCTTGCTTCGTTTATCCAATCTGGTTGGATAATAGAAATGGCGCACAACAATGCTTCCACATCCTCATCCTTTCTTGAGAGTGCATCTGCCACCACATTTTGCTTCCCTTTTTTTAGATGATTTCAAAGTCATAACCCAACATCTTTGTGACCCACTTTTGTTTCTCTTCAGAGGATAATCTTTGTTCTAAAAAGTATTTAAGGCTATCATGATCCGTTTTTACCTTGAAGTGTCTTCCCATTAGGTAGGGTCGCCATTTCTTAAGTGCATGGAGTATTGCCAACATTTCCTTCTCATAAATAGCTTTTCTTAAAAAATTTCCCTTGATTGGACGACTTTCAAAAGCAATGGGTCTTTCATCTTGCATTAGAACAGCACCAATTCCATTTCCTAAAGCATCACATTCCACAATAAAGGTTTTTGTGAAGTTTGGTGTAGCTAAGACTGGTGCTTGGCACATTGCCTCTTTAAGATGTTCAAAGGCCTTTGTTGCTTTCGAAGTCCATGAAAATGCATCTTTCTTCAATAATTTTTTTAGCAGTGCTGTTATTCTCCCATAATTCTTAACAAACTTGCGATAATACCCTGTCAACCCAAGAAATCCTCGCAGATGCTTTATGGATGTGGGGATTTTCCATTCCTTAATGGCTTTAATTTTGCTAGGGTCTACCTTAACTCCTTCATGAGATACAATATGACCCAAATATTCCACCTCCTGGACTCCAAAGAAACATTTGGATCTTTTTGCATATAATTGTTTCTCCTCAATAGTTGTAGCACCCTGTCAACATGTTCAACATGATCCTTCCAAGACTTGTTGTAGATTAGTATATCATCAAAAAATACTAACAAAAATTTTCTAAGGAATGGTTTGAAAATTGAATTCATCAAACCTTGAAATGTTGAAGGTGCATTGGTAAGGCCAAAAGGCATGACCAAAAATTCATAATGACCCTCATGAGTTCTAAATGCTGTTTTCAGAATGTCTTCAATCTTCATTCTGATTTGATGATATCCTGAATGAAGATCCAACTTGGTGAAGTAAATTGATCCATGCAATTCATCCAGTAATTCATCAATGATAGGAATGGGGAACTTATCTTTAATAGTGAGCTTGTTGAGCTCCCTATAATCTGGACACATGCGCCATGATCCATCCTTCTTGTGCACCAATACTACTGGAGCAGAGAAAGAACTTTGACTTGGTTGAATTATACCAGCCTCTAGCATTTCTGCAACCATACGTTCAATTTCACTCTTTTGGACATAGGGATATCTGTACGGCCTGATGTTTGGAGGAACACTTCCTGGAATCAGATGAATAGCATGATCATGATCACACATAGGTGGGAGACCTTTGGGAGTCTCAAATACCTTGGAATGATTGTCCAGGACTTTTTGGAGATCTGGAGAAATAGATGATTCAGATGTGGAAACATCTAGCGAACATAATTGTGCAATTACACCTCTTTGCTCCTTTTTTAGAAGCTTTGTCATACCATTAGAGCTGATTATCTTTCCTGGTTTCCCTGCAATACCCCTTAATTCAACTTCCTTTCCTTCCACAGAAAATTTCATGAAAAGTTCTTGAAAATTAAAAGCTATTGTACCCAAGGATTGTAGCCATTGGACTCCTAGTACAACATCAGCACCTCCCATTGGAATGGAAAGCATTGGGCTAGTCAATACATATTCTCCCATGGATAGCTTGATATTATGGCACTTTCCAGAGCAATTTATTGTTCCTCCATTTGCAATCATCACTTGACACTCTGGTGCTGGATATAGGAAGCAATTCAATTCTTTTGCTACCCTACAATGAATAAAATTGTGGGTGCTTCCCGAATCAATCAACACTATTACCTTTTTCTTCTTGATTTGTCCTTCTATCTTGATGGTTTGAGGAGTGGTAATTCCTACCAATGCATTACAAGATATGGTCGGATTTATTTTTACTTCATCTAGGCTTTGTTCCTGGAGTATATCCTCTTCTTTTGACCTTTCTTGCTCCTTTTCTTCTTCTTCTTCACAATCTATGTAGAATAATTTCTTCTCAGCACACTTATGACCTTTAGTGTATTTGCTATCACAACTGTAACAAAGCCCTTTTGCTCTTTTTTCTTCCAATTGTTGTGGTGTCAACCTTATAGGTTGTGGAAGACTAGGGGAAACAACACTTCCATCTTTATAGTTGTGAGTGGTATGCTTCCTGGTTGCCATAATTTTGCTTTCCATTTTTCTTGCTAACCTGAATGCCTTCTCTAATGAATCAGGTTCCCAAAGGTGAACATCATGTTGGATATTATCCTTTAAAGACCCTATGAACACATCAATCCTATGCTCCTCTGGAATATATTTTACCCTTATGTTCAATTTTTGGAACTCCTCATTGTGCTCCATTATTGAACCCTTTTGTTTGAGACTTATCAATTGGCTAAAAAAAGTGTTTCTTTTTGTATCCTCATAATGTGCTATCAATTCTTCCGTAAAAATTTCCCAAGTGATAAATTGTTTACGAGAGCAAAGCCATTGATACCATACAAACTGATTTGGTTCCAAATATAAAGTTGCCATACGTACCTTTTGTGCGTTTTGCACATTATTGAGATCGAAGAACTGCTCCATCAGTAATATCCATGTGGCGGGATCCTTGCCATCAAACTTCCTCATATTGATTTTTGGAATATGGTGATTCTTCGATCCAACATTAGAGTCTATGATATCATGATCAACATTTCTTTTGTTCGCATCATGAGTTTCCTTTACTACCTTTTCACCATTAGTAAGTATTTCTTGTAGAAAATTTGTCAAATCTGTCTTCATATCTGTCATGCCCATCTTCAAGTTTGTGTTCAAATCTATCTTCAATTCTTCCATGTCTGTCTTCAAATCTGTCTTCCAATCATCCATCTTAGCTTCCACGCCCTTTATCTTAGATTCCATGCCATTTATCTTAGCTTCTATTAGCTTTTGTGAGTGTGACATTTGTTGCACTTGTTCTTGTAATTTTGATATATCATGTAGCATTTCTTCCTCTTCTTCATGAGTCATGCTAGAGCTTTCAGGTTCCTTACTAGGTGTTTTCATTTTCTTTCCTCGTGGCATCAGTTACCGATAATAATTCCTTCAAAATAATTTTCAAACCGATCTTAAGCAAAAATTTAAGAAAATCTACATACCTTTTTCACTTTGTAGGAGCTCGATATTGCCTCTAATGTATCTCTGTACTTTTCGATCATCTAGTTCTGAATTTGTGACCTGTAGTAGCCCTTTGTGTCCTCTTTCCAATGCCATAAGTCTGAGCCAAATTGGATTCTCCACAGAAGCGTTATGCGAAATCTCCCACAATGACTTGATTATAGACTAGTTCAGTAGAGCGAACTTGTACGACGTGGAATGAGTCATTTTTTCGACCTTTGGATCTAAAAAATGCATACAAGAAATTAGATTCCTTCCTCATTCTATACCTTCTTACAAAATTTCAATCCTATCCCCAGAGAGAAAGTTATGACGATTTTCCCCAGGTCACCTGTTTGGAATGTAATTCAGGAGTCTGAAAAAATACCAACATCCTCAGATCATATCTCTGCAAATGTAGCGCAAAAAGCTCTGAAATTCGGACCCGAGGTTCAATTAGATTTCTTCTCAAATGGGTTTTTTTTGTAGCTTCTGAAACATTGTAGAAAAAAAGTTATAGTGAAAATTCCATGATGACCTGTTTGGAGCAGCGAAACCCTAGAATCCAAAGCTCTGATACCAAATGTTATGAAACCAGCTCAAGAAAAGATAGAAAAGATAGATCAACGCCTTAGAATTCAGCCTCTTCGAGGAGGCAACCTCCTTTACATTACATAAATGAACAATTCTTGGATGATTCAAATGACAAAACCTCCTTTCTATATATAGGAGTCTAAGGAGTCACAATATAATCCAACCGACCTAAAAATAATAATATAAAGCCAAAAAAATAACAATAGAGGGATTTTGTGGGGCACAGTAATAACAATATGGGGGCAATAGGGGCACAACAATATTAATAAGGGGTATAATTACAATAGTAATGGGGTAATCACTAGTATTATAGGGACCCAACATTATGATAGTTTGAATTGTTAGTTTTCAAATCATTCAACTTTTTTTAGCTTAGTTTTGCTGGAAAAAACTTGTGGAATGGTCCCCCATGTTAGATTTTTTTTCTTGAATTCTTCTTGAATTACCCACTCCATGGGTCATTACTCTTAACTGAAAAAAGTGATGAATCTTGACACCCTTTATTCTTCCAAGACTTCACACAAATCCCCCAATTTCTATATAGATTTTGTATATTTCATTTTTACCATTCTACTAGATTTTAACCTATTTTTGTTGCAAAAAACTCGTGGAATGACCCCTCACATGTGTTTTTCTGATTTCCCCACTCTATAGATCACTGCATCTAATTTCAAGAGTGATAATCATGCCACTTATTTTGCTAAATTTCGCCATAAATACCCCATTACCTATGAGATTCTACAATTTCCAATTTTGTACAACTTATGGTAGATCAAATTTAGGAGCAATGATGTTTCTTACTTGAAACCATGGCTATTCAACAATGACAACATGCCCAAAAATAGTAGGAGTTTCAGGAAAAAAAAGTTTGAAGATATTTTGATTATGTTTATGTGGATTATAACCGTTAAACAACAAGCCTTAGAGCATACCCTCCACAAAACCCTACAACACAATCACAATCCAATATTTCCATAGCTACCCCTATTGCTCAACAATATTTTCTGCTAGAAACAATATTTTTGTTCCTAATTCTAATGAATCCCTAAATGGTCACAAGCTTGATGCTTGAATTCATAGTCTGGAAACCTTATTTAAACTCATTCTACTTTGAGAAATTTTTAGAAGATTCTTATACTTGAGGTGCATTTTAAAGAACAAGCCCTTACATGGTGACAAACTCCCAACTAGCTCCTCACAACTGCCCATCAATATTTGATCAACATTTGGGATAGTTTTGAAGGTTCCATGTAGAGCTAAGTCTACTCATTAGGGTACAAGGATGGAATATTGGCACAATGGTTGCAACTTGGGTAGACTCCTAGACAATAAATCCAATTGTTTATTGATGACTTCAATAGATTCTCCTTCAAACATGAGAGAAGGGATTTTGAAGATAATCTCTTTAAAGCTAATTTCTAGTTTGCTTCCTCACATCATAACACTACTACACAGAGGTGGATTTTAGACGACTTTTAAGGAAAAATATTTCTTTTGTCTCAAACATTTAATTTGTTCTTAGAATTTTGAATATGAGCGCTACCTAAAAAATTATTTTGAGATAGTTTTTAAGATGAAATTATTTCCACTTAAATTATTTATTAAGAGACACATAATAAAATACAAGTTTTGATAAAATTTTGATAAACTTAAGGGATTACTCTATCTACCACACACATAATATGGGTTTGATGAAAGGTTTGATAAACTTAAGGGATTACTCGAAAATGGAGGAGAAGATTGCAGGCTCTCAGAGAATATCACTTGCTTATCAAACACAATGACTCAAGAAGGCCCTCCTCATGGAGAACCCTGAGATGGTCGAAGGATCAAAGTCACTACCAAAGATGTTGCGCAGAAGGATAGCCCAAGCATCCTAGGAATAAGTTTTAGGAAATGGAATTAGTGCCCTGTGAGGCTTGCATTCACTTGATTGAAGTTTATGACTAGTTATTTTCTCATGAAACACTTCTGGATTTGGTTGATGCCCTTGTTCATTATATTTTTCCACGGAGTGTTAAACAAATCCAACACTTTTTCACCTTCCACATATAGGTACAACTCTATACACACACAAAGTAGATATTTGAAAGCTTTATATTGAGCTTACACCCATTCAGATACATTATTATATGCTCTTTGAAAGGAACAAAATGAAAAATATGGGGAAGAGATAATGGGGCTTACAAAAAGTTGTTGAAAACTTTCTAAGGATTTGGGGTTGTACCCAAATTGTATCCAAATCCTTAACAAGGAACCCATTCTCCGACTGAAAATCAATTATTACCCTCATTGCCTTCATCCACAAATGGTGAATGAATTTACACCCCCATTCAGATGAATATATGATGATTTTTCAACTTGACTATGGAGTGCTTTGTCTCCAGGTTTAGGAATACGAGGATTGGTTCACTGTGCCCCCTATTCCTCGAGCTTTTATAGAGAAAATTTAGGGATGGTTTAGGTTTGTGGAGGCCTTCTCACAACCATTTATATAATTACATGTGATAGTTTTGAACCCCCCCATGAAAGTATTTTTGAAGGCCTCAAACACTCAGTTAGTAGATTGACGAAAGAATAGATAAAACAGTGGATTTGTAGAACTTTCCTACCATTTATAGGTCAAAATTTCATTGCAAATACTTCTCTGCTAAGTATGTTGTATGAGATACTATATCCATGTATTCTCGCTCATATTTTTCTTCTTGCATTTTCATTTTTTTTATGGTGGCTGGGATTCATAATCTAAACATAGTTCCTTTCTTATTTTGTGTGGTTGGATATTGCATTAAGGAAATCTAATCCTCAATTAGGCCATTGTTCTATTGTATTTTCTCTTATGGTCAATCTTATCTTTCTTGTTTCCTTTCTTATTTTTATGCATCATTTTAAAGATCTGTGTAATGCCAACCATCAACGAAGTGGAAAAGATATAGTGGATCTAGATTTGGGTGGTTATCAAACATTTGTAATATTTGCAACCCTTATGGTCAGTATGCTCTTTTTTTTTTGTTTCTTAATTTTATGTGTCATATAAAAGCTATGGGAAATGTCAACCATGAGTGATTTGGGAAAAATATAGTGGATGAAAATTTGGAAGGTTTTCAAACATATGTAATATCTACAACCAAAATAAGAATTATTTCAAGAGCTCACCCCATCATTCCATAATAAAGTAATATTAGGGAATGAAAGTAGCTAAAGATTCCTTATAACCCTCCATGTAAAACCTTTAATCACATCCATATACTCATTCATGTCACCAAATGCCCATCGGTAAAATTCTACTACGAAATTGATTCCTATGGCAAGATGCCTCAGGGGAAAATTTCCACTGCGAGATCAGTCAAACACCTTAGACACGACAAGTACTCACTGATTTCTAGCCTAGGTATTATCAGGAATCTTTCCTTGTCATTGGAGATTAGAACTTTTTTTCTTCTTTTTCTTTTCCTAAGTGAACGTTTTTTGTTGGCAGAGTCTGGAAAGGATGTAATAAATACAACAGACTGATTTGGCTCACTTACTTTTAAATTAAGAATTGCACGATAGGCCCTATATATACTTTTAAAGTTGTTACCATCCAAAGGTCAGCCCTTTATAACTCATTTCAATGATCAAATGTTTATATATCACCTTTGTCTCACTCAATTAAATTACTTGTTTATGAGGTATAATCTAGAGCCCTTGCATGATAAGGTTGCACAACCATAAGGACATTCCTTTCCTCACTCAATGGGTCTCAATTTATAACTTTCTCTAGGATTTATGTGAGTACAAATCACCAGTCTCACACTATCAGCTGACATAATTTGTATGATCCTTTATTCCCTCCTAGATTGTAATCTTCTATTACAAGAGAGAAGTATACAACCTTCTAATCCATACATATCTCTACAAATACATCATGTGCAATTTTTATTGTCATATGCAATGAATGCGATCGAAATTGTCTCTCCTTGTTCTCATTAGTGTTTCATGAATGTGACCAAAGTCTAGCCTAGTTATTCATTGTGATTAATTTAACACCTTGTCCACTTAGTCTGGGTTACAATTTACATAATAAAAAGGTAGAACCTTAAATCAATGGTTTACAAATTAAAATGAAGGTAGCACACCCAGTACATTAGATTATGGTGCTAACAAAAATGAAGTAATCATCTTACAACTTCTAAATTCCATTTTTCTCATAACGATTATGTATTAAGGTGTAGTGCGATATTTTCTAGACCAAAAAGGTGTTATTTCATAATGACATTGGATGAGGTTGGTCCTTTCACTTAACTTCCTTGCAAACTCAAGAAACTCCTCTCAAATTTCAATGCTTCAACAACCTAGATAAGCCTACAACAATCCTTCCATAAGCTTTTCCCTACATTGTTTGGTATCCTTTTAAGTAAATTCATTGTTCAAGTTCCTCAGTTCGATTCATTTAATGAAGTCTGAGATCTCCTCTAGTTATGAACCAACTTTCTCCCCTCCAAGGGAATTTGAATTATGATTCATTTTGTTACAATATTAAAATTTTAGGTTTTGTTTTCTTCAAGTCACTTTACGTTGTGTAACTTAATAGAGTAATTGAAAATGGAGAGAACTTCTCATGGCTTATACAGGTTCATCAATTGAGATTACATGTGCACAATTGATTTGAGGGATGATGGGTGCCATGGAATTCTGCTTCAAAAAGATTACAATAATTATCTATTGGCACAACATTTTTATGGTTTTAAGACTTTTTTCCTAGTCATAAATTATGATATCTCTCCTATCTTTGATGATGCTGCTAACCATGATGAACATAGGATGAACAATTGCATAGCAGATTCATTACATTTTCCTTGTGGAAAATAAGCAAGAGAGGGTATTCCATTTGTTTTTAGGCATAGGACATCAATATGTTGACTAGGTAGATATATGGGTGCATTAGCAAGGCCCATTCTTCAAGAATATGGTGATAAAATGAAAGTAATCCTCATCCCTACTAGCTAAAATCAAAGGAAAAATGTCTTTCTTGTTCTAGTACCCCTATGTACTCTAGTGATAATAATGTTGGTATTTCCTTTCCCCATAAAGTTGTAGGTACTTGTCCAAAGTTCATCTCAAAGAAAAATGTTGTTGTGATAGAGCTGCCAACAAAGATGCATGAACAAAGGAAGGCTTTTTGCTACACACAACACCCATGAACCCATAATTTACCTAAAATTCGTAAATCACCCTCAAAACTTGAATACTAACACTGACAATGCTAGTGTTTCTACTTTCTCTTACAGGTTTGGTAATTTTATTAAAATCAAGATAGGTCAAGTGAGTTCCTTAGAAACTGCTACAACTATAGTTAGCAAAAAGTTTATTACTTACTCTTGAAAACATCCTCTTATTGAGATTGGATTTCAAAAGAGAGGCACAAGTAGAGAATCAAATATGACTTCGTATCATCCCCAACCCTACCTTTACTAATATAAGCCCTGCTAGAGCTATAATCCTCATTTTTTTCCATAGAGAATTTCTAACAAGATGAGCTTGAGCCGATCTATACAAGAATTTTGGAATGAATGAACTAACCAATCATATTCATATATTGCAATAGAATAGGAATGGAAGATATTTCATTACATATACTATTACACAGAATAAATTTCACCCATAAGGCACAAAATATAAAATACCCGATGAAATTGAGGTAATAATGAATTTCCTTTACTGGATTTGATAGCTCACTTAGCTCTGGTCGAGTTAGTTAGGGGTGCCTTACTAGAACTGTGGAGAGGGAGTATATAGGGGCTGCATGATTATATATTTTACATTGATTATGCTTCTTTTAGAGATTATTTCCAACTGTATGCCTCTAGAGTGAACTAAAAGAATAATAATACTCAAATTTTCTCCCTGATACCATGTTATAGTCTCACATTAGGAATTTCTATGAAATTTGAATGCATTTATATATTTAATTGAATCTCTCATCCTGACATGAAACACAATGACTAAGTGTATATGCAATTTATGCTTTATGCATTTACTACAATTTCAATCTCCATATTCAAAGCATAAGAAGTAGCTTTTCACCTTATGACTAAATGGTCAAACCAATGGGCTATGCAACCATGAAATTCAGTAGTGTGAACATTAATGAAGCTAACTTGAATATTTTGGTAACAAAAAGGTTGAGAATATTCAATTCTTTTCTTTTTTATTGAATTTTCACAAAACTGTGAAAACATGGTTAAAAAAATACCATTTAAGACATACAAAAGTAGGGAGGAAGTCAAATTAGTAAATTTCTGAAAATATAGATGTTCGAGAAATAATTAATGGTCAAAACTAGAAAAGTGGAAGTGGCTGTCTGGAACACATGTAGGGTCCAATTTCTTACAAATTTCCATCCTCAGCAATATGGATTTCAAAAATCATCATGACTCAGATACTTCATTCATGTCTGTGAAAATTGTAACTTTCAAAAGACAAACGAGAATAAAAAAGAAATACAAAGATTTCACACAGTTATGACTAAGTTGATTTAAAATCATCCCAACATCTAAATTATTAAAAAGAAAACTTAGTAAAATTTAGCTTGAAGTAAAAATAAGCACAAATCGCATTTACCCATATAAAATATATCATTGAGGCTTTCTAGACAGGCAAATAAATTCCATAATATCCCAATTTAAAGGAACTAGGAATATATTCATCAGTGTGTACATATAACTTGTAGTTCCAACCATCCAAAAGTCATACCATCGAAATGAGCATGACCAACCAACTTTTTCCACTGGCCACGGACAAATCTTCAACCCTTGGCACATACACTATTCTACCATTCCTAAGCTGCAAAACTGTAGTCAACTCATCAAGATGCTTGATTCTGATTTTCAAAATGAGAAAACAAGTTGTGAATGTTCTAAAGGTTATATGACCAATTTTCTTGTTCCCTACTTGAGGATGAAATCCAATAAATGATGGGTGCCAAAATATACCAAGGTCTCATAGATTTCTTTCAGACAAAAGTAGAATGACTGTAACTAATTTTTTTTATTTTTTTTTAATTTTTATCTCATAAGTCATTAATACGCAAAAAAAGGGACATCATAGAGTCTAGCATTATCGGGACACAACAGAGACATGAACCTCTAGTTTGACAATAGGTGAGGAACCAACATGTCTACTTTGGAACCCATTGTAAATCCACTCTTCTCTAAAAACTTGGTATAGATGGCTAAATCTAATCCTTAAGCCAATTTTCCCCAGGTGAAGCATGGTAATATCTCCATTAAGGTTCCACAAGAAGGGGCTCATGGTAGCATCTCCATTAAGGTTCCACAAGAAGGGGCTACTTGTTAAATGTATGGTGTCCCATACTATCTTGCATAGTTTACCAAGAGGTTATGTGTTTACACAAACATCAACCTAGGCTGTTTTCAGTCCAACAAACTATTAAACCACCATAACATAAAAAATAATTTAGAGAAAAAAAATACTCCTTCAGATATAACATATATTGCTTGTCTTAATCAAATATCAATAAATAGTGCCAGCCATAAGAAAGTTTCCCACTAGAAAAATATGCCAAGCTAGATGGCATTTCCTATATTGGGCAATATAATGATATCATCAATAAAACCTCACTTTGGCAAAGTGTGTAGAAAATGTTCCAACATTATTTTTGAGCAAGAGATTTTATTAAACTTAGTACAGTATTCAAGATGATGATTTGTCGAGCATATATATATATATATATATATATATATATATATATATATATATATATAGATATATATATATATATATATATAAACATACATGCAATTTCAAGGATTACTATAACTAACATAATTCTTTGAAGGGTGCTAGCTCAATGGAAGAGCACCTTTCTTATAGGCAAGAGGTTGGTGGTTTGATTCCACTTTGCCCTAACATGAATTAATAAATGATATTTTAGTTTATTTAATTAAATACTTTTATATTCATTTATTTCAATAGTGAAATATTTTGCTAGATTGATTGTTTTATATGTCTCTATAGAGACAAAAGTGATATTGTATTGTATTTAAATATAAATTTTTATTGTCTCTAGAGAGATGATAGCTAGGATTAAAGATATATTTGTCTCTATAAAGACAATATGTCTTTAATCCCATCTATCGTCTCTCAAGAGACAAAAACGAAAGAAATGTTTCCTAAGAGACAATAATGTTTTTGTTACATATTGTCTTTATAGAGACAAATTTTCAAGAAAATAATTTGAGACACCCGCATAAAGACAATATTTAAGACAATAGAAACGTTTTTTTGTCTCAAGTTAAAACAATTTAAATGAATGAAATGTCTACTAAGAGACAATAATGTTTGTGTTACATATTGTCTTTATAGAGACAAATTTTTAAGACAATAATTTGAGACGCCCGTTTAAAGACAATATTTAAGACAATACACAATTTTTCTTGTCTCAAGTTAAAACAATTTACCCAAAAATTGTCTCAAATATTGTCTGAAAACCACTCTTTATGTTGTAGTAGAAGTAGCTTATCCATACGTTCATTTGACCGTGGGAAAACTATTCAGCATCATACTTATTTCTCGTGAACCATATATATAGATTAGAATGGTGCATGAGAAAGATGGTTACTTGAGGGTGTGGAATTAATATGTCTTCGTATGATGAAAAGAATGAAGCTCATTTCAAACACGTTTAATGTAATAAAATGTGTACTCAGAGCCCTAAGAATCGAGTTCTCAATAAGAAAGAACAACTAAGCCGGATAAGCAAAACAACAAATAAAATAGTATAACATGACCCTTCTCTATATATATATTAATTACAATCTTACATTTGTGCAAAGATGTATCATAGTTTTTTGGCAAGTTAATTTTATTGATATTTATAAAATTACATATTTAAAATTTTAATGCTAGTCTTTGATATGTTACCTGGTAAATTAATTATTGAAAATGTAATAAGTTTTTCTTCCGGGAAAGTTTGAAATAATAAAATTATATCAAAGAAAAACATTATTTAGTAAGTACATTAATATATTATGACTTCACAATGTCTATAAAAATAAAAATGAGAACCAAAGGTTTCAAAATCATCCTAAAAATTAGGAATATTTAATATATTCCGTCTCACTAGGAGTTGCATTTGTTTTCAGTGGATCATCGACCCAAGTAAGCTTTTATGTACCTCATTTTATTGTCAATCTCTACTTCCTAAAGTTCATGTCACATCTCATGAGAAATTTATTTAAGGAACAACTTAGACAAGAACCTTACTTTTTGGAAAGCGTGAGAACCTCCCTAAATACCACATCCTTCACTTCTCAGTGACTCGATGAATGATGATGTGTCATTCGAAAGCAAATAATAGTACAAGGATGGATTCGACGGGAGATGGAAATGATAAGGGCCAAATAGGGAGAAGAGCAAGAAAAGTAAACTTCTTTGTTAAAAACCAACATTGAAACCACTAAGAAAATTAGAGATAGGTAGGAAACAACCCATAACAAAAAAAATGGGCATGAAAATATGGGAAACAAGGGATGCCCATAACAAAGAAAATGGCCATCAAAAGATGGGAAACAAGAGATGCCCACAACAAAGAAAGTGGCCAGGAAAAGAAGAGAAGCGGGAATATCTTTACAAGAAGTAGATGATGAATAAATGGAGAATAGCTCCATCATAATTAGAGATATTAAAGAATAAAGCTACATGAAAAAGTAGATCTTGGAATTGAGCTCTCGTTTGAATGATCACTAGCGCTGGAAACCATTAAACGAATGAACTTCAAGGCATGGGGTTGTAATATTATGTTGGGGAAACCATTAAGCGACTGAACTTCAAGGCATCAGGTTGTAATATTTGGTTGGTGAGGGATGACATGGCATGTTTTCCTTATTCATTGCACGGAGTGAAAACAACTATTATTTTTCTCACTTATCAAGTTCAACGTTAGCCATTTGAAGAAGTTGCAATAAGTGTAATCTCATATAACTATTCTAATTATTATGAAGTATTATTATCAATGAAAAAATGAAAATATTCATTAAAATATATGTTAATTTTAAAATCAAAAGGTTAAATATCTATTATTATCAATGAAAAGAATGAAAATATTCATTAAAATATATGTTAATTTTAAAATTAAAATGTTAAATATCCAGTCCAAGGCTTTTTATTTTAATTTTAGGGGGAGGTAGGATGGTTGACTTTTATTTTTTTATTTAAATCTATGGCTAAAATTGAATGTCTATCTAATTTTTAATTAGTTAATTGTTTTATTTTATGATTTCGGAATAAAATATTATTGTATTAACAAAAATAAATTTAATAACAACAAAATTAAATTTATTTTATTCACCTATATATTAAATAAATAAATTTTCTTTTTTATATTTTTATTTTTCTTGACTTTTTCTTTTGAGTTAATATTAAATGTTCTAAGTCCTATAATTTTATTTCTATATTTTTTTCATTATTTTTTGACTTTTTAGTTAATTGTCTTACATTCCCTTTTCTTTCAATTTATTTAGAAATAATAGTAATAATAAAGATCATGATGATTAACGTCCACTAAGAGCAATGTGGTCTATCAGACCTCAATAAAAGAGGTTCTTATTGTAATTCTTTGAAATCTTGTTTATGTGATCAAAGAGCATGGAAAGAAGCATTCTAAGATTGTTATAGTTGGGTTGGCTTCATAAGTCAAGAAGATTGGAGGTTTGGCTGATGATAGGGTCTTGAGAGGGGATGTGGGCAAGGGTCAGACAATCTAAAAGGAAGTGATTTTCATCTTCCACCTTCTTAGTATGACAAATCTGACAAATTCTATTGTCCTAGAGAGTCTTGGGAGTAGACCATTGTCCCAGTCTCACTACGAAGCTCATGAGAGTTAGTTCTAATCCTAGCGATGTTCATTGTCTTCTTAGTGATAGTCAACATATATTTTCTAATTTTTTTTTTCTTCAGTATCATTTCCTATCTTTAAGTCCTTTTCATTATATTATATTCTAATTTTTACTTTATTAAATATTTCCTAACGTTCATAATCAAATAAAAAATTGACTCTTAGGATTAATCTATTGCATTTCTACTATTTATTGGTTCTATGTTTCAACGATCCATTTATGCCCTGATGATGAACTACAATAAGTGGTTCCAAACGTGTCGACTTTGTAATTATAATCTAAATGTGAACGCATCGACTTTATAATCTAAATACGATTTTTGACACATAATCCTTGTGATTTGGTAAATATATCTAAATAAATAACTGAGAAATACGAACAGTCATCGGGAGATGAATTGAATAGTCTCTCCCTCATGTATATAATAGACCTACCTGATGGAATAAAATACATGAATTAATTTCTGCTTAATGGAGTTACTGCCTGGCCTGACATGGTATCAGAGCCAACTCCTTTTTTAGCTCTTGTGCCTTGTAACTCCCTTATCTACTTCTCTTCTCTCCACATAATTTAGTGATTGAGTGCTTGTACGCATGTCTGACACTGCCTGCACCTGCGCTCTTTGTCCATAAATGTTTCATAAATTCGCTACCCATATAATTGTTGGTGTTAGTTGTCTCACCTTTTCTGTCAAGCCTGCTACTGTTACACTGCTCTCCTTGAATGCTACTGCCATTCTCCAAAACAAACCCTATCAGACAGTGCAGCAGAAAAAAAAAGTGGTGATATCCTATGTAAACATACTGTGTTTAGCTCCCATACGCTGCAACATTCCTCTGTGTTTGGAATCCCTTTCATAGCAAAAACTATAGTTTTCATTTTTTAACGCTCTACGCACATCTATGTTACGTGCAGTGAGAAGCAGTCTCACTCTCTTCGCTTTATTCATAGCCATCCGAGCTCATTCCGCCCAGTTCTAGCTGTCCATACTAAGATTGTTGGGTGTGGAGCCTGATTATCTTCTATATTCAAATGTATCGCCACATTGGACCCCAGCTCAAAATGTGGGCGGCAACGTCGCCCGTAAAATATTTGCTGCAGGGGGGGTCCAGGGGGGGCGGCTGCGACCTTTGGGACCACCCCCCCCCTGACAGGGGGTTTCAGGGGTAGCACCCCCAAAGCTAAAAACAGCTGTAAAATTGCCTTGTAAAAGTATAGTAATTTCTAGTCAATCTCAGCCGTTCATTAGGCGGATGATTTGACAGTAGAACTTATGTTTAGTTTAGGGTTTTTTGCCCTAGAAGGCAACCCCGCTCTTTGTATGAGCGCATTGTATTTAAGGCTGTGTGATAGATGTGTATTCTGTGAGTGGGAAATAGAGAGGTGAGACTGTGAGAGAAAACAGAGGATATTACAGCGGATCTGTTGTAGGTTGTGTTTCTTCATTTTACTGGATAATAGAAAGGAAGGACTGGCTGTTCGGGGTGGACGTAGCCCAAACTGAGTGAACCAGGTATATCTGTCTCTCTCTTGTTTTATGCGCTTTCTGTGTTTATATTTATGAAATATTTTATGTGTTCCATTGCTCCATAATATATAATTTTCTAACAACTGGTATCAGAGCCGAAGGTCTATTTGGCTGATAAACGCGCAGGAAAGAAGGGTTCCTGGTTCGAGTGGGAGCAATGGCAGAAGATGGTAAGTTTAGGGTCGAGAAATTTAACGGCCAAAACTTCTCGCTGTGGAAGATGCAGATGGAAGATTATCTGTATCAAAAATATCTATACCTACCATTGGGCGGAAAATCAAAGATGCCGACGGGTATGACAGACAAAGAATGGAACCTTCTCGATAGAAAGGCACTTGGAACAATACGGTTGTGCCTTGCTGCGTCAGTCACCTTCAACATTTCGAAGGAAACCATGACAAAGGGTTTGACTCTGACGTTGTCGAAACTATATGAAAAACCCTCGGCCTCAAACAAGGTATTTCTTATGAAACGATTATTTAATATGAAGATGTCGGAAGGTGGATCTATTGTAGACCATTTAAATGATTTTAATACAGTTACAAGTTAGTTAAGTTCTGTAGGGGTAAACTTTGATGATGAAGTTAAAGCTCTGTTATTCTTGTGCTCATTACGAGAAAGTTGGAATGGTTTGGTAATGGCCATTAGTAACTCCGCTTCTGGATCTAGTACTTTAAAGTTTGGTGATGTTGTCGGTGCTATCCTTAGCGAAGAAATGCGACGGAAAAGCTCCGGTGAGACAGGAAATGCTTTGAGTGTAGAGTCTAGAGGAAGAAAAATGGAAAGAGGAAAGAGCTCAAGATATCGCAGTAAATCAAGGAAAGGCAGATCTAAGTCCAGATCGGGGATAGTGTGCTGGAAATGTGGAAAGAAAGGACACCTAAAGAAAGACTGTAGATCTCGGAAGGGAAAAGAAGAAGATGCACAGCAAGAAAACAATCATGAAGCAGATGTGATAGGTGAGGTGTTACAATATGCTTTTATTCTTTCTTTCGAAAATATTACTAATTCCTAGGTGGTAGATTCAGGGGCTTCATTCCATGCCACACCTGATAAGAAATACTTTCATGACTATGTTCAAGGAGATTTTGGACAAGTTCGTCTGGGTGATGATAAACCCTGTAAAATCGTTGGAATGGGTAAGGTTCTTGTAAAACAGCAGAATGGAAACCAATGGCTATTAAAGGAGGTAAGGCATGTTCCAGATATAAAGAAGAATCTGATTTCAACAGGGCAGTTAGGCGGTGAAGGTTGTGTGACAACTTTCACAGATAAAGCTTGGAAGGTCACCAAAGGAGCCTTGGTAATAGCAAAAGGCGAAAAGGTTGGTACATTGTATTTATGCAATGGTATTTCTAACTCTGTTAATGATTTAACTTCCAAAGGAGCAGATGCAACATTATGGCATCATAGGCTCAGACACATGAGTGAAAAGGGGATGAAGATTCTTCACTCAAAGAATTTGTTGCCGGGTTTGAAGAATGTTGATTTGGACTTCTGTGAGAATTGAATTTATGGAAAACAAAAGAGAGTCAGATTTCTCAGAGTTGGAAAATAAAAGAAGAATGAAAAACTAGAGCTTGTGCATATAGATGTATGGGGACCTGCTCAGGTATCATCTCTTGGTGGCTCTCGTTATTATGTTACTTTTATTGATGATGCAACTATAAAAACTTGGATTTATTGTATTAAGAATAAATATAATGTATATGATACTTTCAAGAAATGGAAAGCTTTGGTTGAGATTGAGACAGGAAAGAAATTGAAGTGTCTTAGATCAGAAAATGGAGTTGAATATTGCAGCAAAGAGTTTGATAGGTATTGTTCAGAGCATGGAATTCGCAGAGAGAAGACAGTTCCAAGAACACCACAAGAAAATGGTGTGTCAGAAAGGATGAACAGAACAATCATGGAGTGTGCAAGGTGCATGAGATTGCATGCAGGATTGCCTTTACAGTTTTGGGCAAATGCTGTAGATACTGTTTTTTATCTAATAAATAGAGGGCCTTCAAGTTCCTTGGATGGTGGTGTTCTAGAGGAAGCATGGACAGGTAAAAAGGTAAACTACTCTATTTTAAAGCCTTTTGGTTGTGAGGCCTTTGTCCATATTGATAAAGAAAATAGAACAAAGCTAGAGGCAAAGTCAAAGAAATGTACCTTTATTGGATATGGTGTTAATGATTTTGGTTATCGCTTATATGATTACGAAAATCACAAAATCATTAGGAGCAGAGATGTAATATTCAATGAAAAGGTCTTGTATAAGAATCAGTTGCAGGAAAAGAAATAGGAAAAGGAAAACAAAGAATATGCAGTTCTTGATGAAATCACTAAAAAAGCAAAAGGTGCCTGAAAATAATAATAATCAACAACTACAACAACAACAACCACCACAACAACAACAGGCACCCCAAACACCTGAAAGTGGTGTTAGAAGATCTACCAGGATAAGTAGACCCCCTGAACGATACTCTCCTTCATTATATTATTTATTGTTGACTGATTCCAGTGAACCCGAATGTTATGAAGAAGCAATGCAGGTTGAAAGCAGGAAGAAGTGGGAGGTAGCCATGGAAGAAGAAATGGACTCCTTAATGCATAACCAAACTTGGGATTTAGTCAGGTTGCCTGTAGGAAAAACTACATTGAAGAATAAATGGGTTTACAGGCTGAAGGAAGAAGATGGAGGAAAACAGAGGTATAAAGCTAGACTTGTGGTGAAGGGGTTTGCACAGAAGAAAGGTATTGATTTTGATGAAATATTTTCTCCTGTTGTTAAAATGACTTCAATCAAAACTATTTTAAGTCTTGTAGCAGCTGAATATTTGCATCTTGAGCAGTTAGATGTAAAGACAACCTTTCTCCATGGGGATTTGTAGGAAGAGATATATATGCAACAGCCACAAGGATATGAGGTGAAAGGGAAGGAGAAACTAGTGTGCAGATTGAAGAAGAGCTTGTATGGCTTAAAATAGGCTCCAAGGCAGTGATATCTAAAAATTGACAAGTTTATGTCTGAACAAGGTTATACTAGATGTCACTCTGATCACTGTGTTTATTTAAAAAAGCGAAATGATGGCAACTATATTATATTGTTATTGTATGTAGATGACATGCTTGTTGTGGGATCTAACATGCAAGAAATAAATGTCCTCAAAAGAAAATTGGCAAATTCATTTGCAATGAAGTTTTTGGGAGCTACAAAACAAATCCTTGGTATGAGAATAACTAGAGACAGGAAAAATCGTAAATTAACATTGTCTCAGAATGAGTACATACAAAAGGTGTTGAAAAGATTTAACATGCACAATGCAAAACCAGTTAGTACACCTTTTGCTAGCCATTTCAAACTTAGCAAGGAAATGTGCCCAAAGACCCAAGAAGACATGGATTATATGTATAAAGTTCCATATGCATCAGCAGTTGGAAGCTTAATGTATACAATGGTCTGCACAAGGCCTGATATTGCACATGCAGTGGGAGTTGTAAGCAGGTACATGAACAATCCAGGAAAGTAACATTGGATGGCAGTGAAATGGATTCTCAGATATTTGAAAGGTACCACAAATCAAGCATTATGCTTTGGTGGTTCAAACATTTCCGTACAGGGATATGTTGATGTAGATATGGCAGGGGACAGAGATAATAGGAGGAGCACTACAGGATATGTATTTACTGTTAGAGGAACAACTGTCAGTTGGGTTTCAAAAATCCAAAGTGTTGTTGCACTTTCAACAACAGAAGCAGAGTATGTTACTGCTACAGAGGCTAGTAAAGAAATGATTTGGTTACAAAGGTTTATGGGTGAATTGGGTAAGGAGCATGATAAGGGCACGTTATACAGTGATAGCCAAAGTGCCATTCATCTTGCAAATAACTCAGCATTTCATTCCAGGATTAAACACATACAGCTCAAGTACCATTTCATACGATCAGTGTTGGAAGATGGAGAGTTGAAGTTGGAAAAGATACACACTAGCCAGAATCCTGCGGATATGCTAACAAAAGTTGTAACCAAGGAGAAACTGAGAATATGCTCAGTTTCAATTGGTCTTCAAGGATGATGATGAAGATGAGAAACAGCCAGGTCCAAAGAGGAGTCATTGTCCAGCAAATGGAGCAGCGGTGGAGTTGCTATAATCAGTCTCCAAGTGGGAGATTGTTGGGTGTGGAGCCTGATTATCTTCTATATTCAAATGTATCGCCACATTGGACCCCAGTTCGAAATGGGGGCGGCAACGCCGCCCGTAAAATACTCGCTGCAGGGGGGTCCGGGGGGGGGCGGCTGCGACCTTTGGGAGCCCCCCCCCCCCTGGCGGGGGGTTTCGGGGGCAGCGCCCTCAAAGCTAAAAACAGCTATAAAATTGCCTTGTAAAAGTATAGTAATTTCTAGTCAATCTCGGTCGTTCATTAGGCAGATGATCTGACAGTAGAACTTATGTTTAGTTTAGGGTTTTTTTCCCTAGAAGGGAACCCCTCTCTTTGTATGAGGGCATTGTATTTGAGGCTATGTGATAGATGTGTATTCTGTGAGTGGGAAATAGAGAGGTGAGACTGTGAGAGAAAACAGAGGATATTACAGTGGATCTGATGTAGGTTGTGTTTCTTCATTTTGCTGGATAATAGAAAGGAAGGACTGGCTGTTCGGGGTGGACGTAGCCCAAACTGGGTGAACCACGTATATCTATGTCTCTCTTGTTTTATGCGCTTTCTGTGTTTATATTTATGCAATGTTTTATGTGTTCCATTGCTCCATAATATATAATTTTCTAACAAAGATTGTGATTGAAATCATCTCTAAACCCTGCCTGCGTGCCCTCCATTGTGAACCCTGTGCTGCGATTCTATTTCAAAACTGTGCATGAGATCTTGCGTTCAAACCGTCGGCCTCCTGAGATCCATGCTCAGCGCACCAGCGTTCTAACCATACAAGAAAACGTTGTTTCTTGGATTCAATAATCGAGGAGAAATGGCTTTGGGACGATAGAGTTACTTGTGATCTCCAAGCCTCGGTAGGTGAGAATAGCAAATACTTGCAAAAAATTTGTTATATGATGGGACTATCCGCCAGCTAGTTCCACTTGCATTTCTGGAGAGTCGGGGATAGCTTTAGCTCTCCTCTCCAAATCTCAGGATGGCAGATTAAATATGTTTGTTGGGTGTTGGTTTCGTAGTTATGAAAATACTTCTATTTCCCAATATAATATATATATATATATCTATATATATATATATATATATTGAAATGTGGTCGTCTCCGATGACTGGTAGTGGTGGAAAAACATCTACTTCCCTACTAAAAATATAGCTTCGTGCGTTTATTCATATTGATGTGAAGTCTGCGTATATATATTTTTCATGGCTTATAAGATTCAATAATCGGTAATCTATATCAAGGAAGTTACTGTTCTGTTTTATGTTTAATACGCAGTCTTGGTGTATTACATTGATTGCTGCCACACCAACATCGGTTTGCCGAGTCTCAGTAATGACCTTTTTTAGTACAGTTTTACTGTATATTGGTAGATGTATTTTTCTATCAGCAAAAGTAATTTTTAATTTTTAAAAATGCATTCAATCATGTCCATGGTGGGAATAGTTCTCACTAGCAAGGAGAACTATCCTGAATGGTCCCAGATGATAAAAAAACACCCTCATTTTCAATGAGTTGTGGAAAGGGGTGTGTGTTGGAGAAGGAGACAATGATCCAGTATAGCCTACCTCAGGCAAAGAGCTCGTCATTTGGGAAAACAAAAACAGCAAAGCTTATGCATTAATCGCAGCATCTGTAAATGAAGAGGTGAGCCGCCATATTTCGTCATATTCAACTACCTTTGAAGCCTTATAAAAGCTGAAAGAACTCTATGACTCACATTCTGCACTTGAAGTTTTTCAACTCATGATTAAACTCTTCACTCTTGAACTGCAAAATAATGATCCTCTTGCTCTTGCATCTGAAGTAAAGTTTATAATGCATGATATCAAATCTGCTAAGGTTGAATTGGACATTCCTCTTATCGCTTTTCTCAAGGCACATTATCCTACTTCTCAAATTATCTTGAGTCACTGCAAGCAAATGGAAATCTCAAAGATATAACCTTTGACTCTCTTGTGAAAAAGTTTGCTGAAAGAGAGAGAGCTTTTGGAAAAAAGACAGCCCCTAAATCTTCCTAAAGAGAATGTGTGCCTTGCTCATAAAGAAAAGAATCTTGCTCAAGATTCTACAAGAGTAAGAGGTGGACGAAGAGGACAAGGAAGATGTTTCAGAGGCAGGGGGGGGTAGACATTCTTAAGGAGAAAAGGCAGATTTGCACTGCATTCACTACAAAAGAAATGGATCACATGATGCCTCTACATGCAAGCTACCATGGGACAAAATTGAGCAAAAAAGAAACCAACAAAAAGGTAAAACTGATGATACAGACAAAGGTAAAGCACCTGAATCTGCTCACTATGTTGTGGCACATTGTAACATTGGAGTAAATGAAGATTTATTTAATGCTTCACTTACTTCTTGGAAAAATGATTGGTTGCTTGATTCAGGAGCAACTTGTCACATGACTCATAGAAAAGATTTTTTTGAATATTTCACTGAAAATGTTGATGGAGCAGTATACTTTGCAGATCAAGCAAAAATCAAGCCATCAGGGGTTGGCACAATCAGGCTTAAACTGCCTGGTCTTCCAGACTTTCTTCTGGATCATGTTCTATATCTCCCACAGCTCAAAAGAAACTTATTGTCCTTGGTCCACATCTACCAGCAAGGTCACTCCATTCATATGTTTGATGGCAATCTTGAGGTAAGAAAATCATCTGACCACTCACTTTTCATGAGGGGAATAGAAGAAGAAAGGCTTCTCAAACTGCAAGGAACTTCTGCTCATGCACAACATTTCTCATACAATTCTCATCATGAAGAAGGTACACTTCCATCAAGTTTATTATGGCATGCTAGATTTGGACATTTGAGCTCTGACAGTCTCCGCTTGTTGAAGAAAAATGGTGTTGTTGGTTTGCCTACAATTCCTAGGAAACTTAAGTAATGTGATGCTTGTATTCTAGGAAAGCATAGCAAATAGTCTTTTCATGATTCACATTCAAGAGCACATAGGAAACTTGAACTCATTCATTTAGATTTATGTGGTCCAATGCATGTTCCTTGTGCAAATGGAAATAAATATATCATGAGATTTATTGATGACTACACCAGAATGTGTTGGGTTTATTTATTGAAGAACAAATCTGATGCTTTTCAAACACTCAAGAATTTTCATAAATGGATTGAAAATGATGCACAATCTCATATTGGATCTATTCGCACTGATAATGGAAAAGAATACACATCAAATGAATTTGAAAACTATCTTCGCAAACATGGGATCAAACATCAAACAATTGTGCCTTATAATCCCCAACAGAATGGTGTAGTTGAAAGAATGAATAGGACAATCTTAAATTTGGTACGATCCATGCTCTTTTTCAAGAATGTAAAGATAATGTTTTGGACTGATGCTGCTCTATGTGCTGCATATATAAAGAATAGATGTCCATCTAATGCTATAAGAAACAAGACTCCATATGAAATGTGGTATGGACATGTTCCTTTGGTAAAGCATCTGAGGGTCTTTGGTTCCACTTGTTATGCCTTGATACCAAAGGTACATAGAAACAAACTTGGTGCGAGAAGTCATAAGTGTATCTTCCTGGGATATTCAAACACCTCCAAAGCATATCGCCTCTATGATGAAGTAAATACGAGATTTGTTGTATCTAGAGATGTAATTTTCCTTGAATCAAACAAAACTGACAATGTTGTTGAGCGGCAACTTGATCGCTTGGATAGATTCACAAAAGAAAAATCATTTCAAGAATTTGATAATCAGATTCCACATCTTGAAGGGGGGATTCCTATACTAGATCAACATGTGGAATCTTCTTCTAAAGAACACTCTCCCCCACATGAAACTCCAACAACAGATGATGGTTTAAGTGATGTGATTAATAGAATTGGTAGACTCAATCTTGAATCAGTCCCAACTCAATCAACGGAGCAGCCTGGACCATCTAAAAAATGTCCCCCAAAGTGGGTGACAAAGACACTTGAAAGTGTTCATCCTGATGAAATTGGAAAGACAGGAACCAAAAATTCAAACTAGCAAAATGGATGTGATGTAGGATACTCTATTTCACCTGTTGATATGGATGTTTCTTATGATTGTGAATTGAACTTGTCTACATATTTTGAACCAACTTCCTTCAAAGAAGCTGCTTCTCATGATGAATGGAAAGAAGCGATGCAAAAGGAGTATGATGCCCTCATAAAGAATGACACTTCGAAGCTAGTTGATCCTCCATTAGGAACCAAACCAATTGGCTGCAAGTGGGTATACAAGAACAAGTATAAAGTTGATGGCTCACTTGACAAGCACAAAGCTAGGCTTGTGGAAAAAGGTTTTGCACAGAAGGAAGGGGTCGATTATGAGGAGACTTTTTCCCCCACAGCAAAATGGGCTACCATCTGAACACTCTTTGCATTAACAGCTCAAAACGGTTGGAAAGTACATCAAATGAATGTAAAAACTACTTTCTTGGAGGGAGATCTAAACTAGAATGTTTTTATGTCCTAGCCTGAAGGATTTGCTGTGAAAGGACATGAGCATAAAGTATGAAAACTTGTGAAGTCCTTGTATGGCCTCAAACAAGCACCGTGAACCTAGTATGAAAAACTAATTGAGCATCTTCTGAAACTCAATTTCAAACATTTTGATCTTGATGATGCAACTTTATTTGTCAAGAAAGTTGGCAAAACAGATGTATATATTGTGGTATATGTAGATGATCTTTTGATGATAGAGAACAATGAAGGCTACATTACATCCATAAAGAAGGAATTGGGGAAAAGTTTTGAAATGACTGACTTGGGCTATGTTCATTACTATCTTGGCATTGAAGTAACCCAACATCCAAAGTCCATATTTCTTTCTCAAAAGAAATACATTGGAGATCTGTTGAACAAGTTTGGCATGACAGAGTGCAATCCTCTTACTATTCCAATGGAACAAAACTTAAAGCTCACATCTATTGAAGGAAACGAATTTGAGGATGCAACAAAGTATAGACAACTTGTAGGAAGTCTCAACTACCTAACTACTACCAGACCAGACATTTCATTTGCTATTGGAATCCTCTCCAGGATTATGAAAAATCCTTGTGAGGGACATTGGTCTTCTACAAAAAGAGTTCTAAAGTACTTGAAGGGAACTCAAGACTTTGGAATCAATTATACATAGGTGGACGACTTCAGCTTGATTGGATACTCTGATTCAGACTTCGATGGAGATAAAGAAACTGGGGTATCTACTTCAGGATATACTATGAGTCTTGGATCAGGAGCTGTCTCCTGGAGATCACTCAAACAATCAGTTCCAGCAAATTCCACAACAGAAGCAGAATACGTGGCAACAGTTGAAGCAACAAAAGAAATTGTGTGGCTCAGGAAAATTCTTGAAGATTTGCAGGTAAAACAAGTACAATCAACTCCACCCATGATTGACAATACCTCTGCAATAAATTTGGCCAAGAAACCAAAGTTCCATGATCGAACGAAGCACATCAATACTAAATATCATCTGATTCGACATCATGTTGAGGCCAAAACAATCCATCTCCGTCATTGTTCCACAAATGAGAAAATTGCAGACATCTTCACCAAAGCACTTGGAAGAGAAAAGCTTGAATTATTCAAAATGATGCTTGGACTCACCAACATCCCTTCAGATTAAGGGGGGAATGTTGACACCTAATCCTTGTGATTGGGTAAATATATGTAAATAAATAAATGAGAAATATGAACAGTCATCAGGAGATGAACTGAACAGTCTCTCCCTCATGTATATAATAGATCTACCTGATGGAATAAAATACACAAATTAATTTTTGATTAATGGAGTTATTGCCTGGCCTGACAACGATTTTGTTAGAAAATAGTTGATATAAATCATGAATCACAAAAACCTACATTCTAATATTGTTGTTACTATTATCACTTAATTAAATTATTTAAATATAGTTATTTATTATATAATAATTTTTATTTTTTAATATTTAATTTTCTTTAATATTAAATTACTTCATACCATTTAATTATTTAATAATAATATTAATTTATAATAATAATTTTAATAATAATACTTATTTAATAATAACAATAATTATTTTAAAATGATTATAAATAATAATGTTTATTCTAATATATTGTTGCTACTATTATTATTTAATTAAATTATTGAAGTATAATTATTTTTATTTTTTAGTTTTTCATATTTAATATTTTAATTACTTTATATTATTTAATTATTTAATAATTATATTATTAATAATTATATTAATTGATAATAGTTGTAAAATTAATTTATAATAACAATTTTAATAATAATATTTATTTAGCATAGTAATAATTATTTTAAAATGATTATAATAATCTTAACAATATTTTTATTTTTATTTTACAATAATATTTAATTTTTAATGGTTGTTAATTAAAAATTATTATAATCAATTTTAAATTAAGATTATTATTACTAAATAATTATTTTTATTAAGATTATTATTATTAATCAATATTAATACTATCATTAAATAATTTATAATTTAATAATATTAAATAATTATTAATATAAATGAATAATAATTAATAATAGTAGTAGTACTTTTATTGTAATAGTTTTTTTTGTCATATTATTTTTATTGTTATATATTTATCAATGGTAGATACCAATAGAATTTTCCTTATAACTTGCTGCTTTGCTCCCTTCAATTCTACTTCTTATAAGAACAACTGAAATAAGGATTGTCCCTTCATTAACTTAGAGTGTGATATTCACAACCTAAGGAATGAGGGACACATTATCTTGCTTGGGGACTTAATGCTCGTACTACCAATAATCAAGCCATTCTATTAAGTAATACCTCTAACCCTAAGCCCTTATGGCTACATGAGGATTGTGTTCTCTCTAGTAGATTCCAAAGAAATTCCCAAGACATTACCAAGAACCTTTTTGGCATTGAGATAATTAAGCTTTGCACTTCCCAAGACCTAATTATTTGCAATGGGATCAATAGGTGGTCTTCCTCTAGCCATATGACTTGTATTCATGGGCGTGGTAGCAGTGTTGTGGACTATGTAATATCTAATACCTAGGTACTCCACTGTATTGTTAATTTTGACCTCTTAAACGACCATGAGCTTAACTCTAACCATAGACCTCTCTCCTTAACCCTTAACCTTGATATGTACACCAACAAAATGCATAAAAATGATGAGAGTCCAAGACACATGTGTTTTGAAAAAAGTAAAATGGATCTTTTCTTAAAAGTTTTAACGAGGGATCTAAGTTCCTTAACATATAATGACAACATTGATCAGATATACCGCAAATTTACTACTATCCTCTCCACTACCATTAACAACTTCTTTAAGGAGGTATCCTATAATAGGAATAATAGGACTTCCAACCCATGGTATGACAATGATTGTAAATCTTCTAGGAAAGTGATTAGACATGCTCCTAGAAAAACTATTAAGGATGAAAAAATCAAGGTGTCCAAATTTATTATCAAAAGGAAAAAAAAATTATAAAAACAAGAGGCAATATCATCTCCTCAACCTCTCTAAAGTTGATCCTAGAAAGTTTTGGAGGAACGTTCTTGTCTATAAATTGAAAGAATATAATATGATCCCCTTAAAGGAATTGGATGTTTATTTGAGGAATCTCTATGACTCCCTAAACACCATGAGCTACATCAAAAGCACTTATATAGAGGGAGATACATTTTCTTTGGACGACATGGAATATGGGATTAAGAAGCTCACTATCAGGAATGCTAGGGGTATTGAAGGGTACCAAGCTGATATTCTCAAAATTGGGAAGTCCATCCTCACCTCGCACTTGCACAATCTCTTCAACTTGGCAGTTAAATAAGGTTTCCCTAAGTTGTGGACGCAAAGCCTTATCGTACCCATATTTAAAAGTTCGTACAAAAATGTCCCCTCTAACTATAGGACTATTCTGATTAGCCACATTTTATCCAAGTTTTATGAGCCCATTCTAGAAAAGAAGATTTTCCCTTAGCTTGAAATCCATGGTAAAAGAGCCATTGGGCAAGCTAGTTTTAGAAGTAATCACTCTATGATCGACTACCTTCTCACTCTTAGGACCATTTTTGATGATTGTCGTAACAGTAAGAATGACCGCTTTTGTTGTTTTGTTGACTTTAGAAAAGCTTTCAACATGGTTCCTTGAGAGAAGTTATGGCAAAGGCTCGATGAGATAAAGTTTCGTCTGGATTTAAGGGTACCTATTATTAGATTATACGATAATGTTATTTCCAAGCTTAAGACCGCTGAGGGATGGTCTATTGATATTAAATGCAACATCGACATTAAGAAAGGGTGTCCCCTATTCCCTACCCTTTTTGGCATTTACATTGACAAGCTTGAGAAATTCTTAGAAGTTGTTGGGTGTGACGGACCCAAGCTCGCTGGCATAGTCATTACTCTTCTCCTTTATGTTATTGATATCATTCTTCTTACTAGTAGTCCTGACAATCTCAATAAGGAGCTTAAAACTCTACACGATTTCTATTCGAAGATGGGTATGAATGTTAATACTCGTAAGACTAAAGTTATTATTATTAAATCCAAAACAATTTCCTATGATAATTACTTCGAGAATGTTTATTCTTACAAATATTTAAGTATTAACATCCACCATCAACTCAACTGGAACTATAGCATTAAGAAAATGATTATAGGTATTTAAAAATATTACTATGAACTTGAAGACAATTATAAGACAACTAATCTTTGGGTTTGGAGCAAAAAAAAAGGTTCCTTTTTGAGACTCTCATCACCCTTGTTATTTTATATGGATATGAGGTGTGGGGCTACAATCTATCTATAGATTCATGGAGAATTATTGAAATGATCCAGAAGCAATTCATAACTTACAACCTCAATATTAAAGGTAATACTCAATACCCTATACTCTTAATTGAGTCTAGCATTTCCCCCATTGAATGCACAACTATGTTTAGGTATTTGATGTATAAGAAAAAAATGTACAGCATGGAAGCCAAGAGATTCCCAAAAATTTCTTATAACTTTAGTCAAAACCACCTTCAACTCAAGCGAGGGCGGCATAAGGATGCCAAGTCTTCGCTCTATCACTGGGAGATAAAGTAGGAGATTATTTTGGGGAATAAGGATAATATTAAAAACATCATTACTTCCAAATTTAGGGATGAGTTGTGGAGTGATAAGGATCTAAAGGGGAAAAGGAAATTAAGAAAATATAAGGAGGTTATCAACCCCATGCTTTCTAACTAGAATTACTTTTCTATCTCAACCATTTTTAAGAAGAGAATGAACCACAACTACCCATTCCAAAACAATATATGACATGTGGATTTTCTATAATTACAATGTGTGAACCATACTTTATCATGGTCATGAGTCTATTATACAGATTCAAACTAACTTTTACTATGTTTTCGGTGTTGCAACCAACTTTGATCCTTCGTTGCTTGGATCTTTTTCCACTTATCTCGAATACACCACACCATTGATATGTTGGATCAAACCACTGCTCTCTCACCTGAAACATTCCATCATAGTGTTCATACATTCTAGGCTTTGTGCTTTGAGTCTTTGGCATTTTCATTTTTAATTTTGGCATACTGGACTTGGATGTCCATACTTTACCTGTCATCAATTAGAGTCATGAATTCTAACAAAATGACTATAGGTATATTGATTTAGCTAGGCTAAATAAGTTTCAATACATTCAAGGTTCCAAAGACAAAAATAAAATTACTACCCTCATGTCCACATGTTTTCATAGCTCCAATAGGCTTGCCATACCTATTAATTTATCGCATAAATATGAACCAAATCACCTCTTTCAACGCACTTGCAAGATGGTCTTCTCGTAGCCACTTTTGGAGACTGCCAAAGCGCTCAACACTATCTATTTGTTATTGCAAGATGAAACTCTAACAACAAATTCAATGCAGTTGCCTAGCCTTGACTCATGCACTAGCATTCAACTCTCATAGATATTATGTTCACTCCAGTTCGGTTCAGCACAGACCAAACAGTAATACTGGTGCCCAAATATGACGGCTACAATAAGGGAAAAATGCATAAAATAGATCAATTCTACGAAACGAAAAATTCCCTGGCACCACCTCCAATAGTGATGTGCTACAATCCACTTTGGAACGCTGATAAACTATGCTCCAATAGTGATACGCTACACTCCACATACTAATCTTCCATGCTGACTCGAGCTCAATCTTCCACACCACCAATATTCCACGTTACCGCGACCCCAATCTCCCATGGCTCTCTCAAAAAACCCTCACGCAACTTCACGCTCTATAAATTGACCTAGACAGAGCACTACCGATCTGAACAGATCTCTCTACTGATCTAATCTTTCCAATCAGTTCCAAAGGTCACTGTCCAGTCAGAATTTTTTACTACTAGAAAACTAGTTTTTAAATGCCTATGCGTAGGCTCGGAATCAAAATTTTAGATCTTCTAAGCATATATAACTAGCACGATGACACTCATATTCCTGTGACAACCACATATAGATCCCATCTACAATTACGATATATATTAGTATGAAACAACCTGAGTGAACCTTCAGGCATGTAACTTTTTCAGCCAACAACTTCTTTGCCTCTTGGAGGAATGTCCAATTGGCTATCCATTGTCTTATTGGATCCTCCCCTGGCATGTTCATGATAGCGGGTGAGAATTTATCCAAGTTCTATTGGCTTTGTGACCAAGTATGGAGATCAGAAATTGCATCGTGATCCATAGGCATGATGAACCTCACCCTACAACGATTGTAGAAAATCAAGTGTGAAATCAACCAATGAATTTTGCTAAATATAATATTGGAATAAGGCATTGTCTTAACCAAACATTTTTTTATGCATTGTCTTGACATAACACTTGTGCTTGATATCCTCCGGAGAATGCCTTGTCTAGAAATCGTACAAACAAAAATATGTACTCAAATGCTTCACTCGTCTCCAGCAGTAGACAATTGTTGTGATGCATCTCTAGCACACAATGAGCGCACCAACGATTTTTCCAAAAAACTGATACCAACATGCTTCACTCGTCTCCAGTAGTAGACAATTGTTGTGATGCATCTCTAGTACACAATGAGCGCACCAACGATTAAATAATTCAAACTGAATTACATTGATCAAATAATATTACATATATACATGAAGTGTTATCTCAAGATAAGGAAACTATTCTTAACACATGATCAATTGGTTGAGAGAATATCTCAACCACACACCAATCTAGGAATCAACTAGATCTAAACGACTCCTAGAGAATAGGAACAAACTCTTTATATTGAAAGAATCATAACTGATACAAGTAGGAATTATATTTTCAAGTTATTGCAACGATTAGAACTATTTCTTATGATGTCCCGAGTAAAATCAGATGTTGGTCTATTGCCAAGATACCTTGGGACGAGAGAATATGTCTCCTTTGCAATAATAAGAGAGTCGAAGATGAAATTCACTCTCTCTTGGATCGTCCGACCCTTATTCACATCTATTCTCATTTCCAAAACATTTTCCCCGTGTTCAACCTCCTCAACTTGTTCAAATAGCAAAACTAAAGTGACCTCACAACATTTCATTCCCTCCCTTTTTATCATAGAAATAAAATTTTAAATAATTGCAATTCACTACTTCTTCTTAATGTCCGATAGACCATATTGGTCTTAGTGGACATTAATCATCATCATCATCATCAATATTTTTAATGTGGTTGTGCTAGTTTAACTATGTATAACAAAATCATTATCATCTATATTCTTGCTATCCATACAAGCTATAGGATTATATTGTTGAGTATTTTTCTAAAATTAATTTTTTTACAAATTTTCTATCATAAAAGGATATACGTTGTGTATTTTTTTTTTAATTACATCTATAAGTACGCTTATTTTAAAATAGAGTTTTCAAAATTTAAATTTAATTATTTATAATTATTATGTGAGTAATAAATGTTTAACTTTAACACAATATTTAAGAATATTCTAATATTAGTCAATTAAAAAAGAATATTCTAATACTAGTCAATTAAAGATTGAAATTTATGAAATAATAGTTTACTTAGTATTTTCGACTTGTAGTATTAGTACGTCGTGATATAAAGACAACCTTTTTACCAAGTCAAAAATTACATGGTCAAATATATTGTCACAATTAATTAATTTGATAATTAACCATAATAATATAAAATAAAATTAGAATTTTTTTCCATCTTAAATATATTATAATATCTAGATAATTTATTAACCATTCCATTTATATAACTGTTTTTATAATAAAACTAATATATTATTACAGCCATGCCATTACAATCTTATTTTTTTCCTAAACAATTTTTTTCATATAAATTTTGTATATTCAAATTATGCATTTTAAAACGTTTTTGGGGGTAATAAAGTTAATTTAAAGTACGTTCTGACCAACAAATTAACCAAAACTTTGCTGCGTTTTACGGATGGAGAAATAAAACGCGTTTGGCTACATTTTGAGGCTCCATGATATAGTTTTTATGTGTTCGCTGGTGTAAGGACTCATTTTTCAAGGACGTCGACTCATAACCTACTCATTTCTGGCCACGTCAAATAAATATAAAGGTATGCACCAGTTTTATAACATAAATAATCGGTGTTGTAAATTGACACAAAGAAAGTGTGTGAGCTTGTCAATGAAACTCCAGTAGGGTTGCTTGACATGAAAGCTACCCTTAAAAGTATAAAGCCTAATGACACTCGAGAGTAACAAATGCTACAATGCCCTTCACATAGCGTGTCAATACTACAACGCCCTTTAGATAGAGTGCCTTTATCCAGACAAAAAATTAAGCATATACCTAGAAAATTCTTCAACAAAAAATAACCATGTCTATCTTACTGTACAAAATTCAATTGACATACCATCTTAACAGAAAATTCCTTAACCAAAAATAACCATACCCGTCTTTCCTCAATTAAAAAAAAATATATATCGTTCACTCTTAATGAACACAATTCAATTTACAACATGCACATGTGAATGGGGCATGTTCTTCGTCTTTGGTAAATTAGGGTTACAGACTGTAGATAGCCAGGGTTAAGAATCCCTATCCTGTGCCGACCAATCTCTGCCGGGAAAACACGTGCAAAGAGGATAACCCAACACACTCTAATCACGGCATGGCTGTCCATAAAAACATGCTATTCCATAATTGTCGCGTATTGCCACAGAAGTCTGAACTTTATTGGTGGTCTTCTATTAAACGTTATATTTAGAATATAATAAGGTTGGGAATAGGAGTCACAACTGAGTACCTAGGGTGGGGGAAGTCGAAGCTGGTGGTCCGTATATGTGCAAAACGGTCCACAAGCTACGATGGTTATTTCTCGGTCGCTTTTATAGTGGAATTAATATGTTAACTGTGATGATAAGAACAAAGGTCGTTTCAAACACATTTAATGTAAAGAAATGTGTGATCCACGTCAACGAATAGGGTTCTCAATTTCTTGTATTATTACTAGCCCGTGATAGAGACCAGCTTTTCATTAGGGTGGTTATTCATGTCTTCTCATGATAGGGACCAGCTTGTCATTATGGTGCTTGCTTATAAAATTTCTTGCATTATAACTATCCCAAGATCGAGACCACCTTGGCATATAGTGCTCTCTCGTCTTCTCATTAAAACTCATGAAATTTAACAGAAGATGTTTTTGGCAAAAGCCATAAATAAAATAATATGTGATGGTGCTCTTAATTATGGCCACACAAAAAGGAACAAACCCATCGTACAGATTAATCTATGCATTCTCATATTTAGCAAAGTTTATCTTAAATTATCATGCTCACCCTTGGATGTTATGGGAATACGCTTTAATCGTAGAATATTTTATTACGTTTTATCTTATCATTAACATTAAATTATTGTTTTTAAGGACATTATATAAAATATTATTTACTTATAAATATATTTGAAAAATGAGATATCATTATTTAAAATAATTTTTTTTTACGTAATTGAATGGTATTTCTATCTTAATTTATTGTAAGATTGGATAATTTTTCTGATTAGAAGAAAATTTATATGTTTTTTGTGATTGGAAGACAATGGTTCCATTTACACATAGGAATTATTAGAATTAAAAAAAAAACAAAAAACAAAATCTTTAAGGAAAAATGAATAGAAAAGATTATAGAAAGTGACACATACCCCATTTAAGTGGCTAACTTTTTTTTTGTCTTCTATTATTACTGGTGAATTAGTTGTATAGGGGTAGACATTCGTATGGCCAAAATCTACTCCTTGATTTTTTTCATAGTTTGCCTTGTTCTTGTATCTAGTTAAACCTAAAGTGTATAGGTTTGTGTGTGAGCACTATGGTCTTGGACGGAGCTATTCACACCTACAATGTCTCCATACCCACTTTGGCAAGTGGAGATACTATAAGGCATCGACCTTATAGCCAAATTAATATTTATTACATTGTTGTATGCATTATGTTTCTACACTACTCCATAAAGGTTCTTTGGTATGAATGTACCCCTTCATACCATAATGTTTAACACCTTATTGTAGAGTTCTATGCTAGGTAAATTTCATGGTTCCTTTATATCAAGATGTTTGTTTAAGTTATTTTCGCCATGGAATAGGCTATTTATACTCTGAAGTATATTGCACTTAATACAAACGTTTATGCTAAGGTCTTTCTTGGTATGGTGAAAACATATCCAAGGTGGGTCGCTCCTATGGTATTACTAGCCTCATGTACCATGCCTTTATGAAGTGTTAAATGGCATGCATAGTATTGGAATAGTGGCACAATCCACAGTCAACACGTGTACCCTCCCCATGTGAGGTTCAACAAGGTTTATAGTCCCTCCTGCACGAATGGTGGGATGATATTCTTGTGCATCGATGGTGGAGGTCACTCTATAGTAACACTAACCCCAACCCGTTGCCAGTTTTTGGTTTCATTCATCATTTTCACGTCTGTTCTAGTCAATTTGCCTGTGTATGGTCTCGTTTATTCACCTGTAGCCTTAACATGCATTCTTGGAGATTGGAAGCTTGATTAAGGCCTGAGTCGTGATAAGGATACATCCCCATGACTGCCAGGTATGTTTGTCCTCAATCTACCATTTCTTAAAGAAGCAATTAATATTTCACACGCCATTCCACTTTCCTTCATTCTGGTTATAACATTTCAGTTAAGGGTTTTTATTTCCTGTGGACTTGACTGTCACATACCCAAGATTTCCACAAAAGTTCATAACTACAAGTTTGAGGGTTTTTGGTGCGTCCCTCCATGTTTCTCTAGGTGTGCCGACTTCATCAGCTACATAAGGAACTCTTCATTTTTAGGTAAGATTTATTCTAATTTTACTGTCGTGGAATGTAACCCCAAAATTTATATTGTCTTTCTTATTTTTGTGTCTAAATTTTTGTTTTCACTTAGTGGTCATGTATATTGTTACAATTCAAGTGCACAACTCTAGTTGATGGGGGTTTCATGACTATTCTTTGTGAACCAAAGCCTATTTCATTGTGGGAGTGACTATGATGTTCATATGCTAGGATTCTCGATTATACTTCTCCTTTCAAAAGGTGAGCCTTACCAGTTTTCTTGATTACCTCTGCTTCCTCCTTAGTTTATTTTTATCTAAACCCCACATATAAATTTCTTATGTATCATGGCTTATTGGCTTCCTCTAGCTTCCTTCACGGTGGTCCAGCATTCAAGGCGACAACCCTTTTTTTCATTTCAAAGGGTCTCAAATACAGGTAAAATTCTTCTTGCATTCAACATGGGGTTATTATTTTTTGTTCATAACTTTCCCTTAAGCATCCTCCTTTCTTAATTTTCTTGGTTGTCTTGTCTTGCAAGTATCCCCCCCCCCCTCACAACTTCTGTATGTAAAGTTCTTGCATCGCTAACTCACAACTACTAATCTTCATTTCCATTGCAACATGTTGGTCCCTTCCTTCCTATTTTCCATGTGATTCACTGCCTACTATGAAGGTTTGAGATTTCAATGTCGAGCATGTCTTGCCAGATTAGGGTGTAGCTTGATCATATATGCAGTCCCTACCTTAGTTGTAGGGTTTGGACATGACCAATTGGTTGAGTGATCTCAATTCACCATCGTATTGTAACATGTAGTGTTTTAATGTAGTTATAATTTTGAACTCTTTTAGAGTTGTATAAATATTTTCATAATAATATTTACTGTTTAATTCGCCATCTGTGCACTAGGACTGTTAATGTTTTATACTCATTGTCATGGTGTATCTTTCCATCATTTTCTAACGTTTTCTAAGAATTAGATCACAAATGACTATGTATTACATTTCAATTTCCTTTAAAAAGAAAGAATCTATGGTCCTTTATTATTTATATGAATCCCCTGTATTTTGTTCGACTTGTCACTGTAATACTCTTTTGTTACCTTTGTTACTTCATTGGTATTAGTTTACACTACCCTTCAAATAGAATCAATGTTTTTTGAATCCATTTTCCTTCTACTCCTCGAAAGTCTCGACGTCAGTGCTTTTCTGGGACATTATCACATCTGTGGTTCATCTAATTCCCAAGTTTTACGTATTATTTCTTTATATACATAGTTCAATCCTATTTTTCAGATCCGTTATTTTTATAATAATAGACTTCTTTCTCACTTACCCATTTAAATATCAAGACTCATGCTTGATGCCAGAAATTATGCACTCCTATGTGATGCTCTGAAGATCACTAGCTAAAGGTTTTTCTTTCTCCTACAAGTGACAATATTACACAATCGAACTAATTAGAGGTGCATGCTCTTTAATAGTCCGTGCTACAAGCTCTATTACACACTTTTCACTGATTTATTATCAATTATCATAGATGCATTTATAAAGAATCTGTTCACAAAAATGGTCATACAAAATCCTTTAAAATCAATAATATTCGGTCGAGAAATTTCATCACTATTAAATTAATGAACATAATTCACCAAGAAATCATTCTTCAATAATTTTCCATAATAACTACTAGTTCATTATCCAATATTAGATTCATATCATTCCCCAACATGCTAATTATCCCATATGCATTAAATACCAGTATATTTGCCTGAACAATATATAACACTTTTTATACCAGTTCCTAAAATACACAATATAATTATGTAGGTATAACCATATACATCATATTATTCATTGAATTATTCATAGAAACAATTATGCACAAAATTTTATAACCAGAATCACTATAGAATTTTCATTTGATGAGCACACTAGCCACCCAACCATGAATTGTACCTCCAATTCCCCCTGAGCTAAGACTACTTTCCAAGAGATCATACCTTTCTTCCTTGATGGAATTTTTCTTTAGTGGTGTCCCGCTTTTATGGTCCTCTTCATCCACTTGACTAGGCCTTTCCTTAAAAGCTTGCTTTTATCTCCTTCAATGCTTTACACTTTTCCAAGCTTAACATCTTTCCCCGACTAAATGATTTAATGGGTTTTCTGGCCTATCAATTAAATCTTATCTATAACCTTATCTATAATATTTATCATGGAAGAGTTATCTTAAGAAATAATCTCATCTTCAAGTGTCTCATTCCCAAGTGCTTTCAATCCCATTTATTTATTTAATAAAAATATTTATGTACATAAATATTTAAATGTACCTCATGGATTTTCTACCATTCTTACTAACATAATTCAGTCTAAATAAAAACAACATTATAGCAACAAAGGGATATTACATTCTTCCCCCCTTTTTATTCACACCATTCTTGGTGTTTATTTTTTAGTAACTTCCTTCTAAAACAGTCGTGGATAATTTTTCTACATTTCATCATCCCTCTCCCATGTAGCCTCTTCTAGATTAAAATGGTTCCATTGCACTTTAACCTTAATAATGACTTGATTCCATAGATAGACCTCTTTCTAGTCTAGGATACAGAGAGGTTCTTCTAGAAAGTCTCATTTGGGTTCCACCTGTAGCATTTTCCAATCAACAATGTGAGAAATATCACTTACATATTTCTTAAGTAAAGACACTTGAAAAACATTATGAACTTTAATGTGATTGGATAATGCTAATTGATAAACTATAGGTCCAATTATGTCCAGAATTTCAAATGTTCTACAAAACCATGTTGCCAATTTTGGACAAGTTTCCATTCTTAATGTACTTTTTCTTGGTTTCACCCTCAAATAAACATGATATCCAATTTTGAACCCTGTGCATTATTTTCTTGTCTGCATAACTTGTATGTCGGTTCTATGCAGTTTTAATGTTCTACGAAATCCTCCACACTATATTCTCCATTTCCTGAAAGGCATCCGGCTTGAGTATCAATCTATCCTCTGGTTGACTCCAAATGAGAGGTGTATGGAAATTTTTTCCATACATGGCTTCAAACGGGCTCATTTTTATTGTAAGTGAATTCTGCCGAATACAGAAAATTGTCCCATTTGGTGGGTTTATCTATGATGTACATTCTTAGCATATCTTCCAAAACATGGTTGGTTCTCTTAGTTTTTCCATCCACTTGAGCATGATATGTTGTGTTGAATTTTAATTGAGTTCCCATGCCCCCAAATAGGGCCTTCCAAAATTTGAACTAAATTTGGGATCCCTGTTTGACAATATCATCTTGTGTACTCCATGTAAACAAAAAAATATCCTTCATGGAGATACTAGAAATTTGTGTTATAACATAAGTACGTTCTATTGGTATGAAATGAGTTGCCTTACTTAAGGTATCCACCACCACCATGATGAAGTTATGCTGCCTCTTGGTCCTTAGTAGTCTAGTGATGAAATATAAAGAAATTATCTCCCACTTCCACTCAGGGATAGGTAGTGTATTCAAAAGCCTGATAGGGTGTTGATGTTCAACATTTACCTGTTGACACTCTAAGCATTTTGATAAATATTCAACCACCTCTTTCTTCATACTTAGCCAAAAGAAGCTATTCCTTATTATTGTGATCATCTTTTGGTACCCATGATGTCCTCCATAAGGTTTCTTATGATGTTAATAAAGTATCATCTGTTTCAAGGCATGTACATTGGGAACATACAGTCATTTGCTGTAAATAAGCAATTTCTCATAATTTTCAGCATGGTGAGGAATGTTAATGTGTTGTTATTTTTGTTGAATTTCCAAGTAGTTTGGGTCGCTAGTTATGGAATTTTTAATTTGATAAATCAGATCTGTATTAACAATGCTAACAAACACTTCATTTAATGTGTAAGCATGTCTGTTCAAAGAATATTATATCTTGTTTTCTTTCCCTTTTATGTGTCTAATGTCAAAGTCAAATTCACTAAGAAATGTCATCCACCTAGCTTGCTTAGCATTGAGACCGGGTCGACTAAAAATTTATTTTAGTGTTAGATCTAAGAATTTTGTGATCCATATTACAAAGGATAATGTCTTTCGGATTAATCAAATCATTATGATATGATCGATTACCAAAATTAATTTCTTTCCTAACAAATAATGCCTCAATATCTTTAAGGTGTGTATGATAACAACTAGCTCCAAATTGTATACAACATAATTATTTTCATGTATTTTCAACTTTCTAGATTTGTAATCTATCGCATAATTGTCTTGCATTAAAAATCCCCCTAACCCCTCCATACAAGCATTTGTACAAACATTAAATTCATTATTTGGATATGCAAGCTTTAGGATAGGTGCTACTTTGACTAGATGTTTCAACTTATCAAAAATCTCCCAAAATTCGGTAGTGCATTTAAATTTTACTCCCTTTTTATGTAAGGAGGTTATAGGATATGCTAGATTTGAGAATCCCTCTATAAATATTTAGTAGTATCCTGTGATTCCAATAAATGAATGGAAAACATATGCATCCTTTGGTATGGTCGAATTCACCATGGCAATAACCTTCTGAGGATCCACTGCTACTCCTTCCCTAGAAATGATGTGGCCCAAGTATTGTATTTTGCTTTTGTAAAAATCTCATTTAGTAAAATTTGCATAGAGTTGATTTTCCCTTAGAGTTTGTAGCAACAATTTTAAGTGTTCCTTATGTTCCTCTTCATCTTTGGAATAGATAAGGATGTCATCTATAAATACCAGCAAAAGTGTATCCAAATATTTGCTAAATATATTGTTCATTAGGCACATAAAGGTTGATGGGGCATTAGTAAGGCAAAATGGTAACACTAGAAAATCGTAGTTTCCATATGTGGTCCTAAAAGTTATCTTATGAATGTCCTCATTTATAATTATCAATTGATGATATCTCGTCCTTAAGTCAATTTTTAAAAAAATGGTTGCACCTCTTACTTGATAAAATAGATCATCAATAAGGAGAAATGGATACTTATTTTTAATGGTTAACTTATTTAGTTGTCGATAATCGATGCACATTCTAAATGCTCCATCCTTATTTTTGACAA
The DNA here is from genome assembly GCA_031772625.1 of Pinus tabuliformis. NCBI lineage: Eukaryota > Viridiplantae > Streptophyta > Pinopsida > Pinales > Pinaceae > Pinus > Pinus tabuliformis. Next base: position 287,198,269 of record CM062815.1, read on the forward strand.
ATAACACAGGAGCCCCCCATGGTGACACACTAGGCCTAATATAGCCTTTGTCCAACAATTCATGTAGCTGCATTTTCACTTCTAGTAATTCAGGTGGACTCATTTAGTAAGGATCCCTAGACACTCGATCTGTGACGGGTACCAAATAAATGGAAAAACATATGTCTCTGCAAGTGGGTAAACATGGAATTTACTTTATAAAGACATCACGAAACTCCTTAATAATGGGAAGGGTATCTAATTTTGATTCTTCTCCTTGTTAGTTACTTGCTTCTATGTGAACCATAAATAATAGACACCCATTCCTTGCACTGTTTTTCATTTGTAAGGCTAAATTTTGTCTAACTAATATGGGTTTTGGTATGCCTTGAATTATTTGAGTTTTTCCTTGCTGATTCACACATCTCACTATTTTTTCTAAACAATTTAAAATTGCCCCTTGCTTTTCCAACTATTCCATGACTATTAGTACATCATATGGTCCTAGGGGGAGTACATTTAAGTTTACTATTGTAGAATAACCCTTTATGTCAAGATAACATTGTTTTACGTGGCTGGTTACCCTTCTATTAGTGCTAGTTGCTAACTGTACTAGCCCAAAAGTCTTATATTTTTCAGTTCTAAGTTTGAATTTTTCTACCACCTATTGTCCAATGTAGCTTAAACTAGCCCCCAGATAATTTAAAAGAGAAATAGGTCGATCAAAAATAGTAGCTTCAATTTAAATCATTGTTTATTGATGTTCCACTTTCCTATCCTCCAAGGTTGTGCTTATTCTGGGGCTATTTTTGGCAATATCATTCACTGTGGTGGCTTGATGGACAACTTGTATATTTTGAATGAATATGTACATATGTGGACAATATCTCAATAAATGAGGTTCCCCACACCCCCAACACTTCAATGGTTCTTTTTATTTAATCCCGCAAATATTTTTTTTGTTCAAATCCATAAGATTTGATCCAACTTGAGTTTGTATTGATTTATTCACATTCCCATTGCTGGAATTTTTCCATTGATGGTCCTTTCCAAAGTTCTTAAGATAACCAGGCTTTTGTTGTTTCATTTCAATTACAGGTTTAGCTCTATTATTATTCTGCCAAAACTTAGAGACTTCTCCCTTATTCTTAAATTGTTGGTAACACAACCTTTCCTTCTTCACTACTTCATCCATTGTCTCAAGATTGTCAAACTTAATCCATTCTTTGTAGATAATAGGTAAACAGTTCACAAACTGTTTACTTTGATTTTTCTTCTTTAATATAGCGAACATACCCTAGAAAGTTAGTAAACTTTGCCAAAAATTTATCCATGTTTAACTCTCCCAACCTTAACACATGGAACTCCTTTTCATGATCATCATAATAACGTTCATTTAAATAGTGATTTTTAAACTTCTGCTGAAATTCATCCCATGGTACCGTCGTTTCATCCATAAGATGCACACTTTTAGCTTCTTCCCACCAGAGGGTAGCTTTCCCTTACCGTTGATAGATGGCCAATGTAGCCTTTAAGTTGCTCTCATATTCATAGACTTGGAAATATTTTTTCATATTAAGCAGCCATGGCTCGACATCCTCCTCTTTCTGCCCGTCAAAAGTAGGGGCTTAATTTTTCTAAATTCCCCTTGTAACTCTATTTGTTTTTTTTTTTTTCTCTTGGGTATGTGCTATCAGATTCCCCCCACTTTTAGATTTCTCTGATTCTGTTCCCATTTTATTTCCTTTTAATATTTCAGGTTCCATTGTTTTATGGCTAGACTTTTTAGTCAGCCCCCTGATCATTCTTTCATGTTCCTTGCTGACCTTTAACAAGTACTCATTGCTGCTCCTTACGTATGCTTATTCTTGTTGAATATTTCTGATAACATCCATGAATTGAGTACATGTTGGGGTGGCTCCATTTGCCATTTCATACAATTCTTTACCTCCTATGAAAGTTGGAGCCTCCCCAGTCATTTTTACTTTAGTCAGTCATGTGATTACATTATAATTCAAAAAAATCAATTGTGAAATATTTTAGTACTACTCTTTTTCAAATTTACACAATGTCATTTTCTACTTTCTATAGTGGTTCTTTGGCATAATGGTGAACTTGGGCTCTGATACCATGTCTTAGATACCCCATTTAAATGGCTAACTTTTTTCTTTCTTTATTTTGTATTACTATTAATGAATTAGTTGCACAGAGGTAGACATTCATAGGGCCAAAACCCACTCCTTGAATATTTCATAGTTTTCCTTGTTTTTGTATATAGTTAAACCTAAAGTGTATATCTTTGTGTGTAAATACTATGGTCCTAGATGATGCTATTCTCACCTATGATGACTCCACACCTAGTTCGGTAGGTGGATATACTATACAGAATTGACCTTACATCCAAATTAATATTTATTACATTCTTCTAAACATTGTTTCTACACTACTCCATAAGGTTCTTTGGTATGAATGAACCCATTCACACCTTAATGTTTAACACCTTATTGTAGAATTGTATTCTAGGTAAATTTCATGGTTCCTTTCTATCCAGATGTTCGCTTAAGTTATTTTCTCCATGGAATAGGTTGTTTATATTTTTAAGTGTATTGTGCTTAACACAAATGTTTATGCTAAAGTATTTCTTAGTATGGTGAAACCATACCCAAGGTGGGTCGTTCCTATGGTATTACTGGCCTCTCATACCATGCCTTTACAATGTGTTAAATGGCACACATGGTCTTGGAATTGTGGCACAATACACCACAGACACATGTAGCCTACCAATGTGAAGTTTAACAAGGATTTTTATCCCCTCCTGCACGAACGGTGGGATGAGATTATTATATATCGATGATGGAAGTCTCTCTATAGTAACCCTATCCCGAACTCATTGGCAATTTTTCGTTTCATTTTTCATTTTTGCATTTGGCTCGGTCAATTAACTTGTGTATGGTCTGGTCTATTTTCTTGTAGCCATGGCGCACATTCTTGGAGATTGGAAGCTAGACTAAGGCCTAGGATTAAAAACATATTGTCTCTATAGAGACTATATGTCCATAATTCAAACTATTGTCTCTATAGAGACAATATAAAATATTATTTTTAAAAAAATAAATAAAATCATTTTGAATGTTCTTTCAAAGTAGTTTCACATTCAAAGTTCACAAATAGTACTCGTGTATGAGAGAAACCACCACAGAAATGCTTGTCTGATAGAAACCAGCACATATGGGTTATTAATATTACCTTTGTTTAGCAAGAGGGGATTCAATTCATTACTAGATTTATGCCCACGTTTTACTACTTCAAATGGGAGTCAGAAGTTTGGATTTAAGATGCTACCTTATCTTTGATAAGTGTTCCATCTCCCAGTTTTACTATAGTCAAAGAAGAATCTGTAGACTGTTGAATGGAAATGACCTTAGATTTAGACAATGTGAATCTTTATGCAGAAATCAATCGAGAGCCCAATTAATGAAATGGAAATACCTTTATGTGTTCAACAGACAACATACCCACAAGAATACTCAGGCAGGCTTGATAGCCACAATTATCAACTATGTAAACCAATTTCAGAGTTAAAATAAATCCTCAGACATAGCTAGAATTTTCAGAGAAAGTTTTAACAAGCCATAATATATTACAATCAACAATCATCACAACTAACATTTCCCCCAACAGTACACAATGAAAGGCACTTGAGCATTCTTGAAATATTTGAAGAGTACAAAAAGTTCTTTGAAAAATGTGCAAGAGTATATAACAGATTAACTGTCTTAACATATAAAAATAGCTCTGTAATGGAGTTGAACTAAGATAGCTTAGCCAACTCCATCGATGAAAACATCTGCACAGTACCCAAATCACATATAGAGAGATGCGATAATGCTATTCTGAGCCCCAAATACAAATCAAAATTAAATGTCAGAACTCAAGAGCAAACTCCATTGATACAAAACTAATTGAATCCACCAATCACAAAATATGCAAAAGCATCTTAAAAAATCTATTCAAAAGCATCATCATCGTCATCTGGAAGGGGTTGGGCCACAACTACTACAAGTTCTGCCTCATACCTGACAACATAAAAGATTGTAAGCCAAAGTTTCAATCTTTTAGAAATGGAACAAATTATTTCAATAGAAGTTAACAAAAATTAATAAGAAAATAGCATTCTACTTACTGTTGTTGGGTTGCAAGGTCTATCTGAACCTCAGGAGGAGCGAGAGTAGGTGACTCCACAAAATGGAGGTTTGGATCCCTATAAAAATAACCCATTATAGAATCAATACAAATTTTTTAATATAACATTCATATTAGGGAGCATGAGAAACAAGATTAAAGGCTCACACTGAGAGCTTCCGTGCTAAGTACAAGAATGACTTCTCAAAGTTGTAGTTACTTTTTGCAGATATCTCATAGTACCAAAGATTCTTCTTTCTATGAAAATTAACTTGCTTAGCTTTCACTTGCCTATTATTCACATCAACCTTGTTTCCACAAAGAACAATAGGAATGTTCTCACACACCCTCAAATTCACAAAGATATTTAGCTAATCGGTTCAGGAAGTTGTGCCACCACACAATTAACGAACCTTCATTTCTTCTTAGAGATCCAACCCCTCTGCAAAAGTGATACCTGCAAAGATCTCCGTGCCACATTGGGACATTATTGTAAGTCAATCGTGCAGTAACATCAAACATGATAACTTCACATTGCCCATGAATACTACAACAAACAAAATCTCAATCAGTAAATAAAAAGGAAAAAAATAAATAGAAGTGGAAAAACATGGAACCCTCGCCAATTCAATCAGGAAAATGCCAAAAAACAAGAAAAGAAAACCAGTATTATTAAAAACAATCAATAATGGAGTCTGTCTATAAATTCAAAATTAAACTAAATTAAAACTCAAATAAATATAAGTGGAAAAATACAGAACCCTCGCCAATTCAATGAGGAAAATACCAACAGAAGCAAGAAAAACAAACCAGTATTGAGCAAAATAACCAATAACACAGTCTTTCTATAAATTCAAAATTAAATTAAATTAAAATTCAAAATAAAGAGACATAAACGAGTAAAACAGAGTGCTGATAAAAAGAAACCAAAAAAGGGCTCATAGTTGCTCCATTGTCATTGATATTGAGCTTAAAAGGTGTTGCTACTGAACCCACACTACATACATATCAACACGGGAAAATAGAATTGATAAGTCAAAAGTTCTCTTGGGATCGATCCAAGTTTAAATCCATGTAGGACCTTTTTAAACAAAAAGTTGAAAAGGTGCCCCAAAAGCTCAAATGTACAGTGCTCCCATCAATAGGTGTCTACTACACCTGCAGAGGATGGCAAAAAACACTACTTTCGTAAAGTCCCAAGAGACCTGATTTCAAGTGAAAATCAAAATTAGTCTGGCAAAATACAGAAATGGGAAAATAATCGAACTAATTATTGACGTACCTTAACCACATTTTTCCGTTAAACCTTACCTGACTAAGCTATAAAGTTGGGTCAACATTTCATCCTTGGCTTTCTCAACCTGACAAAGCACCACAGCCTGGAAATCATCAAATTGTCAATTCAAGTATCATGGACTGAATAAACACTTAGATTCTGTATGGTTGTATTTTGTGCTCATCCACATGGATGTCTTACTTTGGGAATATTTGCAACAATACTATTCAGAATAGCTTCCCCATAACCACAGACTTCTTGAACCATCATTCTGAGCTCCTCCTCCAGATCTATAGGCCTTCTTACCATGGTTTCCTAGATTATAAACAAGAAAATCAAACTAAGGTTGAATATTAAGTTGGGAAATAATTTTTCTATTCTCATCGTTGTATATGGTCATGGTCTCCTAGCCTAAAATGTGTATTGATTCTTAAATTATTTAATAGCAAACGTTTTGATTATGTACATGTGCAAATTACGATGGAACTTTATGTGCTTCATTGCCTATATGCAAGTTTTTGAATATAAGCTATAGTTGTTCACGATTATACTTTGGGTTACATAAAGTAGTCTTGGCCTTTGGCCAGCTAAATATTGCCTCCCCTCTACCTTATATCTATTTAAGTTTTAACAGTGGAAATAGTTTGTCTTGAAGATCGAAGAAAACTCAAAGGATCTTAGTCCTAGCTGAAAGCAAAGACTAGCAATCTATTTTCATTTTCTACTAAATAGTTCTCAACCAGAGAAACCAAATTTTTTGGATACCTGTAATTATTCATAAGTTGAAAAATTGTCCAGCAGCACAATGCCTACTTATCTGCAATATAATTGTCCAGCAGAAAATAATGTGACTAGCATGCATTTGAACGCAGTTTACTAATTTTTTAACCTTAAACAGACATGTGAGTACTCGATAGTAAATCAAGACAATTCCATATAACATAATGTAATTCAGTTAACGAATTCTTCTCACCAGATCATGCCATCATTATGTCAGTGGTTATAATATATACAATGTACAGTTAAGGAGGAACTTGTATTTATGGATATATAACAATGAACTCAACTCAGCTTGCATTTTATTTGTCTCAAACAACCTATGAAAGGTTTGTTGTAGTATAAAGGGTGCATCTTTATCCAACGCTTTAATTGTCTTTGCAGGTTGACATTGTAATGGGCCAAAGGTTAATGACTCTATATTCCAGCAAGAATTGGCAAGCAAATGAATTTCACCAATGGCTCCAACATATAACCAAATTTCAAGAATGGCAGACTAGTTCCTTTCTTGCTCGGAATATCCTAAGAATGGTCCCTTCATGTAGGGGATGTCCCAGCAACATCCTATTAGCTGTTCCCACAAAACTGGAGATGCATCAAATGATATTTGTGGCATTCCTGTTCTCATCCCCATTCCATAGAAAACAGGTAAAAAACATAGGAGAATAGGGATGCCTCAAATATCATTTGAGAATCAAAGTCTATAGAAGGATGTCTCTAGAGGGGCTCAGCACTCTGTTACATTATTACATTCCAAACATATGTAATTATTCTGCTTCAGCTTAAGAAGGCTTATTGTAGCGTAACTGCCAGATAACTTGTCAGAATTATGCCCAAGTTTTACTACTTCAAATGGGAGTTAGAAGTTTGGATTTAAGATGCTACCTTAGCTTTGATAAGCGTTCCATCTCCCAGTTTTACTATACTTAAAGAATAATATGTAGACTGCTGAATGGAAACAACTTTAGCATTCAATCTGATCGTTCCTAGAGCCAATTCTTTTGCAAGGGTATCTAGAAGCATACTCCTTTGCATGCATAAAACTTGAAGATTTTTGCTGATAGACAGGAAAAGTACTTAGTATTACAAAGAATATGAAAAACAAGATGACCAAAATAGTTAATGGGATAGAAAGTACATCATTTCATAGTGGAAATGAGGGAGTGCTGAAGCCATCTCCTTGATGCATAAATGAATAGGAACAGAAATAAAGAATACAAATAGGTATACCCTAGACAAAGAAGCAGCATGTGAATAATTAAAGCTGAAACAGAGAAGCAGAAGCATTAATTTGAAAGAACCAACCAGACTAAAAAGTGAGGGATTTGAGATGAGAACCATTGGATAACAAAATGGGAAAATCAAGAAAACATCCAATGTAAGTGAGATTTTTTTTAAAAATAGAAGTTTAAGGTACCCTCTAGATGCGAAATAAAAATCTACCTAATATCAATCTAGATAGCCATATTTTTTCTCCTCTGTTTTATTATGTTGTTTTTGGATACCAGGTTTCATAGGTGCTGTGATTGCAAAGAATGTTAAGAATGTTGTGCCCAATAAGAATTGGCTTATATGATTTTGAATTTCTATTGGTTAAACTCAGGGTTCACACCTTTTAGGAGTCCATATTCTAGCATGGCATGGACTATCTGCCATGGAAGATCCCTCTACTGAGCCCTATGGTCATTGTAATCTTGAAAATATTCAAATGAATATGGACATTTTTCTAACTATCCATTGGGTACGCCTATATCAACCCCCTGTAAACGGTAAAACTAAAAACCTATTACTCTAAACGCAATGCTACATGCCTTGAGATAAGTTGTGTGTTGGCCATTGTGGTCTTACTGTTTTGGCAATCAAATCCTGAATGCATGATGGAAGAAACAATAATACGGTGAGATTTTACAATTTCTACATCTATGTTTGCTATGGTCTTGCATGCTTTCCGAGACATTTATCAACCAAGAGTTACGATGGCGTGCTTACCATTTTCCAAAGCCGGTGTACGAGAGCTATTTGGTAAATGATGAAGGGAAGGAAGTCACCTGTGCCCTGTAAATTGGCATACAAGAAGCTAAATTATAGTGGGAAGAGCAGTTGGAGGTAAAGTACAGAGGATCAAATTGAATGATGTAATGACAATACCCCTGTAACTGTGGATGCTTCTGTTGAAAATAATACTAAGGGGGGGGGTGAATCAGTATTATCAAATTCTTTTTCAACTTATATAAAGATTAGCAGATCTGACTAAGGAAACTTGTGTATACCTTCCTGACTTATAATTTAATTTATTCTTCAGATGTTGATCATTAATCTATGTGTCAGAACCATATAATAGTAAGCAGGAATAGAAAATGAGAGCAGAAAATCACACAAAGGAACACAAGATATAAGGTGGAAACCCAATGTGGGTGAAAACCACCTGCTGCAATATGTCTCTATCTTCTTTCAATTATAAAATTCCTTTTACAATGATCATTTACTGGTGCAGTCTTATACGAGCACGCAGGCTTCAACTTGCAGAAGGCTAAAACCTTCTCTTGTTCTCCAGACTCTTCTGGAAGGGAGCTACAACCCCCTTAGCTCTCGCATTAGCTGAGGTACTTGTACATAGGTCCTGACCTACAAAGGACTTCTCTTTTCTTCCAGGGACCACGTTTCATAAATTTTCAAACTAGATCCATGAATATCAATCAAACATCAAATAGATCTGCAATCAACCAACTTCCTTGTACAAATACTGAATCAATAACTTCTCAGAACACAGTACCAGTAACCAGACACCAAGTCAGACCAATGAACACTGTAGAAATAGGTAAAAGTAGCTAAAATATATTTCAAGGAAGAAGTACGCAACTTCACCAATAGAAACCTACGTACGTTTGCAGTATTCCCTTCTTTACCCTGTGGGTATCCGCACCTCCTCTGTGTCGAACCTGCGGTATCCGCACCTGCGCTCTGCTGGGGCTACAGGTATCTGCACCTCTTCTGTGTTGAACCTGCGGGTATCTGCACCTGCGCTATGCCAAGCCTGCGAGTTTCCGTGCCTGTGATGTGTCGAGCCTGCGGGTATCCGCGCCTGCACTGAGTTGGGCCTGCGGGTATAGAAATTTATCAGACTTCGATTATACCCCAGATTACCAGATTTACAGATCTGATCACTTGCCAAAGAGATCTCAACCCCTCAGTAGATTCGTCTTGTAATGCTAATGTTTCTCCTTAATTCAGGTCCAGCTCACCAACCGATCACAAATGTTTCAGATCTTGCTCATCTCAAGATATTCAACACATTAGTTATCCAAGCTAAATGATCTCCTTTCCTTTTTATAGTCTAGGCCTTACTCAAAACCATGGTCCAAAACCATAGAGATCCCATACTAGGGACCCAAAACCTAGGTTCAATAATTTAGATGCAAAACCACAGACCAAAACCATAGGATCGAAAATGTTGGACTAAATACCATGAACTAACCATAATATTTTCCATGTGCACGCTTTACTCTGCATGAAAGTGCGTGTACTTTACGTCCACACTTTTTGATCGGAGAACCTGCGTACATGTCCACAAATTTTGTTCAAAGAACCTGCATACATCCACAGCTTCGTGAACAGGAACCTGTGGGTATCTCATTTTCTACTATTTTGAGAGCCTGAACTTGTGATCTGCTTTTTGAGCGAGTTTCCATCAAGGACAACACTTATGCCATTGAGCCAAACCTGTGTCATAATGCCAAAAATCTCCCCATTTGGACTTGATCGCAACCCAAATTGACTCAAAGTCTTTTCTCCCCCTTTGACATCAAGGGTAAAGGGTTATGCTCCCCTAAGTACATGCTGAAATCTCTACTCTGCTGTGCTGTCCAAGCTCCCCCTGACATATAGGCAAGATCTGTAAGAAGATGTTCTACAAAAGAAATATGACTTTATACATCATAACTGACCTTCCTATCACCAAATACTCATACATACGACTCCGAACCAAGTGGGGATACATGATATAATAGGCATATGACATTATCCATCCCAGGCATAGTGGGGCAACCAAGATAGGTCGTTACATGACCTTGACAAAAGAAAGATAGAGACAAAATATCATGCTCAGCATCTGTCAACCACTATTCAGATCAGTATCCATGTTCTCCTTCTAGACTTGCTCCTCCTAAAATCAAGACATCTGAAGAATTGAACCAAGATCTTCTATGATAATGCCAAAAATGCATTATTAGAAGAATATATGCTCCCCCTGAAACTGTGCCAGATTTTTTCTGACAAACCCATATTAGACTCTTCATCCTTGCTCTTCTTCAAGTCGACTGTACCCACATAAACCAGCATATGTACACGTATGCCCCATATGAAACTTGCATACAACCAACAATCTCTAAAATAGACAAGATTCAACAACAAGATGATGCATCAACTACCCCCAGATTTTGTCTGAGGTATTCAAAGGTCTCCCTGGGTAGTGGTTTGGTCAGAATATCAACAAATTGTTCCTTAGAGGGAACATACTCCAATTTGACCTTTTGTTCAAGCACTTGTTCTCAGAGAAAATGACACTTGATCGGTCTATGCTTAGTCTTTGAATGCATGAGAGGATTATTTGAAATACTGATTGCACTTGTATTGTCACATAAAATAGAGATAGGTGGAGTGCAGGTGATTTGAAGATCTTGCAATGTTTGCGTCATCCAAAGGAGTTGTGTGCAGCAAGATGCAGTAGCCACATATTTTGCTTTAGTTGTAGATAATGCAATAGAGATTTATTTCTTGCTGAACCAAGATACTAATCTAGGACCCATGAAGAATGCACCACCGCTAGTGCTTTTCGTGTCATCCATGCTTCCTGCCCAATCCACATCTGTGTATGCATGAAGTGTGAGATCTATACCTCTAGGATACCATAAGCCATAGTTTTGAGTTCCTTGAAGATACTTGAAAATTCTCTTAACTACCTGAAGATGAGTTTCCTTTGGATTTGCCTGAAACCTTCCAACTATACCTACTGCAAGCATAATGTCAGGTCGGGTACCTGTTAGATAGAGCAGACTACCAATCATGGATCTATAGGTTGGTTGATTTACTGTTGCCAATTCATCATTTGCACTAAGGCTGCATCTTGTCACCATAGCGGTACATACTGGTTTCGAATCCTCCATCCCATATTTCTTCAAGATCTACTTAAGATATTTGGTTTGTGATAGAAAAATGCCATCTTTGTTTTGTTGGACTTGTAAACCAAGAAAATATGTGAGATCACCAAGCATGGACATTTCAAACTATTTCTGCATCACCAAGGCAAAATTTTGACTCATGTCTTCTTCGTTGCTACCAAAGATGATATCATCAACATACACAACAAGTATCAGCAACTTATCATTCTCAATTTTTATATACAGATTGCTATGAGTTGATCCTTTTATAAAACCTTTTTGATGGAGGTACTTATCCAACCGATAATACCATGCCCTTCGTGCTTGTTTAAGGCCATAGAGTGCCTTTTTGAGCTTGCATACAAGTTTTGGATCATTTCATAGAATAAACCCATCTGGTTGTTCAATATATACTTCTTCATTTAAGTCTCCATTCAGAAAGGCAGATTTTACGTCCATCTAAAATAGTTTGAACTTCTGAAAGCTAGAGAGAGCAAGGAACATTCTTATGGCCTCAATTCTGGCAACTAGAGCATAAGTTTCTTCAATGTCTATTCCTTCTTGTTGCGCATATCCTTTACAAACAAGTCTTGCCTTGTTTCTAACCACATCCCCATTTTCATTTCAATTATTTTTGAAAATCCACTTTGTCACTATGACATTCTTATCTTTTGGTTTAGGAACCAACTCCCAAGTGTTATTCTTTTCAATCTGCTCAAGTTCTTCTTCCATGGCCTTGACCCAGCGTTCATCTTTGCAAGCCTCTCTTACGTTCTGCAGTTTAGTGGCGGAGTTTACTGCTAGATAGCTTGAAGCTTCTAAAATGGTTCTTCTTGTTTGTACACCTACCTCTTTCTGCCCCAAAATTTGAGATTCTGGATGATTCTTCTAAACATATATGAATGGGGTCTTTTCTTCTATCCTTATCTATTCTTCTGGTGCCTCATGGGGTTCTTCTTCGTCATGAATCTGATTTGATGTTGATGGATAGTCTTCTTCGAAATCCTCAGATATTACCTGCCTAGGAGTGTTTCCTTCTTCATCAACCACTACATCAATGCTTTCAACAATCTTACCAAGTCCTTTGTTGTAACATTTGTAAGCTTTTCTATGGGGAGAGTAGCCAAGTAAAATGCCTTCATCTTCTCTAGGTTCAAACTTGCCAAGATTTTCATCAGTCCTTTTAATGTAGCATTTACTTCCAAAAATTTTGAAGTCTTTTATCGTGGGAGTCTTACCGTACCAAAGTTCATGAGGAGTCTGAGTGCTATTTACCCGGACATTTCTCTTGTTGAGAATAGTAACAGCAACAAATGCGGCTTCACCCCAGAAGGTTGCGGGAGTTCCAGACTCATCAAGCATAGCATGAGCCATTCGTTGAACCGTTCTGTTCATCCTTTCCACAACTCCATTTTGCTGAGGAGTCCTTGCAGTAGAAAACTCCATTCTTATTCCATTTTCTTCACAAAAATTCGAAAAATTCATCTGAGGTAAATTCCCCTCCTCGATCAGATCTGAGGCATTTGATTCTGTGATCTGATTCATTTTCAACCAAGACTTTGAATTAATTGAAGTTTTCGAAAGCTTCATCTTTATACTTCATGAGTCCTATCCAACACATCCTTGAAAAGTCGTCAATGAATAATATGAAATACTCTTCTCCTCGAGGTGATGTCTTCCTAGTTGGACAACATATATCTATGTGAACAAGTTCAAGTGGCCTCCTAGATGATCCTTCCTTCTCAGGGAAATTAGTTTTGGTTTGCTTACCAAATTGACATGATTTGCATATTGTATTGTTTGGAATTCTGATGTCAGGAAGATCACGAATTGCCTAATATTTGCATGCTTTCCTTATCTGAGAGAAGCTAAGATGCCCTAGTCTTCTATGCCATAGCCAGTGTTCATCATTCTTGCTTAAATAGCATTGTTGTTGTTCTCCCTTGAGTACGTATAAGTTATTTGGAGTTCTTATGCCTTTGATCACTGTCTTTCCTGTATCCAGCTCACGAACAATACATCCATTTGATCGAAATATTACCTCAGTTCCTTAATCGCACATCTAACTGACACTTAATAGATTGTGCTTTAAGCCATCAACATACATAACATTACCAGCCTTGACCTTTTCTTTCTAACGAATAGAGCCCTTACCTTTTATGAATGCAGGGGTGTCATTTCCAAATGAGACCTTCTTTTCCTTGTGTAAGGCACTATATGATTGAAGTTTTTCTTTATTACCTGTCATATGTTTTGAGCACCCATTGTCAATGTACCATTGATTTTCCTATCCCTCCGCATATCGGGCTATCCCACATCTTTCCGGTTGCATTTCTTTCTTTTTCCATGTTTTGAAATTCAATGAGGCTTGCTCCTTCTGAGTTGTTTGCCGAAACCTCCTTCTGCATTCAGAATCTTTAGGACCGAAGTTGTTACAGATAGAACATTCTATTTCATTTTAAAGAGCAAGAAATTATTGTAGGTTATTTTCATGATTCCTATCATACTCCTTTGTTTTTGAGCTTCCCTAGTCATGATGGTCTTGTAGGCAACACATTGAGTAGCTTTATGACCAAAGTTATGATAAGAGAAACATTGTCCATTGAAGAAATTCCTGTGATTATCAAATCTACCAACCATATGATTGTAGTTTCCATCCATTCTTCAGCCAATATGAGAATGATTTAGCTGTGGTCGGTTGAGGCTTCTCTTCATCCTTAACGTAGATTGCCCCCGATAATATATTCTTGAAGCAAATTGTCCCTGATTTACCTGGTGATCTGCATTATGCTTTTGCTGTCGATTGTCAACTTGTTCATTTATCCTTGCTGCATCAAGATAACTTTTGGACATGGATGGCTTCTGTGCTTGCTTCTAAGCTTGAGATTCTTCTTCGGAATATCCGAGACCAATCTTGATTAGAGGAGAACGCTGCACTTTGATAATCTCATCTAGAGTTTTAGATCCTCTAGTAAATTTGAGATTAAGGGCTTTTGTTTTCTCAATTTCTTTTATAAGTCCCACAATTTCACATTCTAACTCTTCATTGTGTTTATCCTTTTCAGCAAGTTGGAATGTTAGAGTATCTATAATCATATTCTTTTCCTCTAAACAAAATTTAAGTTTAGAAATTTCTTCATAAAGACATTCTTCATTTATAGCATCCAAGAAATCATCATATTCAAAAGCCATCAAAAGTCTATCATCATTACCTTGTTCATCTTCATCACTATTTGAAAATCCATCACTGTCTTCATGTGTGTAATAGCTCTTCTTATTTTGTTTTCTGTTCCATCTAACAGGTTCCTTACCTTTGTCTAGTTTATCCTTATGAGGACATTTTGCAGCATAATGACCGACTCTCCCACAAGCAAAGCATTTGAAAGGAAACTTACCTCTGAATCTTCCAGTTTCCCGTTGAAGGTTCTTGACAAAATTTGATTCTTCCTCTTCTTCTGACACATGTCCTGCCTCATAGTAATCTCCTTTTGCTGAAGCCTTGAATGCAGTTTCTCTCCTGTCTGATGGTCGTCCTTTTCTCATCTCGTAAGCAGTTAGAATTCCATGCAGCTGTGACATGGTAAGGCTCTATAGATTCTGCTTTTCTTCTATGGCAGTAACTTTTGAATCAAACTTAGGAGACAAAGATCTTAGAACTTTTTCATCCAAAACAACTTCTTTTATTTCTTCACCCAAGTTTTTCATACAATTTACATCTCATATATACGTAGGAAATAGCTAGCCACACTTTCATCATTATGCATTCTGAGACTTTCATATTGAATTATAAGAGTTTGTAACTTTGCTTGTTTTACATGTTCATCTCCTTCATAGCTCAGAACGATCTTGTCCCATATTTCTTTTGCACTTTTGAGCTGCATAACCTTGACGAATTATGATCGAGATAGACTTCCTAATAGAGTATTGACAACTTTTTCATTTGTTTCATACTGCTTCTTACCAACTGCATCTGTAGGAGTTGCTGATGGAAATGTGTATCCAGTTTCCACAATATCCCAAGCTTCTGTACCAAGAGATTGAAGATAAGCAGTGATTCTTACCTTCCAATAGACGAAGTTGCTTCCATAAAGAATCGGTGGCCTGATAGATGCTTCTTTTTCGTATTTTCTCATGATGATAGATCTTCCTGCAAGGGATCAAGCTTTTCCTGAAGTACTTGCTCTGATACCAATTTTTGAAAATAATACTAAGAGGGGGGGGTGAATCAGTATTATCAAATTCTTTTTCAACTTATATAAAGATTAGCAGATCTGACTATTGAAACTTGTGTATACCTTCCTGACTTATAATTTAATTTATTCTTCAGATTTGATCATTATAATGTGTGTCAGAACCATATAACAGTAAGCAGGAACAGAAAAGTAGAGCAGACAATCACACAAAGGAACACAAGATATAAGGTGGAAACCCAATGTGGGGGAAATCCACCTGCTGCAATATGTCTTTATCTTCTTTCAATTAGAAACTTCCTTTTACAATGATTCTGTACTAGTGCAGTCTTATACCAGCACGCAGGCTTCAACCTACAGAAGGCTACAACCTTCTCTCATTCTCCAGACTCCTCTGGAAGGGAGCTACAACCCCCTTATCTCTCGCACTAGCGGAGGTACTTGTACATAGGTGCTGACCTACAGAGGACTTCTCTTTTCTTCCAGGGACCACGTTTCATAGATTTTCAAACTGGATCCATGAATATCAATCAAACATCAAATAGATCTGCAATCAACAAACTTCCTTGTGCAAATACTGAATCAATAACTTCTCAAAACATAGTACCAGTAACTAGACACCAATTCAGACCCCTGAACACTATAGAAATAGATAAAAGCAACTAATATATATTTCAAGGAAAAAGTCTGCAACTTCACCAATAGAAATCTGCGTATGTCCTCAGTATTCCCTTCTTTACCCTATGGGTATCCGCACCTCCTCTGTGTCGAACCTGCGGTATCCACTCCTACACTCTGCCGAGGCTGCGGGTATCTGCACCTCTTTTGTGTTGAACCTGTGGGTATCTGCACCTGCGCTGTGCCAAGCCTACAGGTATCCGCGCCTGCGATGTGTCGAGCCTGCGAGTATCCGCACCTGCACTAAGTTGGGCCTGTGAGTATAGAAATTTATCAGACTTCGATTATATCCCAAATTATCAGATTTACAGATCCGATCACACGCCAAAGAGATCTCGACCCCTTAGTAGATTCATCTTGTAATGCTCAGGTTTCTCCTTGATTTAGGTCCAGCTCACCAACCGATCACAAATATTTCAGATCTTGCTCATCTCAAGATATTCAACACATTAGTTTCCCAAGCCAAATGATCTCCTTTCCTTTTTATGGTCTAGGCCTTACTCAAAACCATGGTCCAAAACCATAGAGATCCAATACTAGGGACCCAAAACCTGGGTTTAATACTTTAGATGCAAAAGCTCGGACCAAAACCATAGGATCAAAAAAGCCGGACTAAATACTCCCATGTGCGCACTTTTCTCTGCATGAAAGTGCGTGTACTTTACATCCGCACTTATTGATCAGAGAACCTGCAAACATGTCCGCAACTTTTTTAAACGCACCTGCGTACATCCGTGGCTTCATGAACAAGAACCTGCGGGTATCTCATTCTCTACTATTTTGAGATCCTGAACTTGCGATCTACTATTTGAGCGAGTTTCCATCAAGGACAACGCTTATTCCATCAAGCCAAACATGTTTCATAATGCCAATAATCTCCCCCTTTCGACATGATGGCAACCCAAAGTCACTCAAAGTATTTTCTCCCCCTTTGACATCAAGGGCAAAGGGTTATGCTCCCCCTAAGTACATGTTGAAATCTTTGCTCTGCTATGTTGTCCAAGCTCCCCCTAACATATAGGCAAGATCTCCAAGAAGATGTTCTACAAAAGAAATATGACTTTATACATCATAACTGACCTTCCTATCACCAAAGACTCATACATACGACTCCGAACCAAGTGGGGATACATGATATAATAGGCATATGACATTATCCATCCCAGGCATAGTGGGGCAACCAAGATAGGACGTTAAATGACCTTGATAAAAGAAAGATAGAGACAAAATATCAGCAGCATCTATAAAGCACTATTCAGATCAGTATCCATGTTCTCCTTCTCCACTTGCTCCTCTTGAAATCAAGACAACCGAAGAATTGAACCAAGGTCTTCTATGATAATGCCAACAATGCATTATTAGAAGAATATATGCTCCCCCTGAACCTGTGCTAGATTTTCTCTGACAGACCCATATGGGACTCTTCATCCTTGCTCTTCTTCAAGTCGACTATACCCACATAAACCAGCATATGTACGCGTATACCCCATATGAAACTCACGTACAACCAACAATCTCTGAAACAGACAAGATTCAACAACAAGATGATGCATCAACTACCCCTAGCTTTTGTCTGAGGTATTCAAAGGTCTCCCTGGGCAGTGGTTTGGTGAGAATATCAACAACTTGTTCCTTAGAGGGAACATACTCCAATTTTACCTTTTGTTCAAGCACTTGTTCTTGGAGAAAATGATACTTGATCAGTATGTGCTTAGTCTTTTAATGCATGACAGGATTCTTTGAAATACTGATTGCACTTGTATTGTAACAGAAAATAGAGATAGGTGAAGTGCAGGTGATTTGAAGATCTTGCAATGTTTGCATCATCCAAAGGAGTTGTGTGCAGCAAGATGCAGCAGCTACATATTCTTCTTCAGTTGTAGATAATGCAATAGAGCTTTGTTTCTTGCTGAACCAAGATACTAATCTAGGACCCATGAAGAATGCACCACCACTAGTGCTTTTTGTGTCATCCACGCTTCCTGCCCAATCCACATCTGTGTATGCATGAAGTGTGAGATCTGTACCTCTAGGATACCATAATCCATAGTTTTGATTTCCTTCAAGATACTTGAAAATTCTCTTAACTGCCTGAAGATGAGTTTCCTTTGGATTTGTCTAAAACCTTCCAACTATACCCACTGCATGTATAATCTCTGGTCGGGTACCTGTTAGATAGAGCAACTACCAATCATGGATCTATAGGTTGGTTGATGTACTGCTACTGATTCATCATTTTCCCTGAGGCTGCATCCTGTCACCATAAGGGTACATAGTGGTTTCGAATCCTCCATCCCATATTTCTTCAAGATTTGCTTGAGATATTTGGTTTGTGATAGAAAAATTCCATCTTTGTTTCGTTGGACTTGTAAACCAATAAAATATGTGAGCTCACCAAGCATGGACATTTCAAACTCTTTCTGCATCACCAAGGCAAAATTTTGACTCATGTCTTCTTCATTGCTACCAAAGATGATATCATCAACATACACAAAAAGTATCAGCAACTTATCATTGTCAATTTTTATATACAGATTGCTATCAGTTGATCCTTTTATAAAACCTTGTTGATGGAGGTACTTATCCAACCGATAATACCATGCCCTTGGTGCCTGTTTAAGGCCATATACTTCCTTTTTGAGCCTGCATACAAGTTTTGGATCATTTCCAAGAACAAACCCATCCAGTTGTTCAATATATACTTCTACATTTAAGTCTCCATTCAGAAAGGCATATTTTACATCCATATGAAATACTTTGAACTTCTGAAAGCTAGAGAGAGAAAGGAACATTCTTATGGCCTCAAGTTTGGCAACCGAGCAAAAGTTTCTTCAAAGTCTATTCCTTCTTGTTGTGCATATCCCTTACAAACAAGTCTTGCCTTGTTTCTAACCACATCCCCATTTTCATTTAGCTTATTTTTGAAAATCCACTTTGTCCCTATGACATTCTTATCTTTTGGTCTAGGAACCAACTCCCAAGTGTTATTCTTTTCAATCTGTTCAAGTTCTTCTTCCATGGCCTTGACCCAGCATTCATCTTTGCAAGCCTCACTTACGTCCTGCGGTTTAGTGGAGGAGAGTAACACTAGATAGCTTGAAGCTTCTAAAATGGTTCTTCTTGTTTGTACACCTGCCTCTTTCTGCCCCAAAATTTGAGATTCTGGATGATTCTTATGAACAAATCTGGATGGATTCTTTTCTTCTATCCCTATCTGTTCTTTTGGTGCCTCATGGGTTTCCTCTTCATCATGAATCTGATTTGTTGTTGACAGATAGTCTTCTTTGAAATCTTCACATTTTACCTGCCTCGGAGTGTTTCCTTCTTCATCAACCACTACATCAATGCTTTCAACAATTTTACCAAGTCTTTTGTTGTAACATTTGTAAGCTTGGCTCTGGGGAGAGTAGCCAAGTAAAATGCCTTCATCTGCTCTAGGTTCAAACTTGCCAAGATTTTCATCAGTCCTTTTAATGTAGCATTTGCTTCCAAAAACTTTGAAGTATTTTACTGTGGGAGTCTTATCATACCAAAGTTCATGAGGAGTCTGAGTGCTATTTACCCGGGCATTTGTCTTGTTGAGAATATTAACAGCGGCAAATGCGGCTTCACCCCAGAAGGTTTTGGGGTCATCAAGCATAGTACGAGCCATTTGTTGAATTGTTTTAATCATCCTTTCCACAACTCCATTTTTCTGAGGAGTCCTTGCAGCCGGAAATTCCCTTCTTATTCAATGTTCTTCACAAAAATCGAAAAATTCATCTGAGGTAAATTCCCCTCCTCGATCAAATCTGAGGCATTTGATTCTGCGATCTGATTCACTTTCAACCAAGGCTTTGAATGACTTGATATTTTCGAAAGCTTCATCTTTATACTTCATGAGTCCTATCCAACACATCCTTGAAAAGTCGTCAATGAACAATATGAAATACTCTTCTCCTCGAGGTGATAT